>CM072812.1:67054339-68341339 GCA_037013495.1 Hippophae tibetana
AAGTTCTGTAAGGATTTTATTTTCTTTGCAGTTATTTTTTATGCTTTATTCTTACATGTTATATTTAATTTGTCTGTGATTAAATTTAACTCTGCTGACTGTTTGTAAATATAATATGAGGAATCATAATTAACTTAGTTATTATATTCATAAATACTCCAATATTATAAATAATAAAATTTGCATTAATATTTATTGAATCTGTATCTATATTTATTTTTATGTTATTAGATTAGAAACACAAAAACCAAACTATCGTGAAAAAATGTTTAGGATTTAATTTCATTTTTAAAAGTTTGAATAATAAATTAAAAACCACATATATTCTTTCCTTAGATCGACCTTGGGAGTATACTTATCATTTTCTATGAAATGATTCGTGCACTTGCAAGAGCTTTATAAATATAAAACCAAAGTATTGGCAGAATCGGCGATGCCAGTTTTCGCTCATCAAGTTTTTTGCGCCGTTGCCGGGGAAGAAATAACGTTTTTAAATTATTTATCAAAATTTTAAAAAACATTTTGTATTGTAAATAATTGTGATTTTTTTATGTAAAAAAAAATAAAATAAATTTCAAATTTCATAAGAAATAAATAAATAAATAAATATTATAGCATGAATAGTAAAATAATTTTGAAATTTAAAATTTGAAGTAAAGAAGATAAAAAATTTACAGTTCAAGAATAGTAAAAAAAATTAAATTTTAAAAATTTTAAGTTAAAAAGTTTTTAAATAAAAATTATAGTATGAATAGTAAAATAAACTTACCGTTCATGAATAGTAAAAAAATTAAATTTAAAAAAAAAAGAATAAAAGAGAAGAAAAGAAAAAAAAATATGATTATTTTATGTGATGTTTAATCCCAAATTGGGAAGTGTTTATTTTGATGATAGAAGATATATTGTTTCAATCCTAAAATGTTGTGTTTAGGAAAAGTGTTAGCTAAATATTATCATTTATCCTACCTTTACCTAAGTTATACATTACAAGCTTAATAAAGTCGTGTTGATTTTGTGTTTTTTGTTTGTCTAAATTAGTGGAGAGAGAAATGAAAAATAAACTTATGATATTTGAGATGTCATTAAAATCTATTTGATTTTATATTTGCATAAACTGATTCTCATTGTATGTGATGAAATATGAAAAAACTTCACACACACTAAAATTCATTGTGAAAATGTAATATATTTTTAAATTGATTTTGATACTTAGATAAAAAAAAAATTTATTTCCTTGTGTTATGTTATTTGGAATGACTAAAAAGAAATATTTTGAAAATCACTACTTTAAATGCAGTTATCTTTGTTTTATTTCATTCCTTTTGCTCGAGGACTAGCAAAAACTTAACTTTGGGGGTGTTGATAACTGTATTTTATATAGTCATTTTCATCTATTTTATTAATTATAATTGCTATGTTCTTGACATTTTTCATTAATTTTAGTTAAATAAATTAATATTTACCTTTTATGTGTTAAGGAATACATTTTTAACAAAATTAAATAATTTGAATCGAAACCGTACTTCATTGTGAATTTATGTCCACAAATATAATTTCAAATAAAAGAGTTCTTAATTGCAATTTATAAAAGTCTAACATATAATTTAAATTAAAATCGGGCTTAATTTTAATTATTAAACGTTTAAAATTTAATTTAAATTAGAAAAGGGCTTAATTGTAATTAAAGAAAGTTTAAAATGTAATTTGAATTAAATTTGTGGCTCAAAATGCAATTAATTAAATTTGAATTTTCTGCGTAGGAGAGAAGAATCTCACGCGCCATAATCCACGCGGCCACGTGAGCCGTCAGATCACACAAGAAACAGTAAGGATTGATGTGTGCGTTTCAAACCCGAAAAAAGCGAGTGAACCCGTTATTCTTGGAGTCACGCGGCTCGGTGCCCGAGTGGGGTCCCCTTCCGCATAGGCTGGCGTGTAGGGTGGGACCCACGTGTCTGATGCATTTTCAAGGCATGATTCTGTGTGGCCGATTCACATGAGCCCGGTTATACAACGAATAGAAAGTTGCCACGTGTCCCATTTTATCTTTCAACCAATCATATTATGACATGTGGCAAGGTTCAGTGAGCGCAAAAACGTAGGATCAGGCACACGTCCCAACCGTTGTTCCACACGTTCCTCGTGCCCTTATCCCGTGCGATGTGCTCTGCGTGCAGCCGGTTTCCTCACCGAATGAAATGCTGCCACATGTCTATATTAATTCTTCATCCAATCATAGATTGACACATGGCATACAGATTGAATTTAAAAAATTAGAAACGGCGCCCTGTGTTTCTATCGTCCATGCGTAAAAAAAAATTAATATTCTCTTTCGTACGCATGGATGCAGAATTTAAGGAAAATGTCGGGGTTTTATTTTCGATGCAAATTTTTTACGCGTGTTTAAAAAATGTATTATTTTAGATATATTTTTTTAGCTATAAATAGGGGATATTATGATAGAGTAGAGAGTTTTTTGGGAGTTTAGAGTTTGAGATTTTTAGTATTGTTCGGGGCTGGACTATGGAACACGCATAAGCCATTTTTGGCTTCTGTTGTGTTCTGCTTGTGCCAAATATTTACGATCCGAAATGATTTAATTTTCTTTTGTTCTTCATCTCATTTTCTTTAATTGTTGTAATTTTAATTTTTAATTTATGAAGTAATTTAATATTTCTAGGGTTGCATTTTATCTAAATTTATGAAGCTTGGATTTAATTATTTTTGAAAGATTTATAAGACTTTTAATTTGTTTATTCTATTTATTCTTAATGCTTTGATTATTTACGAATTTTATCAAATGATCTGTGGCACTTAAATAAATTTGGAAGAGGCATTTTTGTGTATATTGCTCGTGTTTAGGGTAGCATGTATGATTAAAGGAGAGAAACTTTCTTTATTGTATGTGCAATTGTTGGAAAACTTTGAACGTAATGAATCTTGGTGAATTTAATTCTCATAGGAATATAGTGAATTAATTTAACGAGGTGTGTTTATACGGAGCGCGAAAGAGATGTATGGCTAAAATTAAAAGTTTTTCGTTGACAAATTAAATGTACTATAAAAATATAAATCAAGAGAAAATAATATGATTTGCGTTGATTAATTTGGTGAAAAATTGCAATCCTAGATTTCTTTTATTTTGTTAAAAAACTCTTTTCTTAAACCTTTTCCAAATCAATGATCGTTTTGGATAAAATAAGAGAGATAATTTTAGTACTCAACAAACTGTAGTAACAAATCTCCGTGGGAACGATAATTTACTTATCAAATTTTATTACTTGTGACCATGTATGCTTGCACATTTTATGCTCTCTAAAAGAGACAACACATATCAACAGAGACCAAGGTTCGACCCCAATTCAAATACCTATAATCCTGGGTGGAGAAATAATATGAACTTCTCCTGGAGGCAAAATAACCCTCCTTTTGCTCAAAGCTCAAATCAACCAGCCCAATAATTCCACCCGCCTATTCCAAGAAGCATTCCCAATAAATCAACCCTGGAGGACAACTTGAATTCTTTTATTCAAGTTTGTAGAGATAATCAATCAACGGTTGGACTCTGTGGAAGCTTCTATCAAAAAGGTGGAAGTTCAAGTAGAACAGTTAGTTGAACATTTGCAAAAACAAAGCAAAGATTAATTTGATGGTCAAATGGGGTAAAATAAATTCAATGAAGAGGAGACATTGATTTTGTCATTCTGCAATCTCCAAGCAACATCTTACTAAAAGACGATAAATTTTAGTCCTACATGGGAGGTCACCCATTATTGTATTTTCCTTTCTTTTAGTTTTATTTTGTTTGTAATAAATTTCAAATGAAATAAATTCGTTTGTTTCAAAAATTGTGTCCATTCTTTAAATTTAGCATAAAAATAATTTAGGTTCCCTACACCTTTTTGCTTTAAGCCTATACATTTTGTCAAGTTAGAAATCTTTCTTAGAGATATCTACTATTTTTTAAGAGCTAAATGTTGATACACAATAAGAGGAGGATAAATTTCAACTACAAATAACCATGGGAGATGCTGAAGATAGGCGGAAAATGATGAAAGACTATACAATGCCAATCATTGGCAATGTAACTTCTGGCATACAATTACAAGAGGCTGCAAGGAATTATGAATTAAAAAATATTCATTATTCTTTGTTGCCTTCTTTTTACGGTGTCCTTAATGAAGACCCTTTGCATTTCATTCGAGAATTCTATGCTATTGTCCAAAACTTTCCACTACATGCAATTAATGAAGATCAACTTAGGATGAGGTGTTTTCCTTACACCCTCAAGGATAAAGCTTGGTCATGGTTCATTACTCTACAATCAGGTTCTCTAAAAACTTGGGAGGCAGTATATGAAATGTTTAAGGTAGGTTTTATTCCCATCAAAAGATTGTTGATCTAAGGATGAAGATAGCAACATTTTCTCAAATTTATGAAGAAACCTTTCATGAAGCTTGGGAACGATTCAAACTCCTTTTCATTCAATGTCATAATCATAGCTTTCCATTGCAACTACAGAACCAATTCTTTTATGATGGGTTGAAACTGCAGAGTCAATACATGGTTGATAATGCTGTTGGAGGTGCTGTGGGAGAAAAAACTTAAAAGGAAGCCTATAATCTTTATGAGCTGTTGGGTTCTAATTCCCAACAAAGAAGTGCTAGAAGGAGAGCAAGAGTCAATGAAGTTGGCTCCGATAATGAGATAACCTTGCAACTTGTTGAATTGGCTAAACAAGTGCAACTTATCACTACCCACCAAATGCCAAATCAAGAGGTGTGTGAATTGTGTTTTTCAACTGGGTATGGTACTCATAATTGTTCAAATACTTGTGATTCTAATGTCGATACCATGGAGGAAGTCAAATCCTTTCAAAGGTATCATCCAAACACCTATAATCACCCTAACCATCATTGGAAGCAAAACAATTACACAGCCTACACCCAATGTCCAACACTAAGGTCGAATAACAACCACCCTTACCCACCAAACCAATCTTTTAAGCCAACCTTAGAGGATAGCTTGAATGCTTTTATTCAAGTTAGTCGTGACAACTAATTGATGAATAATCAAAGGTTGAACACCATGAAGGCTTCAGTTAAAAGGATTGACTCTAAAGTTAGGAAACTGGCTGAACAAATGCAAAAGAAAGAACCAGGAAAGTTGCGCAGTCAACCAGAACAAGCAAAGGATGTAAGAACCCTTCAAAGTGGTAAGGTAGTCAATACCGGTTTACTTGAAATGTCTAACGATCTAGCTTGTAGCTCAGGTAACAAAGAAAGTGATATTCTAGTCTCGCAAAAAGGAGAAACAAGTGTTAAACTTAACAAGCCTTCTGAAAAACTCATTAGGGGGTCATCTGACATCCCCAAAATTCAAAAGACAACAGAACCACACCAGTTGCAAGTACCTTTTCCACACCGATTAAAAGAATCCAAACAAGATAAGAAATTCTATGATCTTTTTAATATGCTCTCTAAAGTAAATATCAATTTGCCATTATTAGAAGTGATCATGAATGTGCCCTCATATGCTAAGTTTTTCAAAGAGTTGAACACTAAGAAAAAGAGGTATGAACTGAATGAACGAGTAGTAGTATCAGAAATTTCTAACACTATACTTCAGCACAAACTACCCTCTAAGTTGAAAGACCCTGGAAGTTTTATTATAAACATAACTGTGGGGGATAGGAAGGTTGCTAAAGCAATGTTTGATTTAGGTGCTAGTATAAATTGGATGCCCTACTCTATATTCTTACAGCTCAATCTAGGAGATTTAAAACCCACAACTATGTCCCTTCAACTAGTAGATAGATCTCTTAAGTATCCAAAGGGAATAGTTGAGGATGTGTTGGTACAAGTAAACAAACTGATAATACCTGTTGACTTTGTGGTTCTGGATATGCACGAAAATCCAGCATTGGAAAGAGAGCACACAATATTGCTTGGTAGACCATTTATGGCAACTACTAAAACTATTATTGATGTCCAAGATGGAAATTTGACAATGACAGTCGTAGGAGAGACGATTCATTTTAATGTTTTTGATTCTTCATCTTTTCCTTGTATTTTTGCCATCGATGAAATATTCGATGTTGACCCTTTGGATAATCTTGTCCAAAGCACCTTTTTCCAAACTAGAATAAAAGACAAGCTTGAAACTGTTCTTACACTTGAAGAGGTCGAAGAAGATTTTGATGAGGAAATTAAGGGGTACCTTGAACGACTAGACAATGATGAAGTAATGACAAAATCTAGTACACTTTTAAATCTACCCAGTTCTTCATCTAGTAAAGAGGCCAATCCACCTGAACTTGAACTCAAAGACTTACTTGAGCACTTAAAATCTGTATTTTTGGGAGAAGGAGAAACTTATCCAGTGATAATTTCTTCAACCTTGACCAAAACCCAAGAAAAAGGAACTTATCAAAGTGCTTAAACAGTTTAAGAAATATATAGGTTGGAGTATCAGGGATATAAGAGGCATTAGTCCTACAATGTGTATGCAGAAGATCAACTTGGAGGATGATGCTAACCCTGTACGAGAGGCCCAAAGAAGACTAAACCCAAATATGCAAGAGGTAGTTAAGAAAGAAATTCTTAAATTGTTAGAAGGAATTATCTATCCTATTGTGGATAGTAAATGGGTTAGTCCAGTGCATGTGGTACCAAATAAATCTGGGATAACAGTTGTTAAAAATGACAAAAGTGAATTAGTGCCCACTAGAATAATCACTGGATGGAGAATGTGTATCGATTTTAGGAAACTAAATTTATATACTAAAAAGGATCACTTTCCTCACCCATTCATTGATCAAATGTTGGAAAGATTAGCTGGGTACGAATTTTACTATTTTTTAGATGGATTGTCTGGATATTATCAATTACCCATAGCACCAGAAGATCAGGAAAAGACCACATTTACATGTCCTTTTGGGACATTTGCTTTTCGAAGAATGCCATTTGGGTTATGCAATGCCCTTGCCACTTTCCAGAGATGCATGATATCTATTTTCTCGAACATGGTGGAAAAATTCATTGAGCTTTTCATGGACGATTTCTCTGTCTTTGGGAACTCATTTGATGATTGCTTACATAAATTGACTTTGGTTTTAGAAAGATGCATTGAATGTAATCTCACCCTTAGTTGGGAGAAAATTAATTTTATGGTTCAACAAGGGATAGTTTTAGGACATATAATTTCAAGCAAGGGTATTGAAGTTGATAAGGCAAAAGTTGAATTGATTTCCAAACTACCTCTTCCTACATCTATGAAGGGGATAAGAAGCTTCTTAGGACATGAAGGATTTTATAGACAATTTATTAAAGATTTCTCTAAAATAAGTCGCCCCTTATGTAACTTGCTATCAAAAGATGTTTATTTTAATTTCAACAATGACTGCCTTATTGCCTTTAATACCTTGAAAGAGAAACTAACATCTACCCATGTTATTACGACACCAAACTGGTCTTTACCTTTTGAAATAATGTGTGACGCTTCTGATTATGCTATAAGAGCAATCTTGGGACAAAGAGTGGATAAGTGTTTGCATGTCATCTACTATGCTAGCAAAACACTCAATGATACCCAAATGAATTATACCACCACTGAAAAGGAATTCTTGGCTATAGTGTTTTCTTTAGACAAATTTCGGTCTTATTTAGTAGGATCTAAAGTGATTGTGCATTCTGATCATGCTGCTTTAAGATACATATTAAGTAAACCAAATGCCAAGCCAAGATTGATCAGGTGGGTCTTACTCTTATAAGAATTTGACTTAGAAATCAAGGATAAGAAAGGCAGTGAAAACTTAGTAGCTGACCATTTGTCTAGGTTGATTTCTGACTTCAATTCTCTTAAAGATGAGAGTAATGAAGAAATATTTGAAACCTTTCCTGATAAACAATTATTTTCAATAGGTCTGAACCCATGGTATGCTGATATTGTAAACTATCTTGCCACTGGTGTTTTGCAACCTAACACTTTATATCAGGACAAGAAAAGGTTTTTTAAAACTATTAAGGACTATTTTTGGGATGGCCCTTATTTATACAAGATTGGTCAAGATCAAATCATCCAGAGATGTGTACCTGAAGAAGAACATAAGAGCATTCTAACTTTTTGTCATGAACTTCATTGTGGGGGCCATTTTGGTGGTGAAAAGACAGCCCGTAAGGTATTACAGTCTGGATTATTTTGGCCCACTCTTTTTAAAGATGCTCATATGTTTTGTGCACAATGTGATAGATGTCAAAGAACAGGAAACATAAGCAAAAGAGATGAAATGCCTTTGACATTTAATTTAGTTGTTGAACTCTTTGATGTATGGGGGATTGACTTTATGGGTCCTTTTCCCCCATCCAATGGTTTTCAATATATTTTGGTTGTTGTGGATTATGTATCCAAGTGGGTAGAAGCTATCCCCACTAAAACCAATGATGCTAATGTTGTTGTTAAATTCTTGAAGGATTTAATATTCAGTAGGTGCGAAATGCCTAGAGCTATAATAAGTGATTGAGGTAGCCATTTTTGTAACAAGATCTTTGATGAAGTACTAAACAAGTACAACATCACACATAAAGTAGCTACTCCATATCATCCTCAAACTTCTGGTTTAGTGGAAGTAAGTAATAGGCAAATTAAGGGAATATTGGAACGCACTGTGCGTCCTTCAAGGAAGGATTGGGCATTTAAGTTAAATGATGCCTTATGGACATACATCACCGCTTACAAAACACCTATTGGGATGAGCCCTTACCTGTTAATCTTTGGGAAAGCGTGCTACCTTCTAGTTGAACTTGAACACAAGGCTTACTAGGCAATTAAAGAGTTAAACATGGATTTATATAAAGCAGGAGAAAAACGGTTACTCCATCTTAATGAGTTGGAAGAAATTAGGAATGAAGCCTATGAGAATGCCAAATTATACAAAGAGCGTACTAAGCGCTATCATGACAAGAGGCTAGTTCCTAAGATTCTTCACCCTGGAATGAAAGTTCTTTTATTTAACTCTCGTTTGAGATTGTTTCCAGGAAAGCTGAGATCAAGATGGGATGGACCATTCAAAATAGTTCAGGTATTTGAACATGGAGTGGTAGAACTATTGGACTCCAAGACACAAAAAACATTCAAAGTCAATGGGCATCGTGTGAAGCCTTATTTAGAAGAACCAAACAACATTGCTGAAATGGATTGCATTTGGCTGAGTAACCCTTAGCACCTAGATGGGAGGCAACCCATCATTTTAGGTAATTTTATGTTATTTGTTTTATGTACTTAATTTTATTGTTTATTTTAGTTTAATTATATGTTAATAATTTTTAAATTGTTAAAACTATAAATATTTGTTGAGATGTAAGAAGTTCACATCGATCTGTCTGTATACACTTTAATGATGAATATGATGGATGCACCTGCATTTCTCCATTACTACTTACACATTCTCAGGAAATAGGTAATCTTTCTTCTCTTTTCTCTTTATCTTTAATTTACAGTTGTTACATTGAGGACAATGTAAGTTCTAGGTTGGGGTGGTGAAAAGTTACCATCCTTAATTAGAAAAAAAATATTTAACAATTTAAAAATAAAATAAAATAAAAATAAAAATAAAAATAAAAATTTTCTTTTTTATGTTCACATTTTCATTTTTTGTGTTTGGTTTTATTTTTGTTTTGTGTGATTTATTAATTTTTGGAATTTAAAAAAAAATAAAAATAAAAATTTCTTACAAAAAATTATCATTTCTTTAAATCAAATTTAAGTAAATAGTTAAGTCTTTTGTCCTGTTAGATTAATTTTTGAGAACATATCATGAAATATTTTGTAATTATTTTTGTTAATTAGTTAGTTTTTATCATAACTAGTATTTCTTGATAAGATGTAGAAATTATATTAAACCCAAAATCGGTGTTTATGAATTTTTTTAGTAGAGGCTACATTTGTGAGATATAATTTGAGCCTAATTTCCTCGATATTTGTTCTTGAATAGCTCTCTAAAAATAATAAAGCAAACAAACATATCATACATTATTACATCAATTATTAAAATCATAAAGAATATTAAATATATCAAGTTCTTACATAAAATATTTTTAGTAAGTTTAAATGCATTCTGTAATGTTATTAAAGATATATCAAGTAGATATCATAATTAATAGTTAAATAAAAAATATTTTTTGCATAAATGGAAAGGTTAAACATCACTTACTCTATGTACAGTTATGCCTCATTATTATTTACCAAAATGATTCGGTGTGATTTTTCCCATCGAGTGTGATCAATAAACAATTTCTTACTACCACCAAGCATGGGGTTACCTATTTAGATCATGTGACATTCTAAGAACAACTTGTGTGTAGGATTCCCAATTTTAGTGCAACCACTAAAGTATTAAGAAAAAAACTCAATGGTCTTTTCAACAATATAACGTTCCACCATACATCCTTTAGGTTGATTTCTATTATTTACATATCCTTTAAGGACGTGTATATATATCTCAAAAATATACATCCACCTTAAGTAAGTAGGACCACATAATTGAACCTCTTGAACTAAATGAACACACAAGTGAATCATTATATCGAAGAAAGAAGGAGGAAAATATTTTTCAATTAGACATAAAGTGATGAGTGCTCAAAAAGCACTAAAATAACCATGATTTTATGCAAATTAATTGATTAAAAATATATATATTTATATGTTTTATCATATATTTATATAAATTTGTCTTTTTCGGAATCACGGGTATTTTTATTGTTTTTCAGGTATTTTGGCTTAAAAATGCAACTTAAAGACTCAAAGAGGAATACTGGAAGCAATACATCACAAATATATTAATAAATAAATGCGGAAAGGTCGACAAATATGGAAAAATTGGACAAAATGAGTCAAAAAGGTCAAAAATGTCAAAAATGTCAAAAAGAAGAAAAACGCGCCGCCGCGCCCCAGCACCCAGCTCCGCCACAAGCTGCGCGTGCGGCACTGTTCATCCGCGCAGCGCTGCGCGCGCGGGGTTACTGTTCATGCGCGCAGCACTGCGCGCAGGTTACTGTTCATCCGCGCGCGCCGACATTCATTTTTCACGTGCAGCCGCCCCATGACGTCATGCTGACGTCATCAATGACGTCAGCATTTCCATTACGCGTTTTTACATTTTTTTAACATTTTTTTACTCATTTTTTCTCTCCATCCTCACCTATAAATACCCCCCTTCCCTTCACTTCAAAATCACACCTAAAAACACCTCCAAATACATTCTTTTCTCTCTTTTCTTAGATTTTTAGGATTCTTTAGTTTTTCTTAGTTTTTCTTATGTTTTCTTAGTTTTTAGCTTTTCTTAGTTAATTTCTCTTAGTTTTAGAGTTCTTCCCTTTTTAGGGAAGAACTAGTTATGTTTTTGTAATATTTTAGCTTTTTGATTCAATAAATGGGAGTGCAAATTCCGCTTGGAGTTTTTCCAGCAACGGGAATAGCGTCGAAGTTCTGTAAGGATTTTATTTTCTTTCCAGTTATTTTTATGCTTTATTCTTACATGTTATATTTAATTTGTCTGTGGTTAAATTTAACTGTGCTGGCTATTTAGTAAACATGATGTAATAATAACGTTGTTATGCTTGCGAAATATTAAATAGGTAAAAATCTCTAAAATGAATTGATTTTGTTTTTATTCATGATTTTATATTAAGAATGTTAGAGAGAAATATATTATTTTTCATTACAAACTTAAACCTGAAAATTAGATTTTAAGGTTTAGTTATCCGGTCTGATTTAGAGTAGTGCTCTTTTATTTGATGGTACAATCGCCCGGTAGTTAGAGTGAAGCTCTATTTCAAAAGTTTTTATAAGAATTATTATCTGAAAATGTATTGACAACATGTTTTCGGTAGTGGTTTTAAAACTTGAAAGTTAGTACTCGGATAACTAAATTCTTGGGTTTAATTTGGACACCTTGAATAAAGTTTAAACTGTCTAACCCCACCAAAGGTGGCATTTAAATGGTTCATTTTCAATCTCTTAGAAAAAGGAATTAATTTAATTAAGCAAATTAGTTATCAACCCCACCCATAGGTGTTAATTGATTTGTTTAGTTAACAAAGAATATCTAACCCCACCAAAGGTGGTATTCATACAAAAAAGGGAGAATCAATAAATATCAATTCATATCCTTAATAACCTAGATAATATGAGCAAGCATAATTAACTTAGTTATTATATCCATAAATACTCCGTCATTATAAATGATAAAATTTGCATAAATGTTTATTGAATCTATGTTTAATTTTATGTAATTAGATTAAAAACACAAAACCCCAAAATATCGTGACAGGATGTTTAGGATTTAATTTCGTTTTTAAAAGTTTGAATAATAAATTAAAAACCACACACATTCCTTCCTTAGATCGACCTTGGGAGTATACTTATCATTTTCTACGAAATGATTCGTGCACTTGCGAGAGTTTTATAAATATTAAAACCAAAGTATTGGCAAGAATCGACGATGTCGATTTTCGCTCATCAAGTTTTTGGCGCCGTTGCCGGGGATTTGGTCATCAAGTTTTTGGCGCCGTTGCCGGGTATTTGGTCATCAAGTTTTTGGCGCCGTTGTCGGGGATTTGGTCATCAAGTTTTTGGCGCTGTTGCCGGGGATTTGCTCATCATAAAGTCACTACAACATCTTTCTATAAAGAATTTAACTAGCCAATTGATATAGATTTCTTGAATATTGTATTGAAGAATGAACAAAGACAAATTATTGATAATCGAACATGTTTTGGAAGAATTGATCTAATAGAAACTAGTAATAACTGTTGCATTAAGATATGACAGTCATGTGATTTCAATCCATGAAATTTCTTATCAGTGATAGACACAAAAATTTTTAGGTGGGATGAGTAACCATCAAGAACTTTCACACTTTCCAAACATTTACAAAACACATCCTTCTCTTTTGTTGACATTGTATATGATGTTGGTGGCAAGTATGTTTGATTCTTATCATTTTCCACCCTCCATACCAATTCAAGTTGTATGCCTAGTTTCTTTAAACTCAGTCCTGCTTTAATTCCATCCTTCATTTTTCTAGGTATATTAAGTAATGTACCATCAAGCTCTCACATACATTTTTCTCAATGTTCATGACACATAAGATGTGATGAATGTGTAGGTCTTTCCAATAAGGTAATTCCCAAAATATTGATTTTTTATTCCAACAACCATGGTCTACTGATTCAGTAACATTTTCAATATCACTTTTTTTATTAATTGACCTCTTTCATTTCCCTACCTTAGTGAGTATTCTTTTTTTCATCTTTTCATATCGTTTGAATGTCATATCATTCAATTGCCTTAATATCTCAACACCTCACAAAAGTCAGAATGTAGGATCATGGTCTCCTTCACCATTAAATGGTTTCTTTTGGTATCTAAACTTGTGTCCAAATGGAAAAAATCTTCTATGTCTTCTATAAGATATATTTGATCCGTGAACAAGATAAGTTACATAAGTACCCACTACATATAGGGCATCCGATATAACCTTTTGTTGCATGTCCTCATAAGTTCCCATAGGTAGGAAAATCATTAATTATCCATAAAAGGATCCCCCTCAAGTTAAAGTGTTCTTTTTTATGTGTATCGTAAACATTTACACCATCATTCCACGACGTCTTTAAATCATCTATCATAAGCTACAAATATACATTAATATCAACACCGAGTTGTTTTAGTCCTGAGATAAAAAATGTTAACATTATGAATTTTATTTTCATACACAATTAGGGAGGAAGGTTGTATGTTATCATATTTATTGGCCAAAAGCTATATCTACTACTAAGGGAACTATATGGATTAATTCCATCACCTTTAATGGCAAGATGAAGATTGCGCGGAACAAATACAAATTGAGGGGATAAATTATCTACTACTTTCCAATTGAGAGAATCACAAGGATGATGTAGCACCCCATCATCAAATTGATTATCTAAATGCCAAGTTAACATCTTTGATATCTCTTTACTTTTGAACAACCTTAGAAAGTGAGGAATCGAAGAAAAGTACCAAAGAACCTTTGCGAGCACACCTTTCTTAGGTGTTGTCTCATTTGTAGCATACTTCCATCTCGATTCTTTACACATCAGATAATCATCTAATGTCTCATATTCTTTTCTATAAATAATGCAATCATTTGGACAAGCATGAATCTTATGATATTCCATGCCAAATCGACTAAGAGATTTCTTCACTTCATACATTGAAGATGGCAATTCAATACCCTCAGGAAACATATCTATTAGTAGATTTAGTAATTTTGTGAATCCCTTGTCAGAAAAGCATGTTTTGCCTTCACATTGTACAAATGAACCAATCTCGATATTTTAGTGTGTTTCTTGCATTTTGGATACAACGGTTTTTTGACATCTTCTAGAAGTTTTTGAAAGGTTTTGGGATCATCCTCATGTAGTTCATCTTCAACACCATGAAACATATTTTATGTCTGTACATTATGATAAGATGTATGTAATCCACTCACATTCTTATTTATCTCTTCTCCATGACTATTATCAATAATTTCTCTATGATAATACCAACATTTATAGCTCAAAAGAATACCACTACGGATAAGGTGATATTTAATCTCGTCAATTTCATGAAATCACTCATTTTTACATTTAACACATGGACATCGAATCATACTAATTTTATTATTACTATTTCTGCAAGCAAATTTCATGAAACTTTCAACTCCAGAAATGTAGTCTTGCTCAATTCTACACTTTGACATCCAAGATTTGTCCATTTTCTATTAATGACATTAAGCATATTAAATATGTATCCAACAAAATATATTTCAGGTATTATTTTATATGAATTTCCTAATTATTATAATATATACCAAAACATACATAATACAAAAATTTATCATTTTAATCATTTTAAAATTGTATTACTTTTACTAAATAAAATATAATTATTTATATATGTAAATAAATTTATCCACGTACGGTAAATATTCTAGTCCCTCAAACCTACAACATCTAGATATTATTTCAATAGAAAATCAGTCAAACAAATAATAACATGTATAATACAAAACATACATAAATAAAAAATTTATACAAAAAATAATGTAAAGTGAATAATAAGTGCATATGATTAATATAAATACTTACAAGAGTAAATAAAGTGACAAAATGAAGGGAAAATGGTGTTTTGTAAGTGAGAAAATATGTATAAATTTTTTGAGTATTTCGCTCAAAAAATAGGGGATTTAGAATATAATTTGGAGATGAAGAAAACCTACTAAACGTCGTTGGAAATGGTTGTCATAGGTGACCAAAAAATGTGAAAGAATGGAGGAGGTGAAACTCGGTTTTGAGTTCTTTTGGATGCTGTAAATTAAAAATGATGTTTCTGATGGAGAAGAAAGAAGAGAAATGGAAAAATACACGTGGATAGCGTCTGTTGACGTGTTAAAATGATGCTACATGAGGACATAGCGTCGATTCTACGTGCCAACCGACGCTACGTAAAATTACTCGTTGATTTTTTTATTTTAACAGTTTTTAAAATTGAAATTAAACAATACAATTTTTTTTATTTTTTTTTGGGTCAATTATTTTTTAAGATTTTAACTATAGACGTTTTATATTTTTTTTAAAACTTTTCTATATTGTGTTTTTCATGCTATCCAAATTCGATAACCACGTATGAAAAACATGTACATAAAATTAAGTATCCAAACAAATACATAAATTTCTATAAATTATACAATTTTAAAAACCAATTGACTAAAAAAAAGAAGAAAAAATTATACTATATATCCAAATTTAATTTCAAACAGTTCAAATAAAATAATAATTGACCAAAAAAATAAAAAAATTATATTGTGTAATTTTAATTTTAATAAGTAATTTTACGTAGTGTCGGTTAACACGTAGAAATGACGCTACACGTAAGCGTAACATCAGTTCTACTTATCAACCGACGCTATCCACATGTGTAGCATCGATTTTTCACCGAACTGACTTTAAATTGATTATAAGTCGATTTTCTTCAAAAATCGACTTTATATATTGACTTAAATGTCACATTTTGTAGTAGTGGTTTATTAAAAAACTGAATACTATATTATTTAGAACTAATATAAATTTGTTGTATTATCTCTAATTTTAAGTATATGGTAACATATTACCTTATATAAAAATTGGTTTGTATAAATTTACTTTTACAAATACTAGTAAAATTATATTTATAATTAAAAAATTTAAAACACATGCAAAGAATGCATATTTTACTAGTATATATATATATATAACATTCTCAATCACACTAATTAAATATCTTTAAATTTTAAGACAATTACAATTCATTGCCATTTTTTTTAATTAAAAAAATTATAGACATTAAATTACATGTGATGATTCGAATCTATAACTTTAAACTAGGGAGTGATAAATCTTATCATCAAATAATTAGACAAATCATATTAAATTATACTTATTGAAATTATTTTAAAAAACATCACCTTATACATTTTTTCGGAACTTGCACATCAAGCATATTTAATACTGTTATATATGTATTCTAATATATCAAAAATATATTCAACAAAAACAACATAATTAATAAATCATCTATTTTAAACTACACGAATTATATATCAACAATAACTTATCCCTTATAAACGACATTCATCAATTCCACCGGAATATAGGAACTTACCTTAAGAGAATTGGAAAGAAAATAGAATGGTTATATAGCTTAACTATACAGGGATGAGTCATAACCTTGTCTTTTAGTAAGTTCTTTTATTTTTATTTCCGACATAAGTAGGAGTCATAGGAAATGATGATTAAGCATAGTCGATAGGACAATTAAAGAAAGAACAATCATACAATACTAACATCCTTTTCTCAAATTTAATAAGTTATTAGTTATTATTAATTTAAAAATATTGATAATGATTAACTTTATTATATTAAGTTTTTGAAAAAAAAATCTTGAATATTTTAATAACATGATAGTAAAAAATAATAATTTAATAAAAAAATTATTAAAATAAAATTATTTATCTTTAATTTTTCTCTTTTTTTAAAGATAATAAAAAATATATTTTTGAATTTGAGTCATTAAACAATATCACGTTATAACATGTGAGACTTCTAGACTCCTTTCCCTGTATTTATTTATTTGTGATATGAGCATGGCTTATTTGACCCATTTTGAAAATAAAAAAAGTCTTTAATGCCAAGGAGCAGTTCAATTACATAAATCTCATATGGACATTTAGTAGATTTAGGATTCTAGTCTCAATTATAGGTTTATTTAAAAAATAAAAACTTAGATATTTGCAAAAATAAAAACTAACAACTAATTAAAATTTATTAGTTTTGATAATATGTAAGTAATTATTAATAGTAGTGTAATAGTTCTTAATAACATGTTAACCAATGAAAAAGGAAAATACAATCAAATATTTAGTATATAGTTAACTTTTATAATCAAATGTAAGGACATTAATAAAATAATTAACCACAAAAATTATATTTGTTAATTTTATTGCAAGCATGGTCATAAAATATTCAATTACCAGTCATTTGCAAAATAATTGGCAGGAAAATTGAGGGAAACTGATATTACAATGGAGATATAAATAAATGGTATATAATCATTCTATTTAAGTAATTAGAACATATATGGCAAAGAATCAAATTGAAATACTTTAACAATTAGGAGAGCTTAAAAGTATGGAGAGAAGATAGAAAAGATAATTCTAATTATATGTTCACTTGAATACAATATTATAAGTCTAATTTATCGAACTATCAAGATAAAATATAAATATCAAATTAATGATATGATAGAGATCAAATCTCTATTCAAATACAAAATCAAGATAAAATATAGATTAAATTATTTTTAAAAACTCTTCATAAAATAAATACGAAACCAATTATAATAACGGATAATATTTAAGTTATTAATATCTAAAGAAACTTAAATCATAACATAAACTTGCATGTTAGAAAATTTATTTAAAAAATACTTAATATTTTATATATAAATATATTACAATCATAATTGAGTGTGATAGTTTCGCATTGATATATTTATACGCACCCAATTACACTTGTTGGTTTACTCGATTTTACTATCCAACAACACTTGCTAATAACATTACCGTAACTCTTTTTAGATTCATATTAAATTTGAAACACCAGTAAATAGCTTTTAATACATTTCATAAATTTAAGTAATTAATCATTCCAATTCTTGAAAAATAAATAATTGCATCGATGATAACCTATCATTCAAATTACAGTATATTGATAAAATGACCTAAATATTATTTGTTCATTATCTTGGTCAAATTAAAATACAATACAATAATTTTAAAGACAAAGATTAGGTCGAAAGAAAATAAAATACAAATCGCAAATAGCAAAAACATTGCAAAATATCGAAGAACTACAATTTCCTAACTCTATTTGTTTGAATTGAAAAACTAATTAATACCACTCTCCATATATATGATTTGGAATAAATAAAATTTGATTATATTAGTTTTACGACATGTCCTTGATTAAAAAAAGGGATACATGCCCAAAGATTTTTTAGGCTTCCACCCATGATATTTTGGAAATAAATGGATGTCTAATTTAATAGAAATTTTACAGTTTATTATTTGAAGTTTTGTACAAAAATTTATATTGGTTTTACCAAAACATATTCTATACATATCAAAATTAAAAACTTTGTTTTAGCCTGACCTGTATTTTTAGATTTTAAAATGTGTTTACAAATTTTATTTTGATAGGCTATATCTCTTTTTAAATCTTGGCATGCCTAGTTTTATAAACATTTTAAAGTTTCTTATTTAGAGTTTTCTACAAAAAGTTATATCTATTTTACCAAGCATGTTATGTAAAATCAAGCTGAAATTCTTGTTATGGTATGATCTGTATATTTTTTTTGTTTTGAAATGGTTATACATATTAGAATTGGGTGTGTTATATCTTGTTTTAAAGATTTAAATGACTAGTTTTTGTATTATTTTATAGAAATAGATTTGGACAATTTTATTGAAAATTATATCTACTTTTTTGAGGATAGGTCCGAAAATATATTAATATGTACACCTTGTGTTCTAAAAGATTTTGATTTGGTGATTTAAAATTGTTTTGCTAATATTTAATTAACATATGATACCTTGTTAGAAAATTATAATTGCTTAATTTGTGATGGATTTAAAAAAAATAGATTTGGATATTTTCTCTAAAAGTTATGATTGTTTAAGTGAAGGTAGTGTGTAATGAATTTAAAACAGTTTTTGTCCAAGTTTATAGCCAAGGGGATGAGTCATAACCCTGCCTTTTAGTAAGTTATTTTTAACTATTTTAAAACTTTTTACTTGTAAGTTGAATTGATTAAAGAGTATTCTTTTTTGAATTGGTAGTAGAAACTTAAGAGAATCTAAGGTAGAAGTTATATGTTAGTATTTTCTATATAGGTAACAATTAGTTTTATATTGGACAAACTAGTTATATGGTGTTATTTTTATTTTCCACATAAGTATGAGTCATATAAGAAATGATGATTAAGAAAGCCCAATATGACAACTACAGCAAGAAAGGTGATACAATACACTCAGTGGACATCTTTTTCTCAAATTTTAAGTTCTTGATTATTATTAATTTAAAAATGTTTATGTTGTTTAACTTTATTCTCTTAATTTTTTTTGTAAATTTAGTTCTTTCTTATTAAAAAATGAATGTTATATGTTTAAAAATAGAAAATTAATTTCTACATGAGTTCAAATGTTTTATTCAAATATACAACATAATTACTGAATTTGATTAGAATATAGAAATTTGTATTCAACTTTTAGTAACAACATTTCATAATATATTAATATACTAGTTCAAAAGCTTTTAGTAAGCTTTAGATCTTGATTTAACTATTTTCTTTTTTGAATAATATATATATATATATATATATATATATATATATATATATATTATTAAGTATTAATTTTTTTAAACTACTAAACAAAAATTGTCCCTGGTTTAACAGTAACATAAATTAAAACTTTACTATCTACGTGTGCAAAAAGCTCTGGACACATATGATCTTTTTTACCTTAGTTTGAGTTTGGTGAGGTTTTTTTATTCTTATAATTTATTTCAAGTTATTTATCTGTTTTACTTACATAAACGTATCTGGCAGTTATTTGTATTACTTAAATTATTAATACAATTTGTGAATATTGTGATGTCATAATTTTATAATGGAATTATTAAAGATTTAGTAGGTATATTAATAATTATTGTTTTTCTAAGTTTTTCACTCAGTGAGTATACTTTTACTTACCTAATTTCTTTTAATTTTTCCTCCTGTATGATTTATTATTCTTTTAGAGTAATTAGGATATTATTTCAATTTCTTGGTGACTTATTTATGTTAGAGGTTGTTTTGTAACTCCTTAATGATTATGGACATATAATAGGTTAATGTCATTTATTAGTTAGTATTATCTTCTTTTATGATTAATTATAAAAATAGTGAGTTTTGGATGTTGTAAATACATAGATGACATGCTCTATTTTATAGAGTTTTGTTTAGTGTAGAGAAAAACAAGATATACCATGCCAAATTGTTTTCAAAATTCTAAAATATAATAAGACCTCCTCAATTAGTAGTAAACTCGGAATCAATCTTTACATATTCTTAATTATCTTTCCTATTATCATATGAGATAATTAAATAATAATTTTTGATTCTTTATTTCTTTCATATAATTAAAAGATAATAATAATTATGCCTTAATCCTTCTAGTATAATTATATTAATTTTATACTTATATGATAATTAGACATTTATTGGACTTGATCCGAAAAGATCTTTGATGACGAAGGCAACTCTTTAACTGACATATATGATATATGAAATTACGACAATGCAAAAGATATATTGTGATGAAAATTAATGATTGATGGCCATATAATGTATTGTATTAATATGCCAAGTAGGTTTATTAATAGAAATCCTAATTTTACTTGGATTCTATTTTGGATTTATTTAATTTAAAAATATAAATATATACTAGCTAGCAATTAAGATTGCTCATTTTTTCATGATCAACTTATAGTTTTGTTATATGAAAATTATACTTGCTTTAGAATTCTTTTTAAGGTAAGTTCTTAAATTCTTGAATTGTTGGTGGAATTGATGAATGTTGTTTATAAAAGATAATTTATTGTTGATATTTAACATAAATAAAATCAATTAACAATAATGAATGGTTACAAAAATCAGGATAAGTATATAATAACTGTTGTTTAAAATAGATGTTTTATTAATTATTATTTTTTGTTGAATGTATTCTTTATCTATTAGAATACATATATAACAATATTAAATATGCTTCACGTGAAAATTATAAAAAATGTATTCTATCTTTTTCTCAATAATTTGAATAACATACAACTTAACGTGATCCGCCTAATGGTATGACAACAAGACTCATCTATAAATCATTTCAAGTCATAAGTTTGAATTTCATCAAAGTATATTTGGTCAAAGAAAAGAAAAGAATAACATATGATTTAATGTCCATAAGTTTTCTAATTATACCCATGTTTTATAATTCAATTATAAATATGAATTTAAGAATATTTTTAAAAGCTTATATAAACCAATTTTTATAAAAAGCAATATGTTATCATACAATTAAAATTAGAGATAATACAACAAACTAATATCAGTTCTAAATAATTTAATATTTTTTAAAAAATACAGTTTGATATTAAGAATACAGAAAACATATTAATATGTGTTTAAAACTGTAAAATGAAGTATTATATAAAAGTCTAAAGTGTGGAGAACAGCTCCAAATATTTCAAAACCTAAGAAGAATATTTGTATTTTTGATAATAAAATTTATTACCCTCCTAAAATTTTGTTGGCTAATGATAACTTTTTAATTATTTAATATTTATTTTTGTCATATGATAATTTTTTATAGGTGAATCTTAAAAAACAATTGTTATAATGAATGTAACATCTCCAGTTTTTGAATCATTATTTATTATTAATAAATATATATTAAACTAATAATAATGACTTTATAAAGTGAATTCCAATAATTTAGTTGAAGATCGATAACATTGGAAAATAATAGGTTTATTATTGGACAATTAGATAAAATTGTTTGTCAAAACATACCAAGGACAAAATTGTCCCAAATAAAAAATGATGGATATGCAATAGTATATTTGACGGAGTAAGAAATAATAGAAAATTAGAAAAAAGGAAAAAGGAAATCTAAAAATCTTATCCTAAATTAAGGAAATATTGAACATTTCATACTTATCGATCATAATTTGATTCTACATAAAATCTATTTATTACATATTTTTAAAAATAATTTATATATATTTGACCATATCTTATTTTTTATTTCTTTTTTAGATAATAAATTTTATATTTATTTTTTAAGTAAAAAGTAATTATTGAAAATTTAGTTTTTGCTACTGATTATCAAAATGTATTTTTAATAAATATAATCATTAATCATTTATCTTTTAAGATAATTGTTTTACTTAATATGCCAAGTGGTTTATTATTAGAAATCCTAATTTTACTAGGATTTTTTTATGATTTAATTAGTTTAAAAATATAAATAAGCTTTCACATTTATAATAATATTAAATATGATTGACGTGAAAGTTACAAAAAAAAATATATTTTATCTTTTTTTTAATAATTTGAATTACATATGATTTAATGTGATCCCCTAATGATATGAGAATAAAACTCACCCCTTTATCATTTCAAGTCACAAATTTAAATTTTACCAAAGTAGATTTGATAAAAAAATAATAACATATGATTTAATGTTCATAATGTTTCTAATTATGCACATGTTTTATAATTTTTAATTATAAATATGAATTTATAAATATTTTTAGAAGCTTATATAAACCAATTTTTATACCCGGCACAATTAAAATTAGAGATAATACAACAAACTTATATTAGTTCTAAATAATTTAATATATTTTTTAAAAAACACGGTTTCACTTTCTATGATTTCTTGAAATGTGAAACAAAATAATTTTATGATACTAATAATACAGAAAACATATTAATATGTGTTTAAAACTGTAAAACGAAGTATTATATAACCATATCTTATTTTTGATTTCTTTTTAGATAATAAATTTTATATTAATTTTTTAAATAAGAAGTAATGATTTAAAATTTAGTTTTGCTCAATATATAATTATCAAAATACATTTTTTTAAAAATATAATCATTGGACTTTAATAGTTTAGGATAAATGTCTTACGTACACACAATGAATAGGTCAAGTCGGTTTATTATTACAAATCCTAATTTTACTATGATTTTTTTATTTAATTAATTTAAAAATATAAATATATAGTACCAATTAAGCTTGCACATTTTTTCATGACCTACATATAGTTTACTTATATAATAATTCTACTTGTTAAATTTAATAACAACTTCAAAACTAATACTAATCAATGTCAATTAAGTAGTACCTTTATTAACTTTAGCAACCCAATTAAATGAGATACACAATCACCAGCTTGATCAAGACATAGAGTAACGGCACAAAGGGCATGATCGACTTTTCTCAAGCCACGGAACAATACATTCTCTATGAAAAACATGTGAACAAGGTGTAGATACAATCTCACTTGTTAATATTTTTCCTTGATGAGATATATATGTAATCCTCCAAACATATACTACACTTGTCTGTCACACTAGTATTGCTCATTAAACTCTTAGTATCAACCTTCTTCAAGATAGCATTAATGGATTCCATATTAATTTCCCTAATAACCCTTTCAAACTCTCCATTATCAGAAAAATTTGTAACAGCAACAATATTCAAACTCACAGGCACTACTACTTTATTAGAAGCAAATTTGTTATTAAAGGCCTTATTGTAAATTAAGCTCGTAACGAAATTGATAACTCCTAAGACCATATTATTAACTAATATTTCGGGTGTGATGTACTCCGAAAGAATATTGGAAATGAGTGTTGGAGTGGAGATAAGGATCTGAGAGGATATCAATTGTGACTCTTGGGTTGAGAAAGAAAGTACAGTTTGGGTAATTTGTCGAGGGACTGAGTCGTTATTAGGATTATGTATTTGACAGTAATAGCTATAGTTTATGTGAATCATGAAATAACAATCGTCCGATGGGACCTCGTCAATGTTGGAGAACATAATAGTGGTATTTTCATCTTCTCGTTCCTTGCATATGAACCATCTATATGTAGTTTCTTCCGTTGTAATAGATCGAATGAGATATAATGTAACTGTATATGGCTTGTAATAAATATAATTGAAGGAACAATAATATTTTTGATGATACCTAATAGGATTGTTTTTCATAGAATTTGCTAGATGAATAAACAATTAGGTATTTAGAATACCTCATTGGTATGTCTTGGAAATCTACAGTCTCACTCTTAATAATTATTATACGAAAAAAGAGTGTTTGTTTATGATTCTCAGTTATAATATTTAGTGATATTAAGATATAGGATATTATGACTTTTCTGATTAAGATTGAATTATTTTAACTTATTTTTTATAGACATATATTTGTTTGTACACATAAATCTTTAATTTTCTCTTCTATTATTCTTTAAGATACTAGAATTATTATAACCACGTGGATCTAAAAGATAAGTTATTATCAAAATCAAATATTAATAATATCAAAATTAAATATATTAAGCTAAGTTGGTTTATTATTAGAAATCCTAATTTTATTAGGATTTAATTAATTTAAAAATATAAATATATATTAGCAATTAAGCTGGCACATTTAAGCTGGCACATTTTTAGCTATATAATAATTCTATTTTCTTTACTATTCTTTTTTCGAGTAAGTTCCTATATTCTGAAATTGGCGATGGAATTGTTGAATGTTGTTCATAAAAGATAAGTTATTGTTGACATTTAACATAAATTAAAAGGAAATTAATTAACAAGAATTAACGGTTATAAAAATCAAGATATGTATATAATTCGTGTTGTTTAAAATATATGATTTATTAATTGTGTTTTTTTTATTGAATGTATTTTTAATGTATTCAAATACATATATAAAAATATTAAATATGTTTGATGTGCAAGTTCCGAAAAAATGTATCAGGTGATAGTTTTTTAAATAATTTAAATAACTTATAATTTAATGGCGATAGTACATTTTAGTTTCAAATTATAAGTTCGAAACAGTACAAAAATATTTTTGTTTCAAAAAATAACATATAATTTAATTTCCATAATTTTTAATTAAAAAAAATAGAAAATGGCAATCAATAGTAATTGTCTTAAAATTTAAAGATATTTAATTTGTGTGACTGAGAATGTTATATATATATATATACTAGTTAAATGTGCATGTTTTGCACGCGTTTTAAACTTTTTAATTATAAATATCAATTTACTAAAATTTGTAAAAATATATTTATACAAAGAAATTTTTATATAAGATAATATTTTACCATATAATTAAAATTAGAGATAATACAACAAACTTATATTAGTTGTAAACAAAATAATATTTTTAAAAAAACTCAAATTTTCAATTTCTATGATTTTTTGAAATGTAGAATCAAAATAATTTCACAAATATAAAAGTGATTTAAATTTTATGATACTAAGAATACAAACAACATATCAATATATGTTCAAAAATATAAAATGAAATATTATATAAAAGTCAAAAGTTTCGAGTACAACTCAAAGCATTACAAAACTTAAAATAAATATTTTTATTTTTGATGATAAAATATTCTTACTCTCCTAAAATTTTATTAATTTCGATGATTCAACTCTTTAATATTTAAGGTTATTAATTATTTAATAATTATTTTCCAATATGATAACTTTTTAATTATTTGTTACTTGTTTAAGTGAATCCTACAAAAACAAAAATTGTTATAATGAATATAATATTTAAGTTTTTTAGATCATTATGTATTATTAGTAAATATTAAACTAATATATAAGAATGGATTTCTAAAGTAAAGTTCAATACTTTTGGTGAAGATGTAAAATATCGAATAATAATGAGTTTATTATTGAATAATTACACTATTATAATACATATATATGGTTTCAGAAATTTAGTCTCGATTTTTAAGACGTAACCTATGACCTCAATTTTTAAAAACTGAGACTATAGGCATATCCAATCAATTTTTCCTCTTTTTTTTTTTCTTTTTTTACCTTCCCTTAAACTACAAAAATTGTTTAAATATAAAAAAACTTATATTGTCACGATTATTAAATGACTTGTAATCATAATTAAAATAATAGAGTTAATTTCCAATATTTTTAAAACTAAAATCAAATAATATATTTCGTATGTTATTCATTTAAAAATTATAAAATTACTTTACAATTTTTTCATTTCTCTATTAATTTAATTTAATGTATTTTATCTCTTTTACACCATGTACATACCAAATTTTTATATCAAATTTTTTTTATGTCCCCAATTTTTTTCCTCTTTTTTTCTCATTTTTAATTTTTCCATTTTTACCCCATCCTTCTTTCTCGTAAGCACACACATATTTTTATTTTTCCTTTTTCCTTATAATTTTCTCGATCATGTTTTCCTTTTCTCACCATCAATCAAACCCTAAGCTCATCCTCACCACCTTCTTCCTCGCTTGGGATTTTGGTTTCCATTAAGGTCATGGATCGTTATACCGATAATCATCTATCTTGGCTTGCATTTTATTAGGATAAAGGTATTTTTTTTGTCAATTTGATTTTAATTTTTTCCTTTACAAATCAATATACAAGTAAGATTGAGACTTAGAGGTGAAGTTGGTAGTTGACGGCAACCAAAACTTGTAAATAGACGTCATCGTTTTGATCTAAATGACAATCGCCTTCTATATTTATTAGGTTCTCTCAAGATTCAAAGTCATCTTTGATTATTTTATTTTTCTTCGATTTTCTGTTGAAGGTGACCAAAGGAAGAAATGGTTACAGTATTAGCTTTGCAAAATGGTCATTCACCTTTATTCAATCTCCATACTCACTTTTTCTCACCCTCTCGTATCTAAGGTACATTCTTTTTGGATTTTTTGTCCAAGTTCTATCTTTTATGTACTTAGAACCTTTTTTTTATTAAGTTGTAGAATCTAGGTTTTCTCTTATGTTCCTTGTAATTAGGAGGCCCATCTTTAATTAAGATGAAAATTTATGCTTCATACTTCTAGGTATTCTTCTTGTATTTGTTCCTGCTATTTCATAGGTTCAATTATGTTTAATTTTCTTATTATAATATGATGTGTTCTACTTGAGAATCTATTGTGTTCTACAATAAGATGTGAGAACTTATTGCTTTTTGTTCTACCTTGTGATGGTTTAATACTTATGAGTTATATTTGTTTGCATTATGTCTAGAATTTTTCCCTCATGGATTGTATTGGTCTCAAAGATTTAGACTGTGATTTTTTTTGGGTCTTTATGATAGGAAAGTAGATTACTACCGATATCTTCCAAAGTTTAAATATAGTGATGAACGTAAAAAAGTTGTTGACCAATCACTGAAAGCCTATGACATAAACCAATTCAACCTATAAGTTTCTTTTGCACTTTATTTTTGTTACTTACCTATCTACTTGTTCACAATATATGATACTATGTAATATGGACGAGTCAAGTTACAAGATTTTTCTCCTGCTACTATAGGCTGTTCTGAGTACAACTTCTTTTGTTTTGCCTCCTTCCAATCAGACTTGGCTTGACTCTTAACTTCTCTTTTTTCTACTATGAGATTCTTAAATCACCTGAGAGGTCTCCATACATCCTTTATCCAAATTCACATCCCTTCAATCTAAATACTTCTAGGGTTTTTTATTTTTAATATATTGAGTTGAACTTGTTTATTTATGACTCATCAGCTTCACATTGCATGTTGTAGGGCCTATCACCTAGCTAAACAAGCATTTGATGAGGCTATTATTGAACTTGATAATCTTAATAAGGACTCCTACAAGGATAGTACCCTTATTATGCAACTTCTTAGGGATAATCTCACTTTATAGACCTCATACATGCCCAATGAAAGAGGTAAATTTCATGAATATTGTACATCTGATTTTTTTGAGATGTATGTATTTTGTCAATTTATTTTTTTCCCTCCCTTTGAAAGTTACTAATTATTTTAGTGATTTTTTTCTTTTGAAGATGGTAAGAAATAGTCTTGTAAATGTACATTAGAATCATAAAAAATCTGAAGTTGTAGTGAAGAAAATTTTAACTACTCGATAGAAACTAATTGTTGCTTGTTCACTCAAAGAGTGCTCATTTTTGTCTCTCTTTTTTTAAATGTGATTTTAATCCTCCAATTATTACTTTTTTAGCTTGTTGATGGAAACATTTCTCTTTCTATTGGTTTTCGTACTATAGTTCATGTATGTATCTCAGAGATTGTGTAGATGAATATTATTATACTCTTATTTAAAAAACAAAAATAGACAAGTCTTAGTATAAAAGATGAAAATTTTTCATGGAGCTCAAATCTACTTTGGCCTAATCATTCTCATCAGTAGCACACCACCACCACCAGCAACAACATCACACTAGCACCAGTACCAATAGCACATGAGTCCCAATAAACCAACACACCACCAGCATCATCACATCACCACCACCAGCAGTAGCAACACACTAGCTCCAACACTAGCAGCACATGAGTACCAACACACCAGCACCAGCAACACACCAAAACCAACACCAACATACCACCAACAACAGTAACAGTACACCAACACACCATTAGAAGTATAAGCACCCTCAACAACAGCCCACTAGTACATTAGTAGTAGCACACTAGGGCCAGCACCAACACCAGATTTTTAGTGGCACTTCTAGTGGCCTTGTTGGCAATGACTCAGGAAATTGTGGACAATTTGATTAGTATAAATATTAGTAAATTTTCTGCATGTATTTCATATTTTGGAACATTTTAATTAGCTAGCTATTGTAAGAATTTATTATGTTTTAGTTCATATAAAACTCTTAAATGTAATTTCACTCTTAATTTTAATATAACTACTTTTAATTTTTTCAATTTATCAATTTATTTTAATTTATATAAAAAAATGAGGTAAATGGTATGTCTATGGCCTACTTTTAATTTTTTCAATTTTTCAATTTATTTTTATTTATATAAAAAAAATGAGGTTAAATGGTATGTCTATGACCTCAGTTATTGAAAGATCGAGGTCATAGGGTATGTCTATGACCTCGATTATTAAACCTAGGTCATAGGTAATAGTCTATGGTATCTCTCACTTAGGCCTTGATTCTTATAACCATAGCTTTAGACCTACGGTCACGATTAAAAACTGAGGTCATATATTGTATTGTAGTAGTGTTAGATAAGATTGTTTCTTCAAAGCTTACCAAGGAAAAAACTATCTCAAATGAAAAATGGTGCATATATAAATACATATAGTAATGAGATAACATATTTGATGGAATAAGAAATAACAAAAAAAAACGAAATTAATCTAAAAAGTTTATCTTCAAATAAGGAAACACTTCAAACTTGTTAACGTTAATTTTATTGTAGATAAAATTTATTTTATCATACTTTAAAGAATAATTTGTATATATTTCACCATATTTTATTTTTAATTTAATTTTATATAATAAATATTATATTTATATTTTAAATAAGAATAATTATTTAAAATTTCGTTTTAACCCAATATGTAATGATGAAAATGCATTTTTATTGAACATATAGTTGAATATTTAGTTTTATATTTTTAAAGGTTCTACATTTTAATTTTGGGTTGAATAATGTAATGGTCTCATATTAGTCTAAAATAAAATATAATTACCTACACTTGTCTTTTTATTAAATATAATAATAACATCATTTTGTTTTATATATCAACTTCGATTGAACTTTAAACAGAATCAAATGGATATTCAATTTATTGGAGTTTCATCGCATGGTAGCCCAATATAATGAAGCTAAGTTTGACACATGTTCATTTAAATTAGACAGTTGTCCAACTATTTGGAATTTGATTGATCGATAGCCCCACTGGTTGGGATGGAATTGGACACATATCCAAATCATCATAAATTCAATTGGACATATGTCCCATTGATCAAATTTTGGTTAGTCTATAACTTGACCTTATGGCACCAAATATTCGATGCATAAATTTTGTTTTATAAAAGTTTGTAAGTCACGAATCATTCATAACAAATGACAAGTATACTTCTATGATTGGTCACTCAAGGAATTACAATAGTTTTAAAAAGTTAAATTATTTTCTAATATAGTTAAGAAAACAAATTCCTAAATACTCAATTATTGGTTTGTAGAGAAGAACTCCAAATTCTAAATTAAAATAATATCTAAAGAACGAAAGTAAATTAAAGCGAGTAAATTAAACTATAGCTAAATCTAAGATGATGGATTAATATGAGATTTTAACAAGCATAACCCTTCATAGAAAGAATGAATTAAATTATTCAAACAAGTTATATTTGTCAAATTTTCCTTTTTAAATAAATGAATCCTTCCAAACATAGTGAGTCCACATAATTTTCAATTAATCAATGATTTTCTGACTTGGGCTTGAAATTAGTTAATTGACAACTTACGATAAATCTATTCTTTAATTATAAATCAAGAGTTGATATGTTATTAACTTATAATTAAAGATATTTTTGACCATTTAATTTAATCTCATTTAATAAATAACTTCCTTGTTAAGATTTGAAATTGATGTGAAATTAAATTAAATTTTTATACATTTATACACAACTAAGCATGGCCAATGTTTCTAATGCCTAATTCTAAGATATGTTCTTTAACTATAAATTAAGACTTGAATTATCATTAATTTATAATTAAATATTTCAAGAACATGAACAAGAAATAAATAAAACTCTTATTTATTCAAATCATAAAATTATTTTTCAACCGTTGCAAGCAAAAATACTAAAATTTCATTTTACAGAATTAGCCAATCATTATTAAATCAAGAAATATTAATTAAATTATGAAAGACATTATATTATCAAAAGAAATAAAAGATATAACAATAAAATTATCCCTTCTTGATAAAAATGATTTCAGGTCTCTGAATAGGCAATCAATGTCTTCTTCAAATCCTTCGATCTTCTTTATAATGGAGAGATTTTCTTCCTGTATCTATATATGGCATTGCAATGGATATGTGAGCTTGTTCTAAATTAAATCTATCCATGCTTCTAACCTAATGAACAAATGTGATGTATTTATAAGAAAATTACTACATACGGGTCAGAGTTAGAAAATTAAAACGCATGTCGTAGCATGCCTTCTTCCCCATTGTGGCACAAAGCTGAAACACATTCATGCAATTCAACTCTAGAGGATTGTACCATGGCACAAATTTTATTTTGTTGTGGCATGAAATTTTTAACATGCCCAGTAGAATTCCCTAGAGTTGACAGCTTTGGCATATATAATTCTTTACCGCAACATGTGATGCTTGTTTTGAGTTTTCCGTGTGTCCCTTAAGTATTGTTTGTTTCTTGTTGTAAGGCTTACATGCCATAGTTTTATTAGATCTTATTTTTCTATTTGAGTGCTCAAAGTGTTATGTCTTCGTATGTTGACAAATTTATCTCTTTTAAGGCTAAAACCTGAAATATAATAAACATTTTGTAATTTAGAAAAGATAGATTTGCATAAATAAAATGTTATAATCAAACTTATTCATTCCAAATAATCATAGTAAAATCATGGAATATGAGTGCTTATCAAGCACTTATCAAACTGGACACATATCCACCTGATAGAAAGTCAAGTAGAGAGGCTTATAATTAGTCAAAATTGACCCCAAACTCGATTTGACCAAGATATCTTCGAACCACTACCAATGATTGGTCTCTCTTTTGAATCAACACAAAACTAGTTAAGAGAAAGCTCACTTAAATAGAGAGAGAATGATGACCTAATTATTGCTTTTCTTAAGGTCCTAATGGAATCATTAAAATAACGACACAGTTGCTTTTCTTAATTTTAGGAAAAGATCACAATAGTCATGATATTATATGTAAATGAGCACTTTCATCCCATAATTTTTTATTTGGGCACAAATAGTCAAGTTATTTATGAAAGTAAGCACTATAAGTGCTCAATAATAATGCTTCTCATTTGTCAAAAGTGCGCATTTAATAAATTATACGACTAAAAATTCTGACTTTTTTGTAATAACAGGACTAGTAGTGACTAATACATAAATTATAAGACTAAAATACTCATTTTAAAAAATTATGAGACTTAATATACACAACATAATAATTATGGAACTAATGTGCTCATTTGGTAAATATTACAAGACCTCTAGAATATTTTATCTATAATTTTATGCATGTTATTCTTCTTAATTAGTATAAAGTAGCATATTATTTATATTTACAATAAAAGTGTTAGCTAAGTTCCTAAGATTAAGCATTAATCTATATTTAGTACATCAAATTCAAAAAGTTGATTTCTACTGCTCAGTTTTGAAAAAATGATGAAAAATAATGTTATTTTAATGATTTTTATATTAAAATATTATTATCTTCTATCAAATGATTAAAATACGATTAAAATTATATCATTTCATAAAGGTAAAATGATTGTTAATATGACAAAAAATCACAAAATATTCATTTAATTTTTTTTATTATCAGTACTTTATTTTAATATTTTTTAGATTTTATTTTTTTATTAAAATAATTGTTTTGATAAAATATTTATTATTGTCGATTTTTTCTTAAAGAAATTCAAGCTTAATTTTACTTTTTTATCTTATTAATTGCTTAGTTTTAATCACTTAATAGTAAAAAACAATATTTTAATAATAAAATTATTAAAATAATATTATTTATCTTTTATTTATCCCTTTTTTAAAGTTACTAGAAAAAAACTTTGAGAATTTGAGGGATTTGAACATTGCTATATTTGACCCATTTTCATTTTAATTCTATGACCCCTTTTCCTATTTTTATTTATTAATGATATGAACATGGCTTATTTGACCCATTTAAAAAACACATCTTTAATACCAACGAGCAGTCACTCAACAAACAAAAACCTCATGTGAGCATGTAATAGATTTAAGATTCGAGTCTCAATTGTGGGCGTGTGAGTAGTCTATTTATTAAAAAAAAAATACATCATTAATAGTTAGGTTAAGTTGTCCTAAATTTTCCTTACATTAGGATATTTGTATTAGTTAAACCCTTATATTATATAAAGTGTTATTTAGTGAAAGTTTATAAGATATAGACATAATTAACTTAAAGGGGGTTGAATAAGTTATTTTTAATTTTTATCAATTTATAACTTAATAACTTAAACAAAAGAGCTAGATATGAAATCGTGTGTAAGAATAAAGTGCGAAAATAAAATAATAACACACGATATTTTTAAATGGAAACAACTTAAGCCATAACCATAATCTAAGAGAAAAAACACCGGTCTATCAGACCACCTAGCTTTCCACTAGATCTTATTCTACCTTCCCTAGGATACTACCTCAATGTATTTTACTTATGAGCTCCTACTTTATTTTCACAATTTCTAATATTAGCGTGAGCAGTTTCTAGACTAACGTTCCAATAAACTCCCCACCAATCAGATCGTTCACAATTCAACTGCAAAAAGATTAGTATAAAGAACGTAAGTTCCCGTGTGTGTTCTAGAACGGATTTAAAAATGAATAATCCTAACTAGATGATTCATATGTCACTGAGTGTAATATTAAATGCTTTTCCAAATTTATTTTTATAGTTTGCATAATCTATAGAAATATGACCAAAGCCCTAACAAGTATAGCATCGAAGACTAGTGAGCTTAGTTTTCTTACCATCAGAGTTAGGAGGCTTGATTTCCCTTGACTTTTGGTCCCTCAAACAACTAGATTGTCCCTTATTAAATTGATTATTCTACTGACCCTTCTTTTTTAGGAACTTCTTCAATTTTCGTGCTAGCAAAACTAATGATTCATCATTCATATCCTCGTCACTATCAGAGATGTCCATTTTGGAGCTTTTGAATGCCACATCCTTGATTGTCTTGGGATGATCAAGAGAAAGCTCATAGGTTTGGATTGACCCGATAAGTTCATCAATGTTTAGTGTGTCCATATTCTTACTTTCCTCTATCGTTGTAACTTTCATCTTGTAGTCTATTGTTAAAGAGCTTAGGAGTTTGCGTACTTTTATTAGTTGTGGAATTTTCTCACCAAGGTTAAAACAAGCATTCGTGATACCACAAAAGTGAGCATAAAATTGACCAAAAGTTTCATTGTTGCTCATTTTAATGGAATCAAACTCAGATGTTAGTAATCTCAATTTTGTTTGTTAGACTTGGGAAGTTCCTTCATCAGCAAGAGCAAGTGCATTCCATGCATCTTTAACAGTCTCATAGTCGGAGATGCAATGGAACTCATCCATTGACACAACAGCAAATATTGAGCTTAGACCTTTTTGATTTGCCCCACTAAGGGTGCGTTCTTCAGTGGTCCAGTCTTTTCTTGGCTTTATGATTGTTACACCATCTTTCGTTACCCAAGGTGGTTCCCAACCATTAAGAATAGCATCCCAAACTTTTCATCTTGTCTAAGAAAAGCTTGCATGCGAGACTTCTAGTAAGGGTAATTAAACCCATCAAGGAGTGGGGGTCTAACAGATGACCCCATCTTTCATTTGGTCCATAAGTAAGAGTATGTGTCCCTAAGAATCAATCTCACCAAGTGTGTCTAGAGTCGGCTCCGATACCAATTAAAAGTTTATAAGATATGGACATAATTAACCTAGATGAGGGTGAATAAGTTATTTTTAATTTTTACCAATTTATAACTTAATAATCTAAACAAAGCGGCCAGACATGCAATCGTATGTAAGAATAAAGTGCGGAAATAAAATAATAACACACCATATTTTTAAGTGAAAACAACCTAGCCCATAACCATGACCTAAGAGGAAAATCATTGGTCCATCAGACCACCTAACTTTACACTATGAAAATCAAATGTTCAAGTACAAACTATGCTATCTTTCCTAGGATGTTGTCCCGATGTACTTTACTTACGAGCATCTGCTCTATTTTCATAGTTTTTAATATTAGTGTGAGCTATTTTCAGACCAACATTCCAATAAGCTCCCTACCAATCAGATCTTTCACAATTCAACTGTAAAAAGGTTAGCACAAAAAACTCAAGTGCCAGTGTGTGTTCTAGAATGAATTTAAAAATGAATAATCTTAACTAGATGATTCAAAACATATGTCACTTAAATCAAATCAACTAGCAAATTTTAGAGTAAAAAGATTAAACACAATTTCAGTAAAAATAATTTAGTTAAAATTTAATAATCAAATCAAATAATATGATCACACATAAAATTATCTAATCTAAACATGTAAAAATTTAATCAAAGAGAAATCATATAAAAATAAAACATATCAAATGAATTTATAAATAAATACCTCTAATATGATATCAATTTAATATTAATCAATCTATTTATTTTTGTATGTTTCAATTAATAAAGATTCATTTACGTTTTTTACTTCGTATATATTATTAATAAACTTTTTAACTTCCGTGCCTATATCATCTTTATGCCTATATATTAATTACCTTTTTTTGATTAAATCATACCTTTCAAGTCCAAGCGCAGTTTAGCTAATTCTAATTTTTTTTTCTTCGGCACCAGCAGTTTTTTTTCTTTCAGCAGTTCGGCAGCTTCTCTTCTATCTTTTTTTTTCCTTCATATTTTGAGCTTAATTTTTTCAAGACCCATTAAAAAAACCTTAATACTATAAAAATCATTTTTTTAAAAACACATCTTAAAAATATTAAAACAAATCTAAAAATATTTAATTAGTAATTTTATAAATTGATAAAGTTTAAATAAATATTTTAGTACTAAAAATAATTTTAGATTTTTAAACATGTGTTATTAAATGCATAAATACAATTCTATATGTCATAGTTATTAAGGATATACTTGAAGTACAATTATTTAAAACTCGAACATTTGATCGACTTTTCTTGATAGACTTTATAACATATCTAAAAACAAGTTTACAAGTAAATATTTTGTTCAAAAAAAAAATCAATACTCATTATCCTTACATTTAATTCATTATATTTTGTAAAAACTACTAAAGAATAAGAAATTTTACTATTTACTTAATATTTCAATTATTTTTATGATGAAAGTTTTACTATTAATTAAATATTTTAATAATTTTTATGATAAATACCATACAAAAAAGTCATTTTTACTCTCTTTGATATTATTTACCAATAAAACAAAGCATTAAAAAAATAATATTATTTTATTAAAAATATATTTGTCTTTCTTTTGCCTTTTCTACAAAAGTGAATGACCAACTAAGAGATTATATAACCTTTGGTTTAATATATGGAAAATGTGCGATATTTTTCTCAAATAGTTATATGTGTCCATCACGATACTATACTTCTAACTTGTTAAGTCCCTTTTTTGCAATTATTTTGAGAAAAACAAGTATAAATTTACATTTGTGCCTGTTTGTGAAAACGAGGCATAGTTTGTCTATTATTACAGAACAAACATAAGTTTTAGTTTAATTGAATGAAAATGACATGGTTTTTGTAAATAAAAATATCAAAAATTGGAAGAAAGTGTTTTAAGAAAAAAAAAACTCAAAAATAAAATATCAAATGATTTCTCTATCTTATAAGTTTTCACAGGCCCATCGTTCTATATCTTCCTCTTATTTCCTCTCTCTCTAACCATAAATCTATATTAGTATCATGCATAAATAATTATCTAATTTTAAATTTACAATGCATCAATATTTATCTAATTTTACAAAGTACATAGTAATAATAAGTTTATAGTTATGAAAATCATTATTCAAGAGCACAATTTAAGAAAATGATGCACTATTATTATTTATAGTTAAAATGGTTGTTATTTGAGGTATTTAACTATTTCCAAAATTTAGTTTAAACTTCAAGGTTTATTGTGTTTACTTATTTATTTATTTAGCAAAGAAACTATCACGGTATAAAAATGATATAGTATGCTAATAATCTTTATAATATCTTAAATCAAAATTTTCTCATCTCAAATGCATTAGATGATTAGACTATGACTTCTTGACAAATAAACATATTTGTACTCATGTCACTACTACAAAATTGATATATGGTCTCGGTTTTTAACCGTGACCATAGATCTAAGTGGGAGAGACCATAAACTCTTACATACGGTCTTGGTTTTTAATCGAGGTTATAGAACGATCTTTTATAAAATCGAGGTCATAGACATACCATTTGATCATGATCCTATAAAAAACCGAGGTCATAGACTTATCATTTGGTCTTGATCTTTTATAAGACCATGACCATAGACATACCATTTTGTCACAGTCTTATAAAAGGTCGAGGCCATAGACATACATTTGGTATCGGTCTTTTATAAGACCTTGACTAAATGGTCTATCTATTGTCTCGGTTACACTTAAACCGTGATCATATACATCTCAATTAACTTCATTTTCAATATAAATTATAATAAATTTATCAATTATAATTTTAAAAATCATATTATATTAAAATTAAGAGTGCAATTACATTTAAGAGTTTATACACTAAAACATAATAAAGTTTTACAAATCCTCTTACAAGATCAAGTTTGTAACCATCAAACCCAATTTTACTACTTTTTAACCAATTCATCCAATATGCTAATTCTTGTCTAATTTGGGGATTGAGATGATCAATATTTGGTGCATATTTAAAGTCAAGTCCACTATTTGAGTTGTCAGTTCCACCAAAATACTTAGGATCACCTTTACAAATAGAATAAGGTCCCCAGTCAAGATGTACATATGAAGTTCCACCTTCAAACTTGCCAAACCATATTCCTTTGTTATCTCATTGTTTAGGAGCTCTATGATTTATGACGATGTCTGCAACTCATTTTATTCCCTTTGCATCTAAAGCTTCTATACCTTAGCTCTACTTACTTTAATGTCAGATCATATAACCTTGTTGGTATATAACATACATTACAATTTTTAAGGGTTCAAAAATGAGTAAATTATTTAAATTATTTGTTAAACAGATTTTTTTTCTTGCTATTATTTAGTGATCGAATACAGATTTTAATTTGAGTATAATAGAAAATGAGTAAATTTTGTAAAAAAAAAAATTAAAAATTTAAAGTCGGTTTTTAACCGACTTTAATACCCCTTTTGTAGTAGTGATTGTAGTTAAATTTGCAAATTAGGAAAGCACACAAGGTTACCATTTAGTTTATCCCATTGTAAAAGCAAAAAACCTTTTGAGTTAATACATTATGATGTTTAGAGTCCCGCTCTAATTGAGTCATTTAATGGTTATAAATATTTTGTTATATTTATAGATGATTTTTCAAGAACTACATGGTTACACTTGTTAAAAAATAAAAGCGAAGTATTTTCCCAATTTCAAGAATTTTATAATTTTGTAGAAAATCAATATGATGCAAAGATTAAAAAATTTAGAAGTGATAATAGAATATAATTTGTAAATCAAAATTTCACAAAAATTTTCAATCAAAAAAGAATTTTACATCAAACAACTTGTATTTACACACCCCAACAAAATGGTGTGTCGGAAAGAAAAAATCGACATTTACTTGAAGTAACAAGAGTACTTTTGTTTCAAAACAATGTTCCAATAATTTTTTGGCCAGATGTCATTCTCACCGCAACATATTTAATTAATAGATTGTCAAGTGCCAATTTGAATTTCAAAAGCCCATTAGAAATTTTCTACCAAGAAAAATTCAACATCTATCATTTAAGGATATTTGGATTTATATGCTATGTGCACAAAAAGAAAAAAACACAAGTTAGATTATACATCAATCAAATCTATTTTCTTGGGATATTTATCTCAAAAAAGGGTTATAAATGCTATGATCCGGTTAATAAAAAACATTACATTCCAAGAGATGTGACATTCCAAGAAAATGAGTCATATTACAAAACCCTAGAAAATGAGACTAATAACCAACAAAAACCAAATGAATTTACATTTCCATTTTTTTACTCTGAAGAAGGAAATACAGTAGTAGAAAATGAAAATGAAGTAATCAATGAGAAGGAAGAGAAAGAAACTTCTCAAAATAATGGAAAAGATGGTACTACCAAAATAATATCATTGAGAAGGTCTAATCGAACTCCCCAACCTACAACTATATTACAAAATTTTGTAATATATGAGGTAAAATATCCTATCCAAAATTATTTGTCTTATGAAAATGTTACACCCCAATATAAGACTTATTTGACCTCAATTTCCAAAGAAAATGAGCCAAATAACTATGAGGAAACAATAGGCCAATTGGTATGGTGCAAAATAATGGAAGAAGAACTTAGAGCACTCGAAAAAAATAAAACATGGGTAGTAGTACAACTACCCGAAGGAAAGAAACCCATAGGATGCAAATGGGTCTATAAGATTAATTTTAATAATGATGGTACTATTGAAAGGTACAAAGCAAGATTAGTGACAAAAGATTACACTCAAACCTACGGTATAGATTACGAAGAAACATTTGCACTCGTGGCCAAAATGAATACCGTTAGGATTTTATTTTCTATAGCGGTAAACCAAAGTTGGACCTTACATCAAATGGATATCAAGAATGCCTTTCTCCAAGGAACGCTTGAATAAGAGGTATATATGACGCTTCCACATGGTCATAAAAAAGAAAACAATTCTAACCTAGTATGTAGGTTAAAAAAATCTATTTATGAACTAAAACAATCTCCACGGGCATGGTATGAAAAACTAAGCTCTTATTTAATTTCTTGTGATTTTAAAATTAGTAATGCCGATCACTCATTATTTTTCAAAAATTATGGTACCTTCACAACCATAATTCTAGTATATGTAGATGACATAATAATTATCGGAAATAATTTGGAAGAAATTAAAAAAATGAAAATGAAATTAAAGGAGAATTTTGATATCAAAGACCTAAGTTTACTAAAATATTTTCTAGGAATAGAAATAGCACATTCACCCAAGGGACTCTTTATTTCACAAAAAAAATATACACAGTAAACCGACATCTACACCAATAGATAATAAATACAAATTAAATATTAAGGATGTCGAACCTTTAGAAGACATAGCCCAATTTCAAAGACTTGTAGGAAAATTAATTTATTTAAAACAACCCGACCAAAAATTTCTTTTCGGTAAGCCAAATTAGTAAATTTATGCATGCATCTAGAACACCATATTTAGTGGCTATACATAGAATTTTAAAATATTTACAAAAGATACCTAGTAAAGGAATTCTCATGAAACATAATAATTCTAACAAAGTGTGTGGCTACTCTGATGCAGATTAGACCGATAACTTTGATAGAAAATCAACCACTGGTTTTTGCATGTTTATAGGCAGAAATTTAGTCAAATGGAAAAGCAAGAAACAAAGTGTTTTGGCACAATCAAGCACCGAGCCAGAATATCGAGCCATGTCATCAATCTCAAGCAAGCTAACTTGGATCAAACAACTTCTTTTGGATAATGGAATTAAAATTCAAGAACCAATGAAGATATTTTACGATAACCAAGCGACGCGACATATAGCATCCAATCCGGTGTTTCACGAGAGAATAAAACACATCGAAATGGATTGCCACTTCATTTGAGAAAAAATTCAAGCAAAGGAAATTGAAACTCCATTTGTGAGAAGTGAAAAAAAATTGGTAGACATCTTCACCAAAGGTTTAGATCCGAAATCATTTGAAGAAAATTTAAGAAAGTTAAGGTTAACCGATATCTATACACCTAACTTAAGGGAGAGTGTTGGGAATAATTAGAATCCTAATGGCTAGTTTAACGACAAATTTAGTAGCGACTAGTTCCTTTTTTAAACTATAAATATAACATTGGACATTAAGCCAAAAAAATCAATCTTATGACTATCTCTTAAAAATTCAGAGAAAATAAACAGTTATATTTCTTATGGAATAAACCTTTTTATTATGATTCAGAGTAGGAAAAAAATAGTATACAAATGCAACATGCGACATCTATGAGAACACCAACTTGCATTTTCTATTTACACTTTTGGCATGAAGATAGAGTGTGTGTGTGTGAGGGAGGAAAAAAGAAAAAAACTATGAACATGATGTTCAACGGGCGTTCTTCTGTTTATGACTAAATGAATTACAAAAACCAAAAACAAAAGACTATAAAAGAAGCAATGACGTTTTGTCCATGAGCACAAGTTTATGAATCTACAAAAAACCCAACAAGGCTGGCTCGCGTAATTATGTTCTTGCATTACCTAGCAAACTATTTGATGAATGTGAGCTCTGTTCGCTAAACCAAGGATCTTGATTAGAAACTGGTGAATCATCTGTCAGCCTTTCCATTGAACTCAGGCTACCAATCTCGACATTAGGCACAACCACTACTTCCCTTCTCTTCAATTCTTCCTTATTAACATTCATTGGTTTGTCACTTGTATTTGAGGAAAAAGAAGTAGAAGACCCCTCTGATGAAATTATGTATGTATTTTCTTCCGAGCATATCAATCTGCTTGCTCGAATTTGTTCTAGTTCATCTGCCACTTCCATCATTGAAGGCCTCATATCTCTGTGAAATGCTAAGCATCTGAATGCTAATTCTGCAACTTTATGCACTGAAGAATGAGTCCAAGTATCTCTATTTGGTTCAAGAAATGGATCTATAATCTCATCCAAACATCCATTTCCAATTCTATCAGTAGCTAAGACAGCTAAATTTACTTCATTTGGGGGTCGAGTGAAGTCGACCGCTTTCATTGCTGTTATGATTTCGACCAAAACAACACCAAAGCTATACACATCACTTTTATCAGAAAGATGAAAATTCTGATGATATTGAGGATCAAGATACCCTGGTGTACCTTGAGGGGCAGTCGAAATGTGGGAAATTTCAGTCATACCAAGTCTAGATAGACCAAAGTCTGCAACTTTGGACTTAAATTTATGATCTAAAAGAATATTGCTAGACTTGATGTCTCTGTGATATATAGGTGGCTTAACGGCAAAGTGAAGGTAACTTATGGCTTGAGCAGTATGAGTGGCTATGGTTAGGCGAATTGGCCAATCAAGTCCCTCACCTCTTTCTCTTTGTAAATGTTGACACAATGTTCCATTGGGCATAAACTCATAGACAAGGATTTGTTCACCATGATCAATGGAACAACCCAAGAGCTGGACAAGATTGGGATGGCTTACTGATGAGATGAGCTTGATTTCATTCATGACTTGCTCAGTGTTATCAGTATCTCTGTACTTGATTCTTTTTATAGCAACCCATTGGTCACCTTGAAGCTTTCCTGCATAAACTGTTCCATATGCTCCAGTTCCAAGCCTTTGATTCTCTGAGAAACCATTTGTAGCTTTCTCAATTTCTCTGAAGTGATACAAGGGAATGTTGCAGTTTCCTGTAGCTTCAGATAAACGTCGTTTTGTGCTGTGTCTAGCTTTTAACTTGTTTTGTCGGCGAACAAAACAGCACATTAGACCCAAACTCATCATAATAAAAGAAGCACCAGAAGCAATGGCTGAGTAAGAGGGAGAATTCATATTAAGAATGCACGGAAAACTTGTAACGAACTTAAGAAATAATGTTTATATAATTAAACGTATAAGTTGGTATGCTCAAGTCCATTTTTAATATTCAACCAATACTTATATCAAACAGTTGGTATGCTCAAATCTTAAATCCTTTGAAAACTTAAACGTATAAGTTGTAGACCAAAATATGTTGTTGACAATATTTAGTTGAATAGAAAAATTACCTCCAATTAAAACTACGAGCCTTGTCTTCCCTCTACAGCGACCGATCAAGTAATTCACAAAATTGCATTTCGGAGCTGTTTAAATAAGAAAACTATGGTTTGTCAGTTTATCTAACAATTATAATTAATGAAAAACTTAAACAGCCAAAAACAATGAATATTAATACAGCTAACTCAGTTTAAACTTCAAAGAAATAATAATCATTTTGGCTCATCTAGTCATTTTGACAATAAACCCAAGCACTCAAGCATGTAGTCGTTCGTTACCCTAGATATTCTATAGTATATTTAGAGCCGGTTTGGAAGCAAAGCAACTTTTATCAATACACTAATGTCATCAGTAATGTGAGTTATAACTATTTAGTATAATGTTAATTTTGTTCTTTTATTATAAAAAAAATAACAAAATAAGAATTAGTATCAAATTTTACATTTTTTATTAATTTTATAGTTATTATTATTATTTATTGTTAAATATAATTTATAAATTTAATATTTTAATATGATTAAAAATAAAAATAAACAAACATCGTTTATTTTTATATCGTTTTTTTTAAAAAATAAATTAAATTTTTATTTTTGACATAAGGCAAAGATTTGTAATTTAAAATAATGGTTTATTAAAAAGCATTTATAGTATTTTTAATCTGGCCACCAGACATTGAAAATAATTCTTACCTCAGTGTCAAACGCATAAGAAAAAACATTTGTACTTCTTAAAGTGCTTTTTTTTTTCAAAAAAAAAAAAGGGAAAAAAAACTCATTTCTTAAAAGTGTGTATTATTTTATATTTTCCATTTTTCATAAAAAAAAATCTTCATTTTTGAACAATGTGTTTAATAACAGTCTTAATTTCTTATTTATGATTTTTTATTTGATTTTTCATTCAAATATATTTACTAATGATTTTTTATTTTGATTTTCACATATTTAAAAAATTATTATTAAAATATGTGATGATACATAAATTTTTAAAAACAAATTTTTTGAATTAGATTTCTAATTTATCTTGGGTAAATCAAAACTTATAAATTTTGTATGTATAACTATACGAAGAAAATTATTAAAAATTTAAAATTTATAAATAATAAAAAAAAAATCTTATTTTTTAAGTTTTTCAAAAAATAAAAATAAAACGTTATCGAATAACTTTTAGGTTGTTTTTTTTTAATTTTTTTTCCTTAAAAATTACTAAGTAGAAATTGTTATTAAAAACATTTACTATTATTTTTAGAAAAGAATCTAAAATAAAAAATTAATTATTTAATAATAAATTATATATCATAAATTAAAATCATTATCAAATATGATATAAATAATCCATTATTCTTTCAAAAACAACCCTACCTAATCCATGTCACCACTAGTATAAACAACATAGTTTTAAAACAACATATATTAAAAAATTACATGATTACAATGATAAAAAGAAATATATGTTCAAAAATCTTGTGTTTTAAAATATATATACACAATAATAATTATATAAAACTATATTCTTTTTCTTGTCATATAAACACATTCAAATAACAAAGTGAGTAATATGTTTTTCTCACATATTTAATGATTAAAAACATCATAAAAGCTATTCAGGAAAATAAGAATTTCTACAATTTTTTTATTCACAAAATGCTATAAAATTGAGTTGTAAAAAATAAAAATCAAAAAGTATATATGTAAGAAGATAATATGGATTAAAAAAAATAGTAAGGTGGTGGGCTAAGGTTATATATAGTATTATTATTCCAAAACAAAGTAAAGGAAAAATTAATCCATTTAATAATCTATGTTGCTTTTATAACATTTGTTAATAAAAATAAAATCTTCTTTTTCGAAAAACGATATTTATTGTAGTACTATTTTTTGGTGAATTTTATTGTAGTCTTTAGACGAGGTAATGAGGTAGGGCTTGATATTTTGCAGAGAATATGGGCTATTAAAAATAAATTAAAAAAAAACTTTGAATTTTTAAATTTAAAAAATATTTAATTTTTCAATTCAATGACATTCATTTAAGTTGATTATTTATTTATTGTTTTTCACCATTCATTTTTTTATTATTTAAAAACTTTTTATATACTCTTTCTTCCATTATTTTTTCATAATATTTACTCTTTTTAGTTGTCCCTTTTTTTATTTTTTCATTGAGTAAAGATAAATATATATTCTTATTTTTATGTTATAAACCATGTTCATTATTAGTAATAGATTTATCATTTATCTAAGAAAGATATAATATACATAAATAAATAATATTAGTTACTTTTTAATTATTATTTATTTTTAATTGAGATATTATATTTATCTTATTTCAATAAAACTATATTTAAGTTATTGAATTTATTTTAGATAATATGTGTTAAAAACTTAAAATTTAAAATTTAGATAAGATAAAGTTCTATCTTATACATATAATTTTATAAATATTATATCAAAAATGTATTTATTAAGAATTGACATGAGATAGTGTGTATGATATTTGTAATTTATCAATATATATTTATTTGTTAGAGAATATAACCGATATTATTTATTGAATATTAGAATATGTATATATTATTATAAAATATTTTTTGTCAATTGAAATTCTAAACACATTTATTTGAAATGATATTTTTTGAAATGGTAAAATATTAATATTCAATACATAAAATAAAAGGAACCCGGTAATTAATAGTCTATGACTCTGATATTTTAAAAATATTATCACAAATATAAATTATTATTATTTTAGAAAAAAGTATTAATTATTTTAAAAAATAAATATATAATAAAAAAAATTAATTTATAAATAACATACTCCTAATTAATTATGTTAAGAAGCGTAATAGCTGGGTAAATATTACTAGTATATTTCCCCTATTATTGAGACATGCAAACAACTTAAAATATCTTCTCACCTTGACATAATCCGCTAAACTAAATATCTTTTATGACTGTTGGATATCAATCGAACACATATATTTCAAAGTTGGACAAATAGAAACTCAAAACACTTAATCTTAATTGTCTTAATAAAAATGTTAAATATAAATAAATTTATATGCATATTTATATTTAATTTAATTATGACATGATATATATAATATAACTTTTCATTTTTATTTTTAAAATTAGTTTATCATATTAATATATTATAATCAATGCTACATAAATGTGTGTAAATTTAATATTTATTCTGTTTTATGTTGCAGTTGAGGACTCACCTAACACATAAATTCTTTGATCAAAGTTGTCACTATTGCTAATCAAAAAATTAAAATTTAGAACACTGTGCTTTAGTGGGATGGAAGTTCCTTTATTATTATCTTTCTTAATGTGTGATGCAAGTTGATATTTTGAAAAGAAAAAAAAATCAATGTTACAATAATATAAATTTATGTTCATAAATGAATGATTATATGATTTTAAAATTTAAAAAAAAATTATTCGGATAATAGCAAAAACCAACTCTAACAATAAAACTACCCTAAATTAATTTATAACCTACAAACTTCCAAATTAATGATTTACTTAAATATATTTGGATGAATATTTTCAAAATTTAATTAGGTAAAGTATAAGTACTACCCATTAATTAGCAAGGCTGGATGGTATTTTTAAAATAATTTATAAATCTATTTTTTTTTCTTCCCTATTTTAATTTATATCTACCCTTGATGCAGTAATTAATATATATATATATATATATATATCATGGTATAATTTTTATACATCATACGTATATTTAAATACGTAATTTAAAATATGGAGAGGTGAATCCTAATATAACATTATTAATAGATCGATGTACTACTCTCAGAATGTAATTGAATCATGTTAACTAATAATATAACACTATTAGAATTTCATGATTTGTGACTATTTGAGACCACTTGCCTTCGAAGACTACAAATTAATAACAAATAAAAAAAAAGAAAGAAAACCATACAAGCAAACAATAATGGAGTAAAGGAGCAGATAACTAGTCAATACCACATTTTTTATACTAAGCCTGCAAATATGATATAAAATTTGCAATTTGATGAGATCAAAGAAGATATATCTTTAATTAATAGAAACTACACCTTTAATTATTTTTATTCTTAGCACCTAAACAAATCTTTCACTGTAAATCAATAAATTGAAGAAGGAGAAGGAGGAGGAGGAGGAGGAGGAGGAGGAGGATTAATAATTATACCATGCAACTGATTAATAATAAACACAATAAATAGAAAACTAAAAATTAGAATAAAAAATTTTAATCCAAGAAAACATGTAGTAATTTTTGTGTTCAAAACATTTAATAAATTAATGATTTAATAATATGTTGAGAAAAAAAAATTTGTAAAGGAAACTAAAAAATAAAAAATTAATTTTTAACTCTCGGCAAGAAAAAATAACCTTTCCGGCAAGCAAGGCCGCCCAGATATCCATCGCCGACGAACCCTTTGTAGCAGGAACACCTATATCCGGACTTTCCATCCGGGGAAACAACAGACGTACAATTTGCATTCTTATCACAAAATTGGCAATCTCCTTGCAGCCACCAACCCAACTCCACAACCTCAATATCCAACGACACCGGCTCTTTCGAATTTTTCAAATCTACAGCTAATATAGATGACAAAACAAAACGACACTGCGTTCGCTTGACACTCTCAAGGTCCATAAAGTAAGTCGTATTCTCCGAATAACAACTGATACTACTACTCGGGTTACAACTCAGAGATCCGAAGCTTGTCGTCACTGAAATTGAAGGTATCTCACATTGCAAAACTTGTGTATTGCAATTATGTAAGAGAATTGCGTTTCGAAAAGTTGGAGCATATTGCTTACCGAAGAGTCGGCTGAGGCTTTGAAGGGAACGAGTACAATTGCGTTGTATTTTGATTCTTATACTTTCTGAATTCAAAGCTAAAATTGAAAAATCTCCAATTTTAGGTATGCCAGTTGCAGAGCAATTTAGCTGAATATGACAACCGGCAGAGAACCCAAATGGGTATTGGAACTGTTCATTGCCACATGTTGGTTTGCACTTCTTGTTATGTTGGTGAGTTGTTTGGATCAGTACAGTGAAGATAGTTAAGAGGAGGAAAGTTGAGTATTTTCTGATCATTGGAAAAGTGTATAATATATCCAGGCGGGTTTCAAAATAAGTGAAACATATGATATAATTCTCAAACATCAGAAGCTTTATCTGTCTTGTTTTCTTCTACTTCAACGTACGGTATTAAATTATTGTTGATTTTCAAATGAGTGTGAAAGCCAGGTGACAAGGAAATAAAACAAACGAAAACAGCTACCGTTAGTCTTTGCTTACACATCAATGGGCCTTTATTTCAAATCCATCAAATATATCAATTGCATTATTTGTTTACGAGTAATAATATTAATATAATAATTTTTATTATTTTGACTATCAAAATTATATAAAATATGTATTTTATTTTCAATATTAATTATATTTTAATACTATTATTATTATTATATAAAATTATAATTAATAAAATATTATTATTTCAATAAAATTCAGATTATGATAATGATAATATGTTAAAAATAGTATGAATTTAAATAAAAAAGTTGTGGAATTTTACTCTCTTAAAAAGTTTATCCCAAATTGCTTTTCTACATCTTTTAGGAGGCTGTGTTTATATAGAAAAAGATTTATAATTGAGATTGGGCCCTAAAGAGTATCCACTTTTGTGAAAGGGGAAAGGACGTAGGCAATTGTGGGTTCACACGTGTGCACGAGTTACTGCCGCCGTCCGGTCGAGTCAAGTGTGTGTGTGAGGTGACCGTTCCATTATTATGACCGTTATTGTTTTTTGATCATTCCGTTCCTTTATTGTGACCGTTATTTTTTGACTGTTCCGTTTCGTTTCCATCCATTCAGACCAAGTCTTATGAAACACTATTATTGCGTGAACGTTGCATATACATTCATTTTTTGCTATAAAAAGAGGGCTATAGTTCTCAGTTTTACACAACTCAGAAAATGCTCTTTATAGCAAACCCAAGAAAAAAAAATTTGTTTTTCAGTTTTCTAAGCAACATAAATATTTTAAAGATGTAGTATTCTAGACTCCATCAATGCAGTAAAACCTCGAGATAGAAAAGATTCTAGGCTATTTTATCCTTGCGATGACGAGATTGTGTTTGCTTGCACAACTTTGGTCAAAGCCGCGAAACGTCTTAAAGAGACGTAAATAATATTTTTTACTATATCAATAATATTGTTCATATCTTGTTTTTATATACTTGTTTCAACAAATTTAAGACCCTTTTTTTTATCTTCCATGTTTACTAAATTGTTAACTGCTGATCTCAACAAACAAATTTTTTTTTGAGGGACTACACTTTAAAAGATGGAGACAAAAGATGTTATTTTTCTTAACCATGAAAAATGTCACTTTTATTCTTACTACTGAAAAACCAACACTACCTAATCCTTATACTAAGGCTACAACTAAGGATTTGAACACTTGGATGGAAAATGATTTTCTATGTAAAAAAATTATTCTTAATAGTTTAGCTGATGATTTATATGACTATTATAATTCTTATAAGTCAGCTAAGGAAATTTGGTATGCACTTTAAAAGAAGTATGACACTGAAGAAGCTACAGCAAAGAAGTATGATGTTAGCAGATACATGAAGTACCAAATGACTGATGACAAATTTGTGAAAGCTCAATCACATGAACCACATAAGATAACACATGAAATAACTTCAGAAGGTATGGCTTTAGATGAACAATTTCAAGTTATTATAGATAAATTACCTTCTGCATGGAAAATTTGTAAGAATTCACTTAGACATAAAATTAAGGAATTTTCTTTAGAAAGTCCTATAACCCGTCTACAAATAGAAGAAGAAGCCCAAAAATAAAATAAAAAAGATGAGGTACTCATTGTCTTAAACAACAATGCCAATAAGAAATCCTCCTCTGTAATTCTAAAACCTAAATGAAGAAACATAAAAACTTAGAATCGCAATAATAACCAGAACCATAACAACCAAAATGGAAACATAAATCCTCCATTGAATAGACCTCAACCCTCTCAAGAAATAACACATTCATGTGTTATAGTTGTAATAGGCTTGACCACTTGGCTAGGAACTGTCGAAACATGAATTGTCCTGCCTCACAGATGAACCTTATCGAAGATCAGCTTATTGTTATGAAATTGGAAATTAACTTTTTTGGTGGATCTGAGGTGTTGTGGGTGGACACTAGTGCTTCTCGCCATATTTTCTATGAACGTGACATGTTCAAGTCCTATTTTGTGTCCAAGGATAAAAAAGTGCTGCTAGGCGACTCCCACTCCACTAAAGTTGTTGGTACTTGTGAGATAGAATGGAAGTTTACCTTTGGAAAGATGGTCATTTTGAAAGATGTTCTGCATACTCCAAAGATGAGAAATAACCTAGTCTCGTGCTATCTTCTTAACAAAGATGGTTTTACTCAAACTATTGGGGATGATTTGTATACAATAACTAAGAATAATGTTTTTGTTGGGAAAAATTACACCACTGAGGGCATGTTTAAATTTAATGTTGAATTAATAAAGCTTCTTCTTTTGCTTATATGTTAATTTCTTTTAATATTTGGCATGTTAGAATTTTTCATGTTAATAAATACATAATCAAGAACATGAGTACCTTAGAACTAATTCCTAAATTATCTTTGAATGATTTTGAAAAATATGACTTTTGCAGTCAAGTTAAAATAACCAAAACTTTACATAAATCAGTAGTTAGAGAATCTTAACTCGTAGACTTAATACACTTTGACATATGTGAACTTGATTGTATTTTAGCAAGAAATGGAAAACGTTATTTTATAACTTTTATTGATGACTTTTCAGACTATACTCACATATATCTAATGAAAAATAAAAGTGAAGCATTTGGCATGTTTAAAATATTTATGGCTAAAATTGAAAATCAACTTAGCAAAAAAATAAAATAAAATAAACTTATTTTAAAACTTGGGATTGTTTAGCCTATGTTAGGATCCCTTATCCTAAAAGAAATAAGCTTGCTAGTAGAGAATATGAATGTATGTTCATAGGATATGTTGTAAATTGTAAAGCTTATAAATTCTATGACTTAAATGATCATATAGTTATAGAATCAAATGATGATGACTTCTGTGAATATATGTTTTCCTTTAAATTGAAGAATAGTTGGGGCTTATCTTCTAGTAGTTTACCAATAACAAGAACTAGTGAACAAAATGAAGAATTAGGAACTAAAATTAGGAGAACTAAATGAGCTCAAACCTCTAAGGATTTTGGGTCTGATTTTTATGCTCATACCTTAGAGAAAGATCTCCAAACTCTTCAAGAAGTCTTATCTTCTTTAGATGTCAACTTTTGAGATGAAGCCATAAATGAAAAAAAATGGATTGTCTTGAGTATAATAGAACTTGACATCTACTTAACTTACCTCATATTTATAAAACTATAGGATGTAAATAGATACTAAATAAAAAATTAAAACCCGATGGTACTATTGAAAAGTACAAAACTTGTCTTGTAGCCAAAGGGTATAGGCAAAGAGAAAATGTAGATTTCTTTGATACCTTTTCACCAGTCATATGAATAACTTCCATATGTGTACTTTTCTTTCATGCTGTTATCCATGATTTAGTAGTGCACCAAATGGATGTTAAAACTACCTTTTTAAATGGTTACTTAAAAGAAGAGTATTATATGGATCAACTTGAGGGCTTTGTTGTCCTAGGTCAAGAAAATAAAGTTTGTAAACTAGATAAATCCCTTTTATGGTAAAAAAAAAGCACCTAAGCAATTGCATGAAAAATTTGATAATCTAGTTATATCATATGGATTCATAATGAATGAAAGTGACAAATGCATTTATTATAAATCAGAAAATAAAATTTTCACTATTATATGTTTATATGTGGATGACATGCTTACTTTTGGGTCAAATATTCATGTTATGAATACTGTGCAAATTTTGTTGTGTGCTAATTTTCATATGAAAGACTTCAGAAAAGCGAGTGTAATCCTTAGTATAAAGATTACTAGGTCTGAAAAAGGACTTTATTTAGATTAATCTCATTACATTGAGAAGATCTTAAAGAAATATAATTACTTTAACTGCAAACCTGCATGTACTGCTTATGATCCTAGTATAAAGTTATTTAAGAACATCGGAGACAGTGTTAGACAAACTGAGTATGCGAGCATCATTAGTAGCTTATGTTATGCTACTGATTGCACTAGGCCAGACATCATTGCTTATGTTATGGGACTACTATGTAGTTTTAACAGTAAACCTACTATAGAGCATTGGAATGCAATTAAAAGGGTCATGAGATACCTTAAGAGAACTATGAACCTTGGATTACGATATAAGAAGTTTCCTACTATTTTAGAAGGATACAACGATGCTGATTGGAACATCCTATTAAAAGATTCCAAAGTAACTAACGACTATATACTTAGCATTATTGGTGGAGCTGTGTTTTGGAAGTCTAAAATATAGAAAATTTTGGCTCAATCTACGATGGAGTCTGAAATGATAGCACTAGCTAATGCTAGTGAAGAAGCATATTGATTAAGAAGTCTGTTAGTTGAGATCCCTTTATGGGAAATAGGGATACCGGTTATCTGATCCATTGTGATAGTACCGTGACTATTGCAAAGATTCAGAACTATTATTACAATTACAAGAGATGATAGATACGTCATAAGCACAGTATTATTAGAGAATTTCTCTCTACAAGAGCTATAAGAGTGGATCATGTACATATTGATGAAAATATGGCTGATCCTTTGACAAAAGGATTAGCAAGAGAGAAGGTTTTCAAAACCTTGAAAGGAATTAGACTAATGTCCTTAGAATGAAGAGTCACTCATGATGGAAACCCAACTTATATATTAAAGATCCCAAAATTAAGTTTAGTGGGTAATAATAAGTTATGAAGTGATATTAGATGAATCATCGTATTATAAAACCCAATTCTATATTGTTAGAAGTATAATTCCTAAAGTGATAGAAAGGATAAGTTAATTATTAATTTTTAATGAGTTCTATACTCTATGTGGAGTAGAGTACATAACTATAAGAGTACTATTGATAGACTCACCTATGTGAATGTGGAAGTATGGACGCTTCCTATGAAATATTTTGGACAAAATTTACTAGAGCATTCACTATACTAGGATACACGTGTATGGCAATAAAACACCTGATTTTCGAATTTCACCTTGTAAAGGTTGTGTGTAAAATGTTGTTAGAGATAGAGTTCAAAATTACGAATTACTCTAGTATATTTTAAAGCATCAACATTATGCAAAGATTCAAGTCAATAGAAACATTTTGTTGATGCACAATCTTATATTTTTAATTGATCGGTTGCTCAATGAAAATATTTTTATATAAAATTCAAGTGCAGGATTGTTGAAAATAGTGTGAATTTAAATAAAAAAATTGATGAGAAAAAGTGCATAATTTTACTCTCTCAAAAGGTTTGTCCCACATTGCTTTTCTACATCTCTTAGAAGTTGTTTATATAAAAAAATGATTTACAATTGGGATTAGGCCCCAAGGAGCACCCACTTTTGTGGAAGGGTCTGGACTTAGGTAATTATGGGTTCACAAACACATATGCGCGTCGTCGCCTCCCATCCAATCGGCCGTGCCATGCCCATCCCAACCAAGCATGAGTGCGAGTGCGTGTGAGAGGTGAGGTGACACTTTTTTATTTGGAAATTTTTTCATTATTAAAATTATTTTTTTCTACCATCATATATTCCGTTCTTATCCAAACTGAGTAACTCATATTGTGACCTTTATTTTTTTTACCCTTTCATTCCATTATTGTGACCATTATTGTTTAGACTATTATGTTCCATTATTGTGATCAATATTTTTTTGACCGTTCCGTTATGTTTCCATTCACCCAGACCAAGTACTACAGAATGTTATTATTGTGTGAACATTGCACGCACGTTCATTTTTTTTGCTATAAAAAGATGATCATAGCTCTCAATTTTATACAAATAAGAAACTACTCTTCATAGCAAACTCAAGAAAAAAAATATAAAATTATTTTTCAATTTTCCGAGCAATATAAATATTTTAGAGATAAAGCATTCTGGACTCCATCAGTACAGTTAAGCTCCTAGATAGAAAAATAATTTTGGGTTATTTTATTCTGAAGACAACGAAACTGTATTTGTTTGTACAACTTTAGATAAAGTCATAAAATGTCTTAAAGAGAGTAACATAATATTCGATTCAATCCAAACATTATTTTTCAATATATTGATATGTTATTTATTTCTTATATTTACATACATGTTTCAACGTAACACGGTTCTCTTTGAAAATCAGTCGTGTTGGAGTAAACTATAATCATTTTCCATCCAATGAAAAGCTACGATTGGTTCAAGATGCTTTTTCGTTCGGGAAGGAATATGATTTAAGAAAATTTATTTATTATAGTGATGTTAATTAATAATTTTGAACAATTAAAATAAAAAATAAAAATAAGTACTTTAAATGGCTAATATTTTTGTTTTGTTATTTTGTTATTTTTATTTTTAACTTTGATAGTAATTTAGACTTTTAAATTATCATAATATATTAAGATTATTGTTAAATTTAATAAAAAATGTATCAATAATTTAAATATAGATATTTTATGTGTCCATATAAAAAAAAATGAATTGTAAAAGGGTAACAATTCAAAATAAAAAAGGTATATATAGTACCCATGTTTTTATTTTAATTACATATAACTACTTAAATGAGATTAAAGCTTTCCAGATAACTATATTATTACTAATTACCTCGCGTGATGCTGAATTTCTTATTATCTACGTGTAACCAATACTTCAATTGAATTATCCACCCTTAACCCTAGTTAACCTACCCATACCTACATTAAAAAAATAGAAGGCAAGAGACAAGCCATTTGTAAAAAACCTAATCTTTCTATTTCTATTTTCATTTTCACCATGAAAAATAAAAATGAAAATAACCCATCCCTTTCCATTTCCATTTCGTGATAGTGCCTAAACTTTATTTCTTTGTAATGTCTGAGGTATATTCATTGATGTCCATGGAAATTGACCAAGTAGCTGATTTTTGTTGTTGTGACATAAGGTTTGTTATGTGTCCAAAATTGACTTCTAGGATGAATCCAAGGTGTGTGTATTAGAGGTGGATATATAATAGGATGAGTGATATAGCATATATGTGATTAGGGATTTGATTTGAATTAAGAAAATCTTGAATATGAAATCCACACACTTGAGGAATAGAATGAGAAATTGAAAAGTACTATATAGAAGAGGTAAAATAGAGAAAAAAAGTTATGGGTTTGCTTGTTTACTACTGTTTCAATGTTGTGGAAGAGCTTGTTTGGGTGATGGTTATTGAGACATTAGGGTTAATCTGAGCTGTATCAGCTATGTAATCAATGTTTTGTAAACAATTAAGCAATGAATGAAATGAATATTGAATGTACGTAGGGTCTTATTTCTTCAAGCTATCAATATTTCTTTCATTTTCTCTCTTAATATAAATGAGTAACTTCCTTGTGGTGGATCAAATATTATATGCAACAATTCAACATAAGATGACTCATATTTATAAATATATTAACTAGTGGAGCCCTTAGCTGTTTGCTAACTCTATTTTATCACAGAAAAATCAATGGTGTGTTTGTTTTTTTGTTTTCATAATCTATTCCTTACTTTACTTGTCAACTATTCACTTTTATTGGATGTTACATATATGCATCTGTTTCACGCTTGCTTTGTGCAATGATAATGGGTAAATACCTACAAAGATACCCAAACTTATATCAATTCTACACACAGGTACCCAAACTATTTGTTTTACAAAAAGGTACCCATACTTTCTATAATTAAGGATGTTTTTATCTAGGTGTTTTATCCTTGCATTTGTATTGATGAAAATTTCAATGCTTTCTTTACTCATGAAATTCATGATATGAGATAAGGCACCTAATCTTGAGTGACTTGCTTTATAATTTTTGGAGCTCCTTCATAAGAATTAAAAAAAACTTGCAGAACATGTGGTTTTTGCAAAGTGACCATACATTGTTGTTTATATTATCATAAAAAGAAAATAGAAAAATAGGTAATGGTGGTGACATGAGAAACATGTATAGACCTATGCACATAAACTTATACTAAATGTGCTAAGGTAAATGACACAACCATTGTCAGGAACACAACATACTAGTGTATCTTATACTAGTAACAAATTGATATAGCTTTTAATCATTTGAGCTGTGAAAACATGAAAAATTACTTAGTGGCTATAGAATCAAATTCTTGTTATTCAGGTTGGTATTGAAAACCAACCTCTTCTTCGTTCATATACTTATTGGAATGTGCTTTTCCAAATTGCATATCAGGCTACATATCTTCCAAATTGGCCTTAACTTCTTCATTAGGTCCTTTATTTTCATGCGATTGGTGTTTATGAATAGGATACATTTCTTCCACATTGACCTCAACTTCAATATATTATATATCTTTATTCACATGCTCATTGAAATATGTTTGCTTAAAATGCACAACAGTCTACATTAATTTTAAATTGGCCTCAACTTCTTCATTAGGTTCCTCATTTTCATTTGATTGGTGTTCCACAACAAGATATATTTATTCTACATTGGCCTAAATTATTCATTAGGTCTCTCATTTGCAATGGATTGTGTTCCACAACAGGCTATATTTCTTCCATATTAGCCTCAACTTCAATATATTGTACTTCTTCATTCGTATGCTCATTGGAATGTGTTTTTCCAAATTGCACATTAGGAAAATCCACATGTATAGTATACCAAAGAAGTAAGAGTACACCAAGTTCACCATCATTTTTTTACTTGACTTCCCTTTTTCCTCACTAGATTGTTGTTCTTTTTTTCATTGTTGTCTTTCTTGCTTCTTTATTTATTTTGGTATCATTGATTGTAGTGGCTCTTGAACAATTTCTATATACATTTCTAACTCGCTTTTCCCTTCCCTTTGGTATACATTTCACCATTTCACATATATATGCATATGATTTTAATAGTCATATTTATTTTGCACTCCTTGATCGAAGGACTCTGTAGTAATAGTTAACCTTCCCTGAGTTTTCTATTTTGCGACACAATCCCATCAAATCCAACATACTGAATTTATCCATGTTTACCCTATCAAGATAGTCCACTATACCATCAATGTAGTTGGGAAACCCATTTATATTGTGAAACTTTCCTCTATGCCTCAACATAATTGTAAATAAGTCTTCATTCAATTTTTTTGCAACCAAGCAATATCAAAATTAGTGTAATGATAAAGAATTATAAACATTCGTAATATTATTGGTCTCACAGTAAGCATATTATTAGACAAGTTATCACTTTTCTTTGTACAAAACATCAAAAAAATTCAATGGCCTCACATGCACATGGTCCTAATTGAGAGTCAAATAACTCTCTTTTGGTCAGTTATTCCCCACTGTAACCAATTTTATATGCGACAATCACTACCCAAAATAGCATACTGTCAACATTGTCTTATATGCTTTTCACACTACCCAAAACATATACATGATAATAAAGATGACATCAAAGCCAAATAACAAATTAGAAAAATAATATTTTTGGTATAAAGTAATACTTATTATAATTGGATCCTTTTTTTTTTCTTGAAATTAATTCAAGAACAAAAAGGCGTGACCTAGAGGAATCTTTAATCTATATTTTTTGTTTCATGCAATATCTTGTAGCCTTTGATGGATTCAAAAAACTTATGATACATTATAGTCGAGGATTCTCAGTTTGTTTCTAATTGTAGATTGGTTAGTTTTTTCTTATGTCTATCTCCATCCTTTTACTATTTTTTAGAGCGTGGGTATAGATGGGTTCACTAGGGTTAAGTGGTAAGGGTGGGTAAATCAATTGAAGTATTAGTTACGCGTAGGTAATAAGAAACTAAGCATTATGTGAGGTAATTAGTGACAATACACTTACATGTGAAGCCTTCCTTGTAAGTCCCATTATACTCATATCTGTGTATTGGCTTCCCGTTTGCAAAGCACAATGTCATGTTTTATTTTACTTAGTATTATGTCTTCCTCTATGTAAGGTTGGCTACTAAATATTAGTAATATACACACGTACATAGTTAGGAACACTTTATATGCAAGTATGTTTACACATACCACAAGGTTGAATTTAGTAGTGTGCATGCTAGGTGGAGTGCTGGTTTTTAGAGAGTGAGCATGCGAGTGAGATGAGGTTATCACTTGTATTTTTGGTTCATTTTGGTGCGAGTATTTATGGAAATTACTAGGAACTTTTTGGAATGATATAATGTGAATTTTTACCACTTTTTCACCAAGCTCACCAGAGACCTCGTCATAGGTGGTGGCGATGTGGTTGGCGTGGTGTCAATTTTGAGTTCTATAAATACCCTTCATTTCTTCATTATTGGTATCTAGAAAATGTAATAGTGTTCTATCAAATTGACATCTCATTTTTCTATTTCCAGATCACTAATACCTCGAGTGTTGTTCAGTATTAGTGATTTATGATTGTATGAGCAAGACTATTCTTGTGAGTGGTGAGTATTCAAAGCGATGTTTACAAGTGGGTTCTGTGTGTTAAGTCGTGTGTCGACTAGTAGTTACCTTTGTGCAACATTTTCTTATTTACATTTCACGTTACTAATCTTTGGTTACTAATCACAACACTGTGGGAAGTGTGGGGTTTGGTAGAGAGCCATGTTCGTGGGTCAAACTAGGTCATTGCAGAAGTAGCAAGCGAGAGAAATAATACACAGTTAGGACAATGTTTTTAGGTTATAGAGGTAATGGCGATTTTATTTCTTTCAAAGTGTAATTGTTTTATTGTTTAGTGAATTGTTTGTTGTTGATTATTACTTTAAGAAACACAAGGATATTACCATATAGATAGGGTTTACATGTGGGTTTACCTCATTATATCTGGTGTTCTACATGCTCGATTGTGTGGCTAGTATAATTAGATTTTAAAGGGTGTGTATTCCTACATACTAAAGTTTAAACTCTGATTAGACAGCTTTTAATATTTATCACCTTATTTCTATTTACTAAATTCTATATCTACTACCTTATTATATTGTCTATCTTTGATTATATGTAATTCAGCTATGTTAATCTATCTTACAATTTCCTCCTTATGATTTTCAGGTTTGAATTGAGTCCTTGTGAGGTTTGTATCTCCTTAATTATGTATCAAGTCTTGAACTTCTATAATGTTGTTATGCATTATCATTATGTATGTTAGTACAATATGATTTTATTTTATATAAGTTCTAACACGTAGTTGTATACTCTGATTAGAAAGCTAATTTATTATATATTGTCATATGCTTTCTTTTCTTTCTTTGTAGCATTCTTATAGCTTTCTAGTCATAACTTATACTATAGTAAATTAATTTGTATGCTCCTTTTTTAATTTATCTTATTTATGACTATTATATGCATGTAAATTTGATGTAAGTTTGTATCTCCTTACCTTAGTTGTGTCCCAGTTGTCAGACTCTTTATTTGGTTTGCTATGTTTAGATTGATCGCATATTGTGAGATTGTGAGAGTACAATTATTAATTACAGAATATGTTCCCCCGTATGAAGTCTTGAAGTGATTGGAAATCCTTTGTTGTTTGGTATGCATTCTCGTCTCACATACTATTAATTATCTGTCATGCATATGTATGTTGCTAGTCTTGATAAGAGCTTGTGATGCATACTATCAATAATGTATTTAAAGCATATTGTTGTTTTCTATTTGTTGAGTGTTTTAGTTGTGTTGAATTAAGCATATTGTTTTATACTTCTATTGTGTAAGTTTCTTAGTTCATGTTTGTGAGGTCAGCTTGGCTGAATTGATGACTCACAAAAAGATTCCATGGGTAGCGTCTCCACCCCTCATTTAGAACCTGTTACGTATTTGAGTCGAAAGAATAATGAACTTTTGAGTAATTGTTCCTAGGTATGAGATTCTTCAATCCCAATTAGGTACTTATATATAATAAAAATAAAAATATAGGTACCTTTCTGCTGAAAAAATAATTCAGATACCTTTATATAGAATTAGTATAAGCTTTAGTATCTCTGAAAGTATTTACCATATATATGTTATAACAAACCACCCATTTTAACGTGTAATTGAATGAGAAGAATTGGTAATTTATATAGTTGTTTGGAAGTAAGATTTATCCTTTTTTTTAATTTTAGCCACAGGTTTGGATTATATAAAACTATCGTTTGGTAAAACAAAATAATAAAAAAAAAATATTTTTAGAACAAAGTATACACATAAAAAAAAAATTTGATTCACAATATGATACTCTAAGATTTCTAAAAATAAAAATATTGTTATGATATTAGTAAAATTTTCTATGATAATAGAACTACTTTTGAATTAATTGCAATAATTTTCCTATAAAATAAGGGTACTTATTTTAGGAAAAGTGTGGTGTTAGTCCATTTTTTTTAGGTTTTAAGAGTTTTTTAGTCATATTATTTAATATACGTGTTTTTAAGTTCTTTGTTTATGAAAAATCTTAAAGAAAAAAACATGAAAGAAAAGGATAAAGTTAATTTTATATCTAATTTTTGTTAAACATAACATAATAACACATATGACATATGCATGTTTATATTTTTTTTTAGCGATATATCTCATGAAATAATTTTTAATTAAAAAAGTACTCAAATTTTACAACAAATTATTTCTACTAAACATAAATAAAATTTCTGGCTCTAATATGTCACTTTGTATATTAGACAATAAAAAATTTGTTTAAGTTTTATTAAATTTTTTGTGATAGTTTGAAAACAATTTTTCTTTAAAAGTTTAAGTAATATTTTTAATTAAAGTTTTTATGTATATTGGTATAGAAAAATATAATATTCTGTTATATTTAACAGAAAATAAGATGAAAGTTAATTTTTTTTTTCTCTAACATATTTTTATAAATAAATGGACTATACTTTTTTTTATAGACAAATGGACAAGCAAACACTTTTTTTTAATTAAGGTGTCAAATAAGACATTTAAACTAAACAAAATGAGTTCAAAACCACTAGATTTTGAGGCTCAATCCATTTTTTTACCAATCTCATTGGTTGATGTCATATAAGATATTTAAAATTACCTACATCCTTCATTTTTTACTCTCTTATCTTACACGCCGACTGGATTGTTTTCCAATCCTCACTCATATCTCTTCTCCAATCCTTACTCATAATTCTCATCTTCTTGATTTTCAACATTTTCTTGCAAATTTGTTTAGGTTCGTTCATTTGTAGATTAGTGAAGGCATTTTTATATTTTCTTTGTTATTCTTTGAGTTTCATGTTATTTTTTCATTTTTTTTATTTCTTTGGGTTTTTTTGGTTCTTCGATTTCATTTTAGTTTTTTTATCATTCAGCTTTCTTGTTTTTATTCATTTTGTATTTGTTGCATTTTTTTTTAGTTTTTTAGGATTCGTTTTTTGCAATATCTATGTATGTTTATTATATGGTTTTTTAGTTAATTTATTCATTTTTTTTGTTTTTTCGTTATATGATGTTTTTAATTTGTAGTTGTTATATTTTAGTTATTTAATCACAGACGTTTTAGTTCGTTTGATTAATTTTGTATTGTAGTTGTTCTATTTGTTCTTGCTTTTTATTTATTTATTTATTGTTTTGTTTGTGTTTATTTTCATTAGTGTTGTGGTAAGCATGTGTTTATCTGTGACAATCCTTAACACAAATTTTTTTATGTGTTTTAATTGTTAATTGTCTTATTTGTAGGATAGGTAAGAGAAATTCTCAAGACTCACTTGATTTGTCTAATATTGCTTGGAAGTCTAAGAGACATAGGAACAATTTTTTTGTTGGGGTAAGATTTTCCTTATTGTTTATCTTTTATTTTTATTTGTTGTCTTCTTATGCTTTATTTTTTTCCAGAATTGTGTTACTTGTTTATTCTTGCATTTATTCATTTGTATTATTTTCAGTGTCAATGGCTACAAGATGATCCTTCTTTCCTATTAGTACTTGATGATTTGTCAAGTTTTTCCAATATGTTTCTCTTGTTGTTCTCGACTTGAAAAGGCATTATTGAAGATTTGTGCTATCTTGAATGAGTCTCAATGGAAGAGGTTTGAAATCTCTTGTCTTTGTTATTTTTCTAAGCTTTCTCCAATCCTTTTTAGTGGAAAGCTTATCCATAGTTTTCTTTTGAAGAAATGTATCCCTTTCCAGAATTTGAAAGAACTTTGGTTTAAGGTTGATGACAAGTGGTTAAGATTTTCAAAGTCAGAGTTTTGGTCACTTACTGGATTGAAATGTACATCGAATTATGAGGATCCTATTGTTGTTGAAATATCTAAATCAAATTGTTTAGTAAAAAAGTATTTCTCCAAAGATTTTTCTATTCTTCATCTAGATGTACTTATTGGTATGGTCAATAATCCTTTCTTTAAATCTCCTAATGCTAAATATTATGAGTGTATATTAACTAAAATGAGTTGGGAAGTGGTGATCGAGGATAATGCTAGAGAAAGAAATGAGTTTTCGAGTGATAAGTGTGGTAAGGATAATAAAGAGAATAAGAAGAAGCATAAAAAGAAGAAGAATAAGAAGAAGGATAAGAATAAGAAGAAGGATAAGAATAAGAAGAAGTTTTATAATGGGGGAGTATTTATGGATATAATAACTAAGTTAATTATGCTTGCTCATATTATCTAGGTTATTAAAGATATGAATTGATATTTATTGATTCTCCCTTTTTTGTATGAATACCACCTTTGGTGGGGTTAGATATTCTTTGTTAACTAAACAAATCAATTAACACCTATGGGTAGGGTTGATAACTAATTTGGTTAATTAAATTAATTCCTTTTTCTAAGAGATTGAAAATGAACCATTTAAATGCCACCTTTGGTGGGGTTAGATAGTTTAAACTTTATTCAAGGTGTCCAAATTAAACCTAAGAATTTAGTTATCCGAGTACTAACTTTCAAGTTTTAAAACCACTACCGAAAACATGTCGTCAATACATTTTCAGATAATAATTCTTATAAAAACTTTTGAAATAGAGCTTCACTCTAACTACCGAGCGATTGTACCATCAAATAAAAGAGCACTACTCTAAATCAGACCGGATAACTAAACCTTAAAATCTAATTTTCAGGTTTAAGTTTGTAATGAAAAATAATATATTTCTCTCTAACATTCTTAATATAAAATCTTGAATACAAACAAAATCAATTCATTTTAGAGATTTTTACCTATTTAATATTTCGCAAGCATAACAACGTTATTATTACATCATGTTTACTAAACAGCCAGCACAGTTAAATTTAACCACAGACAAATTAAATATAACATGTAAGAATAAAGCATAAAAATAACTGTAAAGAAAAAAAATCCTTACAGAACTTCGACGCTATTCCCGTTGCTGGAAAAACTACAAGCGGAATTTGCACTCCCATTTATTGAATCAAAAAGCTAATAAATTACATAAACATAACTAGTTCTTCCCAAAAAGGGAAGAACTCTAAAACTAAGAGAAATTAACTAAAAACTAAGAAAAACTAAAGAAAACTAAAAAGAGAGAAAGAAAGAGAGAAAAGAATGTATTTAGAGGTGTTGAAGGTGTGTTTTGAAGTGAAGGGAAGGGGTTATTTATAGGTGAGGATGGAGAGAAAAAATGAGTAAAAAATTGTTAAAAAAATGTAAAAACGCGTAATGGAAATGCTGAGGTCATTGATGACATCAGCATGACGTCATGGGGTGGCTGCATGTGAAAAATGGGGCGAAAAGGCGTCGGCGCGCGCAGATGGCTGTCGCTGGCGCACACGGGATGGGGCGTGCGGCTGGGCAGCTGGGCGCGATTTTCTCCTTTTTGACCTATTTTGTCCAATTTTTCCATGTTTTTTGACCTTTCCCCATTTATTTATTAATATATTTGTGATGTATTGCTTCAAGTATTCCTCGTTGAGTCTTTAAGTTGCATTTTTAAGCCAAAATACCTGAAAAACAATAAAAATACCCGTGATTCCGAAAAAGACAAATTTATATAAATATATGATAAAACATATAAATATATATATATTTTTAATCAATTAATGTGCATAAAATCATGGTTATTTTAGTGCTTTTTGAGCACTCATCAGTAACCCTCTGCCTTCACCACAAGAGTAGCCTACTATACTATTTCTCTCTATGCCATCATCTCAAAATGATGGTTGGATCATTTGAGGCGGCTCGTGCGAATAAGAAGGTTGATTCTTTTGAGGGTACGTTTGATAAGCTTTCTAAAAAATTACAATCATTAACTGCTTGAGTTAATGACTTGTGAGTCTTTTTCGTATATATATTTTTTATTCAATTTTTAGTTGGTGTTTAGTTGTAAGCATGTGATAGTTTTTATGTTATAGATCTAAGTAGCTAGAAGGGGAGTGAATAGGTAATTAATCAAATAATGTTAAATTAAAATTTCAATAGCGGCTAGACATACCATCATGTGTAATAAATATAAAGCAAAATAAATAAAAATTGACACCCAATATTTTATGTGGAAACAAATTAAGTCACATCAATCACAAGGAAAAACACTTGTCCACCGGACCACCTAATTATCCACTATGAAAATATGTTTGATTACAAGGGTAGGAATCAAACTATCCACCAAGGTAATGCCTAAGTAACCTACTTAAAAGCCTCTTTTTTTCCTTCACATTCTCCACAAGTAAATTTTTCAGGTGAGGACCAACATTTCAATTAACTTGAGTCACACAAGTTATCAAACCCATTTAGTTGGCATCTGAAATGTTAGCATAAAAATACAAGGGCAATGTGTATCCTAGAACAGATTAAATAATGAAAAATCCTAGTTAGATGATTTAAAAAAATTACAGATAAAAACAAAATCATTAGCAAACTCTAGAACAACTAAATTAAGCACAAGTTCAATAAAGATAGCTTATTTAAAGATAAAAATCAAACCAACTAATTATGATAATACACACCCAATTATTTGATATAATAATTCACGAACAAAATAAAGAAGAAGTTATATGAGCATTTAACCAAAATATCATAAACTAAATAGGCTTATTAACTAATCAAACACAATCCTCAATATTTAATAGATTAATTAAAAAAAATAAGCCTAAAGAAATATAATCTTGTTTTTTGCAAAGTAGTTTGAAAGAGAGAGCTTAAGATTAAAAGATTGATACTTTTGTGGTTAGTCAAAATATGGAGCATTAGATTCTTTATATAGGAAAAATTGAAATCCTAATGTTAGGTTAAAGTCCAATTATTATTTTTTTAATTAAAAAAATTATAAATAATTAAATAAAAGGGAAAAAATGATAATTGGAATGTTTGGCTCGAGTAAAAATTAAGTTCAAGTTGAAAACATGGTCGCTCGATCAGTCTAGGTTGATATCAATCGATCAAACTAAAAGGTCGATCGATTTAAGGTATTAAAATTAAATCCTAAGACATATAGATTGATCTACCAATTTCTCAATCGATATAGTGCTTGATCGATCGAACATTAAACCTTGATCGATCTATTTCAATTAAAAATTAAATCAGTGACTTTTCAATCAAGGTAGATAGATTCTTGATCGATCTATTCACCTCAATCAATCTAGACATATCTCGATCGATCGAGTAACCTAAATGCAAAATGTTCTTGTGTGCCTAATATGAAATCTAACATGCATAAGAATATAGATATACCTAAGATGTATTAATTTGGAGCTCGATATATATTTTTGGTTTGAAAAGTGTTCTTAAAAGGCTTACCTAGAAATAAAATTATATATAGATATTTTGTTCACGAATATCGCCAGCACTTATAAACCTAACAGTCTTTCCCTTTGGCATATTGGTGTGAAAAAACCTTTGTATCATTACATAGAACTTATTGGAAAGATAAGTTTACATAGTGGATAATTAGGTGGAACTTCTTGCCAAGAAATTTATTAACCTTTTCAGAAGTAAGATGAATTATTTTGGTAGGACAATAAGAGATAGCTCGAGTAGAAGAGAATTGAGACAAGGGAAGAAAGCCAAGAACTCTGATGACGAAGGAGACAAGCATCATAGTAAATTCCATATTAATAAGATCAAGTGTTGTTACTAGTACAGGAAGCCTGAACACATTGCTAGTTAATGCTATTTGGTAACCCTATTTGTAAGTCGTGTAGTCCTTTGTGTGTTTATTGGATTTTTATGTGCAAAACACGGAGTTTTTTATTTTACTTAATGTATCTTGTCTTCCTCTATGTAAGATTGGTTATTGACGATCAATAATTCACACATGTATGATGTTGTTACCATTTTTTTCATTGCATATATGGGTATTTATGGAAATGAACATTGGAATTATGTGTGCCTCATTGGATCTCTCGTCGGACCACCTTATTGGAACCCTCATTGGGTGGTCAAAAAGGGTGCTCTAGGAGACCCTTGATGAGGTACCCCATGAGCTTGGGTGACTTCTATAAATAACCCTTTTCTTCTTACTTTCTTAATGAGAAAAATCATAGTAGAGCTCTATCAAATTGAAATCTCAATTTTCTAATTCAAGATCACTACTACCATGAGTGTTGTTTGGTATTGTTAATTCATGACTAAGTTGGAAAAATCATACTCCTAAGTGATGAGTACTTGATGTAGTGTTTGCTAGTGGATGCTCGAGGTTGAGTGTATTTCCCACATTTGGATTTACTGGAACATGGTTAAGTGTATTTCCCATGTTTACTTATTGGTGGTTATTGGTTGAGTGTACTTCGTACGAGTAGTTATTGGTGGTTGGTGGTTGAGTGTAGTTCCCATGATTGGTTTTTCATATTCTTGTTCACTTTACCGATCTTCGATCACTAATCACACTACATTGTGTGGTGTTAGATTTGGAGGATAGTTGGGTTCGTGTGTCTAACCAAGTTGTTACAGAGATAACAAGTAAGGGTAGCAATAGATAGTTAGAGCAAGGGTCATGATTTATAGAGGTATTTGTGTTTATATTTCTATTGACTTGTATCTGTTTATTATTTTTAGTGGATTGTTTGCTGCCGAGTGGTTTCCATAAGAAACCCAAGGATGTTACCATATAGGCAAGGGTTTTATGTGGATTTACCTCATTATATCTATTGTTATGGATGATCTAATGTTGTGTTAGTATAATATGAATTTCCATCAAGTATATATAAACATACTAGATTTAGACTTTGATTAGAATGCTTATTTGATTTATATTGTTTCATGCTTTCTTTTCTGTCCTTGTAGTTGATCAACACGATGCAATCTACAAGTATACGGGTTGTGAAAGTAATATCTTGTATCCAATTAAGTACGGATATTGATCCCACAGAGAGTTATGTAACTAATAACAAATTACTAATATAATTATTATAAATATTATTTGGACAATAGAAAATTATGAAAGCTGAAAAATTATTGACAACTTATTTTAAATCACAAAGACTTAATAACTATGAAGATATATGAGAAAAATATCTAGAAATCTTTATTCTCCCAATTTCCTAACATGTATATCACTAAAATTCCCCCCAATATAATCAACAATCAATTATACGATCTATTGAATCTAACCTAGCATACATTTTTCTCTCAAGTACACTACACACCATATAGTAATTAACCTAATTACACTCTCATGTTAATTAGATTGTATACCACTCATTAAGTTCATCGATTATAGATCACACACATAATAATCATACATCTCTACCTAGAAATTATGCATGTTATTTAATCAAGATAAACAGTTAAATAATTCTCTCAAATTTATTTAATTGTCTTTATAGATCAATTGTTGGCCAAACAATTAATAACATAAAAATTAGATTAAATAATGTAATTGAATTGCAATAAAAATTTGGATAAAATAATAGATCATCACATGTAGAATATTGAGTTCATAAGACCCCTAGATTGATAAATTAGCTAGACATAATTATGTTATTAAAGCACATATTTTTCATAAAAAAAGACAATACAATTGATAAAGAAAGGCGAAGAAGAAGAGATACACTCAATCTCTTGATTTGTAGCATTAGTCTTCTCTTGAATCCTTCACAAGGTTGGTCTCCTTTAATCTCCTTTTGAATTTTCTCTTCTTTTCTCTTCTTGTCAGCTATAAGATTTTTTAATCTTAATTTTTTGGTTTTATTACCTTACTATGGTGCTTTAAATAGGCTAAAATTGATCTTCACTAGATTAGGATTCGTATTACTATGATCCAATGGTTGAGATTGAAGTTAGGATTTAATTATGGGTTGTTGCATTTTAATCCTTGGTGCTCGATCGATCGAGCAATGACCCCTTGATCGATGTACTTATTTATCGATTAATCTACTTATTTTTCAATCGATCTAGTTATAAAATTTGATTGATCTAGTTCTTGGTCGATCGATTGACTCTATAATTTTATATTTGTCCTTATATTTGCCTATTTTTGATTCATTTAGTATCTTTTCACCTACATTGCCATATTAAACATAGATTAACCTTATTAATGATATTTTAACACATAACAAGGAAATTAAGTGGTTTAGAAGTGGATAAATAACTCTAATTTCGTGGAGTTATCAATAACATACCTATAGCTTTCTGATTTTTGTTTCTGTTGATTGAAATAAATATGCTTACATATGAACTTAGTATGAGTCTCTAAAGAATTAGTATCACCTTAGTTGTGTACCAAGGGTTAGGTTTTTTCTTTTGGTATGCTGTGTTATGTATGATTGCTTGTTGTGAGACCACAAACATCATTTACTGAATATGTTCCAACATATAAGGCCTTAAAGTGATAGCAAATCCTTTACAACTTTTCATATAAGTATGCTTGATTCATATGTTGTATGATTTTTTCCATGCTTATGTATGTTTCTAGTTTGGATAAGATCCTATAAGGCACACCATCACTTCTTTGTTTACCACAAATTATTATTTTCTTATTTGTTGGTTGGTTTACTTGTGTGTTGAATTAAGCATACTTTTCTCTTCCACTGTATTATCTACTTAATTTATATTTTGAGACTTACTTTACTGAGTTGAAATAGAGATCACGAAAAGTTTCCATGGTTTAGCATTTTCACTCTCTCATTTAGGTCAAGATTGCCTATGTAGATGAGAAGAATAATTAACCTCTGTGTAATTATTCCAACGTATGGAATTCTTACTATTAGAGTTATTTGGCCACTTCAAGCTAGCTACTTTTCTTAATTTGAGATGAATATTGTTAAAAATATCTCTTTTATGTTTAGAGATGGTAATGTAGGTGACAGGAGATCGAATGGAGCAAAACTAAGCAAATTGAGACAAATTTAGGATCAATAGAGTTTGATAGGTCGAGATACCCGTTGATCATGGAAATAAAGCATTATGCCTTAGAGAAAAAAGAAGAAGAGTTCGATGGATAGAGAAGGGTATAGATTGATCAAGTATGAGTAGATCGATTGAGTGCTCTCAAGTTGAAGCGATGGCATAGTTAGATTGATTGAGAAAGGACTCTATCGATCAAGTGGAGCAAATTTTGACATATCAGCCTTGATTTGAACTCCAACTTTCAAGATGGTCTAAAGACATTTGTTCCTATGAACAAATATCAACTAACAACCCAAACACCCCCAAAACACACTAACTCAATGTGCATGTAAATCAAGAACACATCGATAGGATAAACACACTCAACATGCCATAGAGATGCAATACAACTCTTCTAACTTCACATAAGACTATCCCTCGGTGAATGCAAGTTAGGTAACCATGATGTGGTGCATCCTACACTCATATCCCATGCATGCAACACATTAGCAATAGAATAAATAATAAGTTGTGCAAGTAAACTTCTATCCCTTTTGGACACAAAACATCAAAAGAACACCCCCATATGAGAGAGATAAAGCATACAACATGTAATATTCCTAACATTTATACAAATAGCAAAGACAGATTAAAGTTATAAACATGAATTAATACAACATATGCTAACAAAAAACACTATAAACAAAAATAAACTTATGAATATAATCAACACAACTTTTTCTTTAATTAAAACTGGAGTACAATTTTAGAATATTTGAAAAGGAAAAAGAAGATAAAACAAAATGCAAGAAAATAACAATAAAATAAGAACTTTCCACCTCCCCCACCTTCATTATCAGATGAAGCTTGACTTAAGGAGGCTATGGCATCCCTCTGAGCTAAGGGAAGATGAATTTAATTAAGAGAGTCAAAGATGGATGTGTTAATCATCGATTAAAAAAAGGCTTTGGTCTGGGTAAAGTAAACACCACTAAATAAAGCACTCAGACTTGCAATAGTAGAGGGGAGTTAAGACACATAAACACCACTAGTTGATTATCAAACATAGGACAAGAACCATTATATATTAGATAGCCATGAGAAAAGCCTACCACTAAGAACTATGAAGGCGCCCACTAATCTACATCAATATTTGGCTAAAGAAAGTTAGTAATTGAGTGTTAGATGTGTGGTCTCTAATCACCTCATCCAAGTACTGAGAAATTAAAGAAAACTTGTAGTGGAAGAAAACATTCTCTAGTGATAAGTTATTAGTAGAGGATGCAGAAGGAGGAACAAGAATCGAAGGACAAGGAGCAGCATGAGAGACAATTTGTGAAGAAGGAGTAGTATGTATAGAATTAAAGGGACAATCAGAAACAAAATGAATAGTACACACATGCCCTTTACCTTAAATGGTGCCAAAAACATCATTAAAAAGAGATGCATCCTACTAGGTGATCAATGAAGAATAATGAAGAGTGAAGGTCTAGGAGCCGTAGAGCAAAAAAAATGGTCTTATAGATCATATCGTCAAGATCTATAGTCTCACTATTGAGGATGGCACATAAAAAGTGACCTTGAGAGAGAATCACTGAGGAAAAATGAGAACAAGGGTGAATGATAGCACTTACAATATACCTGAGGTAATGAAAAATGTAGATGCACTCACGTGAAGAACATCACAACCATATTTATGGCCAGGTCTAGCCAAAAGGTCATCCATCTCAGTAATGTTGCCAGAAGATATTTTTAAAAACTTCACAAGAATAATGACATTTATGTGATTGTTAAAATTAAACAAGATGAATGGAGAGGAAGGATTATGTACCTCTAAAAGAGACAATATCCTAAGGACATGATCTTGAGAATAGGTGACCTAACACCCTAAAAAAAGAATGTGGTAGACAAAATAGGAGTGCAATATAGGGAATCACTAAATAAAACTCCCAAAAAATGGATAGTTTTAATGATAAGGAAGAGTACAAAGATAAAATCAAGAAAAGTAATCAAACCTTTCATGGATTGTAGGAAACTCATAATTCATCACAAATCTCTCAAAAATGATAGGGGTTAGGCAATGAAAAATGGGCCCACAGACTTTAATTGTTGCTCTGAATCTTCTAAAGGGGCTATACTGTGTATGGATTTTTTGAGGGCCATTTAGAATTGTAGGATAAGGAAGAGGTATATTGTTTAGAATAAAGGGAAAAGGTGTTTAAAGGGAATAAAAATGTTTGTTGAGGTTGAAAATAGATTTTTTATAGGATATCGTAGCCTTACTACCTCATCACTAAGGTGGTCGGTGGGGAAGTCGATGAGGTGGAAACATTTACACTCAATCAGCACCATAGTAAGGGGTTGATGAGGGATAGCAAAAGATGAAAAACAATATGAGGAGAAAAAGATAAAGAGAAGGAGAAATAGTGTGCAAAAATTAAATTTTTGAATTTGTGTAGATGTTTACAAAGTAAAGCATTTTTGGAGTTTTGTTAATAAAACACAAGTAAACACAATGAACAAAAATTAGAAGTAAAAAAAGATACATAACATAGAAAAGAATTCAAAAACACACACAAAAGCTATATATATATATATATATATATATAGAGAGAGAGAGAGAGAGAGAGAGAGAGAGAGGAAAGATGAAATCTTATATTAGCTAGATCACAACAAAGAATGATCAAATTACATCCCTCCATTTAAAAAAACAATTTTACAAGGGGAAATAGACATAAAATGTGGTCTCTAGTTCAAATTAGAATATGGTGTATGAGTCATTTGAGAACTCTTTTGTTTTGAAATTCTTGAAAAAACATATTGAGTGCATCTTATACATACGACCAATAAGGCCTTTAGAGAGATTTGCCCTTTCAACAATGTGCCATCAATGCATAATACACAAAGAATGAACATGCTCAGGAGAGCCATGGTAGATACATCTTAAGAACAAGGGATGAGAAGATTTAGAAGGATTCTTAGGAATATTCTTGACATAACTTAAACACAATCTGGCAAGATGGCTAATAGTACCACATAGATAGTACGAACGAGTAGAAGATTGAGAAAAATAGGGTCTTTGAATTCAAAGAACATTATGAGGAGGTGAGGATGAGGAAGAAGCACTCACATTAGCTTTCACACAAAGATGAGTAGTTAATTTCTCATAGTGAGTTGTCACATGCCCACGTGTAACATAATGGTGAAAAAGATGAGAAAATTGTGTAGGTTTGGGTTAGAGTGGATCACCAGTATGTTTACCTTACTAGAAGAGGAAGGCTAAGATGCAGTAATTGATTGACCGTTTTGGATGGAGATGATAGTATTCATACAAGGATTAACATCTCCCAGCTTTATGAACTTAGGAGTAGAACAAGAGGGATCAAATATACATTCTTCAAAACCTAAATCATGTTTATGCCTAAGGGCTTTATTGATGTTAAGAATTTCATCTACCTTATGCGTACCTACCATTAATTTTTTGTACTACAATATTAGATAGGGAAAGCTCTTCTTCAAGCTTTGAAAACTTCTCACTAAGGGTTGGGATCAAGTCTTCCTTTTCCTCTGAGAAAGCTTTTATGAATCAGACAAAATAGCCAATACTTTTTAACTTATCTCGAAGCATCTCAAGCTTACCATCTTATTCAAAGAGAGGAAGTTCCAAATACTCTCTATTACTTTCTAACACAATTACCTTCTTACCAAGAATAATGAGTCATTTAGATTATTCTTTAGTCAGTTCAAAACTAATAATCGATGAAAAAAAGTTAAAATTTGTAGGCTTACGAAAACTAGCCTAAAACATTCACTAGGTTTTTTTAGAAATCATGCTCTTTACTTGTAAAAACATTCACTAGTTGTTTTTAAAATTGGCCTAATTGTTTGTCGATTTTCAAAAAACTAGCCTAATTGTTCACCAATTTTACAAAAAAACCTAATTCAATTTAAGCTTAACCTAGCAATTTGTAACCATCCCATGGGCCATATCATGAATGTGTAAATTAGCAAGATAAAATCACCACATTGTCCTTTACCTTCACGTAAACAAATCTCCTTCACACATTTACCTTCGTGTAAACCAATCTTGTTCATGCCTCTACCTTCATGCGAGCTAGTGTTGTTTGTGCCTCTATCTTCATACAAAGTAGTCTCATTCATACCTTCATCTTTGCATAAATCAGTTTCCACCTTCACCTAAGACCTACCCTCCCTAGCATCCACTTTCTTGCAACCTAGCCAACATTCACCAGCACCTACTAAGTGCACTATTCACCAAACTTTTCCATAAATATAAATCATTGCACAAGAGTGCCCTAGCAAAGCATCAGCATGATGCAAAATACTCATAAATTAACAACCAATAATAGTAGTCGACTAGGACCACTATTTTGCAAAACCAACAGTGGCTCAGCTCATTCATCTTTTTATAACATCCAAGTTTATACACACCAGTTCATCAGTTCTCAAAATCTTCAGGAAAATATAAGACTTTGAAAAGAATAAACTTCAATAGTTAATAATATACTTTGTTCATATGTTAAATATTGACTTAATTAAATGAGGTTTGATGTAGATAATGGGATTTCTATAATGCTTTGAGTTTAATAAATGGTAGAAAAAGTTGATTTGATAGCAAGCATTATAGTTGTTTGTGTAAAGTAAAAAAAATGACTTAAATATCTGAAGTTAGTATGACATACTTCATACTACATAGAGGTGAACACTAGATTCTTTTTTATTTCTTACTTTTTGTTATCTTTTTAAGTTCCTTCCAATGTGCCATTTCAGAAGCCTTACTTATCTTTTTTAATCAAGGGAATTTTTGTTATCCCTTTCATTGAATGTTGTTTAGCCATGGCCATTTTTCTTGCTACCAAGGCTTAAAATTCTAATTGCCTCTTTATTTTATGGCCTTAGCTACTATATAATAAATAGTTTACCAAAATAAGGGCATTGAGTTCACCTGTTGATCAATCTGGCATGTATTTGTAGTGTTGAAATGATGATCTTGGTTTTTTAATAGTGTTTAACTATAACTATTTATGGTAGGGATTCTATTATATCCCTATATTTTGATTTATTTTATTAATCAAGTGCTTGAAATCACTTCATCTTTGCTAGTATGTTATTTTGTATGAATGCCCATTATTTTCTTATTGACCATACTCAAACCTAATAATATATATAGTTGTCACATTATTTATTAATTGTTTAAAGAATTATTTAGTTACGTAGAGCTCTCCTTATTGGAGTTTAATATAAAATTTATGACCCTTTTTATTTAAGATTGATTCTCACCTCAAGCAAAATCTTGGGGATGTATATGATTTGAAACTTGGAATAGTCTACTGACTATAGAGATAATTTTTTACATTATATGTTGAACCCAATTTCTATTAGGTTGCTCTATTTGGACACATATATCCACACATCACTAAAAAACCATGTTAGAAGGGAGGATACAAGTGGGTATCGTATCCGCTCTGATAGTGATGTTAGTTTCTAAGAGAAAATAATAAAACTAGGGAGTTTGAGAGAGAATGAGTGGTTAATAAAGGTAATTTGGAACTATTTAAAGTTTTAGTAGATGGCATAATCGTAAAATAACTGATATCAATTAATTAATATTTAAATTTACAATAATATTAAATTAATTAATATATAATTATTTAGAATATTAATGAGATTTCAATAAATGTGATTTCTCTCATTAATATTCATTTTGAATTTAAAATAGATATACCATATGTGCATTGAATGTACCCATTCGAATTTTTAAGGCTGACATAGACCAATTAAATGAGGTCATGTATACCTAGTATTTTTCTCTAACACATCCCTTAGGTTGTCTAGGCTACTTTTGGTAAGGTAGGTAGTCCAGTTATCTTGCCTAGATACGGTGACTCAATGATACTATATCTAATATCTTTTGGGCTTGATTTTGCTTGATCTTTTCTCAATCTATACCTTTGAATCATAGGTTGTTGGGAGGTTCAGATTGGACCTACCATTCCATATATAGACCTGCTCACTTTCAACCTCACTCATAACTATCATTATGAAATCAATGTAAGAGCTCTATGGAGAAAAATTGGAGAACAATTTCTTGGTTCATCAACTCTTGGTAAGTAGATTTATATCTTCATTCTTCTAAATTTTTTCTTCAGTTTACCTTGAATTTGCATGAAATTTGGAAAATTGAAGAACACTTACACTGCCATTCCAAATGAAAGTGACTAACACCAAGTAGGGGTAGGACATGAGTGTCTTTTAGGTAGGCTAGGATGGGTGAAAATATAGAAACACTAGGAGTTAGGACATTAGACCAACGAGGAGGTCCAGCCACGTAGCCAACCAAGAAGTGATAAGATCTACCACCAATGGCTGGAAGCAACTGATTGTTGAAAGGTTTGGATGCCAGCCAACCAACTAACTAGTTGGGTATGTAATGTGGAATTGATAGACACTTATCTTGGTGGTAGTAGTTTGACTAGTTTGGTGGCAATGATCCTAGTTATAGACCCCAGTTTGACTCCCCTTTTCATCGCCACCTCATCATTCCCATTGATATTTTGAGATTTATTTTTGATAATTCCATTCCTAAAAATTTACCAAATTATGAACCTAAGTTTAGAGCTGAGCATAAGATTGATTCCATGGTGGAAATCATTATGAAGTCCATTGTGGATAAGCTACAGGAGATGTTCAAGATTCTTGATGACATCAAAATCATTCTTCTTGGATGTGACGTTATTCCTAATAGTCCTTCTCTTGGAGAGTTCACTATATTTTTGGATTAACTCTTTGCTAGTCTCTAGTTTCCATTCCTACCATTAGTTTGAGAATTTCTAGTAGAGTAGGAGTTCCTTGATGATAATTTCCTCCTAGTTTCTAGAGAGTTCTTATATCCCGCTGCATTTTATTTAAGGAATACAGTAAAAATTTCACCTTGATTGAGTTTTAATCATTATACTACCTACATTCTGGGAATGAAGGGTAGCTCAGCATTATGCCATATGATAATCATAGATTCATTGAAGGTTTTCCCAAGTCTAATAAGGGTTGGAGTCTTTCATGGTTTATTATAACTAGTGCTTATGTTGTTGTGTGTCTCGAACTTGGCACTTCACCCGCTAACTTTATGCCTAGTGGTGAGCTATTTGTATGGATACATATTACAATTTTAAGGTCACTTTACTATTTTATTCTCTTTTGCTAACTTTTTTCACTCTGTCCAAGTTTGTTGGAAATGAGTCAAGTTTGTTGACAAGAGGCAGAAATTCATCAATAGACTATTCTCTTTACCTCCCATAGACAATAGCTTTGAGAGAATGATTATTACTGAAAGGATTGTGTTCTAGGAATTGTAGGTTTTATCATCTATTCTTGAGACTCTAAGCACACCTCTTTCGAAAGGTAAGTACATTGTGTTTTACTTTTTTGCACTTAGTAGATGAATCCATGTTGTAGAGATGACTTCACATCACGCTTTTTCATAGAAAAGCCCAACCTTTAGTGTTTTCAATTCATAATCAATACATGGGAGACAAGAGTGAAAAGAGGGTGGATGTATGCTTGGTTAGAAAAGAGAAAACTTGATAATAACTTGCTAGGCCAAGGTGATCGTAGAGGTTGAGGTACCCGACGAGATCCATGAGTTTTGTAGGCTAATGATTTTGATTGCAAAAAGAAGATTCAAGAAGGTCTATCCAGACTTAGTTCTTCTCCCACACAACTTGAAAAATTACATTAGAATTATAGCTAAGTATGATGCAATTAGATTTTGAGGGCATTGAAAACTTATTTGGGGTGACATTTTAGACTTCTATTGATGCTAGGAGTAAGACGAAGCCATAGTCAACTACCAAATTTTAGGGAATAGTAGAAATGGTACCCATTTCTATTTTTCTATAAAAACAATAACAAGGATGACCACCATTGGACTAAGGTGTTAGGCCTCATACATTATTCTATAGTTTTTTTTCTAAGCAAAGTGTTGGTACTTGGATTTTTATTTTATAGCTCCACAAGCATTTGAATTTTGAAAGAAATGATACCAACACTTTACTTTGTATTTTTGTATTCCATACTTTACTTTGCAACTTTTTTTTTGCTTGTTGATGTGAAACTAATATATCTCTTTGTTATTGACTTTGTATTTTTTAGAACTTAGAAAATATATGTAACCATAGTGCTTTTGTTACCCTCATAGGACGTAGTTAATGCTTTAGTCATCCTGATGGGTCACACTTGATCTTTTTATGACCTTAGGAGATTACACTTGATCTTTTCTTGACCCTGGGAGATGATACTAGATTTCTGTTAGGGCAAGGCATGCGACTATTAGTGGTGTAGGGCATACAACTCTTTGTTGATGTTGGGCATGCAACTCTTATATCAAAATCACACTTGGTCATTTTTTGTAAACTTTTCTCAAAAGTTGCAAAATGGAACTAAAATTAGTTAGCCCTAGCTATCTAATATAAATTTTTCATTAACAACTAACGTGGGTCTAGAAGAGTCCTAGATGACACTTGGTGAGATGAAAAATGGTGGAGAAGGGACGAGGTACGCATGATGTATGACAGATCATAGACTAACGTATAACCAATGATGACTAGCCGGTTGGGAAACTAGGTAGTAGCAAAAGGTTGCAAAAATGGGCAATGGCACACATGTGAGGGTACATACTTACAGGAAGAGTCCGATGCAATTAATGGGAAATTGAGCAATAGGATATCCCACCAGGGGTCCGTCTTCCAACGATTGTTCGTCGATACTTGGGCGATTAATTTGGTCTCATCAATTGTGATTGTGGCAAGTACTTTCCTATCATTTGTGGATCTCTAGGTAGGATATGGTGAGCAATATTCGCCTCTTGTTAGCACTACAAAATTTTCCTAACACGGCTTACACAAACTTTGAAGTCTTGACACTTTTCTACCCATTCTCACTTTTTTGAATCCATTGTTTTTGAATCCATCCTTTTCCTCTTAATCCTTTTTTTGAATCCATATATTTTCCTAGTCCTTGTATGTTCTTGTGAAGAAAAATACATCTTATCTTATTCAATAGCTTTCACTACAAGTATGTAATGCTTACCGCCCTATCATTATAGCCCTAAGTAAGGGCAAACTAAGCCAGTAAGGACTGAATCGATTGACTGGCATGACCTTAAGAGCTCGAATTTCCTAATCCATCTTTTTCCCAGTCCTTGTAAGTTCCTGAGAAGTTTTATGTTCTTCCTAAGTTCCTTTAGAGTTTTTCTAGACTTCTGAATTTCCTTAATTATTTCTAAACTTCCTAAGTTCCTGAGAAGTTTTCTTGTCTTCCCAACTTCTTTAAGATGTTTTTTTGAAAATGGGTTGCTTAGACTCCCAATATCTTAGGCCACTACTTGGAAGGCTTCTTGAGTATGGTAAGCAATATCCATTCCCTAGATCCCTATTCTTGTGAAGGTATGGCCTCTAAATTTTCTTAGGAAATTATGTGAATTTTTTTTATTCCTAGGAAGAGTTTTCTGGGTGTGAAGAAGGCCAAGCCGTGTTTCATTACTTGGTGTACATTTCTCATCCCTAATGTTTAGATCCTAGATCGTCATCATTATGGGTACCAGAAGGGTTATGCCGTAGTTCTATTTTTTGCACAAGACTTGGTCTATTGAGACATGAGTATCCTTATTTTATGCTAACCAATTTCATAATGCTAGATCTTAATCAATATAGGTGCTAAAGAGTTGAACCCCAAGTCTTTCTTCTTTATCAGGCATACTTTATTAAGACATTTGGTTTGTGATTCTTGGTTTTCATGATCCTAGATCTTAGTCATTATGGGTGTTGAATAGGCATTCAGTCTGCTTCTTTTACCGCATATGGCTTGGTTTATTAAGATGATGGTTGGTAGTGCCATTACCTTGATTTTGGATCACAATCACTATGTGTGTTGAGCCTACTTCTGTTTCCCCATGAGAAGTGATCCATTGTAGTGATGGAAGACAATGACTTGACCTTGGGTCATAATCACTGTGGGTATTGAAAGGGTGTTTATCTTGCTTTCATTTTCACACAAAAAGTGATCCATTGAGACAATGGTATACATTTTCATGATCCTAAGTCATAATTACTATAGGTGTTGGAAGCATGTTTATCCCACTTCCATTTTCATATAGGAAGTCATCAATTAAGATAATGGTTTAATACTAAGTAGGTTACCACCTTGATACTAGATCATACTCTCTATTGGTGTTGAAGGGGTGTTTGTTCCGCTTCCATTTTTGGACAGAAAGTGACCCATTAAGGAAATGATCTGAAAAAGCCTACTGAGCCAATTTAGATCTTGGACTAATGTCTTTATGGGTGTATAAGGGGTTCTGGGCCCATTTCCTTTATAGTAGATGACGTTGTCTATCAAGAAGATGGTTAGATGTCATCGTACATCAAGCCCTTGTACAATGATGGTCACTACATTGTTTTACAAAAGAAGTTCCCTTTTTGATCCAGTATATGAAAGTCTAGTTCCTAACATTAGCTAGGTATGGCTACTAGGTTCAAAGGGGGAGTTTTCTTAATCTCAAGCCATAGTAGCACACAAGGGAAATCATGCCTCGGTGCAAAGATAGGGTTGTTGTGGATAAGTGGTTAATTCTAATTCTAGTGTAATAGTCTTTCTAAATACTAAGGTTGTGCTTTGTGCTTAGAGACCTATGTTATAGATGATTACATGAATGCCAAGCTGGCTAGGTTGTTTATTTGTTCTTAATTATTTTTGGTATTGGTTTTGACTTGGTCATGCAAGGCACCACCTAGCACTCTTCATTGGAAAATAAATTACAAGTATGAAGCAAAAATAAATAGGCCTAAACCTAACTTCTATTAACTAGCCCTCCTCATATTTTTTATCCCTGGTGAATCCCTACTTTGTAGTAGTTTTTTCTACCCTTTACTCTCCCAAGACAATCATAATTGCCATTGATATTGAGAAACTTAGTTCCAAGTGATAGGCAGAAGATACTACTCTCTAAGTATGTATAAATAGTGGTCCTAAGTTGTCATTGTAAGTTGATAGCCAGTTAACTACCTGAAAGTTACAACTGATGGTTCTAGTAGTGCGACCTTTCCCAATTATAATTATGAGATCAACACTTCCATCTAGGGTAAGAGTTTTTTTCGAAAATGTCATACAAAGGAGTGTTCAATCGCATGAGAAAATATAGCTTTAATTACTTCTAAGCATCCTTGAACAAGATGTCCATTGACCTTCCAATATCTAGCAATACCCATTAAATCTTGTTATTAGCAATCTATAAGGTTATAACGAAATCATCATAGTATGGATTCACTAGTTATGCTATGTGCTTTTCAGGGAAGGCCAAGTCTTCTCTAACCATCCTAGGCTTCTGATGAGCAGAACCGGCATCGCCGATCTTGCCAATACTTTGGTTTTATATTTATAAAACTCTCACAAGTGCACAAATTATTTCATAGAAAATGATAAGTATACTCCCAAGGTCGATCTAAGGAAGGAATGTATGTGGTTTTTAATTTATTATTCAAACTTTTAAAAATGAAATTAAATCCTAAACATCCTGTCACGATATTTTGTTTTTTATGTTGTTTCTAATCTAATCACATAAAAATAAACATAAATAAAGATTCAATAAACATTTATGCAAATTTTATCATTTATAATAGTGGAGTATTTATGGATATAATAACTAAGTTAATTATGCTTGCTCATATTATTTAGGTTATTAAAGACATAAATTGATATTTATTGAATCTCTCTTTTTTATATGAATACCACCTTTGGTGGGGTTAGATATTCTTTGTTAACTAAAAAAATCAATTAACACCTATGGGTGGGGTTGATAACTAATTTGGTTAATTAAATTAATTCCTTTTTCTAAGAGATTGAAAATGAACCATTTAAATGCCACTTTTGGTGGTGTTAGACAGTTTAAACTTTATTCAAGGTGTCCAAATTAAACCTAAGAATTTAATTATCCGAGTACTAACTTTCAAGTTTTAAAACCACTACTGAAAACATGTTGTCAATACATTTTCAGATAATAATTCTTATAATTTTTTTTGAAAAAGAGCTTCACTCTAACTATCGGGCGATTGTACCAACAAATAAAAGAGCACTACTCTAAATTAGATTGGATAACTAAACCATAAAATCTAATTTTCAGATTTAAGTTTGTAATGAAAAATAATATATTTCTCTCTAACTTTCTTAATATAAAATCTTGAACAAAAACAAAATCAATTCATTTTAGAGATTTTACCTATTTAATATTTCGCAAGCATAACAACGTTATTATTATATCATGTTTACAAATAGCAAACAAAGTTAAATTTAATCACAGATAAATTAAATATAACATGTAAGAATAAAGCATAAAAAAATATATGTAAAGAAAATAATATCCTTAGAGTACTTTGATGCTATTCTCGTTGTTGGAAAACCTCCAAATAGAATTTGTAATCCCATTTATTGAATCAAAAAGCAAATAAATTACAAAAACATAACTAGTTCTTCTCAAAAAGAGAAGCGGTGCGGTATGCCCATAAGGCATCATTTAACTTAAATGCCCAATCCTTCCTTGAAGGACGCATAGTGCGTTCCAATATTCTCTTAATTTTCCTATTACTTACTTCCACTAAACCAGAAGTTTGGGGATGATATGGAGTAGCTACTTTATGTGTGATGTTGTACTTGTTTAGTACTCCATCAAAGATCTTGTTACAAAAATGGCTACCTCCATCACTTATTATTGCTCTAGGCGTTCCGAACTTGTTGAATATTAAATCCTTCAAGAATTTAACAACATTAGCATCATTGGTTTTAGTGGGGATAGCTTCTACCCACTTGGATACATAATCCACAGCAACCAAAATATATTGAAAACCATTGGATGGGGGAAAAGGACCTATAAAGTCAATCCCTCATACATCAAAGAGTTCAACAACTAAATTAGATGTCAAAGGCATTTCATCTCTTTTGCTTATGTTTCCTATTCTTTGACATCTATCACATTGTGCACAAAACATATGAGCATATTTAAAAAGAGTGGGCCAAAAGAATCCAGACTGCAATACCTTATAGGCTGTCTTTTCACCACCAAAATGACCCCCACATTGAAGTTCATGACAAAAAGTTAGAATGCTCTTATGTTCTTCTTCAAGTACACATCTCTGGATGACTTGATCTTGACCAATCTTGTATAAATAAGGGTCATCCCAGAAATAGTCCTTAATAGTTTTAAAAAACCTTTTCTTGTCCTGATATGAAGTGTTAGGTCGCAAGACACCAGTGGCAAGATAGTTTACAATATTAGCATACCATGGGTTCGTACCTATTGAAAATAGTTGTTCATCAGGAAAGGTTTCAACTATATCTTCATTACTCTTGTGTTTAAGAGAATTGAAGTCAGAAATCAACCTAGACAAATGGTCAGCTACTAAGTTTTCACTGCCTTTCTTATCCTTGATTTCTAGGTGAAATTCTTGTAAGAGTAAGACCCACCTGATTAATCTTGGCTTGATATTTGGTTTACTTAATAGGTATCTTAAAGTAGCATGATCAGAATGCACACTCACTTTAGATCCTACTAAATAAGACCTAATTTTGTCTAAAGAAAACACTATAGTCAAGAATTCCTTTTCAATGGCGGTATAATTCATTTGGGCATCATTGAGTGTTTTTCTAGCATAGTAGATGACATGCAAACACTTATCCACTCTTTGTCCAAGACTGCTCCAATAGCATAATCAGAAGCGTCACACATTATTTCAAAAGGTAAAGACCAGTTTGGTGCCATAATAACAGGGGTAGATGTTAGAGTCTCTTTCAAGGTATTAAAGGCAATAAGGGAGTCATTGTTGAAATTAAAATAAACATCTTTTGATAGCAAGTTACATAAGGGACGACTTATTTTAGAGAAATCTTTAATAAATTGTCTATAAAATCCTGCGTGTCCTAAGAAGCTTCTTATCCCCTTCACAAATGTAGGGGAGGTAGTTTGGAAATCAATTCAACTTTTGCCTTATCAACTTCAATACCCTTGTTTGAAATTATATGTCCTAAAACTATCCCTTGTTGAACCATAAAATGAATTTTCTCCCAACTAATGGTGAGATTGCATTCAATGCATCTTTCTAAAACCAAAGTCAATTTATGTAAGCAATCATCAAATGCGTTCCCAAAGACAGAGAAATCATCCATGAAAATCTCAATGAATTTTTCCACCATGTCCGAGAAAATAGATATCATGCATCTCTGGAAAATGGTAGGGGCATTGCATAACTCAAATAGCATTCTTCGAAAAGCAAATGTCCCAGAAGGACATGTAAATATGGTCTTTTCTTGATCTTCTGGTGCTGTGGGTACTTTATAATATCCAGACAATCCATCTAGAAAACAGTAAAATTCGTGCCCAGCTAATCTTTCCAACATTTGATCAATGAATGGAAGAGGAAAGTGATCCTTTTTAGTATATAAATTTAGTTTCCTAAAATCTATACACATTCTCCATCTAGTGATTATTCTAGTGGGCACTAATTCACTTTTGTCACTTTTAACACTTGTTATCCGAGATTTCTTCGGTACCACATGCACTAGACTAACCCACTTACTATCCGCAATAGGATAGATAATTCCTTATTCTAACAATTTAAGAATCTCTTTCTTAACTACCTCTTGCATATTTGGGTTTAGTCTTCTTTGGGCCTCTCGTACAGGTTTAGCACCATCCTCTAAGTAGATCTTGTGTATACACATCGTAGGACTAATGCCTCTTATATCCCCGATACTCCAGCCTATAGCGTTCTTAAACTGTTTAAGCACTTTGATAAGTTCCTTTTCTTGGGTTTTGGTTAAGGTTGAAGAAATTATCACTGGATAAGTTTCTCCTTCTCCCAAAAACACATATTTTAAGTGCTCAGGTAAGTCTTTAAGTTCAAGTTCAGGTGGATTGGCCTCTTTACTAGATGAAGAACTGGGTAGATTTAAAAGTGTACTATATTTTGTCATTACTTCATCATTGTCTAGTCATTCAAGGTACCCCTTAATTTCCTAATCTAAATCTTCATCGACCTCTTCAAGTGTAAGAACAGTTTCAAGCTTGTCTTGTATTCTGGTTCGGGAAAAGGTGCTTTGGACAAGATTATCCAAAGGGTTAACATCGAATATTTCATCGATGGTAGAAATAGAAGGAAGAGGTGAATAATCAAAAACTTTAAAATGAATAGTCTCTCCTAAGACTGTCATTGTCAAATTTCCATCTTGGACATCAATAATAGTTTTAGTAGTTTCCATAATTGGTCTACTCATGAGTGCTCAAAAAGCACTAAAATAACCATGATTTTATGCACATTAATTGATTAAATATATATATATATATATTTATATGTTTTATCATATATTTATATAAATTTTACTTTTTCGAAATCACTGGTATTTTTATTGTTTTTCAGGTATTTTGGCTTAAAAACGTAACTTAAAGACTCAAAGAGGAATACTGGAAGCAATACATCACAAATATATTAATAAATAAATGGGGAAAGGTCAAAAAATATGAAAAAATTGGACAAAATGGGTCCAAAAGATCAAAAATGTCAAAAAAGAGAAAATCACGTCGTCGCGTAGCGCAGCTACCCAGCCGCGCGCGCCCAAGCCCAGTCCCGCGCACGCCCGCGTGCGCCTACCTCCCAATCCGCGTGCGCCCCAGCGCGCTGCTACTATTCACGTGCGCGCCCTTGCGTGCAACGCCAGCCCATCCGCGCGCGCCGACGCCCGTTTCAACCCATTTTTCACGTGCAGCCGCCCCCATGACATCATGTTGACGTCATCAATGACCTCAGAATTCCATTCCTCGTTTTTACATTTTTTTAACATTTTTTCACTCACTTTTTCTCTCCATCCTCACCTATAAATACCCCCTTCCCTTCACTTCTAAACACACCTCAAAATACATTCTTTTCTCTCTTTCTTTCTCTCTTTTCTTACATTTTTAGTTTTCTTTAGTTTTTCTTAGTTTTTAGCTTTTCTTAGTTAATTTCTCTTAGTTTTAGAGTTCTTCCCTTTTTGGGAAGAACTAGTTATGTTTATGTAATTTATTAGCTTTTTGATTCAATAAATGGAAGTGCACATTCTGCTTGGAGGTTTTCCAGCAACGGGAATAGCGTCGAAGTTCTGTAAGGATTTTATTTTCTTTACAGTTATTTTTTATGCTTTATTCTTACATGTTATATTTAATTTGTCTGTGATTAAATTTAACTGTGCTGGCTGTTTAGTAAACATGATGTAATAATAACGTTGTTATGCTTGCGAAATATTAAATAGGTGAAAATCACTAAAATGATTTGATTTTGTTTTTATTCAAGATTTTATATTAAGAATGTTAGTGAGAAATATATTATTTTTCATTACAAACTTAAACCTGAAAATTAGATTTTAAGGTTTAGTTATCCGGTCTGATTTAGAGTAGTGCTCTTTTATTGGATGGTACAATCGCCCGGTAGTTAGAGTGAAGCTCTATTTCAATAGTTTTTATAAGAATTATTATCTGAAAATGTATTGACGACATGTTTTAAGTAGTGGTTTTAAAAATTGAAAGTTAGTTCTCGGATTACTAAATTCTTAGGTTTAATTTGGACACCTTCAATAAAGTTTAAACTATCTAACCCCACCAAAGGTGGCATTTAAATGGTTCATTTTCAATCTCTTAGAAAAAGGAATTAATTTAATTAAGCATATTAGTTATCAACCCCGCCCATAGGTGTTAATTGAATTTTTTAGTTAACAAAGAATATCTAACCCCACCAAAGGTGGTATTCATACAAAAAAGGGAGAATTAATAAATATCAATTCATATCTTTAATAACCTAAATAATATGAGCAAACATAATTAACTTAGTTATTATATCCATAAATACTCCACCATTATAAAAGATAAAATTTGCATGAATGTTTATTGAATCTATGTTTATTTTTATGTAAGTAGATTAAAAACACAAAACCCCAAAATATCGTGACAGGATGTTTAGGATTTAATTTCGTTTTTAAAAGTTTGAATAATAAATTAAAAACCACATACATTCCTTCCTTAGATCGACCTTGGGAGTATACTTATCATTTTCTACGAAATGATTCGTGCACTTGCGAGAGTTTTATAAATATTAAAACCAAAGTATTGGCAAGAATCGACGATTTCGGTTTTCGCTCATCAAGTTTTTGGCGCCGTTGCCGGGGAAGGAATAACGGTTTTTAAATTATTTATCAAAATTTTAAAAACATTTTTGTACTGTAAATAATTGTTATTTTTTTTTGTTTTAATAAAATAATAATAATCAAATTTCAAATTTCATAAGAAATAATAAAAAATAAAAAAATTAATTTTTTTGAATATTAAAATAATTTAGAAATTTGAAATTTGAAGTAAAAAAAAATTTTACCCTCCATGAATAGTAAAAAAAATTAAAATTTTAAGATAAAAATAAATAAATAAATAATATAGTGTATATAGTAAAATAAAATTACGGTTCATGAATAGTAAAAAAAAGAGAAAAAAATATTTAAAATTTCAAAAAATTTAAGTTAAAAATAAATAAATAAAATTTATAGCGCAAATAGTAAAAGAAAATTACGGTTCATGAATAGTAAAAAAAATAAAAAAAAACTTAAATAAATTTTAAATTAAAAATAAAAATAAAAATAAAAAAACTTAGTTTTTAATTTTCATTTAATTTTAATTTTTTATTTAAAAACTTAATTTTATTTTTGTTAAATAAAAATAAAAAAAATGAAAAAAAAGCTTTTACCTTTCTTTATTTTAATTTTATTTTACCTTTTTCAATTTTAATTTATTTTATTTTTATTAATTTTTGTTTTTTCTTTATTTTCTTTAACTATTTTTTTTTCTCTCTTAATTTTTATTTAACTTAATTAACTTAGATTTTTACTAGCTTAATTAACTTAAAATTTTACTAACTTAATTAACTTAGGTTTTTAATTACCTTAGATTTTCATTAACTTAATTAACTTAGATTTTTTATTAACTTAATTAACTTATATTTTTACTTCACTTAACTTAATTAACTTAGATTTTTAATTAACTTAATTTAATTAACTTAGATTTTTACTTAAATTAACTTAATTAACTTAACTTTTTAATTAACTTTGATTAACTTAGCTTTTTAATTAACTTAGATTTTTTTATTAACTTAACGAAATTAGCTTTTTAATTAACTTAACTTAATTAACTTAGATTTTCTTTTACTTAATTAACTTAGATTTTCTTTTACTTAATTAACTTAGATTTTCTTTTACTTAATTAACTTAAATTTTTACTTAACTTAACTTTAATAACATGAAAAGTAAAGATCTAAGGGAGTTCTGTCTATGAAACTAGTTCTTGAAAGCCTTTGTGCCACTAGTCTTTCCTGGGAACGTTGTTCTGTCTAGGAGAATGTTTTTTTAAGAGCCTTTGCCCCACCATTCTTTCCTGGGAGCACTCTTGGTTAATACAGATTATGTTATTTTATCTTTTAAAAAAAAAAAAAAAAATTCTGAAACTATCTCCAAAATTTTAAAGTTTTAATTACAATCTCAAGAGTTAGTTTCTTTGTTTGATCTAGGTACAATTGTTTTTTGATGCCTTAATTATTTGATTTGCACCTAGATGTGGGTTATCTAAAACCCTCAAGCATACCCCTAGTTTTTGGTACAGAAAAATTTGAAAATCAATAGGGCATGTTTGAAACAGTATAGGTAGATAACATTGTCTTACTTGTAGGTTTGATTGACTCAATGATGAGGGGACATTGAGTTTACTTAAAATGCAATCCCCAAGTTACGTCTTGCTAAGACGTTAAACTAAGCGCTGGATGGGAGGCAACCCATCATTTTAGGTAATTTTCTGTTATTTATTTTATTTACTTAATTTTATTGTTTATTTTAGTTTAATAATTTTTAATTTGTTAAAACTAAAAATATTTGTTGAGATATTAGAAGTTTACAGCGATCTGTCTGTATACACTTTAATGATGAATATGATGGATGCACCTGCATTTCTCCATTACTACTTACACATTCTCAGGAAAGAGGTAATTTTTCTTCTCTTTTCTCTTTATCTTTAATTTACAGTTGTTACATTGATGACAATGTAAGTTTTAGGTTGGGGGTAGTGAAAAGTTACCATGCTTAATTAGAAAAAAAAAAGATTTAACAATTTAAAAATTAAAAAAAAATCTATGTTCACATTTTCATTTATTTTATTTTATTTTTGTTTTATGTGATTTAGTAATTTTTTAAAAAAAATAAAAAAAAATATTTTCTCACAAAAATTTATCATTTCTTTAAATCAAATTTAAGTAAATAGTTAAGTCTTTTGTACTGTTAGATTAATTTTTGAAAACATATCATGAAATATTTTGTAATTATTTTTGATAATTAGTTAGTTTTTGTCATAACTAGTATTTCTTGATAAAATGTGGAAATTATATTAAACCCAAAATCGGTGGTTATGATTTTTTTTTAGTTGAGACTACCCTTGTGAGATATAATTTGAGCCTAAGATCTTTTATTCATAGTGAAATATATATTTTTTCTACTCCAAACACATTTCTTATTTATTCAAATTTTTAGATGATCTCTATAGATATTAGCATTGAATGTATGAATTTTTTCTCATCTTAATAGAGTATCATATATTTATTATTATTATTTTTTGCTTAGATTAAATGATTTGAGTAGAAATTGATAGTATATGCTTATATCTCATTTATGCATGACTGCTACAAAAACAAAAAGACATATCTGGGGTTACCTAAACCAAGATCAAACAGAAAAGCCACAAAATTAACCACTCACCAAAATCCTAAAAAAATGTACAATCTGTACATGGGTTGACTCTCTAAAAAATACATATATTGAAAAAAATATCTACAAAAAAAAATAGAGAGATAAAAAAAAATATAGTATCATCTACATACTATGACTCACGTTACCTACAAAGTTGTGAGTACAGGCTAATTACAAAAGAAAGATATAGGAAGTAATTCCCTAAAAAGTCATTGCAATTTCTTCATTTGTAAAAAGCATATATCTTGAAATTCTTTCTTAATGAGTTTGATTTATGCATGAAAATAATTTTTATATATGATATCTTTATAATTTATACATTCGATTCCTTTCATGAGATCAATGTTAAAATAACACTTTGAGCCTTTATTCTTTATACATATGCGAACATATTAGTTCATTTCTATACATCAACTCTTTCGTATAAAAATTAGTATGAGTGTTTGAACCCATAGGATTCAGTGTTTTGAGAGTATTGACTTGTGAGGAATAGAGTCGAAGCGAATTCTGATTCATGACACTGAAATTGGGTGAAATTAAATTGATACATTTTTGACATGAAATATGAAAATGATTTTCGACTAATTATTTTAATAAATCATGATTGTTTAAAGAGATTAAAATAACTTATACTTGAGATTTTAATTATGATCTTAAAGGAGATTAAAAAGTATAAGACATTTTTGTGATATGTTGTTCTCTTTTTAAATTAATTTTTTTGTTGTAATTTTAGTTTTTGATTTGATTGTTTTTATTGTTTCTTTTGATTTTTTTTAGTTCAATGTTTGTGGGTATCATTACTGAAAACCCTCACGAGACTAAAACTCGTCCACTAGGGCAACCTAGGGGTTTAAAGGCTTGTTGCATAGGCTAAATGCAACCGTTTCAATCCACGAAAGTGATTTAGGATAGTTTAATTTTTAGTTTTTATCGCTTCTCTTGCTAAGGGACTAGCAAGAAGCTGGTTGAGGGTTGTGATGAGTGCTCAAAAAGCACTAAAATAACCATGATTTTATGCACATTATTTGATTAAAAATATATATATTTATATGTTTTATAATATATTTATATAAATTTGTCTTTTTAGGAATCACGGGTATTTTTATTGTTTTTCAGGTATTTTGGCTTAAAAACGTAACTTAAAGACTCAAAGAGAAATACTGGAAGCAATAAATCACAAATATATTAATAAATAAATGGGGAAAGGTCAAAAAATATGGAAAAATTGGACAAAATGGGTCAAAAAGGTCAAAAATGTCAAAAATGTCAAAAAGGAGAAAATCGTGTCGCCGCGTCGCACAGCTGCCCAGCCGCGCGCCTGCCTCCAAATCCGCGCGAGCCCCTGCGTGCAATGCCAGCCCATCCGCACGCGCCGACTCCCGTTTCGCCCTATTTTTCACGTGCAACCTCCCCCATGACGTCATGCTGATGTCATCAATGACCTCAGCAATTCCATTCCTCGTTTTTACATTTTTTTTACATTTTTTCACTCACTTTTTTCTCTCCATCCTCACCTATAAATACCCCCTTCCCTTCACTTCTAAACACACCTCAAAATACATTATTTTCTCTCTTTCTTTCTCTCTTTTCTTAGATTTTTAGTTTTCTTTAGTTTTTCTTAGTTAATTTCTCTTAGTTTTAGAGTTCTTCCCTTTTTGGGAAGAACTAGTTATGTTTATGTAATTTATTAGCTTTTTGATTCAATAAATGGAAGTGAAAATTCCACTTGAGGGTTTTCCAGCAACGGGAATAGCGTCGAAGTTCTGTAAGGATTTTATTTTCTTTACAGTTATTTTTTATGCTTTATTCTTACATGTTATATTTAATTTGTCTGTGATTAAATTTAACTATGCTGGCTGTTTAGTAAATATGATGTAATAATAACGTTGTTATGCTTGCGAAATATTAAATAGGTGAAAATCTGTAAAATGAATTGATTTTGTTTTTATTCAAGATTTTATATTAAGAATGTTAGAGAGAAATATATTATTTTTCATTACAAACTTAAACCTGAAAATTAGATTTTAAGGTTTAGTTATCCGATCTGATTTAGAGTAGTGCTCTTTTATTTGATGGTACAATCGCCCGGTAGTTAGAGTGAAGCTCTATTTCAAAAGTTTTTATAAGAATTATTATCTGAAAACGTATTGACGACATGTTTTCAGTAGTGGTTTTAAAACTTGAAAGTTAGTACTCGGATTACTAAATTCTTAGGTTTAATTTGGACACCTTGAATAAAGTTTAAACTGTCTAACCCCACCAAAGGTGGCATTTAAATGGTTCATTTTCAATCTCTTAGAAAAAAGAATTAATTTAATTAAGCATATTAGTTATCAACCCCACCCATAGGTGTTAATTGATTTTTTTAGTTAACAAAGAATATCTAACCCCACCAAAGGTAGTATTCATGCAAAAAAGGGAGAATCAATAAATATCAATTCATATCTTTAATAACCTAAATAATATGAGCAAGCATAATTAACTTAGTTATTATATCCATAAATACTCCACCATTATAAAAGATAAAATTTGCATGAATGTTTATTGAATCTATGTTTATTTTTATGTAAGTAGATTAAAAACACAAAACCCCAAAATATCGTGACAGGATGTTTAGGATTTAATTTCGTTTTTAAATGTTTGAATAATAAATTAAAAACCACATACATTCCTTCCTTAGATCGACCTTGGGAGTATACTTATCATTTTCTACGAAATGATTCGTGCACTTGCGAGAGTTTTATAAATATTAAAACCAAAGTGTTGGCAAGAATCGACGATGTCGGTTTTCGCTCATCATCTACCAAGCAGTATTGTGTGCTCTCTATCGAAGGCTGGATTTTCTTGCATATCCAAAAGCACAAAGTCAACAGGTATTATCAGTTTGTCTACTTGTACCAACACATCCTCAACTATTTCCTTTGGATACTTAAGAGATCTATCTGTAAGTTGAAATGACATAGTTGTGGGTTTTAAATCTCCTAAATTGAGTTGTTTGAATATAGGGTAGGGCATCAAATTTATACTAGCACCTAAATCAAGCATTGCTTTAGCAACCTTCCTATCCCCCATAGTTTTGTTTATAATAAAACTTCCAGGGTCTTTCAACTTAGGGGTAGTTTGTGCTGAAGTACAGCGCTAGAAATTTCTGATACTACTACTCGTTCATTCAGGTCATACCTCATTTTCTTAGTGTTCAATCTTTGAAGAACTTAGCATATGAGGGCACAATCATGATCACTTCTAATAATGGTAAATTGATATTTACTTTAGAGAGCATATTAAAAAGATCATAGAATTTCTTATCTTGTTTGGATACTTTTAACCGGTGTGGAAAAGGTACTTGCAACTGGTGTGGTTCTGTTGTCTTTTGAATTTTGGGGATGCCACATGACCCTCCAATGAGTTTTTCAAAAGGCTTGTTAAGTTTAACACTTGTTTCTCTTTTTTGCGAAACTATAATATCACTTTCTTTGTTACCTAAACTAGAAGGTAGATCGTTAGAGATTTCAGGTAAACTGGTATTGACTACCTTACCACTACGAAGGGTTCTTACGTCCTTTGCTTGTTCTAGTTGACTGGGAAATTTTTCTGGTTCTTTCTTTTGCATTTGTTTAGCCAGTTGTCCAACTTTAGATTTAATCCTTTTAACCGAAGCCTCCATGGTATTCAACCTTTGATTATTCATCAATTGGTTGTCACGACTAACTTGAATAAAAGCATTCAAGCTATCCTCTAAGGTTGGCTTAAAATATTGGCTTGATGGGTAAGGATGGTTTTTATTCGACCTTAGTGTTGGACATTGAGTGTAGGCCAGGTAATTGTTTTGTTTCCAATGATGGTTAAGGTGATTATAGGTGTTTGGATGATACCTTTGAAAGGATTTGACTTCCTCCATGGCATCGACAATAGAATCACAAGTATTTGAACAATTATGAGTACCATGCCCAATTGAAAAACACACTTCACACACCTCTTCATTTGGCATTTGGTGGGTAGTGAGAAGTTGCACTTGCTTAGTTAATTCAGCAAGTTGCAAGGTTATCTCATTATCGGAGCCAACTTCATTGACTCTTGCTCTCCTTCTAGCACTTCCTTGTTAGGAATTAGAACCCAACAACTCATAAAGATTATAGGTTTCCTCTACGGTTTTTTCTCCCACAGCACCGCCAGTAGCATTATCAGCCATGTATTGACTCTATAGTGTCAATCCATCATAAAAGAATTGGTTTTGTAGTTGTAATGGAAAGCTATGATTATGACATTGAATGAAAAAGAGTTTGAATCGTTCCCAAGCTTCATGAAAGGGTTGATAGCTACATTTGAGAAAATGTTGCTATCTTCGTCCTTAGATCAACAGTCTTTTGGTGGGAATAGAACCTACCCATAAACATTTCATATACTGCCTCCCATGTTTTTAGAGAACCCGACTGTAGAGTAATGAACCATGACCAAGCTTTATCCTTGAGGGTGTAAGGAAAACACCTCATCCTAAGTTGATCTTCATTAATTGCATGTAGTGGAAAGGTTTGGACAATAGAATAGAATTCTCGAATGAAATGCAAAGGGTCTTCATTAGGGACACCGTAAAAGGAAGGAAACAAAGAATAATGAATATTTTTCAATTCATAATTCCTTGCAGCCTCTTGTAATTGTATGTCGGAAGTTACATTGCCAATGATTGGCATTGTATAGTCTTTCATCATTTTCCGCATATCTTCAGCATCTCCCATGGTTATTTGTAGTTGAAATTGATCCTCCTCCTATTATGTATCAACATTTAGCTCTTAAAAAATAGTATATATCTCTAAGAAAGATTTCTCACTTGAAAAAATGTATAGGCTTAAAGCAAAAAGGGTGCAGGGAACCTAATTTTTTATTTTTATTTTTTTTAGAATAAAAAAAATTAAGTAAATTTATTTTTTGCTAAATTTAAAGAATGGACACAATTTTTGAAACAAATGAATTTATTTCATTTGAATTTTATTACACACAAAATAAAACTAAAACAAAGGAAAATACAATAATGGGTGACCTCCCACGTAGGACTAAAATTTATCGTCTTCTAGTAAGACGTTGCTTGGAGAATGCAGAATGACAAACTCAATGTCTCCTCTTCATTGAATTTATTTTACCCCATTTGACCATCAAATTAGTCTTTGCTTTGTTTTTGCAAATGTTCAACTAACTGTTCTACTTGAACTTCCACCTTTTTTATAGAAGCTTCCACAGAGTCCAACCGTTGATTGGTTTTAGATCGGTTATCTCTACAAAATTGAATAAAGAATTCAAGTTGTCCTCCAGGGGTGATTTATTGGGAATACTTCTTGGAATAGGCGGGTGGACTTACTAGCCTGGCTGATTTGAGCTTTGAACGAAAGGAGGGTTCTTTTGCCTCCAGGAGAAGTTCAGATGATTTCTCCACCCAGGATTATAGGTATTTGAATTGGGGTCAAACCTTGGTCTCTGTTGATATGCTCCCAATACATTACCTGTTCAGGTCCAACTATTGTTTCTCCTTGATATGGTCAGGCTTTAGTACCATGTCCCATGTTGCTATACAAACCATACTATTCATTATTGGTGTTGGTTTGTGTAGTGAAAAGGGCAACTTGCTTGGTCAATTGAACAAGTTGTTGTTGAACTTCATTGCTGGAATCGACTTCATAAACTCCAAATTTTCTCACTCGTGAGCTTTTCTGTTGGGAATTAGAACCCAACATCTCAAAGAGGTTGTACGTCACTGGGGCAGTCTTTTCTCCCATTGCTCCTCCTACAGCGTTGTCGACAATGAACTGACATTGTTGTGTAAGTCCACCGTAAAATAATTGGTTCTAAAACTGTAGGGGAAAGCTGTGATGGGGACATTGAGTGGGAAACATTTTGAACGTATCCCAAGATTTATGGAATGGTTCTCCATCCATCTGAGAGAAAGTAGCAATCTTTCCTCTCAACTCTGATGTTTTTTGGTGGGAATGGAATTTTCCCATGAATTTATTATAAATGTTCTCCCATTTCATCAAAGAACCTGAGGGAAGATGTGTTTTGAGTTGTGTTTAGTTATGAAGAGAATGAGGGTATTTATAGGTGAGGATGGGAAGAAAAAGTCGGTGAAAAAATGATTAAAAATGGAGAAAATGCAAAGTAGTGAATGATGACATCATACTGATGATGTCATACGGGTATAGGTGCGGCATCATGCGCAAAGATGGGTGCAGGCGCGCACAGACTGGGCGTAGATGGGTGCAGATGAGGCGTAGGCATGCACGCGGAATGGAGAGCAGGCGTGCATGTTGGGCGCGCTGTGCACGTTGGCCGGCACGGCAAGCTAGCTGGGCGGCGAGATTTCCTCCTTTTTGACATTTTTAATCTTTTTGACCCATTTTGTCTAATTTTTCCATATTTGTTGACTTTTCCTCATTTATTTTATGAATATATTTGTGATGTATTTCCTCCAGTATTCCTCTTTGAGTCTTTATGTTACGTTTTTAAGCGAAAATATCTGAAAAACAATAAAAATACCCGTGATTCCGAAAAGACAAATATATATAAATATATGATAAAATAATATAAATACATATATTTTTAATCAATTAATGTGCATAAAATCATGGTAATTTTAGTGTTTTTTGAGCACTCATCAACTTCTTATCCTTAACATGGTTCTGAATAATCCACTTGGATGGTTGCCAATCCTTTTGCTTGTGCTTTCCTAGTATGGTTGGTAACCTCACCTATCGAACCTCCTAAGATGGTGCGAACTTCATTTAGGATGGAAAGCCCGCACTCCTCTACTTGGTTTCCAGGGGCTATTGGAGATACGTTGGATTTAGCTAAAACAAAGTCCTTTAGATAACCTTTTTGTATCCAATTCTCAATTTCTTATTAGATCTTCTAGTAGTCATCTATTTTATGGCCAAAGTCCCAATGGAACTTGCAATATAATTTCTGGTTCTTGCTAGATAAGGAACTTCTTAACATTCTGGGGTGCTTGAAGAGCATGAGTCTTGAACCAAGTTATTACTTAAGCAACTAGTGAAGAGCAATAATAGGCGATGAGTGCTTAAAAAGCACTAAAATTACCATTATTTTATATACTTTAATTGATTAAATAGATTTATATTTATATGATTTTATCACATTTTCTTTATAAATTTGTATTGTCATAATCAAAGGTATATTTATTGTTTTTTAGGTATTTTCGTTCAAAAATAATTTAAAGACTCGAAGAAAAATACTAGAGGTTATACATCAAAAATATGTTGAGAAAACAATGAGGAAAAGTAAAAAAAATGGAAAAATTGGACAAAATGGGTCAAAAATATTAAAACGATAAAAAATGGCCCAATCCATGCTCAGCAGGGCGCATGTCATGCCAAGTAGCATATGTGTTAGCACTATACCGTATATAACTATGTACATGTCATATAAAAGAGTCAGTACCCATTTGTCGCAAATCTTGTGCACGTCAGGGCCCGTCCTGCCGCAAATTTCACCCCCACACGTGTGCCAGTTTGTCCAAATGCGTCCAAAACCAATTTTTGAGATATTTTCCCACTTTTTAAAACTTTTCCACACCTATAAAAAGACCCTCTCTCTCATTGTAAAAATCATCTCTCTCTAGGTTCTCTCTCTACAAAGCTTTATTTTTTTTAGTTTATTAGTTTTAAAGTTCTTCTCTATAGAACTAGTTATGCTTTTGTAAATTTCTAGTTTTTGATTCAATAAATAGAAATGCAAATCCGTTTAGAGGTTTTCCAAAAATGAAATTAACATCAAAGTTCTGTAAGGATTCTTTTGAGTTATAATTTTAAAATGAATTCTTTATAGTTATTTTTAAGTTTTATTCTTATATGTTATATTTAATTTGTATGTGATTAAATTTAACATGACAAGCTGTTTATAAATATGATATAATAATAACTTTATTATGCTTTCAAAAAATTAAATAGGTAAAACATTTCTATAAAATAAATTGATTTTATTTTTATTCAAGATTTTATATTAAGGATGTTAGAGAGAAATATATTATTTTTTATTACAAACTTAAATCTAAAAATTATATATTAAGGTTTAATTATCTAGTTTGAACAATAAAAAGGGTCAATTTTCTATTCCATTCGTTGATCAGATGTTAGAAAGATTAGCTGGGCAGAAATTTTATTTTTTTTGGATGGTCTTTCAGGTTATTCTCAAGTACCTATTACAATAGAGGATTAGGAGAATACCACCTTCACTTGTCCTTTTGGTACATTCGCTTTCAAAAGGATGCCATTCTATTTATGCAATGCCCCATCACATTTTAGAGATATATGATGTAAATATTCTCAAACATGGTGGAAAAATTTGTAAAGTTTATGAGTGTTGAAAATATTCATGAACAAAACATTTAAATGTAATTTAGTTTATAGGCTCATCCTTCAATGTCAATATTCAAGCTGAAGAAACTATCGAACCTCAAAAGAACATGTTTTAGGAATACTTCTATTTTTATACACTTTAGATTTCATATTAGACACATAGGAATATTTAGTATATAAGTTACTAGATCGATTTAAAAATATCTGGATCGATTGATGAGGTAGATTGATCAAGCATCAATCTACTATAATTTAACTCCACTCAAAATTAATTTGGGGTTTATGGATTGATTAAAGGCTTAAATAATACTTAGGTGTGATCTAGACCGTCAAATCAAGGGCTACAATCAAAACAAGCAAAACTAACAGTTCTAGCCAATCACAGCAAGACACGTGGCATCAAAAATTCATTGAGCAAATTAGGGGAGTAACACGTGGTAGTGGAGACCGGTCAGAGTCAACGTTCATTGAGCCAATGACACATGGCACGACATGATTTGTGAAAACAGATGGCGTGGCCTTGTGCACACTTGAATTATATTTAAATCGATCATCTGATATTCAATTAGTTACAATATGCACTCGATCAATATATAAGTTTGGCCGAGGTCTATACCAAGAATTTCTATAGACAGTGGCACAATCCATCCATCATTTATGCTAGATGCCTTCACAACAATAGTCATCAAAGCGCCAAGATTTCTACTGAAGTTTAAAGCATAATCATAACTATACTTTTCCAAGGCTTCTTCTTGAATGATTTAGTATGCGATGATTAGCCACTAGACATAGATTTAGCATGAGATACTTGCTTCGTATCTCTTAAATGTGCCGCATTTAAGAGTTCTGGTATAATAGACTAAAGAAGAAGTATTATGTATGTTAGTAACAATAAAAGATATAATAAAATAATAGTAGTAAACTATTGTTATCTTTTAAGTAAAAAAATAGTACCATGTCAAAATTTAGAACAACTTGAATCAATGACCAAGCCACATAACTTTTGTAACTTAAGCTCTCTCTTTAAATTTTTTTTGCAAAATCATATTTTGATAGGATTTTTCCTTATTAAATATATGAAATCTTTTATGGTTGTGATTGATTGATTAACAAGCCTAAATTATTTATGATCATGTGCTTAATCATCTATTGTAGGGTTTTCTAGTGATGTTTTTATCTATAAGTTTATTAAATCATTTAGATAGGATGGTTCATTATTTCATCAACTCTTGGACACACCTTGCACTTGTGTTATAGTAATAACGTTTCAAGTTCTAGCTAAATGGGTTCGATAACTCATATGACTAGAGCTTATTAGAATGTTAGTTAGGATTAGTACACCTTTCTTGGGGATACTATGAAAAAAAGTGGAGGCTTCTATATAGGTTACTTAAGAGCATTATCTATGATGTATAGATTAGGTCATAGTCTTGTAATTGAACATATTTTCATAATGGATAGTAAGGTGGTCCGATAGATTATTGGTTTTTCTCTTAGGTCATTGGCTTTACTTAGGTTGTTTCCACATTATTTTATTTACCTATGATAACATGTTTGTTCATTTGTCACCCCATGTAGTTAATTAGAATTGTAATAAAAAAAATTCAAAAATTCATTAAGGTATTTATGGACGATGTTTTTGTTTTTGAAACCTCATTTAATGATTACTTTAGATTTAGAACGTTTCATTAAATGTAACCTCAGACTTAGTTGGGAATAAAGTCATTGGTATAATAGGGGATTATATGCATGTAATTTCTAACAAAAGAATTAAGGTTGATAAGGCAAAAATTAAGTTAATTGTTAAACAACCACCCCCTAATTTGTTAAGGGGATTAAGAGCTTTTTAGGACATACAGGTTTTTATAGTTTTCCTTTATATAACTTATTATCAAAAGATATCTTTTTTACTTTTAATAATGATTTCCTTATCACTTTTAAAATTTTGAAGGATAAATTAACATCTTCCCCTATCATTTTGGCACCTAGGTCTCTTTTGTTTGAAATAATGTGCGATGCTTCTAATTATGCTATATGAGAAATGTTCAGATAGAGAGTGGATAAGTGTTTACATGTCATATATTATTCTAGCAAAACACTCAATGATGACCAAATAAAATATTCCACCACTGAAAAAGAATTCTTGGTTGTTGTGTGTTCCTTGGATAAATTTAGGTCTTACTTAGTAGGTTCTAAAGTAATTATGCATTTTGATCATATTGTTATGAGATATCTATCAAGTAAACCAAATACTAAGCTAAGACTAATTAGGTAGGTTTTACTCTTGTAAGAATTTGATCAAGAGATCAAAGATAAGAAAAGTAATGAAAATGTAGTAACTGATCATTATCTAGGTTAATTTCTGAATTCAATTTTCTTGAAAGTGAGAGTAAAGAAGACTTGCAGAAATATTTCTTAATAAATAATTATTTTTAGTAGGTCCAAACCCATGGTATACTGACGAAGTTAATTATCTTCCTATTGGTATTTTGAGACCTAACATTTTCTTAGGAAAAGAAAAGGTTTCTACATTCTTATAGGTAATACTTCTAGGATGACCCTTTTCTATTCAAGATTGGCCAAGATCAAGCCATCTAGATGTGTGTGCCAGTAGAGGAACATGAGAGGGCCATTTTGGTGGTAAGAAAATGGCCTTTAAGGTATTACAATCTAGATTTGATTAGCCAACTCTATTTAAGGATGCCTATATGTTTCGTATGCATTATGATAGAAGTTAAAGGACTTGTAGTATAGGAAAGTGTAATGAAATTCCTTTGATATGTAATTAGTTTTTGAACTATTTAATGTATGGTAGATTGAACTTATCAGACTCTTTCCCCCATCTTTTGGTAATGAATATATTCTAGTTGCTGTTGATAATGTGCCCAAGTGGGTAGACACTATACCTTCTAAGAATAATGATGCTAACATTGTTGTGAAGTTTTTGAAGGCCAAATATTCAATATTTAGTTATGTTCATTTTAATTTTTTTTTTCAAAATTATCATGCTTTTAGTTAATTGTAATCAAATGATTTATTCTTTTGCATTGTTGGATTGATGTCTTAAATATGACATGGAATATTGTGATAACTAACCTTTTGTTATAATTTGTGTTTCGTGCTTTTGTTGAGATTGAAATAAACCCAAAATTGGTATTTAGTAATCAAATAGTATAGACTATATTGTGAAAATATTTTGAGTCTATAATCTTTTTTATTCTGAGTGAAAATATTTTTCTACTCCTTTAAACACTATTCTTATTAATTCAAAATGTTAGATAATCTCTATAGATTTGAATATTGAGTTTTTGAACATTTTATGTATGTATCATGTACTTATTTTTATAGCTTGCATCGAATGATTTTGTAGAAATTGAATCTGTATGCCTATTTGATTCATGCATCACTTTCGTAAACAAGATATATCTGTGGTTTCCTAAAGCTAACACAAAACAATAGCCCCTCATCAAATACCCATTTGTACATAAGTCCACTCTCTAAAAAAAAGTATATATGTGTGTGTATATATATAAGTAAGTAAGTAAGTAAGTAAGTAAGTAAGTAAGTAAGTAAGTAAGTAAGTAAGTAAGTAAGTAAGTAAGTAAGTAAGTATGTATGTATGTATGTAAGTAAGTAAGTAAGTAAGTAAGTAAGTAAGTAAGTAAGTAAGTAAGTAAGTAAGTAAGTAAGTAAGTAAGTAAGTAAGTAAGTATGTATGTATGTATGTATGTATGTATGTATGTATGTATGTATGTATGTATGTATGTATGTATGTATGTATGTATGTATGTATGTATGTATGTATGTATGTATGTATGTATGTATGTATGTATGTATGTATGTATGTATGTATGTATGTATGTATGTATGTATGTATGTATGTATGTATGTATGTATGTATGTATGTATGTATGTATGTATGTATGTATGTATGTATGTATGTATGTATGTATGTATGCATGTAATAGTATGAAAAAAAGTATAAAAAGGAGAGAAATGAATATTATAACTAAATACTATGATATAAAAGTTCTTCAAAGTGTTAAAAATGGTTATTACAAAAGAAAAATAGGAAATAAATCCCCTTGAAGTCATTTCAATTTCATTCATTCTAAAGCATATACTTAACATTTTTTCTTGATGATTTAAATTGATGCAATAGAATAGTAATATGATTTCTTCATAAATCTTGTCATTTAATTCCTTTAATGAGATCAATGTTACCCACTTCTTGAGCCTTTCTTATTTAATCATATGTGAACTCATTAATTCATTTCTTTACATAAATTTTATTCACATATATCTTTATTGAGGGCTTAAACCTATAGGATCAATGTAGTTTCAAGAGTATAACTTAGGAGGATTACAGTCAAAGTAAATTCAGATTCCTAACACTAAAATTAGGTGAGTCAATATTGATACATTTTTTATATGCAACAAGAATTTGTGATTTACAAATGATATTTATAATATACTATGAACCTTTGGAATGTTGATCTAGCTTATGCTTTAAATTTAAATATGAACTTAAAAATGAATAAAGCAAGAGAATTTTTGTTATTTTAATTTTTACTTTATTATTTTAATTTTCATTTTTACTTGGTTAATTTTAGTTTTTATTTTATTATTTGTTAATTGTTTATTTTTTTATGTCTTTTATTTTTTGATTTTACTAGGATTTTTTTGGGTATCATTACTAAAAGCCCGCAAGAGACTTAAACTCGTCTATTAGGACAACCTAGGAGTTTAAAGATTTGTAGCATATGCTAAATCCAACCATGTCAATATACGAAAATGATATATGTTAGTTTAATTTAGTTTATTTAATCTTTTTAGTTTTTTTATCACTTTCCTTGCTAGAGGCTAGCAAGAAGTTGGTTGTGGGTTATGATAAGTCCTTGGAAAATACTAATATTTCATAATTTATTTTCACTTAAATGTAATAAATAGATTTGAATATGCATGATTTTATCATTATTTAATGAAAATCTATTTGTTCAGAATCATAGGTATTTCTATTATTTTTCAAATATTTTTAGCATCGATTTGATAAAGTGATAATATTTAAAGATTTATGCATGAAAGTACTCATTTTCACTTTATAAAAATAAAAGAACAATACATGTAAGGCTTACCTATGATCCATCAATTGTAAGGGGGTAAAAACAAGCAACACAGGTTGTATTGCACTCCACACTCTTTAACATCAATTTCAAGTAGCTTGTGTTGAGCTACGATGGAGAAATGTTATGGTGTGATGTGATCCTTTCTTCTTGAAATTACGCAAAGCACTACATATTGTATGCCACTACACCCGATGATTTTTATTACATGAACCCCTTTCTTGCCAAACCTTATTTATAAGTTAATGTGTTTTCTTTTTGGGTTACATGAGATAGAAAAATATAGAAAACTTTGGATAAATTTTATAGGAGGCAATCGTAGGTTGTGCAATTTTGTTTTTCTTAGTTTTTCTAAAATAGATTTGATTCAGTAACTGTATATGTTTATTTTTTAGAGATATTCTAGATCAAAAATCATTATAAAAGTTATATATATACTGAAGAATACGTTGAGATTACAAGTTCTTCAAAGGAGGGTTGGGAAGTTGGAACCAAGGTTAGAATTATGCATGTTATTTGGATATTGTAAAGAAAAAAAGGAGGTATGTTATATATAGAATAGTTAAGAGACTATGGAGTTTGTATCGACAAATGTCATACTCCTTAAGGATCATTATATGAACAATAACAAGCCTTATATAAAGTGTTGCTCGATGAATTGGAGTATAATAGAACAAACAATAGCCATCTATTAATATTGATATTTGACCAAAGTAGGAAACTGTAATCCACTGTTAAGATCCACCATAGCTTTGTTGTAAAGGGAGGGTAATTAGAGTTCCAAGCATAATTTTTTGTTTGTGACAGTTATATTGATGACCCATTGTCTTATAAAAAAAGTAGTAAAGGATATTAACAAATATAAAATGAATATGACTATGAACCTCGAGATAGAATCAATGTATGCCAACTCTATTTGGGAACTTGTTGACAAGCATGATGAGGCTTGACTTATTGGTTGCACATGGCTCTATAAGAAGACAAGAGGAGTGGATGGGAAAGTGAAGACTTTCAAAACTAGGATAATGGCTTATGGTTTTACCCAAAAAAAGGGATTGATTGAGGAAACTTGTTCCTTAGTAACAATGCTTAAATCTATTAGAATACTCTTGTTCATAGCAACTCTTGATTATGATATTTGAGAATGGATGTCAAGATAGTTTTCTTCAGTGGATATCTTGAGGAAACCATTTATATGGTCCAAATAGAGTGGTTCGTAATGGAAGGTCAAGAGCAAAAGGCTTGCAAGCTTAATAGGTCTAGTTATGGACTCAAGCAAGCCTCATGATCATGTAACATTAGTTTGATGAAATAGTGAAAACCTACAATTTTGAGCATGACCTTAATGATCCTTGTGTTTACAAACTCCTTAAGAATGACAAAGTGATTTTTTATATTTCTTTATATTAATAGTATTCTACCTAATGTGAATAGTGTAGAGTTATTTTTAGAAGTAAGCAGTGGATGGCTAAGTAGATCTAGATCAAGAAAGGTACTTTACCTACTAGACATGGAATTACCTTATCTAAGCTTTAATTGAAAACACCATAAGGATAGGGGATATAAGAAGAGTGATATATGCATCAATAGTTGGAAGTACTATGTATGCTATGTTGTATACTAAGCCTAAAATCAACATACTATTGGCACTGTCAGTTAATATCAATCCAAGCCTGGTGTAGATCAATAGGTCGCACTCAAATACATCCTCAAGTATCTTAGGAGAACGAGGAATTATATGCTAGTCTATTATGGTGTAAATTTGATCCTTATAGGAAACAAAGACTTTGATGAAGAAGATAAGGATTCTCAAAAATCATCATCTGGGTTAGTATTTACCCTCAGAGAAGAAGTCATAGTATGAAAGATCATGAAACAAGGTTGTATAGTCAATTCCACAATGGAAGCCAAATATGTTTACTTATGAAGTAGTAAAAGAATGCATATGGCTCCACAAGCTTTTGGATGATATGGAAGTTATTCTAAACAAAGACCAACCACTCACATATAACTATGATAACAATGGAGTAGTGGCTAACTCAAAAGAACAAGAAGTCACAAATGAGGCAAGCATATAAGTGTAAGTGTAAGTTTAATTTAATATGAGATATTATACATAAAAAATATGTAGCGATCATGAAGATATCTTGAGAGAACAATCTTTATTACCCTTTTACCAAGACACTACCTACCAAAAGTTTTGAGAGAGACCTAGAAGGAATGGGATTAAAATACAAGTCCCTTTTGCTTAAGGCTAGTGAGAGATTTTTATGATAGATTCCTAAATACAAAGGAGTATGCATTTAAATTTGAGGAAATTGCATTTATTTATATATGATATTATATTCTTCAAATAAATCATTACAAAATCTCTTGTTCATTGTGTATGCTTGAAACTCAGTATATCAACATATATATAGGAGGATTGATTTTAAGTAAAATAATTAAAGTAGTTTGTGAATATTAATTAAATTCTATAAAAGGGACATTTAACATCACTAGTATGACTCATATCCATCTCAAATAGAGTGACCCATATTTGGTGTAACAATATAGAGACATCTTCTTAAGGGATACCATGTATAATAATAGTAAATTATATAAAATTGATCTGGACATATAAGAACATTTTTAATATTTGTTTCCCCATAAATATTTCTACATATGTTACTTGGTGACCATGTGTAGGACGATCTTAATCATGAGACATTTAGTTAGCCCCTGTTAAAGCACCTAAGTATTTGACTTACCCAATGATTCTCGTACTAGTGGATTAAGATGCCTTGTACCTTGGTATCTTTGTGTTTATTATAGGCTAGAAGGTTATCTTATAAGATGTGAAATTCACTCTGTCTATTCTTAGATGTTAGCTGGAAATTTCCTTGTTTAGTTATCTAAAGCTTAAATAATTATGTGAATCTATAACATGTTTATAGAAAGTAATTTATATAAATCGCATGTACTCAATGAAATGATATAATAAAGGAGATAAATCAGACTTAGTGACCTCAATCGTATTAAAAACTAGTTATGGATGATTGAGCTACACTTAATGGTTATATATGGATTACTCATATATATTGTGCTTGGTTCTAAGTAGATTCGAGTCCTATCGTCCTTGACCGAATGTATTTCACCTACCCGAGTCTAATGTAGCTCAGTTTAGAGTGAAGTAACTCTGAAATTGATAAATATTAATAATTAATTAAAAGATTAATTAATGTATTAGTATTTTAATCAAGCTTGAAATACTAGTTCTATCCATTTCCAAATTTGTTCTTTAACAATGATTGAGTGATTTTGTATTGCTTCCAAGATAAATATGAATAATTAATTTGAAATTAGTTATTTAAATTATCAAAATGAATTGTTATTAATTAGGACATTTTATGAGGATTATAAATGTCAAATATTTATGTAGGGGTAAAATGATAATTTAGAATAACCAATTAATTATTATTTAAATGTACTAAATAATTAATTAAAAATATTAAAATAAAAATTTAAATATTTAGTAAGTATTTAAATGCTTGTGTGAAAAGCAAGAACATTTTGATAAATATCAAATTTTATTTTATTTATAGATTTTTTACACATTTTAGGATTAAATTGTGAAACACAATTAAGAGTATGACTCCTAATGTGGTGTGTAAGGCTAAATTAGGTGATAATATTTTTATTACAAGCCCCCAATTTAATTGTGTGAAGAACTCCTTGTTAGAGTAGAATTACGAGTTTTACTTCTAACCAAATTATATCAAATTATAGACTATTAAAAAGACCCAAATTTCCCTCTCATGGTTGGTCACTCACTACTACAATACATACATATGGTCTTAGAATTTAGCCTTGGTTTTCCTAAAAAACTAAGGCCATAGCATTTTGGTCATGGTTTGATAAAAACCGAGGCTATAGATATACCCTATGGCCTAACATACCCTATCAATTTTCTCTCTTTTACACTAAACATCAAATTTTTTCTTTTAAAATCTTTTTTTTCCTTTTCCCCTCTCTTTTTTCCCTTTTCCCTCTCTTTTTTTCCTTCCTTTTTCTCCCCTCTTGCGCACTTGTATTGTATCATTTTAGGGTTTTCATCGTGCCCTCCACTCTCTCTGTGTATCGCCGTCCTCATCTCGCCATCTCACTGTATCATTGGAACTATATAATGGTGCAAGGTTTACCTATATGACAAAGAAGGCAAGTTTTTCTACATTAGCTCGAGAATTAAACCAAATTGTTGAGGAGTTTATGCTTGCTGCTAATGTTGCAGTTGCTAAAAAGATTCTTAAAAGTTTTCCTTTATGCTCTTTGTTGAGGGAAACTTAGTTTATTTTTTTGTTCTTCACAATATCTCATGATCATATTTTTAAGTTCTTCCTTTCTTTCCTGGTATATCTATGGTTGCTATTTTTGTATCATTATGCTAGGTTCGTTGTTATGTTATTTGTACTTAGTTTCACATTCTGCTTATATTTGTCACTATGTTTAGGTTTGTTATGGTTTTTTCAATAAGTTAACGGGTTTACAAAATGTTGCTGAAGATATTGAAAATTGGAGAATGGCACTAGCGAAGAGCTATGAAGATTTGTGCTCAATCAATTGTCTTACCAATATCATGGTTCATGTTTGAATTAGTACATTATAAAAAGTCATATTGTCTTTTTTGGTGTCTTTGATGGAGAGAATATGAGGAATTTAAATTCCTTGTCTTTGGCTATGATAATTTAATACACATGAAGTATGTTGTTCTTTGTCTTAATTGGCTTTGTTATATTTGTTGAATTGAAATGTTTTCATTATCCATCAAAAAAATTTAAACTATTGCATTTAACTGAACAAGTAATAGACAACACCAAAGGAAGAGTTAATTACACTCAATTTTAATATCCATCAAAATTAACTAATAAATTATATTTTTAACATTACAATTGTGATTGTGTAACATATTAGAAAGCTAGAACTATTGATAGCAATATTGGTGTTCATTATGGTTGGTTAATCCTTTGGAGAAATGAGTTATATGAAGCCTCTTAATATTGGGGTGTTGGTGCTGGTGCTTGGTGTTGGGGTGCTGGTACTGATGTGTGTTTCTTGGTATGTAGTGTTTGGGGTGCTGGTGCTGGAGTGGAAACAAATTCAATTCATTTTTCTTTATCTAAACATTTGAAGTTAAGACATTGATTATTTTTTGTCTTTTGCTCAACTGGTCCTAGCTGTTCCATGTGGCCACATGTTGGCAGATTTTTTATCTACTTCCTAACAACAAAAGGGGAATATGAGTTGAGATAGGTTATTAAAATGTTAAAGGACGAGTTTGAACTAACCATGGCACTTTTTGGCTATTCTAGTGTTAAAGACATTACCAGAAGCCATATGAGAATAGATCATAAAGGGATCCACTCTAACCTTTAATTGTTGGTGGTGTCAAAGAATCCTAAAGAAGAATTATTAATTTTTTTATAACCTGAAGAAGAAATATTTAGCCCTTATAAATGGTACAATAAAATGGTTAAAACATGTTATTTATATCTATAGCAAGGGACTACATGGATTTGCACTTGATTGAGATAGGTTTAATAATTATCATTTGGGTGAAGTTTTATATGATTACTTGTATTGTAATTTGAATAGAGACTACATGGATTTCCTCTCCTATTATTTGAAATATATGAATGTAAATGTAAGATGGTCATACCGATGATTATTGTGTTTTTCTTAATGTATTTGGTTTTGGGCTTGCATTTCAGGCATAGATATATGAGACCATTCTTGCCATTAGAAGGTAGTTTATTGTTTATGGCTATGAATGTTTTCTTTGGATGTTGAGGTTGAGTTCCAATTTACATACCTAGTTTAATGACATTAAGAAGACATTATCTTCCAAGATGGTTGTTTTTATTTATTGTTTATTTGTTGTTTTTTTCATTTGTACCTTACTCAGTATGTTTTTTTTCAAGTTCGTGTCAATACTATCATTGTTGCTAAAGGTGCTCCAATAGTCTAGTCATTGTTGAACTCTATTGTTAAAGTTAGGCATGACTTAGTGAACTTGTCCCAGGGTAACCCTTTGCCTTCATCATAAGAGCAGTCTACTATGCTATTTTTCTTTGTGCCATCATCTCAAAATGATGTTCCAAGCTTGGAGGACAATAATTTTTTGGATGTCCTTGGTTTGTTTTCTTGATTATGGAGGACAAAAAAATGATGATTTTCAATGTGCAAAAATTAGTACTTCTAGGTCTAGTCCTCCATATATGAATTCACCTTTTGACAAGTTGAAAAGCTACCTTGATTTGGAATTTAATTCAGTTAGAGTTATGGTTGGATCATTTAAGGCGGTTGGTGTGAATAAGAAAATTGATTCTTTTGAGGGTACATTTGATAAGCTTTCTAACGAATTACAATCATTAACTGCTCAAGTTAATGACTTGTGAGTCTTTTTCATATATATATTTTTTATTCAGTTTTTAGTTGGTGTATAGTTGTAAGCATGTGATAATTTTTATGTTATACATAATTAGCTAGAAGGGGAGTGAATAGGTAATTAATCAAATAATGTCAAATTAAAATTTCAAAACGGCCAGACATACCATCATGTGTAATAAATATAAAGCAAAAGTAAATAAAAATTGACACCCAATATTTTATGTGGAAACAACTTAAGTCACATCAATCACCTAAAGGAAAAACACTTGTCCACCGGACCACTTAATTATCCACTATGAAAATATGTTTGATTACAAGGTTAGGAATCAAACTATCCACCAAGGTAATGCCTCCAAGTAACCTACTTATAAGCCTCATCTTTCCTTCACATTCTCCACAAGCAAATTTTTCGGGTCAGGACCAACATTTCAATTAACTTGCGTCGCACGAGTTATCGAACCCATTCAGTTGGCTTCTGAAATGTTATCATAAAAATACAAGGGTAATGTGTAAGCTTATTTAAAGATAAAAATCAAACCAAGAAATTATGATATTACACACCCAATTATTTGATATAATAATTCACGAACAAAATAAAGCAGAAGCTATATGAACATTTAACTAAAATGTCATAAACTAAATAGGCTTATTAACTAATCAGACACAATTATCAATATTTGACAGATTAATAAAAAAAATCCAAAATAAATATAATCTTTGGTTAATGAAAATATGGAGTATTAGATTCTTTATATAGGAAAAATTGAAACCCTAATGTTAGGTTAAAGTCCAATTACAATTTTGTTAATTAAAAAATTTATAAAACAATAAATAATATGGACAAAATGATAATTAGAATGTTTGGCTCGAGTAAAAATTAGGTTAAAGAATTAGTATCAGCTTAGTTGTGTACCAAGTGTTAGGTTATTTTTTTTGGTATGTTGTATTATGTATGATTATTTTCTGTGAGACCACAATCATCATTTCCATGGGTTAGCATTTTCACCCCCTCATTTAGGTCACGATTGCCTATTTGAATAGGAAGAATAATTGACCTTTGTGTAATTATTCCAACATATGGAATTCTCACTATTAGAGTTATTTGGCCATTTCAAGCAACTTATTTGTCTTAATTTGCGATGAATATTGTTAAAAATATCTATTTTATGTTTAAAGATGGTAATGTAGGTCAAAAGACATCAAATGGAGCAAAACTAAGCAAATTGGGACAAATTTAGGATCAACAGAGTTTGATAGATCAAGATACCTGTTGATCGAGTAAATAAGGCATTACGCCTTGGAGCGAAAAAAGAAGAGTTAGATAGATAGAAAAGGGTAGCGATTGATCAAGTATGAATAGATCGATTGAGTGCTCTCGAGTTGAAGTGATGGCATAGTTAGATTGATTAAGTTGGGACTCTATCGATCATGTGGAGTAAATTTTGACACATCAGCCTTAATTTGAAGTCCAACTTTCAAGATGGTCTAAAGACATTTATTCCCATGAACAAACATCAACTCATAACCAAAACACCCTAAAAACACACTAACTCAAAGTGCATGTAAATCAAGAACACATCGATAGGATAAACACACTCAACATGCCATGGAGATATAATACAACTCTTCCAACTTCACACAAGATTATCCTTCGATGAATGTAAGTAAGGTAACCATGATGCGGTGCATCCTACACTCACATCCAATGCATGCAACACTTTAGCAATAGAATAAATAATAAGTTGTGTAAGTAAACTTATATCCCTTTTGGACACAAAATGTCAAAAGAACACCCCCATATGAGGGAGATAAAGCATACAACATGTAATATTCCTAACATTCATGCAAATAGCAAAGACATATTAAAGTAACAAACATGACATAATACAACACATGCAAACAAAAAACATTACAAATATAAATAAACTTTGAAAATAATCAACACAACTTTTTTTAATAAAAAACTGGAGTACAATTTTAGAATTTTTGAAAAGGAAAAAGAAGATAAAACAAAAGGCAAGAAAATAACAATAAAATAAGAACTTTCCACCTCCCCCACCCTCATTATCAGATGAAGCTTGACTTGAGGAGGTTATGGCATCCCTATTATTAAAGGGAAGACCTATTTCATTAAGAGAGTCAAAGATGGATGTTTTAATCATCTACTAAAAAGAGGCATTGGTCTAGGTAAGGTAAGTACTACTAAATAAAGCACTCAAACTTACACTAGTAAAGGGGAGCTGAGACACATGAACACCACCAACTAATTATCAAACATAAGGATAGGAACCATTAGATATTATATAGCCATGATAAATAGGCTACCACTAAGAACTATGAAGGCGCTCACTAATCTACATCAATATTTGGCTAAAGAAAGTCTATAATTGAATGTGAGATGTGCGGTCTCTAATCACAACATCCAAGTATTTAGAAACTAAAGAAAACTTCTAATGGAAGAAAAAAATTCTCTAATGATAAATTATGAGGATAGGATGTAGAATAAGTAATAAGAATCGATGGACGAGGAGTACAATGAGAGACACTTTGTGAAGAAGGAGTAGAGTGTATAGAATTAGAGGGACAATTAGAAGCAAAATGAATAGTACATACAAGCCCTCTATCTTAAATAGTGCGAAAAACATCATCAAAAAGAGATGTATCCTACTAGGTGATCAATGAAGAATAATGAAGACTAAAATTATAGGAGTAGTATAGCAAAAAACAATGGTCTTATAAATCATACCGTCAAGATCTATAGTCTCACTATTGAGGATAGCACATAAAAAGTAACCTTGAGAGAGAATATCTGAGCAAATTTGAGAACAAGGGTGAATGATAGCACTTACAATATCACTGAGAAAATGAAAAATTTAGATGCAACTAACCTGAAGAAAACCACAACCATATAAATGGCCAGGTCTAGCCAAAAGATCTTCCATCTCATAATGTTGCGAGAAGAGATTTTTAAAAACTTCTCAGGAATAATGACATTTATGAGATTGTTAAAATTAAACAAGATGAATGGAAAGGAAGGATTATCTTCTTCTAAAAGAGACAATATCCTAAAGACATTATCTTGAGAATAGGTGTTCTCACAGCCTCAAAAAAGAATGTGATAGATAAAAGAGGAATGAGATATAGGGAATCACTAAATAAAACTCCCAAAAAAGGATAGTTTTAATGATAAGGAAGAGTACAATGATAAAACCAAGAAAAGTAATCAAACCTTTCATGGATTGTAAGAAACTCATCATTCATCAAAAATCTCTCAAAAATGATAGGGGTCATGCAATGAAAAGATGGGGCTATAGACTCTAATTGTTGCTCTGGATATTCTAAAAGGGCTCTACTATGTATGGATTTTTTAGGGCCATTTCGAATGATAGGATAAGGAAGAGGTAGATTATTTAGAATAACGGGAAAAAGTGTTTAAAGGGAAGAAAAGTGTTTGTTGATGTTAATAATTTCATCTACCTTATGTGTACCTACCATTAATTTTTTGTACTACAATATTAGATAGGGTAAGTTCTTCTTCAAGCTTTGAAAACTTCTCACCAAGGGCTCAGATAATTTCTTCCTTTTCCTCTAAGAAGGTTTTTATGAATCAAACAAAATAGCCAATATTTTTAACTTATCTCGAAGCATCTCAAGCTTACCATCTTATTCAAAGAGAGAAAGTTCTAAATGCTCTATATTACTTTCTAACACAATTACCTTCTTACCAAGAATAGTGACTCATTTAGATTATTCTTTAGTTAGTTCAAAACATATAATCCTCGAAGTCATATGGTTGGTAAAGTGTTGGTTTTCAATGAGTGAGTGTGTGAGCAATCCAACACTTTGACTTGTGGATTTTGGCATGTTTCAAGTGCCGGTATTTATAGATAGTACTGGGAATTTGTGGAAACAAAATAATGTAAATTTTTAGCACCTCACTTGATGAGGTAGTTGGCAAGATAGTTGACGATGTGTGCATTCCAAGCCCAATAAATACCCCACTCATTTCTATTTTCTCATTTTCAAGAGCTAAACTTCAGCCAAAATACACATTGAGATTTATATCTCATTTCAAAATTATTTTGCAAGGCTTATATTTGAGAGTGCGTCATTTTTGTGAGTTTAGTAATCAAATCATAATATATGTGAGTACGTGGGTTGATTGTATGTTCCATACACGATTTGATATTAGTGTTGGACTATATGTTCCTTGAGAGTGTAAGTTGTTACACTTCTAGTTACTTGATTTATGGCTTCAGCTCACATCATATTTCATGGTGTTAGTTGTGGAGAACAGTCGAGTTTGTATGTCAAACCAAGTTATTGTAGAAGCAGCAAGTGAAGAGAAAAAGCAGGTGATAAGGGCTTAAAAAGCACTAAAATTACCATGATTTAATGTACTTTAATTGATTAAATAGATTTATATTTATATGATTTTATCACATTTTTATATAAATTTGTCTTGTCATAATCACATGTATTTTTATTGTTTTTCAGGTATTTTGGTTCAAAAATAATTTAAAGACATGAAGAAAAATACCAAAGGTAATACATTACAAATATGTTGAGAAAAAAATGAGGAAAAGTAAAAAAAATGGAAAAATTGGACAAAATGGGTTAAAATGATTAAAAGGGTAAAAAATAGCCCAATCCACGCTGAGTACCGTGCATGTCACGTCGAGTATCATGTGCACCAGTACCAAACCACGTGCAACCACGTATATGTCACATAAAAGAGCCAATGTCCTTTGCCGCAAATCTTATGCACGTCATGGTCCATCCTACCACAAATCTCGCCCTCACAAGTGTGCCAGCTTGTCCAAACGTGTGCAAGACCAATTTTTGAGATATTTTCCCACTTTTTTAAACATTTCCACACCTATAAAAGGACCCTTTCCCCCATTGTAAAAATCATCTTTCAAAATCTCATCTCTCTCTAGGTTTCTCTCTCTATAAAACTTTTTTTAGTTTTTTTTGTTTTAAAATTATCTTTTTGAGAAGAACTAGTTATGCTTTTGTAAATTTCTAGTTTTTGATTAAATAAATGAAAATGCAAATTCGTTTGGAGGTTTCCAGAAACGAAATTAGCATAAAAATTCTGTAAGGATTATTTTGAGGTATAATTTTAAAATGAATTCTTTATAGTTATTTTATTTTTTATTCTTATATGTTATATTTAATTTGTTTGTGATTAAATTTAATATGACTAGCTGTTTGTAAATATGATATAATAATAATTTTATTATGCTTCTGAAAAATTAAATAGGTAAAACATTTCTATAAAATAAATTGATTTTATTTTTATTTAAGATTTTATATTAAGGATATTAGGGAGAAATATATTATTTTTTATTACAAACATAAATCTAAAAATTAGATTTTAAGATTTAATTATCCAATTTGATTAAGAGTAGTACTCTTTTATTTGTTGGTACAATCGCCCGGTAATTAGAGTTAAGATCTATTTTAAAAGCTTTTATAAGAACTATTATTCAAAAATGTATTGAAAATATATTTTCAATAATGGTTTTAAAACTTGAAAGCTAGTACTTGGATAATTAAATTCTTAGGTGTAATTTGGACACCTTGAATAAAGTTTAAAATGTCTCATCCAACCAAAGGTGGCATTGAAATGGTTCATTTTCAATCTCTTAGAAAAAGAAATTAATTTAATTAACCAATTTAATTATCAACCTCACTCATAGGTTTTAATTTATTTGTTTAATTAACAAAAAATATCTAACCCCATTAAATGCGGTATTTATATAAAGAAGAGAGAATCATTAAATATCAATTTATATTTACTAACCTAAATAATATGAGCAAGTATAATTAACTTAATTATTATATTCATAAATACTTCACTTTTATATATGATACAAATTTTCATAATTGTTTATTGAATCCATGTCTATGTTTTTTTTTCATGTTATTAGATTAGGAAATAAAAAAATAAGCAAAATATCTTGACAGTATATTTAGGATTAATTTTGTTTCAAAAAGTTTGAATAATAAATTAAAAAGCACATATATGTTTTCCTTAGATCGACCTTGGGAGTATACTTGTCATTTCTATAAAATGATTTGTGCAGTTACAAGATTTTTACAAATATAAAACAAAAGTATTTACAAAACTGGTAAAACTTGAAAAATCAAAATAATATCCCTGACAAAGGCGACAGAACTTGATGAAAACACAAGACTGGCATCGGGTTAGCAATATCAATCTTACGGATGCTTTGTTTTATATTTCTAAAACTTTTGCAAGTGCACGAATCATTTTATAGAAAATGAAAAGTATACTCTCAAAGTCGTTCTAAGGAAGGAATATATGTAGTTTTTAATTTATTAATCAAATTTTTAAAACAAAAATAAATCCTAACATTCTGTCACAATATTTTGATTTTTTTATTTCCTAATCTAATAAAAAATAAATAAACATAGATACGATTCGATAAACAATTATGCAATTTTTTATCATTCATAACAGTGGAGTATTTAAGGATAATTAAGTTAATTATGCTTGCTCATATTATTTAGGTTATTAAAAATATAAATTGATACTTATTGATTCTCTCTTTTTTAAATGAATACCATCTTTATTGAGGTTAGATATTCTTTGTTAATTAAATATATCAATTAACACTTATGAGTGAGATCGATAATTAATTTGGATAATTAAATTAATTCTTTTTTTCTAATAGATTGAAAATTGACCATTTAAATACCACCTTTGATTGGGTTAGACCTTTTAAACTTTATTCAAACAATAGTTCTTATAAAAAATTTTGAAATAAACCTTCACTCTAACTACCGGGAAATTGTGCCAACAAATAATAGAGCACTCATCTAAATCAGATCGAATAATTAAACCATAAAATCTAATTTTTAGATTTAAGTTTCTAATAAAAAATAATATATTTCTCTCTAACATCCTTAATATAAAATCTTGAATAAAAACAAAATCAATTTATTTTATAGAGATGTTTTACTTATTTAATATTTCGTAAGCATAACAACGTTATTATTATATCATATTTATAAACAATCAGCCATGATAAATTTAATCACAAATAAATTAAAAATAATATATAAGAATAAAACATAAGAAATAACAAAACTTTGATACAAATTCTGTTGTTGGAAAACCTCCAAACAGATTTGCATTTTCGTTTATTGAATAAAAAACTGGAAATATAGAAAAACATAACTAGTTTTTTCTCAAAAAGAGAAGAACTTTAACACTAAAAAAACTAAGAACTAGAGAGAGAAGAGATTTTGAGGGATCTTTTTTACAATGGGGGAGATGAGCCTTTTATAGATGAGGAAAATGCCAAAAAAAGTGGGAAAATATCTCAAAAATTGATTTTGGACGCGTTTGGATAGGTTGGCACGCATGTGAGGCAAGATTTTTGGCAGAAGAGCATTGGCATGTGTGGTACTTGATGGTACAAGCACGTGGCTCAGTGTGGTGCATGGGAGACTCAGAATGGCGCGCATAGCTCTGCACAGATTGGGGCATTGTTTACTTTTTTTTACCATTTTGACCCATTTTGTCAAATGTTTCCATTTTTCTTGACTTTTTCTCATTTCTTTCTCAACATATTTGTGATTTATTGCCTCTAGTATTTTTCTTTGAGTCTTTAAATTATTTTTGAACGCAAATACCTGGAAACCAATCAAAATACACTTGATTCTAAAAAGACAAATTTATATAAAAATATGATAAAATCACACAAATATAAATCTATTTAATTAATTAAAGTATATTAAATCATGATAATTTTAGTGCTTTTAAAGCACTTATCACAATCCCCTCCCCCCCCAACTTCTTGCTAGTCCCTTAGCAAGAGAAGCGATAAATACTAAAATAAAAACTAAATATTAAACTATCACAAATCACTTCCATGGCTTGACACAGTTGCATTTAGCATATGTAACAAGCATTTAAACCCCAAGGTTTCCCTAGTAGAAAAGTTTAACTTTTGTGAGGGTTTTCAGTAATGATACCCACAAACATCAACAAAAATGAAAACAAAATAAAACAAATAAAATAATAAGTTGACTAAAATTTAAAATAAAGTAAAAAGACTAAAATTAAATAAAGAAATGAAATACAAAAATATCTCATGCTTATAATCTCTTTTAAATTTCCTAATTAAATCTTAAGCATAGATTATTTCAACTTCATAAACATTCATGATTTATTATAATAATTAGTTGAAAATTATTTTCATATTTCATATAAAAAATGTATCAATTTAATTTCACCCAAACTTAGTGTTATGAATTCAAATTCTCTTCAACTCTATTCCTCATATGTCAATACTCTCAAAAATACTGAATCCTATAGGTTCAAACACTAATACTAATTTATATGCAAAAGAGTTGATGTATAGAAATGAACTAATATGTTTGCATATGTATAAAGAAGAAAGACTCAAATTTTTATTTTAACGGTGATCTTATGAAAGGCATTAAATGTAAGGATTTATAAAATATTATACATTACTTTCATGCATCAATCAAATTCATCAAATAAAAATATCAAGTAATATGCCTTTTAGAAAATGTAGGAAAATTCAATGACTTCTTAAGGAATTACTTCCTATATTTTCTTTTGCATTAAACCATTTCTCACAACTCTTTAGGCTTTTTGGGTCATAATATATATATATATATTATGCTATTCATTTTCCTCTCTTTCTTTCTATTTTTTTCTTTCTCTTATATTCTTTTTTATAAGAGAATCCATTTTTTATATAGTAGACCCATGTACAGATTGTACATTTTTTATGTGGTAAGGTGAGTGGTTAATATTTGGATTTTCTGTTTATATTTTTATAGGTAACCCTAAATATATCTCTTTTTTAATAGAAGTCATGCATGAATAAATAAAAGCATATACTATCAATTTCTACTTAAATTGTTTAATCTACACAAATGAAAAATAAATATATAACACTTCATTAAGATATAAAAATTTAGAAATTCAATGCTAAGTCCTATATAGATCATATAATAATGCTAAAAAAATAATAAAAGTGTTTAGAGTAGAAAAAAATAATATTTATCACTCAGAATAAAGGATAATGGGCTTAAAATATTTCTCACAAGGGTAGTCTCCACTTTTTGGGTTTAATATAATTTTCATACCTTATCAAGAAATATTAGTCATGAAAAAAACAAACTCATTCCCATATACTCCATGATATGTTTTCAAAAATTAATCTAATAATGAAAATGCAAACATAAAAGTTTTTAAAATTGTTAAAAATTTTGAAATTAAGCATGGTAACTTTTCACCACCCCCAACCTAAAACTTATATTGTTCTAAATATAAAAAATTTAAATTAAAGATAAAGAGAAAAGAGAAGAAAAGTTACTTATTTCCTGAGAATGTGCAAGTAATGATGGAGAATTGTAGGTGCATCCATCATGCTCATCATTAAAGTTTACAATGACATATCGCTACGAACTTCTAATATCTCAACAAATATTTTTAGTTTTAAAAATTCTAAAATTATTCACATGCAATTAAACTAAAATAAATAAATAAATAAATAAATAAATAAAATAAAATAACTTAAAATGATGGGGTGCCTCCCATCCAGTGCTTAGTTTGACGTCTTAGCAAGACAACTTGGGGTATTTAATTTTAAGTAAACTTAATATCCCCACATCATTGAGTCAATAAAACCTACAAGTATGACAAGTTTACCTACCTATACTTTTTAAGTCATGCCCTATGGATTTTCAAAATTTTATTTCCATAAAAATAGGGACATGATTGTGGGTTTCAGATAAACCACTTCTAGGTTCAAGTCAAGTAGTAATTTTTGATTGATTAATAAGCCTATTTATTTTATGATCAAGTGCTTCATCTTTTATTCTAAGGTTTGATTAAATCTTCGAGCTATGGTTTTTCATTATTAAATCTGCTATAGGCCATACTTTGCACTTTTGTTATGGTGCTAACATTGTAGGTGCGAGCTGAATGAGTTCGATTACTCATGTGACTACAATTTATCGAGACGTTGGTCCAGATCCATACATCTTTCTTGTACAGATTATTAAATAACTAACAACTTATAAGTAGATTACTTGGGTGCATTATCTATGATGGATAGTTTAAGTCCTCACCTTGTAATTGAACATTACTTTCATAGTAAATAGTTAGGTGGTTCGATGGACCAGTGGTTTTCTTCTTAAATCATTATTGTGGCATAGGTTGTTTCCGCCTAAAATATCATATGTCAAGTCTTTATTTATTTTTGCTTTATTTTATTTACACACCATTGTATGTCTTGCCATTTTTCAATTTTCAATTTGGTATAATTTGATTAATTACCTATTCACCCACTCTAGTTAATTACATATGTAACTAATAATTTTCAGTTATGTTGTCATGTTTGCTAAAAATTAATTTAGGTGAATATTTTTATAAAACAAATTGAGCATATTTCTCTATTCAAGATTTTTATAAAGTTTATTACAGATTAATATAGCAACGACATATTTTTGGTAATAAATTTAAAATTTGAAATTTATGGTTTAGGATCTAATTTTGATACCTTGAATAAGAGTCTAAATTATATGCTCTGCATGAAGTACTGATTTAGATAGTTAATTATTTCCTTTCAAATAAAATTAATTTAATTTAATCAGTTGATGATCCCTACCTAAGGAATTAATTAGTTTTATTAACAAAGAATCTCATTCCTCCTTAAGGATATTATCATATAAAAAAGGAAAAATAATAATTAACCTTAATTTATATCTTTAATAAATTAATTAATTTCAAGCAAGTATGATTAATATGCTAATAAATTCCTTAAATTCTCCATTGAGTGATAATCATTTATTGGCCAAGAATTGCTTGAATCAATTATATTCATATACTTTAACTTTATGTTATTAATTTAGACTATTTCAAAACAAAAATATTGTGACAAAATAATTAGGTTTATTTTTCATATTTGTTTTTAAGAGATATATTGAATTATTTAAAATCACATAGTTTCTCTTTATACTAACTTTAGAAGTATACTTATAATAAATTTTACAAATATAACTATCATGTTTTTATGCATTATCAAGTTTTTGGCACTATAATCGAGAAATAATAATATTTTGAATTTTTATTATCAAAATTCTAAAAAACTATTTTGTGAGTAATCATGATTTGTTTTTATTTAAAAAATAGAAAATCAAAAGTTAAAAAATTTTGAAAAATCTAAAATCTAAAAATTATTTTAAAAATAATCAAAAATTTAAAAAAACTATTTTTTTATTTTTGTTTTTATTCTAACTTTTTTTATTTAATTTACTTTAATTATTTATTCATTCATTTATTAAATTTATTTCTTTTTAGTATTTGTATACTAATTTTAATTTTTAATTTTAACTTAACTTAATTTATTTTTCTTTTATTTATTTATTTAATTACAAACTCAATTATTTATTTTATTTTATTATTTTTATTTCCTTTTTTTAATTATTTTGTTTAGTATTTTTGTGTACTAACTTTTATATTTTGTATAATACATTTTGTTAACTTTTTTTAGTTATTTATTTAACTTGTATTATTGTCTAATAAATTACTTGTATCGTATATTATATATATTGTATTTACTGTATCTTTTTATTTTTATTTATTTACTCTTATTTAGTTGCTTATTTTTATTTATGTATTTGTTTTTGTTCATATTTCGATAGTACTTATTTTATTGTGAATTTTTTACTACCTTATTTTTGTTTTTATTTTTAGTGTATAAAAGGTAAGAGATATTTCATAAAGAAACTCGTACCTTTAATTTATAACATTTACAGGATCAATACATTTGTTTTTACAAATTTTGACATTGATAATCAAGAGCTTTAGGTACAAACTCAAGTACAAAGAGACATGAGTGATGTTGAAGATGAGCAAAAAATGATGAAGGAGTATGCAAGGCCAATCATTGGCAATGCTAATTTTAACATACAATTGAGAGAGGCTGGAAGGAATTATAAATTGAAAGAATTCATTATTCCATATTTTCTTTGTTTCATGGTATCCCTATTGAAGAGCCTTTAAATTTAATTATATATTTTTAGTTTATTGTGCAAACATTCCCACTAAAGAGATTTGATGAAGACTAACTTAGGATTAAGTGTTTTCCTCACACACTTAAAAATATTACTAAGCCTTACTTCATGACTCAACAACGGGATTCATTAACTAATTGGGATGTAGTTTATAAAAACTTTATGGGTAGGTTATATCCCCATAAAAATTTACCAACTTAAGGGAAAATATAGAAATGTTCTTCCAAATAGATGAAGAGCCCTTCCATGAAGTTTAATACATATTCAATCTCTTTTCAACTCAATACCTACACCACAACTTTCTACTATAGTTACAAAACTAGTTCTTTTATGATGAACTGACACAACAATGTTAGTATAGAGCTGATAATGTTGTAGGAGAAGCTAATGGAGAAAGGCAAAAAAAGAGAGCTTATAATCTATATGAAGAAGAGTAGGAGTCAATGAAGTTGGCTTCAGGAGTGAAATGGAATTGCAACTTGCAAAATTAACTAAGCAAGTGCAACTCCTTATTATAGGTGATTCTAGTGCATGTATCTTGGAAGTAGCCAATCTTATGCAATTGTATCATTATAACACTGAAAATTACCCTAAACTTTCATGGAAACCAAATAATAACCCAACATATACCTAAAACCAAATACAAAGGTCATATGTAAACCAACCTTACCTACCAATGTTAAATAATCTAATGTTAAATAATCATAAGCTAGATTCCTTAGAGGCTTCAATGAAAAATGTTGACGCTCAAGATGTAGCTAGCGAAGCATATGCAAAAGCAAGAACTAGGAAAACTATCTAGTTAAGCAAAAAAAAAACCGAAGGATGTCAAAATCCTTCGAAGTGGGATGGTAGTTAACAAAATTGTATCTAAAATTTCTAATGATTTACTGTCTAATGTAGGTAATAAAGACGGTGAAAATGTAGTATACCAAGAAGGTATGGAGACAAGTGTCTATCGTGATAAACCTTATGAGGAAAGAATTGAGGAGTTAACTAATGTCCCTGAAATACAAAAGATATCTGAACCATACTAGCCAACAATACCATTTCTATACAAACTGAAATAATCAAAGAAGGATATGCAATTATTTGATATTTTCACTATACTTTCTAAGGTTAACATAAATTTACCTTTATTAGATGTGATTAAGAATATGTCCTCTTATGCTAAGTTCTTCAAGAAATTGAGGAGTTAACCAAATTATGGTATTTGACGTTGCTAGTGTTGTGCTTCAACATCAACTACCGCCAAAGTAGAAAGACCCAAGAAGTTTTATTTATTTTGGTGCTATTATTAATTTTATCCCATATTCTATTTCTTGTAGCTAGGTTTTAGGGACTTGAAATCTACAACTATGTCCCTTCAACTTGCAGATATATCTATAAAATATCCAAAGGGAGTGGTTGAAGATTTACTGATACAAGAAGGCAAATTAATAATACCTCTTGAATTTGTGGATATAGTTATGTAGAAAAAGCCCGCCTTAGACAAGGAACATAAAATAATTCTTGGTAGACCATTCATGGCCACTACTAAGACTATTATTGATGTCCAAAATGGGAATTTGAAATGACAATCTTAGGAAAGAATACTCATTTTAAAGTTTCTAACTCTTTATCTCTTCCTTCTATCTCTACAATCGATAAGTGTTTTCATATTAATTCTATGGATATACTTGCTCATAAAACTTCCCTACAAGAGAGATTGGAAGACATACTAAAAGTAGCTCTTTCAGTTGAAAAGGTAGAAGAGGACTTATATAAGCAGACTAAAGGGTACCATGGATTGTTAGATAGTGTTTAACTAATAAGAGATCCTAGTACACCCTTAGATCTACCTAGAATCCCACCTAGGGAAGAGGCCACTCCACCTAAGCTAGAACTAAAATATTTTCCTAAGCATAAAAAATATATATTTTTGAGAGAATCAAAAACATATCTAGCTATTATATAAGTCAGAGCATCGAGGATATTAGAGGCATTAGTCTAGCTATATGTATGCATAAGATTAAATTAAATGATAATTCTAAATTGGTGAGAGAGCACCAGAGGATATTAAACCCAATCATGTAAGAATTGATTAAAAAGGAAACTCTGAAACTAGTAGAAATAAAAATCCTTTATCTAATTTTTGATAGTATGTGGGTTAGTCCAATTCACGTGGTATAGAATAAATTTGGATTAATTATGGTTAAAAATGATAAAAATGAATTAGTTCCTATTAGGAGAATCACAGGACATAGGATGTGTATAGATTTTTGGAAACTAAATTTGTACACAAAAAAAGGATCAATTATCTATTCCATTCGTTCATCAGATGTTAGAAATATTAGCTGGGTAGGAATTTTATTTTTTTGGATGGTCTTTCAGTTTATTCTTAGGTATTTCAATAGAGGATTAGAAGAATACCACCTTCACATGTCCTTTTGGGACATTCGCTTTCAAAAAGATGCCATTCGAGTTATGCAATGCCCTCATCACATTTTAGAGATATATGATGTAAATATTCTCAAACATGGTGGAAAAATTTGTAAGGTTTATGAGTGTTGAAAATATTCATGAACAAAACATTTAAATGTAATTTAGTTTCTAGGCTAGTCCTTCAATATCAATATTCAAGCTGAAGAGACTATCAAACTTCAAAAGAACATATTTTAGGAATACTTCTATATTTATGCACTTTAGATTTCATATTAGACACATAGGAATATTTAGTATATAGGTTATTGGATCAATCAAAAAATATATAGATTGATTAATAAGGTATATTGATCAAGTTTCCATATACTATAATTAAGTCCACTCAAAATTAATTTAATATGGGGTACATCGATCAAAGATTTGGTTTCTATCGATCGAGGATTGGATCAATTGAGGTACGATTGAATTCGATCTACCTGGTCTCAAGTTTTATTAATCATTTCCTTGAACAATTGAAAAGGGTTTTGATCAATTGTCCTTATTGATTCAATCAATCAAGCTCGGTCTATATTGATTAAGTAATGAGGGATTTAACTTATAACATAATTGTTTACTCGAACCAAACTTGCCAATTATAATATTGCCTCTATTATTTACTGCACTATGAATTGTTTAATGGAAAGATTTGTAATTTGAATTTAACCTAGCATTAGGGCTTCAATATTTTCAATTTAAGAAACCTAATGCCTTTTGTTATCTTTAACCACATCTACATCAATTTTTTTAAACTAAGCTCTCTCTAAATTTATTTTGCAAAATCATATTTTGATAGGCTTTTTCCTTATTAAATATATCAAATCTTTTGTGCTTGTGATTGATTGATTAACAAGCCTACATTATTTGTGATCATGTGCTTAATCATCTATTGTAGGGTTTTCTAGTGATGTTTTTATTTGTAAGTTTATTAAATCATTTAGATAGGATTGTTCATTATTTAATCCACTCTTGGACACACCTTGCATTTATGTTTTAGTGTTAACGTTTCAAGTTTGGGTTCGATAACTCGTGTGACCCGCATCTATGTAAGTCACTTAAGAGCATTATCTATGATGTATAGATTGGGTCCTAGCCTTGTAATTGAACATATTTTCATAGTGGATAGTAAGGTGGTCTGATAGATCATTGGTTTTTCTCTTAAGTCATTGGCTTGACTTAGTTTTTTTCACATAAAAATCTTATGTGTCAATTTATATTTCTATATTATTTTATTTACATGTGATTACATGTTTGGTCATCTGTCACCCCATGTAGTTAATTAGAATTGTAATAAAAAAATTCAAAATTCATTAAGGTATTTATGGATGATGTTTTTATTTTTGAAACCTCATTTAATGATTACTTTAGATTTAGAATGTTTCATTAAATGTATCTTGACACTTAGTTGGGAATAAAGTCATTGGTATAATAAGGATTTATATTCATGTAATTTCTAACAAAAGAATTAAGGTTGATAATGCAAAAATTAAGTTAATTGCTAAACAACCACCCCTAATTTGTTAAGGGGATTTGGAGCTTTTTAGAACATGCAGTTTTTTATAGTTTTCCTTTACATAACTTTTTATCAAAAGATATCGTTTTTATTTTTAATAATGATTTCCTTATCACTTTTAAAATTTTGAAAGATAAATTAACATCTTCCCCTACTCTATTTAAGTATTCCTATATGTTTCGTATACATTGTGATAGATGTTAAAGGGCTTGTAATATAGGAAAACATAATGAAATTCCCTTCATATGTAGTTTTTGAACAATTTGATGTATTGTAGATTAATTTTATCAAACTCTTTCCCTCATCTTTTGGTAATGAATATATGCTAGTTGTTGTTGATAATGTGTCCAAGTGGATAGAAGCTATACCTTCTAAGACTAATGATGCTAACATTGTTGTGAAGTTTTTGAAGGCCACAGATTCCATATTTAGGAGGTTAGAGAAGGCTAGAGCAATAATTAGTGGTGGAGTGAGTCATTTTTGCAATGAACTTTTTAATGGGATAATAAATAAGTATAACATCACACACAAAGTGGCTATTCCTTACCATCTATAAACTTCCAGTCAAGTGGAAGTGAGTAATAAGAAAATTAAATGGGTTTTGGAATAACTATGTGCCCTTTAAGGAAGGACTAGGCAATCTAGTAAAATGATGCCTTATGAGCATACCACATAACTTAAAAAACACCCATTGGGATGAGATTTTAGTGGTTAATCTTTAGAAAAGCATGATATAAAAAGAGAGTCATAAGTGAGCTTGAAGAGATTAGGGACGAAGCCTATGAAAATGCAAAGATATAAAAAAAGAGTCATAAGTGATATCACAACAAATGCCTAGTTTGTAAGTCTTTTCTTCTTGGAATGAAAGTTTTTTATTTAACTCTTGTTTGAGATTATTTCCAAGAAAACTGCAATCAAGGTGGGATGGATTGTACATGATTACCCAATTATTTCCAAATGAAGAGGTAGAGTTACATAGTTACCCAATTATTTCCAAATGCCACATTTAGATGGAGGACACAACACAACACACATTGAGTCCATATAGGTGTATAAACAGAAGCACGTACCATATGGTAACTACATCTTGCTAAGATGCTAAAATGGTGCTTTGTGGGAGTTTTTAGGTAATATTATTTTCCTTTATTTTATTGTAGTTATTTTCATTGTTATTTTATTTTACGTTGTATTTTCTATTTTATGTAATTTTTTTTATTTTAGTCTATTTTATTTCTTGTTATGTGAAACCATGGTTATTTTATTTAGAATTGTTTAATTTATTACTATTTGTTGAGATATGATGTGTGATAAGTACATAACAATCTGTCATTGTGGTTAAATTGTTTGAGATAATGGATGCACCTAACTTACCACATCATTACTTGATCACATTGAATTAAAGCAAATGAGTAAATTTTCTCTTCTTTATCTTTATACTTAATATACATTTGATATATTAAGAACAATGTACATTATAGGTTAAGGGGGAGGAAAAATTACATGTGAATTTAGGCATTTTAATTTTTTTTATTAAACACTTGTTTATATTTATTTGTTTTTATTTTAGGTTCACTTTTAGTGGTTTAGGGATAGTTATGTTCATTTTTAATTTTTTTTCAAAATTATCATGCTTTTAGTTAATTGTTAGCAAATGATTTATTATTTTGCATTGTTGGATTGATGTCTTAAATATGACATGGAATATTGTGATAACAAACCTTTTTGTTATAATATTTGTTTCATCCTTTTGTTGAGATTGAAATAAACCTAAAATTGGTATTTAGGAATCAAATAGTTTAGACTACATTGTGAAAATATTTTGAGCCTATAATCTTTTTTATTCTGAGTGAAAATATTTTTCTACTCCTTTAAACACTATTCTTATTATTTCAAAATGTTAGATAATCTTTATAGGTTTGAATATTAAGTTTTTTAACATTTGATGTGTGTAACATATTAGAAAGCTATAACTATTGATAGAAATATTGGTGTTCATTATGGCTGGTTGTTTCTTTAGAGAAATTAGTTATGTGAAGCCTCCTTGTGTTGAGGTGTTGGTGTTGGTACTAGTGTTGGTACCTGGTGCCTGGGGTGCTAGTACTAGAGTGGACACAAATTCAAGTCATTTTTCTTTATCAAAACATTTAAAGCTAGGACACTGATTTTTTTTGTCTTTTGCTCAACTGGTCCTAGTTGTTCCATGTGGCCGTAGGTTGGGAGACCGGTTATATACTTCCTAACAACAAAAGGAGAATACAAGGTGAGATAGGTGATTAAAATGTAGAGGACGAGTTTGAACTAACCATGGCACTTTCTGGCTATTCTAGTATTAAAGAAATTACTAGAAGCCATATGAGAACAAATCATAAGGGAGTCCACTCTAACCTTTAATTGTTGGTGTGATTTCTAAGAATCCTAAAGAAGAATTATTAATTTTTTTTTATAACCTGAAGAAGAAATATTTAGCCTTTATCAATTGTACAATAAAATGGCTAAAACATGCTATTTATATCTATAGCAGGGGAAATGTGAGTGAATTATTTGAAGATTTTATGTGTCTAATATCAAAGTGGGTTGGTTCAACCATACCTACATTGTTGCAGTGGTATAGTCATGTTTTCAGATGTTCACGCAGAGGACTATGCAGGTAAAAAAATGTTTTCTTTTCTTGGCTTAGCTTAATCCTCCTATTTCATGTTGCTTTCTCTCAGATTTAAGCCATTTATAGAAATTTTGTTGGGACTTTTTGCTTATTTTAAGTTACTTCTCTAATGATACATGTTGTGGCTTTCCTAGTGATGCACTTGTTATTACTGATGCTACACTTAGTATATGATTCTTCACTTCACTCTTATTTAACACACTCTATTCATTTTCCTTAACTTAAAAAAACCTACATTTAGCTTGCCTCATATGGCATTGAAGAACAATGTTATTATGGAAAGTGGAGCATAGTTTTTATCTAAAATTTATATTCTTGTAGGTATGGTTTTGTTGTCCCTATTTATTGAATTAACTAATCTTTATTTACTTTATTAGGCATCGAGAAACTTCTTTTTTTTTTTTGTCTTCTTCATTAATTATATTCATTTCAAAATATTGCTATAAATTTGTGAACAATAGAATTAAATTTTTTTCTGTTGCTTTCCCATACTTTCTATCAAGAAATATTAATGACATCCCCTAACGGAATACTTTCTTGTGTATGTATTCAAAACAAATCCCAAACAAGATCGCCAATTCATAATGAAGAGCACTGTAGTATGGTAAATTTCTAGAATTTTCATTGTCAAATACTTTTACTTCTAATGTGTAGCACATTACTTCTTTTGGGTTGAAATATGTTTGTTCGATCATTTTGAAGATATGTTGGTATTTAGAAATAAACTAGGATAAATGTTATATAAATGGTGCTAGTATTCCATTTAATAATGTTAGACAGTAGCATAGTTGAGTTACATATAAAATAGTAAATAAGATAATAAGTTGGTACTGGTACCTTCATTTTGTTATATGGTGCATTTTTAAACCAAGTTTTACAGAATTCCACTCTTAGTTACATTTTTAAACTTAGAGATCAACTAATGTGCCATGAACCATGTGCTTGTTTTCTAAAATGCATTTCACTCTATGCCATATTTTTGTAAGTATCATTTGTATACTCACTAGGTATAGGTATAGGCACCAACTCTAGCACCAACATCGGTACCAACACCAGCATCGAAACTAGGCACTAGCACCAACACCAACACCAACACGTCAGCACCAACATGAGTACCAGTATCAGCACGCCAACACCAATTGGACAATTTTAGTATATTCAAGTTTTTGCATGTATTTCGTATTTTGAAACATTTTAATTAGGTAACTATAGTAAGGCTTTATTATGTTTTAGTGCATATAAAAACTCTCAAATGTAATTTAATTCTTAATTTTAATATAACGAATTTTAATTTTTTCAATTTATTTTTATATTAAAAATAAGGTTAAATGGTATGTATATGACCTTAGTTATTTAAAGACCGAGGCCATAGACATGTCCTGTGACATCAGTTATATAAAAACTAAGGCCATAAGGTATGTCTATGGTCTCAGTTAAAAAACTAAGGCCATAGGTAATAGTATATGGTCTCTCACTTAGGCCTCAGTTTGTATAACCATGACCATAGACCTACGGTCACGGTTAAAAACCGAGACCATATGTATATATTGTAGTAGTGACCATATAATTTTAGAGCAAAAATTCTACAATTAATTAAAATGAATTTTGTGAGAGAAAAAATTCAACCCATATTCATAGTGCTCAAGAAAGTTATTCTTGATAGTGATTTGTTTTTAGTGAACAAGAAAATCATGCAAGGATACCTATCTATCTTGTTCATCATTATTAGGAGATAAGATTTGGAAACCTAAGATTCAAACCATTGTTCACACACTACAGTTTATGTAATACTTACATTACTTTTATGATTAAATTACAAATATCATAAGCATCTTCTTGTTAGAAATATTTTATTGCCCAATAATAATAGCTTTCAGAATTTCGTAATAAAAATTTGTTTTTTTCTAAAATACATTTGCAAGAAATACTAACACATAGAGGATGAAAAATACACCAAGTTAAACATAGAATTTGTATCCAACACACGAAAATGTTGTTAGAAAATTTGGATCAAATGATATAATTATAAATTTTTCTTCCCAATATCCTCCTTAACAGAATACCAAAGAACGGAAAAATAGAAAATACACAACACAAGAATTATAGTGGAAACTCCAAATTGAAGAAAAATCACTTTCGTTGTCAAAAGACAACTAGAGAAAAATTCACTATGTGAAAAATTGTTACAACCACTCTTAGTAATTTTCTCACACACCCAAAAGACAAAAACAATTACAAGCCCAAGATAATTTTCCCACAAAATTCACTCAAAAACTTCTCATATAAGTTTTTATCTATTTTTGGGATGATTATTAATGAAAAAATGAAGCCATATTTATAGTTTTCAACTTCCTATTTCATATGCCAAACATTTCTTCATTCACCAAAATTAGGCTACTTAATTTTCTCATTTTTCATTCAAAGCACCTCCATCTTTGACAATATGGGAAGCCACTTTCCATGAATATTTTTCTAAATTAGACACCTCGTATTTTGACTAACATTGTTTTTAATCAATCATAACAACCCTCACCTTGATTAAAAATAAACATAGTTACTGCTATAACACTGTCTACTCCAATAGTCATAATTCTCTGTACCAAGAATTATCATACTCCACCATAAGGAGTACACCCACTTAAGAATTAATCACCAATTCTAAGAATTTTACATTGACTCATGTCGAAAAACTTGCTAAAATTTATGGTGCAACTCTCACACTTGGTTTTCTCGAGAGTTCCTCAACCATTGGCTTATTTCCACCACACCTTGCATCTATACCAAGCCAATGTCTATATGAAAACTTATGGACCTACTAGTAGTAATACACCCTTTTTCATGAAAATATTTGCTGACTAACGGCATGCCATGAGGATGTATATGATCTTTTCAAAGAGCATCACCAGTCTTTGAAAACAAACATACTATTAGCGTTGTCATCAGTATTTGAGCTTATTGCCGAATTAACACCACCCTTTGAACAATTTTTTTTTAGATTCCTAGATTGTCTACCCCTAACACATTATCTTCTTTTTCATGAAATTCTTTTTTTTAACTGTGAGCTATGCTGAGTTTTCAAGAGAAACATCATTTCCACCAATTAGCCTTCTTTCTGAAAATAACTTACTGGTAACTTCTGAAAAAATTATTTTCTCTTTCCAATGAATCAAGATATATTTCATATGTTCATAAGAAGATAGAAGAGACCACATGAACCTTAAAGCTATATCTTCATCATCAAGTTTTACTCCAATGGTTTCCAGTTCAGAGACAATACCATGAGATAATCAAACATAATAATTCCTTCATTTATACACAAATTATGAAATTTCTCATTCAAATATACCTAATTTGAGACGTCTTTTGCGTGATACAATGCTTCAAGCTTTTCTTGGAGTTCTTTGGCCATAGATATTCCATGCACATTTGCAAGAATATTTTTGGCCAAACCGAATTGCACTTACAGCTCTTAGATCAAAGATCTTCAGATCTTCCCAATCTATCACTTATGCCTATTTTACTAAACCTAATCAATACTGATAACAAGAGTTGGTTTCCCTTTAATGCCTTATGTAACCCGTATTGGATCAAAAACATTTTGACTTGTATCCACCCATCACCCATCAAATTTCTCAATATCAATCTTAACTCTTATATTTTCTACTTCTTTCTTTGAAATTGTCTCTAATACCAATTATTAGGAAATTTAGATAAAATAATATAATCACAAATTCTCTCTCGAGGATCCTTCTTAACAAAATATCAAAGAATAAAAAAATAAAAAATACAAACATAAAAATTATAGTAAAAACTCCAAATTGAAAAAAAAACACTTTCGTTGTCATAAAACTACAAAAAAAATTCATTACGACCATATTTTCAATAATTTTCTTAAACCCAAAAAACAAAAACAATTATAAGCCCAAGAAAAGTTTCCCACAAAATTCTCACTCAAAGACTTCTTATATAAGTTTTTCTTTTCTCTATAAAAAAAATAAAATCATATTTATAACTTTCAAGTTCTCATTTTTGTCAAACATTTATTCATTCACCAAAATTATGCTACCTAATTTTTTTATTTTTCATTAGACACCTTCATAATATGGAAACTACCTTCTATAAAGTTTATTCTAAATTAAGCACTCATATTTTAACTAATAAATCCAATATTATTTTTAATCAATCATAACAAATACCAATACCCAAATTACAAGACATAGATTCAAATTTTCATGCATATTGCAATGAACACAGATTTATGTTTGGATGTGGTTATGCTGGATGTGGCACCATGGTGTGGAAGAGCATTAAGCAATCATGCATAGTGGAATCCACAATGAAGGTTGAGTATGTCAACTTCAGAGGCAGCCAAGGAATTCGTTTGGCTCATGAAGTTCCTGATGGATCTTAATGAGGTTGCTAGTGCTCAGTTGCCTGTGGCGTTATATTGCAATAATAAATGTTTCATAGCACAAAGGACAGATCAAAGAATTCAGTGTGATAGGCGATGTAGCCATAGTTAAGATACCCACTATAGAGAACATGGCAAATCCATTTACTAAGACTCTAGCTTCCAAGTTCTTTGAGCTTCATTTACACATGCTAGGGTAGATTTGCGATAAGAGGTTGCTTTAAGTGCAAGTGAGAGATGGTATACCTTAAAAACCACTTGATTGTCATATATATAATATCTAATGGTAACCGATTAATTAAATAAATCTTAGCAGTAGTGTTTCATAACGAGAGATAGATATTATAAAAATAGTTGATATAATATATTTATTTAAAAATAGAGATAGATAAATATGAAAGATTTAAGTAACGTAATATATTATATATTAAAAATAAAAATAAAAATAATATATTACAATTAAAAAAAGAGATAATAGATAATATAAAAGGTTACATCTTAAGTAACATAATTTTAGTACCAAACAAAATACATATAAATACCACTTTCAAACAAACTGTGGACATAGGAGTATCACCGAAAAAAGAAAAAATGGTAATGAGAAATTGAAACTACACAGCTGGGATTCCGTGAGCAGAGTTTGATTTGGAGGTAGATGCCATATTTGCAACGTGGAATTGTGCAACATAGTTGTTAGGAGCCCCTTCTGACCGAGGAGGTTCATTCAGAAATGCCCAGTTGCTCTTTGTCCACCTGTCTCACATTTAATAAATGGAAAAAATTAATAACCTAATTTTAAATTAATCATAAAATTTAATAACCTAAGTAAATTAATCATAAAAATTATGGGTTTTTGTTTTAGTGAATTAATGTTAAATTACCATCCATTCTTATCAAAGCTTGTTTCAGTATCCACACCCATGTAACCTTCAGGCAAGGAGCTTGATCTCTCAAATTTTCTTTCAGATTCCTTAATTATATTCTCCTGTTGATTTCCCTTTGGAGAATTAACAATGTCCTTGAGATGTTCTTCCACAGTTTTGTTCTTTGATCTCCAATAAGCTTCAATCCCTTCTTTAGTAAGAGATCGATTCCTCTTGTATACACCTGATTAAATTACATTTCGTTACTAAGTTTTATTCATTTCTTTTCAAAATAAATACCACCTTAATTAAGATAATAATTTCAAATATGTGTGATTGTAATGTAAACTTAAATTAGTGTATAATAAATATTACCTGATTTAGAATTTAATACAGGTGAGTCCCAACCTGCCATTAAAGAACCCATTTGCTCTAAATCTCACTCAACTTGTTGCTTTGATGATTGCACTGAACTTGTTTTCAACTGTAAAGTCCTTTTTTAAAGATTTAATCCTGAATTACTTTCAACTTTTTTTAGAAAATATAGTGGTGTCTTATATATATATATATAGATAATATTTTTGATCTTATCCCACATTAATCTGCTATGATGGTGACCTCACTTAGTGATAAACACAACGAATATCCTGGAACAGCTAGCGGCAGCCCACAGATTTACCAGCAACGCGTTAATACTGTACTAACGTTGTTTTATATATTTATTTTATTTTATTTGCAGTAGAGCTTGATAAATATCTTCAGTCTGATCCTTTCTTTCTTATCCAATTTAAAATATAAATTATAAATATTATAATTATATTTAATAAAAAAATTGAGGTAAATTATAATTTATAAAAATATTTCATCTGAAATAATGCTATCGGAAAAATTTTATTTTTTTAAATGAACATTTATAAAAATATTTAAAATATGTAGTAAAAAAGTAAAATTATTTATATTTAATAAATATATTTTGACGGAAAGATATTAAGATTTTTGTAGTTTTAAATAAAAGTATATAATAACTTTATATTTATCAAATAGTGCACAAAAATCTTATTATTTTAAAAAAATGTGCATATTGGTATTAAGTTGACATATTAACCTTAAAACTTTATTAAGATTAAAAATTAACTAATTTTTTTTATTAATTATAATTCTGAAAAATATATCTTAAAATATAATGATGTGCTTATTACATGGTTACTTTCGGAAAAAAAAATGATAAATTATCGATTTATGATTAATGTGTATATTTTTTTGAAAGTTATAAGAGTTTTGTTAACATTTAACAATGGAAAAAAAGGTTTTGTATAGTACTTTAGTGTTTTATAAAAGTATAGATTAATATCAAAACTATATAATGGTACGTCATGGTGATATTTGATCGGAGGGAATTGAAAAAAATCAAAATTAATTTCTTCTATTTTGTGTGTTTGGTTGGACTGAATGAAGAGTACAGAATAAAATCGATTACTATAGGATAATGAATCACAATTCCTTCTCTCCTTTTAGGAATCATGGTTTCATTCTCAATCTCAATTTTTTTTCAATTTTATCCTCACCTAAAATATAACCCCTAAACTCAAATCCTTAAATCCCTAAACCCTAAATCTCAAAATCCTAAACCCTAAACCCTAAACCCAAAATTCCTAAACCTCAAATCTCTAATTCCTAAACCCCAAATCCCTAAAACCTAAACCTTAAACCCCAAATCCCAAAACCTTAAAACTAAATCCTAAAACCCTAAACCCTAAACCCCAAATCTCAAAACACTAAACCCTAAACCCTAAACCTTAATCCCTAAAATCCTAAACACTAAATCCCAAATTCCAAATCCTAAATCTTAAATCCCAAATTCCAAATCCTAAAACCTTAAACCCTAAATCCAAAATCCCAAATTCTAAAACCCTAAACCCTTTTTAGAAAAATAATAATTTTAACCCTAAACCTTAACCCACAAATATAACCTTAAACCTTAACCTACAAATATAGTCCTAAATCCTAAATCCCAAACCTTAAAACCCTAAACCCTATTTAGAAAATAATAATTTTAATAATATATTTTGTCTGACGAAAAAATAGTAATTAAATGAAATTATTTGAATTTTACTGAATGTAGGGTATTAAGGTAATTTATAGTTTTTTTTATTTCATTCCAATGAGAAACCAAACACTGTAATCATGATTCTGAGCTTGATTCTAGTGGTCAAACCAAACAACATTGTTTCTTTTCTATTTCATTCTCATTCTCATTCTGATTCCATTATGCGAACCAAACATCACTTTAGTATTTTACTTTAGTGTGTGATACACTAATGATTTTATTTAAAAAAAATTATAAAAATATTAAATAAAATACACGAGAGAATTAATAATGATAAACAAGAAATTTTATCATTTTTCTTTTAAATTTACTTAATACTTTTTACATTAGTTAAATTTGATTAATTTTTTAATGATTAATTTAGAATAAATTATAATATATATTTTTTTAAAAATACTTCTAATGTATTTATTGTTTGAAAAATATAATATTTTTATGTAATTTTTCTAAAGATAATATACTAATTAGTACCTTTCCGTTATTAATTATAAAAATTTGAAGTTTTTATTAAAAGTATTTTTAAATTTTAATTATTTATTTTATATTTAACATATGATTTATAGATATTAATAAAAATAATATTTTGATAAATAAAAAGAAAAAAGAAAAAAAGATGTTACTCTTTTATGGTAATGGTAAGAATAGATCTTAGGACAAAGAAAGTAGTGACATTTGTGCGGCTTGTGTATACAACATATTATACATTATTTATTAATATAATTATTTATCTTATCTTTACTTTTTATATATTTATTATTTTAATAAAAGTAAAAAGCGAAGAAATATTAATTATTTATCTTATCTCTACTTTTTATATATTTTTTATTTTAATAAAAGTAAAAAGCGAAGATAACTCCACTCAATCATCCCACTTGTGACCTTGTCTTTAGCATGTAAAGGAGTTCTGTTTCTTAAAATGATGTCGTGTTAAAGATAAGGCTGGTTTTGCTGGTTTATATCTTTGAATTTTTTCACCTTTACTTTAGGTTTATTTAATATTGGTTTGATAAATACTTTAAATTTTTAAGTTTTTAAAATTTAAATTAAGAATTTTTTGAAATTTAGAAATGAAAGAAAAGACTAGTTTTAAAATTAAATTTCTGTTTTTTTATTATTGACATTAAAAACTAATAATTTAATTATATACAATTTTATTCAAAATGATTAAAAAGATAAAAATTAAGAATTAATTATCAAACAAATTATATCTAAATTTCAATTTCTTCTTTTTAAAATTAAAACTAGAATTAATTAGTAAATAATTTTTATTTTATTTGTTAAAAATTGAAAATTGAAAATTAAAAATTAAAATTATAAAATTAAAAATTAAAATGATTATAAAAATTATATTAGTAGTTTGACGGTATACTTTATCCTCACATTTCAAGCCACACTTTGACTTTACATTAAAATTATAGTTTGATATTAATATATATTCGTTAAATGTGCAGAATCATCGGATCGACCTCCTTCGATTAAAACTAACAAGAATAATAATTGTTAGTCTTCATCTTTTTTGCTTGTCCTTGAAAAAATAGTATAGTTTGAAGTTTGATAGAAAGGAAAACTTACATTTAAAGCAAATAAAAAGTAAATGGAAATTATTCTTGATTGAAGTCCATGCAAGATAACTCATAACTATTTGAAAATAAAATTATTAATGTTCCTTTTAGCTTAGATATTTAACTTATTTTATACGGTAAACGGTCAAAATAAGCTTAAAATATAAGTTTAAATTTTATAAATAATTAAAAAAAGTCATATTTCTTTTAACAAAAATAACATTATTTTTCATTAAATATTATCGACTATATAAAGATCTAGTTTTTGCAAGTTAGTTAGAGTTTGTTACAATAATATTATCATGTCTGATGTGCAGTTCAATGCATAAGGCTTACATGTGTATTAACAATTTATGTAAGGTTTACTAAATAATGCTTAATGTCACGACCTTAAATTTTAAGTAGTGATCGAGCGTCACTTAGTACCGTCTGTTACACTAAGTCTACTTTTGAATTCGAATGAAACTCCAAATAGACTAGAAAGAGAGTTTGTAAAGAATGTTTTGTATTGCTATAGAGGGAGTTTATCTTACAAGATACTAAGAATTCTCAAGATTTCTCAAGATGATTACAAATGAAGACCAATAGGTCTATTTATAGTATGAAACCAAGCTTAAGACTATGTCATATCTTTCTAGATCCTTCTAAGTCTAGAATATACAAGAGTGTTCTAGTTTTATGTACAATATGCCACAAGGTTCTAGGACCTTCTAGCCAACTTTAGAGTCTTCTAGGAATGTCTAGTTCCTTCATGCATGTTTTAGGATGTTCCGTAAGCTTCTAGAGACTTCCGCATCCTTCATGAACCATCCGGCATGTTCTAGAATATTCCAGCCCATTCTAGCACCTTCAAGTGTATTCTGGAGCATTCTAGGGTCTTCAAGGCTTGAGTTGAGTCCATCCAACTCTAGCTTCTTCTAGACACCTTTAGGCTACTCTAGAACTTTCCCATGTAGAAAAGTCTAGATCCTTTAGACAACCACCATTTATTTGGATTTTGTGGGGCAATTCGAGCGGGACGTAACACCCTCCCCCACTCAAGTTCGCGACGCCCTCATCGTGCCTTCAAGCTTGAACCTCTCTATGGCATCTTCCACTTGACCAAGTATTCCTGATAACTTAGTACACATCTACGTTGGATTAGGCAATTCGCCAAGATAGAGTCCATTTCCCTATGAAAGGAGGTTACTACTGCGGTAAGCGCCCTCTTTGATTCTCCCCGACTTATGTCTTCCTTGTCTCCATGATAAGGCTTTAGCATGCTTACATGAAAAATAGGATAGATTTTAAGCTTTGGAGGGAGTTGTATCTTGTAGGACACCTTACTAACTTGCTTGAGGACGAGAAATGGCCCTTCATACTTCCGCACCAACCCCTTATGAACCTTTCGTAGGACTTGAACTGTTGGGGCAATAGTTTGACAAGGACCAAATCTCCTTCTTGAAATTCTAACATCCTCTTTTTCTTGCCAACCCATTTCTTCATCTACTTAGATGCCTTATTCAAATAGGCACGGGCCAACTCAGCTTGTTCGTACCACGCCTTGGCAAATTTGAAGGCAACATGAATTTTTCCTTCATAACTTGTGGCCAAGGCATGAGGAGTCATGGGTTGCTGCCCCATGACGATCTTGAAGGGACTCTTCGTGGTGGACTAGCTCCTTTGTAAGTTGTAAGAGAATTGGGCTACATCTAACAACTTAGCCCAATCGTGTTGGTTGGCACTAACAAAGTGCTTGAGATAGAGCTCCAACAACATGTTGGCACATTCTGTTTGTCCATCACTTTGGGGGTGAAAGCTTGTAGAGAAGTTCAAGTCCGATCCCAACAACTTGAACAATTTCATCCAAAACTCGCCAATAAATCGTGGGTTTCGGTCATTCATGATATTGGATGGAATCCCCTAATGCTTCACAACATGTTTGAGGAACAACTGTGTCGTCTCATTCATCGTGCAATCCGTTAAGGCAGGTATGAATATTGCATACTTGCTGAAGTGATCAATGACTACAATGATGCTGCCAAAGCCCTTTGATTTTGGCAAGCAGGTGATGAAATCCATAGAGACACTCTCCTATGGCCTCTCTAGAATAGGCAACAGTTCTAGCAAACCTCCGAGTGCATACTGCTCTATCTTGTCCTGTTGGCACACAAGACAAGTCTTCACGTAGGCTTCAACATCATCCCGTAGTTGAGGCCAGTAGTAGATTGACTTGATCAAAGCAAGGGTGCACCTTATTCCTGGGTGTCCAGCTCATAGTGAATCATGGCACTCCTTGATAAGCTCTTTCCTTATGCTCTCCCACTTTGGCACAAAGATGCGATTCTGTTTGGCGTAGAGTAGTTTGTCACTCAACCAAAACCGCCTTGTCTTTCCTTCCTTGATGAGGACAAGGAGGTTTTGAGTAAGGGCATCATGCTCCAACCCTTCTTTGATCCTTTCCAGCAAAGGACTACTTGGCCTACTCAAGGCTGTTAACTCTATCGTTCGACTCAACACATCAGCCACCACATTTGCCTTATCGGGCATGTACTCTAACCTATAGTCAAACTCTGCCAAGAAGTCTTGTCACCGAGCTTGCTTGGGACTCAACTTCTTTTGAGTCTGAACGTAGCTATTCGCCACATTGTTCATCATGATAACAAAGTGAGAACCCAATAAGTAGTGTCGCCACACCCTTAGGCAATGAGTGATAGTTGTCATTTCTTTTTCTTGCACTGTTGATGAGTGCTCAAAAAGCACTAAAATAACCATGATTTTATGCAAATTAATTGATTAAAAATATATATATTTATATGTTTTATCATATATTTATATAAATTTGTCTTTTTCGGAATCACGGGTATTTTTATTGTTTTTCAGGTATTTTGGCTTAAAAATGCAACTTAAAGACTCAAAGAGTAATACTGGAAGCAATACATCACAAATATATTAATAAATAAATGCGGAAAGGTCGACAAATATGGAAAAATTGGACAAAATGGGTCAAAAAGGTCAAAAATGTCAAAAAGGAGAAAAACGCGCCGCCGTGCCGCCCAGCCGCCGCGCCCCAGCACCTAGCTCCGCCCCAAGCTGCGCGCGCGCACTGTTCATGCGCGCAGCATTGCGCGCGGGTACTGTTCATGCGCGCAGCACTGCACGCGGGGTTACTGTTCATGCGCGCAGCATTGCACGGGGGTACTGTTCATGCGTGCAGCACTGCGCGCGGGTACTGTTCATGCGCGCAGCACTACGCGCGGGGGTACTGTTCATGCGCGCAGCATTGCGCGCGGGTTACTGTTCATCCGCGCGCGCCGACACTCATTTTTCACGTGCAGCCGCCCCATGACGTCATGCTGACATCATCAATGACGTCAGCATTTCCATTACGCGTTTTAACATTTTTTTACTCATTTTTTCTCTCCATCCTCACCTATAAATACCTCCCCTTCCCTTCACTTCAAACCACACCTAAAAACACCTCCAAATACATTCTTTTCTCTCTTTTCTTAGATTTTTAGGATTCTTTAGTTTTTCTTAGTTTTTAGCTTTTCTTAGTTAATTTCTCTTAGATTTAGAGTTCTTCCTTTTTTTGGGAAGAACTAGTTATGTTTTTGTAATATTTTAGCTCTTTGATTCAATAAATGGGAGTGCAAATTCCGCTTGGAGTTTTTCCAGCAACGGGAATAGCGTCGAAGTTCTGTAAGGATTTTATTTTCTTTACAGTTATTTTTATGTTTTTTTCTTACATGTTATATTTAATTTATCTGTGGTTAAATTTAACTGTGCTGGCTATTTAGTAAACATGATGTAATAATAACGTTGTTATGCTTGCGAAATATTAAATAGGTAAAAATCTCTAAAATGAATTGATTTTGTTTTTATTCATGATTTTATATTAAGAATGTTAGAGAGAAATATATTATTTTTCATTACAAACTTAAACCTGAAAATTAGATTTTAAGGTTTAGTTATTCGGTCTGATTTAGAGTAGTGCTCTTTTATTTGATGGTACAATCGCCCGGTAGTTAGAGTGAAGCTCTATTTCAAAAGTTTTTATAAGAATTATTATCTGAAAATGTATTGACAACATGTTTTCGGTAGTGGTTTTAAAACTTGAAAGTTAGTACTCGGATAACTAAATTCTTGGGTTTAATTTGGACACCTTGAATAAAGTTTAAACTGTCTAACCCCACCAAAGGTGGCATTTAAATGGTTCATTTTCAATCTCTTAGAAAAAGGAATTAATTTAATGAGGCAAATTAGTTATCAACCCCACCCATAGGTGTTAATTGATTTGTTTAGTTAACAAAGAATATCTAACCCCACCAAAGGTGGTATTCATACAAAAAAGGGAGAATCAATAAATATCAATTCATATCTTTAATAACCTAGATAATATGAGCAAGCATAATTAACTTAGTTATTATATCCATAAATACTCCGCCATTATAAATGATAAAATTTGCATGAATGTTTATTGAATCTATGTTTAATTTTATGTAATTAGATTAAAAACACAAAACCCCAAAATATCGTGACAGGATGTTTAGGATTTAATTTCGTTTTTAGAAGTTTGAATAATAAATTAAAAACCACATACATTCCTTCCTTAGATCGACCTTGGGAGTATACTTATCATTTTCTTCGAAATGATTCGTGCACTTGCGAGAGTTTTATAAATATTAAAACCAAAGTATTGGCAAGAATCGGCGATGCCGGTTTTCGCTCATCAACTGTGTAGCGGCATTCGGTGTCATTAAGCTTGCGGCTCTCATAAGCTATCAGACGCCCTTCCTGCATCAATACTCCACCAATGGCAAAGTCTGAAGCATCTGTGTGTAGCTCATACATCTTGGAAGGGTCTGGTAGGCAAAGCATCGGTTCTCAACTGATGACCTTCTTCAAGTATTCGAATGAGGCTTGGCATTCACTTGTACATTCCTAAGACTTGTTCTTTTTGAGTAGGTCGGTCAAAGGGGTTGCTCTTGCTGAGTAAGACTTGATAAACCTTCTATAGTAGTTTACAAGTCCAAGGAAAGACCTTAACTCGGGGACCTTTGCAGGAGGTTCCCATTCTTGAATGGCTTTCACCTTGGCTCCATCCACCATAAGCTTTCCATCCTTTATCCTATGCCCCAAGAACATCACCTCATCTTGGGCAAATGAACATTTCTCCTTCTTGACATATAGCTCATTTTCCCTCAGGACCTCGAACACCTTCCTCAAATGCTCTAGATGTTCTTCCAAAGTCCGGCTATATATCACAATGTCATCGAGATATACTACCATGAACCGATCGAGGTAGGGATGGAAAATATTGTTCATAAGAGTGCAGAAGGTGGCAGGTGCATTAGTGAGACCAAATGGCATGACAAGAATCTCATAGGCACCGTACCTGGTCACACAAGTGGTCTTGGGCTCATCTCCCTTGGCTATGCGTACCTGGTAGTATCCCGATTGCAAGTCCAATTTGGTGAAGTATCTGGCATTCCTTAGTTGATCGAACAAATCAGCAATAAGTGGAATAGGATACTTGTTCTTGACTGTGATCTTATTTAGAGCCTGATAGTCGATGCACATCTGTAGCGAGCCAACCTTCTTCTTCTGAAAGAGTACTGGGGCACCAAATGAGGCTTTAGAGGGCCTTATGAAGCCAGCATCCAACAATTCATCGAGTTGCTTTCGCAGTTCTGCCAACTCTAAGTTCGCCATTCGATATGGACTCATTGCTGGTGGCCTGGTGCCAGGTTCCAACTCAATTTCATGGTCCACCTCATTCCTTGGTGGTAACCGTTTGGGCAATGCCTCCAACATCATATCCTGGAACTTAACTAGGACAACTTGCACTTCCGTCGGCAAGCTTGGCTTTGGTGATGCCTCATCATCATCGTATTCTTTTAAGATGGCCAAGTAACTCTCTTCATCCCTCTTCAATCCCTTCTTGAATTGAAGGGCTGAGAGAGCTTGGGTAGTAGGTCTGGTGGTCCTCTCCGTCGGTACTACACACACCTTCAAACCATCCATGATACACATAGAGTTTGAGTATGGCACCAAGAAAGCTCTAACCTGGTCCAAGAACTCCATGCTGAATACAACAGAGAAGTCATCCATGGGCGCCACTGATAAGTCCACTTGGCCAGTCCAAGCACCAATATTGACCTTAACTCCACGAGCAACTCCATGCAATGGTAGTGCTGTCGAGTTAACTACTTTGAGAGATCCCTCTCCATGGACTACCTTAATGCCGAGTCTTTTTGCTTCCTTCACTAAAACAAAGTTATGAGATGCACATGTGTCAACCAAAGCTTTGGCGACCTTCCCGTTGATGGTTGCATCTATGTACATCAAGCCTTTGGGGGTCTTTGGGGCACTCTACAATGCACCAAGTAGGCGCAAATAACCCATCTTTTCATCTTCGTCCGACTCACCTCCATCTTGGTCATGTGTGGAGAAAACTAAGGCACTCAAGGCCTTCCTTTTCGGACATTCACGTGCCCAATGCGGTCCGTCGCATATGAAGCACGTCACACGGGGCTTCAAGGCACCATGATCCTCCTTTTCTTTCCCCTTATCTCGTGATTTGAATGAGGAGCTGTCTTTATGATTTTTGGAACTCTGACTTTTGGCTTGGCCTCCACCACTCTTTCCTCCACCAAAAATTTTATCTGTGGCTTTTGAGCTCTCTTTGTTTGTGGAGTAGTCAATAAAACTTTCTGTAATCACAATGGCCGAAGATAAGTCTTGGACACCACGTCGCTTGAGTTCCAAATTAGCCCAAGATTGGAGACCATCCAGGAATAAGAATAAGGCATCCTTGTCTAATGTGTTAGGGACTTCAAGCAGCAAGGTTGTGAACTCCTTCACATAATCCCTTATGCTACCTGTTTGCTTTAACCATCGCAATCGACCTCTTGCCTCATCTTCAGCATTTACGGGGAAGAATTGTCCTTTGAATTCTCTCTTGAAATCATCAAAGGTGTCGATTGTGCATACCTCTCATTGCACATCTCCATGCCTTCATCTCCACCATAGCATCATAGTGTCAGACAAGTACATAGCGGTAGTTCGGATCTTGCTGGCATGGTCCATTATGCCAGTATCCTCGAAATATTGTTCAAGCCCTCATATGAAGTTCTCAACTTCCCTAGCATTCCTAACACCATTGAAGGTCTTAGTCTTGGGAACATCCACCCTCTTAGCCTCAATGACGGTGGTTGTGCTAGTTCCTATGGCCATAGCCCACTTACATAGAGCTAGATCACCACCCATATCCTCAACTCTAAGCAAGACATTAGCAACTTCTCTTTGGATAAGATCCCTTACCTTGGCAAGTTCGGCCTTCAACCTTTCAATCTCTTTCCTTAACCCACCGTCTAGCTCATTAAGGGACATCTTGACCGCTGCATGGATCTCCACATCCTCGGCCTCCAAGCCATTGCAACATTCCTCCAAGTTGTCCACCCGGTCGAACAACTCCCCTAAGATGTCCTATGCACTCCGAACACATGCTTCTAAGCTAGAAAGAATGTCTTTCGACTTATCTTGAGATTCCTTTGGTGGTTTCCGAACTTCCTCATGGACACGTTCCATAGGTGGAACATCGATGCTTGGTGTAGATGGAGTAGCATTCTTCATTATGCCAAAGGTAGAAATGCTTTAACTGAAAGCTCTGATACCAACTGTCACGACCTTAAATTTCAAGTAGCGATCATGCGGCACTTAGCACCGCCCGTTGCACTAAGCCTGCCTTTGAATCCGAATGAAACTCCAAAGAGAATATAAAGAGAGTTTGTAAAGAATGCTTTGTATTTCTCTAGAGAGAGTTTATCTTACAAGATGCTAAGAATTCCCAAGATTTCTCAAGATGATTACAAATGAAGACCAATAGATCTATTTATAGTGTGTCACCAAGCTTAAGACTATGCCACATCTTTCTAGATCCTTCTAAGTCTAGAATGTACAAGAGTGTTCTAGTTTTATGTACAGCCACAAGGTTCTAAGACCTTCTAGCCAACTCTAGAGTCTTCTAGGAATGTCTAGTTCCTTCATACACGTTCTAGGATGTTCCGTAAGCTTCTAGAGACTTCTGCATCCTTCATGAACCATCTGACATGTTCTAGAATATTCCAGCCCATTCTAGCACCTTCAAGTGTATTCTGGAGCATTTTAGGATCTTCAAGGCTTGAGTTGAGTCCATCCAACTCTAGCTTCTTCTAAACACTTCTAGGCCACTCTAGAACTTTCCCATGTAGAAAACTCTAGATCCTTTAGGAAACCACCATTTATTTGGATTTTGTAGAGCAATTCGAGTGGGACGTAACATTAAGCTCATATAAATAGTGTTTATTAACTCTATTTTTGTAATCTTGAATTTTCTATCTTTCTAATGCAATCATTGAGAGGTATTTTTGATTCTTTTGTCTTCTCAGTTTTGAATTTCTGTATGGTGTGAGAGCTCAAGCTTTAAATCTTGTTTGAGTAGTTTGATGAACAAAGGTCTAGTGAATCAAAGCTATAGAATCATTGTTATTAGTTCTTCAATATCACCACATTTTGTTTCATCGGAATCTTTTAAATCATCTTCTTTGGCCAATTATTTTCCGGTGGAAAATGTGATTTATGTTGTTAATTAAAGTTTATCTTCTTCCCCATCGATGAACATTAGTTTATCAGTGAAGCATGATGAAAAAAAATTATTTCATATGAAAAGATCAATTATTCATGTATGTAACACCATATGGCTTAAAAGGAATAACTGATGGTACCTTTGTTGTTCTACCCAAGTTTCTTAGAACTTCAATCACTCCTACATTCTCTAATTGGAATCAATTAAATTCCATCATTAAAGGATGGATTTATAGCTTAGTCACCAGTGATATGTTGGGATATTTGAGTTGTGGTATGAATGCTAGAGAGTAATGGGTAGCTTTGGAATAAGTCTTACTCACAAATTTTTAGGCTAAGGTAATAGATATTTGTGATCCATTGCAAAGTTTAAAGAAAGATAATCTTCCAATTTCTCAGTATCTCAGTAAGTATAAAACCATAACAAGCACTTAGCTTTTGTTGGTGAGTCGGTTAATGATAAAGATTTCTTCTTTATTTGGTGAATGATCTTGGATCACATTTTCAATCTTTCAAGAGTAACATTCAAATGCGTGATACAATTCCCTTTGTGGGTATTATTCACACTCTTTTGGAAGGGTATGAGATATCTTTGCAAATGGATGAAGGTTATGAGCAATCTCAATTACTTCATGCAAATGCAGCAAGGTTTGGGTCCAAGAATGGACAAGTTAAAATTAGTCAAAAGGAAAGTATTAAGAAAGAAGCAACTATAGTCAAAGGTGATGGAACTCGAAGTCCTTTATGTTGCAAACCACCAAGAACTCAAACAATCATAGTGCTAAGTTCACTAAAGGTAACTTCATGAAGTCACAATCTGAAAGGTACGTGTGTTAGGTGTGTGAAAAGTGGTACATGTGGCTCACACATGCTTTCCGCTAAGAAATCACCTTAGAGATAAAGGATTACAACCTTTAGCAATGATTGCTAAAGAAGTTGATAATAGTGATTCTTCTTCGAATGATTATTCTGCCTTTATTGCCTATTATGGTAGTTGTGTGATGACGATTGTTCTTGGCTTTTGGAAATTAGAGCTAGTCATCACATTGTATCTGACCTTATTCAATCTGAATTATGTGCCATACACTGGTTCTAGTAGAGTGATACTATGTAGTGGTGGTAAGATACCCATTCATCATGTTGGTTTTGTATGCTTAATGTCACTGATTATTTTTATCTTTCTTTGAATGATATGTTGCATGATTCGAAAGCATTTTCTAATCTCATCTCTATCAATAAGCATTGTCATGATAATAACGTATCAGATGAATTTTTTTCCACATGGTTTTTGTGAAGATTCCCATACGTAGGAATAATTACATAATTACACGAAGGTTAATTATTCTTCCCACTCAAATAGGTAATCAGGACCAAGATGAGGGATGGAAATGTCAACCCATGAAATCTTTTTGCGAGCTCTATATCAATTCGGCCAAGCAGGCTTCACAATGTGAATTAAGAAATTAACACAGTAAAACAACAAAATAACATTCTCAATTCAACACTTAACAAAAACAATCTACAGAAAGAAAGAAAAACTACAATAAACACACTAGTGATAGTATGCCTCATAGGCTCCTGTCCAGGCTAGTAGCATGCATAAACATGAAAAACGTCACATAGCATGCAAGATAGTCATATATACTAAAAAGATATAAGGGATTTCCAATATCTTCAAGATCACATATGTGGGAATACATTTGGTAAATGATTATTGTACTTTCATAGCATGCAATCATGCATTATATAACAAATCATAATAAAGAGTCTGACGCCTAGTGCATTAAGAGAGTAAGAAATACCCTCAAACATGGTATCTTTGCTAATTTCTTCTTAAAATGCAATCAACAACATAGTTATCGTGGGAGCTGCACATTAAATTTAATAATTCATACACTTATTTTTATCATCATTACTTTCTCCTTTTTATATATATATCCTACATTTTTAAATCTTTTTCTTATTTCTTTTTCCCCATTTTTTATTATTCTTTTTTTAAATGAAACCAAGAGTGTAAAACACATATTCTCATAACATACATATTTGACATATGGTGTACAAGGCAAGTGAGAAAAATCATTTGTGCTAAACCAGTATAGGTGCAAAGAAATGAAGAGATAACATAATGGCTCAAAAGGGGAAGCTAAGGACAAGAGAACAATGGTGGAATGAAAGGTTCTAATGGTTCAAAGAAAAGCCTAAATCCTCTCTCTATCCAAGTAGTACCTAGGATTTTGCCTCAAGAGACATTAAAGTGAATTCTAGAGCTTATTCTAGTCATACAAATCATTAAAGTATAAATCCACACAAACCTCCCAAAATATCCCTACAAATCAAAGAGTCAGGGCATGTGTATATAAAAAAATTCTTTTTAAATTCAACACAAGAATTTAGCCATACATATGCTTAATGAAAATAAATGTCATAAAAATCACATTTCAATTTAAGTCAAATGCATGAAACTCAAAAACAAATAAAGTTCTTATTAACTTCATTATACTTGCAATAAGAAATGTGTAAAACAATCTTGGGAAGAAAAAGAAAGAAGGAGAATGCCAAACGACTATAGACAATATATATATAAAGGAAGAAAAACTCAATTTTAAAGAAATAGACGAGTAACACAATAACAAACAAGTGAGATGACAAAGATGGCCTTAACAAAGATCATAGGCCAAAAATACAAGGACATGTGCTAAGATGTATCATTAACAAAAATTATGCAGTGTTATCTTCCAAGAGAGAAAAGGCAAGAAACTATACACAGTTGCCTCAAAGAGATAATTGGCAACACTCACATCATCGCTAGTCAAGAGAAAGAAAGAAACTAAAAAACTAGTGAGCAACACAGGTAATACCCCTAAGAGTGAAGAAACAAGGGATGTTAAAAAAACATCTAAGCATGTGAAAAAAGGCCAAGTTCCAACATAGAGACAAGAGACATGCTTAGACAAGGTCAACACCCAAACACTAAGAATGCCAACTAAACTCACAATTTTAGTCATAGCAATGAATATAAGTCAAAAGTCCTAAAGACAGGTAAATAATCTATATGACATACAAATGCATGATGAAAAACCAAAAAAGTATAGTACAGAGAAACACGCATATAAACAAGCTTTTAACAACACCTCAATTTTCTCCAAAGATACATCTAGAGCACAAGAGAAGGAAGAGCATGAAAAAGATGACAAAAATCAATAGGAGACTATTAGAGAACAAACCACAACATACAAGGTACAAGAAAAAAAACCAAGTAAAATAGGTGGGATGCATTATATGTGACATGGAAAATGAATGACAAAACTATAGAGAGAAAATCCTAAAACTTGGAAACTATATGAAGAAAAACATGTGACATGATTCTCATGCAAACAGTAACAGAAGAAGTAAGCAGTAAGTAAGGCAATTACACACAATGAGAGCATGCCAAAGTAACTACCATGAGAGAATACTAGTAAAGGATCAAATGGACAGGAATAGCAACAAGTAGGACAATTAACATACTATGCATAACAAAGAAGCAGAGATAGAAAGAGATATATATGAACAAGAAAAGAGGGAACATGCAAACAACAAAGGTTCATAGAGATAATAATCTCACAGAATAAAAAAAGCCCATACCACTAGAAACAAAGGAGACAAATATACAAGATATGTGTATATGGAGATAGATCTCTAAGATTAAGCACCCAGGCTATTAAGCCTAAATATAGGTGATTGGCTCTAATATCAATTAAAGATTCCCATGCAAAGGAAAAATTACATGAAAATCAATTATTCTTCCGACTCAAATAAGTTATTGTGATCTAGTTTAGGGGTGGAAATACCAACCCATAGAATCTCTTCATGAGCTTTATATCAATTTGGCCAAGTACGCCTTACAACATGAATGAAGCAATTAACACAATGGAGAAACAAAATAACATTCAATTCAACACCCAAAAAAACAACTTACAAAAAGGAAGAAATTATAGTAAACACCCTAATGATAATATGTCTCACAAGCTCATATCTAGGCTAACAACATGCACAAACATACCAAACATTACACAGTATGCAAGATAGTCATATATACGAAAAGGCTATAAAGGATTTTCAATCTCTTCAAGATTTCATATGTGGTAACATATTCGATAAATGATGATTTTACTTTCACAACATGCAATCATGCATTACATAACAAATCATAATCAAGAGTCCAACACTTGGTACATTACCATGATAAGAAGATATAGACTCCTTAGAGACTCACTCTAAAAATGTATAATCAAAAAAGAAAAAGTAATAATTAGAAAGCTATAGGTATGCTATAAGGAAAGGAAAGAAAGCCTGCAACTTATCAAAATAAATAAACTTTCTAATCATAGTCTAAATCTAGTATGATGGAACATACATGATAGAAACTCAAATTATACTATCATAATAGTAGATTATGCATAACAACAGATATAATGAGGTAAAGCTAGATAGAAATTATATCTATGTGGTAACATTATCGGGTTGATTAAAGTAACCATTTAGTAACAAACAATCCACTAGTCAATAAAAAATTTACAACTCTAATAGAAAATAAATGCATCAATAGCTCTATCTGTTGAGACCTCCGTCCTAACTACCTGTTACTACTTTTGCTTGTTGTTTTTGCAATGGCCTGGTTCAACACACGAACCCTGATCACCTCCAATGCTAACACCACCCAATATGGTGTGATCAGAAACCATAGATTAGTAACCATAAGTGTAACTACTCCCAATCTTTAAGACCACCCTTAACCTCAAACAACATATCTCTTATTATACACAACAAGGATGACTAGAAATAATCTTTTCAATTTATTTTTCTTCATTGATAGCTCTTCAAAGATTGTAGGTGTAGTTCATAATGTTGGAAAATCAAGAGTAGAATTTGTCAAATGTGTCATCTTTCTCATAATACAAAGCTCCAAGTCTCTGTTTAGCTTCAAAATTCTTGACCTTTTAACCTAAATAATACCCTCAAGCTTTGTCTCTAGAATATCCCACATGTGCTTAGAGATGGTATAGCTTTGGATTATTCTATATTAATCTAGAGTAATAGCTTTGATGATAGCATATAAACCTTTGCTATTCCACTCTGATTCTTTTCTTTCTTCCTTCATCCATTCAGTCATTGGCTTAGCAATAATCGTGTTATTATTGAGGGTATTGGTTGAATAATTCCAGCCATTTTCCACTAAAAACTAGATGCAATCCCTAAGTGACCACAAGAGTGATTAGATCCAAAAAGGGTGTACCCACTCTAATACCAATTGAATGAGTCCAACACTTGGTGAAGAACTAGGGTAAGGATATATTGATTTCCTAGAGACTCACACCAAAACCATAAGTAATGGAAAATAGAAAATAGAAGTAATAAAGAAGTAGATTAAATCGATCAAAAAGTAGATAGATTAATTTAATACAATAGGTAAAATAATGAGAAGATAATAGGCATGCTTAAAAATAAAGAAAATAAAGCATACAATAACAGAAAGAAGAAAGGCTTTCCAATCATAGTCAAACTATCATATGTTTGGACATACATGAGAGAGACTTAGATTGTACTAACAAACAAGCAAATCATGCATAACAAGGTGATATAATGAGATAAAGCCACATAGAAACCCTAAATATGTAGTAAAATCCTCAGGTTGCTTATGGCAACACTCAATAGTAAGCAATATACTAAAATAGAATAAACAGGTAGAACTCAATAGAAAAGTAAAAATACAAATACCTCTATCAATCGTGACACTACCCTAACTTCCTATGCTACCCTTGCCTTTTACATCCATAATAACTTGATTCAACACATGAATCTAGCTCTCCCCCAAAGCCACACCACACATTGTAGTATGATCAATCACCAACGACCAATAATGTAAACAAATGAGGTACCTATCTCAATCACAACCCATTAGAAAAGAATATCTTGGAAACTCATAGATATAACAAGTGTCAACTCAAGAACACAGTTTTTCTCACACTAACACGATTCATAAATACTAAACTAACACTCAAGATAATTTTTGAAATGAAAATAGAAAACAAGATAATTTTGGCATAGCTTTTCTTGTATTTTTTCTAATTACCACAACAATGAAATGTTTGAGTATTTATAGAGAATTTCTCAGTTATCTCAGGCATTGTTGACTCTTTCAACTAGGATAACACCCATTACAGAGTCAACAGCTAGGGTTGTCAAAGGGTTTACGAGCCCTCAAAAAAATTATTTTTTCTTCAAAATATTACCAAGTAATTTTCCATAAATAGCCATAAGTAAAACAACACAAAACTACAAACAACACAACCTAGTAAACATACTACAAAAACCATCCCTGTGGTGTGGGTAAATATGCTCGCATATAGAGTATACCTAACTAAGAGCGCGTGTGAATTATTGATCTGTCAGTGACCGAACTTCCTAGAGCAAGACAATACACTGATTAAATTAAATCAAACTCCATGTTTTTCACACAGGAATGGCAACACAGACACAAAAGACTTACAAGATTTACACTTTGCTTCTCAAAGATGGTATTCAATGCACACTGACTTGTCCACATACCTCTAAATAAAATGGTGATGTAGAGAGCCATCACAGAAGAATTATTGAGAAAGGTTTATCTTTTTTGTTAGTTACGAGCATGTGTGTTCTCTATTAGCCTTTTTCCATGAGAATTGTAACTTATTTGTTAAATCATATTCCTTTTAAAATCCTTTCTAGTTTGTCCCCCAATGAATTTCTATTTGGTAAATCTCCCTCATACGATGATCTTAAGGCATTTTATTATCAATGTTTTCCTTGTGCTTATAATAAGCATAAGTTGGAGGAGCCTTGGAGTATTTCTTTCTTGCTTATTTTTCAAATCAAATAGGATACTTATGTCTTCATTTTTCTGCAAACAAAGTCACAATTAACAGGCATGTTGCCTTAAATAAAAGTGTTTTCCCTTTTTTCAAAGAGCATCTACCTCTAACTCCTCTTTCGAGTTATCTCGAAAGCTTCAACATTATAATCCCTGCTCAATTTCCTGTTACGAATCCTCATGATTTTTTATTACAATCATCATCTTTGGTTCTCTTCCTATAAACTATGTACTTAACATATGTCAAAAACTTGAGTATACCAATGAGTCTTTATTTTCTCATCAACCTTATGTTCTTCTCCGTCTAGTGCTTATTTTAATTCATTTCATGTTCTTAGCAATGAACTTACTTTAGTTCCTTTACCTAATCCTAAATCATCCATTATATGACATCTCTCTAACAACTTAAAGCTCTCTATTCATCTTCCTATCTCTAGTCCATTTTTTATTCTTAGTTTTTTTTGCCTGATGCTTAGTCATTTATGTATCTTCTATTTTAAATGCTCATCCTATACTCATTATAGCTAAGTCTTTCATAGTTAAAGCCAAATTTTTCAGTGCTAGTGTCTCTCATTTAATTCATGTTGAGCCAAAGTCTTATAAGAGTGCTCTCAAAGTTTCTAAATGGAAGAAGCTATGCAGAATAAGATTGATGCATTATTTGTTAATGACACTTGGCTATTGGTATAATGGTGTTATTCCTATTACTTATAAGTGTGTGTTTCATGTAAATTTTCTTTCATATGGTGCTTTAGATGACTAAAAGACCAAGTTAGTGGCAAAAGGTTTTCTATAAGCCTTTTTGTGTTGATTGTCAAGAGACCTCCAACCTTGCTGTTAAATCTATAACCATAAGAATTGTATTAACTATTGTAGTTTTCAGTGGATGGGTTCTGAGATAGGTAGATGTTAATAATGTATTTTTGAATGAAGATTTTATTGAGGATGTTTACATGTGCCAATCCCCTGGTGTGAATCTGGTGATACTTCTTTTGTTTGCAAATTGAAAAATGCCTTATATGGTCTTAAGCAAGCACCTAGGGTTTGGTTCTAAAAACATTCATATGTTTGATTGGTATGTGGTTTCACAATTCAAAGGCTAATAGTTCACTATTTTTGAAATGTTCTATGGATCCTATGCTTATAGCGATTGTTTATGTGGATGACATTATTGTTATTGGAAATGATGCTCTTATTTCTGAGTTCAATCTTCAATTTGCATTGAAAGAGTTATGCAAATTAGTTGCACTAACCACGGTTTATGTTTTTCTCATAAAAAGCATATTCTTGACTTACTTGGTTTTGTTGATTTGGAGGATACTAAGTCAATGTTCCTATGGTAGCTGGTAAGAATTTAAGCAAATATGATTGTATGCCTCTAGTGAATCAAATTGATTAAAAATGTATGGTAGGATCCCTTCAGTACCTTATTTTGATGCAACTTTATATAGCCTTTGTTGTGAATAAATTGTGTGAATTCATGGTTGCCTCAACTGAAGTGCATTGGCTCGTAGTCAAAAACGTTGTTGAGGTATCTTAAGGATACCTTGCATTTTTCTCTCACCATTTCCAAATCCACTTCCTTTGACTTGGTTGGCTACTGTGGTGCTGACTATGATAGCTCCCCCGATGATAGGCATAATACAGGTGCTTATTACATCTTTCTTGGGGAGAATTTGGTAAATTGGAAGTTATTAAGAAAAGGTAGTGTCTTATAGTAGCATTGAGAGTAAGTATCTTGCCATTACACTAGCATGTATTGAGCTGATATGGCTTCATTCTTTGTTTGTTGTACTTTTTGATTTTCCAAGACTGCACCATTTCTTCTTATTGATAATGTTGATACTAAAACTTTGGCTCATAACCATATCTTTCATGTACGCACAAAGCATATAGAAATGGATCATAATTTCATTCATGATCAAGTTATGGTTGGCTTGTTGGAGATTGATCATATACCTTATTTGGATCAAGTTGTAGACTGGTTAACCAAATCACTTCTTACTCAACATTTTTTTGTTTCTTAGGTCCGAGTTAATGGTTTTTCCTAAACCATAAGCTGGAGGGAAGGTAGTAAAGTGTATAAGAGTGTATCTCATTAAAAGATAGTTAGAATTTGTACTCTCATATGTGTGTATTATGTTAGTAGGTTCAGCATGTAAGGTTTATGAAAGATTCTAACTCTTGGTGAATAACTAGGGTAAATCGATGAGGACTCCTCAAAGACTCACCCCTACCTCACAAGCAGTAGAATAAAGAAAAAAGCATAGAGAAATAAACCATATAGAAACATAAGGTAGGATAGCAATAGACACATTAAACTAATAAGATAATAGACAGATTAATTTAATATCAACAAATATAATTAGTAGATTGAAACAAGAAAGCTATAGGAAAGAGAATCAGAATGCAATAAGCATGTAACTAGAATAACATAAGGAAATAGTAAGCATGTGATAATAGATAGGTTAGAAGAAAGATTGTGAAATAGAAATGGTTTCCAGTCATAACTTAACTCTCATATGTTGGCACATACTTTAGTGAAATAATGATTGTACTAACTCAATATTGGAGCATACAAATTTGGCAATATAATAAGGTAAACCCAAATTGAACCCCTGTCTATGTGGTAAAATCCTCGAGTTGCTTATGAAAACTATTCAGTAGCAAAAAATTCAATAAAATAAATAAATAGATAGAACTCGATAGAAAATAAAAAAGTAATACCTTTATCAGTCGGGACATCCTGTCCTAACAACCTATGTTATCCTCACTTACAGCCTCTATAACAACTTTGATTCAACATGCAAATCTTGATCTCTTAAGGATCCCCACTACATATAGTAGTGTGATCGATCACCAAAGGTCAACAATCAAAGAATGAGGTAAGCACCTTAACAACAAACTCATTAGAAAACACCATCTCGAGAACTCACTGATATAACTTATCCTAACTTGAGAACACAGTTTTGCTAATGCAGTCATAACTCACAGATATCCAGAATTATAAAATGCAAATTCAATTTGATAGGGCTTCATCACAATGGGTTACTTATGGAAAATTTATCAATTGTTTGGGAGCTTATGAACCACATATAGTGAGGGTAATACACATTACACCTGGCAGACTAGGGTTTAGCTAGGGTTGAAGAGCCAAGTCGATGAGCTCTCAAAAATGTGATTTTTTTTGTTCCAAAAATTCCCAAGTAATTTTTCACAAATATTTTCACAAATACTCGTAACTTAAACAACACAACCTAGCATCCATACTAAGACAACTAATCTCGTAGTGTGCCTAAATATGCTCACATATAGAATATACCTAACTAAATGAATGTATGCATCACTAAACCATCAGTAATCAACCTTACACAGAGAAATACAATACATTAAGTAAAATAAATAGACACCATATTTTGCACACAAGAATGCCAACACAAATATAAAAGACTTAAAAGACATACAATCTCCCTCATTTGCTTTCCATAGAGAAACATTGCACAACTAATACACACATATTAACATGAGATGATTATGAAGATAACCTAAATATGTTTGTTCCCATGAACAGAACATCAAAGCACAACCAACAACCAGAACACACCTACCCCAAATGCATCCATCATGTTTGTTCCATCCATCTTTAGCATCAACACATCTCCACGGTCTCAATCTACACTTGTAACCTACACACATGAAACAACACATACCAGTGAATGCATCATGTAGAAAGATTAAGTAGTTTAACCAAATACTATCACGTTACCTCTATATATGTACATACTAATAGGCTAAGCACAATCAAATATGCAATATATAAGCACAAGAAACATAAATCCTTTTGACTTCATTCAACACTTCCCATAAGTGAATGCAAGTCAGGCAACTAAAATGTAATGCAATCTTATACTCACATCCACAATATGTTAACAAACCATGAGTTATGTACACAAACTTCTCCCTAACACCTTTACATAAGGAAAATGATGCATATAGGAACACAATAATCCTATCACTCATGCACCACAGTAAAAAATATTAAAACAAAGCACTAAACATAATACAACACATGTAAACAAAAAATGTACTAATCAAGTTAAGAAAACATAAATCACAACCTCATAATAGCGAGTAAAACAATCAATCTCATAAAAGACAAGAATTTATCTTAAATGATATCATCAACACAAACTGTATAGTGTTTCCTCCAGAGAGATCATTGACAACAAATTGTACACTATTATCTCAAAAGAAATCATTAGAAACACTCTCACCATCGTTATTCAAAACAGGAAGGATCATGACTAACTAGTAAGCAACACAAGTAATAACCTCAAGAGAGAGAAGAAACAATGGATGCTAATAAAACATCTATGCATAAGATGAAAACTAAGATTCCAACACCAAAAACAAGAGACATGCATAGAAAGGATAAACCACCTAAAAAGCAACATCAAACAATCACATAAGTAATCTACAATCAATTATAGGATGTAGATAAGGGAACAAAAATCATACTTTAAGGAAAAGATGAACAAAGCAATCAAGAAGAACATTAAAACAAGAAAGATGCAATTAACACAAGTTCATAAAGATAAAAAAAACCAACAGAACTATAGTAGAAACATATAGAAAATATAACAACAAATAAACAAAGAGCATACAAGAATTCTACAAGATAAAGAGAGAAAAGAAATACATGCTCAACCAAAACTGATCATAAGAAAGAATGATCAAACTATATGCCTCTGTTTAGTAAAGAATTTGTAAGGGGAAATAGTATCAAAATGAAAGCTCTGGTTTACATAAGCATGTGGTGTATGTGGTACTCGAGAAACATTGTGTATAAATTCTCAAAAACTCAGTCGAGTGAGACACATACGGTCAGCCAGGGGGATTTTTTGACACAATTTTTATCTGTTTTGTACTATGCCTTATATGCATAATACACCCAATAAGAACATACTCAAATGAGCCACAATAACTACATCTTAAAACGATAGGAGGAGGAGAGCGAGAAGGAGCTATCCTATGGGTACTCATAATATATATAGGACATTACTTAGCAATATGGCCAGTAGTGCCATATAGATTGCATATATGTGCAAGAGAGATAGGGAATTTGGATCTCAAGCTTTGAGGAGTAGCACATAGAAGAGAAGAAGAAGACACAACACTAACTCTCACACGAGGAAGTGATGAGTGCTTAAAAAGCACTAAAATTTTCATGATTTAATGTACTTTAATTTATTAAAAATATTTATATTTACATGATTTTATCATATTTTTAGATAAATTTGTCTTTTTGGAATTGATGGATATTTTTATTGTTTTTTTTAGGTATTTTGCTTCAAAAATAATTTAAAGACTCGAAGATTAATAATGGACGCAATACATCACAAATATGTTGAGAAAAAATGAGGAAAAGTAAAACAAAATGGAAAATGGACAAAACTACTTAACTACGCATGCATCACATTGACATTCCACGAATCCTATGCACGTTAGAACATTTTTTACTGCAAATCCCGCTCAATCGTGCGCTTCAGTGCTCCACACACATGTCATCCTATCCAATACACATCTATGATCATTTTTAAGATATTTTTCCACACTTTTAGCCTTTTCCTTACCTATAAAAGGCCCCTCTCTCCCATTGTAAAAATCATACCTTAAGACACAATTTTCTCAACTCTTTCTCTCTCTATATTTCTCTCTCTAGAAAGTTTTTTTAGTTTTTAGTTGTAAAGTTCTTCTCTTTTTGAGAAGAACTGACTATGATTTTATAGATTTTTAGTTTTAGATTTAATAAACGAAAATGCAAATTCGTTTGGAGGTTTTCTAGAAACAGAATTAGCATTAAGGTTTTGTAAAGATTCTTTTGAGATATAATTTTAAAATTAATTATTTATAGTTATTTTTATGTTTTATTCTTATATGTTATATTTAATTTATTTGTGATTAAATTTAACATGGTTAGCTATTTGTAAATAAGATATAATATTAACGTTGTTATGCTTACGAAATATTAAATAGGTAAAACATTTATATAAAATAAATTGATTTTGTTTTTATTCAAGATTTTATAGTAAGGATGTTAGAGAGAAATATATTATTTTTCATTACAAACTTAAATTCGAAAATTAGATTTTAAGGTTTAATTATCCGGTCTGATTTAGAGTAGTATTCTTTTATTTGTTGGTATAATCACTGCGTAGTTAAAATGAAGCTCTATTTCAAAAGTTTTTATAAGAACTATTATTCAAAAATGTATTGACAACATATTTTGAGTAATGGTTTTAAAACTTGAAAGTTAGTATTCGGATAATTAAATTCTTAGGTTTAATTTGGACACCTTGAATAAACTTTAAAATGTCTAATCCTACCAAAGGTAACATTTAAATGGTTAATTTTCAATCTCTTAGAAAAAGAAATTAATTTAATTAAGAAAATTAATTATTGACCCCACCCATAGTGTTAATTGAATTGTTTAATTAACAAATAATATCTAACCCTACCAAATATGATATTTATATAAAAAAAAAAGAATCAATAAATATCAATTTATTTATTTAATAACCTAAATAATATAAGTAAGCATAATTAACTTAGTTATTATATCATAAATACTATATTATTATAAATGATAAAAAAATCGTATAAATGTTTATTGAATCTATATCTATGTTTATTTTTATATTTTATGTTATTAGATTAGGAAACACAAAAACCAAAATATCATAACAAGAAGTTTATGATTTAATATTTTTTAAGAGTTTAAGTAATAAATTAAAAACCACATACATTCCTTTATTAGATCAACCTTGGGAGTATTCTTGTCATCTTCTATAAAATGATTTGTGCACTTACGAGAGTTTTACAAATATAAAACCAAAGTATTTGCAAGATTGGTATTGCTAATCTAATGTCGGTTCTACTCATCGGGATGAAAAGTCATTTTTTCTTAGTTAGGTCTCAAATACACATGTTCACCACAATAGTGACAAACACAAGAGAAACTAGTAGGCAAAGGCAAGAGACCACTACTGGTGCGATAGGAAGAACTAGCAATAAGTAAGGTGTTCACCTTGTAAAAAGAGGAAGGTTGAGATGTAGGAATCAACTTATCTTTTGGGACGACAATGATTGATTTCACTTGGGGTTTGGGATGGTAGACTTGACAAACTTGGGAATAGCACCAACATATGTAAACAAACCTCCTTCAAATCCAATCCCTTTCTTGTCATCAAAAAACTTGGTGTTGCTAGTAATTTCATTTAGCTTTTGAGAACCAATCTTTAACTTGTTCATAACTGAACTAGATTGTACAAGCTCTTCTCACACACAGAGAGCTTATCTTCCAAAGATTTAATTAGATTTCTTTTTCCAGAATGAAAGATTCAATGTTAAGTATAGAGTTGTTGAGTATGTTAACTTTGGCTTATAGCTTCTAAAGTTTTGCTTCATTTTTAAATAGAGTATATGGTAAATACTCTTTATCACTTTCAGAACTATCACTTCCTTTTTCAGGTGAGAAACTTTGACAATCTGATCAAGAGAAGGATCATAATTACCAGCATAAAGAAAAGTCATTTTGCAATACATAGAATTCTTCAACTCGTCCTCTAGACTCATCAATTTGGAAAGATTTACATTAAACTTCTCTTAGATATCAAGCATTTTTCCTGGATGATCTCACACTTATTTGCAAGGCCACTCTGACATTGTTAATCGAGGACTTATTTTTCCCAAAAGAGGCCTTCAACTTGCTTAACTCTCGATCCTTTTTCTCCAAGGCTTTCCAAAGCCATCTTCTTAGCTTTTTGGACTAATGTGCTCTCTCAAGAGCTCATTATAAGTATCTAACTTGATCATCAGCATCGACCTATGAGTGTGCAGTATCTTCAATTGACCTTAAAGCCATAAAGGTAAAAAAGTTAGTGTCATCCCAATCAGTGTTACTACTACTGTCTAAAATTGTAACCTCGGCCTTTATTGCACGCTTACTAGTCTACTTTTGCTTTGAAAAGTACTTTGTAGCGATGCGACCTAACTTCTTACATTTGAAGCACTTGATTTTACTAACATGGCTTCTTCCATGTTGTCAGTCCGACACATCTTTAAAGTCATCAACATTCTTCACAAATCTCAAGTTGCTTTTGCTCGAACTGTCTCTTCTGACACCGCCAGAAGAGCTCTTCTTGCTTCTAAATAATTTAGTAAACTTTTTGGCTTACAAAGCCATTTCTTTATTATCGAGACTTGAAATTTCATCATTGACCATATCAATATTCATCTATCTACTAGAACCACTGCTTTTAGTGCTTGTAAGAGAAATGCTTTTTCCTTTGACATTAACTGTGTGACCTTGTCTAGGGATAAGATGATAAAACTCAAACACTCAAAGGTCATCAACCAACTCAGTGACACTTAGTTTTCCAGGTTTATACATTGATTCAATAACCATGACTTTAGCATGGAAATGGTTGGGAAGACTAGTAATAACCTTTCAATTTATTTTTCTTCAAGAGTTGTTCACGATGTTAAAGAAACAAGCATAGAACTTGTCAGATGTTTCATCACCTTTTAACCACATAAGTACCCTCATGCATTATCCCTAGAATATCTCAAGCCTACTTAAAAGTAGTGCAGCTTTGGATTCTTCGATATTCATCTGGAATGATTACTTGCATAATAGCATATAAACCTTTACTATTTCATTCTGATTCTTTGCTTTCCTCATTCATCCATTCATTCATTGACTTAAGGGTAACAATGTTATTAGGTAGGGTTTTAGTTGACCATAAGAAGGCCCACATCTGGGACTTCCAATAGACATAGTTAAGCTTATTGATTAGAGGAAGACTACCTACATTACCTCGCTCTCCAAATTCCATAAGAAGAGTAGTTAGTGTGTGTAAAAAGCAAGTTAGAAACAATCAATATTGGAGCAATTAAGCCCAATATAAGTGTACCTACTCTGATACCAATTAAAAAAATCTAATCCTAGTGAACAATGAGGGTAAAGAAATGACTCCTCAAAGACTTACCCTCAACTCGTAAGCAACAATATAAACAGAAAGTAGAGAGAAAGAAACCACACAAGAACACAAGATAGGATAGCAATAGACAGATTAAACTGATCAGATAATAGGTAGATTAATTTAATATCAATAAATATAATCAATAGATGAGATCAGAAAGCTATAGCAGAGAGAATCATAATATGATAATAAAAAGTAATAGGCATGTAACTAGAATAAGATAAGAAGCAAATAGGTAGGAAGATAGATAGAGAAACAGAAATACTTTCCAATCACAATTTAACTCTCATATGTTGGCTCATATTTGAGTGAAACAATGATTGTACTAGCTCAAGAGCAGAGCATACAAACACGGCAAGATAAAAGAGGTAAACTCATATAGAACCTCTGCTTATGTAGTAAAATTTTCGAGTTTCTTATGATAGCCATTTGGTATTAAAGCATCTACTAAATAGAATAAACAGATATAACTCAATAGAAAATATAAACATAAATACTCTCTATCGATTAGGACTTGGTACCCTAATTACCTATGTTGCCTTTGCTTATTGCCTCCATAATCACTTTGATTCAATACACCAATTTGGCTCTCCTCAAAGCCCTAAACACATCAAACACCATCCCAAAAACTCATTGATATAGCCCAATTTGACCCTAAGCAACACACTTTTTTTAAATCTATTTTTAAATATTTGATATAATCCAACTTTCCATATTTATATGCATTTGCTTTAATTTTTGTATATAAATGTTTGTTTTAGAAAACGATTTGTACTCAGTTGAAGCAAAATTGGTAACGATAGATTACTTTTTTTCACCTATCGATCGTTATATCTGTTGGTCTAGTTTATAAGATAAGTGAAACATACTTTTGGGAGGGTAAATTTAACTATTAATTAGCCAATCCAATCTTATAAGGCTTGGAATCACCAACAAAATGTTTATATATATATATATATATATATATTAGATGACAAAAGTTCAATCATTACTCTAAGATTTGTGTTTTTGGTAAAAATAACTTTATTTTTGATAAATTAATTAATTTTTTAACTAATAATAATTAATTTTAAAATTTATAATTTTATATCAAATTATTTAATAATAAAAAAACACTATTTTTATAATTTTAATACTTTAATAAAATAAGATAAATATTATGCCCAATACATCTATATCAATGTTCTAACAACCATTGCTAACAACACCATTGGAGCCTAGAAGTTACTGCCAACGATCAGATCGAAGGTAAGGTATGTAATTTATATAGATAGATGTAAATGTAACAAGATACTTAAAATGATAGAGATATAACAAGTTATAATTATAATAAATAAAGATATAATGATATATACAAAAATAAAAATATACTTACTTATTAAATTTAAATTGATACGAGGATCTAATGTATTATATATATAGATAAAAATAAATGTAACATATTAAGTATAAATATTAAAAAAATGAGACACTTTATATATTATATAAGTATTTTTTACATTTAAAAAAATATAAATAGAGGTAACATATGTAGTAAATTTATACATTTTGTACATCAAATGATGATTTTTTTTTTTTTTTTTTTGTAGAACTAATAGGTGAAGTTACAATTACCAACCTATAGAAAAGAATGAATGAAGTGTACTAATAGTAATTTCCAAGGGCGTAGCTCCACTTTCGTAATCTAAATACCTTTCTATGACCAATTAAAGGAAGAATTTGAAAAACCCAGAAGAATTTGAGTAGCTTTGCCCATTTGCATGTGTTAATGGCTTTCCAAGCTACTTCTGGTTCCCTCTGCATTCTTTGTCGCCAAGGAGAGCAAGTCTGGTTCTTTCATTTTCAAACAACCTCAAGTCTAAATTTTGTATTGTTGCACTAAGATATGAGCATAAAATATGGGTATATAAGAGCCCAGATCATGACCACGACCCTTGAAATTAAAAAAATAACCGAGAGGAAGAAAACACTAAGGAAGAGCAGTGTGATTTTCACTGGTGCCTCTTGTGTTTTGGGTGAATAAAGTGGATGTTCGGCGCTAGCTTCTTGTTCACGGAGGCCTCGATCCACGACTTTTAGAAGACTTTTTTCGTTAAGGCTTGGATGGAGTGGCCTGGGTTGGGGTCAGCGTAGACAAATTTATCGCCGACAACGACACCAGGACTGGTGAAGGGTAGAGAGAGAGCGGATCTGGAATATGCATTTGGTCAGAACTATAAAGTCAAAATGGGTAGAAATGGCATAAGGGTTAAAAAGTAAAATGGTTAGTTGCTCAAAAAATATTAAAATTATTATAATTTTATACATGTTAATTGATTAAATATATATATAATTTTATCATATATTTATATAAATTTGTATTTTCGGAGTGACGGGTATTTTTATTATTTTTCAGATATTTTCGCTTAAAAAATTTACTTAAAAACTCAAAGAAAAATACCGGAGCCAATATATTGCAAATATATTTATAAATTAAATGAAGAAAGGTACACAAATATGAAAAAATTGGACAAAATGGGTGAAAATGTCAAAAATGAGAAAATCGTGCACACAGTCACCCAACCGCGTCGAGCAACGCGCACGCCAAGACAATGCCCAGTCTGGGTGCCCTACTCTCCATTCCGCGTGCGCCTGTGCCCATAAGCACCCAGTCTGCACGCGCCAACATCTATCTGCGCCCAATCTGCACGCACTAGGGCTCATCTGCCCCAATCCACGCGCATCGCCGCGTCCACCTTTTTTAATCATTTTTTCACCCATTTTTTCTTCCTCTCTTCACCTTTTTTATTCAAGATTTTATATTAAGAATGTCAGAAAAAAATATATTATTTTTCATTACAAACTTAAATTTGAAAATTAGATTTTAAGGTTTAGAGATACAGTCTGATTTAAAGTAGTACTCTTTTATTTGTTGATACAATCACTCAGTAGTTAGAATAAAGCTCTATTTCAAAAAAAAATTATAAGAATTATTATCTGAAAATGTATTGACAATATGTTTTTAATAATAGTTTTAAAACTTGAAAGTTAGTAATCGGATAATTAAATTCTTAGGTTTAATTTTAGACACCTTGAATAAAGTTTAAATTATCTAATCCCAACAAAGGTGTCATTTAAATTATTCGTTTTTAATCTCTTAGAAAAATAAATTAATTTAATTAACCGAATTAGTTATCAACCACACCCATAGATGTTTAATTGATTTGTTTAGTTAACAAAAAATATCTAACCCCACCAAAGATGGTATTCATATAAAAAAGAGATAATTAATAAATATCAATTTATATCTTTAATAAACTAAATAATATAAACAATCATAATTAACTTAGTTATTATATCCATAAATACTTTACTATTATAAATGATAAAATTTACATCAATATTTATTGAATCTATATCTATATTTATTTTTATGTTATTAGATTAAAAACACAAAACCCAAAATATCGTGACAAGATATTTAAGATTTAATTTCATTTTTAAAAAATTTGAATAATAAATTAAAAACCACATATATTACTTCTTAGATCAACCTTATGAGTATACTTATCATTTTCTACGAAATGATTCGTGCACTTACGAGAATTTTATAAATATAAAATCAAAGTATTGAAAGAACCGACGATGTCAATTTTGCTCATCAACTAACACAAACCAACATCTTAGAACGAAAAAAGAAGAAAAAAATGATATTGGATATACCATCACATGACAATATTCTCCAAATTTTTATCTATAACATAGCATATACTTGTAATTTTTTATGAAAATTAGAATACATAGTAAAAAAAGCTCAAAAATAGCATAAAGAAACATTATAGATCATTGATTCAAACTAATTCTATCAATTAATAGATTAGAAAATATCAAATGAAAATAAGTGATCAATAAAATCAAACGAAAATTTTAAAATCCAATTAAATAATTAGATTTAATTGAATGAATTCAAATTAAACAATTTAGGACCAATAAACACACTTATATAAGCATGAGGTCTCTTTTAGCTTTTAAAGTAGGTTATAAGTATCACTTATTAGTTAGATATAAAATTAAGAAGATAAAATCATCGAGGTTAACAAAGCAGAACTGCCTCGAGGTTTAGAATATGATCGTCATGACTTGCTTATAATGTTCAGATGTAGACAGGCAGTAAGGGAAACTAAAACAGATTGTAATTTAAGCTATTATGATTGGATCTCAGATTTAAATGCAAAAAAAATTGATGAGAAAAATATGAGGTAAAAAGAGATGGAAGAAAAATTCAAAAAATTTCAGAAAAATTGGTTTGAATTCTTTTATTTATATAGTAATTAACTCAAACAATAAATTGTATTATTTAATTCTTTCCTTCATATTTTTTACACTCAATATTTTCCTCACCATTTCTTTTTTGCATACAAATTTAAAATCCAAGCATAGTCTCAAGGTTTCCTAAGTAGAATGAATTTCTGAAAAACCACCGGCAGAGTAGAGCCAAAAGCTTTCAAAGAGTCATAATTCTGCCTTGACACATTGTCTGGTATTATTGGAAAAGAAAGTGATCCCCTTTCCATGTCTTTGCACAGGAGAAGAAATGTTCATTAACATCAGCTCTCATGCTTAAAAAAAAAAAAGAGAGAGAGAGCATACTTAAGAAATTTCAATTTGTGGAAGCCTTTGGTGCTTTATCTGGTAGCACGTTATCGGGCAGAATAAGCTCTGGTGGTGTTTCACGAACAACACCCAGCATTGAATCATAATCCTCATCCCGACGAGCGAACTTCTTACGGAGGACTTTCTCAAACTCTATCTCATCAAAAGGCTTAGCATTCTCAGCAGCATGAACCTGTGCTAGGTTGGAATAATTGGTGGCTGACTGAGCAAAGAAGGCAATCTCCTCATCAGTGAGTTTCCTCAGAAATTTTGCTGGATTACCTCCCCATACCTGTCGTTATACATATATAATATATATATATATATATATATATTCTGGGTAATAAGCATAATAGAAGTACAGATGGAAATACTAATGGAAAAAAAATGGATGTTTGCATTCATGCGTTTCACCCGTTTGAATATATGTAGTCTATTTGATAAACTTACCTCTCCAGTGGGGACCCTTGTATTCTGTCTCACAAGTGCCCCAGCAGCCACCATGGCATGCTTCTCAACAACAACACCATCAAGAAGTGTGGCTCCCATCCCAACGAAGGCCTCATCCTCAACAGTGCAGCCATGTATGACAGCACTATGCCCTGCCGGTAATTATTTTGGTCATGATTTCTCAGGAGTATTAGCATTCAGAAAATGCCAGATATATATTTCACAAGCATACTCACCTACGGTAACATTGTCTCCAATGATGGTTGGTAGAACCTTCCCACTTAAATTAGACTTCGCAACATGGACGAGGGAGTTGTCTTGTATGTTAGTTCCAGAACCAACACTAACACTGTTTACATCACCTATTCATGATGAAATTTATAGGATCAGTATTAAACCCCTATTCTTGCCCCAATAGTTTCAATGTATAGCCACTGTACAAGATAGGCAAAAAATAAAAATATGCATACTAAACGAAGCTGAAGTGTCACATTTTGGAAGCATTGCAGAAGTGGAGGTAAAGTAAGCCAGCTGACGCAACAGCTCTGAATCCCACAATATTAAACATACAAATTTAAACATATTCTCATCTTACACACTGGAGGTGGGTGGCGACCGTGAATCTACTATAATATTTATCCTGTCTTTTAACATCTTTAACAAGGCCACCAAAATATAGATTAGAAAAAAAAACCAAGAATTAAAATTTGTTGTTTATAGAATATCAAAATTTTTATTTTACAGAAATATCAAGAATATTATTGATATATGAAATTTTTTGTAAAATTAAAAAAATATAAAATTATTTAAAACATATGTAACAATTTGGATAAATCAAATTGAACAATACTAGTTCAAATATAATATCTATCTTACTAAGTAATAGATACATCTTACAGGTCAAATGGAAATATAAAATAAAATAACTAATTTATATATATAATGCACTCTAATATGTAAAAGTTCAGAACTAAACTAAATAATAAAAATAAAATGAGAAGAATAAACATAAAATATTAAAATAAGGTAGAACAGAAAAAGTAGAAAATTCTAACTCACTTGTCAAAGAATTTGGAAATAAAAAATAACTATTTAAATTCTTATTTTATGGAGAAAAAAGAATTAATTGAGTTGCATCTTGTAAAACACAAGTAAAATCCTGGGTATTTATCAATTGCTTCCCCCAATTCAATGAATTGTCCTCCATCCCAAAATTTAAAAACAGGACAAAGTATCCAGATGGTACCTTTGTTTAATCCAAATGTGTTGCTTAGTACTATAACTTAAAAATTGTGTTTTTAAGTCCATTTGTGAAAAATATATTATTTAAGTCTATTTAATTGTTAAAAAGATATCAAACAAGATCAAAATTAACTTTTCATTTAATTTTTCATTAAATATAACGAAATAGCAGATGTATTTCATGCATGTTTACATTTGTCGATAGATATATACATAAAAGATTAATATTTAATTAAAAATATTACTCATGCTTTTAAGAAATTGTTTTTCTTTCAAACTTAAAAACAATTTTCAATAAACAAAATTTAGACGAAATTTTTATTGTTTAATATCTACAATCATACATCAAACAATAAAAATTTTATTTAAGTTTGATCGAAAGAATTTAGTAAAAAAATTGAGTAATTTTTTTAATTAAAAGATACTTCATTAGATATATATCTATCAAAAAATACAAACATGCATGTGTGATATATATTATTTTGTTATATTTAACGAAAAAGTTGGATAGAAAACTTTTTCCGTAAATAAAGGGATTTAAAAACACATTTCTACATTTTCTAAACAATTGTACTAAATATCCCCTAAAGCCTAAATAAAGAAACTTACACAACACTTTTCCCTTAAAAATAATGTCAACTATTTAAAAAAAACTCGAAATCACCTAACGAATCTAACATCTATTTTAAAAAAAGGATTAGATAGTAAAAATAAGACACTCAATGTATTAATATATTAATAAATAAAATAAAATTTCAGCCAATTAACATGGATTGTTAACCAATTTGACAATGATTAAAAACTATTATGAGAGAAAAGAGAAGAATTTAGAATGGTGATTGGGAGAGCAATTCATTATTAGGGGAAGGGGAACGAAAATGATAGGATTACACTTTTTCTATATCCATTTAAGGTTTATACTTCTAGTTTTATTTTATGATTTCTATTAGTTTGTTTGTTCGTTCGTTTGTTTTTTTTTTTTTTGGTTATAAAAATTACTCATTCAATTATTTACAAAAAATATCATTACCCTATTATGTTTAACATTTAATGCTAAAATTGACTATTTTTAATATTATTTTCAGTTTAGGGGGAGAAGTGATAATTCACTAAATCTTAAGGAGTGATCGATAATTTCACGTAAACGCGTATGCTATCCACATAGAAATTTCTAGTCATTTCAAAAGGCAGCAATAATACTTTGATTAAATAGAATGTAAATAAATATAAATACTTAAAATAAGTTTAAAGCATAAGGAAATATTTAAAATAAGAAAGTGAAAAGTAGGGATGGGCAAAAAAATCGCGAATTCGGTTATCCACGGTTATTCGAACCGACGGTTCGGTTTTTAACCAGTAAATTTTGGGAACGGGGACGGTTTCGGGTAAAAACCGAATATGAAACAACGGTTATGGTTCGGTTACGGTTATACTAAAAATCGTACCCATCCGTACCCGAAATTAATTATATTTAATTAATTAAATTATATATTAAATTATAAATAAAAAATTAATTATATATATTTAATAAATTAAATTATATATATATATTTTGGGGATTTTTTCATAACCGTTGCGAACCGTTACCCACAGGTAAAAAACCGTCCCCGAACCGTCCCCGTGCCCATTCCTGGTGAAAAATACTGCTCATTGAATAAAGTATAACGGAAATGAAAACTATTTGATGCATGACCAATTTAATAATTGTATACTAATATATAATTTCATATATTTATTATTTTTTGAATTATATGCTATAATGAACTTATATTACTTAAAAATCAGATATAACACCCACTTAATTTTTTTGACAAAGTGATAAAAATATCCTTAACTTTTAATGATCAATTGTGATTTAATTTTCATTAGACATTTATCTAGTTTGATCAGTCATAATTAGATGATTGTGCAACTAAACGGAATTTGGTTTATACCAATATATAATTTCATATATTTATTATTTTTTGAATTATATGCTATAATGAACTTACCACTTGATTTTTTTCACAAAGTGACAAAAATATCAACTTTTAATGATCAATTGTGATTTAATTTTCATTATATATTTATCTAGTTTGATAGGTCATAATTAGATGGTTGTGCAGCTAAACGGAGTTTGGTTGATCGATAACCCCACTCACCAGAACCGAGTTGGATACATGTCCAACAAAATTAAAAAGTCGTCCAACTAGTTGGAGTTTAGTCGGTCGTTAACACTACTCGTCGAAGCCGAGTTTGACACTTGTCCGACTAGTCGAATTTTGATAGGACAGTGACCCCATTCATTGGAATTAAATTGGACACATATCCCACTAAATCAACAGTTGTCTAACAAGTCGGAGTTTGGTCGGTCGATTACACTATTTATCGAAGCAGAGTTGGACATATATCTAATTAAATTGGACATTTATCCAACTAATCAGATTTTGATTAGCTTGTGATCATACTCATCGAAGCCAAATCGAACACATGACTAATTGGCTAAATTTTAATCCGCATTTCAATAACTGATTACACATATTTTTCCTATATTTGTTCATATACTTGGTTGGATAATTGTCCAACCTTGTTATGAAAATTTGGACACATGTCTCCAAAATAAAGTCCCTAGTTTTTAATTAGACATATGTCCAACTTTGTGTTCATTAAGGCTATAATAAGCATAGTAATAAAATTACAAGTTAGAGGTTCAATCTAGAATAGAATAGTGATATAGGGTTATATAATGCTTGGGTTCTTGGATCTTATACTGGATTCTTAAACAATTCTATATTGCTTGGGTTGTTGTATCTTATACTCCATTCTTATTTAAGCAACCCAATGATATAATGCTTGGGTTGTTAGATCTTATACTCGATTCTTAAACAATTCTATAAGGATTACAATATATAAAATGGTAAATGTTAAACCATATCAATTTGGCTGTTTAGTTATTAATTTATTTTTTATCTTTTTTATTTTATTTTATTATTTTTTTTTTTTCTGGGAAATATCATATTACAAATGCACACTAGTTATTCATATCGTGTCTAAAGAACTTGTTACAAAAAATTCAAGAACTCCACTATGAATAGAACTGTTCAAATTGGTATGAGAGCATAAGAAAATTCCAATAAAACATATACAAGCATTTTTAATAAGGAATATTTATAAAAAAATCTAAATTAACATTTTTAATTATTGATATTTATATAAATTTACAACAAAACCATTTTATTTATTCTTGTTGCTCTTATTAAGTTGATAAAAATGATTTTCTTTCTAGATTACTTAGATTCCTTATTGTGTTAATTTTCGTATTTAAATAAAAGGAAAAAATATTTTCCTATAAATTTCTGAATTTAACGTGCATGAAGTATTGACACACATCTCATAATTATTGCATTATACATACGGGAAAAATACTGCTAGTGTCACTTATTACAAGAATAACATTTAAGTCATATACTTATTTTTTGTGACAATTTAGTCCCATTATTATTAAAAGGTAACATAAGACAAAATTAATTTTTTTTTCAAATAGTGATTGTTTTAATTTGAGTAAGTTTCTTTTAAAGAATTGAAGAAAAAATAAAAAAATAAAAAAAAGATTAAGAAAAGGTCATTTATCCTTATGTATTCAATTTTTAATAATAATATGACTAAATTGTAAATAAAAATAAGTACAGAATCTAATTTGCATTTTCTCTTTAAAATAAGTATAAGAATTTTGCGGTCTACCTCCCTTTATCTATATATTTATGGGGATTGGTTTATATATACAAGTTAATTAAGAAATAAAACCACCTAACTTTTGAAGAGAAGAGAAACGAGTGTAAAATATTGTTACGAAAATATTGTAACATGGAAAATAAAAATGGCTACAAACATAATGGCATATGACTATATAAATAAATATATATTTATAGGTATACTTATACATGCGTATATATATGTTTTTAATTAAATAATAAATAAAATAACCAAAAAAATTGAATCCAACCAGTGTCCGAACTTTTGAAGAGAAACAAAAGTCGGTTTAATATACAAGTGACTCTAAATATAATGGCATATCAGTAAATAAATCAACACAATGGAAAAAATTGTCCAAAATATTCACCTTGCATTGGCAGATATACGATAGTAATGAGATTTGAAATTTAGAGCATTTAATGATGTAAACAATTGCAAGAGCAAAAAAATATCATTTATATCTCTGAAAAACATCAAGTAGCACGATTTAAAAAGATAGAAGATTTGAAAAATGCCGACACTGAACACTGATAATATACGACTTTTTGACAATACTCTTACTATCTATATTGACAACCTTCGATATCCGAAAATATGGAAAATATTTCTCCAATTTTCACGAATTTTAATTCATGCAGGAAACTGAAAGCTAGAACATATAAGAAAGACATGTCAAAACAGAACTATGTACACAAAGTTTGGTTTTCACACTGATTAACAAAGACTTTCCCAATGCTATAAACTAGTGACAGGATATAACAAATTCAGTCAAAGGAATTAGTTCAACAAACTTGACAAGCATAATGTTCAAAAGGACCAATTGATTCTCAATAAGGATAAACAGATATCCCGACTATTTAATTAGTTACATTGGCATTGTACAAAATCACATACTAAGGAAAAGAAAAATTCCAAAGTGAAGATTAATTAAAAAATCATGGTTAGAACAATGAGGGTATGTTACGCCTAGGCTAATTTTGATTGGATTTTCATTTATATGTTATTCATGCTCACATAACAATGTTTTATCATTAAATTCTTGAAATCTTCTAAATTGCATTAGAAAAATAGGCCAAATGGTTAGGACCAGGACAATTAGCGTCTTAAAACTAACAGTTATAAACTAAAAATATTTAGATCATACAAGGGAGTTTGAATTATAAGGAGTGTTTACCTCTCAAAACACATCCATACCAAATAGATGAACCTCCTCCCACTTGAACATCCCCGATGATAGAGGCATTTGGGGCCACAAATGCATCTTTATCAACCACAGGAGCTTTATCAAATATGTTCATGAGAGTTCGATGCCTAGAAACTGTAGATGATAATAATATCAATAAAATGGTACATGGCAGAAACAAGCGAGGGGGGAATTAAAAAAAAAAGCTGAAGTCCAAAATGTTGAAGACAACAAGAGCAAACTGCATGACAAAATAAGAGAAATGCTACTCAAAATGGGTGAATCATGCATTTACTGAGAATCCTCTGATCTATAAAGCAGAGTGACTAGTTGAAAAATAGGTACAAGACCATATATTCTTAAGCATAAATCTTGTGTTGATAGATTATCAGGATTACAGTTATGAATGCTGTCAAGTGTCTAAAGCTGGAACGCCAAAAAACGCAAAGTTGGTTGGTTTGGTAGGCACCTTTACTTGCCTATAAATGTAGGTGGCAGGGGTTGATGTAAAGCAAGCTGTGAGAGACACTGCAAGGTGGAGGCAAGTGTAAGCACATAAATGCCAGTGACTGATCTAAGGATGTGGTCATTCATGCATAAAAGACGAGAGATTGAGTGGTTTTGGGGTATAGCACTTATACAAAAATCTGAGTGCTGAACTTTGTTGTCTTCAAGAGGCAACACTTAAATAAAACATTTTTATAAGCTTAGGTGTCTTAGGAGTGAGTATCTTAACCAAACTGTTGGGTTGAAACATGTAGAAAGCCCATATCATAAGCAGTGAGCATAAGGAAAAGAAACTCATACCATGATGATACTTACAAATAAAACAACACAAGAATGAGAATTCTCACAACTCTCCAGTTTGCTCGAACACCCTACTCTTCACTCACTCCAACACTTACAATCAGGTCACAATCTCACTTGCCTTCTCTCACTCCTCTCAGACAAAACACACACTAGCACTCATAGGCAATCATATGCAGTTCCTTTAGCCAGTTGTGTTGCTTCTTGAAGCTTAAACTACAGTTGCTGAAGCAGTTTTTTTCCCTTTCTTTTATTGTCGAAATGTTAGATCTTTCCCACTCTATTAGGAAGCTGAATCAGCTTTTTGGCCGTTAGTAATCAGCCCAAAGGTAGAATCCAGAGACAATAATTTCTAAAGATATTCAACAGCACCTCATCAATGTCAACAATTAGCTTCCGCTAAGCTTCATGTTCTGAAACTAGCAACATACATAGAAAATGAGGGATCTAGGGTTACAAGGGGAAGGAAAGCTTACGTTGCTCTTGGAAGTAGTAGTTTCCTTGGAGGCGACAGCCCAGACGATCAATGGCTTGGCCAGTCTCCCGAATCCAAAATCCAACGGTGTATATTGCTCTTCCCAAGGTCCCCATCTCTCCTCCTTTTCTACTCTATCAATTCAGGACTTACTTTCACTCAGAGACGAACTTAATTTTTGGGGATTCTAAGCTTCAATCTCAACGCTAAGAAATGAGAAGTTGGCTGGAGAAATAAATCATTCTGACTCTGAGTGGTAGGGTAGTATATTGAGAAGCTTTTTGAGGGTATGTTTGGGTTTTCAAATCTTCTATGATGAAACGGCGTTAATAATGCGCGTTTCAACTATTAGGCGGGTGAAAAAAAGGTGCTTTTGTACGTATTGGAAATGCTGAGAGTGAGAGATTCTCTAGATTTCTGCATTTGGCATGGATCGAAGGTCGTATATCCTTTTCGTGAGATTCCAATTTGTGTTTCGTTCACCGAGTTTGTATATCTTTGTTCTTCAGTTTATTTAGTTGCATAGTTTCGACGATACATAAGAGTTAGGATTTTTAGATTGAGATGTGTGTTTCTAAAATTATATGTAACTTATACGAGAAACCCTCGTCATTTGGTTTCCTCAATGATCGGATTGTTTTAATCGATATTTCCGAATGCTAGATTTTCCCCCATATTTGAATGAAGTTGAGTATCACGTTTTAACCTCAAAAGAATTGGTTGGTTTTGGGTCGCAAAGCTGGTTAACTTCTTGACCTAGCGAGGAAGTATCAAAATATGGATTTTGTCTTGATATGGATTTTTAATAACAGTTGGAATATCTGATTCTTATTCTTGAACAATTTCAGATGCTATTGGGAATATTAATGGTCAGAAAAGTGTTTGTTTTTAAATAATGACTTTAATGTTGAAATTTAAAGATAGGATTCATATATGTGGTAGATAACTCTCATACTAAATTTTTTGCTAAATAGATAGTAATTCGGTATATCTATTGATTTGTTTGGTGATGTAGTAATTATCTGTATAGATTTTTGACCTCTTAACATTATATGTGTACGAGGATGAAAGTTACTGTACATTTCTTCGGATATATTGCCAACACTGCCACTAGTGTCTGAACACGTCAAGTTTAGAACTCTTTCGGTGAATTGGTGCTATAATTTTTGAAACTCCTATGATTGGTTTTCAGAATATTGCTTCTGTTTCTTTTGTTAGTGTTTCAATATAAAATTATCTTTTCGGAAATGCTTCACTTGTGAGCCATGTTGTTGTCTTAGTTTTGTCTTTGTTTTTGAAAAGTCCGATCAATGGTATATCTTTACCAGTATAGTTTGTTTTACCTGACCTCATAAATGTGGACCGGTTTTGGTGTGAAATGGGTTGGATGTTAGCCACATTTTCAAGTGTGGATCAATTTTCTATCTCACTAGCATGATGTTTTGCAGTTTCTTCCTATGCTTTCCAAACTAATGATTTTTTGATCTTCATCAGCTTGAAGAGATCAATTAGACTATATAATAATATTGTGTCTTAGTGTAATGTATAAGTGCTATGTAACTAACTAACAAAATAGTGACTATGTGAGTTTATGAATATGTATAGTGTATGTACTATATCTGTTATATAAGATATTGATGTATATTAGTGTGTTAAGAATTCATTAAAGATTCAATAAAGGAATGTAGTGTACTCTTGAATGCTTGGGTTAGTTTTAGTCTTAATTTCATTGTGTTTTGCAGTAGCATATTACATGATGTATATACTACATGATAGCAGTGTCAAACGGGCCAACACAGCACAACATGTGAGCAAAAACCGCAACATGGCATGGCCCATGACAAACAGCCTGGGTCGTGCTAGCACACTAGTTCGAAATTAAATTATATATAAATATATTAAATATATAAATAGATTTAAACATTATGGGCATAGCCCATTAGATAAAGTTAACATTGGTATATGGAAGGGAGGGAGTTCGACTAGTTCGACTCCATTACCATCATTTTTTTTCAAATAATGAGTTAAACGGATCACGGGTCATGTCGGCCCGTTAAGCACTGCTCAACGAGGTAGGCACGACACGAAGCGATAAAACTCATGGGTTGAGAATAGATGTATGGCACGGCCTTATACGGGCCATGGTCAGCATTGCTTGTGTTGGTTTCTTAAAAGAATATCAACGTGCAAGTATACGCGATTACAAGTAATAAATAATAAATATAATATCATTCTCATAGAGATTTGTTACTAATCTTAAGTATTAAAATTGTTTCAACCTAATTTTATCCAAACAATCGATATTTGGATAGAGTTTAACTAAACTAATTTTATATAACAATATATGAAATTAACACTTGAAGAAAACTCTAGGGTTGCAATTTCACTAAATTAATCCACTTGAATCGTATTATTTGCTTTTGATTTATGTTCTCGTAATTGATTTGTCAACCAAGAATTCCTAATTTATCCACATATTTCTTCTGATAACAAATAGACATATCTCACTAAATTAATTCCCTATATTTCTATGAGAATTAAATTTACCAAAGATTCATTAAGCTCAAAGTTCTCAATAGTTACACATACAATAAAGTATATTCTTATCCTATATATATATATATGTTATTTTATCCAAGAGCTAAACACAAAAATTATTTTCCCAAGTTCATCAGAGTTCACAAATCAATTGACTAATTTCCAACAATCAAAAGCATTAAACACAAATAGAATAAACAAATTAAAAGGAACATCCCACAAATCATTCAAAAATAATTAATCTAAGCTTCATAATGTAAGCTACATTATAACCATAGAACAAATAATTTAGTTAATAGCAAATTTTGAAATCACAATCCAAGAATATTTATATATTTAAGAAAAATTAATAGTAAAGACAAAAAGATTAGAAGAAACTTTTTGATAATTCCTCAATCTACAAGCAATATTCCTTTTCAAAATCTTGCACAATAGTATTTAAGAATGTCCCAATATTCAAGAGTTGTTAACTCAAAATTCAACTACAAACAAAAGAATACATTTTTGCTTTATTTTCATATTTTTCTCTCTGTTGGTTCTTTCATTTTCTTTTTCAGCAACAAAACACACATATTGGCCTCTACTCTCTTATATTGCTTGTTCCAAAAATACTCACTCAATTAAAATAGAAAATAGGTGTTTTTTTAAAAAGAAAGACATAAACCATGCGTGCAAAATAAGCTGACCAATTGGAGAAATTTCCTGAAATCTTTTTACACTACGCATGACACGTGGTGATCGTTGATTCGCTGGCAGGAAAATTGGACACATGGTGGAGTAGGTGAAACGCAAGGGCGCATGCAACTTCGATGGATCATGTCACAAGGGAATTTCGCGCACTGGGATGTGCAGAATAGCTGGACTCCACTCGTGACTCTCTCGCGTGGAGTAGAGAACACGCACGATCTAGACCGTTGAATTTTTTATCTAACAGTGGGTGATGCGAGGGCACATCGTAGGGAAAATCTGCGCGCCGAACTGTGCAGACAAGTGAACCCTACTATGCGTGCCAAACTGTATAGAACAGCTGGAAATCCTCATCCATTCGCCCACGTAGAGTTTGAATCTCACTCTCCTGATCTGCACCGTTAAATGTTTGATCCAATGGCTCGAGACACGCATGAATCATTCCGCATGTGGAACTGCATTCTCCGCAAAAAGAAATTTTTTGTTAATTGCATTTAAGTCCCCTTTTAATTCAAATTAAATATTTAACTTTTGTTATTTGTATTTAAGTCCTTTTTTAATTCAAATTGTTTCATTTTCTCTAAAAATATAATTTCTTACAAAACTAACACCAATAATAATTTAGAAACTTAAAATTAACTAAAAACGTTAAGAACATAACAATTATAATTAATAAATTAGACAAAATAACTCTTAAACAGAGTTAGCAAATGGGTCATGGGTCATCACGACACCCTAATTCCGGCCCAATCTCCTTGACACCTCTACTATACAGTATAATAGTGTTTGTTTCATTGCCAACCAAAGGCTCTGATGAGTTTAAGCCTTTCATCTGCCACTATATAGTATAATAGTGTTTGTTTCATTGCCAACCAAAGGCTCTGATGAGTTTAAGCCTTTCATCTACCACCTTCCAGAGTTTAAGTTTTGGGAGCGTAATAATTGATAAGAGCTAAATTATTGCATTTTTGTTATGATTTAAATGTTGATATTTGTGTGAAAATTGCATTTATTTGATTATTTAATCCACAAATGTCATTTCACGGGTATTTCGTGTTTAAAGTGCAATTTCAGGTAAAATCATGATTTTGGAGAAGTTAGGGACAAAGTACAATGATCGGGATTGAATGAAAATAAAAAGAGAACAAAATTTCAAAATTTGGAATTTCGCCGCCGGCGAGAGTATTCTCGCCGCCGGCGAAAACCTTACGGAGAACATGTTGAAAATCATGCAGGGAGCACGGATTATGGCCAAATGAATCTCGCCGCCGGCCAAAGTATCTCGCCGCCGGCCAAAGAATCTCGCCGCCGACTAAAATCCTGGCGAAAATCTTCCCGAGAGCATAAATTTTGGTAAACTAATCTCGCCGCCGGCCAAACCATCTCGCCGCCGGCCACATTATGTTGGCCGCCGGCCAAAGTATCTCGCCGCCGGCCACATTATTTTGGCCGCCGGCCAAAATCCAAAAACCCAAAATTTAATTTTCCAAAAATCTCGCCGCAGCGAGAATAATGTCGCCGCCGGCGAGTTTTGTCCGAAAACAGATTTTTTTGTTGTTGTTTTGTTCCAAAATTTCCCCCCAAACCCTAGATCTATATATACAATATGATGGAGAAAGAGGGGGACGGCAGGGAGAGCAGATCTAAGTTATTTTTGGAGGAGAAAAGGAAATTTTGGAGAGAAAGGTTGGAGAAGTTTGAAGAATCATCACAATTGTTGCTACCAAGTCTTCATCTTCAAGAGTTCTTCATCTCTTCTCCTTAGCATTTATTTTCTGCATTTTATTCAGATTGTTTGTTCATGGATTCAATTGAGAATATGTTTGTTCTTATTTTTGTTATGAACTAATTCGTTTTTGCTAAGGCTATGATGTAGTTAAATCAAGGAAATCTGATTTCTTTTGTTATTGTTATATGAATTCATTGTTTTCAAGTTGAGTATTTATTTCCATGCTTAATGCTTTTAAATTTCTGATCAAGATTTATATGATTTGTTGCATTATATTGAGACTGAGAGGAGATGTGTAATGAATGCTTCTTGTGATAAATACCATATGTTGAATGCGAGTTTGACACCTAATGCATGATGTATGTGGTTATTCTAGAAATTCCATAAATCGTAATGTGCTTATTTGTGATTAAATCTTCATAGAAATATAGTTGGTTTTCATAGATAAGTAATTCTAATATAACTTGAGAAAGAGTATTAAATAAGTTTGGGTTTTTCAACCATCACTTTTAGCTTTGATTCTCATATAACATGACTTGAAATCGGATTGAATTGATTTAGCGAAATCAAATGCCTTAGCGTTTTTAATCATTTGTGAACAACATTAAATTTTGTTATTTGCGTTTAGTTTTATGTTAATTTGCTTTTAAAACAATTTCAACAATTCGGTTTTCAAATAAAATTAGGGTTAGTCAATTTCGGTACTTAGTAACATCATTCCTTGTGGGTTCGATATCCGTACTTTTTGTACACTTTATTACTTGAACGATTCGTACACTTGCGAAAATAAGCATCAAGTTTTTGGCGCCGTTGCCGGGGAATGGTTTGATTTTATTAATATCGATACTACCTAATCTTAGTTTTAATTTGAAGTTAATTTGCTTTATCTTTCTTTCATTTTTAATTTTGTTTATTTTGATGTTTTATTTTATTTATCATAAAAAAAAGTAACTTTGTGTTGTTTTTGTGCTAGTTGATTTTTTTGGTTGTAGGATTTTTGTATGAGACGTACAAGAAGCCTTAACCTTCTTCCATTTGATCACGAGATTGATAGAACATATAGGCGTCTAAATCGAGAGAGAAGGCGTTCAACCTCAGCTCCTAATAGATAATCAGCCATGGATCTACCATTTGTTGAGGAAGGTGGAATTCGTAGAGCTTTAAGGGATTATGCTGCGCCTAATGTTGCTGGGACTACTTCGGGTATAAGGAGGCCAACTATTCAAGCCAATAACTTTGAGATAAAACCATCCTTTATCCAAATGGTTCAATCAAATCAGTTTGGGGGGATGTCAAAGGATGATCCAAATGCACATATTGCTTACTTTCTGGAGGTGTGTGATCTTTACAAGATAAATGGTGTGTCTGAAGATGCTATAAGATTGAGGGTTTTTCCTTTTTCACTTCGGGATAAAGCCAAGGAGTGGCTAAACTCATTACCACCGGGATCAATTACGACATGGAATGAATTGGTTCAAAAATTCTTGTCCAAGTTCTTTCCTCCGGCTAAGACGGCAAAATTGAGGAATGAAATCACATCTTTTACACAATATGACCAAGAGTCATTGTATGAAGCTTGGGAAAGATTCAAAGAAATGTTGAGGAAATGCCCACATCATGGTATACCAATTTGGCTGCAAGTCTCTACATTTTATAATGGGTTGGTTTCAAACTATCGTGCTATGATTGATGCTGCAGCTGGAGGGTCTTTAATGGGAAAAACACCGGAGGATGCTCATGAGTTGTTAGAGGTTATGGCAGAAAACAACAATCAGTGGCATTCAGAGCGGGTAATTGCAAAAAGACCAACAATAGTGCATGAAATTGATTCAGTGAATGCTTTGTCGGCTCAAGTTGTTGTTCTTTCAAGAAAGATGGATTCTTTGTCATCCAAATTTGAATCCAAACCATCTACACAATGTGATTTATGTGGTGGAAATCATGCTAGCATCGAGTGCCAAGTTGGAAATCCATTTGCTTCACCAAATGCTGAGCAAGCAAATTATGTTCCAAATTTACAAAAACCTCAACATAACCCATACTCGAACACCTACAATCCAGGTTGGAGAAATCATCCAAATTTTTCATGGGGAAATAATCAAGGGGGATTCAAACCATCATCATCTTCCTACCAACCCCAAGAGAAGAAACAAACAAATTTGGAAGAAATTTTGGGAAAGTTCATTGAGGAGACAAGAGCAAATTTTAGAAATCAAGAGGCAATCAACAGGGACATCCAAAACCAACTGGGGCAGCTTTCAAAGCAGATTGCAGAAAGGTCTCAAGGATCACTCCCTAGTGACACAATAAATCCCACAGAGCATGTAAAGGCTATCACATTGAGAAGTGGTAAAGAACTTGAGAATCAGAGGAAATCAGAGAAAAAAGATGGAAGAATCTAAAGAAAAGCCATCAAGATCCCAAGATATTCAACCTTCCCCATAAGCAAAATATGAGCCTCCTATCCCATATCCTCAACGATTGAATAAGAAAAAGCTTGATAATCAATTCGATAAATTTCTGGATATTTTTAAGAAATTGCATATTAACATTCCTTTTGCAGAGATGTTGGAACATATGCCTAAGTATGCAAAATTCATGAAGGAAATTTTATCGAAGAAGAGGAGGCTGGGAGATAATGAAACTGTCATGCTAAATGAGGAGTGCAGTGCAGTTCTTCAAAGAAAACTGCCACAGAAATTAAAAGACCTAGGGAGTTTTACTATACCTTGTACTATAGGAAGTTGTAATTTTGATAAAGTCCTATGTGATTTAGGAGCAAGCATTAATTTGATTCCACTTTCAGTTTTCAGGAAACTAGGCCTGGGAGAAGTGAAGCCCACTTCAATCTCTTTACAATTAGCGGATCGATCAATGAAATATCATCTAGGGGTAATTGAGGATGTTTTAATTAAAGTGGGGAAGTTTATTTTCCCTGTAGATTTCGTGGTGCTTGACATGGAGGAAGATAGAGAGATACCGTTGATATTGGGGAGACCATCCCTTGCAACTGGAAGAACATTGATTGATGTTCAGCAAGGAAAGCTCATTCTACGGGTGCAAGATGAACAAGTAACTTTTGATGTTTTTGAAGAAACAAAATTTCCAAGTGATGTACATTCTTGTTTTCAAATTAACACTCTTGACGGGTTAATCTCGGAAACTCTTGAGGAGAGAACTTCATTGCTACCACTAGAAGCGTGCCTTGTGAAATCTGCAACAATTGAGGAGGAAGATGAGGGGACGAGACAATGTTATGAATTACTAGCAGCACCTAATGAACATTTATGCAGTGATGAAACATTTAAGGAGTTGGGAACAAATGAAACTCCAACCTCAGTAGTAAAGAATGGAGCCAACAAGATTGAGTTAAAGCCAATGTCATCCCATCTAAGAAAAAAAAAATCTTACGTTCACCACCGGCGAGGGCAGTTTCACCGCCGGCGGAAAGGAGATCTCTCTTTCCTTTCTTACATTGAGGACAATGTAAGGTTTTGGTTGGGGGTGCAGTAAACGGTAAATCTTTTCTTCCCTTCATTTTTATTAGTTTTGTTTGTGTTTAATTGTGATTTTCCATTTATTTTTCTGCATTTTGATTTAATTTCTTTTATTTGTTTATTGTCTTATTTCTATTTTTATTTTTATTTTATTTTATTTGCATTTTACTTATTTTAATTTGCACGTTGATGATAATAATGTGATTGTGATAACAAGTAGCTGTTAGAAGACATTAAATTTTGCTTCGGTTTAAAGAGAATTTCAAATGTTGATTTTACCTAGTTGGTGACTCTTTTGGTATGTGGTATGATTTGGTTGATTAGTCTAAATGCTTAGAGAAGTCTTATGTGCGAATTTTTCATGAATATTTTTGTGATATCAACAAACTCTAGAACTCATTTGAAAACCTCTTGAGGCGAAATAATTTGGAATTGCACTGTTTAGGATATGATGTAGGCCATTTTTGGATCGATTGTGCCATTTTAAGCCTACCTTGTTATCCTTATATCACTAGTTACCTCTTTGAGCCTATTTAAATATATTGTTAGCCTTACTTTTCTTTCTTTTTGCCTTATATAACCTACCTTCTATTGAGCCGAATATATATATATATATATATATATATATATATATATATATATATATATAATTCCTACCTTATTTGTTAAGAGCACTTAATTTTGAACACAAACTTTTCAAGAACAATTGGAGTAAGGATGGAATAAAAAAATAAAATAAAATAATAATTCTTTCACATATATTGGAAGAAATTGGTTAGGGGTTGTGTTTCAAAAGAAAAAAAAAGAAAAAAAAGGCCTTCACACTCTAGTAAATAAAAGAGTGTTAGTGATTGATATACTGAAGTGAAAAAAAAATTGAGGAAGAAGTTGGTTTATCTTTGGAAAAATGGGTTATGATTGGAAGAAACAATTTGGGTTAAATGGTGTTACTCTTTTACTTAATTGGTTGTGTTTAATCTAATAAGTGCTATTATTTGTATTTTGACACTTCCCGTTCTTTCTTAACCAAATACCTAAGCCTAACATTACAAGCCTCATAAAGTCCTTTTGATCCGAAGTGGTGTATTTTTCCTTCATTAGTGGAGAGAGGTTTGAAAAGTGAGCCTATGGAGTTTGAGATTTCACCTTTTTATTTGTGGATGTTATGCATAATATTATCCGGGCATTATGGCTATTGGTTTGTGGTTTGATGGATGTTTAAGAGTCAAAAACAAAAGTGAAATTGGCATTTGAGATTTCTTAAAGCTTAGGTGACATTTAATTATTCTATATGTTGGGTGTTATTTACAATTTTTGAGACATTTGTGCAAATTATTTGTTATGTGATTTTATTGTTTTAAGTTAGGATAGTTATAGGTAAGATGTTTGTGGGTATCATCACTGGAAGCCCTCACGAGACTACAACTCGTCCTACTAGGGCCGCCTAGGGGTTTAAAGGCTTATTGCATACGCATAATGTAATGTTGTAAATAGAATAAATTTCCTTTGAATTTTTCTTTTAATGTCTCCTTTTAAATTATTCATAGATCGCTTTTCTTGCTAGAGACTAGCAAGAAGCTGGTTGGGGGTTGTTGATAAGAGCTAAATTATTGCATTTTTGTTACGATTTAAATGTTGATATTTGTGTGAAAATTGCATTTATTTGATTATTTAATCCACAAATGTCATTTCACGGGTATTTCGTGTTTAAAGTGCAATTTCAGGTAAAATCATGATTTTGGAGAAGTTAGGGACAAAGTACAATGATCGGGATTGAATGAAAATAAAAAGAGAACAAAATTTCAAAATTTGGAATTTCGCCGCCGGCGAAAACCTTACGGAGAAAATGTTGAAAATCATGCAGGGAGCACGGATTATGGCCAAATGAATCTCGCTGCCGGCCAAAGTATTCTCGCCGCCGGCCAAAGTATCTCGTCGCCGGCCAAAGCATCTCGCCGCCGGCTAAAATCCTGGCGAAAATCTTCCCGATAGCACAAATTTTGGTAAACTAATCTCGCCGCCGACCACATTATGTTGGCCGCCGGCCAAAGTATCTCGCCGCGAGCCACATTATTTTGGCCGCCGGCCAAAATCCAAAAACCCAAAATTTAATTTTCCAAAAATCTCGCCGCGGCGAGAATAATGTCGCCGCTGGCGAGTTTTATCCGAAAACAGATTTTTTGTTGTTGTTTTGTTCCAAAATTGCCCCCCAAATCCTAGATCTATATATACAATATGATGGAGAAAGAGGGGGACGGCAGGGAGAGCAGATCTAAGTTATTTTTGGAGGAGAAAAGGAAATTTTGGAGAGAAAGGTTGGAGAAGTTTGAAGGATCATCACAATTGTTGCTACCAAGTCTTCATCTTCAAGAGTTCTTCATCTCTTCTCCTTAGCATTTATTTTCTGCATTTTATTCAAATTGTTTGTTCATGGATTCAATTGAGAATATGTTTGTTCTTATTTTCGTTATGAACTAATTCGTTTTTGCTAAGGCTATGATGTAGTTAAATCAAGGAAATCTGATTTCTTTTGTTATTGTTATATGAATTCATTGTTTTCAAGTTGAGTATTTATTTCCATGCTTAATGCTTTTAAATTTCTGATCAAGATTTAGATGATTTGTTGCATTATATTGAGACCGAGAGGAGATGTGTAATGAATGCTTCTTGTGATAAATATCGTATGTTGAATGCGAGTTTGACACCTAATGCATGATGTATGTGGTTATTCTTGAAATTCCATAAATCGTAATGTGCTTATTTGTGATTAAATCTTCATAGAAATATAGTTGGTTTTCATAGATAAGTAATTCTAATATAACTTGAGAAAGAGTATTAGATAAGTTTGGGTTTTTCAACCATCACTTTTAGCTTTGATTCTCATATAACATGACTTGAAATCGGATTGAATTGATTTAGCGAAATTAAATGCCTTAGCGTTTTTAATCATTTGTGAACAACATTAAATTTTGTTATTTGCGTTTAGTTTTATGTTAATTTGCTTTTAAAACAATTTCAACAATTCGGTTTTCAAATAAAATTAGGGTTAGTCAATTTCGGTACTTAGTAACGCCATTCCTTGTGGGTTCGATATCCGTACTTTTTGTACACTTTATTACTTGAACGATTCGTACACTTGCGAAAATAAGCATCAATAATGCTTCTTCTTTTTTGTCCAAATTAGAATTTCTCTTAATAAATTGTTTTCATCTTCTGTTGAATTACTTTATCCGGAAATTAGAATAATATCAAAGTGGTCTTATGGCTAGGATCCCGCATATTTTCCTGAGTTCAGAATTTGGAGTGTGGACTTCTCTTGTGTTCTTCCTGCTCCAGTTAATATGTTTAAATGAAACTCTAAAGATTTTGATTTTATTCAACCTTATATCTTTCCATTTTTTGGCTAGTGCGACATTGCTAGCTTATTGTTCAGTAGCTGGAGGAAAATTCTGTTTAATCTTGGAAGCTCAAATGCTGAAATTAATTGCCTCCTAAGCTTCGGAGAATCATTAAAAATAAAAAACATTGTAATTCCTTCCGAAGATAGTCAATTAACCATAGTAGTATTTCCAGTTTCTTAATAGTGATTTTCATTACAGTGCTCAATGACCTATTTCCTAAAGGATAGTTCTTTCCTCACACTCTTTGGATAAAAATCACCATTTTTTTATTTTTACACAATAATGAGACACTCTTACTTGGTGCAAAAGTTGCGTGCATTTCCCATCTTACCTGAAGAGACATAAATTTGAGGTGTAAAATTTTCCTTATGGTGCTTGCTTTCATAATTTTTGTTTTCTTTTGAGTGATATTATCTACGAATGAACCCAAATTCAGCTTATCTTATTATATATGTTAAATATGCATATATAAGATTAGGATTAATTAAGTTTTATATCCACAATGTATGGAACAATTTACAAAAATATCCAAAACGTTTACTTTGTTGTAATTATGTTTACAAAGTATGGATAACGATAAAAACATGTCCAAAACGAGCATTTTAAAGTTATAATTATATCCAAAACGTATAGATAATTATGCAATTTTTTCAAAATAGGGCATGTTTTTATCATTATTTATACGTTTTGGGTATAATTGTAACAAAATAAATGTTTTAGTCGTTTTTATATATTGCTTTGTTACAATAAATTGTAATTAACCCTATAAGATTATTAGGTACAGTGTATATGTTGTCATGGGTATCATTCATTTTTTTCTGATTGAAGCTCTCATTGAGTTTGTTATTTTGTTTTTGTGGTTTCACTTGTTTCAGGTATTCTATCACAAAGGCTTTTATGGTGGCCTTCTTAGTGACCTTCTCTTCTGTCTTTGATGTTCCTGTTTTCTGGCCCGTATTACTTTGCTATTGGATTGTGCTCTTGTTGCTTACAATGAAGTGGCAAATCATGCACATGATAAAATACAAGTATATTCCATTCAGTCTTGGAGCTAACGCTAGTATTATCAAACATGCTTTAATTTCTTTCCCTCTTTTTTCGCCTTTTATTTCTAACTAGTTCCACTTGTTCACTGATGAATCTACTCGACATTTAAGCAAAACATAATTTTCGTCTCCTTTCTTCTTCGTAGAAGTACTATGGGAAAAAGTCTGTCACTGACATAATGAACGATTGAAGCTCATTTGCACAGCACGTAGGTAGAAGAGAACAGTAGAGTGCATGTTCAAGGGTCTGGTAGATGACAATGGCCTCTCTTTTATCTTCCATCAAGGGTTACATATCTCCTCTGAACTAAAAAGGTATAACCTGCTTTTATTATTTGCAGTACCAAGAGATGAGTTGTGATAGGTTACATATTACTCTGGTTTTATGATCATGCCTTATCTTTTTTTTTCAAAAAAAAAAAACAATTATTGTACATTTGTCCTAATCAAATGGTCAAAGGCAAGATGTAACAAATATTTTGACATGGTCTTACTCTTAACCAATTGTACTTCTTCTTCTTTTTTTGGTCAGATGTCTTAACCAATTGTTAGTAGGAACTTCATTGAGATCTTTGCAAGGCAGGTTGCATTGGAATCTGACTTTGGATTTCTAACGCCAGATAGATGTCCAATCGAGCATACAACTGGTATAACAACCTTCCAACTACCGAACAACGAAAATCACGAGCTTATATTTTAAATTAAAATAATTAGACATTGCCATCATGTAAACAATAATTTAAATCATTTTGTATTCAGCACCAATAAATAAATAATGAATGATATAATGACAGTGGTCGTTGAACATAGCCAGCTAATGATACAAGGTCCTCTCTTTGCCACTTAATCTTCTATTTACTAATCTCCAATTCTCATTAAAAACTTTATATCTAATTCCCACCAAGAAATGAGTGAAAGAACCATTGTTGTGATATTTTTCTTCTGGGCTTTGCTCACTATCATCACCCCTACGCTAGTTCATTTGTCAGAGACTTCAAAACATGGCTTGGATTCAGATGGTAAGATAAAGGAACTACCAAAGTATCTACTTTCTCTTCTTGCATGTTTATTTAGTTGGTAGTGTATTTATTTTTGACCAGCCTTTTTTCAGGCAAAAAGAGTAAGGAAATTTTGAAGGTGAGAAAATTTGCGGAACACATAGAAGAAAGTCTTATAACAAAAACAATAGCCCTTCCACCAATTTCACCAACACCAACTCCAACTCCAGAGTCAACAGATGATAAAGCTCCTAGAGAAGCATATCTTTACAAGTTCTTCTCAGAATCAAGGAGATCATTGATCAGTAAGACCAAACACAAGCTAATGAGAGTCACTAATCATGTGAAAATCATACATATTCTTTAATTATATCTGTTAATTAGCTACTTTATGGTCATGTGCAACACCAATTTACGATTATAGGTGTCAGAAATTTACGATAATGAGTGTCAGAAAAGCGAGCGTGTAACATAGATTGTATGTACATTATGAGAATAGGACTCAAGTCTTCTAAACTGAAATACGAATTGATGCAATGATGTCTTTCATTTTTGTTTTCTATGCATGTCAGTGTCAAGTTTCATAGGATCCGAGCCAGGACTTTCAATTAGGCCACTATGTAAATAACATGTATAGAAAACATAATTTTATATTTAATAATAATTTTCAATTTTCATATTTCATTTTGTTAAAACGATTGTGTAACCAATTTCTCACAGTTCAAAACAATGCTATTTCACAGTTACAACTCAACTGATAAAGCAAACAAAGTTTCTGGATTACTTGTTACTAACAATAAAAGTTTCCAAGAAAAAGAGAAAAAGGAATAAAGCTGATGGAACGACTATGGTAGATAGGAAAATATTAAATGGAGACTTTTGTCATGATTCAAGCCTGCTGCATGTTTCTGATAGAGAATCTCTCTCTAAAAAGACGACTTTCTTTTAACAAGCCTAATAAAATTGAGTTGCAAAGTGATTATTTTTTTTTTTTAGAAAATAGATGAAAAAATTCAATTTCAAATATTGCAATTGTCCATGATATTGTATAGTTAATTTAAATTATATATAAAAGTATATTTTAAAAATGCTATAGTTTAATGAAATGTTTTGTTGTCTAAAATTTATGAGATTTTATTTCACTCAATTTTGTGATATTATCAACTCAAAAATATTAATGAGTTATTAGTTGTATATTAATTGTATGTAACTAATTGATGGAATAATCTTAGATGTAGAGTTTTTCATCTCTTAAAAGTAGATTTCTAACTCTTGTATATATATATGTGAATTATCATTCATTGTAATTTAAGAAAATAATTCTATTTCATTATATTCAAGTTGGTATCAAAAGCAGGAAATATATATATATATATATATATTTTACCCGTCTCACGGCTCAGTCCGTTCAATTGTCAGTCTACGAGCAGCAGCGCCGTCCAATCCTTCAGTCTTCATTTAGCACCGTCAGCAATAGCACCATCGTCAATCCCTTCACGTGCCTTCAATCTCCTCGCACTGTCTAGTCTACGCCGACGCCTACGTTCGTTGTAGATCCGTTCATCCAGTTGCTCTTTGCCTGTCGTCCAGTTCGCACCGTGAGCAGTCCAGTGCCTCCCGCACCAGCCATCCGCACCAGTTCGCGCCATCCAATGTCTCCCGTTGCCCTGCACCTTCAATTTCTTGTTGTGAGTCATATTTCTTCAGAGTAATAATTTATCAATTTCTTAGTATATTATATATCACACAAACCTAGCCCACTCACTAATCAAACAAGTCATTAGCCCACTCAACAAATTTTAGTCCAATCAACAAATTTTAGTCCAATCAGAAAAAAAAAACTTTGTATTCCGCTGCACAATATTATTATCTATTTCAATGGAAGATTCAAGACAACATCATGTTTCTAAAACTAATGAAGTTCCAAAATTTGAAGTCTTTGTTAAGAGTTCATAAAGTGGTTCTTTTAGGGGTACTAAACTCAATGGTACCAATTTTCGAACATGGAAAAGAGTGATGTCTGTTTATCTTCGTGGGATGCACAAGATGGGACATGTAACTGGATCAATCAAGGCTCCTAGTCAAGATGATGTAGAAGCTTATAATAAATGGGAAGATGATGATGATTTTTTAATGTCAATTCTATTTAGAGTCATAACTGATGATGTATTACAGATGGTGGAGGAACTGATGTGCAAAGCTACTGGTATACAGTAAAATGGGCAATCAGTATCTATGTTTTTTACCAAGCTGAAGAATGTATGGGCTAAAATTGATCAAAAATGTTCGTACAAAATTAAAAATCAAGAAGATCTTCTATGGTACTAGAAAGATAAGAAGCTTTAGCGAGTACATGCATTTTTGAAAGGACTTTATACAAAACATAATAGTGCTAAGGGCGAATTACTTTGAATGTCAGATCTTTCGAGCTTGACTACAACCTTTGCATGCATCCGTAAAGATGAATCTCAGTAGGAAAGTCTTCATCAAGCACAAGTTGAGGTATCAAGCCTAGTCATTCAAGCCAAATCAAAAGCACTTTTCCTCCAGTAGCAAAATCTAATTCCACTTCATCAACACGGACCTCCACCAGGCTTTTCCAATCGCCCTCGTCTATTACAATGAAGGGGGAATCTTCGTGAGACTTGTTGGAAACTGAATCCACAACTGAACCCACACCTGAAATCAAAATGGCAAAATTATCGTCCTAAAGCAAAAGCAACTGTAGTGCAAATTGTCCAAGAACCAGACTACTATGGAGTAACTGGACAAGATCATTATATGGAATGTGGAGGTATCCCTACAGCTTCAATAACTGGTCATGGTAAGATTGGTATGACCTTAAACTTTTATCACTCTATTGGGTCTAGGGTTGTTCATCGGTTAGAAACCACTGATTTTACACTCATCCGATCTGATCCGATCATCAGCTCGGATTGAAACATCCTAATCCGCAATCGATCTGATCACCTCTCACATCCGCTTAATCTAATCTGATCACCTCTCACATCCGCTTAATCTGATCCGTAAACTATTCGGATGTCATCCGATCAATCCGACCAATAAACTTAATTAACTCTATTTTTTTGTATTTTTAAATAAAAAATTTAAATTTTTAGATAAATCATAAAATAAAATTATTTGACTAAAAAACATTAAAAAATCAAATATATATATATATATATTAATTAAATATATATATATATATAATTAATTTCGATCGGATCGGATAAGATAAGATCGGATGAATAATCAACAGATCGGATCGGATTGATCGGATGATCGGATTTTTTGCACACTCTTAACTAGGTTTATACTTGGATTATTGATTCTGGTGCATCTGATCATATGACTTATGTTAAATCTTATTTTAATGAGTTATCTTCCCCACCAGTATCTTATGTTATGAATGCTAACGGTGAGACCTTTCCTATCTTAGGAAAGGGGTCAGTTCATATCACTCCAACTTTACAGCTCCATAATGTTTTATATGTACATGACTTACCTTATCACTTAATATCTGTCCCATAGTTGAATATTGAATTGGTCGAGGGTATCTGAAGGGCATATTGTTCCATTTGGATTAGAACTACGCAAGGAAGAAACCAGGAGCACAAGCATACACTACATTGACTTCTAGTTCTGACAAGCTAAGTGAAATTTGGTTATGGCATCGTCACTTACGGTATCCGTATTTTAGTCTTATGAAAAAAATTCATGCCCACTTTATTTATTGGTGTTAGTGAGTCTATTTTACATTGTCAGACATGTGTTTTGGCCAAGAGTCATCGTATTACTTATTCTTCTAGTATTTCTAATAAAAGTACTATTCCTTTTGAATTAATTTATTCTAATGTTTAGGGACCATCTAATTAAAGAACCCATTGTATCGGGTATGAGATATTTTGTTTCGTTTATCGATGATTGTACAAGGTTGTCGTGGATTTCTCTTCTTAGAACCAAAGATGAAGTTTTTTCAGTTTTTCAAACCTTTCATACCCTTATTCAAACACAATACAATAGCAACATTCGGATCCTTCGTTCTGACAATGGGGGAGAATATGTTAATCATGTTTTTCAAGACTTTTTCAAAACACATGGGATTATTCACCAAACTACTTGCCTATAAACACCATAACAAAATGGGGTGTCTGAAAGAAAAAAATGGTCATTTACTTGATATGGCTCGTGCACTCCTATTTAGTACCCATATGCCAAAATATCTTTGGGGTGATGTTGTACAAGCTTCTGCCCATCTCATCAATCGTCTTTCGTCTAGTGTCCTTAACGGACAAATACCATTTCAGATTCTCACATCTTATGTCTCCTTGTCATCCTTCCATAATCTTCCTGCCCATGTATTTGGTTGTGTTGTTTTTGTACATGTTCCTAAAAATCAAAGGTCTAAATTAGATGCCCGGGCAATTAAATGTGTGTTTATTGGTTATGGAGGTTATCATAAAGGGTACAAGTGCTTCCATCTACCAACCAGAAAGTATTATGTCACTATAGATGTTACCTTCTTTGAGGACATAAGTTATTTTTCCTCACCTGATACTGTTCGTCAGGGGAAGAATACATATTTCAAAGAACTATATCATGATGAGGGGGAGGAATTAGAAGAATCACCAACTGATGTTTCGATGGGTCCAATTGAGATTCCTAATCCATTGAATCCAATCATCGAAGAAGCAGATGCTCCAAGTATCCAAGCACCATATTTGCTCACTACAATTGAACATGAAGACACAACTGTTTCCTCAGGCATCACTCCTACCCCTGATCAACAACTCCCTGGTACTAAAGGTCACTCATCTGAGGTATGTACACCCACTGATACTAATAGCATTGAGTCTAATGTTGGACAGTATGTGTTACCAAATAGGCCTACTCGGGGTCAACCAACCAAAAGGTATGAACCAAATATTCATGCAAAATCAAAATATCCAGTAGCCAACTACATGTCCACTAAAAGATTATCTTAGTCATATAAATTATTTGTGAATCAAATATTTGTTGTATTAGTACCTAACAAAGTGCAGGATGCGTTGGGAAATCCAATGTGGAGAAAGGTAATGGCTGAAGAGATTGAGGCATTATAGAAGAACGATACTTGGCAACTTGTGCCTCCACCACAAGGAAAAAAGGTAGTTGGTTGTCGATGAGTGTTTACTATAAAACATAATGGTGATGGATTTGTAAATCGATATAAAGCCCATCTTGTAGCAAAAGGGTTCACTCAGACGTATGGTGTAGACTACTAGGGGTGTCCAAAAACCGGACCGGACCGTTTTAAACCGAAAAACCGGTCCAACCGGACCGAACCGAACAGTTTTGTAAATGAAACGGTCCGGTCTGGTCCTTATTAAATAAAACCGATTTTAAAACGGTCCGGTCCGGTTATTAATTATTATAAACCGGCCGGACCGGTTTTATTAAATAAATAATTTTTATTATTTAAAATATTATAAATCGGGGTATATATATATATTTTGTTTTCAAGTTTAGGGTTAAGCCGTCACTCGTCAACGCTTAACCCTAACCCTAGCGATTTTCACTCTCAGAAATCAGAATCTCATTTCCTCTGCGCTCGCCTTCGTCGTCTACGATCTGCCTTCGTCGTCTACGCTCTGCCTTCGCCGTTTACGCTCTGCTTTCGCCACTTCTTCATCTACGCTCTGCTTTTGCCACTTCTTCATCTACGCTCTGCTTTCGCCACTTCTTCGTCTACGCTCTGCTTTCGCTACTTCTTCGTCTACGCTCTGGGTTTGCCTATCGTCGCTTCCACACGTTACTTCAACCAGAAACTAGCCACCTCTCCTCGTCTCGCTTCCACCAACAGTTACCATCTCTCCTCGCGTCGCGTCGTGTCATGACAACAATGGACGAAAATCACGAAATAGGTATGTGGTCTAATACTACTGGAGTACTGGTAGTCTGGTAGTAGTTTTTTCCTGCATAAACTGAATGGTAAGTCTGAAGTCTGAAGTCTGAAATCTGAAGGGTATATTGTTTTTTTGTTAGTTTGAAATCTGAATGGTATTGCGGTTTTTTGTTAGCCTGAACTTTGAAATCTGAATAGTATGTCCTTTTTTTGTTATTCTAAAGTCTGAAATCTGAATGGTATGTCGTTTTTTTCTTAGCCTGAAGACTCTGAAGTCTGAACTGTGAACTCTAAAGTTTGAACAATTTTTTCTCACAGAGTTCGTTATTTTTAAATGGTGGAAACTGGAAACTAATTAATACTGTTAGAAGTTAGAACTTATAACTTCAGTTAAATTGTTCGTATGTTGCCCCTCTTTTAAAGCTTAATTATTTTGATTAAGTTCTCTTTGTAGATTAAGTATATATAGTTTGTTTTATTAATGTTTGATCATTATGAATTTCAAGAGGTACAGGTCTACCCCCGAGAATAAAAAATCTATGTCATCAAGAATATGTACATCTACATAACTCATTTTTCAGTTTAAGCTAATTATAATCATCAGGATGCATTCCACCTTTCTTATACCCATCATGATCTTCTGTTAGAAGGTATAGTTATTCTTTGCCTATTGGATATGATTCCAATTCACATCAAATTGTTATCAGTATTTGTTTGATCTAGAAAGGTAATTAAACTTGGAGCTCAAATTCATGTACTAGTAGTCTGGTAGTAGTTTTTTCCAGAATAAACTGAATGGTAAGTTTGAAGTCTGAAGTTTGAACTCTGAAATCTGAATGATATGTCGTTTTTTTGTTAGTCTGAAGACTCTGAAATGTGAACTCTGAAGTTTGAACAATTTTTTCTCACAGAGTTCATTTTTTTTAAATGGGGAAAGTGGAAACTAATTAATACTGTTAGAAGTTAGAATTTATAACTTCAGTTAAATTGTTCGTATGTTGCCCCTCTTTTAAAGCTTAATTATTTTGATTAAGTTCTCTTTTAGATTAAGTATATATAGTTTGTTTTATTAATGTTTGATCATTATGAATTTCAAGAGGTACAGGTCTACCCCCGAGAATAAAAAATCTATGTCATCAAGAATATGTACATCTACATAACTCATTTTTTAGTTTAAGCTAATTATAATCATCAGGATGCATTCCACCTTTCTTATACCCATCATGATCTTCTGTTAGAAGGTATAGTTATTCTTTGCCTATTGGATATGATTCCAATTCACATCAAATTGTTATCAGTATTTGTTTGATCTAGAAAGGTAATTAAACTTGGAGCTCAAATTCATGTACTGGTAGTCTGGTAGTAGTTTTTTCCAGAATAAACTGAATGGTAAGTTTGAAGTCTGAAGTTTGAACTCTGAAATCTGAATGATATGTCGTTTTTTTGTTAGTCTGAAGACTCTAAAATGTGAATGGTTTGTCGTTTTTTTGTTATTCTGAACCCTGAAATCTGAATGGTAAGTCATTTTTTTGTTATTCTGAACCCTGAAATCTGAATGGTATGTCGTTTTTTTGTTATTCTGAACCCTGAAATCTGAATGGTATGTCGTTTTTTTGTTAGTTTGAAATCTGATCTTTAGCAATTGCCTTAGTATAATCACAGTTCATAGAATACATTGATCTTTACAATTAAATGGTTTTTTTTATTAACATGATTTGTTAATATAAATTTTTATATATGATTTATATATAATCTGTATTTTTGTCATAAAATGTACATAAATTGTGGTGTTTTTGTTTTATAGGTTCTTATTAAATCATATTAGTTCTTAATATTTATGATATCATATATGCAGGTAATGCAGCTATAAACTAAATATTTATGTAGATAATGTTATTTTAAATGTAACTAATCCACATAGTTAATAAATAATAAAAAACAGTTTTTATTAGCATTCAATTGTGAAGCCGTCGAATTCAAGGTAATGTCCTAGATTGTTGTCCTATGCTAGAATGTTACACTTTGGTGACTGATATTATGTTAGTTTTGAAATGATTTTTGATTAAGTACAAAAAGTAATATTTTAATATATTAAGAATATGTACTAATCTATATTCTATATATAGGTGATGATGTACATGAGTTTATTGGACCAAGTCAATTTACAGACTTTACTATGTCTATGATTGAAGACATTGAACCTGAAATTCATCTGAATGAAGTGGAAATCCACCACAGAATTTAAATGACTCATCTTCAAAAAGGGGAATAGAAGTAAGTAATGTTCACCTCGATAATGAATCTGATATGAAGAAACCAAAAAATTTTAGGTCAGAAATATGGAATCATTTTTCATATATTTTACCCTATGATGTGGAAAATGCTAGAGCTACATGTCATTATTGTAAAAAAAAGTTATGCTGCTCATCCCACAAGGAATGGAACTACTTCGATGATACATCATTTCAAAAATTTGTGTAAGAAGATTCCTATAGAAGTAGATAAAGGACAAAAGATGTTAAGTTTTCAAACACAAAAAAGAGAGGATGATAGGACAACTCATAAATTAGTTGCTGTATCATTTGATGCAAAACGTGCTAGAGTTGCTTTGGCAAAAATGATTATTATTGATGAATTGTCTTTTAGGTTTGTTGAGGGTGAGGGATTTAAAGATTTTATATCTGAAATTTGTCCTAAGTTTCATGTGCCATCTCGGCAAACAATTTCTAGAGATGTGTTTCAACTTTATTTAGATGAGAAAAAAAGTTTGAAGAAATTTTTCATAAGTGAAAAGCAAAGAGTTTGTCTTACTAGTGATTGTTGGACTTCAATTCAAAATATTAATTATATTTGTCTAACCACTCATTATATTGACAAAGATTGGAAATTACAAAAGAGAATTATAAAATTTTGTCAAGTTGAGAATCATAAAGGTGATACAATTGGGAGAGTGATAGAACAGAGTTTGCGTGATTGGGGTATATGTAAGGTATTCACCATAACACTTGATAATGCTTCCTCAAATGATACTGCTGTGTCATACTTGAAAAGAAAGCTAAAAAATTGGAATGATGGACTTGTTATGAGTGGGGAGTTCTTTCATGTGCGATGTTGTGCTCACATTTTGAATTTGATTGTAAGAGAAGGACTTAAAGATCTTCATAGTACTATTATGAGTATTCGTTGCGCTGTGAGATATGTTAGATCCTCTCCTTTGAGATTACAAAAGTTTAAAATGTGTTCTATTAAAGAAAATATTGAGTCCAAAGGAAGTGTCGTGCTAGACGTGCCTACAAGATGGAACTCCACATATCTAATGTTAAAATCTTCTTTAGATTTTCAAAAAGCATTTGATCGTCTTGAAGAAGAGGAAGGAACAAACTTTATTTCTTATTTTCATGAGGAACGATCAAATGTTGGGCCGCCAACATTAGATGATTGGAAGAATGCTGGTGTTTTTGTCAAGTTTTTGAAAACTTTTTATGACTCTACTTTAGCATTCAGTGCATCTTTATGCACCACTTCAAATTTATATTTTACAGAACTACATAACATTCAATCTCAAATACTTACATGGTGTGGTTCTGATGACTTGTTGTTGAAAAATATGGTTATTAGCATGAAAACAAAATTTGAGAAGTATTGGGGAAATGTAGACAAGAGTAATAAGATGTTGTATGTTGCATTTGTACTTGATCCAAGGTACAAATTAGAGTATTTGGAATTCTTATTTGAAGAGATTTATGATTTAGAAATTGTTCAAAAATTGAGAGATAATGTCAAAAATACTTTTATGGATCTGTTCAAAGCTTACTATCTGTTAGTGCATGGAAAAGATTTTCAATCTAATGTGACTCAATCACAAGATGTAATAGGAAGGATTCCTTCATCTGAGGAAGCAAGAAAGTTGAAGTTTCTTAAACGATTAGAGGAGAAAAATAGTTTGGAGTTGAAAACCGAGGTTGAGAAATATTTGAACACCCCATGTGAAAATGTCATGTTGGATAAGTTTGATATATTAAAATGGTGGAGGGCAAATTCTTTTAGGTTTCCTATCATCTCTCTCATTGCACGTGATGTGTTAGCAATTCAAGTTTCAACTGTTGCATCAGAATCAGCTTTTAGCACAGGAGGGCGCATTCTTGATCCATTTAGGAGTTCTTTGAATCCTAAAATGGTAGAGACATTAGTATGTAGTCAAAATTGGTTTCGTTCTTCAATTAATAATGACAATGTCCTCTTACCAGAATACAATGATGACCTAGACATTTATGAAGATGTTGATTTTGTTTGATTGCAAAGTTCATTAAAGACACTACAATGATCGTTGATGATTAATAATGGGTAAGTTTTAAATATTATTATCAAATGATGTATTGTTGTTTATTGTGAGTTTTGATATTTGTATATGTTTAAGAATTCTTTGTAAATGAGATATTTAGAATTCATTTCTTTATGTCTAATTTTTTTATTTTAGATTTTGATAACATCTTATTTATGTATTTATATATTTAACAATAATATCTATCTATTTATGATTATAAATCATCATTATATTTGATTACATCCTATTAAATTATATTATATTAAACTCAATCGTATTTATTTATTATTAATTGTTAAAAACCGTTAACCAAACCGGACCAAATCGGACCAAACTGTTCGGTTTTAACATTTTAGATAGCCCAACGGTCCGGTCCGGTCCGGTTTCAACTATATGAACGGTCCGGTTTGGTTAAAAAAAATTTAGGTAAAACCGGACCGGACCATGGACACCCCTATAGACTACGATGAGACTTTTGCTCTTGTTGATGAATACTATTCAGGTTCTACTCTCGCTTGCCGCTAAATTAAACTGGCCATTTCGGTAATTTGATGTCAAAAATGCGTTTCTTCATGGAGAATTAGCTGAGGAGGTGTACATGAGTCTTCCACCTGGGTATGTAGTTGATTCTTCTAGTAATTTTGTACGCAAATTGAGGAAGTCTTTGTATGTTCTCAAGTAATCCCCTCGAGCCTAGTTTGGAAGGTTTTCACAGTTCATGTAGAAGGTTGGTTACAGACAAAGTAATTCAGACCACACTCTGTTTCTCAAACATCAACGAGGGAAGGTAACAACCCTAATCATTTATGTTGATGATATGGTAATTACTGGTGATGATATTGTTGAGATGGATAAATTACAAAGACAACTAGCCTCTGAATTCGAGATGAAGGACTTATGTGAACTAAAGTACTTCTTAGGAATTGAGGTAGCCAGGGGGAGAGAAGGAATATATCTATATCAGAGGAAGTACATTCTTGATTTGCTAATAGAGACAGGTATGTTGGATTGCAAACCTATTGACACTCATATTAAGCAAAACCATTATTTAGCAAAGTATCTAGATCAGGTACCAACTGATCGAGCTCGCTATGAGAGATTGGTTGGACGTTTGATTTACTTGGCTCATACTAGACCAAATGTTGCATATACAGTAAGTGTGGTGAGTCAGTTCATGCATAATCTGAGTGAGAACCATATGAATGTTGTTACATAGTGAAAGGGGATGGGGTCAACCTCTTTCATGACCCATGGCCCCAGTGTGTCACTTGGTTAGCATTTCTAGAACAAATTGAGTAGGGTTGGTTTTTCGATAGGGAAATGGGGGAGTTGGCTGTAGTTGAGACACGTTTTTCAGATGGACGATATGGATTTCTTCAAGATGGTTAACCACTTTTTTAACCATGAGAGGGAGGTCATTCAGAACCCGCTGGCTCCAGAACCGGTGGAAGTTCCCCCCCCCCATCAAGAACAATGTGAGGCACTTCGAAGTGCCATTCAAACTTTGATTCTTGAGCAAGTTCGAGAACCACTTTCTATCAGATTAAGAAAGAGTTACCCATGAGAGAGCCTCATTTTACATTTACAATGCGATTTAGACAAGGAGGGCTATGAAGCATGCATACTGATTCTCTTTTATTACGTGAATGAGATACTACTGAAATGCAGATAGCTTTCACTCCTATAAAGAAAGTAAGATGACTATAGGCAAGAAAGATAGAATTGAACCTAAGGCCCCAAACATTTGGAAGGAATGCTGCTTTCAACCTCCTTCTATCGACATCGACGGCTCCGAGGAAAAGAGCATCTTATGGCCATGACCAGCTAAAGATCACTGCCATCTCACGAATTGGATTTGAACCAATCAAGCTACTTGCCCTTTAGTAGATCGTGAGTGGGTCTGTCGTCCTCCTCATTATAGTCCTCCTAAAATCAATAGCATTTCGTCAGAATACATCCTATCTTTTCACCTTAGTAGTCCTATCCATAGTCAGTGCTATAGCCCCAATCATGGCTACTAATAAAATAAGACTCAGAACCATATATAATAAATAAATAAAATTAAGTAGTTGATTTACTTGGTTCATACTAGACCAAATGTTGCATATACAGTAAGTGTGGTGAGTCAGTTCATGCATAATCTGAGTGAGAACCACATGAATGTTGTTTTGAGAATTTTAAGGTATTTTAAGTCGATTCCAGGAAGAGGAGTAATGTTCTCTAAACACAACAAATCTTCTTGAAGTTTGTGGCTTCATAGATGCAGATTAGTAGGAAGTATTACAGATAGAAAAGTCAACATCAAGTTATTTCACCTTTAGAGGAGGTAATTTGGTTACATGGAAAAGTAAGAAGCAGAAAGTGGTGGCGCGATCTAGTGTTGAGGTTAAGTATAGAGGTATAGCTCATGGGGTTTGTGAATTGCTATATATAAGAACTTTGTTATTTGATTTGGGTTTTGAACTAAAAAATACTATACAGTTGTATTACGATAGTCAGGTAGCCATTGATATATCATAAAATCTAGTACAACATGATCACATTAAGCATGTAGAGGTTGATCGTCACTTTATTAAAGGGAAGCTAGATGCCAAACTTATTAGCTTTCCTTTTGTTCCCATTGAAGAGCAACTTGTAGATATACTTACCAAATGAGTTTCCAAGAAGGCATTATATGACTCACTAAGCAAGTTGGGCATGATCGATATCTATGCGCCAACTTGAGGGGGAGTATTAATGTGTTATTAGCTATTTATTAGTTTTATGCAACTAATTGATGGAATAATCTTAGGTGCATAGTTTTTCTTTTCCTAAAAGTAGATTCCTAGCTCCCGTATATATATATGCATTATCATTCATTGTAATTTAAGAAAATAATTTTATTTCATTATATTCAAGTAAAAATTCAAACATATATAAAGCTAAAAAATTCAAAATTAAAATAAAAAATGGTGAAGTTGAACACAAACTAAAGGAAAAATATGTAAAATAATTAATCTCATGTTAAGACATATATAACAACCAGCTATAACAATGACATTCATTAATATTTGTAACTTTAAAAGTTATAATCTAATCAAATAAAGTTTCGTATGGTTCAAAATACTTAAGTTCAACATTTATAAAAACTGTTATATTTGAGTATATGGCTACACAAGATATTTTAAACTAAAATTTAAAAGAAATAATTATCTTGGTATCATGTTTTTTTATCTATATGATATGTATCAATTACCTTAACGCATTTGACATGCATAACATTCATAATTAAGAGACGAAATTATGAAATTTTAAAATTTTAATATACTAAACATGTTATAAAATTATAGAAGAAAGAAGGAAAATATCTAGTTTTATAACCTTTTTTAATCAAATTTTGTGGATTATAATTTTTTTAGTTATACTAATTTTACACATTTATGACACTTTTAATTCCACGTTAATAGTTCAAGACATATTAAGACACTTTTGATTTTTTCTTTTAATTAAATCTTTTGATTTTTACTTCTTAAAATTCAAATATGAGCATTTATAAATTTTAAATATGTCAATATACTAAATCATAATTATCAATTTTATTCACTATTTAACATATAACTAATTATTTTAGGAGTCTTTTGAATTTCTCTTTTTTAATTCTTATACTAAAATATAATTAATACAATAAATCAATTATTTTTTACATTAAATATATTTATAAAATAATTTAAAATTTAACACATATTTAATAATTTCTTTTAGTTTTCTTTTAATTTCATTACAGTCGAAAATTATTATAATGTTCATGATCTTTGATTTTTATTTTTTAAATTTCTACTAAGAATTTATAAATTGTAAATTTATTCTCGTAAAATGAATTATTTTTGGAGTCTTTTCGGTTTTTATCTTAATTCTCCCATTAAAATACAATTAATATATGGAATCAATTATTTTTTACACTACATGTAATTTAGGAAATAAATTAAAATTTAACACATATTTAGAAAACTTTTAATTTCCTCTACGTGAAAATAGAAAATTATTATAATATTTACGAGTATTTTAATTTTTTTAAAATGTTCCACAAAGAGCTAGAGAATTTATTAATTTATTTATATAAAATCAATTATTTTAGGAGTATTTTGATTTTCACTTTCAATGCATATAATTTTTAATCTAAAATATAAATAATACATATAATTAATTATTTTTTACATTAAATGAATTTAAAAATATATTAAAATTAACGAATATTTAAGAGATTTTTATTTTTTCAGTAATTTTTATAATAATAAGCAATTATTATAATGTTTGTAAATATTTTGATTTTTGATTTTAAAATTTTCACTAAAATGATTTACAAATTTTAAATATATTCATATTGAATCAATTATTTGAATAGTCTTTTTGTTTTACTTTTACTTGTAGCGAATCAAATTAGCCTGTTTATTTACTCCTAAACTAGGGGTTCAACAGCCAGGACAGTGTAGCCTAGAAGGTACTCAAAAACATGGATTTTCATGATTAGTTGAATATTATTTGGTGTTGCGAAACAAAAGATGGTTACTTCTAGACCCTCGAATCATTTCGATTAGTTTACAAAATATATATATTCTACGCCCATGTTTGGGTACTATCAACTAGGTGCGTGTGACAATTTTCATCGATACATGTTAGCGGGTTAATAAGTACTAGCCGTCAACGTACAACCAGTAGCTTGATTTGAATTCAAATTTAAAAATATAGCATATTATCCTCTCATAAATATAATATCTAATATATTTTTATAATAGAAACATTAATTTAATTTCTTTATTTATATAAAGGATATAATTTATTATTTTATTTTATAAAAAAATTATTAGATATTCTCTGCTATTTTACTTTTACTATACGAAATTACCCAAATAACATTCATTTAGCTCTTTTGCATTCCAAAATGAGCAAATTGTGTCTGTTAAGTTTCACGATCGAGTCCTAAGTCCTAATACCTAAGACCTGACATCGTCATCTCACCTCATCAATATCGACATCATCATCTTTCTCTTTTAACTCTGTTTAGTCATCCAAAATTGATTGAGAAAATAGATATGAGACAAGAAGGTTCTCTATTTTCAATTTTTTTAATATGATTCAATGCAGTTAATTATCGATAATACCATAAGCATTATTTTTAAAAAAATATTTATTAATACTATTAAAAGTATTAAAAGTTATTAAGTTGTTTTTTTATAAGTAAATATACTAATAAATATTTTAAAAAAATAAAATTATTAATGTATACTTTTTAACAAGTATTTAAAAAAATGATTATTTTGTATCAGGATTAAGTAATACTTTTAGTTAAAGAAGAGCATACCAAGACATTTATATTTATTTTTATATATGAAATATAAATCAAAATTAAATAACATTATTTCCCTTGCATTCTTGGGGAATACATGTGTGATATCCGCATCATGTAAATACTTATCAAATCCCTTTAGTCGATAATGTTATTATGTAACTTAGAAATCCAGACCTAACTCTGAACCCAACAACCAACTTGTGAGTTAGAGAGTTGTACAGACTTATAAGTAATATTATTGTCTTACTTTTAACCAACGTGAGACTTAACATCTCAGCTTGTGAGTTAGAGGGTTGTCCAGACTTATAAGCAATATTGTTACCTTACTCTTAGCCAATGTTGGACTTAACAATGTATACCACAAATTCTCATACCGACACATAGAGAAAGGAGAGAACGAATTAATAGAGAAAAGAGAGAACGTTCATTAGTTTTCTTTATATTTCTTTTGGGTTTTTAAGAGAAATTTATTTTTTTCTTGACAAAGTAAGAATAACTTCAAAATTATCCTTAAATTTTGAGATATCTTTAAAAATATCCTAAGATTTCAAAAAATTCAAAAATACCCTTAAAACATAACGAAAATTAAATTTAACAAAAGTGAATAATAATATTTTATAAATAAAAATTGAAAAAGAAATAATAGAAAACCAATAATTAATAAAATAAATCAAGGAATAGTAGAATTACAATTAGAAAACATCTCATAATGTTTTTTTTATAAAAAATAGTAATTAGTAAAAGAAAATTGAAAAAATTCAAAAGAAAAAATTAAATCTTAAAAAAAGAGATATATTTAAAAATTCATCATTTTTATAATTAAGGAAATTTTTCCCAAGAAAAGATAATTTATTATGCAATAAGTAATAAATAAATGAGCATTAATATTACCAATGCAAAAAGGTATAATATTCCATTAATTGACAAATAAATTATAATGAATAAACTATCAAAAATCTCCCAAAATGATAAAAAAAAAATTAGATGTATTCATTTAGAAAGAATCCAAATATTAATATAAGCTCATTTCATTGAATGAATCAATACACTAATAAAAATAGCATTGTTAGATAATATAATAATTTTATTAAGAATGATCCATGGTAATTTGGGATACTAGAAACTAAAATTTACACCATGTCCTAAGTTTGCTATTAATATTCATGATAAAAACTTAAACTTAGTGTTAAGTTTGACTTATGAATTTGAACAAAAAAGACTTAATGAAAGAAGAAAATCATCTATTTTTAATACACTAGATAATAGGGTTCATTAACAAATAGTCATAATAATTCAATATATGAATAAAATAAATTTATAAAAATAGATAAAACTTTTCAAGAACTTAGACAAATAATAAAACCAAAAATACTAACGGACTGTGAAATAGAGGATAAATGTCAGTTAGATATCAAGGAGAAACATCTTATACCAAGAAGAAAAAGTAATATAGTTAAAAATAATAATATACTAAGATTTATTTTTATAACATGTATTACATAGATTGTTTTATTTATGAATATGAAATGCATTATTATAAATTACCACTCTATAGGCAAACAACTTATATGGAAATGTTTTTTTCAAAAATTACCTGAAATGTTATATAAGATCTTAACATGAGGTTAGAATAAGAGAAATAGGCAAACCATACCGAACACCTTAGGAGAAAGAATAACAAACCTTATAAGTTGGATAATCATTAAATGTCAAGAAATAAAGAAATACAAACAAATAAGAAGAAATGATAAAATCTATTGTAATACAAGAGATTTTAAAATACTAAAAAATATGGATGTAATATAAAATTCTAAAAATAGTAATATAAAAAAATATAAAAAAAATAAGAAATTTAAAAGATATAAATTCGTCAAACAAGATTTTCAAAAATATAAGAGAATATTTAATAGAGAAACCTATAGAAAAAGATATTTTAGAAGAAAAATGTATAAACCTATTGAAAACAATAAGCCTTGAGGAAAAAGGAAATGTAGATGTTGGATTTATAATAAAGAAAGACATTATGCCAATGAATGCCTTACCAGGCTTCAACATAAGAAAGAATTTAAAAAAAGATTTTTATAGAAAAATTTTTGGAAGAAGCTTTTAAGAAGAAATTAGAACCAACTGAGTAATCAGATATAGATGATATTTACAATATTTATCTATTAGAGAAAACTGAGGAGGAAATAATCGATTCAAAATATGAACACTCAGAATATAGGTACTCTTCATGAGATGATGAATGATTTGCATAGTATTACCTATATTAAGGTATGACTGAAATTTAAAGGCTATACCAACTATCATTTACATGTATATATAAATATAGAAGCTAGTATGTTTGTAGCAAGTAAATATGTAATCCTAGAAGAACACTGGAAAAAGACACTAAAAGATTTAATTTTAAGAATTGCTAATAATACTACAATAAATCTTAATAAGGTTTTAAAAGATACAGATATAATGATAGGAAGAGAAAATTTTCATATTCCTACCATATATCGACAAGAAACAAAAGTTCATTTATTAATAGAAAATAATTTTCTAGACTTATATCAACCTTTTACACAATATTTAGAAAAAATAAGTCTAGCAATATTAGATAATGAAACTATCAAAATTAAGAAAATCTTTGACCATATCAAACTTAACTTTTATGTAACAACATAAAAATAAAAAAAGGTGTTGAGATAGACACAAAGCAAATAAAACCTTATTTAGAAAATATTTAATTAAATATAGGAGACAAACAAAACTATTTTCTTAATAAAATACAGGAAGATAAAGTCCTAGTAGGTATAAGAAAATTATTAAAATTAGTAAGTTTAAAAAATACTTTATATCTAAAAATTAATAAATCAAAAATGATTTTTAACATAAAATTAAGAGACCCTAACAAGGTTATTAGATTAAAACCAATGATTTATACTCCAGAAGATATGATTTAATTTGAAAACCAAATTCAAGAACTTTTAGAACTAAAAGTTATAATAAATAATTCACCTCACTCTAGTCCAACATTCTTAGTAAAAAAGAAGCTAAAAAAAGAAGAGAAAAAAAGAGAATGGTAATAAACTTCAAAGCATTGAATAAAGAAATCATTGACGATGGATATTTTATTCCAAAGAAAGATCATTAATAAAAGGAAAGAAATATTTCTCAAGTTTTGACTGTAAAAATAGATTTTGGAAAACAAAACTAGATGAAGAATCTCAAAAATTAACAACATTTAATTTCCCCTAAGGACAATTCCAATAGGTTATTGTACCATTTTGATTAAAACAAACTCTAGGTATATTTCAAAGATATATGGATAACATCTTTAAAAAATTACAAAATATTTGCTATGTCTATATAGATGATATTTTGATTTTCAATAGCGAATTAAATAAACATTATTTGGATATTATTAATATTCTATAAGAATGCAGAAAGGAAGGCATTGTACTCTTTGAAAAGAAAGCAGTAATTGCTCAACAAAAAATTAAGTATTTAGGGTTGGAAACTAAAGATGAAAAACATAATCTAAAACCTCATATACTAAATAATATTCAAAGTTTTCCTACTGAATTAAAGGAAAAAAATCAATTACAAAGATTTCTAGGATATTTGACATATATTGAAGCATATACCAAGAAACTTACATAAATATGAGAACCCTTACAAGAAAAATTGAAAAAATTACCATATCTGGAAATGGATAAAACAAGACACTCTATATGGATAAAGTAAAAGCACAAGTAAAAATATTATCAACTTTATACCATCTTGGGCCATATGATAAAATGATAATTGAAATATATGCTTTACAAGAATATTGGGAAGCAATTTTGAAAGCAAAAGTAGATGACAAAGATGAATACCTTCGTAGATATACATCAGGATCTTTTCATAGTCCAGAACTAAAATACCTTAGTAGTTTAAAATAATATCTAGCTATTAAAAAGGTTATTAAGAAATTTGTAATATATGTCTTAAGTTCCAAATTCATTATTAGAACCAATATTAAGAATTTTGGTTATTTCTTAATAACTAATATTACAGGTGATTATAAGCAAGGAAGATTAGTCAGATGACAACCGTGGTTCAACCACTACAATTTTGATGTCGATCATCTCTTAGGAAATAATAATAGTTTAACAGATACTTTTACCAAAGAATTAGCACCTCTAATTATTTTTATGCTTACAAGAATGGAACATCTTGATATTAGGATTAAGATAACGAAAAAGAAGATAAAAATCCTACATGAACAACTCGAGTTTTTATACCTCGAGAAGTTTGTTATGAAGATAGGAAGTAAATAGGAAGAACTTGATTGTTCATAACAACTCTTAGAGTCCAAAAACTCTTTAACAACAACCAACATTACCTAGTAGGTTGACAACTCTAGGAAAAATAGCAAGGTCTCCAATACTATTTAAAGAGGCATATCTCCTAAAAACATCAAAGATAGTAAAACATCAAGTGATATTCAGGGAAACATCCCCCATAAATTGATTAGTCATTGAAGATGAAAATGACCAATATATAAATCTCAACAAACCACAATGGTTGAGTCTCTACAACTTGGCAAGAAAATCTACCTAGGTACATATAAAAGATATGAAGTTTCATACTATAGAAAAAGAATTTCTCGTAGGAAGTAAATTCAACATTTTTGAAGGAGCTGATCCAATATTTGTTTATAAAGTTTTCCATGCAAGACTAATAGAAAAAAAAATATCTCGGAATTAATTTAAGTGAATTAAATTATGTCTCAAAAAATTTCAAAAAAGAAATCAAAGACTTTAGGAAGAAGATAAGAGTAGGTGACAAGCTTGTTTATCTCAGATTTTTCAGTTCACTAATGGATTGGGATGAGGAAGGATGTATCAATCATTACGACTTCATCAAGTTAGAGATTTCCAACACAAACAGAGAAGTTTCTAAACCAAGGGAACTTCTAGGAAAGGAATTCAAAACATAACAACTTTGTGTATTAAGAGGTCAAATGTTAAGCCAAATTTACTATAAACTCAAGAAAGTTGACAATTCTACTAACACAAAAGTAAATTACTCAACCAATAAAGTCATCATTACTTCTCATAGTAGTACGACTCTCAACGAAGAGAATGGTGAAAAAAATCACCAAATTTGAAACTAATTTTAATAGAAAAAACTTGAAAAATGATCAAAAAAACAAGGAAAGTGTTCTATTTCTATGCCAAAAAGCCACCAAAGATCACATATGTATTTACTACATCAAAGATCAAGAAGGTGAAAATGCATCATCATCAACATCATCGAAAAAACTGTCGATAGAATATAACAAAAGAGAATAAAGAGGAAGAACTATTGGCAGAAGATGACAAAGAAAAATAAAGTTGTAGTTACGAAATTTTAGTCGGCACCATATGCCAAGAAAAAGTAATGGTTGAAATTGATATGTCAAAAAGCAATAAAGTAGATGAATTATTAGAGTAAGTATAAAATAGTGATTCATATCTACTAAAAAGGGATTTCTTGTGCTATAAAAGAAACATTTATTTTCATTTGGAAAACACTAATAAAACAGAGCACACAACTTGTAGCATAACAACACCCTTTATCCAGAAATTCCAACCAAAAATTATGTATCTAATAATTATGAACGATTAAAAATCTCTTCAAGTTTCTTAATTGGTCTTAGAATTGTAATAATTATTATATTATGAATAAAATAGAGTGTAATCACTCTTTTCTAGTAAGTCTAAATTGGACACCATCTATATAGGGAAGTAGAAGACTCACTATTATCAAGAAGGTATTAAGGTTTGAGCAAAATAGAGTAAACAGTGTAACAAGAGAAGACAAATAGAAGGGAAGACTATGGTGGATCTTTTAAATTCAGTTATAATAATTATAACTTTTAAGTCAATTAAGGATTTTGAATGTTTAAATATTTGCTTATATCAATTTATAATACTGATAAACAAGAAAATGAAAATAAAAATAAATATTATGATAAGGAAATTAACAAATATATATTTAATCAATAATATATAGGAATTAATACGTAGCGTTAAACAGTTAGCCCACATTTGCTACTAGAGCTATAGGAATATTAACATAATATGGATAGAAAAGTAAACACCATTATATTTAGAGATATCAATGGTATTAACTATAAAATCTAGGGACATTATAGCATTTTTTACAAATTTCAAAGGCATAAATGGAGATATGTTAAATCCCAGGGGCATTTTAGATAAATTTCCTAAAAAAATTACATTTTATGACTTTTATATAAATTTCATCCCCAAATGAAGCTACCTAAAAATTATTACATGAAATAGAATTAAAGTATACATAGCAAAGAGTTACCAGACTAATATGATCCTAGTCCTACCGTTATACCCTAATGCATTATGAGACAGTTGATGTATTGTAAAGCAAAATTAAATTTCAAATCAAACTAAAAAAAATTAGGATTAGAGCTCGTGGTCGTCGACCTAATTTCTATGTATTCAACTAAGCTTCATAGAAGCAACTTACAAGTAGAAAATTCATCAAGACACTAATCATGTGCCTTGGCCTTAAAGACAAGAATTAACATAATGTATATGGATTTGAGCTTTTCCTTAGTAAATCATCCATCATTTTCCGTAAGATTTCATGCTCTTGTGAACTAAGCCTATAGTGGGATACATTAGGTAGATTAAAGCTGAGAATGAAATCTATTTGATACTAAATCTTCCTCTTAGGAGGTAGTACATAGGGTAACTTTTTAGGATATTGATAGTGTATTCATCTAGAAATAACTATACCAAAGGTAGATGTGTCACTAGTTCATCTTTCTTTTCTTTGACTATAAAGGCTAGTACTAGTTCATTAATATGTGATGCTTTGATAAAATCATGCATGGTTGTAATAATCATGACTTTAGGTTTGTAGATGATGTTGTTTGAGCATAATGTACGACCCATTACCCAACTTTTATTGTGCTTGAACTATGAGACACAGTGCTCGAGCCTTCAGTCATGCTTGCGCCTTAAAGTTGGATGTACCAAGCAACCTCATAAGTTTGAAGCATCCAAGGTTCAACCACCAACTCAGTTTTACAATGTGGTCGCGCTTAGATTAGTTTATGCTCTTACTATTATACCCCTTTGACATGTTGTGACCTTTATGTAATTGACACATCTATATGTAATGTCACATATATATAACATTGGTTTCAAACTAGACTTATTCACTCTCATTTCAAAACATCTCACTAGTTTCTATCTCTAAATTGGATTATTCTTAACATTTTAGTGCCCAACGTGGGGCTTAAGGTTAAAGATTTCACCTCCTACTATTACCAATGATTTTCACAATGATTTGTACCCAAGTTAATGAAAGATTAAGACTGGCTAATGAGATGGTGCTAGAGAATAACATTTTGTCTAAGCACAAAGATAGTCGAGCTAAACCTTGCAACAACCTACCAAAGGAGGTCAATTCTCACATAGAATTGGCACAATAACCCTTCCAGCTCAAAAAGGAACTCGAGGAGATGAGACATGAAGTTAGAGCATTACATGCTCAAACAAAAGTTGCTTCATAAATGAAGATGTTGACTTAATTGAGGAAGTTGAGTTGATACCAAGGAGAAATAAGCCTAGTAGAGTGGAAGACATAATGGATAGGGGTCTTGCATCATAATGCTTGAGCCGAGCTATAGCCAACTCATTTTGAGCAAGAGGTAGCTCGGTACAACAACGAGCAGTTGCTTAAAGAAAAGAGCTTAAGGAAAGCATGATTTCAAGCTCTTGAAGAAACAAACAAAAACAAAAGACAAGGGAAAATATCACTATGGCATCGATAGAGATTTATGTGGCAATTATGTGTGTCCCCTTTCTTTGATGAGATAAAACACAATGAGCCACCCAATAAGTTCAATGCTCCTAAATGCCCTGATTATAAAGAAATAAAGGATCTTATGACTCATGTGCTCCACTTCAGAAAAACCATGGCCCTAGTAAGTCTCACTCGAGACAAAATAAATGTTATGATGTGCAACATCTTTGTTCATACCCTGTGTAATGGTGTACATAAGTGTTTTAATAACATGACACCTCATACTATTACTTCTTTCACACAATTTACCAAATTATTCACCACTAATTACGCAAGTAACAAGCCTATGAGGAAGGAATTTTAACATATTTTCTCAATTACTCAAGGAAATGATGAGTTTGTAGAAGAGTACATGAAGAGGTTCAAAGAAGATAAGCTATAAAACATAGATTGTCCCAAATCAATAGCTATTAAAGCATTCAAGTGAGATTTGTTAATAAATTCAAACATTTTTGCCAAATTGATGAAAAATGTGGCACATACCATGAATATGATGAGTATATAAAATTTATCAATCTAGAGAGGGAGTTTAGACGTGGCAGAAAGGGGAAGGTAGTTACAAAAGCCACCCCGAAAAAGGGAAGAGAAGAATGAGTCCCAAAAAAAATGATTCTAGATAAAATTGTTTTTAATAAAAATAAATATTTTACCCATAATCATATAAGAGGAGGTCAATAGTCTAGAAATTCTAGACCTTAGGATAGAGAACTCTTGCCTTTTAGGGACCACCCCTAAGATTAATCTTGGCCCAAGCTATTTTAAGGATGGAAAATGAATAGAATGTTAAATGGCCACCAAAGATGAGGGAACCTCTAATAGATACTTCTAAATGGTGCACTTTTCATAGAGACATAGGGCACAAAACACAAGATAGTAGAAACTTAAAGAAATAAATTGAAGATTTGTTATCCAAGTGTTACCCAGGTGACCTTGTAAGGGATGATAATAGAAGGGTTGAACCTCGGACTTAATGTGAGGTGCTATGATAACATATACCACTAGTTAACAGGGTAGAGTTGCATAACGATGACAATGTAAGGACTATACACTCCATATATGGAGGATCGGGGCTTAATAAAGCCTCCAATAATGCAAGAAAGAGATATGCATATGAATTGAGTGGGGCACCCCATGTTTATAATTTACATGAAGGGTCACCATCTACCTCTATCACTTTCACTCATAACGATAAAGCATCATCTTCCTATAAAGATCCTTTGATAATCATACTCTAGGTAGGGCGATACGATGTTTATAGTATCCTAGTTGATAGTGGGAGCTCGATACACCTCTTTTCCTCACAACCATACATGCATTAGGGGTGAAATATAGTGACATTACCAAGAAAGAGCTACCTTTTGTGGGATTCAATAGTAGCATCACATATATTCTAGGGATAATAGTACTTCTAGTCATGGTAACTGAATCCATTGTTATGACAAAATTCATGGTGATTGATGTCTCTACTCACTACAATCTATCTTGGGAAGGCCCTAAATATATAAAATAAGGGTCATCCTATCAACTTATCACCATGTCATCAAATACTCAACAGAGGAAGGTATAATATAAATAAGGGTGATTAGGAAAAAGCTAGAAGTTGTTACAATATTACTATGTAAGAGGTAGACCCAAAATAGCAACCACAGTGTGTGTCATCAAAGAAACACCCGAGCAAAGGGTAGGTAGTTTGCTCGGTTGATACGAATTAGTTTGAAGCCATACAAGTTGGTTATGAAGGGGAAGACAATTTTTTAAGAATGTGCATTAATGCTTGAGTTTCATATTTATAAAATATCTTCCAAGTGCACGAATCATATTGTAAGAAATGATAAGTATACTTCCAAGATCGATCTAAAGAGGAATTATGTAGTTTTAAAATAATTCAACAAAATTCTTAAAAATGAAAATTAAACCTAAACATCTTATCATAAAGTTTGGGTTTTATAAATATCTAAACTAATAACATAAGTTTAAAGATAGATTCAACAAACACTAGGCAAGAGTATTACTCTAAATTCAATCCATATAATCAAATCATAAATCTAATTTTCATATTTTAAGTTTACTACGAATATTATCTAATTACCATATTATTCTGTAATAAACTTTGTAGAATTCTTGAATAGAAAATAATACTTAATTCATTTTATAAAAATGTTTATCTACTTTAATATTTCACAAATATAATAATATTACTAATATCACATAGTATTTTTAGCTAACCATGCTTAATTTAATAAATGATTGGTAAATTAAAAGTAACATTTAGAACAACACATAAAATTAATCTGAAAATAGAAGAATATATTTAAAATTTATATCTCAAGCATATTCTTCCAAGTATAGAATTTCACAACTATTTTTGTATTTGAAAAACCTCTAAACAGATTTGTCAAAACTATTTATTGAACTTAAAAAGCTACCATATAAACTAAACTTTGTTTAATCGCAAAATTGAGAGAAATTTGAAACTAAACTAAAGAAAACTAAGAAAAGAAAAAGAAATCAGCTAAGAATTGTGAGCTAATGGGATGGTAATTACAAAGAGAGGTTTGGGGTTTATATAGAGTTGAAATACAAGGTGAACGATAGAAAAATGTGGATCATATGATTGGGTGTTGCAACATTTATTCTTTTTACTTTGTGGCATGCGCTAGTGTGGAACACGGTTGAATCATGATATGTTCATCACGGCCCGCATTGGTCTGAACTTCTATAATCTATTTTGTATTTCACCCCTTACATTAAGTTGAAACATAAATAAGGCTTACATATGTTTTTTTTCTTTATGTTTGTAATTGAGTGCTTCTAAGTACTATTCTTCAAGTATTTATCTGTTAAATCAATTTGAAGCTCTAAGTACGTGATAAAACAATAAAACATATCCATGATTCTAAAATGATTGCTAAAATGATGATAAAATAATACAAATATAAATCTATTTTAACATTTTAAAATACATAAAATCACGCTATATTTAGTACTTTTCAAGCACTTATCACAACCTCCAACTGATTTCTTATTAGTTTCTAGCAAGGAAAGCGAGAAACTATAAACAAAAGCTAAAATTAAATTAAATTAACCTAAATTATTTTCGTAGACTGACACAACTACATTTAATATATGTAACAAGTTTTTAAACTCCTATATTACACTAGTAGACTAATTTAAGTCTTATGAGGGCTTTCAGAGATGAAACCCACAAACATCAAACTAAAATGCAAAAAAATAATAGAAATAACTAAAATTTTAACAAAATAAAATTTAAAATAAAAGATAACAAAATAACAAAATAAAATGGCAAAACTTCTCATGTTTTTTAATCTCTTTCAAGTTCATAATTAAAATTCAAAGCATAAGTAAATTAATGTCCTAAACATTCAGAATTTATTGTAACAATTAGTTGAAAATAACATTCATATTCCACATAATAAATGCATCAATTAATTTTCCCAATTTCAATGTTTGGGATTCAAATTTGCTTCAATTCTAATCCTCACAAGTCATACTCTCAATATCAATGATTTAAGCACTCGATCAAAGATATATGCAAATAAAGTTTATGTAAGGAAACGAACTAATAAGTTCGTATATGTTTAGAGAAGAAAAGGCTTAATGTAATGTGTAACATCCAATCTCATGAAAGGATACGAATGAAAGGATTTATAAAAAAATCAAATACTATTCTCATGCATCAATTAAAATCATCAAATAAAAATATCAAGTATATGTCTTTAGAGATAAAGAAAATTCAATGACTACTAGGGGATTTATTTCTTATATTTTCATTTTGTAATTTCCATTTCTCACAACTTGAAATACTTTTTGGATCATAATATTTAGTTTATATTACTTATTTTTCTCTTTTTATACTTTATATATATGTGTGTGTTATTTTTTCTTTTTTTTTCTTAAGAGAGTGGACCCATATATGGTTTTGTATATATTTTTATGATTGTGATAAGTGGCTAATTTTGGCTTTCTTTTATATTGGTTTAGATAGCCACACACACACACACATATATTTTGGAAGACATGCATGAATGAAGCAAATGGTCTATACAGTGTGAAGCATTCATTTCCCCAAGTTTCAAGCACCTAAAAGGGTGATTATTGGCTCGAGGAGACAAGAATAGGTGTTTGTTGATGCTAAAAAGTTGGAGAAAACCCAATCATTACCTTCAAACATTGGGGGTAGAGAATGGCTCTTCAATAACAATGTCCATTGCTTTTTTTTCCTTTTGGTTTAGGCTGAAACATTAGGATTGTCTTTGCCCGAGCTCTTACTCTTATTTTTACCCTTCGAGTTACCTATACCCTTGGAAGAGCTTGTGCCTTTTTGGGAGCTAGCACTTTTTGAGTGTCTCTGCTCTTCTAGTTGGCAAGCCTAATAAGCATGACTTTGGGATCAAACTTCATTACTACAAAAAGAAAATAGGCATATTATAATATCAATATTAAGAAAATATTGCATGGGTATGAGTTAATTATAGGATGAGCTTATAGATACCATTACCATCTATCATTATTTCAAATTCATCCCTAAAGTCACTAGGTGGAATTCTACGTCATACTGGTGCTTGAGGCTTACAAATGATTTTGGTTAAATGAGGGATAAAGCCTAGTCTCATCAAACCATGTGCTACAAAATACGATGTTGTTAAAATATCATTCTAAAGTGTAGACTCAGGTAGATAATTATGGATACTTGTAAACCTTCCATTGGCCGTTGATCTCTATACAGTGGTATAAGTGCTCGAGCTTCTAATCACTAGCTTCATGTCGGCCCAAGAACTTAATATGAGCCTCTCATCACTCTCATTAATCTCCTATTAAGAATAGATATTTAAGAAATATTGTTTCCTATTCTTTTCATTCTCTAGAAGCACAACATTTAAACCATTGTCTTATTTGGTTAACATGTAGACCATCTTTGTGTCAGTAGGGTCTTATTTCAGCATGTATACTTCATTGAGCTAACTAGGCATGAGCTGGATCCTCATCAAAAATTTCCTTATGAATGGGTATAAAGGAAACTTAAGCTTGGGCCACAAAGCCTTTTCATAGAAGGTCGTACAACCCTTAGGAGAAGGTTTACTATCCAATGCATCTAGGTTAGGAATAAATATATTAACAGTTTGTGATATGTAATATATTTTCCTTAGCCTCTCCTTATACCTTCGAGTTAAGCCACTGGTGGACACCTTGGCATTCCAACCAATTTTTCAACTTATTGGCTCCCAGTTCCTTTTTAACGTGACTTTTTTCTCTACTCTCATGAGCATATATTTTTGAGTGAGGAACACTCAATATGGTGGTCGAGATGTTGATGTGGAAGGAACCTTAATTTGCATCTCTTCATTCCTCTGAGGATATGCTCTCAATTATGGCATACTTTACTCCTAATTCGAGTAAGTGGGATATTGAGGACTTTCCATCGAAGAAGATTTTGAAGAGGTTAAAAGTAAAACTATTCTACCTATTTCCCTAGTCACTATCACTATTTCCCTGTGCATGTTCACTACAAAAGAACAAAAACTAGATAAAAGAGATAAGATATGAGAACTTAGGGATTTACCTAAAGTCAAGGTGTGAATTTAAGAAGTCAAGGAGTGAAACTAAGAATTAATCTTTAAAAAAAGGAGATTTGGTTAGGCGTAAGGAAAAATTTGTAAAAACCGAGCAAAGATATTTAAAATGTTGACATGATAATCTTAACACCTGAACAAAGAAACTGTAAGTGATAGAGCATTTTTTGAGAGAATTTGGTTTGATATTAAGAGAATTTTGGAAAAGAATGCCTTACCTCCCTAAGGATCCAAATTTTCTCTTTCTAATCAATTGACAAGTTGAGAGGTCTATGAAACATTTATTAGGGTGTGAAAAATTGTTTCATATTCAATGTGTCATTTCATTTTCCCATTATTTTACTCCTCCACCTCAATTAAAGAACCGAGCTGATAAAGTAGTAGGACTTAATTTTTGAGCATAAAGTATAACTTACTGCCCAACCTTTATAGTGTTGGAGCACTAGGTATCCAAGAAAACTCACAAATCTAAAGTATCTAAGGTTCAATCACTAGATCGATCATACAATGTGTTCGTACTTAGATTAGTTTATACTTTTACTATTGTACCCTTTTGACACACTGTGACGTGCACTACCTATGTAATCGATATATGTACATATAATGTCTTATATGTGTGTGTGTGAATCTAGTATCAAACCAAACCCATTCACTCACATTTCATAACATTTCTCTAGTTTTTCTCTCTAAATAAGATTATTCACAATAGATGTCTTGTTATGGCTTTGGTTTAGTAGAACATGTGGTAAGTATTAAAGCTATTGTCATGTCTCTCCAATCAAATAGATACATATTTTACTTCCTCTTATGAGTTGCATTAATGTCATGTTGCCACTTCTTGCATAATAGAATATGGCATGCATCCATATCTATTACATCATACATTGTCTTGATCAAAGCCTTAGATATTGTTGCTTTTTAGATAATCAAGACAATCGATCAAGTGGTAATACAATTGGAAAACTAGTTATGTGTGAAGAGCTTATTAACCTTTTGAATATGTGATTTATGGTTCGAGTTTTGGGAGGTGCAACATCTCCCATTACGAGTTACAAACCTTTATGTGCAAATTGTATGCATAGGCCTTCCCATTAGTACTTGATTGGTAATCTCAAAAAACAACCTATGATCCTAGGGCACTTGGAGAGGTTTTTCATAACAAAAAATAATAATAAACAAGATAAAAGAATGCAACATGTCTGAGATGAATAATGGCTACGCATAACATAATGCTTGTTTTATTGCATAATATAGAACCAATACAATACATGTGTTATTATACTATTGGTTATAAGTATGATTAATGAAAGTAGAAGGGACATTTTGACTCTTTTACTTGCATTCATATAGTTGTTTTATCGCCAAGTTAGCTTATCAGTTTCATTTTTTATATATATTTTTACATCAATTCCCATATATTTATAATAAATTATTGTTCCCTATGCATTTTATGTGTTTACTTTGTATTATATAGGTATTGGGGCATGAAATGAGCAAAAAAAAAAACAAAAATTTGTATTTAAAGCAAAAATAAGTCACTCGATCAATCGAAGAGTCAAGACAAGTACAACAAGCAAGATTCAATCGATCTAAAAAGGGGCTCAATGGATTGAAAACTAGGTCAATCAATTAAGCACTATCGATTTAGAAATAGAAAAAAGTTAATTGATCAAGAAAGAGTCTCGATCGATCGAGAAATCCAAACAACACTCAAATCTACCATTTTTTAACACAACTTTTAATCTTGGCAATTGGATCAAGAAAATTTTAATCCATCTTGGATTAAGCTCTATAATACACTATATAAACCACCTAAAGGGTCCTCAAAACATAAAAATTGCTACAAGAAACAATTTCCACAAGAAATAAGGAAGATCAAAGAGCACATCATTGGTAACTTTTAGAAGAGGCTTTGAAAAAAAGATTCGAGATTTTCATAAGCTTTTCTTTGCTCTTCTTTTTATAAATTTTCATGATAATGATGCTATTCATATGGAATCCATGTCTTAGCTAAATTAATAATGTGATTATGGAAAATTCTAAGTCTTAGACTATGATTTAATTTATTTAGTATCATGATAATTTAAGTTTTAATTCTTAATTTTTGATGTATTTAATTCTATGTTTAAATATCAAAATTATGCATGTTATAAATCAAGTGTACAACTAATTTGTCGCATGGATATATTTATATCTAAAGATTCATGTACATAGGAAAAATTAAGCGAAAGTTAATTGTTCTTCCAACTATAATAAATAACTGATACCTAGATGAGGAGTAGAGATGCTACTCCATGGAATTTTTTCACGAGTTTTATACCAATTTGGCCAAACATCTCATAAACATGAATTAAGCAACTTACGCAAAGAAAGTACAAAACAACATGCTTAATACAACACACAACAAAAACAATCATTAGATACGAATTTTTTTTTACAATAAACACACTAGTGATGACATGCCTTATAGGCTCTGTCCAAGCTAACAACATGCATACATGGTAAACAACATGCAACATGCAAAGCAATCATACATACTGAAAAACTATAAAGGATTTCATTCACTTTAAGACCTCATATGTGAGAATATATTTGATAAATAATGATTGTACTTTCACTGCATGCAATTAAACATAGCAAAAAAAACCATATTGAAGAGTCTGACACCTGGTACAATACCAAGGTAAGAAGATACTAACCTCATAGAGACTCACACCAAACAAAAGGCACATGAAATATAAATTAATCAAGAAACAGACATATTAATTTACTATAGAAAAAGCAATGAATAGAAAGCTATAAGCATGCTACATGTAAACAAAATACAACTACAAAAAAAAAATAGCTTTCTAATTAGAGTTTAGGTCTAATATGTTTGCATATACACGATAGAAACTCAAATTATACTAACACAATAATATAATCATGCAAAACAACATTGAAATCTAAGCTTGATGCATAATCAGGTTAAAGATAATCACAGTAGTAATGTAAATAAAAACATACAAGCAATATTATAAAGTAGATGAAATATTTAATATTAAGAGAACAAGCAATAAATAATAAAAGCTTTCTAATCAAAGTATAAGCTTCAATATGCAAACACACACAATTTAAATCTGATTGTACTAACCAATCAATAAAACATGCAAAATACAAAATATAACGAGGTAAACCCACGTAGAAACTCTATCTATTTTGTAACATCCTCAAGTTGCTTATGGTAATCACTCGATAACAAACCAATCCAGTAAGCAATAAAAATATTACAACCCTAATAAAAATAAAATCTTTATTACTTCTATCAACTTGAACCTTTGTTCAAACTGCATATTACTTGCTACCATTGCAATAACTTAGTTTGACACACAAGCATGGTTTTCTTTCAATGCTAACACCACCCAATATGGTGTGATAAGTAACCAAGAATCAATAATGTGAAAAGAATGAAACAATCAACTTTGAGGTACACCCTCAATCACGAACAACCAAAAATCACTATGGGAAACACTTTCACTACAAACCACAAATCTTCTACGTGTGACACACAACCACCCATGTATCACACATAACTAAAAATTCTCAACTCAATGTCATAGTGTTATGTCTCACACAAAAAACAAAATAGTCTTTAAGTTCAACACTCAAGCATACTATTTTGCCTATAACACTCAGCTGACACACGACACACAACCACACAGGCTTCTTACATAAATACCACTTGCAAACACTGCATTAAGTACTCACCACTCAAGAGCACAATATTACTCACACAATCACAAATACCTAATAATACTCAAGATAATAATGATCTAAACATAAAAAAATGAAATATAAATTTGATAGAACTTTGTTTCATATTTTCTAGATGAGAAATAAGAAGATATTTATATAAGTTTTCCAAGCTCACAACCAGCCTCACAATGACCTTGTTGTGGTCCTCGTCGACTACCTTGCCATGACCTTGTCAAGGGGTGTGACGAGACCCTTATCGAAGGGTGTGGTGTAGTGTTAGAAATTATATTTTTTTGTTCCAAAAATTATCGAATAATTTTCATAAATAACCATACCGAAATTGAGACAAAAACACAAGTGATAATGTCGGCTCACTTCTATACTTGCTTTCCAAAAATCAAAATGCTTAATCTACCATACATGATGAAAACCAACCATATGGTGTGTAAACATGCTCGTATATAAAGTGTACCTAACTATGTACATATGTGTATTATTAATCCGCAAAAAATTACATTGTTGAGATCAATATAACCAATTGCATGAGAAGCCACATCAGTACAAAACTGCTTATTAATAGGCTAAAACGGTACACTATGTACTAGAGATTTAGACACAGGTAAAGAAGGAAACAACTAGGAACATGCAAGGATGAATCAAAAGATACATGTGATGTACCTTTGGATAAAGAAGTAGACTTGCGAAAAGTAAAGACAGACTCAGCAAAGACAAATTTCTATTTACCAACAATTATGAGTAGTCATATCTAAGCACACATAACCACATTGGTATAGCTAATATTTCTTATATTTTCAATCTCAAGATGTTAAAATAATCACTATTTCAATTGGTATAGCTAATATTTCTTATATTTTCAATCTCAAGATGTTAAAATAATCACTATTTCAATTATCTGCAGTTAAAATATCCATCCTTAAAACACCTATCACTATTACACAGGGATAATTAATTAGTCTCATCTAACAAACTCTTTACTTAACACTTTATACGTTAACCCAATAGATTCTTGTAATATTGATTGTATGTTATTCCCAATCAATTCAATTCCATTACATAATACCATCATATTATGTTTCCATTTCCTCGTAACCAAACATGATCACATTATCAACGTACGCATACCCTGCCAAAACACATTACATACTAGAGAATACAAGTAAACAGAACCAGTTCTATAATTAACACCAAATTCAACTATAAATTTCATTCCCATCAATCACCAACTAAGCGAATGTTAGGAGCCTCTTATATATAAGAGTCCCAGAGAGACACTATCATGTGAAGGTTACACAGGCACTGACAGCAGAATTACAAATCATGTTGGATTGGAGAACATAACCTACAACTCTAAAAGAAGAAAAATCAAGGTAAAAGCTCACCAACGGCAACCATAAATATGTTGGTAATATTAAGGTTGCATGGGCCCTCAAATAGAAAGAGAATATTTAAAAAAGGCAGTTAAAACAAGCAAATATATCACCATTTGTCCCATCCATTTCCTGAAGTACATGCTAAAATCCATATTGAAAAGCGCATAGAAAACACTTGCCTCTAGAATCCTCATATGTCCATTGGAGCAACATCTTGTTCAGGTTCAGCACCTTGGTCAGCACCAGCACCTCCTTCTGCAGCACCACCTTGCGCAGCAGCAGCAGCAGACTCAGTGGCTGGCCCCTCTTCCTCTGCCACAATCTCAAAGGCATCAATCATCCGCTGAACAGACTCTTGATCTAAAATATGGAATGGCTCTCCAACTCCAACCACAGCAATCGTACAAATGGAGCTCTGCAGTTTCTCCCCTTGCAATGTTTCCCTTGTTGCAATGAGTGCATCCTTAATTAGATCCTCACGTGATGAGTCCATGAATTTCTTAAATCTCCGTTCCAAGTATGTCTTCGCAGCTTGTGAGCGAGACCCTATGGCAAAAGCTTGATATTCAAAGTAGTTACCACTTGGGCAGTTGTAGTAGAGATGAGCTCCATTCTCATCCAGCCCTCCCACAAGTAGTCCAACACCATACGGTCGTTTCCATGAGCGCTGGGTGCAAACCTGCCACCAGCAAGAATAACTAAGCTATGGAAAAGCATATTGCACCTCATGCTGCAAAGACAATTATAACAATATAGCAGAAAAGTGGCGGTTGTTTCCAATGTAACCAATAATGTTTTGGAAACTTTGATTTGACAGCAATTTTGAAGAAACAAATAAAAAACTTCACCATTTATAAAGAACAATTGACCCTAAAATCAAATCACTTAAATTGTAGGAATTTTCTCAGGCTAACAAACAAAAGTGTAATCTAATGACCAATTCAAGATCTGAAAAGCAGTTTAAACGGTTTAAATTGCAATGTACATTGAGGGCAGAGTGCATGAAAAAATGCATGCTAATTTAATCTCAAGACTAGACTGATCTAGTCCATCCACCAATATAATACCAGTGGAAACTTCCATAAGGATGCCAAAGTTTTGAAACATGAAAATTTTCAAAAAATTGTGACCTCTGCATCTTTTTATATTTTTCATAAAATTGCACTAAAGATATAAAACTTGTACGGGCATAGGACAACGCGAGGGAATATAACCGAGAGACCCATGTAAACATACATAAATACGGATGATGTGGATATATTAAAGCAGAAGTTTGAATGTGTCCATGTGGAGAGGGAACGAGGGCCGGTTTCCCATTTCTAAATTAGATTTAAAATGCCAACCAGAATAATATCAACTTAGGCACATATCCCTAATTGTACGGTGAATTAGTGAATCATGCATATATAAAATACAGAATTTCACATCATGGATGATACTTATAGCATGTTTGTTACATTAGACCTTGACTGTATAATTTGTAGTCATACGTTTGGTTATAAAGTGAGACCATACTATACAAAATAAAAATTGTACGATTGTGTAAAAAATTCTCCTACTAAGAGTGTAGATCTAAACCGTAATAGAAACTTAACTTAGTTTGTTTGAATTTTTTTTTCATCTCAAAATAATTTTTTTAAAATGTAATAAAATTATTGACAAATAAATTTTTATGATTAATTATTTTGATAGGTAAGAAAATTACATAAAACAAATTAAATATTATTGTAAATATGAATTATTTTATTAAAATATTTATAATCAATTTTATCCAACTATATTATACAGATTGTCCCAAACACTATAAAAAATATATGACTAATTATAATACAATTCAGTCCAACACAAATATACTTAACCTATCCAATACAGCCAATAAAGAATGAAAAATGACTTTCACTAGAGTCAAGTATCTTATCTAGTCATCAAGGAAACAAAAAAGGAAATTCATAATTCACTTTCAGTTTCAGTTTCAGTTTCCCACCAAAAAAAAAAAAAGAAGTGTACAAAAAAGATTCATTGGCTTGACCCAAAAAAAAATCTACTTAACCTCCTCGTCTGAAGCTTCGTGTGGCTTGGTTAAAGATTTTTCATAGTAACTCTATTAAAAATTAATTCAAAGGTATCAATAGTTCTAACTCAACTTGTTAACTCAGCAAAGTGATACAGGGACGATAGACAATCTGAAAGCTTAGCGCATATTTTGAAATTCTCCACAGATGCTTCATATTGTTAAACGGGATATCAGTAAAATGTAAACACTTGAAATCTTTTGAACCATAAAGAATAAGACAAGTAATTCAATCAAATGGTGTTTGCAATGCAATTGAAGGACTTCCTCCATTTTGTCGCAACTTGGTAATCACACAATGCGTTATGGGTTATTACATAGCATCTTCTAGAAATGAACAAACAGACAGCTCTTAATAAACTGCAAGATGGTTATCTGACTCAATATGAAAACTCCACACAGCTAAATACTCACGGAGCCGGAAATTTTGCTCAGAGAGACACCATACTATAAATTACCAGCATGAATAATTATTTTTTAAAATTTTAATTATCTAATTTAACCTTTATGAATAAATGAGTACTTCCACACTTCAAATATATTAAAAATTAAAATCAAAACTTGTTTTCTTTTGAATCCTTTGTGAGACGTTTAAAAGAGAGAGAGAGAGAATAACACAATGCTATAATTCATGAATATTGTTATCGGTGTAAAATATATGAAGTTAAAACCATTTTTTTATAGATTCAATATTAAATGTTGTCAAGATGGCATAAATTTGAGTGATATAATAGTATGATAAAATAAGAGAAAATGAAAAATGAATATTATACCAATTCTAGTTTCAAAAAACAAAAATTATTTTAAAAAGATTTTATAACAAATTATAGTTTTAAAAAATTGATTAATGTGGCATCATATATTATAAAAAAGTACCATTTTAATTAAATGTCAGAAAGAAAATTTAAAATTTTAGATGATAAAGCATCTAGCATACTATACTAGAAGTTTAAAATACAAAGCTAAAGTTAAAAATACATATCATTTGCTTTTAAGTCTTGTACTATGGAACAGAACTCATCTGCTCACAAGATTGCAAATTTTTCATTTGGATGATATGAAGATGCAATTTGGTGGTTTGAAGTGCCAGTTTTGTTTACTGAGGTTATTGATTTGAGTGTGATGATTACAAATGGTGTGACAGCATCTTACTGGTTGAAGAATAGTGTGCCCAACTAATAATTATTATGTGCCACATCATTTCTAAACTATCATAAATTTTTGATAAAAAGACTTTCCTATTGATTTAGATTACTCCTTTTATGATATAATTACTTGATGACATGAATGAATAGAACTTTTGAAAAAAGTCAGCCATATGGTTTTATTAGCTAGTAATTTCAAGAATTTGTGATTTATAATAGATAATTGAACATAAAAACTAACAAAAATCAAAATGTATTACAAACTCAAGATGAAAAATATTTAGGAAAACAACAAAAATAACACCCTAAAAAATATAACCATAAAAATAGTACCCCTTATACCCACCTCATACATTTTCAATATTAAAAAAAGTCTAACACATTATTTTATTTTGAACGCCGTCTAATTAGACGCCGTTCGAATTGAACTATAGTCGTTTAGACATATTCAATGTTGAACGTTGTTCAGTTGAACCCCATTCAATATTATTACGGTATTATTTTTGTTGTTATAAGTTTTAGGAGTGTTATTTTTTATAATTTCCTAAATATTATTTTTTAAGAGGGGGTAATAAATCAATATTACAGAAATATTATATCTAAAAAACTAATATGCAAAAGTTGAGGAGCACGTGACTCCTCTGGTCACGTGCTGGCTCAGTCTGTGGACTCAAACAAAGATCATTTTTCCCGTAGTACAGCTTTAAGGACACTAACAAAGCTCTGCACCACCCAGGGGAAGATATAAAGGCATGGAAGACGAGAAATTAAAGTTCAAAGCACCATTAGTTTGACAAATCAAAAGCCAATTTAACAAAACATCCCTAATTTCCTACCTAAAATCACCTTTGTCTGTTTCTAGGATTGTGCTAAGCGTCAATCTGTTAGCAAATTTGTACAATTTTGGGATACCATAGTATTCACTCCATGAAAAAAATATTGCCCTCAATTCAACTGAACCCTAAAGAAAAATCATTGGTTCAGTTAGGGGAAATCATCTCTCTATCAAATGTCATAAAGAAAAATATATATATATACTCCAAATGGCTTCGACTTGCATTCCAAAATCCTTAACTTTCCCAGAAAAGTCTCGATAGAAGTGTTGGAAAACTATGAATATAACTTGTAACTGTTTTTCTCTCTCAATGAGAATCGGTAGTAATGATTAAATATTATTAATCATCAATTAAACCAATTTTCTTTTCTTTCTTTTTTCCTTCCTTCCCCTCCTCTTAATTTTCTTTTGCCAGATTATATATATATATATATATTGGAAAAGAGGCAGAGAAGAGAAAAGAAAAAAGAAAAATTAAGTTGGAAAAGAGGCAGAGAAAAGAAAAAGGAAAAATAAAGAAAATTTGTAGTATTTTTAAGAGAGTTGGGAAATTTTCGTAGAGTTAAGAAATTTAAAAGCTTAGTATAAGTTTATTGTTAGTTGATCTTAATAGATTTTTCTTTTTTTGAGTTCCGAGTTAAAAAAATATCTTAAAAACAACGTATCATACACAAACCTAACCTGTATCATTAGTTTACTCAATTTATACTTTATATAATTTAAATTTTATATTTATAATTTATATATATTTATATTTATATAATTTTAATTTATAATTATAAAATATTTGTTATTAATTAGTTTTTCCTTCATATTTTGTCCCAAAAAGGGGCAATGCCACCACTCCAGTTCCGTACTAAAACTTAAATCCCAATTAACGATCTAACAGCAACAGCTAAAGAAAAAATCACATAGACCAACAAAAAAAATACACAACGGAGCGTCAAAGATTGAAAATTAGGGCATTATGATTAAAGTACGAACCTGAGCCTTATCCGCGAGTTGAACGACAAGTCGTCCAACAGGAAGCGGAGATTCATATGTGTAGCTGTAATTGATACATTCGGATCGCATATACCGAGAGAGAACACGACCGTCAGCAGTGAGACCGGCAATGGCGACTCCGATATGGTCATCGACTTTAAAGATCTTCTTCTGGTGAGAGGAGAGCTCGGAATTAGCTTTGTTAACACAGGCCAAAATAACGTGGGTTTTGGATCGGAGACCTATGGCCGCCGAACCTTGCTTAACAGCTTCCATAGCGTACTCCACCTGGAACAGCCTCCCAGCTGGACTCCATGTTGTCACGTCCGTATCGTACTGGTTCCTAAACATATTTACGACGTTGTTTTACAGTTTAGAACGAACACTGAACACAGGACCAGAACTTGTTTGCAGGCTTTTGAGGGAGTAAAATGGTTAAGAGTTTATAGAGGTTTTCTTTTTCTTCAAGCAAGTAGCTGAGGAGGGAGGGAAAGAGGGAGGTTTATGACTCTTGCCTAGTTTTATTAACGTTATTTGGTGATACGTTTCGTAAATGAGTATTTTAATCAATAATTTTTAAATCAGTTTTATTAATATTATTTATAAAAATTATATATTAGATGAATTATATCTTATAAATTATCAAAATTAAAATACTAGATTTCAAAAAATATAAGGAATAACCTTTCATCCGTATGTTTAATTGTATGTTTCCTATTTTGCCCCTTCGATTTTTAAGCCCAAAGACTGCCCAACTTAATGCAAACTGAGTCCAATGTTTCAGGCAACATAAAAGAAAATGTTTCTAAACCAGCCGGAGAGTTAATGGTAGTGTATTTATTTTTTACTTTAATTTATTTAATAACTCATGTATTTTAAAAGTAAGTTATTTTTTAAATTTTTTTATAGATTAATTTAATTTTTATATGATAATTTAATTCTTAATATTTTTATACATATAATTTAATTATTTACAAAATTTTATTAAAAATTATAATTTTATGAAATTAATTTAAAAATATTTTAGTTAATAATACCTTGATTCAATTTTTCAATTTATTTCATCTCAATGTTTTTTAAAATATATAATTTATTCTTAACTTATAACACAATTTATAATTTATCTTCCATATATTTAAAATTATATTTAATTTTAAAAAATTTTATTTTAACATAATTTTTACTCTACTATATTATTTAAAATATTAATATCATTTTTTTATTTTTTAGCTAATTTATCGTATGTTTTTAAGTAAAATAAAAGATATAAAAATAAGAATAAATAAAATTCTAATAAATAAAATTCTATCTAATTATTCCAAGTGTTGTGTATTTTATTATTAAAAGTGTATTTTTATATGTGTATATATATATGTATATATATATACACACCATAATTTTAATATTGCAATAATCATCTTTATCACACGACTTATCAATTATAGTTATTTAAAAAAAACTTCAAATTTATATAATTAATCATGATTTTAATTATCTATAATTAAAATACCCATTTTTATTTATACAATTTCAAAACTAATAACTATGGGCTAACTTCCCTTATTTGTGCTTTAAAAGGTGATTTAGTGCTTTATCCTTATTTTTTGATTTGTTTTTTGTTAACTTCCATTTTCATTCTTCCATTGAAATAATATCATGGAATTTCTTTTCTTTAAATAAAAATATTGTTAAATCATGTAATTTTATATATGTACTCATTAGTTATTTTATTTATAAAATTATACTTATTAGTCTTTTTGCTTATAAAAAATGTACTTATTAATTATTTTACTTATAAAAAATGAATCACATAAAAACTTTTGTTGATAATTTTTTTTAAATAGATGTTGATAAGAATGTTTTCGTCATTTATCCTCAATTTATCAAACCAAAAAAATTATAAACATAATTGATTAAAATATTATCATTTTTTACCCCATTCTATGATTGAAATATCTTTGATAATTTTTATTTATTTTTAAATAAATTTAAAATTATTAAATATCTCTTTTTGGCACCATTTTTATAAACAAAGTGACTAAATGTCACCTTCTTAAATTTAAGAGATTAAATGACATATTTTGTATAAGTAACGAGACTAATGTGTCATTCCATCCTTCTTCCATATCCAGATATCTATTTGTCTCTCTTTTCTCTTCTTTCTTTGCCCATCTACATATTGTTCCCTCGATTTTATACCCAATCTATTCTGGCAAGCCAGGTGATTCCACCATCATCACTGGCAAAAACCATCCCTACCATCATTGCTGACAAGGCTAGCTCTACCACCATTGCAAATAAGTCCATGGTGTTCCATGTTTTCTCTCTTCCAAAACTCTTTTTATTCTCTTAGCCATCATTCCCATCAATATTTGTAATTGTGGTACTGGTGATGATCTAAAAAAGTAGCTTCTCATTCTGAAAAGTTCTGTCTACCAAAGTTCTAGTTCTTCTATCAAAATCTAAGAACTCTTCCTTCTAGACAAAAATGGGGAAATAAAAAAATGTATGAAGCGTATGTCTTGATTTTCATTACTCTCGTGGTAAAAATATAAGGGGAACATAAGAAGAAAGAAACTTAGGATTGGCTTCTGTATAAAACCAAGGAAAAAAATGTTAGATCTCAATGATTATACTATCATTAAGGAAGGATAATGTGAGATTCTTATATTAGAAAATCACATTTTTTATACTAGCCATTTAATTTAATGGGTCGAAATTAAGTCATCTAATTTTGGTAAGTCCCTAAATTGCTCAAATTGATATGGATTGATTGATTAATTTCGATTTTTTTCCTTAATTAAGGGATTGCGGAAACCTTAATTGAGCAATATATGAAAAACTTCGATTATAGTCCTGAATACACAAAATTACAAATAATTTATCTTATTTCCATTTGAAAAAGAGACGACAATCTTATTGATGGGCTTAGGCGATTTGATTGAGGAAGATCACAAACCACCCCTTTCTTTTGTTTATCCATTTGTAATTAATTATCATAGTATTTCTGCAACAATAATCAATCATTCTCAATGGATCTAAGTATTTCACTTGAATCCATAAATTCTTGATAATCTAGCATGATATAGACCCTAGAAATTTTTGATATTCTATTACAGGATGTTTATATATAGAACTTGTTTATGAATTTTAGTAGGATTTAACTCTAACAAGTAGTATCAGAATGGTCATCGTTGTTAGATTATTAAGATTTGTAAATATTCTATTCGTATAGTGTTTGAATAGAAAATTTATGTTTATGTAAAATTCATTGAATTTTAAGATTTTAGGGTTTTTGAATTTACAATTAAAGCATGTTCATTGCAAAGTTTGGATAAAAAGTTTTTTTATGTGGGTTTTTGGAATTTTGTAATAACTTATTCTTGTGATCAAATTTAGAATCTTTCTTGTTATTGTTATTGATAATTGAATAGGTTAGTCCTCTTTCGCATATTTAGATGAATTTCTTGAATTTCTAGTTGTGCATGTATGGATTTAGAAGTTGTATTTTTTTCTTTTGTTCTTTGTTCATATAAAAAACTAACTATAATTTCTTCTTCTTTTATGTGGTTGTTTTATTATTTTGTCAGATTAGTCTAACATTTTTAATTAAATTGATTAAAATAACATGTTGTTAAAGTAACCTCTATTGTGAAGATTTATTTAAGTAAAAATACATAGATTTTTGTGCAGAGTTATTTTGGTGAACTATGCTTGGCCCAAAGGAAGACATATTTTGGCCAAATAACAATGCATCTATAATAATAAGTTCATGATGGTTATAAATACATTTATTTATTTGTTTTCATGTGAATAACATTTGATCTAAAGAAAGGATGTTGTTTGATAGAATCAATTGTCAATATTTGATCAATGCATTGAGAGTACCACTTATAGTTAATTTCTCTATCCAAAGACTAAGAATTAATCCCCAATTTGAATTATTTGTTCATAGTTTGATTTATTTCTATGACATGCTTATTAGATGTAAGTATACTCGTTAATGTTGTTCTCTATATAGTTTATGTTGCTATTGTTACGAATGTTTCTGCCCAAGTCAACAACATCCCAGTGTTGAGAGGGATGAACTTCAAAATCTAGAAAGAAATCGTGGAAATTGTCCTCAGTTGTATGGATTTGGATCATATACTCTAGCTGGATCGACCCATTGTTACTCCAAAAAACCACAATAAGGTTAAAATTAAAAAGTGTGATTGGTCTAATCAATTGTGCATGATGATCATGAAACGCTCCATTCTAGAAGCATTTTGGGGCTCTATTACTAAATCAAGAGCGCATAAGTTCGTGGAAGAAATTGAGCAATATTTTTCCAAAAACAAAAAGTCAAAGACAAGTAGTTGTCTATATGAAGTATAAGGACAAAGGGAACATAAGGGAATATATCATGTAAATGTCTCATTTTGCATCAAAACTCAAGTCTCTTAAGTTTGAGCTATCTTCTTGCACATTTTGGAGAATTTAAAGTGATTTATATCACTCAAAAGGAAAAAATGGTCCCTTAATGAGCTTATATCTCACTGTGAGCAAGAAGAAGTGAGGAAGCAATTGGATAAGACTAAAAGAGCTCACTTGGCCTCAACCTTTTAGAACTAGAAATAAAAGAGAGTTATGGTTACTATAGAAGGTTCTTTTCATGCACCAAAAGAAACAAGAGAAGGAGGATGAAGAGTTTCCTGCTATTTTTGCAATAATTCGATACATATGAAGAAGGAGTGCTCTAAGTAGGCCACCTGATGTGTAAATAAAGGTATGCTTTTAGCTTTAGTTTGTTCTAAAGTTAATTTAGCTTTTGCACCTAAGGATATTAGTTGAGTAGATTTTAGTGCTACTATTCATGTATGTATGTCTATACAAGGTTACCTGTGGAGCCATCTACCAATGATGCTAAAAGATTCATCTTTGTGGGTGATGGCAATATAGTTGTGGTGGAAGATATAGGAACTTTTAGATTAAAATTGAAAATTGGATTTTATTTGGATTTTTTGAGATATTTGTTTCACCATCTTTTAAACGGAATTTAATTTCTATTTCTAGTTTGGATAAATAAGGATCTTCTTATTCTTTTAGAAATATAATAAAATTAGTCTCTATCAAAATTCAAATTTTATTGGTTCTAGTTCTTTAATTGATAATCTGTTTATGTTTTATGTTGTTAGTTTCTATAGTGAAAGACAAAAAATAAGTTCATGTAGTACAAAGTAAAAATTAAGTGAGAATTATACCACCTTATTGGCATAAACGTTTAGGTCATGTCTCTAATTAGAGAATTTAGAGGCTTGTGTCAGATGGAATTCTTGAACCCCTAGATTTATCAAAATTCCAAGTTTGTTTTGAGTGCATCAAGTGGAAACAAATAGATGTTACAAAATTAGGTGTCGAGAAAGCTACAGACATCTTAGAACTTATACATACTGATATTTGTGGTCCATTCCCTATGGTTCATGGAATGGACAACAATATTTCATTACATTCATAGATGATTACTCTAGGTACAATTACCTATATTTGATACATGAAAAGTCGCAATCCTTTTGACATTTTTAAGTCTTTCAAAGCTAAAGTTAAACTTCAATTTGGAAAGAAAATTAAAGCTGTCATTAAGATTGTGGTGATGAGTACTATGAGAGATGTGACTTATTAGGAGAACAATTTCAAGAACCTTTTGCAATTTTTCTTAATGATTTTTTTCTAGAATACACCATGCCAGGCAAACCTAGCATGGAAATTATTATAAAGTAATGAAACTATACTCTTAAGGATGTGATAAGGAGTATGATTAATAATTCATCTTTACCAGAGTCAATTTAGAGAGAATCTTTAAAAACTGTAATACACATCCTTAATAAGGTACTGAGCAAAGTAGTTGCCAAAACCTTCTATGATTTTTGGACTGGTAAGAAGCCGAACATTAGACACCTTCACATTTAGAGTTATCCAGCTGAGACATGACCTTATAGGCCACATGAAATAAAACTAGATTCAATGATGGTTAGCGGCTATTTCGTTGGTTACACCGAACACTCTTAAAGCTATAAGTTCTACAATCCCACTATATTATCCTTTCTTGAAATAGAATATGCCAATTTATTAAGGATATTGAGTTTGGGGAAAGAAAATGTAAAGAATTTTGTCTTTGAAGAAGAATATGTTATTAATGGTGATTAGATATTCATACCTATCATTGTTCAAGACATAGTTCTAGCATTAGATAACAATGTTTAGGTTCCTATTCCTGACATTGTTTCAACATCTTATAAATGCTAAAGATGAAGTATTTTTTTCAATAACACTTAAGTACTAAGTGTTCCTCTTATTAATGATTTTGCAATAGAGAATATGATTTTATAGTTGAATAGTTTTGATTGGTTTTGCATTTCATATTGGTTCTGAATTAAAAACTTAGTGAGTTTCCTTATATTAGTATAATAAATTTTTTTCTCTTTGAAGTAACATGAATCATTTTCCTCACCAAAATAAATTGGAATTTTTTTTCTTTTATTTTGAATATTCCTTCTATTCGAAAGACTTATTATAGTGTCTAATAATGTATTTTTCTTCTTGTATACACCTTTCTTTATTATTACTTAATTGGTATCATTTAGAGATACATGTTGGCTTTTTAAAAACATATTTAAATCATACTTCTTGATCAATGTCAATTTATACATATATTTGTATATCAATTCCTACATATTTATAATGAATTAGGGTTTTCTATGTGTTTTATGTGTCTATTATGTGTTATATAGGTATTTAGAGTCAAATTGAGCAAAAAGAGGCAAAGCTATGTGTTTAGAGTAGAAACATGAGACTCGATTGATCAAGATTTGATCGAGTGCCCTCAGATGAAAATTGGAAGAAAGTAGTTAATCAATCGAGGATTTAGGGCAAGAATGACAAAACCTGATAGATCAATTGATAAGGTTTTTGATCAATTAGGATATGGGTCGATCGATCGAGTTTTTCTTGAGTGCTCTCTGGTTAGAAATCATAATAATTCGATTGATTGAGATATGGTCTTAATCGATCAAGTAATCCAGTTAGTGCACAAAGTTATTGTTTTTCAACACCAACTTTTAATCCAAGCCATTGGATCAATCATAATCTAATCCTAATAAAACAAAGCTCGAAAATACACTATAAAAAGAGTCTAATGACTCATTAAAGATATACAATTGCTACAATGAACAAGAGAGATCAATAGCACGCCTAAGGTAAATAGTTGAAAGAGATTTAGAAAAAGGGATTTAAGATTGGAGGGTATTGTTATTTTGGCTTCATCATCTACAATTCCTAAGTTTTTCTTATTATTTCTTCTCTTCATAGTTTCCATGATTATAATGTTGATTTATTTAGAATTCATGTCTAGCTAAACTTCTAATATGATTATGGGTAATTCCAATCCCTAAACTATATTTTAATTAATTTAATGTCATGAATAATTTTAATTTTAATTCTTGATGTATTTAATTCAATGTTTAAATGCTAAAACTATGCATGTTATAAATTAGGTGTACAATTAGTTTGTTGCATGAATATGTTTATATCTAGTCTAAGATATTAGTACATAATCGTTAATATTATTATTCAAAATAGTAGCTTATGACCATGGCCATAAGCGGGGTTCAAAGCCTATGTTAAAGATTAAACGAATTGTTTTCTTATTGCTTAATTTAGTTATTATCTTTTTAGATCTTAATACAATAAATGAATTCAATCTAGTAAGCATAATTCAAGTTTTTCAAGATTTAGGTTGGTTAATAAGCAGACCTTTAATCAATTACACGATAAAAAAAGATAGAAAGTCTTAAGTGAACTTAAACTTTCAAAGCTAAAATTAAGAACTTAAAAATGGTTTTAAATCATAAAAGTAATTTAGAGCTTAAGAAATTAATTTTTTTTGAATGAAATGTTGTAATTAATAGAGGTGTATTAGGATATCCTAACTAGGTTGGCACCTTCATAGTACCCTTCTTCACCTAGCCTATCAACTACAAGTATCATTAAAATGATACAAGTATAAGACAGTGATGAGGACAATCTCATAATCACACATCTTTCATGATCCTTTTCCAACTTACTTTATTATTTTATTTTATTTTCCTTAAAAAAATTCAAAACCCCAATTTACTAATTTTAACAAACTCGCAATTAAACTAGTAAGTAATAGAAATTGTCACCAATCCTTCTGAGTACAACAACCCTAGTTCTTAGTTTATTATCATTTGTACATGATCACATACACTTATATAGTCTTAATCATGTCACTTCTTTGTATACAACATGTTACATCCATCTTTATTTTTGTATAAAACATATTATGTTTATCTCTATCTTTGTACTTAATATGTTACTTACACCTCATCTTTATATGAATTGTGTTATATCCATCTTTATCTTTATATATAATATGATACATGTATCTCTGTCTTCATATGTAACATGTTACATCCAACTCTTTTGTATGTAATATTACATATACTTTTATCTTTGTTCACCTTCAGTGTGGTTTCCTATGATTGTTGTCGAACCTCTATGAGATTGCTAGTGAAGTCATCGATAGTGGTGTTAGAGAGGTGGTGAATTTGATCCTCGTCCCATTTTATTGAAGTTATTAAATGATGGTTTTTGATCTTTTTAATGGTTAGTTTGGTATAAAGTTTTGAGTTTTGAGATGATTTATTGATATTTAAGAAAAATTGATTAATTTGTTAAGAAATAAAGCTATTTAGGTTGATACTATAAGGAATTGAGCGCTAATGTTGTATGATTATTAAAGCTATGCTAAAATTAAATAGATTGTATTTTTGATTTAAGTTGTAAATTGAGATCATTGTCTCATTATCATATGTTACAACCCATTAATTTTAAGAATTCAACATATCTTATCACACTTATTTTATAATGGGTTTATATGATAATTAGATGTAACAAGTTGAAATATCTCATTGTCTCAAAAGATTGGACTAGAAAAATACAAATATCATTACAACAAAAGAGGGCTATTGTGATGGTTAATACTTCACCCAACAATTGTCAGTTATCTGGCTATCACAATAAGGTTTACCTATCATGATAGTTAATAATTGTCACGATATTGATTTTGTAACCGTCATAGAAGAATTTCAAACTTCCAACAACCGTCATAGAAGAATTTCAAACTTCCAACAACCGTCATAATATCTTTTTGTAACCGTATAATAGGTCTTTTAACCATAACAAAAATATTTATTAAATTTAACAGTCAAATTTCAAAGTTAATGTAATACCTTTTTATAGATCCTTCTTTTTAATATAATTGTGATGGGTATCTTGAGAAATTATATCCCTTGATTATAGTACTCATCAATTAACAATAAATAAATTGCCAATTATAATAAATGCATATAAAAAATACTACATTAATATTTACTAAACAGACTATTAAGTATTTAGAAAAAGACAAAAATTAAACAAAAGTAATTAGAGAAAGGCACTAAATATAAAAGCATTCATTAGCCTATATAATAGCAACACTTACCTAATTCATAGTAATTGATTCTAATTCAATCTTTGATTCAAGAAATGATAATAATTCAATCCTACACACATACAAATCATTCTCCATGTAGGATTTCTTTTCTATAAACTGTAAAAAAAAAAAAAAAAACAACAACAAAGCATTAGACATATATAATAACTATTCACGTTATTTTAAATTTTGACAGAATTTTCCCAATTTATAATATATCACCTAGGATAAATAATACATATATACTACATTGACTAATTTTATCACATTCATTTCATAGACAGAAATCCAAATAGTACGTCTCACAATTTATTACAAATTGTTATCATATAAATAATATTCTTTAAGCTCCATAATTAATTTTATATTCTAATAAAGTTTAACTTATCAAAAACTCACTACCTCATAGATTATACACAATGCCCCTCAGCATCACAAAAATCCACATTCAATTTGCTTATCTTGACGTGTAACCCATGTAAAGTAATATAAATTTTATAAAGCAATCTAATGTAATATAATAAAAAACTTCATTGTTCAAAAATCTATCTACCGCTTGAATGGTCTTGATTTGTTTGAATATTACCTTTGATAGATAATAAAAAGTAAAAGAATCAAACTAATATGAAGTTTTCAAGAATACTTAATATTTCAACATAATAAGAATCACACTACTTACGCTGTAACTGTATCTTCTAATATATTTTTTGGTCGGACTACCAAAATAGTGAAAACTCATAATATGCATATAAATCAATTAAACATACTAGAAAAGCTATAAAAAATTTAATCACTTCAAGACCTTATATGTGAAAACATATTAGGTAAATGATTATTGTACTCTCACAAAATATGATTATACATAACATAACATGTAACAAGGTAAACCCACATAGAACCCCTATCTATATGGTAACATCCTCGTGTTATTTATAGAAACCACTCAATAGAAAATAATCCACTAAAATAGAATAAAAAAATACAACTCGATAGATAAGTATAAACATAAATACTTTTATGGGGTCCCTGTCCTAACTCCTTACACTGGTCTCGCTTTCTACCTATAAAGTACCTGATCTAAGTAAATCCAAGTTCATCTTCAGAGCTCCATCATCACATGATGTTATTAGCTATTAATGACACAAACTCATAATATGCATATATGTTGTATCATGTAACACCTAAATGAAACATGGAACACAAACACATAAGCTCTATGCACCACATTACAACCTTGTGATATTCAACTAATACGCACCACACTACCACATATATGTATCACAACAAGTAATATAATAATAAGAAAAGATCGTTCATATTAAGATTATTTTATTAGAAAATAATTTTTAAAACTAAAAAAAATTAAAAATCAATTTTTTTTGTGTTTTTATATTTTAAGCAAAATTAAAATAACTAAAAGTAAATAAAAATAATTAATTAAATCAGATTTGGTAACTAAAAAGATATATGAGAAAATATCTAGGAATACTTAATCCCCCAATTTTATAAACATGTGAATCGCTAAAATCCTCTCAATATAATTATCAATTAATTACATGATCAATTGAATCTAACTTATCATGTATTCATCTCTCAAGTAAACTACACGACATATAGTAATTAATAAGAGTCAAATTATTGCATTTTTGTTATGATTTAAATGTTGATATTTGTGTGAAAATTGCGTTTATTTGATTATTTAATCCACAAATGTCATTTCACGGGTATTTCGTGTTTAAAGTGCACTTTCAGGTAAAATCATGATTTTGGAGAAGTTTGGGTCAAAGTTCAATGATCCGGATTGAGTGAAAATAAAAAAGAAAACAAAGTTTCAAAATTTAGAACTCCCGCCGCCGGCTAGATTAATCTCGCCGCCGACGAAAATCCTACGGAAAGCTGAGCGAAAATCTTCCTGAGAGCACAAATTTTGGAAAATTCATCTCGCCGCCGGCCAAATGCATCTAGCCGCCGGCCACATTAATTTGGCCGCCGGCCAAAATCGGAAAACCAAAAAAATTAGTTTCCAGAAATATCGCCGCGGCGAGAATAATGTCACTGCCGGCGAGTTTCGTCCGAAAACACATTTTTTTGGTTGTTTTGTTCCAAAATTACACCCAAAACCCTAGATCTATATATACAATATGATGGAGAAAGGGGACACGGCAGAGAGGGGAGTTCAAAGCCATTTTTGGAGGAGAGAAAGAAATTTTGGAGAAACTTGAAGGATCTTCACCATTGTTGCTACCAAGTCTTCATCTTCTAGAGTTTTTCATCTCTTCTCCTTAGCTTTTATATTCTGCAATCTGTTCAGTTTTGTTATTCATGGATTCAATTGAAATAATGGTTATTCTTATTTCCGTTATGAACTAATTCATTTTTGCTAAGGCTATAATGTAGTTAAATCAAGGAAATTTGATTTCTTTTGTTATTGTTATATGAATTCATTGTTTTCAAGTTGAGTATTTATTTTCATGCTTAATGCTTTTAAATTTCTGATCAAGATTTAGATGATTTGTTGCATTATATTGAGACCGAGAGGAGATGTGTAATGAATGCTTCTTGTGATAAATACCGTATGTTGAATGCGAGTTTGACACCTAATGCATGATGTATGTGGTTATTCTAGAAATTCCATAAATCGTAATGTGCTTATTTGTGATTAAATCTTCATAGAAATATAGTTGGTTTTCATAGATAAGTAATTCTAATATAACTTGAGAAAGAGTATTAGATAAGTTTGGGTTTTTCAACCATCACTTTTAGCTTTGATTCTCATATAACATGACTTGAAATCGGATTGAATTGATTTAGCGAAATCAAATGCCTTAGCATTTTTAATCATTTGTGAACAACATTAAATTTTGTTATTTGCGTTTAGTTTTATGTTAATTTGCTTTTAAAACAATTTCAACAATTCGGTTTTCAAATAAAATTAGGGTTAGTCAATTTCGGTACTTAGTAATGCCATTCCTTGTGGGTTCGATATCCATACTTTTTGTACACTTTATTACTTGAACGATTCGTACACTTGCGAAAATAAGCATCTGTAATTAATTTAATCACACTCTCATGCCAATTAAATTGTATACTCCTCATTAAGTTCATCAATTATGAATCACATACATAAGAAACATACATATCTACTTAGAAACTATGCATGTTATTTAATCAAGACAAACAATTAAATAATTCTCTCAAATCTATTTAATTGACTCTATAGATAAATTGTTGGCCAAACAATTAATAGCATACAAATAAGATTAAATAATATAATTAAATTATAATTATAATTAGGGTAAAATATTAAATTATCACATGGTGAATATTGGGTTCATAAGATCCCTAGATTAATAAATTAACTACACATAATTATATTTATAAAGCTCATTTTTTTCATAAAGAAAGACATAAAAATTGATAAAGTTTGTAGAAGAAGAAATACAATCAATTTTTTGAATTGTAGAATTAATCTCCTCTTGAATCTCCACCAAAATTGTGTCATCTCTTCAATTTTTTGTATTTTTTTTTTCTCTTTTTAGCTCCAAAAATGACCAAAATTATGCTAATTACGAGTACTTAGGATTTATGGAGTGATTATGGGCTTAAATATTACTCAGATGCGATCTGGATTGTCAAATCAACTTCAGATCAAGGGCTACGATCAAAACAAGAAAAACTAACAGCACCCACCAATCATAGTGCAACATATGGCAGGGGAAATTCACTAGGAAAATTAGAGAGAAACATGTGGCAAGGGAGACTGGTCATAGTCAATGCTCGCTAAGTCAGCACCACACAACGCAACGTGATTTGTAGAAATGGATTATGTGGCACACGGGTGAAATGCGGGAAGCAATGGTGTGACGACAAGTGGCAATTCGGGTTGACCGATCTTCAAACTCGAATTGAATGTCGCACTAACATGTGGTGCACGGTTCGTCCTCCTCACATGCGGTGTAACTTGATTCATTGTCTCTACTTGCATGGCATATATGTGGTTTACCTAGTCAGCTCCTATGCTTGCGTGGCATACCACATGATAGCTCCTGATTGGTCTTGCGTCAAAATTTCATAAAAAATTGCAAAAATTATATTTTTACCCCTTTTCACTAAAAATTTTTATATTTTAATATTTTTGCCCCTAAAATATTATTTATTGAATAAAACAAGTAAATATTAAGTAAAACAATTCACTAATGACTTTCACTACGCCAAAACCAACCTTTAAAGTCGATTCGATGAACCAACTTTAAATGTTATGACTTAAAAATTTAAAGTCGATTCACGGGTTGTACCGACTTAAATTTTTTTTTTACAAAATTGACTCATTTTATAGTATACTCAAAACTTGTATTCAATTACATAATAGTAGGAAAAAACCAAAATCTTTTTAACAAATAGTTTAAATAATCAAATAATTAAAAAATTAAATATTAATTAATTATTTGAGAATTAAATATATTACAAAAAAATAATTTATATAAAATACATATATATTTAACTTAAACTTTAAATAAAATGATGTCGTCTCTTTTGTTATTGATTTTTTGTGATATTCCTACTTTATTTGAAGGAGAGGAAGATTGGTTTGATTAGAATCACTAGCATAATGATCGGAAAACTAGACAAGAGAGATGAGATGGAATTTGGGCAAAAATAGCTGGTCCATATAATAATTTATTCCCCTAAAAACATAAGCAAGTAAACATCCATTAAACAAACAATCCAAATTTCAGAGATAGGAATGGAGAAATTAAAGCAGTATAAAAATTACTATGGTATTGTCTTATGTTATTCAAGATCATCAGATTCTTTTCCTGATGTTATAATTTGAACCAAGTGTTTTGTCTATTCTTCTCGTAAATCATCAACAATTTGTATATCATAGCCCTACTTGTTCCAACAAAAGAACTATATGTAATTAAATTCAAAATAAGAATGTAATATCATGAATTCATAAAAAATAACTTATATATGTTAAAACATTAGTAAAAGAGATTACCACAATGACACTAGAGTGATATAATAATAACTCCATCCCTTAGAAATCATATTAGTACTGTATTAATCTTTTGTCTATAAATATGGAGCTATATGGAATTAAGCTGGTATTTTTAATACTATAATGAGCTCTAAATATGAAGTCAAGTGTAACTCTTATTTGTTACTTGAGTTGGTTGGGCCAAAACAAATTGTTCCATAAGTTTATAGGCACCAAAACTCAACCAACTTAAGTAAAAAATCGAAGTTACACTTGACTTCATATATAGAACTCATTATAGCATTAAAAATACTAGCTTAATTCTAGATAACTTTATATTTATAGATAAACAATTAATAGAATGGTAAATATGATTTTGAAGGGATAAGGTTATTATTATATCACTCCGGTGTCTATATGGTAATCTCTTTTACTAATCTTTTAACATATATAATTTATTTATTTTGAATTTATGATATTACACCAGAATGATGATTCTTGGTGGTTTTCATGTACTTGGCTGGCCAGTGACTACCATGATGTTGTCATATCAGAGAACTATACAAGAAAGATGAGATGAAGTTTGGGAAGTTCATATAACAATTCATTTCCCTAAATACATGAGCACATAAACATCCATCAAACAAAACATCCATCAAATAAATTGCCCAACCTTCAGACATGGGAATAGAGAAATTAAAGCATTATAAATATTACCATAATGTTTTCATATGTTATTCAAGATCATCAGAATCTTATCTTGATTATTTTTGTGATGATATAATTTGAACCATGTGTTTTCTCATTCCTCTCGTAAATAATCAAAAGTTTGCGGGTTATAGTCCGACTTGTTCCAACCAAAGAACTACATGTATTTAAAATCAAAATAAGAATGTAATTTCATGAATTCACAAAAATTAACTCATATATGTTAAAAAGGTACCTTGGTTAAAGAGATTACCACATCTTTAATTAGAATTTTGATATTTGTGATGATTTTGCTCATAAACTTCATGGCATAGTAACCACACATGACTCCATCATTTTGTTGTGAAACCTACAAAAAATAAGTGTACATTATTTTTCATATTCAATTCAAACATCTTTATTATTCAATAGTAAAATTAATTAAATTATTAATATTCGCTTGTACATACCATAACTTTGTCCCATATAAGCTTATGAGATTTTTTAAGAGGAATTACCCTACTCTTGTTCCACAACTTCCATGCCCTATCAAAGTTTAAAATGGTTAATATTTTATTAAATATTACAAAGAACAATAGAAGAAAAATAGCTAGTTATAACTCTTACATTTTAACAACTGCTTTTGTATCTTTACTCAATTCTATGGAAGCTAACTCACAATACCAAACATGATTGTCATATATATCAAGAATTACCAACATCCAATAATCTTGGCCTTGTTCAAACTTTAGTAGCCAAGGGATTATCAACTTTTAATTTCTGTGAAGTATTAATGTCCTATCACATAATTGTTTAGCTTTGATGCTGACATCCTTTTCTTGATATTTATTTACAAATGAAGAATCATAGAACATTGCTAAATGTGATGAGTGATTAGCTTGAAGTCGATAATAACATGTCTTATATAAAAGAAATATATATAAATAATTATATAATATAAATATAATTATATATATTCTACATAAATGAAAGTTATTTACTGATTGAGGAATCACCATGTCCACACTTGAATTAGACTTAAATTGATCATTTGATATTCAAATAGCTGAAATATGTACTCGATCGATATATAGGTTGGCCAATGTCAACACCAAATTTTTTTATAGGAAGTGGCATAGTCTATCCATCATTTATGCTAGATGCCCTCGCAACAATAGTCATCATAGCTCCAAGATTTCTATTGAAGTTTATAACATAATCATAACTATACTTTTTTCATGGCTTCTTCTTAAATGACTTAGTGAGCGGTGATTGCCCACTAGACATATATTTACCATGAGATACTTGCTTTGTATATCTTTAAATGTGTCGCACTTACTAAGTCTGGTATAATAGACTAAAGAAAAAGTATTATATATGTTAGTAACAATAAAAAAATAATAATATAATAGTAGTAAAAAAATGTTATCTTAAGTAAAAAAATAGTACCATGTCAAAATTAATCATAACTTGACTCGACGACCAAGCCACATATTGTCCAACCATTTCTTGGACTATGGTAACATCAGAAGGCACATGTAGTCGACAATCATGGAGCAATGATTGATCAATTATTATTCACCAATAATTTGACAAATATTGATTATGTATCATTTGATCATCGCTCAATTATTGTATTGTTTCAATAACAACAAAGTTTGTTGATGAAGGATGTTTCAAAAAATATTTCATATTCTGTAAAATTTTAAGCATTATATATAAAAAAATAAAAATAATAAACTATCTACATAAACTTTAAATCTTATTACAAATGATTCATCAAATAGAATAGGACTCCCATGTGGGGTAGCTATTAGAAAGACATTCTCATCAAAACGTTTATCGTAATATGAGTCACTACCTGATTGTATCTACATTCTTGGCATAAAGGGATGATCAATAGGATCATTATATCCCATACATGATATAGGTTATGGTGGAATGACTAACATGGATAGCTGCATGCCTGGCCAATAGAGGATGCCCTGATTGTAGTATGTTGACATGCCTGACATGTGTTGTGATTGATATTCTTTTAAAGTGGCAATCTCACTTAACATTGAGACCTTAAAGGAGCTGAGTTCTTCTTCAATTTTACAGTACTTCTTTTTGTTGACCATTTGAGGCTTTTGTTTTGTAATGTTAAAAACTCCATATAACCATCATATTGGCTTCCTCCCCTAACATGACTAGGATGCTTGCGTTCAAATGCATAGTATATAGCATCTCTCCCTGGTTGTTCAATTATTTCACCCCTGGCTATTTATTCTTGAACAACTCTCTACAAATAATAAAGCAAACAAACATATCATACATTATTACATCAATTAGTAAAAATCATAAGGACTTTGTATCAAGTTAAATTACTAACCAACTTATTTTGTTGTTGTTCTCCTCGTTTAGTCATTGGTCTTGACTTCTTCATTTTGGGGGTCTTTGTTTCTATATACAAATTAGATCTGGTAACTGGTATACCCAATTTAGCTTTCTACATAAGTTAAATAAATTTATTAACCAGGACATCAACTTAAATTTAAGGAAAACAAATATAAAAATATTTATAAATTAACAACTTAATAATATCATTTTTTTCTCCAACTTTAGGATTTGAAGACCTCCCAGTATGGCTAGGAAGAATATTATGCATTTTTATATTCTGATGTTCTTCCCTAATAATTTGAAATTCATCTGTATGTCTTTAATCTACGAAGTCTTTCCAAACTTGGGGTTCAATTCAGGGGTGTTTTTTAGGGATTTTGTATAGTTGTGTTTCATCAAGTGGATCCAAATCTAGAAACACATAATTTTTGGCCATTTTGAAAGATTTGTATTCCTTCCATGCCTTATTTGTAATCTTATAACACTTGCTCATCCAAGTATTAGCTAGGAATTTTATAACGATTCTGTAAAAACACACTACAAAAGATGAGATATAGTACAAAAAAGATATAATATATGTCATTAGTTATAAAATAAAAGAGACTTATACAAATGATTTTTCATATTTTGAACTTTTTAGTTTCGTTAACCTTAGTCCAATCATTTATATTGATTCGTATAATTAACTTCATAAGTATACCAATAGATGATTTCAATTGTTGGTCATTCTCCCCTAATGAATTTCCAGTAGCATCAAATAGAACGGATACTCTATCATCTGGGTTAAGTGAAACATCATGTATATTTGCTCATCCCCTACTTTTCAAATTCTCCAATGGATCATTTGGATCTATAAGCTCTAGTACCTTATGATCCATGAAATATTTGCAATAAACAATGATGAAATAAAAATTAATTGACAATATTAATTCCAAACATATAAACATGCAAGAGTTAATATATAGAATAATATTGAACATACATTATGTTTAATTATGTTGTTGATTGTTATTACTCATAATAACATGCCACATCATTTTAGTTGATTTAAAATTTAAGACATATAAAACAAAATTTATTTAACAATTTTGTGATGTTTAATATATTTTTTAAATAACTACACTACTTTAAACATAAATTTTTAATGAACATCATATTGTTGAATAATGTATTTCCCATTTCATATTAACAAAAATAAATAAATTAAAACCAATCTTAAATCAAAGTCATAGATATATAAATTTATATAAAACCTATATAATAAAAATAATAACATACATATATATAATACAAAATCTACATAATATAAAAATTTATACACGTAAATAATAACACATAATATACAAAAAAAATATGAATAATAAGTGTGTAGGATTAATAGAAATACTTACAAGAGTAAATGAAGTGATAAAGTGATGGAAATGAAGAAAAAATGATATTTTGTAAATGAGAAAATATGTATAAATTTTTTGAGTATTTTACTAAAAAAAAAATAAGGGATCATATTAGATAAATTAGAGAAAAAAACACACTAAACGACGCTGTAATTCGTGGTAGTAAGTGATCGAAAAGTAAGAAAAAATGGAGAAAAAATAGATGATATTTTGAGTTTTTGAGAAGTATACAACCTTATAATTGTTTATGGGATATTATTTAGATGTTTATACTGAGAAAATCTTATGTGTTTTAGAGTGAGTATGATTAATACACGCAGATCACGCACGATTGTGAAAATCTCGTTTCGAAATCACACTGCTTCAAACAGGTGGCACTAATGTAAAAAAGTGACACTTAGCGACAGATGAGATAAGAAATACTAAAATGACACATGGCGGATGAATAGATAGGCGCAAGGAATTAGTGGAATTTTGATTAAATTGCTACGTAAATCCATCCACTTTTATGAACACATGAACATGTTAAACAAAAATCATAAAAATTTAATAAAAAACTCAAAAATTTAAAAAAATCAATATTTTTTAATTATACAAAATAAATATTTTTAATTCAATACAATAATATATATAAATATAAAGAAATTAATATTTAAAAATGTGTATAAAGTAACCCTTATCAAACTCCTATCCAATTAATACCCAACTAATCTTTGCTAGTCTTCCAAGAAAATCAACACCCATAATTGAGATAATAAGTTTTTTAACGTTTTATTTTAGAGGTTTAATAGTATTACAATTTAAAATTATAATAAGTATTAGATATTATTTTTAGTCATCCCTTTGTTATAGCTATTGTATAATAATCATGCTCAAAATGGATGTGTGATGTAGTATCATTTAACAATAGTCAAATTATATAACTTAAATAAGTTGAAACATTATTCCTCCTTATAAAATATCACTATTATTTTAAGAGCTGAATTAGATAACGTATGATTTTCTTTAAAATTATATCTCTACTTACTAAAAGTATTTTTTAAAATCAAAAGGTCATTCATTTAGTTATAATATATTTATGTTTGTTGGTTCAATCAAATAAAAGGAAAAAATGATAAATAAAAGTTCTCCGATCTATGCAGTAAGAGAAAGAGACAAATAATAATATCATAAGATCAACTATGTCAATAAATAAGATCAAATTTCATTATTTTGGTCTCAAACATCATTAATGGTTATTTTATTTTATTTTTATCACTTTTTTTAACACAATCATTTTTATAATTCTTTTTTGCTTGTAACATTATCATACATACATACATACATAAATGTATGTATGTATGTGTACATATTGTAGCAGAAACTATTTTCTGTATGTTGGACATTTAATCAATTATAACACAATCGATACTCTTAATTCATACTCTAGTATTTTCATAGAATCTATTCTTCTTTTATGCAGCTTCACTTTTCTTGAGCTATAGGGTATAACCAATGTGTTTGGTTCAAATGGTAAAGAGTGGATACAAAAAGTAGATCATATAGGCTAAACTGGTTCTCTAAAAGTGTTGTTCTTAAAAGAAAAATAACATTAAGGGTAGCATGATTTAGTAAAAGAAATTAATCCTATTACCTTAATCATTTTTCAAAAAATACATTCAGCATTCGCCTTGATAAACTTGAAGAAAAATTCTAACAACCTATTTTTATTCATTAAAAGTATAACAAAATTTCAAGGAATTCACAACTATTTCATAAGTTCATGCATATAGATTATTATATCACCAATTTTGCTATTATGCATGCAACTTTTGAGCAAAATTATCATAAAGTTACCTTCACTTAAGAACAAGGTCATGACTCTATCAACATTCATTATACTTTTTGATCTGATAATGATTAGTACAAATGCGAGAAAAAAAAGAGAGAACATATAATTGATTCTAAACCCATCTATTAATTCTAACTATTCTAAGAAATGAAACAAAAAAATGTTATTTAGAGTATATTAATCCTAAAACATTCTAAATCTAATAACGTATAAAAAAATAAAATAAAATAATGACATATTAATACTATCACACACCTAATTCTTCTATTTTCCACAATGTAAGCACATGCATATATGTAATGTAAAAATAAGTAAAAAGAGAGTAGAAAACAAAAATCGTCAAAATCAGTTGGTTCATGTAGATTTATCTCCTTTATATTGATTGGTGTGAAAGGTTCGTAATATGACTTCAATACGTGTCCATTAATTTTTGAATATTTGCATGTACTTGGGCTTCGTATTTCAATTACACCATGACAGAAAACATTAGGGACAATAAATGGATAGATGAAACGTCTTTGTTTTGTCTTTGTAAAATTTTGAGCTTTTATAGGCATCATTTCTAATTTCTTCAAGCTCATTCATTTGTAATTTTTGGTGTCTTCCACCTTCATCTAAGTTAATGTTACATTGTTTCACTACCCCAAATGTTGAGTGCTCTAACTCAAATGGTAGATGAAAAGGTTTACCATACACCAACTAGAATGATGACATCCCCATTGGCATTTTATATGTTGTTCTATGTGTTCACAATGCATCACCTAGTTTCAATATTTTCTATTAGGTTTGACTATGTTTTCAAGGATGGACTTAATCTTTCTATTTAACACTTCAACTTGTTCACTTGTTTATAGGTGATAAGAGATAGTGATTTTATGGTTGATATTGTAAAAATAGCTCTTGTTGTTTCAAACCTTGTAAAGATGTTTCCATCCATTTCAACATGTATTCCATAACAAGTAATATATATATATATATATATATATAATCGTATGAAGATAGAAAAGGTCCCATGAAATCAATGACCAAAACATCAAAGATTTCAACTAATTGGTGCAAAATAGCAAGTGCACAATATCATAGTTTTATAATAAAGTGATAAGAAGAGTATCGTCCTCAGGGATTAGTAACTTATTTTTGACAAATACCAAAAGTATACCAATCTCAATTTTATCTAGAAAAGTCACTAGGGTTTTTATAATTCGAATTTAAAATAAAATCAATTTTAAAAAATGTGTAAAATAAAAGAAACATATTGTTCAAAGATCAAATTAATCATAAGGAAACTTCTAGAAAATCGATTTCACATAATCTCTCAGTATGTTTTATTCATATAGTTAATAGAATTTAATTCTCTTTGTTTATTAGCAATATAAAAAAACATCAAAAGCCTCTTTTCACATTCAATTGGAAATATTCTTGTTTATTAATTTACACAAGAGTATGCAATTTAATAAAGCAAGAAATCATTAAGACGAATGATTTTAAAACTACACAGGTTCATACAAGTCTTTTAATCTCTATATTTACCTATGCCGAAATATTCTAGATCTATCTTATAATTCCTTCTTTCGGTAGTAAATCACAAGACTAAAATCATTTAATTAATGACGAGTTAATTAGAAGCAATAAACTTAAAATAAATCAGACAAACATGAAAATAAATAATTCAAATTAACATAAAAAATCAAGCATAGTTTGGAATTAAATTACATTTTTTTCTAATAAAAAAAATTAGTTCATGCTAAAAATTAAATTTAACATAAATGAGTTCCCTATAATATTTTCAGAGGAATTGAAAGAAAATTGAATCACAAAAAGAATATGATTTCGCATTTCCTTGTTATAGCACTCCTTTTTTTTTTCTTTCTTCTTCCTTTTCTTTCTATTTCAACACCGCTATTTCTTTTTTTTCTTCGCATCCTGACCATTTCTCCTCTCTTTCCCTTTTTGTTTCTTATATATATAAGGAATGAGGCGTATCATAATTTAAATTTGATTTATATAAATCTTCATTTATATTTAAGAGTCCTTAAATGATACTATCTCAATTTTCCCTAGAAAAGTCACTAAGGTTGTTGTAATTAGAATTTAAAATAAAATCAATTTAAAAAAAATACATAAAATAAAATAAAGATATTGTTCAAAGATCAAATCTATGGGAATAAAACTGCTTGGAAATCAATTTGACCTACTTCCTCACTATGTTTTACTCATTTAACTAATAGAATTTAATTCTCTCTGTTTATTAGTAATCTAAAAAAAAAATCCAAAATTCTCTTTCGAAAGTCAATTGGAAATATTATTGTTCATTAAATTACATAAGAGTATGCAATTTAATAAAGAAAAAAAGCATTAAGACCAATGATTTTAAAACTATACAGGTTAATACAAGTCTTTCGATCTCTATATTTATCTATGCCGAAATATTCTAGATCTATCATATAATTCCCTCATTCGGTAGTAAATCATAAGACTAATCATATAATTAATGACTAGTTAATTAGAAGTAATAAACTCAGAATAAATCAAAAAAACATGAAAAGAAATAAGAAAAACTTCATGTTGCATATATATATATTGAGAAATATTAATTTAAATTTGATTTATATAAATGTTCATTTATATTTGAGTCCTTAGATGATATGCTTCTAAAATTATGAATCTTCATTTTTTTCTTGAAATCTACAATTAAATTTAAATAATATTAATGAAGTCTAAAATAAATAAATAAATTAGACTAAAGTTAAAGTTGAGAAGTGATATATTATTCTAAAGTATGCAAGTCATCATCAACAATAAGAATTGAAGTTTATGGCATTTGATTCTTATGGTCTAAGTTACCTTTTTGCTGACAACAATCACATGTTTTGCAAAAGGTCAAGGTACTCTTGAACAATCTTGGCCAATAAAATCCACTCTCTTAGACTTTGAAAGCTGGTTGTTTTACTCCAAAATATACCCCACATGCATAAGAATGACAAATAGTTAGAAAGGAAGTAAGGTCAGTGTCATGTATGGACATTCTTATCAATTGGTCTAGGCAATGTTTCCAAAAGTATGGGTTATCCCACACATATCATTTAGCAAACTTCTTGACTTTGAATTTGCTAGCTTGTGATAGGTCTTGTGAGAAATATTTTGTGACCAAGTAATTCACTATAAATGCATAGTAAGTAATACACAATGTTGTCTCAAGTAGTTTCTCATTTGAAAAGTCCTTTATTATAAGAAGTGATTCCTCTTCTTAAATTAATCTACTGAGGTGATCTACTACTACATTTTCACTTCTTCTTTTTCTTTGATTTTAAGGTCAAATTCTTGTGTAAAAAGAATATACCTTATTAGCCTTAGCATGACATCTTTCTTTATGAGCAAGTACCTAAAATTCGCATGATCAATGAAACTATCTCTTTATTATTCTTAAACTTGCCCTTGGTAAGAAAAAGTTTCTTAAGGTACTTTTCATACCAAGGTTCCTTAATATCTTCTACAAGAGGTATATGGATTCGCACCTTGGGGAATGTCTCCAAAATTTTCTTTTCATGATTCTGCTTTGTTTAGTTATCGAACTTGTTAAAAAAAGATAAAGCATGATCATTAGTAAAATAAATAAATTTTTTGGTACTACTTTTGATGCCACTTTGGATTCTTGAGGATGATGATATTTTCTTTCTCACTAATCCCTTATTCAAATATATCATTCATAGAGACTTTTTAGGGCTCCTCTAGTTTCATTACTACTCTCCACAGTAATGGCATTGATGGTATCCCTAAATTTGGCATCTCTTTGGGAGAGGAGCCTAATAACTTCCTATGCTTCTAGTCTTTCCACAACTATGACCAGTTGGTAGTTTTGTGTCTCAAGGTTTCTTTGAATGAATTTGAGTGTTTTTCATTTAAACCTTGATATCCTCCTGAAATTCTAGAGCAACAATGGTATTCACTAAATCTTCAAGAGACTTACCTTGAGCGATTGAAGTAGGTTTTTGTATTAGGAATGAAAATTCGAGTGTGATGTCGAACTCTTTTAGATTCCTGTATGCATAACTTGGGTATTTATGATCCCGCCATCATGCATTGTATATATAAGAGTGTAGATCATACCTAGGCTTTTGGTTTTCAAATCCACCCATAACATTAGTGTATTCTCAATTTTTTTGTTGATGTTCAAAATATGGTATATGAAATTCATTATATGTAGGATACGATGCATTCATGTATGTACCTTTTACCCAAACATTCAACATTTCAAAAGAATTAGTTCATGTAAAAAAATGAAAATAATAAAATAAAACTAATCCTAAACCTAAAAATTAAAAGAAAAAATAAAAGATGAAAAATTAAAAATTAAATTTAAAAAAAACTAGCAATTATTAGTAAATTTGTTAAGCAAATTATTGACAATGGTGCCAAAACATGACATAATTTAAGACACACAAATATACGCGATCATGTACAATTGATAAGTAATTTTAAGAACAAGAGTTATCATACTCATAGGATTGGTAATAATATTTACTCCTAATTTCTTGTTCGTTATTGAGTTAGTTAAAATTATTAAAGGGATTTTCAACTGTTAAAAATTAATTAAAGGATTTTTCTATTTTTCTAAAGAAAATAATATAAAATAATAAAATAAGTTGCACATGAATATTTAGTAATATATGATCAAGAGACTATCCTCATCACTAACCTATAATTTCATTAATCATATCATGAATATAAATTAATTTCTTAAGTTCAAAGTTATTTTCATAATGTAAAATCATTCTTAAATTCTTAACTTTAGCTTTAAAAATCTAGGTTCGCTTAAGACTTTCGCATCTATTCTTACTGTGTGATTAAATAAAAATTCACTTATTAACCAACCTAAATCTTGAGCAATATAGAGATACATTTACTAGATTTAATTCATTCATTGCATTAAGATTTGAAAAGATGATAATTAAACTAGACAAGATTAAAATAATAGTTTAATCTTTAATGAATGTATTCAACTCTACTTGTTACAACAACTACAAGGTACCACTTTGAATAAGAATATTAACGATTGCGTACTAAATCTTGGACTAGATATAAACATATTCTTGCAAAAAATTAGTTAATTACTCTAATTCATACATGCATATTTTTGGCATTCAAACATAGAATTCAATTATACTAAAATTATTATAACATTAAACTAATAAGGCTTCAATTTACAATCATATTATTAAATTAGCTTCACTTCATAAGAATTAATATTATTATCATCAAAAACGAAATAGAAGATGATTAAAAAACTTATAAAGATCTCCAAAATCTTCTTCAAAAGTTAACCTAGATGTGCTATTTACTCTATTGTTCCTTGTAGTAATTGTTATATTGAATTTATTAATTCTAATACTTTCCTTATCTTGTGGGGTGTTGTTTTTTTTATTTATAAGAGATAAAAATCAAATCAAGATATAAATAAGATTGTTGGTATTTTGATGAAGATAAAATAAGTGTAACACATGTCAAAAAATGGGATAAGTTGTGATAGTCAACAAGAAAGATAAACTACGATGGTGAAAATAAGGGATAATATTGTCACGACCTTATTTTTCTAGTAGCGATCGTGCGGCACTTAGCACCGTCCGTGGCACTAAGCCTGCCTTTGAATCCGAATGAAACTCCAAAGAGACTAGAAAGAGAGTTTGCAAAGAATGCTTTGTATTGCTCTAGAGAGAGTTTATCTTACAATTTCCTAAGATGAATACAAATGAAGACCAATGGGTCTATTTATAGTGTGGCTCTAAGCTTAAGAGTATGCCACCACTTTCTAGAGTCTTCCTAGTCTAGAATGTACAAGAGACTTCTAGATTTATGTACAATATGCCACAAGGGTCTAGGACTTTCTAGCCAACTCTAGAGTCTTCTAGGTTTGTCTAGTTCCTTCATGCACCTTCCGGGATGTTCTGTAAGCTTCCAGCGACTTCTACATCCTTCATGATCCATCCGGCATGTTCTAGAATATTCCAGCCCATTCTAGCACTCTCCAGCGTGCTCTAGAACATTCTAGGGTCTTCTAGCTTGAGTTGAGTCCATTCAACTCTAGCCCTTTCTAGACTTCTCTAGGCAACTCTAGAACTTTCCATGTAGAATAGTCTAGATCCTTTAGGCAACCACCATTTATTTTGGATTTTTAGGGACATTCTGAGCAGGACGTGACACCCTCCCCCACTCAAGTTCGCGACGCCCTCGTCGCGCCTTCAAGCTTGAACCTTTCTATGTCATCTTTGAATTGCCACAAAGAGCCCTCAGGTTCCCAGCTTGCTTCTACATCAGGAGCATTCTTCCATTTGACCAAGTATTCCCGATAACTTGGTACACCTCTACGCCGGATCACGCGATCCGCCAAGATTGAGTCCACTTCCCAGTCAAAGGAGGTTACCACTGTGGTAGGCGCCCTCTTGGATTCTCCTCGGCTCATGTCTTCCTTGTCTCCATGATAAGGTTTTAGCATGCTTACATGAAAAACCGGATAAATTTTGAGCTTTGGAGGGAGTTGCAGCTTGTACGACACCTTATTGACTTTCTTGAGGACTGAAAATGGTCCTTCATACTTCCGCACTAACCCCTTATGAACCTTCCGTAAGGACTTAAACTGTTGGGGCAATAGTTTTACAAGGACCAAATTGCCTTCATGAAATTCCACCATCCTCCTTTTCTTGTCAGCCCATTTCTTCATCTTCTTAGATGCCTTATTCAGATAGGCTCGGGCCAACTCAGCTTGTTCATTCCACGCCTTGGCAAATTTGAAGGCAGCAGGACTCTTCCCTTCATAACTCGTGGCCAAGGCATGAGGAGTCATGGGTTGCTGCCCCTTGACGATCTTGAAGGGACTCTTAGCGGTAGACTCGCTCCGTTGTAAGTTGTAAGAGAATTGGGCTACATCCAACAACCTCGCCCAATCGTGTTGGTTGGCACTAACAAAGTGCCTAAGATATAACTCCAGCAATGCATTGGCACGCTTCGTTTGTCCATCACTTTGGGGATGAAAGCTTGTAGAGAAGTTCAAGTTTGATCCCAACAGCTTGAACAATTTCGTCCAAAACTTTCCTGTAAATCGTGGGTCTCGGTCACTCACGATATTGGATGGAATCCCCCAATGCTTCACAACATTCTTGAGGAACAAACGTGCCGTCTCATCTACCGTGCAGTTCGTTGAGGCAGGTATGAATGTTGCATATTTGCTGAAGCGGTCAATGATGACAATGATGCTGCCAAAGCCCTCAGATTTTGGCAGACAAGTGATGAAATCCATAGAGACACTTTCCCATGGTCTCTCTGGAATAGGTAGCGGCTCTAGCAAACCTCCGGGTGCATGCTGCTCTATCTTGTCCTGTTGGCACACAAGACAAGTTCTTACATAAGCTTCGACATCATCCCGAAGTTGAGGCCAATAGTAGATTGAGTTGATCAAAGCAAGGGTGCGCCTCATTCCTGGGTGTCCAGCCCATAACGAATCATGGCACTCCTTGATAAGCTCTTTCCTTGAGCTCCCCCATTTTGGCACAAAGATTTGATTCTGTTTGGCATAGAGTAGTCTGTCACTCAGCCAAAATCGTCTCGTCTTTCCTTCCTTGATGAGGGCAAGGAGGTTTTGAGCAAGGGCATCATGCTCCAACCCTTCTTTGATCCTTTCCAATAGAGGACTACTTGGCCTACTCAAGGCTGCTAGCTCCGTATTTCCACTTGGCGGGTCAACCACCACGCTTCCGTTGTGTGCCTCTGATTTTTCCACCTGATTAGGGCTCATTGTTGGTGGTCTTGTGTCGAGCTCCAACTCGACTTCATGGTCCACCTCCCTCCTTGGAGGTAATCGTTTGGGCGAGGCCTCATGCATCACCCCATGGGACTTATCTGAGACAACTTGCACTTTCGTCAGCAAGCTTGGCTTTGGTGGCTCCTCGTCATTGTACTCTTTTGAGATGGTCAGGTAACTCTCTTCGTCCCTCTTCAATCTCCTTTTGAATTGAAGTGCCGAGAGAGCTTGGGTTGTACGTTTGGTGGTCCTGTCCGTCGGTACCACACAAGCCTTCGAACCATCCATAATACACATAGAGTTTGAGCATGGCACCAAGAAAGCTCTAACCTGGTCCAAAAACTCCATCCCGAATTGCATGGAGTAGTCATCTATAAGCGCCACTGATAAGTCCACTTGGCCAGTCCAAGCACCAAGACTGACCTTAACTCCGCGAGCGACTCCATGCAATGGTAGTGCTGCAGAGTTAACCGCTTTGAGAGATCCCCCTCCATTGACAACCTTCAGGCCGAGTCTTTTTGCTTCTTCCATTGAAACAAAATTGTGAGATGCACCTGTGTCGACCAAAGCCTTGGCGACCTTCCCGTTGATGGCTGCATCTACATACATCAAGCTTTTGGGGGTCTTTGGGGCGCTCTGCAATGCACCAAGTAGGCGCAAAGAACCCATCTTTGCACCTTCGTCCGACTCACCTCCATCTTGATCATGTGTGGAGGCAACCAAGGCACTCAATGCCTTTCTTTTCAGACATTCACGTGCCCAATGCGGTCCGTCGCATATGAAGCACGTCACACGGGGCTTCGAGGCACCAGGATCCTCCTTTTCCTTCCCCTTATCCCGTGGCTTGAATGAGGAGTTGTCTTTATGGTTCTTAGGTCCCTAACTTTTACCGTGGCTTCCCTCACTCTTCCCTCCAACAAACTTCTTATCTGTGGCTTTGGAGCTCTCTTTGTTTGTAGAGTAATAAAGCTTTTCCCAGTCGCAATGGCCGAAGATAGATCTTGGACACCATATTGCTTGAGCTCAAGGTTAGCCCACGATTGGAGACCGTCCATAAACAAGAATAGGGAATCCTTGTCAGATGTGTCAGGGACTTCTAGCAGCAAGGTTGTGAACTCCTTCACATATTCCCTTATGCTACCCGTTTGCTTCAATCGTCGAAAACGGCCTCTTGCCTCCTCTTCAGCATTTACGGGGAAGAACTGCATTTTGAACTCCCTTTTGAAATCTTCAAAGGTATCAATTGTGCAAACCCCTCGTTGCACATCTCCATGCCTCCGTCTCCACCACAACATAGCAGTGTCGGACAAATACATGGCAGAAGTTCAGATCTTGGTGGCATGGTCCGTTATGCCAGTAGTCTCAAAGTATTGTTCTAGCCCCCATAGGAAGTTCTCAACTTCCCTAGCATTCCTAACACCATTGAAGGTCTTAGGCTTGGGAACATCCACCCTCTTAGCTTCAATGACGGTGGTTGCACTAGTTCCCGCGGCCATAGCCCGCTTACATAGAGCTAGATCACCACCCATATCCTCCATTCTAAGCAACATATTAGCAAGTTCTCTTTGGACAAGATCCCTTACCTTGGCAAGTTCCACCTTTAACCCATCAATCTCTTGTCTTAATCCACCATCTAGCTCGTTCAGGGACATCTTAACCACTGCATGGATTTTCACATCCTCGGCCTCCAAGCCATTGCAATGTTCCTCCAAGTTGTCCACCCTGTCGAACAACTCCCCTAAACTGTCCTGCGCACTCCTCACACGTGCTTCTAAGCTAGAGAGTATGTCTTTCAACTTAGCTCGAGATTCTTTTTATGGTTTACGAGTTTCCTCACGCCCACGTTCCATAGGTGGAACATCGACGCTTGGTGTAGATGGATGAGTGTTCTTCATCTTTGCCAAAGATAGAGATACTTTAACCGAAAGCTCTGATACCAACTGTCACGACCTTATTTTTCTAGTAGCGATCATGCGGCACTTAGCACCGTCTGTTGCACTAAGCCTGCCTTTGAATCCGAATGAAACTCCAAAGAGACTAGAAAGAGAGTTTGCAAAGAATGCTTTGTATTGCTCTAGAGAGAGTTTATCTTACAATTTCCCAAGATGAATACAAATGAAGACCAATGGGTCTATTTATAGTGTGGCTCTAAGCTTAAGAGTATGCCATAACTTTCTAGAGTCTTCCTAGTCTAGAATGTACAAGAGACTTCTAGATTTATGTACATTATGCCATAAGGGTCTAGGACTTTCTAGCCAACTCTAGAGTCTTCTAGGTTTGTCTAGTTCCTTCATGCACCTTCTGGGATGTTCCGTAAGCTTTCAGCGACTTCTACATCCTTCATGATCCATCCGGCATGTTCTAGAATATTCCAGCCCATTCTAGCACTCTCCAGCGTGCTCTAGAACATTCTAGGGTCTTCTAGCTTGAGTTGAGTCCGTTCAACTCTAGCCCTTTCTAGACTTCTCTAGGCAACTCTAGAACTTTCCATGTAGAATAGTCTAGATCCTTTAGGCAACCACCATTTATTTTGGATTTTTAGAGACATTCTGAGCGGGACGTGACAATATGCTATGTTATAAGCTGAATACATATACTTCCTTTCTAAATTAATCCATCTATAAAATAAAAATCATAAAACATTCATAGAAATCTTTAAAAAAATCCCAAAAAATATAAAAACATAATATTTTCCTAATAAAAATGTAAAGGAATTAATATATAAAAATGTGTATAAAATAGCACTTATCGAATTCCCATACACTTATTATTTGCTAGTTTTTGAGCAAAATCAACACTCATACTTGAGAGAATAAGTTTTCTGATACTTTGTCTCAAAGCTTAATAATATCATGGATTCAAAATTTTAATAAATTTCATATATTATCTCTAATAAATTTTTAGCTAGATATGGATTTTGAATGAATCAACATTATATTCATGGAAACTTAAAAAGAGAAGAAATAACAAGAAATCTTAGAAATTGTAGATGATAAAACAAAAAAAATTCCACCATCCAACTTCAATCTTTTTATTCTAAATATCTTTCAAAGGTTTGCATTGGATGTGCTACTAATCCCTCTTGTACCTTAAAGCAATTCTCTGTGGTTAATGAGTCATTTTAATGTTTATATTGTGTATTTTCGATCTTGATTAGATTATGGATGATTAGGCTTGATCCAATAGCTCAGATTATAAGTTAGTATGAAAAATCTTTTAATTTTCACGTTCATTGAACCGCTTGATCGATCAAGAACGTTGGTCAATTGATTGAGTAATTATAATTTCCAACCCGAAAGTACTCGAATGAAGCTCAATCGATACCACATATCTTGATCAATTAATACCTTTTTCGGTCAATCGATCAATATCTACCGTTCTTGTCCTATATACTTGATCAATCTCGAGTGAAGCTTGATCAATCAATTGCTTATTTCCCAAATTCATCTTGAGGATGCTTGATCAATCAAGTCCACTGTTTCTACTCGTAAAACATTATTTCTTTTTTTCTCAATTAGACCCTAATCACTTGTATAACACAAATTAAACACATAAAATACATAGAGAATACTAATTAATTGTAAATATGTAAGAATTCATGTCCAAATAAATGTATAAAACAACTCCAATCAAAATCCCACACAACTAGTCTTTGTTAGTCATCAACCAAAGGCAAAAACAAAGTAAGTTTCTTGAAATTATCTTAGGTGCTTAGCAACAATGTGATCTCAAAGTTCAATGTTCATTTGATATGGTATTTAGTCATTCCTTAGCTCTAGCTTCCTCGTAACCACTATTGTCAAAATGTGTGTGTGATTTTTGCATCCACTAACAACAATTAAATCTTCTAATTTAAACTAGCATATTATGTCATTCATACCTATGGATCACTACCATTCTTCTCATATTTGACTCGAACACTACATGGTTTTCCTTAAAAATTTCTCTTCATTTACCAAAAGTATTTTTTTAAATAAAAATATCTTTAATTTGGTTATATCGTGGTTAGGACTTCTTGGTTCAATCAAATGAAAGTGAACGAGAAAAACCAAAGTTCAAAAGTCAAAAAGTAAGAAAAAGAGATATATCAATAATACTATCCAAAAACGAATCATGTCAACAAATAGGGTCAAATTTCATTATTTTAGACCCAAGCATCATTATTCTTTCTTTTCTTTTCTTTTTTCCATTCTTTTCAATGCTTACTCTTTTTAGCTTGCTCCCTTATCTTCTTATATTTATTTTCAAATTTTTTATAAGGGTACACATTATAACTGTGGTTATTTTGTGTGTTGAGCAATTAATATTTAAAGCATAGTTGACACTTTTAAATCATATTTTAGCATTTTCATAGAATTTAGCATCCTTTTATGCTACTCCACTTTTTTTTGAACTATAATGTAGACAAATATGTTTGGTTCAATAGGTAAGGAGTTCGTACAAACAATTGTCTTATGCATAATCAATTTGATTCACTAAAAGGATTTTTTCATGTATGAACATAAACATTAAGGGTAGGATTGTTTAGGATAGAGAGTGGGTACAAATAATTAACTCATGTAGGCTCAAGTTAGTTCACTAAAGAGTTTGTTCATGCATAAACAACAACATTAAGGGTATGATAATTTAGCCAAATAGGTTAATCTTATTACCTTAATCATTTTTCAAGAAATATATTTAATAAATGCATTGATAACCTAAAGAAAGGTTCTAGCATCTTCATCTAATTCACTCAAAGTATAACTAAGTTAAAAGATATTTACAACATTTTCACACATTTAACCACATAAATTTTTCCTGTCACTTGCTTAGCTATTATGCATGTAAGTTTTGGGCAAAATTATTATAAGGTTGCTTCATCTAGGAAAAATGTCAAGACTCTATAAACAACCATCATTATTTTTAACCTAGCATCATTTTAGCAAATTTTATCATAATTGTCAAAAAAAAAAGTATGATTGTATGTGAGCTAATCTTCATCCTTAAATAATGTAATAAATACATACTAAAAATGAAACAAAATTTAAAAAAATATATCCTAGAGCTACTAATCTTAAACCATACTAAACTATTAAAACATACAAAGATAGAGATATCTTACCACTCTCCCACACCTAAATCTTACTTTTTCCTCTATGTAAGCGTATGCATAGATGTAATATAAAAATAAATAAAAGAGGTTAGAAAATAAATCTGGTGGATTCTCTCCCATAAAGTGCTTATTTTAACGTAGTTAGCCCTACTTAACCATGTCTTAATTGTTCATGTTAGGTGGCTCACAAAATTAGATTTTCTCAACATTATTGTTATCAAATGTTTTGTAATAAGGTTTTAATATGCATCTATTCACTTTGAATTCTTTACCAATTCTATCATCTTGAATTTCCTTTGCATCATGAGTAAAGCTCATTTCAAATAAAAAATAAATATAACAATATTACAAATATTAACTGTTTGGATATCAGGACCGGCCTAAAGACCCGACCTTGTAAAACTATCTAGGCCAAGTCCAGCCCAAGATGGAAGATGAAGCACCCTAGACAAGCCCATATAGTCTCAACCCTTATCAAGATCGAGCTCGATGTAAGCTTGAGCCTAGAAGACCGCTCGGTGTTACCTCGAGCCTAGAAGGACTGAGCTAGATAGAAGCCCAAGCCCAAAAAATACCGAGCCCAAGGTCATCTCGAGCTCGGTCAAAGCATGACCTCGTGGAAAGAACGATTAAAACCCGACCTGGATCTTTGACACATAGTACATTAGGCTAATCATGCCCTCCTGACACATATTTACATTTACACATTGTGTATCTGACACCTGTACCCATTTATATGCTATAAATAGGTGGACCACTCATGAGGACCCATACATTAAATCCTTTGTATTAATCTCTCTAATCTCTCTCTAGATAAGCCTTATAGTCTCAACAATTTGGTGCCCACTGTGGGGCTCAGATTCTAAGGTCAATCAAAAATTTATGACCCCATATCTTGTAGAGACTCACCTCGTCCTTAGAGAGAAATTAGGAATTTGTAACTCACAAACCGATAATCATGGCAATAACTCGGTCTAAAAGACGATCAAATTCAATTAATGCCGAAATAATGGCAACTCAAGGAAACACACCACATGCCACCAATAGGGTCAGGGTGGAAGATAACACCCTTTATAAGGGGTTATCTCATCAACTCTTCAAGCTAAGAAAATAACTCGATGAACCCTGGAAAGAAAACAGAACTCTCCAGTCATGGGCATACGGAAGGACCTAGAAAATCCTATTGTCGAACTAATCACGGGGTAGGCAAGGGGACGCAGTCTATTCGAGCCCCGGCATACCGATCACGAGGTTGAAAGACATCCCTTTTCCAACTTGCCTCATCCCGATGAAGAGCAATGGATCCAAGAAAAGAGAAGTTGGGAAACACTACTACAAGCTTTAGAGGATAATAACAAAAGATATGAGGAGGCCTTGAAAGCAGCAAATGAGAGACAAGAAAGGGGAAAAGCCCTTTACAAAGTGGATAGAGATTGCAAACAATTGTACATTTCACCATTCACAGATGCCATCGAAAATGATGAACCCCCACCCAAGTTCAATGCTCCTAAATGCCCAGACTATTTTGGGACAAAAGTTCCAATAACGCATGTTCAACATTTCCAAACAGCCATGGCACCTATGAGTCTCACCCAGGAAAAATGAGACATAATTATATGCAAACTGTTCACCGCCACTCTATGCAAGGGCGCGCAAAAGTGGTTTACCAACCTACCTCCCCGATCCATATCCTCATTCCCACAGTTCGCCAAACTATTCATCACCAACTATGCCTGCAATATGCCTTTGAGAAAAGAATCGCACCACCTATTTTCAATTATACAAGGGGAAAAGGAGCCCATCGAAGAGTATATGAAGCGATTTAAAGAAGAAAAATTAGAAATCGCTGACTGTCCTAGCTCTATCGCTATAGAAGCTTTCAGACGAGGCTTGCTAAAAAATTCTACCTTATTCATGGAACTAACTAAATCAATGCCACGTACCATGAAGGAAGCTTACGAGGAGGCCAGAAAGTTCGTCAACTTAGAAATAGAGCTTAGCCTGGCCAAGGACCGTCGAATAGAGGTGGATATGGTTCCGACCCCAAGTAAAGAAAAAAGGAGGACAAGCCTAGATCAAACACACCAAAATTACAAAAACAAGTGATTTGCTGACTTGGGGAACATGGACTGCCCGGTCAACAGAAACTGGACAGTAAATAAAAGTTGGACGGGAAGTAGGGAAACATGGGGAAAAGCATTATCCCTCTTTAAGGGTCTTCCTTTAAAAGGGGATTTAATTAAGGTAATAAAAAATAGAGCGGAAGCTCGAGACCAGATGGTCACCCAGGATGAATGCTTCGGACAAAGATGTGTCTAAGTGGTGCGCCTTTCACAAAGATGTGGGCCATGATACAAGAGACTATAGAAACCTAAAAAGAGAGTTGGAAACATTATTGGCGAGAGGATATTTCAAGGACCTCATCGCAAAGAATGAAGATAGAAGAAACTACCAAGGCCAGTGAAGAATATTCTAACCAACATACTCGTCAAGTAGTGACAAACAAACTCGTAATGGGCCCGACATTAAAACCATCCACGCCATACATAGAGGATAAGGGGTTAGCGGGGTTTCTAAGAATGCACCCCACGTATACACTTTGGATAGATTGAGACCCCCTATGAGAATAACTTTCACGGAGAGGGATGAAACTACATCCCATCATGAGGACCCACTAGTAATAACCCTGAGGATCAGGTCTTGTGATGTCCGGTGAATAATGATTGACACTGGGAGTTTGGTAGATCTCCTTCTTCAAATAACAGCCAAGGCCCTAGGGATAAGACATGCGGACAATATCAACGTTGAGCTTCCCCTCGTAAGATTCAACAACAGCACCACCTATGCAAAAGGAATAGTGATCCTACCTATCATGACAAATGGGGTACTAATAATGACCAATTTTTTCATCATTGATGCCCCAACTTACTACAATGCAATCCTAGGAAGACCCTGGATATACAAGATGAGAAAAGTTCCATCCACCTCCCACCAGGTGGTTAAATTCCCTACACCTAAAGGCCCCGAGGAGGTAAGAGAGGATCAGGAAAACGCCAGAAGTTGTTATAATGCCATAATGAAAGGAAATTTCTCTAAATAGCCATCATCGAGAGGTCTCCTCCCAAATAGACGAAGGAATAAAAGTATAGTGAGGTCAGTGTTTCTAAAAAAAGTAAAATAATTCCCAACAAACGCAGAAAGAAAGGGCCACCCCTTAAAAATAGGCGATGACCTAACAATAGAGCTCGAGGAACAACTCTTATTATTTCTCAGAGCCAATGCAGACATCTTCGCATGGACCCCTACGGACATATCAGGAATTGATTCATAAGTAATAACGCACCGGGTAAACATCAATACAAAGGTTAGACCCGTTCAACAGAAGAAAAGGAAATTCCCTAGAGAAAAAATAAGGCAATCAAATGTCATGTAGTAGCCCTCAAAGAAGCCGGGGTCATCAGGGAAGTCAAGTATCCCTCATGGCTCTCAAATATGGTACTTGTAATAAAGGCATGCAGAATGTCTCGCATGTGTGTAGCCTTCACCGATCTTAACAAGGCCTGCCACAAAGATTGCTTCCCTCTCACAAGCATTGATCACTTGATGGACACATATTCCAAGTTTAGGTTGATAAGTTTCTTAGACACAAACTCCGGGTATCATTAAATCAAAATGCATCCTGAGGATGAGGTGAAAAATTCTTTCATAACAAAAGAAGGAACATTTTGCTACACAAGATGTTCGATAAGCAGTTGGGTAGGAATCTTGAAGCATACATCGATGACATGGTGGTCAATTCAGTTCAACCCCTGAATCATATCAAAGACCTGCAGGAGATATTCAAAGTGATACGAAGGTATGTCATGAAACTTAACCCCAAAAAATGCATTTTTGGTGTGGCTGTAGGAAAATTCCTAGGCTACCTTGTATCAGTAAGAAGGAATCGAGGCCAATCTTGACAAAATACAGGCATTGGTAAACATGAAGCCACCCAATAGTCTCAGGGGTATACAACAGTTAAATAGAAGAATTGGGGGGGTTGGGCAGATTTATAGCTAAATGCACAGATAAGTGTATGCCTTTCTTCAAAATGCTAAGAAAGAATAATACTGTCTTTTGGAACGAGGTTCTTTATCTATATCTGGTTGTAACACCCCAAACATGTAACGTCATGCTCATAACATAAAGAAACAAAATCCAACACCCTATCTATTATGTCAGCCAAATTTTAACTGAGGCCCAAAACAAATACCCCACCATAGACAAACTTGCCTTTGCCCTCAAAATTACTACAAGAAAGCTTAGGCACTACTTTGGCTCACACACCATCATAGTACTCACCTCACATCCTCTCAAAAATTTACTAACAAAACTAGAGGTTGTAGGAAGGCTAGCCCAGATAGCCATGGAATTGAGGGAGTACGACATCAAATACATGGCTAGGATTGCAATCAAAGGGTAGGTTGTGGCCGAGTTCACTAAATACCCCAAGGTTGTTATCAGAACAAAAAACTGAGAAGATATTGATAGTTGACCCAAGGAATGCCCCGACCTGGAAAGTATTTGTGGACAGTGCTCACAATTTCAATGGCTCAAGACTAGGGGTGATTATAAGGGATGAAAATGACAACTTCTTTGAATATCCTATCAAGCTTGACTTCCAAGCAACCCATAACATCATAGAATACGAAGCTACCATATTCAGAGTGATGACCACAAAAATACTAGGGGTAGATAGAATCGCCTTACATAGTGACTCTCGACTCGTGGTCAATCAGTTTTTGGGAATATTTGAGGCATGAGATGGAAAGATGATGAAATACTTGGAAAGACTAAAACAAGAATGTGCAAAATTCTCGGAGTTCAAGATCGAGAAGATAGCTCGAAATGAGAACAATCGCGTCGATGCCTTGGCCACCTTGGCGTCAATAAAGGAAACCAAATATGGCCTGGTGGTATCAGTAATGGTGCTAGTAGAAGCATCTCTCGTAGAAACTAAAAAAAAGGATTGGATGTGTGAATAATTTGTCTACAACATGGTTCACTCCGATCTATAATTTCATAGATAAAGAGGACCTACCCGAAGACTCCACGACCGCAAAGCAAATTGAAGCTAAAGTAGGCCGATACATAATTAAGGTAGGAAAAATGTACCATAAATCACCACTCAGCCTGGGCTTCTTATGCATAAGCACAAAGAGAGCCGAAAAAATAATATACGAAGCTCATGAAGGAGATTGCGGCTTGCATTTGAGGGGTAGAAGATTATCTTAACAATTTATGAGACAAGGTTATTATTGGCCCACTATGCTTGTTGATTGCGTTAAATATGCTTAGAGGTGCAACAAATGCCAAATATTTGGCCCTTTGACCCACACACCGCCTAATGATATGAGGGGAGTAGTAAGTCCCTGGCCATTCTACAAGTGGGGACTGGATATAGTAGGACCTCTACCTATAGGCACAGGACAGAAAAAGTTTCTCCTCGTTACCACTGATTATTTTTCACAATGCATAGAAATAGAAGCCCTAGCCAGAATACAAGAGGAGGAGGTAACCAAGTTCATATAGAGGTCCATAATTTGTCGATTCAGCTTCCCGAAAGAGCTCATTAAGGATAACGGGTGCCAATTCACTGGTCGAAATATCAAAGCATTTGTTCTCAAATACAATATCAAGATATGCCACTTAACACCCTACTACCCTAAGACCAATGGTCAAGTAGAGTCCTCCAACAAATTAATCATCAACCTGTTAAAGAAAAATTTGGAAAGAACCAAAGGGAAATGGGTGGAGGAATTACCCAGCGTGCTATGGGCTGTTACAACAAGCCCATAAAGGAGCACCAACAAAACCCCATTTTCCTAGTATATGGAACCAAGGCGGTAATACCCACCGAAGTTACAATCCATACCCATAGATCGAGCATAATAGAGGAGAAAAACAATGTAAAAGAGTAACCGAACTAACCTTCGCCGATGAAAGAAGGGACAAAGCTTTAAGAAGGATGACCGAACAAAAAAGAAAAATAGCATAATACTACAACAAAACTGTGTGCTTCAAGACTTTTTCACGAGGTGATTGGGTTCTCAGGAAGATTTTTCCAAAAAAAAGGGAATGGATGGCTGGTAAAATGGGTGCGAGTTGGGAGGGACCTTATCAAATAATTGAAATAACACCAAGAGGGACCTATATATTGAAAAGCATCGAAGGCATTGAGGAAGGCACAAGCTGGAATTCTAGACACTTAAGAAGATACTATTTCTAAAAATATATGAATTAACCTACCATCTCCTTCTTTCTTTTGTAAACAGCGATGCACATGTATCTATGAAATAAAAGACCTCACCACCTCATTATTTACACAAGATCTCTCCCTTAAAATGGGCATCATGGGCTCATCACTTAGATCTATAAATCTAGTGGAGAACCCCAGCATCGAAAGGAGTCGAGTTCCTCACCTCGGTCAAGAACCAGGTCGACACTCTTACCAAAATTAAAGAACACCTCGGTCAGGAACCAGGTCAAGCTCTCTCCCTTCAAATGGGCATCAAGGGCTCATCACCTAGATCTATATATATGATGGATCACCCCAATAATGAAATAAGTCGAGTTCTCTACCTTGGTTAAAAACCAGGTCAAGCTCATTCCCTTAAAATAGGCATCGGAGGCTCATCACCTAAACTACGTTAAATAAAATTACAAATACAACAAATATCCATTATATATAAATACATGCTGATCAGATTGTTCATTATTTAAACATCAATCACTAAATATTTCTCACATGGCCCATCAATCAGCATGAACTTTTAAACACTCTTTAAACGTTTGGACACATGTCCAGTATTTGGATCATCAGTCTCTTCAACCAAAGGCACAAATTTGGTCTGAATCTCGATAACCCTCTCACGAGCATAAGTGGTAGGTTCAGAATATATCGTCATCATTGAAAGCAAACCCCGCTCCAGATCTTCAATAACTTCCATGACTTTAAGAAAAACTCTTTTAGATCACTTCGTATAAAAACCTGCCCAATATGACTCTATACCAACAAGACTAGTCATACTAGTCAAGGTCTTTTTTTCACGAGATTGTGTTTCAGATAATTGTTCCGTATAAGTAGTGAGCTCATACTTGGTCTCTTTAGCAATATGTGCAAGCCTCGCAACATCAGCTTTAAGCAACCTAATCTCATCCTCAAGCCTACCACTTGCAACATGAAAGGCTTGACGTAAACGCCTATTGGTTCAGTTAGAATTCATAACATGCTAGCAAAAAATTTAGACGAATTGGGAAAAATTCTTAAACATATGAATGAGATTAATATTCTCCAACCCTTTTATATGGAAGAAAAAACTAAAAATAAATAATATATATATATATATATATATATATACTTCAATAAATGACAAAAAGTAAGTCAACATCATAAATACATAATAAAGAGACAAAATTACTTTATTTATTAAAAATAAATCCATAAGAACAAAATCCAAGTAACAACTTGCGACTATACAAACCAAAATATCGTTGAGCTTTCAAATTAAAAAATAAAATAAAAAGTAACTAAGGACCAGCTTTCCCTTCTTCAGGAACCTTTGGGTCGTCCTCACCATCAGAGGAGTCAAGTCCTCCTCCCTCTTCCTCAACTGATGGAGCTTAATTGTAGACTGGTGTAATAGGGATATCTAGAATGTGATAATAGTACTCGCCCAAACCCTTCTTCCTAGCCTCTGTCTTGAAAGTCTCCATCACCATCTCATAGGCCCGCTCAATGCGAGACTCGAGCTTCTGGGCCATAGCATCCACATCGGACTTCGCTTAGCATCGCACCTCTTTACCAGAAACCTCAGCTTGTCTTTGAATGTCCCTCATCCCCTCCTCGAGCTTAATCACATGTCGTGTATACAAATTAAGCTTGGACACAACCCACTTTAGCTTTTCCTCCTTATAAATCACTCCGTTCTCTCACTTCATTATTTTCACCAACAACGTAGTATATTTTGAGCGCGACAACGCGTGAGCCTACTTCTCCTTCACGAGCTCGGACTTCAAATAACCCACATTGTGAGCTCGATCAAAATAAAAAAGTAGCATCAATTGTAAACAAAGAAAAAACTTAAAACAAATTAAAATCGAGCTCATAGCATCTCTCAACATAACCAACAAAAAAAATAATGCACCTGACACATCTGACGATGAATAACCTTGCCAGCATCATCACCCTCACAAATTGCTATGAGTTGCTCCTTGCATGTATCCATAGATATATGGCTCATACAACGATCAAGATATTAGGGTGCTAAGCCCAGATTCAGGATAATCTCGTCTGCATCAACGGTGAGATCCTTCACAACATCCTTCCCTCTCCTTGAATCCTTCAAAGATTTTTTTGGATTTTTTGGATCCGGTAGGGGGAGTGGGGGATCCATGATGCTCACACGTAGGCGATAAAGAAGGATAAACATTCAAAGGCTTGAGGTCACAACCAGCCTCATTGATGAGTGCTCAAAAAGCACTAAAATAACCATGATTTTATGCACATTAATTGATTAAAAATATATATATTTATATGTTTTATCATATATTTATATAAATTTGTCTTTTTCGGAATCACGGGTATTTTTATTGTTTTTCAGGTATTTTGGCTTAAAAACACAACTTAAAGACTCAAAGAGGAATATTGGAAGCAATACATCACAAATATATTAATAAATAAATGGGGAAAGGTCAACAAATATGGAAAAATTGGACAAAATGGGTCAAAAAGGTCAAAAATGTTAAAAAGGAGAAAATCGCGCCCAGTTGCCCAGCACCGCGCGACTACTGTTCACGCGCGTGCCCCTGCGCGCAGCGATAGCCATCCGCGCGCGCCGACGCCTTTTCGTCCCATTTTTCACGTGCAGCCGCCCCCATGACATCATGCTGATATCCTCAATGACCTCAGCATTTCTATTAAGCATTTTTACATTTTTTTAACATTTTTTTACTCATTTTTTCTCTCCATCCTCACCTATAAATACCCCCTTCCCTTCACTTCAAAACACACTTCTCTCTTCTTTCTTTCTCTCTTTTCTTAGATTTTTAGTTTTTCTTAGTTTTTAGTTAATTTATCTTAGTTTTAGAGTTCTTCCCTTTTTGGGAAGAACTAGTTATGTTTATGTAATTTATTAGCTTTTTGATTCAATAAATGGGAGTGCAAATTCCGCTTGGAGGTTTTCCAGCAACGGGAATAGCGTCGAAGTTCTGTAAGGATTTTATTTTCTTTACAATTATTTTTATGCTTTATTCTTACATGTTATATTTAATTTGTCTGTGATTAAATTTAACTGTGCTGGCTGTTAATAAATATGATGTAATAATAACGTTGTTATGCTTGCGAAATATTAAATAGGTAAAAATCTCTAAAATGAATTGATTTTATTTTTATTCATGATTTTATATTAAGAATGTTAGAGAGAAATATATTATTTTTCATTACAAACTTAAACCTAAAAATTAGATTTTAAGGTTTAGTTATCCGGTCTGATTTAGAGTAGTGCTCTTTTATTTGATGGTACAATCGCCCGGTAGTTAGAGTGAAGCTTTATTTCAAAAGTTTTTATAAGAATTATTATCTGAAAATGTATTGACAACATGTTTTCAGTAGTGGTTTTAAAACTTGAAAGTTAGTACTCGGATAACTAAATTCTTAGGTTTAATTTGGACACCTTGAATAAAGTTTAAACTGTCTAACCCCACCAAAGGTGGCATTTAAATGATTCATTTTCAATCTCTTAGAAAAAGGAATTAATTTAATTAAGCAAATTGGTTATCAACCCCACCCATAGGTGTTAATTGATTTGTTTAGTTAACAAAGAATATCTAACCCCACCAAAGGTGGTATTCATACAAAAAAAGGAGAATCAATAAATATCAATTCATATCTTTAATAACCTAAATAATATGAGCAAGCATAATTAACTTAGTTATTATATCCATAAATACTCTGCCATTATAAATGATAAAATTTGCATAAATGTTTATTGAATCTATGTTTAATTTTATGTAATTAGATTAAAAACACAAAACCCCAAAATATCGTGACAGGATGTTTAGGATTTAATTTCGTTTTTAAAAGTTTGAATAATAAATTAAAAACCACATACATTCCTTCCTTAGATCGACCTTGGGAGTATACTTATCATTTTCTTCGAAATGATTCGTGCACTTGCGAGAGTTTTATAAATATTAAAACCAAAGTATTGGCAAGAATCGGTGATGCCGGTTTTTGCTCATCATAACCTTGCCAGCATCATCACCCTCACAAATTGCTATGAGTTGCTCCTTGCATGTATCCATAGATATATGGCTCATACAATGATCAAGATATTAGGGTGCTAAGCCCAGATTCAGGATAATCTCGTCCGCATCAACTGTGAGATCCTTCACAACAACCTTCCCTCTCCTTGAATCCTTCAAAGATTTTTTGGATTCTTTGGATCCGGTAGGGGGAGTGGAGGATCCATGATGCTCACACGTAGGCGATAAAGAAGGATAAACATTCAAAGGCTTGAGGTCACAACCAGCCTCATCAGCACCAACCTTCTTCTTTCTCTTCTTAAGAGAAAAGGTACGACCTTTATGAGAGGATTTCCCTATCTTTTTACCCACCGAGGAACCCCCCTCCCCTAGGAGCAGGAATGACATCCGTGGGTGAGCTTGTTCCCCCCAGCACAACCTTGCTTTTCATGTGAGCAAAAAATTGATCAAAGGTTAATTCCATACGAGATGAAAAATAAAAAAATGATCCATGTTAACCGACATGTACACCCTCCTTGGGTCTATGGGGTTCTGTTTCAAAACATACGCCTCATTAAACTCGGCCATCTCTAGATCCATACCAAGCTATTGACATATCAACGTTAGGCAAAGAAGATATCTCCACCTATTAGGCATTAATTTCCCCGGTGCAAGTTGCATCCTAACCAAAAATTTCCTAATAAGAAGATATAAAGGAAACCTTACTCCCAGTTATAGAGCATTCTCATGAAAAATGGTCCACCAAATTGGATTTGCATCACTATTACAAGCACCCTCGGGAGGAATCATTATTTGAATGTTTGAAGGGATGTCATAGGTCTTCCTTATCCTCTTTTCGTCCTGAGGCAACAACCCGTAAGTTTTTGGAGTGGCCGCCCAACCACTAATGTGACATATCGGTTCGCCAGACCCTATATTCCTATTCTTTTTCCTCCATGTCCTAGATACTGAAATCTGAGTTTGAGGCATGCTCAATATAACCGTTGGAACGGTCTGGGGATGGTGGTTAGAGGTAGATGGCTATGGTGAAGATCGACTCATTGCATTAGAAGAACCCGAGCTAGAGGACCCTAAGTCCCCACTTGTACTGCATACTGGGGACTCTCCCATGAGCCTGAGCCAGAAGCTAATGTCTCTTCCCTTTGCATTCTGATAAAGGCTACAAAAATATAAAGACAAAACAGTAGTAGGTGGTAAGATACGAGAAAAGAGATTACCTAGAGACGATATGAAAATTAAAGAAAATGTTCCTTTTAAAACTACCCAAGCCAAGTCCAGCCCAAGACAGAAGATAAAACACCCTAGACATCCCACCTGTGGGACAAACCAATCCCATATAGTCTCAACCCCTATCAAGACCGAGCTCGATGTTAGCTTGAGCCTAGAAGACTGAGCTCGATGTTAGCTCGAGCCTAGAAAGACCGAGCTCAATAGAAGCCCGAGCCCAAGAAAGACCAAGCCCAAGGTCATCTCGAGCTTGGTCAAAGCACGATCTCGTGGAAAGCACAGTTAAAACCCGACCTGGATCTCTAACACATAGTACCTTAGGCTAATCATGCCCTCATGACACGTATTTACATTTACACATTATATATCTAACACCTATACCCATTTATGTGCTATAAATAGGTGGACCACTCGTGAGGATCCACACATTTAGCTCTTTATATTAATCTCTTTAATCTCTCTCTAGATAAGTCTTAGTCTCAACATTAACCCGCCTACAAATTAATAGATCAGAAAAATAAATAAATATGGTCCACACTGATTAATTAGAACCAAGATATACATGTAAATGTTAAGAAAACATAAAATAAAGTTCAATGTGTATTTGATAAAGCAAGAAAAATCTTAGAAAAAAATTAAAAAAAATAAAGATAAATCATGAAAGATTTTGAAGGTAATAAGGTTAATGATCTAGCTTCAAGCAAATAACAACTCAAATAAGACATAATTTGAATTAATAGTCAAAACAACTATTAAGAATAGGTCTCTTCCATGGTAATCCTAAATCCCTAGCATGAATTCGTTCTAACAAGTTATACAACCAGTAGAAGTTAGCATCAACTTTTCATTACAATTAAAAATGACCCAAAATGTTAATGTTCTATGTCAAATCTGGAATAATATTTACCCCAAAGAGAACACACTCGGTCCGAAGAGAGAAAAAAACAATAACAGAGACGGATAGAGATGTATATAACATAGCCCAGAAGGAACTTTTAGTAATAAATAAGCATTCTCTTGAATGCTTGAGAATGTAAAAAAATTAACAGAGATGTACAAAAGAACTATACAAGAAAAAACCTAGAACTTGGTGTGGTAAGCGACGTTGACAGCGAATGGGTAATTTCTTGAGAGAATGTTTATAACTAATGGAGAATCCCTGCAAAATGAAACATGATCTATTTTGTGAGATTTAGGGAAACAAAAGAGCACACTTATTTAGTTATATAATTTATAGAATTAAGTTAAACTGGAGGGAAGAATTAAGAATAAGATTCAAAGAGATAATCAAGAGAATTGAAGATCAGATTTAAAGATAACACTTATAAGTTATTTTCTTCTTTTATTATTATCATAAATAATATTATGAATTTATTATTTTCCATTAGTAATTAATTTTATATTTGATTGTGAACGATTTTAAAACTATAGACATAGATCGCAATAATTAATAAAATATTTTATATTCTATTCAATTATTATTTGTCATATTCTATTTAATTATTATTCTTGATAATTTATTAATTTTCAGTTTTAATCTTTGTATGAATTTTTCTCATTATTTAGTATACAATTACATAATTAATTTAATTAATCTTTAATCAATTTAGTTAATTGGTATCTAATCGTTTGATCAATTTAAGTAACTTGTGATAAATTGTTTGTAATGAGAATTAATACTCATGATAATTAAATCGAACTTGTACTTAACCTTGATCTAATATGCTTTTTGAAATTTAATATCTTTGATAAATTAAATTTATAGTCTATTATAGGTTGTCTATTAGAAAAATGTTGGATTAATAGCTTCTTTAATTGAACGAGGAAAGAAGAGACTTAGATTTTTGAGCTTGTCAATTTATCTCAGTTGGTATAATAAAAAAAAAGGATATTAGGAGATTCTTTTGTTAATTTGCAATACATCTTAATAGTGAAGAATGATCATCCGATCGTTCTTTTATTAGAATCTTCATCCTAATTTTTAGATCTTGTTTTTATCTTATTAATATTTCGTTGTTAGATTTAATTTTACTTTACAAAAACCAAAACTCCCTATTTTTGTAAATAGAAATTAGTTTTCAGAATCCTTTGTCGAAAAGACTCTTTCTTGCTATATACTAAATAACATTTTAAGCAATTTAAAGTAAGATTTAAATTGATTATTTATTTGAATGCATCAATTTTTGACGCTGTAAATTGACATGATTGTATTTAACATATACAACAGGCCTCTAAACCTCTAGATGATCCTAATGGATGAGGTATAGTTTCCTGAAGATTTTTAATGATGGTACCCACAAACATCCTAATAAAACATCAAAAAATCAAATCAAAATAACAAAACCTAAAAATAAACAAAAATAACATTTGGCTCCCAAATCAATTTATATCTTTGTCTCAAAAATATCCCTTACCAAATAATACATAGAATATTCAAGTATCATTTATGATTAAAGGACAATTCAAACATTAATTTCACTTTGTAATCAAATCTTAAACATTCATCTAAATACAAACCATCTCAATGTTATGCAAATATTATACATGTAAGTATTGTAATCACAAATTCCATAGATTTACTTCTCAAATCACTCTCCACTAATATAGAATGCATACACTACTTTGGAATAATAAGTCTTTATGAAGGTTGTAACGTTATGCTAAGGTGTGAGGTTATGAAAGAACAGAAATGTAAGTTACAAAAATTAAAAGTACTTAATTAAATTCAAACAACATCATTTTAAGTTCCAAAATAGCTTCATATGTTACATAACTCATCTAACCAATATTTACCTTCACATCAATAGTTAAGTATACTACAGATACAATTTTACATTTTATCAAATATCACTATACTCTTCTTCTTCGTTCTTCTTTCTTTTTTTCTTTCTTTTTCTTTTCTTCTTTTCTCTTTTTCTTTTATGTAATTGAAGAGATACAAAATTGAATTATCAAGATCTTTCATTATTTTTATATTTAAAATCGATTTCTTATGACCTCTAACTTGTTATTTTCAATATTTTTCAAGTTATGTAGTCAATTTTACTAACATTTTAACCCTTTGCTTATGGAGAGTTCATACCAAATATGTGTTTAGGTTATGTCTTCTTAGAGATAGAAGAGTGGGATAACTTGTTTCTTTGGCTCATAAAAAGATAGCTTATAACAGGTTAAAGAAATAAAAGTTTTTAAATAAGCCCAAGGGGATATTAGCAAAAAAGAGACAAGTGAAAGGCTTAAAAAAGTTCAAATGGTCCAAAAATGGCCTAAATCATTTCCTAAGTAGTGTGTACTCTATGATTTTACTTTGAGTTATTTTCAAATAAGTTCTACAATTTGTTGAAACCTTAAATATATCCATGAAAAATTTGCACATAAAATAGTCCTAAATGCTTAGATTAACCAAACATTCTTATCATATACTATAATTAAGAGTTTCAAATTAAATGAAATTTATATTTAAATCATACTCTAACTAAACAAAATTTAAAATCCTCTATATGTTGGTGTTATCATAATCTTATTCCTATATATAAATTGATTTAAAATAAAAACAAATCTAAAATAAACAAAAATAATGAGTAAACAAAATATCCAAACCTACAATAAAATTAAAAAACAATTGAAAAGAAAAGTTAGAAAATTTTAGAACTCATAATTTTTAAAGAACTTTTACCTCATCCCAACCTAAAATCTACATGGTCCTTAATATTCAAATGTAAATTCATGGAAAATAAAGGGGAAAAAGAGAGAAAAAATTACCCTCCTTGTAGTAGAGCAATGTGATTAAAGTTCATACTCTCATTATATTTCATCATCTGAATCAAATTTTATTACGCATAGGGAGTTATATTATATCTCATATATATCATAGATCACCAAGTAGTTATGAAATTAGGGGTTTCAAAATAACAAACATTTTTTAAGTACAATAAAAAATAAAATCACTATCAAATAAAAATATTCAAAAACTAACTAAAATGAATGAAAAAATCTCAATAGTTGCCCTCTATTTAGCGCTTAGTGTAACGTCTTCAACCCAAAGGTACCTCAAATTGTTTCTTTAACCATTATATTCAAGTTTTTGTATGGTCTTATTGAATTTTCAATTATCAACCATTTTTCTTCAAAGATACTTAAGCAAAAGACCTCTCCATCAAACTCCATTGTAAGATTTTTATCATAAACATTCATCTTTGTATGAGCTGTTTTTATGAAAGGTATACCAAAAATTAAGGGTGTTTTTTTAGTAATGTATTCATCTTTCATATCAAGTCTATAAAAGTGAACTGAAAAGATAAGCTCATTCACCTACAACAAAACATCTTCCATACTCTTATTAGATAAACGTTAGAATGATTGACTAGTTGAATAATTATGTCATACTCTTTAAAGGCACCAAGCTTTAAACTAGTATAAATAGAGTAATGTAGGAAATTAATTGATGCATCTAGGTCTAGCATAGCTTATTCAAATATAATATTACCTATAATGCATGGTCTAACGAAGCTACCTGGATACTTGCATTTTGGTAGGAGTTTTTTTTGTAAGATTGATGATATAGTCTTTCCCACACTCATTTCATTACTTTTGAGTTTTTGCTTTTTAGTGTACAATTCCTTGAGAAATTTAGCATAACTTGGCACTTACTTGATGACATCCAATAGCATAATGTTAACCCTTATTTTTCAAAAGGTGCCCAAAATTTCTTACTCATGTTCCACCTTCTATGATTTTGCTAACCTATTAGTAAAAGGCATAGTAAGTTCATAAGTAAAAAATGGAACTTTAAATTGTACCTTTGATTGTTATTTTGTTTCCTTTTTCACATTTTTAGAATTGCTTTCCTTTTCTTGAATTGACTCATCCTTAGTTTCTTCATCATTGGTTGGTACCTTGTGAGCTTCTTCAAGTTGCTTCATGCTTTTCAATGAAATAGCACTAACATTTTCTCTAGAATTGACCATGGGTTGAGCGAAAAGTTTAATAAGTCATTGTGGTTCTAATCTTCCAACATTAGTAACAAACTAAATCCATTTACTTATTATAATAACACGATTAAAGTACTCATCGGGAATGATGTGCTTATTTTTTGAAAATTATGGCACTTTCATGACTTTTTTCTCGTGAAAAATTTCAATATTTATATACTAGTATATATTATTTAACCAATATAGAGAGAAAATAATTTTTCCTTTAGCTTTTATCACTAATATATAAATGGAAAATAAAATATAATTTATTTTTATAATTTTTTAACCAAAAATCATATTTATTATAATGTAAAAATATATGAATTTTGTCCAAAAATACTTACACAAACAAAAATAATAAATAAAAAGACATAAACATACAACACCATACATTTAACAACTCTACACATAATATATATTATCTCATTTTGATTTTTTTTCACCTATGTGTCAAAAATTTATTAAAGTAAAATAGAGTAGTATATAAACATAGTATTAGTTATGTATATATAGTTATGGCAATATATATAAACATAGGATGTTCTAATTATACATACATATGGTCACTATTTGTAGGTAATTGACAAAGAAGATATTAATAATATGTAGTCACGTACTAATTCTGTTAATTAAGATCATTGCTAAATGGTCCTATGTCCGTGATTATTTTAACTTTGGTATAGAGTTAGTTAAAAATAATAACTAAATATTATTATTATTATTATTTTGTTGTAATAATTACTTGTCCTTATCATTATAATATTATTATTGTTTGTCCAAATATTAATATACTGCTCATATATAATAATTACAACATTGATTTAATTTTCTTCGATTCATCGTTAGCAAGTGAAGTTATCAACTACAATTCCAAGCATGTGGAAGAGTGGTTAGGTAAGCACGTGGTTGGGAAGGTTGACCTGAACAACAAATTAATATTGAAAGAAATGTGCAATTGTGTTAGATATAAGAACGCGCGCCCTCTCTAAACTGGCTACTAATTTGTATTTATAAATCCGACCACTTAAGTGTCAGACATAAGCATCAAAATCTACCATCCAAGTGTGTTTTCATATTCGATCCCCAATATCCTTTTGTTATTGAAAATTAACCAACATGGGTTCGGAGGGTGAAACCGTTTGTGTTACTGGTGCTTCAGGTTTTATTGGCTCATGGCTCGTCATGAGACTATTAGAGCGTGGCTACACGGTCCGAGCCACCGTCCGAGACCCTGGTATGATTTTAAATTAACACCTACAGTTAGTTCTTCACCATATATATGTAGCTTCAAATTACTTGTTAATTTCATGACTATATATATATGTTACTTAGGCTTTTATTTAATGAAAATTTACAAAAATTTAAGAAAAATAGAATGCATATTAAAACTTTACTATTATCTATATATATCTTTATAAAAAAGTATTTGTAAGTGCTTTTTTTCAATGCATGATTTTACCATTTTGTTTTTACTTTTCAATAAATATTGGACTTATATATATATATATGCAGAGAACTTGAAGAAGGTAAATCACTTGCTGGAATTGCCAAAAGCTAAGACACACTTAACCCTGTGGAAGGCTGACTTGGCTGAAGTGGGGAGTTTTGATGAAGCTATCAATGGCTGCTCTGGAGTTTTTCATGTCGCTACGCCTATGGATTTCGAATCCAAGGACCCTGAGGTAGTATATATTCATGCCGCCATTCGTTTGTTCTTTTAAATAAGACAAAATTAAATATAAGTTAATATAAATATAACACTTGATACTTGTAAATTAAATAAATAAAAATAAGTAGGAGAAAGAATAAATAGAAGAAGTTAATAAGAATATTACGGTCCATTGTATTATTACTTTAATTACATATAAGTTAAATGGTACTATTAAATGAAAGCTATATCTATTTTAATGACTGCTTCTATGTATATATGTGTGTGAAAGTAAGGTGAATCACTTTTTTAAGTTATTCTTAAAGGCAACCCATGTGTTAAAAATAAAAACCTAAAAAACTTTCAAAATCTAATAAGTGATTTTAATGTAAGTGTCTGCAGAATTAAACCTTTTATAAGAAAACGAAGATGTGATTAAATCAAAATGAAATCTAACGATGAAAATCTAAGAAAACAATCAAGAAATTCATGATATATATTTTACAATTATGTGTCATTTTTTAACTTTTCTATTACACAAATGATTGTTTTTGAGAATAAATAAAAAGCAAAGTAATTTAAAATTTCACTAAGAATAGTAATATTTGAGGTAATTACAAGATGATTGACGATTACATTTTTTGAAATGTATAACTTATTTAGGAATTAGATTATAGCTTTGAGTTAAGGTAGAAAGAATTGGATTGTATCCTACCAAACTCATTGCATGATTAGCGATTCATGAGATGAATTTTCTGGTTGAAACTCTTGGAAAATAGGGAAATATATATATACTTTTAATTATATATTCTTAGCATCTAAACGAATATATATAAAGGAATAATGAGTTATTAATTAAGAATGTTGTTTGATAAGTGTAGAACGAAGTGATTAAGCCAACAATAGAAGGGTTACTAAGCATCATGAATGCTTGTCTCAAAGCAAAGACTAAAAGACTTGTATTTACATCCTCTGCCGGAACTGTTAATGTTGAAGAGCACCAAAAGCCTGTCTATGATGAAACTTGCTGGACTGACATCGAATTTTGCCGTAACAAAAAGATGACTGGATGGGTATTTTACAATTAAGAATTCCAAGTCTCACTTTGGGTTTTATTTTATTTTTAATTTTTAATTTTTAATTTTTGCTATTATGTATATATATTAGATGTACTTTGTGTCTAAGACACTAGCCGAGCAAGCTGCTTGGAAATTAGCAAAAGAAAAAAACTTGGATTTCATTAGCATTATTCCACCTCTTGTGATTGGCCCTTTTCTCATGAGTTCAATGCCTCCAAGTCTTATCACAGGACTTTCACCAATTACTGGTAAAGTGGATCAATTTACATATATAATTAAGTACTTTTAGCAAATACTCTGTGTCTGTTTTGACCAACCTTGAAATTAGAAATTACATAATAAGAAAGATTTAATTAGGAATACATTTTGAAACAGGAAATGAAGCCCATTATTCTATCATAAAGCAAGGACAGTTTGTTCACTTGGATGATCTTTGCAATGCTCACATATTCCTATACGAACATCCCAAAGCAGAGGGTCGCTATATGGCCTCTGCATGTGATGCTACAATTTATGATCTTGCAAAATTCTACCTAGAAAAATACCCCGAGTATAATCCTCCTACTAAGTATGTATATTTCCTTTAATTAGCTTACTTTTCTTATTATATCTTTGCTAAATTCATTTTCATATAATGACAAAAAATAACATTTTAATTATATAATAAATTAAAAATAATACCATAATAATATTAAATTTGATTTAATTTGATGACGTTAAATATTTATTTATTTAAATAACTATGATTTAAAATTGAATAATTTGATAGATTTTTTTAACAGTGAAAATATTTTATTTTTGTTGTTTTTTCGTGATTTTTTTACCACTAAATTATGATAATAATTACAAAAATATTATTAAATTTTAAATTGTTACAAAAGTAAGGATTTTTATTTTCATTAAAATTTATGAAAGATTAATGGAAAAGATCATAATTATTAAAATACAGTTTTTTTTTGGGACAAACTAACACAATTCAGTATTAAAAAAAATTTATTAACCCAATTTTATTTTTTAACAAATGAAATTTGTTGTTCAGGTTTGAAGGTATAGACGAGAATGTACCAAATGTTCATTTTGATTCGAAGAAGCTAATCCAGATGGGTTTTGAGTTCAAATATGGGTTAAAAGACATGTTCTCAGGAGCAGTAGACGCTTGTAAAGCAAAGGGGTTGCTTCCGCTTGCTAATGAAAAGAAACCCAATGGGGCGGCAGAAAAAATAGACCAAAGTCCTTCGGCTTAAACTATAAATTTGTCATGCACTTGGAGTTACCATAGCTATGCCATCTTTTTCATGGAATAATAATAACTTGTTGTATTTGATATTTAATTACCTAATTAAGGGCTATTTGGTGATGTTGCTTCCGCTTTATTTAGGTACAAGTGTATGTGTCATTTAGTATCTAATCTTCTTTTTCTTTTTTAATATAAATTAAATATCTAATCATTTTCCACCAAGGATTATTGTTCTTTTTATTTCTTGTTTTTGTTTTCTCATTTTTGCTCCGGTAAAAAACTGTTGGAAAATTACGCAAATTTCCGATAAGCCAGATTTATGAGAAAGTAAGAATAGAAAAATAACACACAAATTTGATAACGGAGTTCGGCCAATCTTGCTTACGTCTCCGGACCTACTGCAGATCTTTTTACTGAAAGGGGAGAAATTACACAAGGTGTTTACAACACTCACAACTCACAACCCAATTACACCCAAGAAAATTACTCTCAATTTTCTCTCACAAAAACTTTTCTCTCTAAGCTTTTCTCTCAATTGGAATGAACACTTTGGATGATTAATTCATTACAATTACACATCTATTTATAGAAAAATTCACTCCTTGAATTACTCCTTAAATTAATGGTTCCTTAAATTGCTCCTTGAATTAAGCTCCTTGTTTTGCTCCATGAATTGCTCCTTGTTTTGCTCCATGTTTTACTCCATGTTTTGCTCCTTAATTTAAGGAGCTTTATGATAATCTCCAACAATCTCCCACTTGAAGACTGATTTCAATCTGTCTTCACACCTCGATCAATGCAGCAGCTTTTCTAGTCTTTATTACTCTAGCAGACCAACTGAAGTTGAGCACAACTTTAGTTTGTCAATAGTCACCACCTTTGTTAACATATCTGCTGGATTTTTGCTTCCTTGAATCTTCTCCAGTATTAACACATCATCTTCCAATAGAGATCTGATGAAGTGATAACGAAGTCCAATATGCTTTGTTCTAGAATGAAATGCTGAATTCTTCGCCAAGTGTATTGCACTTTGACTATCACTATGCAGAACATTCTTCTCTTGTTTGAATCCCAGCTCAATTAACAAACCTTGAAGCCATATCATCTCTTTACTAGCTTCAGTTACTGCTACATACTCAGCCTCTGTAGTGGATAGAGTGACAATTTTCTGTATTTGTGACATCCAACTAACAGCTGTAGTTCCAACAGTAAATATATAACCGGTGGTGCTTCTTCAGTGATCAACTTCACCTCCAAAGTCTGCGTCTACGTATCCTTGTACTTTTAACTCTCCTTTACTAAAGTACAAGCACTTTTCTGTGGTGCCTCGCAGATACCTCAAAATCCACTTTACTGCTTCCCAATGAGTTTTCCCTGGATTTGATATAAATCTGCTAACAACTCCCACTGCATGGCCAATGTCTGGTCTCGTACAGATCATTGTGTACATCAAACTTCCAATGGCTGAGGCATAGGGAACCTTAACCATGAATTCTCTCTCTTCCTCTGTCTGAGGGGACTGATCCTTGGATAGGCGAAAATGACTGGCCAAGGGTGTGCTAACTGGCTTGGCATCGCCCATGTTGAATCTTTGCAAAACACGATTGATGTACTCTGCCTGAGATAACTGCGAGGATCCTTTCTTCTTATTTCTTGTGATTTGCATTCCAAGAATCTTCTTTGCTGGACCCAAGTCTTTCATGTCAAATTCCTTTGACAATTGCTGCTTCAACCTTTTAATATCATCCATATCTGAACCTGCTACTAACATATCATCAACATAAAGTAGTAAAATGATATAACTGGACCTATATCTCTTGAAGTAGCAACAATGATCAACATTGCACTTTTGGAAACCTTTCTTGTGCATGAAGTTGTCAAACTTTCTGTACCATTGTCTCGGGGCTTGTTTCAGGCCATACAAACTCTTCTTAAGTCTGCACACCATGTTCTTCTTCCCCCTTTCTGAGAAACCTTCTGGCTGGTACATGTATATCTCTTCATCTAAATCTCCATGAAGGAATGCAGTCTTCACATCCAACTGTTCAAGATGAAGATCTTCAATGGCTACAATACTCAATACTGATCTGATAGTATTAAGCTTCACAACAGGAGCGAAAATGTCAGTGTAGTCAACTCCTTCCTTCTGTTGAAACCCTTTGACAACTAGGCGGGCTTTGTATCTTTTGGAACCATCATGCTCCTCTTTCACCCGGTACACCCATTTGTTGTGAAGTGCCTTCTTTCCCATAGGTAACTCAGCTAGTTCCCATGTCTGGTTGGAGATGAGAGATTTCATTTCTTCTTTCATAGCAAGCTCCCACTTGTTGGAATCTCGAATCTGACAAGCTTCATCATAGCATTCAGGCTCCCCTCCATCAGTCAGCAACATATAGTTCATGTATCTCCTGTTAGGCACATGAGGTCGAGAAGACCTTCTCAATACAGGAGCTGGAGTAAGAAGTTGTGGTGTGTCGGAATGCTGTGTACTGTTTTGTCCAACAAGTTCCTCTGGCTGAGGACTTGTTATAATTGGTTCTGTTGCGGAAGTATCTGGGACATCATCTGCATCTGCAAATACTGACTCATTCTGCTCTGAGTCATTGGCGTCTATTTTATGCATGTCCTTATACATCACCATTTCGTTGAAAATCACATCTCTGCTACGGATAACTTTCTTCTTTTCGTCATCCCAAATGCGGTAGCCAAACTCATCCTCACCATAGCCAATGAATGTGCATTTCTTGGATTTGGGATCAAGCTTATTCCTGCCTTGATCACTGATATGCACAAATGCTACACAGTCGAAAACTTTTAGATGTGATAGTTTCACCTCTTTTCCGCTCCATACCTCCTCTAGTATTCTATGCTCCAATGGAACAGATGGGCCTCGGTTGATCAAGTAAGCTGCCGTGTTGACTGCTTCTGCCCAGAACTGCTTCGGTAGACCTGACTGTATACGAATGCTTCTAGCTCTTTCTGTCAATGTTCGGTTCATATGCTCAGCTACACCATTGTGTTGAGGCGTGCCTGGAACAGTTCTTTCCATTCTAATCTCGTGCTCATAGCAGAAGTTTTTGAATATGGTGTCTTCATATTCACCACCATTATCGGTTCTGAGCTTTTTGATCTTTAAACCCGTCTCATGTTCCACCATAGCTTTCCATCTTCTGAAAGCCTCAAATACTTCAGACTTATGCTTTAGAAAGTAAACCCATACCTTCCGAGAGTGATCATCGATGAAAGTCACGAAGTAGCGTTTCCCACCAATAGATGAGACGGTCGTTGGTCCCCAAACATCAGAGTGAATAAGCTCTAGCCTTTCCTTCTTTGGGATTCTGCAACTTGTCTGAAAGCTGACTCTCTTTTGCTTTCCAAGTATGCAATCTTCGCACATGTCTATCTCCATAGACTGTAGACCTGGAAGTTTTCCCTTTGAATGCATAATCTTCATCCCTTTTTCACTCATATGGCCTAGTCTCTGGTGCCACAGATTTGGTGTTTCATTGCCTGCTGCAACTGTAATTGAACAACGTGCCTCTGTTGTCATGTAAAAAGTGCCACTTTTCTTGCCTCGAGCAACTGTCATTGCACCCTTTGAAATCTTCCAATCATCACCATGGAAGATCGTAGTGTAGCCTTCACTGGCCAACTGCCCGACTGAGATTAAGTTCCTTCTGAGATCGGGAATATGCCTGACATCCTTCAGCTCCCAAACAGATTCGTTCAACTTAATCTTCACTACACCTTTGCCAATAATAGCACATGGTTGATCATCACCAAGATATACCTTTCCAAGGTTTCCGGGGACATATTTCTCGAAGAATTCTTTTTGTGAAGTAGCATGGAACGATGCTCCAGAGTCTAACACCCAAGATTCTTCCTTGCTCTCCAAAGAGCATATCAATGCATCGTCTCCTCCTGAGGTGGAAGTAACATTTGCCTCTGCCTTCACTTGTTTGTCCTTCGGTGCACTTTTGCACTGATTTTTGTAGTGCCCGGTTCTTCCACAATTCCAACACTCGATGGTCTTCGAGCTATGGGAATTATTAGGATTCCTGGATTTGGACCTCCTGTCCTTTGATCTACCTCGGTAGTCTGTTCTGCCACATCCATTCCCTTTGGTTGAATTTCTTCCTCTTGACTCTGTATGGAAAACTGAAGAAGTTGACGATTCACCTACCTTTCTACGTCGGATCTCTTCACTGAGAACCAGATCACGAACATCGTCAAATTTCAACTTATTGCTTCCTGACGAGCTACTCACAGCCGTGACAGTAGCATTCCAACTTTCTGGTAAAGAAGACAAAAGTATCAATGCTCGTACTTCTTCATCGAATTCAATTTCCACTGAACTCAACTGGGTTGTGACTGTGTTGAGTTCATTGAGATGTTGAGCTACTGATGCGCCTTCATTCATCCGCAAATTGAACAAACGCCTCATCAAGTGCACTTTGTTTGAGGCTGATGGCTTCTCATACATATTGGAGAGAGCTGCCATAAGACCCGCCGTGGTCTTTTCCTTTGCTATGTTGAAGGCAACATTACGGGATAGCGTCAATCGAATAACTCCGAGGGCTTGTCTGTCTAGAAGATTCCAATCTTCTTCCTTCATAGCTTCTGGTTTCTTCCCTGAGAGAGGTTGATATAGATTTCTTTGATACAGATAATCCTCTATCTGCATTTTCCAAAACCCAAAATCTGTGCCATCGAATTTCTCGAGTTTCACCCTTCCTTCATCTGCGGCCATTGCTCCCACTAAAATCTGACTTCCTCTGGATCGTTTCTGACTATTTTTGTAAACCACCATGTATTAGAACACCTACGTCAACGAACAAATATCGTCGACAAAATGTCACTATTCACGTAATTCACTATTCACGTAAATAGTAACCTTGCAGAAAATTGACAGAAATCACCACCAATAGCTCTGATACCAGTTGTTGGGAAATTACGCAAATTTCCGATAAGCCAGATTTATGAGAAAGCAAGAATAGAAAAATAACACACAAATTTGATAACGGAGTTCGGCCAATCTTGCTTACGTCTCCGGACCTACTGCAGATCTTTTTACTGAAAGGGGAGAAATTACACAAGGTGTTTACAACACTCACAACTCACAACCCAATTACACCCAAGAAAATTACTCTCAATTTTCTCTCACAAAAGCTTTTCTCTCTAAGCTTTTCTCTCAATTGGAATGAACACTTTGGATGATTAATTCATTACAATTACACATCTATTTATAGAAAAATTCACTCCTTGAATTACTCCTTAAATTAATGGTTCCTTAAATTGCTCCTTGAATTAAGCTCCTTATTTTGCTCCATGAATTGTTCCTTGTTTTGCTCCATGTTTTACTCCATGTTTTGCTCCTTAATTTAAGGAACTTTATGATAATCTCCAACAAAAACTGTATTAGACATTTTGCATCTACTTATCTTATACAATCAAATAATGTGTGGTTGAAGGTGATGTTTGGGATGTGATTGAAAAACCACCTAATAATAATATAGATCAATTATAAGTTTGACATGTAAGATCCAATATTGGATCTAAAAATGGTATAAACCCAATATACCGGAGCAATTGGGACAAAGCCAGAATTTTTTTTTTAAGGCTAGGGTTAAAGATTAATACTTTTGTGTTATATTATAGTACAAAATTTAAGGCTTTCAAGTTGATGTTTTTTATTATAACATATTATAAAAATTATCTAAAATAAATAAAACGTCAAAGAATACAGTAAAGTCAATAGCATTGAAGTTATACATAAATATATTAAATTAATTAATTAATTAATAAAATTTAATCTAGGAAAATAGTTAGCGCAATCAAAATCTTAAAAAAAATGTAATTTATATATTGAACTTGAGATTCTAATTAAAAGTATATATTCATCAACACTTTAAAATTGTCAAATAAAGAGATAATAGATAAATAAAAATAATAAGAATAAAAAATATTAAAATTTTATATATAGATAAAAGAATTAAAATAAATTAAAAATATTAATAAAATAAAAGTTCAAATAATATAACCTGAGATAACGTTGAAGTTGAAAGAGAAATATTATTAAAACTTTTGACAAGATAAATGAAAAATAAGTGGAATTCTATAATATTAAAATTTTATATATAGATAAAAGAATTAAAATAAATTAAAAATATTAATAAAATAAAAGTTCAAATAATATAACCTGAGATAACGTTGAAGTTGAAAGAGAAATATTATTAAAACTTTTGACAAGATAAATGAAAAATAAGTGGAATTCTAATATTATAGATGTATCAAATATTAAATATTTTAATTATTTTTTCATTACATTATATTATAAGATAAAATTTAAAAAATATTATAACATGATATATATTTATGAATGAAATACATGTACTTATGACTAAAAGATTACAATATGATCACATGTAATATTTTATATGCCACTATTACTATTATTTTCCACTTATTACAATTTTCTCTAATTATAAAAATGTATGATTATGATCACTACTACAATATATACATATAATCTCAGATATTTAACCTCATTTTTTTAAAAAACTTTGGCTATAGGGTTTTGGCCTTAGTTCTTATAAAACTGACGCCATAGATATAACCTATGACCTCAGTTATTTTCAAATTGAGATCATAGATATACCTTATCAATTTTTTCTCTTTAATTTACAACAAACACTAAAAAAATTTACCAATTTTTTTCTCTTTTTTTATTTTATTTTTTTCTTTTTCCTTCTCAATTTTTTCTCTTTTATACCAAATACCAATTTTTTTTAATTTAATTTCCTCTTTTTTTCTTTTTCTCTCTCTCTTTTCCCCTTTTTAATTTTCCTATCTTTTTTCCAAATATTTTTTCTTTTTTTTCTAATTTTTTTTCTTATCATTCCCGTATATATCTCTCATTTTTCCTTAGCCTCGTGTGAAACACTAGTGTCATGTATATTCTCTTCTCTACTCGAAACCCTCATGTCATGTTCCACTCTCACACCGCTACGTTCCAACCTTTGCTCCACTCTCGTGTCGTCATGTTCCAACCTCTGTTTTTCTCTCGCAACACATTCCAGCATTTGTTCCACTCTCGCAGCGCGTTCCAATCTCTTTTCCACTCTCGCCATAGTATTTCCTTGGTCACTACTTGAATCTTTTTGGTAACATTAACTCATCTTTTTTTATAAATGAATCTCGGTACCAAATCTCGATTGGTACGTAGAGGTTATTTCTAGCTACCTAAAGACTTGCTTACATTGAGAAATTTGGATGTTGGATATTTCCTAGATGGGTTATGAAAATTTGTTAGAAATTTTGCTTGGTATGGTTTGTGGAACATGTGTTCACCTGGTGTTTGGCCTGATATTGGTATTGGTTCGTTGGGTTGGTGCTAGTGTATTAGGGTGGTGCACTAGTGCTAGTGTGTTAGGGTGGTGCACTAGTGCTAGTGTGTTAGGGTGGTGCACTAGTGCTAGTGTGTTAGGGTGGTGCACTAGTGCTGGTTCATTGGGATGGTGCACTAGTGCTGGTGCCTCGTGCTTGGCTTGGTGCTGGTACTGTGCCTATTTCACCCTAGCATTTCTGTAACGATAAATAGAGAGGACCGAAAACAATATTTTCAAATTTTTTTTATTGATATACTATTTACCAATTATCTTGTAATGAGTAATTGTATATTTTTTTGGGTGTATAACTCCGTAATTGTACATTTGTTCCCATTTTGTTGGTTTTTCAAGATTGGATACCAACCTGTTTGCTATTGTTTGGTAAAAAATATATTATTAATTTACAGTTCTTGGTTAATTTAGGGTTGGGATAAAACTTCCAACAATAGGTGTCTTCATATTGTCTATTTCTTTTATCAGTGTCTCATTTTGCTATCTCACTATATTTGTGATTAATTAGCTTCATTAATGAGAGAACCACACAAATTGTTACTAATAACAATAAAACCCATTGAGCATATGGAAGTAGATGGACTTCTGAACTTGTCCATCGCTAGGTTGGTTTCCTCTGGCGATCCCATTTCGCCACAATTCTCGCACCACAAGGTTCTGATACTATCTATTGGCTTTATTTTTATTTTCTAACAATTGGATTGAAAATTGATTTTATGCTACCAAATATGAAGTTTGAAGTGAATCTCAATGCTTGAAAGCTGTTGATTCCAGCATTAGTAAAGGACCGTGTAGCTTGCTGTTGCCATTCAAGCTCATGGCTTCTGCTGAATATACAAGTACTTTCAACTGACAATATGATTGTGATGAACCAAAATTTAGTTTTGTCTAAACATCTTTGCACTTATGTATACATGTATGGAAAGGTCAATCCTCATTTTCCATATTTACTTCATCTTGGAATTCAAGTATTGAATTTGCATTTTAGTTATATCAGTGCTAATTAAGTTTCTGATGATACATTGTTATATTAGTCCTCTGTGAGGAAGGAGGCTAAACTTCAAATTACTAATATTTTATCATTTGTCTATCAAACCCAAGCTTATGCTAATTTGTTACTCACTCCTTGGTTCCTGTCCTGCAAGTTGATGCTCCAAAGAAAAAAGTTAAGAGAAAGCAACAAGTTTCATCCTCAAGTCCTGTTTTAAGATTTTTTTTTATTCATTTATGGTAATTTTGCTTGAAGTCCCTTGTTAGATTATTTCAATAGTTACACTGTAGATTGTTGTTGATATATTTCTTTGTTCTTTTTATCTAATCTTTTATATGTAGTGTACATTTTAATTTTGAGATAGAAATCTTAGTTTTGGGAAAGGTGAATGATAAATAGGGAAGACATGTTTTTCTGGTAAGTACCTATGTGCAATGTATTTTGAGTCCCAAAATAGATAAAAATAAATACTATGCTCAAGTTATTTCCATTCAACACTGTGTTTATGGTTCATTCTTATTACTTGCTTGCATATCTTGCTTGCTATGCTATGCTAGATTATGTTTTGAGTCTATTGTAAACATTTTTTTATGGTTCATTCTTATTTTATCTACTGTTGTTTCTTTTTCATGGTAGACACTAGGCACACCAACGCACCAGGTACATTGTGTTTTGAGTCTCAAAATAGATAAAAATAAATACTATGCTTAAGTAATTTCTATTGTATATTGTGTTTATTAATTTTTAGTGTATAATAAACTCTCGAATGCAATTATACTTTTAATTTTAATATAATATGATTTTTAATATTGTAATTAATAAATTTATTGTAATTTATATTGATTTTTAATATTGTAATTAATAATTGTATTTTTTTAATTTATGCATACCCTATGGCCTTAGCTATTAGGAAACTGAGGCCATAAGGTGTATCTATATCCTCAGTTATTATAAAATGGAGGCCATAAGGGTACTTATGGCCTTCGTTTTCTAATAACCGAGGCCATAGGATGTACCTATGGTCTCTCTCACTTAGGCCTCGGTTCTTATAACCGTGACCATAGACCTACAATCACGGTTAAAAACCAAGGCCATAGGTATAAATTGTAGTAGTGGATGAAGGGTTGTATAAGGAGACTCTGTCATGTTCCATCAAAGAATTTATACTAATATATATATGCAATTTATTTTAATTCAAATTTTCTTATTTCATTATCATTTATCATTTGTAAATGAGTTTATATCAGATGATAGAATTCAATAATAATGAGAAAAAATTTGCTTTAGAATGAATACAATAATGACATATATATGTGTGTCCTTTACATAACTAGCAAAGTTAGCTACAATATTGAGAGACTATTTACAATACTATCCATTACTTCTATTCAAGCTCAGGTCTTTTATAAATCATGAGGTTTTTCTCAAAGCTACAAATCTTTTGGATGGTAAAGACTTGATGAGCACATAAGTTATTCGATAATCATTTCCAATGCCTAACATCAAGTTTTCCATCAAATACTTGTTGTTTCACCAAATGGAAATCAATTTTCTCATATTTAATTCTTTCATGCATTATAATATTTTTACCAAATATGTACTTGACATCCATTAGATCAAATGAGTCACAAAAATAACATAATATGCTCCTTACTTTTTCTTATCAAGAGGGTTGCCCCCAATTTTCATCAAAGAAAGCAATTAAATCAATATGATCATATTTTAGGATAAAAAAAACATAACCAATTGTGCCCTTCAAATACTAAAGAAAAATCTTAGTATCCTTCCAATGAAAATGAGTAGGTTGATCCAGAAATTGACATAACTTGTTAATAACGAAGACAATTTTTTTGGTATGGTAATCGTGCAGTATTTAAGAGCATCTATTAGACTCATTGATTGTACTGGGTAATTAATGGAGTTCGAGATGCTGATCAAGTTGATGTTCCCAAATATTTTCAAGATCTTTTACAAGGAATTGGTGGTCGAATCTAAAACTAAATTCAAGGATTCCAAAGCTACACCAAGGATGATCTATTATTTTTTATGTAAGTGATAGATTTGGAAGATCAAGTTGGATGCAATGGATTAAATTAGGAAGCAATTTTTGTTTTAGTTAATTGTGGGATTTTTATGTCTTATTTATTGTAAGTCTTTTAGTTTTTTATTTATTTAAGGATTGAATAGGCCTAATCCATAACTAAATAAGCCTATTTCGATTAGGGTTTTTCTTTTAGGGTTTATTGCTTTTAAAAAGGAGCAGCTATGTAATTTGGAGGCAGAACCTTTTGATCATTAATCAAGTTTATTTTAGAAAGCTTTTTGATTTATCCTCTTGTGTTCTTGATTGAATGCTTAAATTTGACTTATCAAAGAGAGTGATAAACCTTTGTGGCGTCTCAAGGTTAGGGTGTTAAGGACTTTGTTTCCTTAGGGTTCTAATCCGATAATTTTCAACATGTTCCTAGCAAATCGATTGTTCCTATTCCTTTGAGTTCGTGGGTTCCTAGGATTGATCACCTACATGATCCACATTATTTGGTATTAGAGCTTTGGTTGCTAGAAACAAGTTATTTATCTACATTTATATTTGTTTGAGTTCTTGATTTAAAAAAAACATTTGTCCTCATAATTCTATGTGTTTTTTTAATTCTATGTTTGTTGTTTATCTTTGGATTTCATTTCATAGTTCTCTTTCTATTCTTCTTATCTTTTCGAAGCTCAACTTGATTCCTATAATATAAATATAGATTTAGCATATTCCCCATAATTATTGACCTCAAATTCCATCATTTATACCACTTATTAAGGGTTTAAAGTTTGTTGCATCTTTTTTTTTTGCTTTGTTTTTGGTTTTTGTTCATTTGGTTTGTTTATTTTCTATTCATATTAGCAATCAAAAATAAAAAAAGAGGAGAAAAAAGTAGTAGATTGTTCAAGTTTCCAATTTTTATTTTCTTGCTTGAGTTTTTTATTCTTGTTGAAATTAGTTTTCCTTTATTTTTTTTATAGTTTTCATATATTTCATTCTAGATAATCATCAAAATTGTTATCCAAGTTTGATTTAAAAAAAAAGAATCATATTTTGGTCAAGCAAGGTAAGAAAAGAAAGATCTTGAAAATATTTTCAGCTCGAGATTATTTCTTTCATATTTTAACTTTCCTAAATTAATTATTTAATTATTTATTCTTATATTCTTTCCATCTTCCCTTTAGTTTCCTTTTTTATTTCTTTCCTTATATTCTTATTCTTATTCTTATATTCTTTTTTATATTTGGTTCTTTAAAGTCATCTTTAGAGTAAACTAAGTTTTAAAATTCTAATTTTTGAGATTGTCACCAATAAATTGGTTGCTCTTTTGAGATTAGTTGAATTCTTGATTGTATTAAGAACATAAAAGGTGGTTTGCTTAGGCTTTGAATGGTAAAATATAATAGAAATTACCATATAAAAAATTCCAAAATAAAGTGAAACACAAGTGACAATACCTGATCTGAGAGCAAACACATGAGGGAGTGTGTGAGGAACAACACTTTTTATTTAATTTTATTTACATGTTGATAAACATAAAGGATGATAAAGAAGAAACAATGTATATTGCACAAGGTCATTAAAGTGGATAAGCAAATCAAGTCTAAGAAATTCAGATACAGTTCATCATCTAGCTCTCCGTGGAGATAAAATTTGAAGGACAACAAAGTTACCTTCAGAACAAAAGATGAAGCAAAGTTAAAGAATTCAGTTGTTATTCCTAAGGGTACACCCAAAACTAAAATTCTTACTAATTCACTTGATATCAAGTGTTTTAGGTGCCAAGGATTCGAACATATTACCTTTGAATGCATAAATAAAAAGGTTATGGTTGTATGGGTAAATGGAGAAATCAAAAGTTCTATTTCAAGTGATGATGAGATGCCACCATTGGAGGATTGCTCTGATGTTGAAGTGGAAGAACCTATGCATGGATATTTACTTGTCACAAAGAGATCCCTGAATATATAGCCTAAGGATGAAGAAGATAAGGAGCAATGTGAACATATTTTCCATACAAGATGCCACATGAAGATTAAGGTATGTGCGTTGATTATTGGTAGTGGGAGCTGTACTAATATTGCTAGTACTTTGTTGGTAGAATATTTGAATTTGAAGTGGCAGAAGCATCCCAAACCGTACAAGTTACAATAGCTATTTGACTGTAGAGAAGTGAATATCAACAAATAAGTTTGGGTTTTTTTTATTGGAAAGTATGAGGATGAGGTTCTTTGTGATGTGGCACCAATGTATGTTGGTCATATATTGCTTGACTCACCTTGGTAGTTTGACATAAGGGTGTCGCATGATGGGTATAAAAATAATTATTCTTCTATAATGACTAATCAAAAAAATGTATTAGTCCCTCTTAAACCTTTGCAAGCTTATGAAGACCAGATTAGGATAGAAAGAGAGTGCAAGATGAAGGAGAAATAAAAGTGTGAGCAAGATGAAAATAAAAGGAGAGCAAGTCAAGCCGAGAGAAAAAAAAATAGAGAGAAAAATGAGCAAAAATGAGAGAAATATAAAATAATAAGTGTAATTGTTGAAAAACATGAGATTAAGAGTGTAATGATGGAAAGTAAACAAGTACTTGTACTTATGTACAATGATGTTTATCTTTCTACTAACGATCTTAACTCATCTTTGCCTAGTGTTGTTGTGTCTTTATTGTAGGATTTTGAGGATCTATTTTCTAAAGAGATTCCTTATGGATTACCTCTTTTGAGAGGAATTGAGCATTAAACAGACTTTACACTCAAATCTCCAATACCAAATCGACCTACTTATAGAGCTAATCTTGAGGAAACGAAGGAGATACAAAGGTAAGTAGATGAGTTGTTATAAATGAGATTTGTAAGGGAGAGTCTCAGCCCATGTTCAGTTCATGTCATCTTAGTCCCAAAGAAAGATGGAACATGGTGCATCTATATGGATTGCTGATTGGTGAAAAATTACAAGTGCATAGTATTATAGTTTTATAATAAAGTGATACAAAAAGTATCGTCCTTAGGGATTGGTAACTTATTTTTGACAAATACCAAAATTATACTAATCTCTATTTTACCTAGAAAAATCACTAAGGTTGTTGTAATTGAAATTTAAAATAAAATCAATTTAAAGAAAATAAAGATATTCAAAAATCAAATTAATGGGAAGAAAACTTGTAGAAAATTGATTTCACCTAATCCCTCACTATTCTCTACTCATCTAGCTAATTAAATTTAGTTTTCTCTGTTTGTTACCAATCTCCAAAAAATATCAAAAAACCTCTTTCGATAGTCAATTGAAAATATTATTATTCATTAATTTACACAAGAGTATACAATTTAATAAAGCAATAAAGCATTAAAACCAATGATTTGAAAACTACACAGGTTCATACAAGTCTTTCAATCTCTATATTTATCTATATCGAAGTATTCTGGATTAATTCTATAATTTCCTCTTTTGATAGTAAATCACAAGATTAAAATCATCTAATTAATGACCAGTTAATTAGAAGCAATAAACTCAGAATAAATCAGAAAAATATGTAGAGAAATAATTGAAATTAAGATAAAAAATCAAGCATAGTTTGGAATTAAATTACATATTTTTCCTAGAATAAAGAAATTCAGTTCATGCTAAAAATTAAATTAAACATAAATGATTTCACCATAATTTTTTGAGAGGAATTGAAAGAAAATTTAATCGTAAAAAGAATCTACTTTCGTATTTCCTTGTTACGCTCCAATCTGCTTTGTATCAATTTGCATCACTGTTCTTTCTTCTTCTTCTTATTTTCACTTTGGCGGTGCTCTGTCCCTCCGCTTTTTTTTATTTTTTGTTCTGCCGCTTCCACTTTTTTTTATTTTTTGTTCTGCCGCTTTATTTGTTTCTTTTTTCCTTTTTGTTTCTTTTTCTTTTTTGATCCTTTCACCCTCTCCTCTATCTATCCTTTATATATATATATATATATATATATATATATCATGTTCCTTCTCTCCTCAATCTAATTAATATATATTAATTTAAATTTAAGAGGCCTTAGATGATATACTTCTAAAATTTTGGATCTTTATTATCTTAAAATTTGCAATAAACTTTAAATAATAATAATGAAGTCTAAAATCAATAAAAATCAATAAAATTATACTAAAGTTTAAAGTTGAAAAGTGATAAATTATACCAAATTATGCAAGTCATCAATTGTCAAGCTATTAACAAGATAACGATAAAGTATAGACATCCTATCACCAAATTAGATGATATGCTTGATGCATTGCATTGTTGCCATTTGTTTTCTAAAATTGATTTAGAGAATGACTATTATTAGATTCATATGAAAGAGAGAGATGAATGGAAAACTTCATTTAAGACTAAATATGGATTGTATGAGTGGTTAGTAATGCCTTTCGATTTAGCTAATACACCTAGTACATTCATGAGATTAATGAATCATGTCTTGCGTGATTTCATTGGAAAATTTGTGGTAGTTTACTTTGATAATAGTTTGGTTTATAGCCAAAAATTGGATAAACATGTGGAACACTTGCATGTTGTTATTAGTGTGTTAATAGATAACAAAATGTATGTTAATCTTAAGAAGTGCACGTTTTTCATGGAATCTATCGTGTTTCTTGGATTTGTTATTAGTTTGTAGGGTATTAATGTTGATGAAGAAAAGGTAAGGGCAATAAGGGATTGACCTATACTATGAATGCGAATAAGGTAAGAAGTTTCCATGGTTTAGTGAGTTTTTATTGAAGGTTTGTTAAAGATTTTAGTTCTATTGCCTCACCTTTGAATGAACTTGTTAAAAAGAATGTTGTTTTTAAATGGGATTATGTGTATGATCGAGCTCTTAAAACATTAAAAGATAAGCTACCTAATGCACCTTTATTGTGTTTACCTAACTTTGATAAAGCTTTTGGAATAGAATGTGATGCATTTGGGGTTGGCATAGGAGCTGTTTTGATGTAGGATTTCCAACCAATTGCTTATTTTAACGAAAAGATAAGTGGGGCAGTATTGAATTATCCTACTTACGATAAGAATCTTTATGAATTAATGATAACTGTTCAAACATGTCAGTATTACTTGTGGCCAAGGGAATTTATCATTCATTCCGATCATGAGAGTTTGAAGTTATTGACCGCCCAAGGTAAGCTTAATAAAAGACGCGCTAATAAAAGACATGCTAAGTGGTTAGAGTTCATAGAAATTTTTTCTTATGTAATAAAATGCAAGAATAGGAAGAAAAATGTTATGGATGATGCATATGATAAATGTGTGTTTGGTGATTTTTATAGGCATGAAGGATTTTTATTAAAAAAAGATAAATTATGTATGCCTATTTGTTCTGTTCATGAGTTGCTTGTTAGGGAAAGTCATGAGAAAGGTTTGGTGGGTCACTTTAGTGTCCTAAAGACTTTAGATATTTTATGTGAGCATTTTTATTTACCTAATATGATACATGATGTCCAATATATTTATGAATAGTTCATTACATGTAGGTAAGCAAAATCTGAAGTTAAACTGCATGGCTTGTATAACCTTTTACCTATGCCTAATCAACCTTGGATTGATATATCTATAGATTTTGTTTTAAGATTACCAAGGACTCAAAGTGGTAAGGATATCATATTTGTTGTTGTTGATAGGTTTAGTAAAATGATTCATTTTATTTCATATTCTAAAACCAGTGATGCAAAACATATTGATGATTTGTTGTTTAAAGAAGTGGTTCATTTGCATGGGTTGCCTAAGACAATTGTTAGTGATAGAGATATTCAATTTCTTAGTCATTTTTGGTGCATTTTATGGAATACATTATTAATTAAATTTTTATTTTCTACTGTTGCACATCCTCAAACGGATGGACAAACTAAAGTAGTTAATAGGACATTCACTCTTTTGTTGTGTGCTATCATTCAAAAGAATTTAAGGTAATGGGAGAAGTGTTTGCCATATATTGAGTTTGCACATAATAGGATTGTTCATTCTACTTCTTCATTTTCTCCTTTTGAAATTATTTATGGCTTTAATCCTTTAACACCTATGGATATTTTACCTTTGCCTACTAATGAACATGTTAATCTTGATGTTAAGAGAGAGATAAATTTTGTGAAGGATTTACATGCCAGATTTTAGGCCAACATTGAAAGGAAGAATGAGAAATATGCTAAGCAAGCCAATAAGAGGTGTTTGAAGTTTATTTTCTAACATAAAGATTGGGTTTGGGTACACATGCATAAGGAGAGGTTTCCCACACAATGGAAATCAAAATTGAAGCCTCGAGGAGATGAAATTTTTCACATCTTGGAATGGATCAATGATAACACCTACAAACTAGATTTTCCAAATGACTATGATAATGTTAGTATAACTTTTAATGTTGCTGATTTATCTTTATTTGATGTAGGTGATTGGAGGACGAATCTGTTCGAAGAAGAGAGGAATAATAGAGATCGAGGTGCTGACCAAGTTGATGTTCCCAAATATTCTCAAGATCGTTTGCAAGGAATTGGCAATCCAATGACTAGAGCAAAGACAAAGAGGATGAAAGAAACTTTGCAAGGCTTGATCATGGAAGTGCAATACAAATACGTTGTGCTAGAAGAATCTAAAACTAAATTTGAGGTTCCAAAGCTTCACTAGGGATGGTCTATTATCTTTTTATGTAAAGGATAGATTTGGAAGATCAAGTTGGATGCATAGATTAAGTTAGTTAGGAAGAAATTTTCATTTTAATTAATTGTGGCATTTTATGTCCTATTTATCATAAGCCTTATAGTCTTTTATTTTTTTAAGGATTGATTAGGCCCAATCTACAACTAAATAAGCCCATTTCAATTAGGGTTTGTTACTTATAAAAAGGAACGGTTATATAATTTGGAGGTAGAACTTAATGATTATTAATCAAGTTTATTTCATAAAACTTTTTGCTTTGCCTTCTTATGTTCTTGATTGAATACTTGAATTTGACTTATTTAAGGAAGTAATCAACCTTTGTGGCTTCTCAAGTTTAGGGTTTTAAGGACTTTGTTAGGATTCTAATATGATCATCTTAAACACGTTAATAGCAAATCGATTGTTCTTGATCCTTTGAGTTTGTGGGTTCCTAAGGTTATTTGCCTAGAGGGTATGCATTAATAATCCAATGCAACACCATTAAAGCATGATAAAGAGCCTCTTGAAGAAATAAATGTGGGCAAAGGTTTAAAATCAATCAGCTCATTACTCACTTATGTACTTTCTTTGACATAAATAAATAAAATATTACCAAATAAGGCTTATCAAGAATTGTTTTCACTTGCGCAAGTTCTGGTTTTAGAATCGAAGACGACGTCAACATAGTAGGGAATTCATCATTCAAGAAAACATCAAGCTCAACTCCAATATCAAGAATGACATCATAAATCTAAACTTGAAAGATCAAGATAAGGCCATACAGTTGAAAACAACCCCTATCATCCTTCTTTTGCTTCAATGATTTCCTATCTCTTTTTTTATACTAAAGTCAAAGCAACAATGCGCATTTGGTTCAAACTATCAATAACATAGTTGAACACAATGTCACCTCATAAATAAGAATTAAGTAGATTCCAATTTTTGAAGCTAAAATATAATAATTTCTACAATACTATTATTCTTGAACTTACCAAGAAATCCACACTCCAAAAAGTAGAGTAATCCAAAATACTTTTCAATAAAGAAGGTGGCTTATGTATCAACCTCAATGGGCTCTCCATCCTTTGATAGCTTTAACATAGTAGTAATCCAAAATTTATTATATGAGAACCTCAACACTTTCGAACTAATGTGAAACCACATTCTTTCATAGATTTACAAGGTATGCATTTTCTTAAAAATAAAGCATGGATAAGTTGCATGCTTCAGGAATAAGTAAATTAGGGAATGACAAGTTGTTTCAAGATATGAAACCTATAAACTAAAAGAAAGACATATTGCACATTGTACTTCTGATACAAAAGATGTAACATGTTACATGATGACCAAATTCCCGGCAACGGTGCCAAAAGCTTGATGAGCAAATCCCCGGCAACGGCGCCAAAAACTTGATGAGCGAAAACCGGCATCGCCAATTCTTGCCAATACTTTGGTTTTAATATTTATAAAACTCTCGCAAGTGCACGAATCATTTCGAAGAAAATGATAAGTATACTCCCAAGGTCGATCTAAGGAAGGAATGTGTGTGGTTTTTAATTCATTATTCAAACTTCTAAAAACGAAATTAAATCCTAAACATCCTGTCACGATATTTTGGGGTTTTGTGTTTTTAATCTAATTACATAAAATTAAACATAGATTCAATAAACATTCATGCAAATTTTATCATTTATAATGGCGGAGTATTTATGGATATAATAACTAAGTTAATTATGTTTGCTCATATTATCTAGGTTATTAAAGATATGAATTGATATTTATTGATTCTCCCTTTTTTGTATGAATACCACCTTTGGTGGGGTTAGATATTCTTTGTTAACTAAACAAATCAATTAACACCTATGGGTGGGGTTGATAACTAATTTGCCTAATTAAATTAATTCCTTTTTCTAAGAGATTGAAAATGAACCATTTAAATGCCACCTTTGGTGGGGTTAGACAGTTTAAACTTTATTCAAGGTGTCCAAATTAAACCTAAGAATTTAGTTATCCGAGTACTAACTTTCAAGTTTTAAAACCACTACCGAAAACATGTCGTCAATACATTTTCAGATAATAATTCTTATAAAAACTTTTGAAATAGAGCTTCACTCTAACTACCGGGCGATTGTACCATCAAATAAAAGAGCACTACTCTAAATCAGACCGAATAACTAAACCTTAAAATCTAATTTTCAGGTTTAAGTTTGTAATGAAAAATAATATATTTCTCTCTAACATTCTTAATATAAAATCTTGAATAAAAATAAAATCAATTCATTTTAGAGATTTTTACCTATTTAATATTTCGCAAGCATAACAACGTTATTATTACATCATGTTAACTAAAGAGCCAGCACAGTTAAATTTAATCACAGACAAATTAAATTTAACATGTAAGAATAAAGCATAAAAATAACTGTAAAGAAAATAAAATCCTTATAGAACTTCGACGCTATTCCCGTGGCTGGAAAAACTCCAAGTGGAATTTGCACTCCCATTTATTGAATCAAAGAGCTAAAATATTACAAAAACATAACTAGTTCTTCCCAAAAAGGGAAGAACTCTAAATCTAAGAGAAATTAACTAAGAAAAGCTAAAAACTAAGAAAACATAAGAAAAACTAAGAAAAACTAAAGAATCCTAAAAATCTAAGAAAAGAGAGAAAAAAATGTATTTAGAGGTGTTTTTAGGTGTGATTTTGAAGTGAAGGGAAGGGGGGTATTTATAGGTGAGGATGGAGAGAAAAAATGAGTAAAAAAATGTTAAAAAAATGTAAAAACGCGTAATGGAAATGCTGACGTCGTTGATGACGTCAGCATGACGTCATGTGGCGGCTGCACGTGAAAAATGAGTGTCGGTGCCCGCGGATGAACAGTAACCCGCGCGCAGTGCTGCGCGCATGAATAGTAACCTCGCGCGCACAGTGCTGCGCGCATGAACAGTAACCTCGCGCGCGCAGCTTGGGGCGGAGCTGGGTGCTGGGACGCGGCGGCTGGGCGGCGCGGCGGCACGTTTTTCTCTTTTTTGACATTTTTGACCTTTTTGACCCATTTTGTCCAATTTTTCCATATTTGTCGACCTTTCCGCATTTATTTATTAATATATTTGTGATGTATTGCTTCCAGTATTCCTCTTTGAGTCTTTAAGTTGCATTTTTAAGCCAAAATACCTGAAAAACAATAAAAATACCCGTGATTCCGAAAAAGACAAATTTATATAAATATATGATAAAACATATAAATATATATATTTTTAATCAATTAATTTGCATAAAATCATGGTTATTTTAGTGCTTTTTGAGGACTCATCATTACAAAATATGAAAGTTCATTTAGTTATGGATCTAAATATTTAGTCAGGGGAAGTATGGTAAATTAAAAATTTATAAGTGAAAAAAAATCAATCACCTGTACTTAAAGTAATGAAAAAAATAAAATTATCAACATACAAGTTTTTTAGATGGAAAAAATTTGGCCACACCAATGAACTAAGAGAAAAATCAATGGTGCACTGGACAACCTAATTATCCACTATGAAAAATATGTATCCAATTACAAGGCTAGAACTCAAACTACTTACCCAATTAATGCCCCTAAGTAACCTACTTAGAAGTCATTCATCATAACATCTACAAGATATGCATTCATATCCATACCAATATTTTAAAAAACTCGAGTCCTATGAGTTAATCAAACCCACACCACTTTCACATGAAATGTTAGCACATAAACATAAGAGCAAGTGTGTTTCCTAACATAAAGCATATTTAATAAAGAAAAACTCTAACTAGTTGATTTAAAAAATATATCATATAAATGAAAAACAACTAGTAATTCAAGAACAATATGTTAAAAGCACAATAACATAATTATTATTGTAGGCTTGTTAGTCCATCAGATACAATAAAAAATATTTGATAAATTAACTTAATGAAAAAGCCTACTTGAAAACATTTAGCAAAACAAGAGAGAATAAAAGATGAAAATAATAAGTAATATGAAGCTCTTATATGATAAGTTTAAAATGTGTGCTTAAGTTTGTATTTATAGATATTTTGAATCACATTAGGTTAAAGTGAAATTATCATATTGTCCATAAAATCAATTAGAACACTTTTAAGAAATAAGGATAATATCGTAAAAAACTCAATTCAAATCATAATAGAAATACGTTTTAAAATCAGATAATACATTGGTCGATCGATCCAATGATCATTTAATTAAAATTCAAAAACTAGTCCTCGATCGATCCAGTAAATCCCTCGATCGATCTAGTAATGTATTAAAATCAATTTGTTTAGGTAATATTGCTCAATCAATCTTGCCACTACTCGATCGATCGAGTAGCCTATTTTCACATTGTTCCTATTGTATATAATATGCAATCTAATGTGTATGAGAATAGAAATATACTTGATATGTGATTGTTGAGACTCAATTGTTTTATTCGCTTGAAAATATTCTTCTAAGACACACCTAGAAACTAAGATTACAAATATACATTTTGTTCACGAATATCACCAATATTAACAAAAACATAACAAAATACATAAAAATCAAAACAAATAAATTGTTAATGATGAATATCCAATGATAATTGTTAACTAATCCTACAATAAATACTGAAAGATTTTTAGTTACGAATTTAATTACCTAGAAGGGATGAATATGTAATTAATATAAACATGTCAAATTAAAATTTCATAGACAACCATACAAGTAATTGCATGTAAGTAGGTGGAAATAACCTAGTTTACAAAAATAATTTAAGAAGAAAACTACTGGTCCACAAGACCACCTACCTATCTACTATGAAAATATGTTCGATTATAAGGTTAGGACTTTAACCACATATCAAAAATAATGCCCCCAAGTAACCTACTTACAAGCTTTCACATTATCCATAAGCAAGGTATTCAAATCCAAATTAACATTCTGATAAACTTGAGTGACACAAGTTATCAAAACCGTTCAACTGCGACTTGAAAAGTTAGCACAAAAATGCAATTGCAAGGTGTGTCGTAGAGCTTATTTAACAATGAACAATCATGGCTAAATGATTTAATAAAATATCAATTAAATCAAAATCCCTAGCAACCTCTAGAACAAATGATTAAGCACATGATCATAAATAATATAGGCTTGTTAATCAATCAAAACACAACCACACATTGTTTGATATATTAACTAAAAAAGAATCCTAACAAAATATGCTTTTGCAAAAAAGATTTAGAGAAAAAGCTTAAGTTGTAAAAGTTGATGCAATTATGATTGAATAAAATAAGAAGCATTAGGTTTTTTAAATAATAGATATTGAAGCCATAATGCTAGTTTAAGGTCCAATTACAAAATTTTCCATTTAACAGTTCATATAGCAATAAATAACAAGGGAAATATTGTAATGGATAAGTTTGTCTCAAGTAAACAATGAGGTTATAAGTTGAAGCTCTCATCACTTGATTGATCTAGATCAAGCTCGAACAATGGAAACCTTTTTCGATCGGTTCAAGCAACGTTTAATAAAATCTGAGACTAGGTAGATCAAATTTGATCATACCTTGATTAATCCAGTCCTTGATCGATCAAACCCATTACTCTGATTGATCTACCGCATATTAAAATTAATTTAGAGAGGATTTAAATCGTTGTAAATAGATGCTCGATCGATCTACCTCCTCAATCAATCCAGACTTTACTCGATCGATCAAGTAACTTATATACTAGATATTCTTATATGTATAATATGAAAGTTAGCATGCATAAGAACATAAGTATACTTGAGATGTGTTCATTTGATGCTTGGTAGTTTCTTTGACTTAAAGTGATCTTAAAGAACATGTTTAGAAACTAAATTATATTTGGATATTTTATTTACGAATATTAGAAACACTCATAAACTGTACATTCCCCCTTAGGCATAGTCGTGTGGCAAAACCTCTCTCTCGCTACATCACACTCGTATGAAAAATACATTTTACATAGTGTAACTATCCTATACTCTGATAAAACCATCTTCGCTTGAATCTTGATAGATCATATATACACTAAAAACAAAAAACACAAATAAACACACAACTTGTCCTGAAAGACTCTTTGTTTATTAGTTCAGTGTATATAATAACAGAAAAGCGATGAAATAAACATAAATAGTGAGTAATAACAGATAGAGCATTTAAGTATTAAAATTACTCCCTTATGTGATATATCAAAATGAACATTTAATCAAAAAAAATCTCCTATTAATATCTACTCTCCCCATTTTTTCATACATAAAGATACTTTAACTTTGAAGTTTAAATTCAATATGAGTAAGAATGCGATGTATGAAATGAGTAAACTCCCCCTAAGTTCTATGACTCTTCAAAATAAAGTAGAATAAAACAAAATTTATCAAATATGAGAAATATAATTTTCTGTTCTTTTTTTAAAGGAAGTAGTAGTAGACTTATTTAAACATGATAAGAATAGAACACTCAATTGAGAAATTACTCTTGTTCAAAATTTGACTATCTATTGAAGGCGTAAGTATTTTGGAAAGACAGAAAGACATTCTAACCCATATAATGACATATCAACAATTATCGAAAATAAGATACATGTTTGAACTCTAAAAGTATGTCATTTAATTCATTTATGATTAGTCATGGAAGATTTAAAGGAAAGAGTATCACCTATCATGAAAAAATGCAATTGAATCCTTAATTTTACTAAAAAATATTTATCAAAGAAGAACTTAAAATATTTTCATTCTCCCTTTTTTTATATATAGGGATTGGATATTTATTTATTTATTTTCTTTTTATATAGATAACTTTTTACTCTTTCTTTTTGTACAAGCTAAAGCTTTTTCTATTTTTTTTTAAGGAATTATGCATGAGTCAAAAATCTAGTATGTTGACTTTCACATCAATTGTAAGGTAACCTTTTTTGCTCAATGTGGTAGCCATACACATCACAGTAGGTAGCTTTCTCAAACTAGGTGTCTATCTACACTAAAATTTTAGAAAGTAAAAAACAGAGCTCAAACACAGTTTTGTAGTAAAGGTTAGCTCAAGACTTGAAATCTTACAAAATCAATCATAAACTTCAAGCATGATATACATATGAGTTCAGTGAGTATGTTAGTAAGTTTTTGTCAATATTGATTACTAGATGTTAAAAATAATTAAATACATAAGTCAAAATACTCAATTACTCAAGGAAGAGTCAATTAGAATAAGTTAAGTTTGTAAAGAAAAGTAGTATGGAAAGTCCATTTCATTGTTAAGAAAATCTACTCCCCTTTCTTTTGTTAAGACTAAAGAAACATCAGTAAAAATAAAAGATAACATAACAAAAAACAAATCTAATAAATATGTTCACCTAAAGTTAATTAAACACTTAAACAAATGTACCTAGGTGAACATTAATGGATGGTGAGGTGATTGAAAAGAGACAATCTTTCCTAACCCAATCTTTCTTAAATCTTATTTTATTTTTATTTTTTTGGGTTATAATTCAACTACCTTAGTCTTCGTAGGCATGTTATTGCATTTAACTTTAGATTTAACATTCATCCTAAATGAATATGCAACATGCATGGTAGGATGATGATAATTAGTCCTAAAATTAAATGTGTTGAATTTCAGTTGTCCCTTTGAACCAACAACTTCATGCTTTCTAGTATAATTATTGGACATAATATTCATATATGGATGATAGTTACAAGTCTTATAACTAGAAACATGAAAGGGATTAACGATGTGGGAAGCAGCCAAAAAAAATCTATATTTTGACCTAATATGATTTTTCTCACCAAATGATGACAAACATACACAAACTTAACAGCTTTATCAATTATTAGTACAATGATTATTTGTACATAAGCAATAGTAGTAGTAGAGTTAGAAGGCCTTACATATGTGTTCTATGATGTTGAAGGTGTGCAACTTTCATCCTTATAACCAAGGCAACATGTATCATATGAACTTAGTAATGCTCAAAATTTTATCTAAGCATTGAGCTTCAGTGGTAAGTCTTTCCACCACTTAACATGATTCTTTGAGCTCTTACACCAATGTTTTATTATCTATAGCAAACTTATTATTTTCTTCTTTTAAACCTATAACACTTAAATTCAAAACATTATTCTATTCTTACAAAATATTTTTCTCTTCTTTTAATTTATTAGAAAAGCTTTCATGTATCTCAAGTTGTTCATTTAACTTTTCTATTTTTACATTTAAACTAGTATTTTATTTTATGACTTTAATTAAGACATTTAGAAAATAATTGTTTAGAACTTTTAATATTATATTTAGAGAAAAAAATAATATTTAATTTTCTCAACATCTACATCTAAGTTATCACCCTTAATAAAATGATTAATAATTAATATAAGTATGTCAAATTAAAATTTTACAAACGACCTCACAAATGATTGCACATAAATAAAATAATGCAAATATAAAAATTAACACAAAAGATTTTATGGTAGAAACAACATAGGTCATAACAATAACTTAAGAGGAAAATAACCGCTTCATTGGACCACCTAACTATCCACTATGAAAATATGTTTGATTACAAAAATAGGACTCAAATTCCCTATCACAAATAATGCCCCCAAGTAACCTACATACAAGCCTATACTTTCTTTCATAGTTTCCAAAAGCAAGGTGTTCGAATCCAAACCAATGTTTCAATTAACTCGAGTCACACGAGTTATCAAACTCGTTTAGTTAGCACTTAAAGAGTTAGTATAAAAACACAAGTGCAAGGTGTGTCCTAGAGCGAATTAAACAATGAACAATCCTAACTAGACAATTTAATAAAATATTAGGTAAATCAAAATCACTAGCAAACCCTGATTAAATAAATAATCACAAATAATGTAGGCTTGTTAATTAATTAAATACAACCACAAAATATTTAATATATTAACTAAAGAAAAAATCCTAACAAACTATGATTTTGCAAAACAGATTTAGAGATAGCTTAGATTGGAAAGGTTGATGCAATTATGGTTGAACAAAATAAGAGGTATTAGGTTTTTTAAATAATATATATTAAGGCCCTAATGTTAGGTTAATTAAGGTCCAATTACAAATCTATTCATTGAATAGTTCATATAACAATAAATAACAAGGACAATATTATAATTGACAAATTTAACTTAAATAAACAATTAAGTTATAAGTTGAAGCCATTGTCGTTTGATTAATCTAGACCAAACTCGATCGATCAAACCAATAAGATCAAAGCCTTTTTCGATCAATACAAGCAACAATTAATAAAACCTGAGACCAAGTATATCAAATTTGATCATACCTTGATCGATCGAATCAAAAACTTTGATCAATCTACCTCATATTAAAATTAAATCCGAGAGATTTTAGATCGTAGTAGATCAATCCAAACATTACTCAATCAATTGAGTTACCTATATATTAAATATTCTTATGTGTTTAATATGAAATCTAACGTAAGTATACTTGATATATGTTTATTTGATGCTTGATAGATTGTTCGACTTGAATAATGATCTTCAAAGACTTGTTTGAAAATTAAGTTACATTTAAATATTTTATTCACAAATATTAACAACACTCATAAACCTTACAAACAAATACATAACAATTTGTATATATATTATTATACAGTAATCACACATATAATTACATTCAAGTAATTTAATGAAATCAATCTGTAAATGATACGTTACAAATCATAATATGCATATGCGTAATGTAACATATTATATATACATACACGAGACATCATAATAAATAAAAATGATTTATAGGTAAGTAATAAACATAAGCCAGATATATCAATCACAAATGTATATAATTTCATACTGATTTGTGTAACATATTACTCAAATACAATAACTAAACGCACTTCATCTATAACTACATTAACCAATAACATCTAATACTACAAATCATGTAACTTATTACAAATAAAGACAAAATAAATAATAACAAAAATAATTCCAATCATCATCGAAACTTGAGTGAGTCTTGTCAGATTGTTTTGGTGGAGAATCCAATTCTTTCCTTTTGAACATCCTACCAGAAAATCAAATTCAAAACAAATCGACACAAAGTAAAAATCCATACCAAAACTAAAAATACAACACAAATTTCAAAATATATCAATAAAATAAGCAAAATCTTAAACACACAGTCAAAACTTATAATACTCGTGTTGAAAACCATAGAATCACATAAGAATCGAATTTGTAACTAGTAAATTACTAATAAAAAGAAAATGGGACATGAGCAACAAACAAATACCATAAACCAAAATGAAAAGAACAGAAAATCAAAAAACTAAAACCCTAACCCACAAAATGAAAACATTAACACATATGCATAACTAAGATACAATAAAAGAAATCAAGAAATAAAATCCAAAGGATGATGATATTGAATAACAAAGAATGTACGGTGAACAAAAAATTACAAATAAAAATAGAAAATGAAAAATCAGCACCAAACGAACAATAAATTACGATATACTAACATAAATACAAAAATGTAAAGAAAGAATAAAGATCGCAAAAGGAAAATGAAAGAAAACTCTGCTACTCTACGAACCAAACCTTGAAAAAAACAGGAAATGAACAAAAATTGGAACACAAAATAACGATAAAACAAAGAAATGAAGTAGAAATCAACAAAAATAAATAAATAAAAAACCATATGTCACAATGATTAACCTTCACATAGGGAAATGTAAGAACAAACAACTAAGAAAGAACCAAAATCAACAAAACTGTTAAGTCTCATATCGACTAGGAGTTAAGATACAGAACAGTTTAAAAGTCTATGCAACACTTACTCTGTAAAGTTTTATTGGTTTGAGTTAGGTATGTGTTATTAAATTAATATCAGAGCTGACGGTGCACTTACTACCAGACTTCGTCCATCCAGTACCGACCAAGACCACCAGCCGACGTGAATGAGACTGTTAAGTACCATATCGACCATGAGTTAAGATCTTAAACAGTTTATAAGTCTATATAACCCTACAATGTAAGATCTTATTAGGTTTCTAAGTAAAACAAACAACACCAAACATCAATAAATAAAACAACGAAAGGAAATCAAGATGATTAAGAGCAATAACTCAAAAACTATTGGAAATGATGATGGAACTACGAGAAAACTAGACAAAATAGAGTGAGATAGAGGAAGAAAGATGCTAATGTGAATACATGGGAGTGGGTTTCGACCGATATCATCCAAAAACCATCCAAAATGCAAATATGCTTTGTTAATAGACTATTCTGGTTCATCTCACATTGTTTAACTGGTACTGGTGAATTGAGTTGTTCACCAACACTCGTGATACAAATTGAGAGAGATAATGTTTGAAAAATAAAATAGAGTAAAGAAAATAAGATAATAGTTTAAAGAAAAATAATAATTGAGAAAAATGATGCTCAAACTTGTTCTTTCTCCTTCCCAGATAATGATATTTATCACGGTTCAAGCAAAGCACATGGTAGCTTAAATAAGATTATATAAACAATATTTAGTATTAGTTTACTCAAAAACAATTCACGCCATGCCAACAACAAGAGACAATGAAAGCAGCAATTATTAAATCAAAATTTGTGTCATAACCACAAAAATATATACTTCTTTAGAAAAAGATTTAGGTGGTTGAGATAAAAATAAGAAAATTTGCTTCAGTTAGTAGTGGAGGTGATAAGATATATTGGAAAACCTGTAGGGTGTTAATGATATATACCCTTATAAATAATTATGTATGGTTTTCTCATTGTATACTATACAATAATAGAATATTGTTGGAAAAATCGGGTATATTTTTCCTATTTTAAGTAGTTACTATTAACTTATGATTTAAATGAATAGAATTCAAACTAACCCAACAAAATAATACTATTGGAAATATAATATTAAAATAAACTAAAGTAGATATTGAAACAAAAATATTAAAGCAGAAAAATATTAACACCATAAATTTAACAAGATTCGGTATAAATGTTACCTAGGTCTTCGGGCGTCGTTGACCACTTCCACTATCTCCAAATGAATGAACTCCAAATTACAACTAAATGGGAAAAATTGAGCTAATCAATTACCCTTACAAAAGAGAGGAAGATTTACAAATTTTTAGATGTTTTACAAATGGTGAAGGATGGATTTATTTATAGCCCTAAATCCAATACCCATCTTCATTCCTTACCAATGTGGGACTTTTCTAATTTACTCACTAAGGAGCTATATAAAAAATCTTCATCTTAGCGACTTAGTGATTCTTAAATGATTTCTTCAATCACTAGATCAACGACGCTAGTGCCAATTCAGATTTGCAGAATGTTAATCAAGTCCAGACAATGTTTGAACTTGAATGCTGTTACCACCTTGGTCATCATATCTGCGGGATTATCTATAGTACTAATCTTCTGAACTAGTACTCCATCTTCTTCAATAATCTCTCGCACGAAATGATAACGAACGTCAATGTGCTTTGTACATGCATGGTAGACTTGGTTCTTTGTTAAATGAATAGCACTTTAACTATCACAAAACACCTTAATATGTTTTTGACCAACTCCCAAGTCTTCAAGCAAACTCGTAACCAAATAGCTTCCTTCACAACCTTTGTAACTGCTATATACTCTGCCTCTATAGTAGACAAAGCAATTGTGGACTACAGGGTAGACTTCCAACTGACTGGTGCTCTAGCAAGAGTAAACACATAACCAGTAGTTGACCGTCGCTTATCTAAATCTCCTGTATAGTCGAAATCACAATATCCGAATGCACATTGACCAACGGTATTATCCTACTGAAATACTAAACCAACATCTACAATATTTATATATGGTAGAATCCATTTCACAGCCAACCAATTTCTTTTACCAAGATCATGCATGTACCTGCTTACAACACCAACCACATGTGAAATTTCAGGTCTTGTACATACCATTGCATACATCAAGCAACCAATCGCATTTGCATATGATACCTTTGCTATATATTCTCGTTCTACATCATTCTTAGGAGATAATTGAGCACTAAGCTTGAATTGAGGAACTAGCGGAGTACTTACAGGTTTTGTCTGTTCATTCATACCAAAATGTTGTAGTACCCTCTTTAAATATTGACTTTGGGTCAAACTAAACTTCCTCTTCTTCCTGTCTCTGCTTATCTCTATACCGAGAATCTTCTTGGCTTCTCCCAAATCTTTCATCTCTAACTCCTATCTTAGTTGAGCCTTCAACTTCTTAATTTCTGCTTGGCTCTTCAATGAAATCAATATATCATCGACGTACAATAAAAAATAGATTAAAGACTCATCTTGTAGCTTTCAAAAATATACACAATGATCATATGTGCTTCTGGTGTACTTTTGCTACAACATAAACTGATCAAATTGTTTGTACCACTGCCTTGAAGATTGCTTCAATCCATACAATGATTTGTTCAACTTACAAACCCAATTCTCTTTACTAGCAACATTAAATCCTTCTGCTTGAGACATATAGATTTCCTCTTCTAAGTCATCGTGTAGAAATGCGGTTTTCATATCAAGTTGAACTAGTTCCAAATCGAACTATACTATCAAGGCCAGAATGTTTTCCAACTGGAGAAAATACCTCATTATAATCGATTCCCTCCTTCTGAGCATAGCCTTTAGCCACCAACCTTGCCTTTTAGTGAATACCATCTTTGTTAGGAAATCCCTATTTCTTTGCATACACTCATTTATAGCCAATTTCCTTCTTGCTCTTTGGTAGTTGTGTCAACATCTATGTTTTATTCTTATGAAGGGACCAAAGTTCTTCATCCATGGCTTCCTTTCATCTTTCAACTTCAGGGCTTCTGATTGCTTTTTTATATATGGAAGGAACATCATCATGCACAACTGAAAGTGCACAGGCCACCGTATTCTTAAATTGAGTAGGTAGGTCTCCTTGTATCGAGCAGACACCTTGAAATTTTGTCGTCGTGGCCTATCAACTGAAGTTTCTTCTTGTTGTTGTGGAGGTTCTTGGGTTAAAATATTTTCATCTGATTCATCTTCTGTCAATGGAGGATCAGCTTCTGTCTTATCTTCACTAACTGGATTAACAATTCTACTTTCAAACTCCACCTTCTTTGGAGTTTACTCCACCTGCTCTAAAGTGCCATCAATCTTCTTAGTTACCTTTCTTAGTAAGGTAGATTCATCAAAGGTAACATCTCTGCTAAATATTATCTTTTTTTTTGTTTCAAGGCACCATAGTTGATATCCTTTATAACTAGATGGAATCCCCCAAAAAAAATCTTTCTTGGCTCTTGGGTCCAACTTTGATTCCGTTACATGGTAGTATGCGATTGAACTAAACATATGTAAGCAATCATAATCTCTAGCAGGTTTTCTAGACCATACCTCCATAGGAGTTTTGCCTTCAAGAGCAGACCATGGTAGACTGTTGACAAGATGACATTCATATGTCACAACCTCAGCCCAATATTGCTTGCCTAACCCAACATTTGACAACATACACCGAACCTTCTCCAAAAAAGTATGGTTAATAAGTTATGCAACTCCATTTTTGTTGTGATGTTTTTCGAATAGTGAAGTATCGCACTATCCCTTCTTCTTCACAAACTTTCATAAATGGATCATTTGTGTACTCAATTCCATTATCAGACCTCAAACGCTTGATCTTTTTACCATTCTGAGTCACGATCATCTTCTTCCACTTCAGAAAAATTCCCAACACTTTATCCTTCTTCGTCATGAGATACACCCAAACTCTTCTAGAGAAGTCATCAATGAAAGTGACATAATAATGTTTGCCACTTATTGATGGAGTTCTTGTTGGCCCCCATACATCAGTATAGATGTAATCCAAAATGACCTTTGTATTATGGAGAGTAGTGCCAAAGCTTACTCTTTTATGCTTTCCTAGTACACAATGCTCACAGAATTCCAACTTGCTAGATCTCACACCTTTTAACAGGCTTTGCTTTACCAGAATCTGTAAAGCTTTTTCACCAGCATGTCCCAAACACATATGCCATAGCTTGGTAGTTTCTAAATCTATTTCTTCCTCTGAAACTGTTGTTGATGCAATCCCAATAACCGTACTACCAAGGTAGTAGTACAAGTTATTCTTTCGAACACCTTTCATCGCTACAAGTGCTCCATAAGTAACCTTCAATTCCCCATTTTGTATGATCATAGTGAAGCCTTTTGATTCTAAGACTCCCACAACAATGAGATTCTTCTTCATATCTTGAACATAATGAACATCCATCAAGACCCTGGTTGAACCATCTTGATTCTTCAAATTAATTGTATTGATCCCCAAAAATTTGCATGGATACTCATTACCCATGAAAACAACTCCACCATCTAGTTCTTCAAAGTTAAAGAACCACTCCTTGTTAGGAGACATATGGAAGGTACATACTAAATCAAAAATCCAATCACCAGGATGGGATGCTATTGACGAACCAACCAATGCAAAATTTGAATTTGAATTGCTTTCAACTACACATGCATCAGACTGCACAACTTTTCCTTTCTACTGCAGCTTCGGAAAATTTTTCCTCCAATGGCCTTTCTCATGAAAAAAGGCAGATTCATCTTTACCACCTCTTATAGACAGTGCCTCTACTGCTTCATTCTTGCTTTCTTTCTAATTTCATAACTATACAAAGCATTGCAAACTTTCTCAAAAGACAATTTATCCTTCCCAATGAGTAAACTCATAATAAGGTGATCAAACTCATCAGGAAGGGATGCTAACAACATCAAGGCTAAATCTTCATCTTTAAAAGTTTCATCCATATTTAACAAATCTGCTACTAATCGGTTAAAAGTAGTAATGTGGTCATTTATTGTAGTACCTAAAAGGTATTCAAAACAGAACAACTTCTTCTTCAAATTGAGCCGATTCTATCCACTCTTCTTCATAAACTTGTTCTCCAATTCCTTCCATAACTTACTTGCGAATGTCTCCTTCATGAACGTGTACTTTTTTTCTCTTGAGAGACATCAACAGATTGTACCACATGCCAATCAGTTGATATTTTTTCACTATACTTCATTTGCTCAATTTGGTTTCTCTTCTTCAACGGTGATATCTAGACCTTGTTCAAACAGAGCATCTAGAACTTCACCTTGCCACATGAAGAAATGACCGGTTCTATCAAACTTCTCCACCTTGAACCTTGCATTCATCAGCATAGTTCTACCTGACATGGATGATTGGCCTTTGGTTGAAAGAAAATTTTCTTCCGCCATTTCTTCAAATTACAACAACTAGCAACTATATTCCAATAGAAAATAAACATAATTCAAACAAATGCCTAGGTAGAAACCTTCGGCTCTGATACCAATTGTTGGGAAAATCGGGTATATTTTCCCTATTCTAAGTAGATACTATTCACTTATAATTTAAATGAATAGAACTCAAACTAACCCAACAAAATAATACTATTGAAAATATAATGATAAAATAAACTAAAGCAGATATTGAAACAGAAATATTAAAGCAGAAAAATAATAACACCAGAAATTTAATGAGGTTTGGTATAAATGTTACCTAGGTCATCGGGTGTCGTTGACCACTTCCACTATCTCCAAATGGATGAACTCCAAATTACAACTAATTGGGAAAAATTGAGCTAATCAATTACCCTTACAAAAGAGAGGAAGATTTACAAATTTTGGGATGTTTTACAAATGGTGAAAGATGGCTTTATTTATAGCCCCAAATCCAACACCCATCTTCATTCCTAACCAATGTGAGACTTTTCTAATTTTCTCACTAAGGAGCTATATAACAATTGTGATAGTTTGAAATTAAAAAAATTCGATGAACCATCAAAATTTCTTTTAATGGAGATATATTTTGACACTTGGGTGCTAAAACATGAATGCATACTATTGTGACGATTATAACAATCACATAGAGTTTTTTTTAAAATCTATACTGGCATTTAAAGCCGTAGCAATAGAGAACACACATATAATACATCTCGTGTACCCTATCCAAACACACATAGACCCAACAAAGAACTCACTCTGCTCCTTTCTCTCACACATTCCAACCATCGTCGTCTAAATCCCTACCGTGAACAACAGTTTCCATTGCCTTCGTGTCTTCCATTGTCGTGACCTATGCGTGGGTCTTCCTCTTGCTTTATGATTCCTGCTCATTTTCTAGGTCCTTCTTCCTCATGCATTGTTTCCTTGCCTCTTGGTATGGTTTTTTTTCTTGCTTAGTAGTTCATTATTGTTGCATATTTTACATAAATAACAAAAGTCTCTCATAAAAAAAATACAATGAGATGTACAATGTTAGATCAAAACAACTACTTCATACATGTTGAGAAAAAAAAAACAAAAGAAATTATTTCATACATGAACATAAAAATGCTCTATTATATATTAATAGACAAGTAGCTAGACTTAAAAAGTTTGAACATTGTTTTTCTTTTCAAATTTGTTAAAAGGCATCTTTGGGGAAGAAAAAACACTTTATTTGTAGAGCTGCTCGTCTAGTTTGATAGTAATTAAAAACCTTACCCAAGAATTATAGCACCTAATCTAAAGAGAACAATTTTAGTAACGAAACTTCTAACCAATAATGTTCCTTTTCTATATTATGAATATTGTGTACCAGTAGTTTTTCATGGCCATAAAATTGATTTTCTTGATTTTTACCATGTAACTAAATAAAATTATTGGACACCACTAACTAATGTTTCTACGAATAACTATATGAAACGAGTAATGTAATTCTTGTCTTTTTGGTATTAACATTCCTGAATTGATGATTCTATGAAACATTATTATAAAAGTGGTCATTTAATGAATAGGTAATAAGAGATGGAGACTTTTGCATTTGTAAATTTCTCTAAATTGTTATAATCAAAGAATAGGAAATTAAGATATGCTTTTGTGGCTTTACAATACAAATTAGTAGTGGAGAATGATCTTATAATCGTTATTTTATTCACATCTTTATCGTTATCTTTATATTTTATTTTATTTTTATTTTTATTAATATTTAGTTGATAGATTTAATATTCAGTATACAAAATCAAAACCTTCCATTTTAATAAATAACTCTCGCAAGTGCACGAATCATTTTATAGAAAATGACAAGTATACTCCTAAGGTCAATCTAAGAAAGAAATATTTGTGTTTTTAATTTATTATTCAAACTTCTAAAAACGAAATTAAATCATAAACATTCTGTCACAATATTTTGATTTTTTTTGTGTTTTCTAATCTAATAACATAAAAAAAACATAGATATGGATTCAATAAACAATTATGCAAATTTTTACTATTCATAACAATGAAATATTTATGGATATAATAATTAAGTTAATTATGCTTGCTCATATTATTTACGTTATTAAATATATCAATTGATATTTATTGATTCTCTTTTTTATATAAATATCACCTTTAGTGGGGTCAGATATTATTTGTTAATTAAACAAATCAATTGAAACCTAAGGATGAAGTCGATAATTAATTTGATTAGTTAAATTAATTCATTTTTTTCTAAAAGATTGAAAATGAACCATTTAAATGTCACCTTTGGAGGGGTTAGACATTTTAAAATTTATTCAAGGTGTCCAAATTATACCTAAGAATTTAATTATCTGAATACTAACTTTCAAGTTTTAAAACCATTACTAAAAATATCTTGTCAATACATTTTAGAATAATAGTTCTTATAAAAACTTTTGAAATAAAGTTTCACTCTAACTATCTGGAGATTGTGCTAACAAATAAAAAACACTACTCTAAATCATATCAGATAATTAAACCTTAAAATATAATTTTCATATTTAAGTTTATAATGAAAAATAATATATTTCTCTCTAACATCTTTAATATAAAATCTTGAATAAAAATAAAATCAATTTATTTTATAGAAATGTTTTACCTATTTAATATTTCGCAAGCATAACAATGTTATTATTATATCATATTTACAAACAACTAGCCGTGTTAAATTTAATCATAGATAAATTAAATGTACCATATAAGAATAAAACATAAAAATAATTATAAATAATTCATTTTAAAATTATACCTCAAAAGAATCCTTACAGAACTTTGATGCTAATTATATTTCTATAAAACCTCCAAACGGATTTGTATTTCCGTTTATTGAATCAAAAACTAGAAATCTACAAAAGTATAATTCTTCTTAAAAAGAGAGAGAAATGTGTGATTTTTGGGATTTAAGGGATGATTTTTACAATGTGATTCGACACACACGTGTGCTATCTATGCGCAGACATGTGTTAGCTATACACAGGTATGTTGGAATGTGCTGGGTGTATGCTGGCTGCGTACAGGAATGTGTTGAGTGTGTGTTGGCTATGCGCGAGACTCGACATTTTTGACTATTTTGTCCAATGTTTTCATTTTTTTTTTTGACTTTTTCTCATTTTTTCTCAACATATTTGTAATGTATTTTCTTCAGTATTTTTTTCGAGTCTTTAAGTTATTTTTGAATGAAAATACCTAAAAATCAATAAAATACCCGTGATTTTTAAAAGACAAATTTATATAAAAATATGATAAAATTATAAAAATATAAATCTATTTACAATTAAAATATATTAAATCATGGTAATTTTTGTGTTTTTTAAGCACTCATCAACTGTTAATCTGAATGTATCAATTTTTGGGAAATTAACTTCTCATTCTTATGTGAGAATTATTGTGAGCATTTATTCCTCTTCTCTTCCACGTATTACTTCTCAAAGACAAAGACCCAGATTCTCTAACTCTTTTACACATTTGTGCCATTTATGTGGAATTGTTGACCATCTTAGTATGTTATGTCCTAGAACCTTATGGAGTACATCTCAGGTTTCTACATCTCACTCGTCCCCATCTCCTCTGTTAGGATGTAGCTATTATGGCTCATCTGAGCATATACAAGATAGATACATTGTGCATATTAGGCACAATGTGAAAAGAGATGTTATTTGATCACTATTTTTGGACATTCATAATGTCTGCCTAACCAAATGTATATGGATCACTCAACAGGATTTTTGAGAACTTCTAAAAAAAATAAACTTCAAGCGTCACATACACAGTACACATAGATGACACAGAGACTCTTTAGATTCTGTTGTCCTTATTAATTTTTTCAACAAAGAGATGTTATTTGATCACTATTTTTGGGTGATCTGTTTGGGGTTTTAGTAGTTTATTTCTTTGCACTCTTTTGGTATGTATCCTTCTATGTATGTTTTAGTTTTTTTTTCTTTGCTTGTTTGATATTTTTTTGTATTATTTTTCACACTTTATTGCTTTAAAGAACAAAAAATATTCATGTTTGGTGGTTTAAATCTCTCTTTCTTTCTTTCCCTGGCAAAGTGTGTGTGGCCCTATATAAAATCACCTAGCTCCTATTTCTTCACATTATAGACTTGTATCTCATCTTTTCTTTTCATACTTGTACCTTTTACTCTCACTTTCTTACTAAATATGGCCTCAAAATGATCGAGAAGTAAGAAGAGGTTAAAACACCTTTCTAGCCAAGCACCCATTCTCTATGAATGTCCTATTGAAATCCATGACTTTTAAGCTATCAAGGAAAGGTTGCTTACATTTCTTGGATTTCCCTATGTAGTCTTACTTATTCTTAGGATGATAATTTTGTTAAGGAGTTCTATGTTGTCTTACTTTTTTCTTCTTCTTACTTCTCTACCAATCTCATTATTAGAAGGTGAAGATTCACCTTTCTCAAAGATGATATTATTAGTTTATTATCTCTTTTCATGTTAAGAAACCTTCGTTCCCCTTAATTCCTTTCAAGTTTGAGAATCTCACTTCTAATTACCTTCCTTTGCACTATTATAAACGGTAAGTTTATAGATCTAGAAAGCATGATTTATAAGACCATCATTTTTCATTTGATTGCTCCTTCTCAGTCTACTCTTTATTGTTCCTTATTGATTTCCAGGTGGGGTTCCATCCTTTTTCATAATAATTCTTTTTCTTGTTATAGTAGAGTTTATTTTTCACGCTTGCTTTTCCCATCTAGTCGTGGCTCATAGCATCCTTCAGCTACTCCTTCATCTTTTTCTTCTCAAAATTATGCTCAATCTACTCGTAGTAATTCTATTCCATTTTTTACTACTCCATCTACTTCTCTTCCACTCTAGTCGCGCACCGAGCAACTGGCCTGCACTCCTATGCGACACGGTTCATCGCATCATAGTGCGCCATCACCCCCAAACTTAAGTTTTTGCTAGTCCTTGAGCAAAAGGAAAGAAATAAAACAAAGATAAATGTATTTAAAATAGTGATTTTCAAAATATTTCTTTTTAGTCATTTCAAATAACATAACTCAAAGAAATAAAAGAAATCTATCTAAGCATTAAAATCAATTCAAAAGTATATTACGTTTTCATAATGAATATTTAGTGTGTGTGTGTAAAATCTTTTCATATTTCATCACATGCAATCCAGATAAGTTTATACAAATAAAAACACAATTAATTTTTTTATGAAATCACAAATCTCATAAGTTTATTTTTCATTTCTCTCTCCACTAATGTAGACAAACACAAAACACAAAATCAATAGGACTTTCTTAAGCTTGTAATGTATGGCTTAGGTAAAGGTAGGATATAGGATAATATTTAGCTCAAAACGTTTTCTAAACACAGCATTTTAGGATTGAAACAAGATACCTTCTATCATCACAATAAATACTTCCCAATTTGGGAGTTAACATCACATATAATAACCATTTTTTTTGTTTTTTTTCTTTCCCTTTTTTTTCCAGTATCTATATATATATATATATATATATATATATATTTTACGATATATCTTTAGACATTTATTAACAATTGTCACATGTTAGTGAGATAAGAAAAATAGATATATCTACACACACACACACATATATATATATTTAGTAGGCTTTTGAAATGAGATAAAAATATATATATAAACTTTGAAGCTCAAAAGGGGTATACTACGGATAAAGCATATGAAGGTAGATAGAAAGGCTCAAATGATCCAAAGATGGCCTAAATCATTTTCTTAGTTAAATGTTATCTATAATTTCGCCTCGAGAGAAAATCAAACAAATTCTAAGAACTGTGACACCACAAATATCAATCGAATTTCATACTCACATAAACCTTCTCTAAATTATCATAGCAACTCAAAAATCAAGACTAGTGCTCTTAAATATTTATTCTTGTAAAAATGAAACATACGTAAAAATTATTCATCGCTTAGACAATATTCAAATTTTTGAAGGAGCAATGCATCATTTAAAATGAAGAAATCAAAATAAATCACTATTCAAATCAAAATATCTTCAATCAACCAAACAAACAAAGCTAGACAAGCAACAATATCAAGCAATATTTCAAATAAGTTTAATCTCAACACCCCCAAACTTAATATGCACATTGTCCCCAATGTGTGGAAATTAAAGAACAAAGGAGATGTGTTAAAAGAAAAGAAACTTCCCTGAATGGTGAGTTGGCTTGTGAGATTGAAATCCAAAATCGTTTTACCTCCTCCGATTTGCACCTATCAAAACAAAATAACAGAATGAAGAAATATGCAACTAATACATGTTCTAAAATACAATAAAGATATAAATAAAAACTAAAACACATAGGTTGCCTCCCAAGAAGCGCTTGATTTAGAGTCATTAGCTTGACTTCCTTTTTCCTTGCTTCAGGTTGGGTCATATAACAAGATGGTTGGCTTTTGATGATCAAAGTCACCTCCCCAACAAGGTTTGAGTTTTTGCCCATTCACTTGGAGATTCATATGTGATATTTCATCTTTAATCTTAAAAGTACCATATGAATGCATTTTGGAAATAGTGAAAGGACCGTCACCTTGATTTTAGTTTCTCTAGGATGAATTTCAACCGAGACTTGAAGAGCAAAAAATTTTATTCTTGTTCAGAATGTCGATGCAAGAGCTTATTGTTATGCCATCTCTTTGTCTTCTCTTTATAGAGCTTAACATTTTTATATGCTTGTAGATGGAACTGGTCCATCTTGTTGATTGGCAGACAACGCTTTCGCAAGCGGCTCTTAAGTCATTATTCAGATTCACAGGAGAAATTGTAGAGGAATCCATAGTAGAGTTTTTTGTAGACCTGTTATCAACAAACTCATTTACTCTATAACAAGCGTCAGAATCACCTGGAAATTTCATAGCTTTAAACACTTTGAAAGTTACCTCTTGGTCTTGAACTCTCATAATGAGCTCCCCTTTTTGAACATCAATCAAAGTCCTACCAGTTGCTAAAAATGGTCTCCCCAGGATAATAAGGATCTCTTTATCTTCCTCCATGTCAAGAATTATGAAATTTGCAGGAAAGATAAACTTGTCTACCTTGACAAGCACATCCTCTATAATGCCTCTTGGGTGTTTCAAAGACCTATCTTCAAGTTGAAGAGTTACAGTGGTCGGTTGTGCTTCTCCTAATCCATGTCTCTGATAGATGGAAAGTGGCATCAAATTAATGCTTGCACCCAGATCGCAAGAGCTCTACCAAAGAATTTCTCACCAATAGTACAAGGAATGGTGAAACTTCCTGGATTTTTAAGCTTATATGGTAGCTTCTTCTGAAAGATGGCGCTACACTCCTCTGTGAGAGCAACAGTCTCAAAATCACCTAACCTTCTCTTTTTAGACAAGATGTCCTTCATAAATTTCACATAGCTAGGCATTTGTTCCAAGGCATCAGCAACAGGAATGTTAATATGAAGCTTTTTAAAAACTTCAAGAAATTTGGAGAATTTCTTATCAAGCTTTTGCTTATGGAAGTGTTGAGGAAATAGAATTGGTGGATTATACGACTTGAGACTTTCTAAAACTGGTTTCATCATGGGTTTTGTTGATGCTTCATTTTCTTCAGCTCTTTCTTCTCCACAATCTTGTTTTTCTAGGCCAAAAGCTTCAACATTAGGGGTTGGCAAAGAAATGGGCTTAGGTATTTATTTTAACTTTTTTCCACTTCTGAGTGTAATTGCCTCACAATGCTCTTTTCCTCCCCTATTAGGATTAGTTTTAGTATCACTCGGCAAAGCTTCATGAGGGTATTTGTTGACAGCAGTAGCAAGTTGGCCCAATTGAACTTCAAGATTTCTGATGGAAGCTACTTGATTCTGAAGAATAGTCTCATTATTGGCCATGTATCGAGCAAACATATCTTCCAATGATGGCTTCTTTTCTTGTAGTGGAGCTTGGTTATGAAATGCCTGAGGATATGTGGGCTTTATAGAAGATGATGGTCCCTCATTGTTACTCCAGGATAAATTAGGATGATTCTTCCACCCTGGATTGTAAGTGTTAGCATAGGGATTTTTTTGATTGTTTTGATTCCTATTATAGTTGGAAACAAAATTGACATATTAGAGTTGTGAGGACATCTCTCACTGGCATGATTTCCATTGAAAATTTCACATGCAACAAAAGGGCTTTGAATATAATGGACACCCAAAGTATCCATCTTCTTCACCAAAGCGGATACTTGTGCAGTTAAAGCGGTCATAGCATCAATCTCGTGCATTCCAGCCGCTCTCTTAGGCATCATCCTCTCTGATGGCCACTCGTAGCTATTGGAATCCATTTCCTCTAATAAGTTGTAGGCTTCATCAATTGATTTTCCCATTAGAGCACCACCTGCTGTAGCGTCAATCATGTTTCTAGTTTGACCCATCAAACTATTATAAAATGTTTGCACTTGAAGCCACTTCAGTAAACCATGGTGAGGACATCTTCGAAGTAGCTCCTTGTACCTCTCCTAAGCTTCATATAATGATTCTGAGTCAAAATGCATAAAAATGGTGATTTCATTCCTCATCCTTGTAGTCTTTGCCGGTGGAAAATATTTGGCTAAACTTTTTTGAGCCAAATCCTCCCAAGTAGTGATAGAACCACATGGAAATGAATTCAACCAACTCTTTGCCTTAACCCTAAGTGAAAAAGGAAAAGGTCTCAACCGAATAGCATCATCAGTGACTCCATTATGCCTGAAGGTGTCACATATCTCTAAAAATTTTACTATATGGGAGTTTGGATCATCGTGGGGTAAACCACCAAATTGAACCGATGTTTGAATCATATGAATGATTGCAGGCTTAATTTCAAAATTATTGGCTTGAATTAATGGTCTTCTAATCCTCGCATGAATGCTACCAACCATAGGCATTACATAATCTCTTAAAAATCTTGGTTCCTCCACTTCAGGAATTTCCTTATCCATAATTAGATGTTTTGAGGTTTCTTGTTCATTATTTTTTTTAATTTTAAAATAGTTCTCTCAATTTCTAGATCTAACGGAACTATGTCAAGATTTCTTATGCGTCGCATACAAAGTCCCAATTTATCCAAAAATCTGAAAAATAAATCTAATAAAGTAAAAATAAAAATAAAAACATAAATAAACACACAAATCTAAGCAAATAATAGTAAGCAATAAAAAATATTTATATATATATATATATATGAACTAAAATGAGATTAATTGGTATTAATATTAACAAAAATTAGTAAAACAAATCCCCGGCAACGGCGCCAAAAACTTGTTGTCTCTTTTGGAGAACATAAAATTGTGCAAGTATACACGATCACAATTAATAATATGATAAGTAAAATATTGTTCCCACGGAGATTTGTTACTAGTGTTTGTTAATTACTAAAATTATTTCAACCTAATTTTATCCAAATAGTCGATAATTTGATGCAGTTTGACTAACTAATATAACAGTTTGTAAGAAAATTCTAGGATTGTAGTTCACCAAATTAATCCACTTGAATCATTATATTTTCTCTTGATTTATGTTCTCGTATTTTAAGTTGTTAACCAAGAACTCCTAATTTATCCATATATCTCTTCCGAGCTCCATACAGACACATCTCGTTAAAACAATTCACTATATTCCTATGAGTATTAAATTCAACCAGATTTATTAAGTTCTAAGTTCTCAAATAGTTACACATACAATAAAAGTATATTTCTATCCCTTATATATATACGTTATTTTATCACGAGCAACACACAAAAATGCCTTTTCCAAGTTTATTTAAGTGTCACATATCAATTAATTAATCTTTCGATAATTAAAAGCATTAAGCATAGATAAAATAAACAACTTAAAACCGTTCCATAAATCATTCAAAAATAATTAATTCAAGTTTCATAATTTAAGCTACACTACAACCCTAGAACAAATAAATTAGTTCATAGCATAAATTAAAATTACAACACAACATTAATCAAACATTTCAGAGAAATAAAATTTAAAAGAAAAAATATTAGGAGAAACTCTTTCATGATTCCTCAATGAAAAATAAATTTCTTTCCTTTCCTTCTTCTTCATTGTCTTCTTTCTCTCTACTTCTTAAGAAAATACAACATAAAAATGTTAAATAAATGTTTCTGCGTGTTGTAGAAAACACACAAAGAGAAAATGGAAAATGAAAACTGAAAGAGAAAAAATGTAAACTGAAAAACTCAAACTCCCAAAACTCCTTTTGTTTCTCGCCTCCGAATATATCGCCCTCTACAATTAATATTTTTTTTATCAAAATACATGTATTGGGAGACAAAAATACATGTAAAGAGTTAAAAGAAATAACACGCGTGCAGACCGTTCTATGCTTTTCTGATTTTGTTTCTTTAAACGCATGCTAGGTGTCATCATTTTATTGGCTGCGAGATATAAAGAGACACATGGCAGCATTTCATTTGGTGGGAAGAACGGGCGCATGGAGAGAAGCTGGACCGCATCACACAAGATCTTATCGCGTTGGAAGTGCGTGACAGCTGATATCGACACGTGGCGACGCCGAAAGAGCTGGTGAGTGGGCGTCGTTTCTGTGTTTTTATTTTACCAAATACATGCCACGTCTCATCATATTATTTTTGGAAGATTGAGGAAACACGTGGCTACTTCTTATTCGGTGGAACGCGATGGCACACTCTGATGCAATGAACCGCGTCGCACGGGAGTGTAGGAGAGCTGCTCGGTGCGCGACAGCTTGATTCCATGCGCTTAAATCTGGACCGTTCAACTGTTCCAACGGTGAACGATGTGCCTTGGGAAAATTCTGCGCAGCCGACACGTGGGTCCCACCCTACACACTAGCCTGCATGGCAGGTGGGCCCCACTTGGCGTCGAGCCGCGTGTTTCAGGAATACTGGGTCCATTCTCTTTTGTTGCATCTGGAATTCAAGTGCCAGATCTTGACCATTAATTGGACGATCGAACGGTGGGTGTTGGGCATTGTGAATGGCGCGAGTGGCTCCTTCTCTTGCGCAGAAAATTCAACTTTCATTAATTGCATTTTCACCCATAAATTTAATTCAAATTAACTTCTAATCTTTTAATATTTGCAATTCACCCACTTTTAATTCAAATTAAATTTTAAGCTTTTTATAATTGCAATTGAGTCCCTTTTTTTTTATTAAAATTCATTAATTTTCCTGAAAATATATTTATTAAAAACTAATACTAAATATTAATTTAATTAATTAAAAATTAACTAAAAATGTAAATAACTAGCAATTATAATTAATAAAATAGATGAAAATAACTATATAAAATACAGTTATCAAATGTCCTATTGAAATCCATGGCTTTTAAGCTATCAAGGAAAGGTTGCTTACATTTCTTGGATTTCCCTTTGTTACCAATCTCATTATATCTCATTATTAGAGGGTGAAGATTCACCTTTGTCAAAGATGATATTATTAGTTTATTATCTCTTTTCATGTTAAGAAACCTTTGTTCCCCTTAATTCCTTTCAAGTTTGAGAATCTCACTTCTAATTACCTTCCTTTGCACTATTATAAACGGTAAGTTTATAGATCTAGAAAGCATGATTTATAAGACCATCATTTTTCATTTGATTGCTCCTTCTCAGTCTACTCTTTATTGTCCCTTATTGATTTTCAGGTAGGGTTCCATCCTTTTCATAATAATTCCTTTTCTTGTTATAGTAGAGTTTATTTTTCACGCTTGATTTTCCCATCTAGTCGTGGCTCACAGCATTCTTCAGCTACCCCTTCATCTTTTTCTTCTCAAAATTATGCTCAATGTACTCGTAGTAATTCTATTCCATTTTTTACTACTCCATCTACTTCTCTTCCACTCAGTGATGAATTTATTGGTATAATAAATAATATCCTTTTTAAATTATGCTTATTCAATCGAAATTACATGGATATGTTAAAGGTTCAAGCACTTGCTCAGGCTATGGCGACTTCTTACCACCCTATTCCACCACCATATGTCCATGGCTCTCCTATCTATTCTACCTCTATTAGATCACAACCAACTAGGTCCAGAGGTTGTATTTGTTCTAGTAACTCTTCCCTTTGTTCTCTTTTCACCCTTTTTTAGAGACTTTGGTAGAGATGAAATAGACCATGTTACCTATGTTGTGTACGAATATCTTCACCGTCCACTACTTGTACCACCTACTACCCTTACTATTTTTGGCCAGTCCTCGCATAATGGTGTCTTCAACAATGATGATTTTGGAGAAGGAGACAAAGAGTGCTGAACTCTTTTTCTTGTTGTTTTAGTTTACTTTATTTTTATTTATTGAAATACATTTTGTAAAAATATATTTATTTAATGAGAATAAGTGTGGTGTATTTCTTTGATCTTTGTTTTTCTACATGTGTCACTTGTTTGTTTAATCTAACATTTTCTATCGTGTTGTATGAGAGTTAAGATTATTGCATATTTGTATACATTTTCTCCCTCATATAGGGATAGGGGTATTCCTTTGACTTTCTATGTCAGAAAAAGGTAGATAAGTTTTGTGTACACAACTATGTGATTGTTTCCATGCTGTATGTTGTATGGGTGGTGAATGTAGGAGTGCAAATCACTTGTTTCCTAACATGCATACACTTAAGGGGAATGTTGCATAAAGTAAGGGGTTGTGTACATTACATATGTTTATACTGCTTAATTGTATGTATTTTTTCCTTTTGGTGTGTACCTGTATAGGTGTAATAGGAAAGTATTTGGATATACTACTTGCAATTTCTATATGATACATTCCTTGGATATGTGTTTGTTTTGTGTGTGCAATATACAGGTGTAGATTGAAGTCATCAAATTTCAGGTGTACTATGTGCAGATGCATTGAGACTATTATGTTTCAACTTGCTAGTACGTGGATGAGTTGATCCAAGAAGATGGATTGAGCATACAAGATGGATGCAATTGGAGTAGATGTGTTTTTAGGTGTTAGGTTTACATCAATGTTTTGTTCATGGGAATAAACATCCTTAGGTCATCTTCAAGATCATATCATGATTGGTATATGTTTGTATTTAGTTGTGCAATTTTTTAACATGAAAAGCTCAAGGAAGAGATTGTATGTCCTATTGTACTTTGTGTCTATGTGTTGGCTTCACGTGTGCAAACCACAAGGTGTGTTTATTTTGCTCATTTTTTATCTTCTTTTGTGTGAGGTTAGTTACTATGAATCAGTAATGCATATACGTATATAATTAGGAACACTACAATTAAAATCATGTTTACACACACTATGAGATTAGTTATGGTAGTATGAATGCTGAAGTTGTCACTTGTATTTTATTTTGTTTAGGGTGTTGGTATTTATTGATATTACTCGATAATTTTAGAAACAAAAAATGGAAATTTTTTGGCACCTCAATAGGGCCCTCGTTGGACCCCTAATGATGGCAGTCAGCGAGGCCTTAAAAAGTATGGCTGGTGGTGAATTGTGGTTCTATAAATACCCCTTTATTTAGGCTTTTCTTAATCATTAGAAAAATATCAAAACTTTATCAAAATTATCTCTGAAAATTGCTTCCATTTCATAAATTACTTTGAGTGTATTTTAGTATTTGTGTTATACTTTTGTGGGTAAAATAATGTGTTTTAGTACCATGAAATTAGGTTAAGTAGTATTGATTGTATTCCTAAATTAGTGATTGTTCAAGATATATGGTTGAGTGTATTTCCCATGTGTGTTTGTTTGAAATATGTGGTTGAGTGTTTTTCTCATATGTGGTTATTTGAGATACTGGTTAAGTGTATTTCAAATGTTTAGTTGTTGGTCATGCATGGTTGAGTGTAGTTTCCATGATTGGTATTTCTTTATATCATGCATGTTACTAATCTACGGTTACTAATCACACCACATTAATTGGCGTTGGCTTTGGAGGAGAGGTTGGTTCATGTGTCAAACCAAGTCATTATGGAGGTAGCAAGCGAGAGAAGTATTAGGCAGTTCAGATAGAGGTTTTAGCTAATAGAGGTATTTATTGCTTAGTGATTTTCATAAGCAACTCGAGGATGTTGCCTCATAGTTAAGAGTTCTATTTGGGTTTACTTCTTTACATTGTGTGTTATGCATGCTCTTTGTATGACTAATACAATATGAGTTTAACTTGTGTATGTTTCAACATACTGAAGTTTAAACTCTTATGAGAAAGATTTTAATACTTATAGCTTGCTTTCTGATTACTGATTATTATATCTATTGCTCATATTATTGGCTTTCTATATTTAAAATTTATTGCCTTTGTGATTTTCTGTTAATTGTTATAATTCTATCATTTACGAGTTTGGGATGAGTCCTTAAGCAGTTTGTATCTCCTTAGCCTAATTATGTATTGGGTCTTAGACTCTTTAATATATTAAAATATTTATTTTTTATATTTTGTATAAAGTCTATGAGAATTTTTATTAAATAATTTTATCATTAATTATACACGATAATACACAACACAATAATTAAATTATATGAGTCTTTTAACTTCTCACATAATATTTACTTTGATTCAACGTTCATGTACCTATAGATGAATCCCACAACTTCCATCTTTTTATATTCTTTGAGTGTTCATTTTTTAATTCCATATTACATATCTATTTCTCAAATTCAGACAAACATGGATATATTGATCAAACAAATGTGTAGATTTATAATAGTAGTTTTATAATTTTCTTTTAAAAAATTATGTGGTCATGAAAAATAGCATTTAATGGATTGTATGGATCCGAACTAATCTACATGTACAATGAATCGGATTACCACAATATGCGGATTGGTTACGGATAATAAAATTCATAAACGGTATGGATTGGATTGAATTATAGATTTTCTAAATTGTGTGGATTTGATTCGCAGTACACCCCCAATTTTAGTTTTAATTCTTGATTTTTGATATGTTTAACTCTATGTGTTGACTATTAAAATTATGCATATATGAATTAGAGTAATTAACTAGTTTGTTGCACGAATATGTTTATATCTCTTTTAAATTATTAGTATGCAAATATTTTTATTGAAAGTGGTATCTTGTGGCTACTGTCACAAGTGGGGTTGATTACATTTGCTAAAGATTAAATGATTGTTCTAATATTTCCTAGTTTAGTTATCATCTTTTTAGATCTTAATGCAATGAATGAACTAAATCTAGTAAGTGTATCTCTATGCTATTTATGATTTAGGTTAGTTAATAAGTGTATCTTTATTCAATGTAAGAATAAATGGAAAATTTTAAGCAAACCTATATTTCTAAAATTTAAGATAAAAATTCAAGAATGCTTTTAAATTATGAAAATAATATTGAACTTCAGAAATTAATTTACATTCATGATATGGTTAATGAAATTGTAGGTTAGTGGTGAGGATAGTTACATGATCATATCTTTAAATATTCTTGTGCAACTTATTTTATTATTTTATACTATTTCCTTCATAAACAACAAAAAACTATTTTTTAACTAATTTTAATTATCTTACTAACGAACAAGAAATTAGGAGTAGATATTGTTACCAATACTCATGGATATGACAACCCTTATTCTTAAAATTACTTATCACTTATACATGATCATGTATACTTACATGTTCTTAAATCATGTCAACTATGCATGTATGAATTTGGATTTACAGTTAATTTGTTGCATGAATATATTTATATGTAGTCTAAAGTGTTAGTATGTAATCGTTAATACTCTTATTCGAATTGGTACCTTGTAATTGCATCACAAGTATGATTAAATACATTTTCTAAAGTTTAAATGTTTATTCTAATCTTGCCTCATTTAGTTATCATCTTTTAGATCTTAATGCAATAAATGAATAAAATATAGTAAGAGTTCTTCTAGGTTGTTTAAGATTTAAGTTGATTGATAATAGAATTCTAAATCAATTACAAAGTAAAAAATGGTGAAAATTTTAAGTGGATCTAGAATTTTAAATCTAAAGTTAAGAACTCAAGAGTGGTTTTAAGTTATGAAATTAGTTTACATTCATGATATGGTTAATAAAATTATAAGCTAGTGGTGAGGATAGTCCCATAATCACATATATCTCATAATCCTTTTACAACTTATTTTATTACTTTATGTTATTTTTCTCAAAAATAATTCAAAAATACAAATTTCTAATTACAATTAACTCATTAGCAAATTAATAAATAGTAGTATAAATTTTCACCAATCCTCATGGGTACGAAAACCTTAGTTCTTGAAATTTACTTATCATTTGTACATGATCACTTATACATATGTGTTGTAAATCATACCACCCATCCCCGAATTTCTCTATGGTCATTATACTTAATTGCGGAGTTCCAAAGGAATGGTTGCCCGATCCTTCCACAAAACAATTTTTGATTAGAAGATAAGCAAAAGTAACTTAACTTTATCTCTCCAACAAATAAAAAGGCTACTTCACCAATGGTGAAGAATCCTGAATCCAAAAATACTCATCCTACAAACATGAGAAATCAATGTCTCAAGAGCACGTCACATTGGTGTCCATGGTACCTAAAGTTCTAAAAAACCAAAGTGCCTACCCATTCATTCAATTACAGTTACCTTAAGTAGGGTAGAACTTTACCCATAATTCCATGAGTAAAAGTGAAATCCAAAAGCAATTGTTCACTTCATAACCAATTCCATATGTTCATGGAATATGGACATCCAAAATCCCACCATTCAAAAAGAAAGAAAGAAGAACATTGCAAGAAAAAACTCAGGAAGGTTGAAGAGAAAAGTCAAATTTAAATTATCATTCTATAGGCTACTATCTCACACCCTTAAGGCTAGAAGCCACTTCATCCCCATATAAGAATAAAAAACAATGTAGCCACCTTGGCACTTATGTAATAACCTTATCATTCATCTCCAAGTCTTCAACGGTACCTTTAAAGCACCTACCTTAAGATAAGAATCAACAAAATCATTGCTACTAAGAGATCAGGTTTATAAACCTTACAAGTAGGGTCATCCCACCATCGTCTTAATGGATAAAGTCTTATGTGGGAAAGAAAACGGGTACCAAAAATCCTTCAACACCCACAACGATTGTAGTTTAGGATCTAGAATATCTCAACTGGATTCATTAGATCATTGTCTTAATGGATCACATCCTGTGCGCGAAAGGAACCCCTTTGACACCCACAATGAGTATAATCTTGGATCAAGGAAGTGGCCTACTTAGCACTACCCCATTATCTAATTGGATCACTTCATATAAGGGAAAGGAAGTGGGCACAAAATCCTTTTAGTATCCACAACAATGGTAATTCAGGATCAAGGCATTGGGATACTTAACATTACATCATTGCCTTAATGGGTCACTTCTTGTGCAGGAAAGGAAGCGTGCTTAACACCCTTTCAGCACCTATAGTGATTGTGATCTAGGATGAAGACAGTTGCTTCCATTACCTCAATGGATCATTTCTTATGTAAGAAAGGAAGTAGGCTCAACACCCTTTTGGCACCCACAATGACTGTGATCCATAATTAAGAAAATGGCTCTCATTGCCTTATTGGATCACTTCCTATGTGGGAAAGAACAGAGCCTAAAACCCATCCATCACCAACTGTGATGGTAACCTAGGATCAAGGGAGTGGTCTACATAACCCTACACGATTGTCTAAACTAATCACTTCTTGTGCAAGAAAGGAAGCGAGCTCAACACCACTTTGATATCCCTAATGACTGTGATCCATGATCATTATAATGGCATCAATTTCCCTAATAGATCACATTCTGTGCTAGAAAGGAACCAGCCACGACACCTCTTTAGCACCCACAACGACTGTGATCTAGGATTAAGGCGATGGTATTGCTCATCATTGTCTTAATGGACAAAGTATCATGTTGGAAAGGAAGAAAGGCACAACCTCCTTCACACTAGGGAAAATCTTTCTTCGGAATCAAGAACTTGAAATATTTCCCAAGATGCGAAACTTGTGATGAGATCAATATGACTAACATAACTCTCTAAGGAAAAATTTGAAAGCCATATATCCACAATATTGGAATCCATAGCATGGTCATTCCTTGTCACACTTATAAATCTCACCAAGAAATGGGTTGGAAGATTGTAAGACTGGACCATTCATTTAAAAAAAACAAATCTCAAGATATCTGAGAAGACTAGGAAATTTCTAAGGCACTTGGGAAGACTAGAAAACTTATCGAGAACTTAGGAAGACCAAAAGATTCATAAGTGTGGGAACACATAAGAGCTTTTACAAAAATTGAATTAATAGAAAAAAGTTAAAATAAGGGAAAAATTGGAATCGGTAAAAAAAGACAAAAACCTAGAGTTTGGGTAAGTCGCATTAGGAAAACATCGCAGCATCGACAATACGAGATTGCTGGTTATTGGACCCCATTCCAGGATCTATGACTTGCAAGAAACTACTCACCATTATCATAGTTGAGGAAACCCAACCGACTAGCTGACCGTTCAGTTAGCCATCTCTCGTGTCAATGTCAAACTATTTTGACCATATCTTGAGTCCATACATCATATGAAAAATCCAAAACCACCATTAGAAATATCATGTTTTGATCTATATGCTTGCAAAATTTGCAATGAATCCAACCCCTTGGTGTGTTGCACATGCTATCACGTATCCCTTAGCCTAATAGTTGTGAAAATACTAGTAGGATACATATGGAAGGAGTTCACCATGATATAGATTGGTTCCTAGAGATCAAAGACTGGTTTCGAGATCCTCATGCTAAAGGGCTTATGACCAGCCAATCTCTCAACCAATTGACAAACCGACTAGTCTATCAACCAACTAGAATGGTGCATTCATCTCTGGTTCGTAGTGATGGTAAACCCTTACAACCTTGACTAATCATAGCTCCCAATCAAGAGGTCAAGTTTAGGAAAGGGATATACCTTTAGAAAGCTCATATTCTTAAGCTTTCTTTCATTTAACTGAATATAAGGTATCAATTATGAAAATTTTGAAAAATCAACAATTACACTTGACTTTCCTAGTCACTTTGTGGTCACCTTAGGTAACTAAGGCTGACTCATCTTGGTCTATTGTACAACTCCTCAAAAAGTTTTCAAAAATAAGTGTTTCATGGGTGTTCCAAGGTCACTAAGTGCTGACTGAATACTTGTGCTCCAAATCTTAATAGTATATTAAGCTAAGTGTTATCTCGATGCAATGGTATGTTCACAACAAGAATTATGCCTTGCAAAAACAAAATGTATTCCCAATATCAACCAAGATGCATACCCTACATCACCAAGTTGTGTGCCTTACATCAATAAAGACGTGTGCCCTGCAATAACAAGGTGTGTGCCCTGCATAAAAAAGGTGTGTCCATCAATAAAAAATGTGTTCCCCACCCTACATCAACCAGGGTGTGTGCCCTGCATCAACTAAGGTGTGTGCTCCGCATCAACTAAGGTACATGTGAAGATTATAACAATGTAGTGTTTAGCAAGAACACCATGATTGAATATAATCGATAAATGTTTTACTATATATAGCACTTCGATTACAATACAAAATATTTAAAATTAACTAACACATCACTAATAAATATTAACAACTACACATTAGAAAAGATCCAGTACAATAGCTCTATGGTATCACATAATCCAATAGCCCTTTCAAACTCGTGGAGGTGGTAGAACCATGAGTTTAGTCTTGAAAGGAAGAAATTTAGACTCATTGAGAGGCTTTGTCAAAATGTCAGCTACCTAGTCCTCTAAAGGTGTGAATTTGACATCGAATTTTTCTTCCATAACCAAGTCTTGAATGAAATGAAAATATATTTCAACATGCTTCATTCTAGCATACATAACAAATTTAGCATCTAGATAATTTTCACTAATGTTATTAGTGAATACTAATAGTGTGTGCCTTAGCAACATTGAGCTCCACAGTGACTTTAACCATGTAATCATGAAGTATGAGCAAAGGCTTTATATTCTAATTCAACACTTGATCGTGCTATTACTTTCTACGTAGATAAAGTTTAAGACACAATGTTATCGCCAAAATATACACAATACCTATATGTATTTCTCTTATGATTGAGGTAGCTTGCCCGAGCTGAGTAAAAAAAACCAATCAAACCTAGCATATCATTTGAAGTAGAAAATCGTGAGACATTTTTCCCTCTATGTACCTTAACACTCTTTTGGTTGCAAGTTAGTGAGTCTCAGTGTGAGATTGAAGTAATTGGCATAACCTTCTAACTGAGTAGGAAATTTATGGTTCGGTAATAACTTAGACTTATCTAAACTAGTTTTCTTTACAATATTACAATAAAAGGTTTTCCAACATTTTCTTAAATTAAAAGATAGTTGTTTTTAATTTAAACTATTTTAAATAATATAAAGTTAAATGGAAAAATATTTACACCTAAATTTTAGGATAAAAGAGTTGTATATAATTTTTAATACTTATAATTATTATATATTACATTAACTAAGAATACTGCTTAAAGATTTATTAGAACAACTATAAAATTAATTAAAAAGGGGAATTTTTAAGTGCGAAGCATATTGTAAAATTTTTATTTCTTTCCCACACTACCAAATACAAACGTAGTCGTCCCTGCCTCACGGATCTTGCAAAATTCTTGCACTCAACTCCTCCTTCTCTATCATGTTTGCCTCACTCTCATCTTCCTCACTTTTATCACTCTCTCCCTCTCACATTTTCAGCCATTTCAGCGTTTTTCAATCTACTTCGCCTTTCAGCCATGCCAATATTATTGACACTAGAAGATTTATAAAGGTACTACCTTTGAGGTTTGTTTTTAATGTCATTTGATTCTTCTCTTCTTCTACAGTTATTTGGGTTTTTATAAAAGTGTCGTCTTTGGGTCTTAATGTTATTTGTTTCAGTCACCTTGTTTTTTTAGTTCATGTATATCTAAAAGTTTTGTATTTTTACCGATCATTCTTTGTTACTCTTAATTTTAGCGATTCTGTAAGTATTATAAGTATTGGTTATTTTTGTGGATAAAATATGTGCACATAAACTTGTTTTTAAGAGTTCCACTAGAAAAGTTCTCCTATCAGTATCCAATGTTTCACTAGAAAAAGTTCTCCTATCACACCTTTACAAACTAATGCTATAGATACATCTGTTGGTTATATTTTACCTTTCAGACACAATCGAGGCAAACCTCTGAATACTCTCCAAACAGAGAGGAACGACAATCCAAGTATCCAATAGCCAATTATGTATCTACTCAAGGGTTATCATAACATATCAGGGCTTTTGCATAAACACTCTCCTCATGTCGAATTCCAAGCAGCGTTGAAGAAGCCTTATCTAATCCAAATTGGGCTCAAGCTATAAAAGAAGAATTTGAGGCACTGTAGAAGAACAACACATGGGTGTTAAGCAAGTTACCTCAAGGGAGGAAGATGGTAGGATGCAAGTGGATTTTCTCCATTAAGTATAAAGCAGATGGGTCAGTTGATCGATATAAGGCGAGGTTAGTAGCAAAACGGTATACACAGAAACATGGTATAGATTATCAAGAAACCTTCTCACTTGTGGCTAAACTAAAAACTATGAGAGTTTTGTTATCTCTTGCAACAAATTTAGATTGGCCATTGCACAAACTTGACGTGAATAATTCCTTCATTCATGGTGACCTTGAAGAAGAGATTTACATGGATATCCCACCAGGATATATTGTTACATTAGGAAAAGAAACTGCATGTAGATTACAACGAGCATTTTATGGACTAAAAAAATCACCTCGAGCATGGTTTGGCAGATTGAGTTCAGAAATGAGAAAATATGGGTTTAAACAAAGCAACTCTGACCACACTCTTTTCCTAAAACATCGATTGGGAAAAATAACAGCCTTTATAGTCTATGTAGACGAAATGATCATTATAGGGGTTGATAAAGAAGAAATCTCTAGGCTTCAAGAACAAATGTCAAATGAGTTTGAAATGAAGGACTTGGGAGGGCTCAAATACTTCTTAGGCATTGAGGTAACAAGATCAAAACAAGGTATATGTCTTTCCCAAAGGAAATATACTCTAGACCTACTGGCAGAGGTAAGATTACTAGATTGTAAACCTGTCGATATTCCGATGGTCCAAAATCATAAACTTGGAGAATATGTGGACCAAGTACCATCAGATAAACAGAGATATCAATGGTTAGTAGGTAAACTCATATACTTATCTCATACTCGACCTGATATTGCTTATGCTATGAGTGTCGTGAGTCAGTTTATGCACTGCCCAAGTGAAGACCATATGGATGTCGTCATGTGAATACTCCATTATTTAAAATCCTCCCCTAGGAAAAGACTTATGTTTTCAAAGAATGGTCAATTGGAAGTCGTTGGATATACAAATTCAGATTGGGTAGGGAATATGAAGGATAAGAAATCTACTGTTGGGTACTTTACTTTTATGGGGGCAATCTTGTTACATGGAGGAGTAAGAAGCACAAGGTAGTTGCCTTTTCTATTGTTGAAGCTGAATTTCGAGGAATGGTCAAGGGAATATGTGAGCTCCTTTGGTTGAAAAAACTTCTAACTGAGATTGGTGTTGCTCCTAACTCTGAAATGAACTTATTTTGTGATAAAAAAGCAGCCATTGCCATCTCTCACAATCCAGTTCAACATGATCGCACGAAGCACGTTGAAGTGGATTAGAACTTCATCAAACAGAATCTTGAAGAAAAGATTATTCAGCTTTCATTTGTTAAATTAAAAGATCAATTGGCTGATATACTCATAAAATATGTGTCTGCAAAGAACTTCTACAACTCACTTGACAAGTTGGGCATACGAGACATATATGCACCAACTTGAGGGGGAGTGTTGGTGTGTGTTATGGTGCATGATGCAACAGTGGCAGACACCAATGTTTAATGGAGCAAAACTTGGAGCAGACAATAATATTAGTGGAGCCATAAAATATGGATGTACAATAGCTAGGGTTATTATTTAGTTTTCGTTTTCCTTGTATACATATACCTAAACTCTTGTACAAAAATAAAATCAAAAATATATGAAATAATTGATAATTAACAGAAACGATAATATTTGTCAGTTTTCACTATACCAAAAAAGGGTTTTAAGGACGATTATTAACTATCGTTATAAGACTACCATGATGCTCCAAAAAAATAGAGCAGCCATCATCAATTCAAACATCATGATAAATAAGTATTTTTCACAAAGGTTGCTCTATTTTTCATGTAATTTGTAACTACTATTTGCATAACACCACCAACAATATTACGATATCAATGTCAAATGATCTCATAAATTACATACATGTAAAAAGTATATCTCAACAAAGGTTACTTTTGTGCCCTAAGTAATTGAACACTTGTAATTTTTCATAAGTTTTTCATAACTTATTTTAGAGCTCTATCACCCAACTATAGACGAAATATGAGAGTTATAAATAATAAAGTCAAGATAATATAGAAAGTGAAAACCAAAAATATAAGTTGGAAGTATCTTATAAGAACTAAACCTTGTGCTATTGATTAGGACATGTATTTTGCATGACTAGAGAAAAACCAATGGCCCAACTCAATGACCTCTGACAAAATGGAAAGTAATCAACTGTATTACTTCAATCATGAAACAAGTGAAATAATGCAAAATGAAATTCATACAACTCAAGGAAGAATTCATACTCTTTAATTTATTTTCACCCACGAACAAGTCAAGGCAACTCTAGAAAATTTGAAGAATGTCCAATATTAGAAAATTTGAGGAAAACGTGAATGAGAAAGAGAGAAAGCATCCACTCTTACTAGATATGTGACCAATAGGGAGACATACAAAATTGGAACGGGATACAACCATCTTATGAAAGTCTCTAAGTATTAAGGAAATGAGTATAACATCGAACACTAAAATTCTAAGAGAATTGGCACATATCTTCTTTCAATATATCTTAAAGGGTGTTGATATATATAAAACTAGGAATCATGATACATATATAGGGCACCATTATGTACACAATTCAACTAGTTCTATTATCCCACACATTTTGGCTTAGTGTATAGTTTAACATGATAGCACCTACCTAAATATGCTCCATTATTATGTAAAGTAGCACAAATAATAAAATCAATTTCATGTAACCATTACTAATGAAAAATCATAGAGTTGTCCTAAACAGATAACTATACAATTAGACTACTCATACAAATATTAAAACCCAACTCACATACATAATCCAATAAGCTTGATTACATACTACAAAGTCATGTAAACATGACTCTCTTATGGAAAATGTTGCGTTAGATGGAGGAAATCTGAGATCAGATATAAACTCACACGTTGAAAGTGCCTAAAATGGTGTCATTGGTGGATCGAACAACATATTCGAGATCGAACAACATATTCGAGATCGAACCCAAGGCCTGATAACTGTATTTTATATAGTTATTTTCATCTATTTTATTAATTATAATTACTATGTTCTTCACATTTTTAGTTAATTTTAGTTTAATAAATTAGTATTTACTGTTTATTTGTTAAGGAATATATTTTAAGAAAATTAAATAATCTGAATTGAAAACGTAATTAATTGCAAATTTATGTCCAAAAATATAATTTCAAATAAATGAGTGCTTAATTGCAATTTATAAAAGTCGAAAATATAATTTAAATTAAAATCGGGCTTAATTTTAATTATTAAAAGTTTAAAATTTAATTTAAATTAGAAAAGGGCTTAATTGTAATTAAAGAAAGTTTAGAATGTAATTTGAATTAAATTTGTGGGTCAAAATGCAATTAATTAAATTTGAATTTTCTGTGCAGGAGAGAAAATCCCACACGCCATAATCCACGCGTGCCACGGGAGGCGTCAAATCGAAGAGTAAACGGTTAGGATGTGCGCGTGTCATTCAAACCCGACCAAAGAGAATGGGAGCAGGGTTTCTTCTATCACGCAGCTCGGTGCACGAGTGGGGCCCACATGCTGCGCAGCCGGCGTGTAAGGTGGGACCCACGTGTCTGACGCGTTCTAGCCACTGTCCCCCCACGTTCGTGCACCTCTTTTCCCGTGTGGTCGATCCACATATGCCCAGTTATTCTACGAATCACAAGCTGCCATGTGTCCCACTTTATCTTGCAGCCAATCATGTAGTAACACGTGGTATGTTACGGTGAGCGCGAAAGCGTAGGATCACGCACACGTTGTATCCGTTGTCTCCCACGTTCTCGCGCCTCTTTTCCCATGCAGTTGATTCACATGTGCTCGTTCCCTGTAACCAATGAGGTGCTGCCACGTGTCCCATTATTTATTTCAGTGAATCAGATCGCGACACGTGTCAGAGTTTTATTGAAAAGCAAAACAGAAATGGATGGCTCTCCCACTCAGTTTTAACCGCATTTTCGATACCAGTTTTTGCCCCCACGCGTAATATTTAATTATTTTTGCCATATCTATATGTCCCTCCCGCGTGTATTAAAAATTATATTTTAAAATGTATATTTTTTAGAAATTTGATGTTATAAATAAGGGATAATATGATAGAGTAAAAACGTTTTTGAGAGTTTAGAGTTTGAGATTTTTAGTAGTATTCGGGGCACTTAAATAAACTTGGAAGAGGCATTTTTGTGTATATTGCTCATAGATAGAATGACATGTATGATGAAGGATAGGAATATACCCTAATTGTATGTGTGGCCATTTGAGAACTTAAAACGTAATGAATCTTGGTGAATTTAATTCTCATAGGAATATAGTGAATTAATTTAACGAGATGTGTTTATAAGGAGCTCGGAAGAGATATATGGATAAAATTAGAAGTTTTCGGTTGACAAATTAAATTTACTAAATAATCATAGCTTTCCATTCAGCTACAAAACCAATTCTTTTATGATGGATTGACACTACAGAGTCAATACATGGTTGATAATGTTGTTGGAGGTACTGTAGGAGAAAAAACCACAAAGGAAACCTATAATCTTTAATAGCTATTGGGTTCTAATTCCTAACAAAGAGGTGGTAGAAGGAAAACAAGGGTCAATGAAGTTGGCTCCGATAATGAGATAACCTTGCAACTTGATGAATTGACTAAACAAGTGCAACTTCTCACTACCCACCAAATTTCAAATCAAGAGGTGTGTGAAGTATGTTGTTCAATTGGGCATGGTACTCATAATTGTTCAAATACTTGTGATTCTAGTGTCGATTCCATAGAGGAAGTCAAATCTTTTCAAAGGTATCATCCAAACACCTATAATCACCCAGCCTACACCTAATGTCCAACACTAAGGTCGGATAACAACCACCCTTACCCACCAAACCAATCTTTTAAGCCAACCTTAGAAGATAGCTTGAATGCTTTTATTCAAGTTAATCGTGACAACCAATTGATGACTAATCAAAGGTTGAACACCATGGAGGCTTCGGTTAAAAGGATTGAATCTAAAGTTGGGAAACTGGTTGAACAAATGCAAAAGAAAGAACCAGGAAAGTTGCCCAGTCAACCAGAACAAGCAAAGGATGTAAGAAACCTTCGAAGTAGTAAGGTAGTCAATACCAGTTTACCTGAAATCTCTAACAATCTACCTTGTAGTTTAGGTAACAAAGAAGGCGATATTCTAATCTCGCAAAAAGGAGAAACAAGTGTTAAACTTAACAAGCCTTTTGAAAAAATCATTGGGGGGTCATCTAACATCCCTAAAATTCAAAAGACAACAGAACCACACCAGATGCAAGTACCTTTTCCCCACCGGTTAAAAGAATCCAAACAAGATAAGCAATTCTATGATCTTTTTAATATGATCTTTAAAGTAAATATCAATTTACCATTATTAGAAGTGATCATGAATGTGCCCTCATATGCCAAGTTTTTCAAAGAGTTGAACACTAAGAAAAGGAGGTATGAACTGAATGAACGAGTAGTAGTATCAGAAATTTCTAGCGCTGTACTTCAGCACAAACTACCCCCTAAGTTGAAAGACCCTGGAAGTTTTATTATAAACATAACTATGGGGGATAGGAAGGTTGCTAAACCAATGCTTGATTTAGGTGCTAGTATAAATTTGATGCCCTACTCTTATATTCTTACAGCTCAATCTAGGGGATTTAAAACCCATAACTATGTCCCTTCAACTTGCAGATAGATCTCTTAAATATCCAGAGGGAATAGTTGAGGATGTTTTGGTACAGGTAGACAAACTTATAATACCTGTTGACTTTGTGGTTCTGGATATGCAAGAAAATCCAGCATTGGACAGAGAGCACACAATATTGCTTGGTAGACCATTTATGGCAACTACTAAAACTATTATTGATGTCCAAGATGGAAATTTGACAATGACAGTCTTAGGAGAGACTGTTCATGTTAAAGTTTTTGATTCTTCACCTTTTTCCTTCTATTTCTGCCATCGATGAAATATTCGATGTTGACCCTTTGGATAATCTTGTCCAAAGCAAATTTTTCCAAACCAGAATAGAAGACAAGCTTGAAACTGTTCTTACACTTGAAGAGGTCGAAGAAGATTTAGATGAGGAAATTAAGGGGTACCTTGAATAACTAGACAATGATGAAGTAATGACAAAATCTAGTACACTTTTAAATCTACCCAGTTCTTCATCTAGTAAAGAGGCCAATCCACATGAACTTGAACTCAAAGACTTACCTAAGCACTTAAAATATGTGTTTTTGGGAGAGGGAGAAACTTATCCAGTGATAATTTCTTCAACCTTGACCAAACCTCAAGAAAAAGAACTCATCAATGTGCTTAAACAGTTTAAGAAATCTATAGGTTGGAGTATAGGGGATATAAGAGGCATTAGTCCTACAATGTGTATGCACAAGATCAACTTGGAGGATGGTGCTAAACCTGTACGAGAGGCCCAAAGAAGACTAAACCCAAATATGCAAGAGGTAGTATTCTTAAATTGTTAGAAGAATGGATTATCTATCCTATTGCAGATGGTAAGTGGGTTAGTCTAGTGCATGTGGTACCAAAGAAATCTGGGATAACAGTTGTTAAAAATGACAAAAGTGAATTAGTGCCCACTAGAATAATCACTGGATGGAGAATGTGTATAGATTTTAGGAAACTAAATTTATATACTAAAAAGTATCACTTTCCTCTTCCATTCATTGATCAAATGTTGGAAAGATTAGTTGGGCACGAATTCTACTGTTTTTTAGATGGATTGTCTGGATATTATCAAGTACCCATAGCACCAGAAGATCAGGAAAAGACCACATTTACATGTCCTTTTGGGACATTTGCTTTTCGTAGAATGCCATTTGGTTTATGCAATGCCTCTGCCACTTTCCAGAGATGCATGATATCTATTTTCTCGGACATAGTGGAAAAATTCATTGAGATTTTCATGGATGATTTCTCTGTCTTTGGGAACTCATTTGATGATTGCTTACATAAATTGACTTTGGTTTTAGAAAGATGCATTGAATGAAATCTCACCCTTAGATGGGAGAAAAGTCATTTTATGGTTCAACAAGGGATAGTTTTAGGGCATATAATTTCAAACAAGGGTATTGAAGTTGATAAGGCAAAAGTTGAATTGATATCCAAACTACCTCCCCTACATCTGGGAAAGGGATAAGAAACTTCTTAGGACATGTAGGATTTTACAGACGATTTATTAAAGATTTCTCTAAAATAAGTCGTCCCTTATGTAACTTGCTATCAAAAGATGTTTATTTTGATTTCAACAATGACTGTCTTATTTCCTTTAATACCTTGAAAGAGAAACTAACATCTACCCCTGTTATTATGGCACCAAACTGGTCTTTACCTTTTGAAATAATGTGTTATGCTTCTGATTATGCTATAGGAGCAGTCTTGGGACAAAGAGTGGATAAGCGTTTGCATGTCATCTACTATGCTAGCAAAAAACTCAATGATGCCCAAATGAATTATACCACCAATGAAAAGGAATTCTTGGCTATAGTGTTTTCTTTAGAAATATTTCGGTCTTATTTAGTAGGATCTAAAGTGATTGTGCATTCTGATCATGTTGCTTTAAGATACCTATTAAGTAAACCAAATGCCAAGCCAAGATTAATCAGGTGGGTCTTACTCTTACAAGAATTTGACCTAGAAATCAAGGATAAGAAAGGCAGTGAAAACTTAGTAGCTGACCATTTGTCTAGGTTGATTTCTGACTTCAATTCTCTTAAAGATGAGAGTAATGAAGATATAGTTGAAACCTTTCCTGATGAACAGTTATTTTTCATAGGTCCAAACCCATGGTATGTTGATATTGTAAACTATCTTGCCACTGGTGTTTTGCGACCTAACACTTCATATCAGGACAAGAAAAGGTTTTTTAAAACTATTAAGGACTATTTCTGGGATGACCTTATTTATACAAGATTGGTTAAGATCAAGTCATCCGGAGATGTGTACCTGAAGAAGAACATAAGAGCATTCTAACTTTTTGTCATGAACTTCATTGTGGGGGTCATTTTGGTGGTGAAAAGATAGCCCGTAAAGTATTACAGTCTGGATTCTTTTGGCCCACTCTTTTTAAAGATGCTCATATGTTTTGTGCACAATGTGATAAATGTCAAAGAACAGGAAACATAAGCAAAAGAGATGAAATGCCTTTGACATCTAATTTAGTTGTTGAACTCTTTGATGTATGAGGGATTGACTTTATGGGTCCTTTTTCCTCATCTAATGGTTTTCAATATATTTTGGTTGATGTGGATTATGTATCCAAGTGGGTAGAAGCTATCCCCACTAAAACCAATGATGCTAATGTTGTTGTGAAATTCTTGAAGGATTTAATATTCAGCAGATTCGGAATGCCTAAAGCTATAATAAGTGATGGAGGTAGCCATTTTTGTAACAAACTCTTTAATGGAGTACTAAACAAGTACAACATCACACATAAAGTAGCTACTCCATATCATCCTCAAACTTCTGGTTTAGTGGAAGTAAGTAATAGGCAAATTAAGGGAATATTGGAACGCACTGTGCGTCCTTCAAGGAAGGATTGGGCATTTAAGTTAAATGATGCCTTATGGGCATACCACACCGCTTACAAAACACCTATTAGGATGAGCCCTTACCGGTTAATCTTTGGGAAAGTATGCCACCTTCCAGTTGAACTTGAACATAAGGCTTACTGGGCAATTAAAGAGTTAAACATGGATTTAGATAAAGAAGGTGAAAAACGATTACTCCAGTTTCATGAGTTGGAAGAAATTAGGAATGAAGCGTATGAGAATGTCAAATTATACAAAGAGCGTACTAAGCGCTATCATGACAAGAGGCTAGTTCCTAAGACTTTTCACCCTGGAATGAAAGTTCTTTTATTTAACTCTCGTTTGAGATTGTTTCCAGGAAAGCTGAGATCAAGATGAGATGGACCATTCAAAATAGTTCAGGTATTCGAACATGGAGTGGTAGAACTATTGGACTCCAAGACACAAAAAACGTTCAAAGTTAATGGCCATCGTGTCAAGCCTTATTTAGAAGAACCAAACAACATTGCTGAAATGGATTGCATATGGCTGAGTAATCCTTAGCACCATAAAGTTACGTCTTGCTAAGACGTTAAACTAAGCGCTGGATGGGAGGCAACCCATCATTTTAGGTAATTTTTTTTTTGTTATTTGTTTTATTTACTTAATTTTATTGTTTATTTTAGTTTAATTATATGTGAATAATTTTTGAATTGTTAAAACTAAAAATATTTGTTGAGATGTTAGAAGTTCACAGCGATATGTCTGTATACACTTTAATGATGAATATGATGGATGCACCTACATTTCTTCATTACTACTTACACATTCTCAAGAAATAGGTAATCTTTCTTCTCTTTTCTCTTTATCTTTAATTTTTTTTGTTACATTGAGGACAATGTAAGTTCTAGGTTGGAGGTGGTGAAAAGTTACCATGCTTAATTAGAAAAAAGAAGAAGAAGATTTAACAATTTAAAATATATATATATATATATATATTAAAAAAATATTTTCTCACAAAAATTTATCATTTCTTTAAATCAAATTTAAGTAAATAGTTAAGTCTTTTGTACTGTTAGATTAATTTTTGAAAAACATATCATGAAATATTTTGTAATTATTTTTGATAATTAGTTAGTTTTTGTCATAACTAGTATTTCTTGATAAAATGTAGAAATTATATTAAACCCAAAATCGGTGTTTATGAATTGTTTTTAGTGGAGACTACCCTTGTGAGATATAATTTGAGCCTAATTTCTTTTATATAGAGTGAAATATATATTTTTTTTCTACTCCAAACACATTTCTTATTTATTCAAACTTTTAGATGGTCTCTATAGGTATTAGCATTGAATGTATGAATTTTTTCTCATCTTAATAGAGTATCATATATATATTTTTTTATTATTTTTGCTTAGATTAAATTATTTGAGTAGAAATTGATAGTATATGCTTATATCTCATTCATGCATGACTGCTACAAAAAAAAAGACATATATGGGGTTACCTAAACCAAGATCAAACAGAAAATCCACAAAATTAACCACTCACCAAAATCCTAAAAAAATGTACAATATGTACATGGGTTGACTCTCTAAAAAAATACATATATTGAAAAATATCTTCATAAAAAAATATAGAGAGATAAAAAATATATAGTATCATCTATAAACTATGACCCACATTGCCTGCAAAGTTGTGAGTACAGGCTAATTACAAAAGAAAGATATAGGAAGTAATTCCCTAAAAAGTCATTGCAATTTCTTTATTTGTAAAAAGCATATATCTTGAAATTCTTTCTTAATGAGTTTGAGTTATGCATGAAAATAATTTTTATATATGATATCTTTATAATTTATACATTCGATTCCTTTCATGAGATCAATGTTAAAATAACACTTTGAGCCTTTATTCTTTATACATATGCGAACCTATTAGTTCATTTCTATACATCAACTCTTTCGCATATAAATTAGTATGAGTGTTTGAACCCATAGGATTCAGTATTTTGAGAGTATTGACTTGTGAGGAATAGAGTCGAAACGAATTCGGATTCATGACACTGAAATTGGGTGAAATTAAATTGATACATTTTTGACATGAAATATGAAAATGATTTTCGACTAATTATTATAATAAATCATGATTGTTTAAAGAGATTAAAATAACTTATGCTTGAGATTTTAATTATGATCTTAAAGAAGATTAAAAAGTATGCGACATTTTTGTGATATGTTTTTTCTTTTATTCTTAAATTAATTTTTGATTTTGTTGTAATTTTAGTTTTTGATTTGATTGTTTTTATTATTTCTTTTGATTTTTTTTTTAGTTCAATTTTTGTGGGTATCATTATTGAAAACCCTCACGAGACTCAAACTCGTCCACTAGGGAAACCTAGAGGTTTAAAGGCTTGTTGCATAGGCTAAATGCAACCCGTTCAATCCACGAAAGTGATTTAGGATAGTTTAATTTTTAGTTTTTATCGCTTCTCTTGCTAAGGGACTAGCAAGAAGCTGGTTGGGGATTGTGATGAGTGCTCAAAAAGCACTAAAATTACCATGATTTTATGCACATGAATTGATTAAAAATATATATATTTATATAAATTTGTCTTTTTTGGAATCACGGGTATTTTTATTGTTTTTTAGGTATTTTGGCTTAAAAACGTATATGGAAAAATTGGACAACATGGGTCAAAGAGGAATAATGGAAGCAATACATCACAAATATATTAATAAATAAATGGGGAAAGGTCAACAAATATGGAAAAATTGGACAAAATGGGTCAAAAATGTCAAAAAGGAGAAAATCGTGCCGCCGTGCCGCCCAACCGTGCTGAGCCCCGCGGCCGCCAACGCCCAGTCCCGCGCGCGCCATGCTGCATTCCACGCCCACGCACGCGCGCGCCGCTGCCCATTTCGCCCCATTTTTTCACTCACTTTTTCTCCCCTTCTCTTCACTTCTAAACACACCTCAAAACCATTCTTCTCTTCTCTTTCTTTCTCTCATTTCTTAGTTTTTAAGCTTTTCTTAGTTTCTTTCTTAGTTTTTAAGCTTTTCTTAGTTAATTTCTCTTAGTTTTAGAGTTCTTCTCTTTTTGAGAAGAACTAGTTATGTTTTTGTAATTTATTAGTTTTTTGATTCAATAAATGAGAGTGCAAATTCCACTTGGAGGTTTTCCAGTAACGGGAATAGCATCGAAGTTCTGTAAGGATTTTATTTTCTTTACAGTTATTTTTATGCTTTATTCTTACATGTTATATTTAATTTGTCTGTGATTAAATTTAACTCTGCTGGCTGTTAGTAAACATGATGTAATAATAACGTTGTTATGCTTGCGAAATATTAAATAGGTGAAAATCTCTAAAATGAATTGATTTTGTTTTTATTCAAGATTTTATATTAAGAATGTTAGAGAGAAATATATTATTTTTCATTACAAACTTAAACCTGAAAATTAGATTTTAAGGTTTAGTTATCCGGTCTGATTTAGAGTAGTGCTCTTTTATTTGTTGGTACAATCGCACGGTAGTTAGAGTCTATTTCAAAAGTTTTTATAAGAATTATTATCTGAAAATGTATTGACAACATGTTTCCAGTAGTTGTTTTAAAACTTGAAAGTTAGTACTCAGATAATTAAATTCTTAGGTTTAATTTGGACACCTTGAATAAAGTTTAAACTGTCTAACCACACCAAAGGTGGCATTTAAATGGTTCATTTTCAATCTCTTAGAAAAAAAATTAATTTAATTAACCAAATTAGTTATCAACCCCACCCATAGGTGTTAATTGATTTGTTTAGTTAAAAAAGAATATCTAACCCCACCAAAGGTGGTATTCATTTAAAAAAGAGAGAATCAATAAAATATCAATTCATATCTTTAATAACCTAGATAATATGAGCAAGCATAATTAATTTAGTTATTATATCCATAAATATTCCACTATTATAAATGATAAAATTTGCATAAATATTTATTGAATCTGTATCTATGTTTATTTTTATGTTATTAGATTATAGTTATTGAATCTGTATCTATGTTTATTTTTATGTTATTAGATTATAGTTATTGAATCTGTATCTATGTTTATTTTTATGTTATTAGATTAGAAACACAAAAATCAAACTATCGTGACAGGATGTTTAGGATTTAATTTCATTTTTAAAAGTTTGAATAATAAATTAAAAACCATATACATTCCTTCCTTAGATCGACCTTGGGAGTATACTTATCATTTTCTTCGAAATGATTCGTGCACTTGCGAGAGTTTTATAAATAACTGTAAAGAAAATAAAATCCTAACAGAACTTCGATGCTATTCACGTTGCTGGAAAACCTCTAAGCGGAATTTGCACTCCCATTTATTGAATCAAAAAACTAATAAATTACAAAAACATAACTAGTTCTTCCAAAAAAGGGAAGAACTCTAAAACTAAGAGAAATTAACTAAAAACTAAGAAAAACTAAAAAATCTAAGAAAAGAGAGAAAGAAAGAAGAAAGAAGTGTGTTTTGAGGTGTGTTTAGAAGTGAAGAGAAGGGGGTATTTATAGGTGAGGATGGGGAGAAAAAATGAGTGAAAAAATGTTAAAAAATTGTGAAAACGCGGAGTGCAATTGCTGAGGTCATTGATGATGTCAACATGACATCATGGGGGCGACTGCGCGCAAAAATGGGGCTAAATGGGCAGCGGCGCGCGCGGACAGCACCAGGGGTACGCAGGGCACACGCGGGGGCAGCACCAGGGCGTGCAGGCGCGCACACGGACAAGCAACAGCACGCAGGGGCGCCCACGGGTGTTGGCATGGACTGCAGCATGGCGTGCGGGACTGGGCGCTGGCGCGGACGGGGCTCGGCGCGGCTGGGCGGCGCGATTTTCTCTTTTTTGACATTTTTGACATTTTTGACCCATTTTGTCCAATTTTTCCATATTTGTTGACCTTTCCCCATTTATTTATTAATATATTTGTGATTTATTGCTTCCAGTATTCCTCTTTGAGTCTTTAAGTTACGTTTTTAAGCGAAAATACCTAAAAAACAATAAAAATACTTGTGATTTCGAAAAGACAAATTTATATAAATATATGATAAAACATATAAATATATATATTTTTAATCAATTCATGTGCATAAAATCATGGTAATTTTAGAGCTTTTTGAGCACTCATCAACCCTCACGCGTCAAACAGAGGAATTGAGCCTCTTCCTCACTCATCTCACACGCCACCCTCATGTCCTAATGATGTCATCACCACATCAACTAGGGTTGACATCATCACCAGGTACATCTGACATCATTATTGACCATCGTTGATCGTAGACTTTTCTACAGGGTTTATTTTTTGCAAATCAGGTTCTCCCTACCCAGTTTTTCGCATAGACCTCATTTTTGTAGTCTTTTTTTTACATCTTATGTTTCTAAATGAATAAAAATGATGTTTTTCTTCCTCGCCCCATCAATATTGTATTGGAGGGGACCAAGAATTATTTATCTTGGTCTCAAGCTATACACAATTTTCTTAAGGATCGCATTCTTTGGCATTATTGTACTAGTGTAATTATCATTCCTGTCAAAGGAGCAAGTGAAGAAGATGCTGCCTACCTTGGTCGCATGATTGAATGGGATAGTCACAACCACATGATCCCCACATGGATTCGGAATACTTCTGTTCCCTCCATCTCCAATCTATTGGATAGCTTTGATTATGAAAAATCAACATAAGATATGTTAGCCAAAAGGTACTCCATTACTCACGGATCTATGAAATGTCAGTTAGTAGTTGAATTGCATCAACTTCAAAAAGAACCACGACAATCTATCAATAAATACTATGACCAGCTTCGTTTTCTTTGGGACCAAATTGGCCTTTGTGTTCCAATTTGGACATGATCAAAGGATGCTCAGCAATATGCTGCAATTAGATATGAATTTTGTCTCTATGAGTTCCTGATGTCACTTCACAAGAACTTTGAGCCCATCCGGGGTCAGCTCTGATACCGTGTTAGAAACCTAAGTCTAACTTAACCCAATAAGATATCATTGAATTAAGGGTTGTCTAAGTTTATAAGCAGCATTGTTGCTTTATTCCTAACCGATGTGGGACAATTATACTTAACAGTATTAATGTTACTTCCTATAGTCTCTTGCCAACCTCTTCTTCTTCATCATACTCAAATGCTTCCCAAACTCATTTTCACGCCGCTATAACATATTATAAAGTTTCAACATTCATGAAATAAATAGGTTACCCAATGTCATAGTATTGTTCCATTTGGATATGGAAATCATCAACCTATCAAGTACATAAATTACACGTAAGGAACTTGCTTATATCAACATTAACTATAGCTAGACTTACAGTATCTTCGTCCAAATCATCCTCACTCCCAAGAACCTGTGGAAGACTAAAAAAATTGAAGAAACCTTGAAAATTTTCAATTTTTTAATTGGCTGGCATTTTTTGATCCCTTTCTAGGACCTTTCTTTAAGAGCTTTTGTGTCAAGCTGTTTCCTCGATACCATTTTATCTATGTCCTAGAAAGTATCCAACATAAAAAGGTAAAGAAAGAGTAAAAAAAATTATTCATTACAATAGAAGAAACTACATTTACAGCTTACCCAATGACCTTCTCCAAAATAGGTTCATTATTATCATCAATCATATGATACCTTTTTGCCAATAAAAATTTCGTTGGGTCAGGAGGTTTCTTCCAATCTTCAGGTCTACTAATCTAAAATCCAAAACCAATAGTACACCCTAAAATTAATGACCAACCACTAAGAGACTGATCATCAATTGAATCTAAAAGTTTATAAATTATCGACCTAATTAATCTAGGGGATGAACATGTTATTTTTAATTTTTATCAATTTATAATTGAATTACCTAAATAAAGCAGTCAGACATGTAATTATGGGTAAGAATAAAGTTTGGAAATAAAAGAATAACACACAGTATTTTTAGGTGAAAATAACCTAAGCCACAACCGTAACCTAAGAGGAAAACCACTCGACTACCTAACTTTTCAATTAGCTTCAGATCAAGGATTGAGATCAAAACAAGCAAAATTGATAACACTAGCCAATTATAATGCGACACGTGGCATACTAAATTCACTGGGCAAATCAAAGCACAACGCGTGGAAGGGGAGACCGGTCAAAAACAACACTCGTTGAGTCAGCGCCACGCGGCACAACATGATTTGTGGAAACAGATGGCGTGGTGCACGAGTGGAACTTGGGGAGCAATGGCATGGCGACACATGGCATGGCGGTTTGACCAATCTCCAAACTCAGATTGAACACCATGCTAACACGTGGCACACAGTTTTTCCTCCTCACACACAGTGTAACATGATTCGTTGTCCCTACTTGCGTGGCGTCTACGTGGCTTGCCCAATTAACTCCTCTGCTTGCATGGCAGGCACATGGCATCTTTTGATTGGTTCCAAAAATATTATTTATTGAATAAAACAAGTAAATATTAAGTAAAACAATTGCGCTAATGACTTTATTTTCATAGAGCTATCAATTGTCCCAATGTACCTTACTTACAAGCCATTGCTCTGTTTTCATAGTTTTCAATATTAGGGAGAACGGTTTCCAAACCAATGTTCCAATAAGCTCTCTATCAATCACATACGTTCACGAATCAACTGTAAAAGGGTTAGCACAAAAAACTCAAATGCATGTGTGTATTCTAGAATGGATTTAATAATTAATAATTTTAATTAGATTATTCAAAACATATTTCATTTAAATAAAATCAACTAGCAAATCCTAAAGCAAAATGTTTAAGAATAAGTTCAATAAAAATAACTTCTTTAAAGATTAATAATCAAATCAAATAATTATGATATAACAAACACAATTATTTGATCTAACAATTCAAGAACAAAAATAAAGAAGAAGTTATAAGAACATATGATCAAAATATCATAAAATAATTAGGCTTATTAATCAATCAAACATAACTACCAATATTTGATAGATTAACTAAATAAAGAAGCCTAAAGAATTATGATCTTATATTTCCAAAATAAGAGAGAGAGTACGAAGAAGAGAATAATGTTATTGTGTTGTTGATTGAAACAATGAGCAATAAGTTTTATGAGTTTTATTTATAGAAAATATTAAAACTATTAATCGTATGTAATTGATAAATATCTTTTATATTACAAATATGATTAGTAATATTAATTAATTAAGAAGGCTCCTATATAATTGATAAATATATTTTCTATTACAAATATGATTAGAAAAACTCACTAATTAAAAAAACTCCTATTTAAAGAAAAAGTTTTTTTAAAGTAGACTCGTTAATCATGAAGACTTATTTTAAAAAGAGTTTTTTTAAAGTAGATTTATTAATCAAGAAAACTCTTATTTAAAAAAGAGTTCTTTTAAAGTATACTTTATGCTATCTTTTATGCTAAAATTTAGCTTATAATTTAGGGTATATCTTATATAATATTTTAGCATATAACTTATTTCTTCACCATAACTCTCCCCCTGAAGAGGGTAATTGGATACTGATGATGGAATAAATCATTTAGATTCTAGGAAAGTGACATCCATGGTAATGGAGGTTCTTTTAGTAATAGGATCGTAGCATCAGTATCCCTTTTTTTGTACGCCATATCCCAAGAATACACATCGGACAACACATGGATCCAACTTAGTTCATTGATTTTTATGGAGGTGGACAAAAGCAACACATCCAAAAATTCGGGGCGGAAGCATCAAAATAGTAGGCAAGGGAACATGATCAGATAACACCTTTAATGGAGTTTGAAATTGTAAGGTTTTTGTGGCATACAGTTTAGTAGATACACAGATGTAGTAACAACATCACTCCAGTATCTACTAGGCATATGTGCACCAATTAGTAAGGCCCGAGCAGTTTCTAAAATATGCCTATTCTTCCTCTCTATAGTCCCATTCAGTTATGGGGTTTGTGAACACGAGGTTTCATGGAGAATACCATGGTTGTCCAAGTATGTCCGAAATTATTGATTAACATACTACCCTCCATTATCAAACCTAAGAATCTTAATTTTTTCAGAAAATTGTGTCTAAACCATGGTATGAAACAAGTGAAACGTAGAAAATACTTCATCTTTATGTTTGAGAAGGTAAAGCCATTTCATTTGTGTACAATCATCAACAAAAGGTACAAACCAATGATGACCCGAGGACGTAGTGACCGGGGAAGGTCCCCAAACATCAAAATGTACTAAAGCAAAAGGAGTCATACTTTTATGCATGCTCATTGGATAAGACGCCCTATGACTTTTTTCTAAGATACAAGTATCACATTTGAAATCCGAGTGTGTGATATTTGAAAATAAACTAGGGAGTAGGTGCTTTAAATACCCAAATGATGGATACCCAAATCGACGATGACATAGCCAAATCTGTCGTTCCTTGTTACTAACGGTGTGTTGCATGTGATTGGCTCTTCCTGAACTGAGATCATCCACATAATATAACCCTCATCTCTTAGTACCACGCCCAATGATCTCCTTGGTGAATTTCCTATAGAAGACAAAACGTAGAATACATCAATACTACACAGTTAAGATCTGAGGTGACCTGACTTACAGACATTAGTCAGTTTGAAAGAGAGGGTACAAGTAAAGTATTAGATAATGATAATGAAGGAGATAAAGTCAATATTCTAGCCCATGTAACTAGATAAGTGACCCCATTGGCATTGGCAACACGACTCTGTCTTGGCTGGGTTGTATTAGAGAGATCTTTTGGGTCAAATGTCATATGATGTGTAGTTCCATAGTCTAGAATTCAATCCTCATTATCACTACGAGTATAGATGTGAAATGCTTTACTTGAAATACCTAGATCTTGGGAAGATTCGGCCTGAGGAATAAGGGATAGTGAGGCATTATTGGTAGCCACAGCGGCTCGCCTAGTGGTTTCCCATTTCTTCCATGCTTGAAGATTATTCCACCATTCTGGATACCCATGTAGTTTGAAGCAGGTTTCACGGGTGTGTTTGGAGTTTCCGCAATGGCCACATTTCATGTCAAGAGATGGTGGATTTCTTGCTACCCAAAGAAGTTCCTGTTTTTGGTGGCATCGGATTATGGTGTCCCTTAACCCCTTTAAAATCCATAACTACTCCGAGTGTCGTATCTGTACCTATGATCATTACGGTTTTCCGGACCTCTTCCCTACGTATGAATCCATAGGCTTGTTCCACTGTAGGGAATGGTTTGATTTGAAGCACATCACTTCGAGTTTTGTCTAGTTTGTCATCAAGTCTATCGAGGAAGGTATACACTCGATATTCCTGTATGATGGAGTTGTATTTTTGTATGTCAGTCGCATACTCCATTGGATTAGGACGACAGAAATCAATTTCTCGCCACAACCCTTGAAGGTCATTGTAGTATTTTTCAATGGATCCACCCGCATGCTTCATACGAGTAACTCGACAGCGAAGATCATACACTTGAGACGTGTCTATCCCATCATAGTAGGTGGTAGTAGCAGAATCCCAAACCTGTTTCGGAGTTAGGAATTGAATAAAATTTACAATCAAGGAGGGGTCCATCAAATTGATCAATCATCCTTTGACAATGGCATTTTCAGTGCGCCATCTCCTGAATGAGGGGTCAGTTTCAATAGGTTGAGGAAAATCCCTATTAATATATCTCAGTTTGTCTTTGCCAGAGATATACATCTCCACCACCTGGGACCATAAGGCATAGTTGGATTCTCCCAACTTGATACTAATAGGAGTAGTCGACGCTTCAGTTAGCGGAGGTTGTGAGACGATCTTAACTCTAGTTAGAACTTCAGTCATTTTTGTAGTCAAATCGTTCAAGATTGAATTTGTGGTTAAATCTCTAGATTCTACCATGAATCTATCAAAAAAATTTCCTTCCTTTTTTTCCTTTTTTTTCCAATCCGTACACCAGCCAATATATATAGAAAAAATTCAGAACTGTAACCCTAATTTTATTTCTCTATTTGTGTAGCCCTCCCATGGAGCGACGCCTTTCTCCTACCTCTTTTCTAAACTGCTAGTGGAGTGGACTGGAATGCAAACATTAGTAGTTTAGAGAAGCTATAAAACTGATAAACAGACATTGGCAGTTATAACTTTAGTCAAAGCTGTGAATATATTTGTTTCCTATGCATTTGATGCTATGAATTATGTTAACTTTTAAACTCGGTGCTTCACTGTCCATTATTTCTTGTTAAAGGGCATTAAGCATATCAAATGCAAAAATGAAAATTTAACTCGGGCTACAATTACATTGAATGAGACAATTAAGGTAATTAAATTTCAATTTATTTATGTGTCGTATACTTTAGTATTCAATAATCCTTATATTATGGGATTGTTTTGCAAATTTTAGTATCCCAAGGAACCGTATGATTATGAGTATGGATACAATGTAGCAAGATTTATGAGAGATATAATTAAAGTTATCAAAGATATGTATATAAAGAAGTTAGTGTGTGTATATATATATGTATACATACTTAACATTTATGTTTATATTGTTTATATATAAGCTTTAAAGTAGCTAAAATTAAAAGTTGATTTTTTCTCCTAGTGGATGGACAAAAAAGAATACACGAAATAAGAGTTACTTCATTTTAGAAGAGAACGGTTAATTGGCTGCTTAGCAATATGCTAATTGCTTCATAATTTGGTATATGTTCCTAACAGTTATTTGTTATTTTGTTTACCATTTATTATATATTTAATTTTCATTTTCTATCATTAATTATATCATACACAAAGCTTCAATTTTTTATTCAGTAGTCTTTTATTATATATATTATTTTAATTGTGTATAATTATTATATGCATGTACGATTCTTTTTAATTATAGAAGGTCGACCAATCCTATTGTTTGATTGTTGATACAATTAAGCTAGGGGTCGTTTGTAAGGAATTTTTGAATAGTATTAGGCGATTGATGCAATGGTTTCATTAGATTTTGAAAATTGAGATGGAATTGAAGTGTATAATATTTGCTAGAAGGAACTAATTTATAAGGCGTAGTAGTACTATATATAGTTTATAGCTATAGTTTTAATTAAATTACTTCATGATTTTGGAATAACAAAACTCTGGTTTTGTGATTTTGTTGGATGTTTATTAGTTAAATAACAATATTATTATACCTATATTATAGCTAGCTCGATGGATATTGATATTTTGTAAAGGAATTTATGATTAATATACATAATGGTATTTATGAATTTATTCCATTAATGATTATTTGAGTTTTTTTATCATTTTTAATTAATACTTTAATTAATTTATTATCTAAACTAGTCATGGCATGCATATTTAGAATAATATAAAAAACATTATAAGTATGTACATTATTTTATATTCAAAATAGATGTAATATTTTTAGGTTAATACTATAAAATTGAATATTATAAATACCTTTTACAATAGTTGTGGATGTTATTATAGTATTTCTTTAATGTTTTACATTGGGATAAAGAATTCATGTTTATCTCAACACATTTTAGGCCATATAGTACTTTTTTCATTTTGCACACCCAATTAGGCAAACTTTTGTCCACAAAACCCTACAGTTGTTTCATGTAAATCACTTCTCTAAATCACCATTTAAGAAAGCATTGCTAGTGAGCCCTATTCTAATGGTTTAGGGCTTAAAAGTAGAGAAAAAAGTTTTTGTGTAATCAATGCCCTTAACTTGATCATACCTCTTTTCCATTAATCTTGCTTTATACTTGTCCAATAGACCATCTGCCTTCAATTTTGTTCTATAAATCCATTTGCTTTGAATATAATCATTTGTATTAGGATATGGAACCAGCTTCTATGTTCTATTAGTCATTAGATTTCAAACTCTTCTTTCATGAATTTTTACTATTCAATAAATCTTTTAGAGATGGCTCATACAAAATTATAGTATGAAACACTTTTGGTTACAAAGAACCAGTTTTAGTCCTTATAGTGATTGAATGAGTATTTGTAGAAAGTAGATTAGGGTCATTAGGAAAGTTAGCTCAATATATAACTCACCAAGTAAAATCCAAGAAGTTAAAACATCATCAACAATAATAAGAGAAGGAGACAAAAGCTTAATAATAGGCTAAGGTTAGACTTAACTTAACTAATGGTGTCATACCAAGATGAGCAAAAGACAAAGGTAATATGTTATCATTGGACTCAACTTTTAAAGGTGAAAACCTATTAGAAAAGTTAGGTTATGCTTGTGTAAAAGCAGGTACACTTGAGAAACCAGTGGGTAAAAGAATAGTTGGTGACAAGAGAGTAATCTTAGTATCACTGATGGTTTTAGAGGAGATTGAAGAAGAAGAGAGAGCTAGAAAAATGTCCTCAACAAAAGTCATGTATTGTTAGTGTTTATGCAGCCAGTGGATGAATAAAGACAAATATAGCCCTAATGTTAAGGAGCATATCCTACGAAAATGCAAGGTAGGGGCCTAGTTTCTAATTTATGCTTAGCCTTGGGTCTTAAATAAAGAAGCAAAGGCATCCAAAAGTCTTGAGAAAAGAAAAATCAGGTGATTTATTATAGAGTAAGACATATAGATTTTGAAATGAAGTGTCTTAGTACGCAATTTTTTCATAGTGAAAATAGCAAGTCTATATGCATATACCCAATGCTTAAAAGTTAGACCAGCTTGAATCAATAAGGCCAAAAACATGTTCAACTCCTCTCTTATTCCTTACCTCTACTACCTTATTCTGTTATGAGGTATGAGAACACATTTTTCTATGTAATATACCATGAGCATACAACATAGTGGTCAAGAACTAAAATTCACCCCACCATTTAATATAATTGACTTAATAGTAGCTTCACAATTCCTTTCTACCATCCTGAAAAAATTCCAAAATAAGGTTTATGCCTCATCTTTAGTTTTTAGGGGAAAAAAATCCAAATAAACCTAGAGTAATCACTTAATACTAACATAGGGTAATGCGGATTGGTGTTAACAATAATAGGATAGCACTACAAGTCAACATGCATCAATTCAAACAATATAGTGCATGGAGTATAAGAACCCTTAAAGGGTATTTTATGATATTTAGCCATTGCATAAGCACAACAATTATGACTAATATAAGTTTTACTACAAGAAGTTAGCTAAGATGACATTGATCATTCAATAACAGACATAGAAAGATGAGCAAGCCTATTTTGCCACTGAGATGGATTTATTACAGTATTATAGACAAAATGATAACTATCCTCATAAATAGAAGAATTAGACTTTTTGTACATGCCCTTTGAAAGAATACAAACCTCTTTTAACCACTACTTGTGATAGTATTTCCTTTGACTTGGTGGCCTTCACAAAGAATTCACGAGAGGAAAACTAAACAATTGCATCATTATCCTTACACAATTTGTTGACATACACAATATTACTAGACATACATGGTGTATGCAAAACATTAGACAATTGTAATACAAACTCACTATTTAATGGTTCAAAAATATTAGATCCATGATTTTGTCTAGAAAGCGTAAAACCATTATCTATACCGACTATTTTAGATCCATCATAGGATATAGATTGAGTCAAATTGTCCTCACTATTGGTGAGATAATGAGTTGTACTAGAATCCAACAACTAAGAATTTCAAGTATTGTTATTTGAAGCATTTGCCAAACGAGCATAAGGCATACCAACCTAGAAGATTGATGTCCTTGCATTAAGTCACAAAGCTAAAAGCATTTGTTGGTTAAGTTCCCAAGCTTTCCTAATATCTAACACTAGACCTAAGGTTATCTCTTACATCTTTCTCGTTCATAAAATCAACATGATCTTGTTTCTGAGGTTGAAAAGAATCACTTTTTTGAAGAAAATCATAAACAATCCAATTTGAAGAATTTGATAAAGAAGCATTTGTTAAATCTATGATTATTACACTTCGAACCAAATCTTGCTACGTTGACCTGCATTTGATTAAAAGCATCATTAGTGCCTCTTTGAACCATGGGTTCATAGGTCATGAGTTGACTTTGAAATTCTTCCAAAGTTACTCTATCCTTATGCATTAACATTCTCATATACAAGACAAAGGAATTGTAAGATGAATCGAGTCCCCTAAGGGTATAAAGAACCAAATCTCTTTCAGAGACTTCTTCTTCTATTGTAGCAAGATTATCTACAATAGATTGAAGATACATTGTGTAATTATCAACTAATTGTTCATTATTTGCCATTGTTTGCAATTCAAGACAAAGATCCATAATTTTGGCTTAAAAGGCTATAAATAAAACTTGTTAAAGAGAATTTAATTATCTTGCAACATTAGCTTCTCGTGGAAGATAAATTTGCATATATGTAGTGACAAATCCATAGAACCAACTTTTTACAAGATTTTTCAATTGATTCCAATATGCATAGTATGGGTTAACTTTTGTAGAATTACATAAGAACTAAAATGGAGGAGGAACAAATTCATCAATTAAGTCCTCTAATCCATATGCAATTATAATTGAGAGCAGTTGCTCTCTCCAAACCAAAAAATACGTGTTATCAAGATTAATAGAAAATCCAAGATTGATAGGAGGCATTGAAATGCCAGAGAAAGGAGAAGAATTCAATTGTTGAACAAGATCATTCTTAAGACCAACTACATGCTCAAGTTTGGGTTGATCTGTAGCATTGATAGAATTCTTGTTTCTTGATGACTACATATGAGTAGAAGCCATTGGTAAACCTTGTAAGATTTTCGGGAATGTGAGTTCTAATACCATGTGAAGATTATAACAATGCAATGTTTAGCAAGAATATCATGAATGAATATTATTGATGTGTTCTACTATATATAGCAGTTTGGTCAAAATACGAAATATGTAAAATCTCTATTAATAAACTAACACATCACTAACATAAACAAGCAACTACACAATATAAAAGATCCAATACAACAACCTTATTGTATCACATAGTTTAATAGTGCATGCCCTGCGTTAACCAAGGTACATACCCTATATTATCAAGTTGCATGCCCCTTATCAACCAAGATGTGTTCCCTACAACAAGAAGGTTATTTCCCAACATCAACAAAGTGGGTCCTTTGCATTAACGAAAAAAATGTGTCCTATAACATCAAGATATGTGCTCAACATCAACCAAGGTGCGTGCCTCAGATCAACTATAGTGGGTTCCCCGCATCACCAAGTTGCATGCTCCACTTCAACTTAGATATGTGTCTCGTATCAACAAGGTGTGTTCCTCATATCACTAGGTTATATGCCCCACATCAACCAAGATGTGTTCCCTGTAATAATAAGGTGCATACCCGCATCACCAAGATGATCTGAGGACTCCGGTTGAAGCACGACAATAGAAGTTGGGAATCTTGTGACACCAAGATAAATTTGGTTCAAAGATATTTGAGGTACTAGTTGTTGGGATTTCATGTGTATGCCTATATGGTGAGAATTTAAAATTTTCCTATCACTACTTGGCTCAATACACAAAGGACCTCATTTGTATGACAATTGCAAGCAAGATTTTCTCTTAAGAATTTCAACAAACACCTAATGCGCACTAAATAAAATAAACAAATCTCATCTACCTTATTTCTAGAGATGAAGAAGATCACCTTTACCTAAAGAGATTGTCAAATCTCTTGAGTAGAGAGAAGTTGATTTAATTTCTAGATTTCTTGGAAACCACATTTTCTTTTTGGAGAACCTTTTGGTTCACTTTGAACTTAAACAAAAAACTACCACACCTCTTAGATAGATGAATGTAGAGTTCAAGGCATAGATCCAACCACCTAGCAAGAAGAGATGAGAGAAGAGACTTTCAACCTAGGGTTGAACCACCTAGGTTTTGGCCTTAAGCAAGTCTTTCCAAGTTTTGGCCTAGGAGAAGGAAAAATGTGGCTGCTAAAAATGGAGGATTTCGGCTAGGGTTAGAGGCAGCACATTTAGATCACATTTTTCTTAATTATGTCTCTTTAAATAGGCTAGGGTTAGGAAAACTCTTTGTGTAAGGTTTGAATTAATTACATAAATGTCACTAGCCTTGTTTAGTCATCTCATGCTTTCTTTAATCTCAACTTGTGTTTGGTTTAATAAATTAATTTATGAACAAATAATATTATTAATATTATTCTATTATATAGTGTCTCTATTATTCTTATAATGCATTCAAACATTATACCAAATAGTATTTACATAACTTCACAACTTTATTTATGGTCTAAGTATGTCATATTATGACATTTTATCTCATGTATTATACATTATTATGAAATGTAAAATACTTATTGTTTCTCTTTAGTTGGTGTGACCGTATAGAGGATCTATATCATCTTGGCAATAATATAAAACTTTATATTATTGACTATAAGAGGTTCTATCATTACATTATACTTTTTCAAATGACATAGTAATTATTTACTTGATCCACTAATTTTGTGTTTATCCTTGTCACCTGATATTATGAATAATATGCAAAATAGGACCGTGTCACTTTTGCATTATATTCGTTTTCTTGGTCTCTCAAGTGAATTATAATTATAACTACATTAGTTATGTTGCATGCAATATAATTCCACTTTACCAAGGGGCCCAATAATATCATAACTCAAAATCGAGGGACAATGATAATATTAACATATAGATTTCTCCCACACAGGTTGTACACAACGAATTACTATTTCCTTCCTATCATAAGATAGTATTTAAATAACAATCACATTATATACTTCTCATGTGAAAAACCTACACATTTCATATCTAAGATTCTAAAAACAAAATGGAAATATTAATGACACGAAACAAAATCCATATAATTCCACTTTACCAAGGGGCCCAGTAATATCATAACTCAAAATCGAGGGACAATGATAATATTAACATATAGATTTCTCCCGCACAGGTTGTACACAACAAACTACTATTTCCTTCCTATCATAAGATAGTATTTAAATAGAAATCACATTATATACTTCTCATGTGAAAAACCTACACATTTCATATCTGAGATTCTAAAGACACAATGGAAACATTAATGACACGAAACACAATCCATATAATGTTCCATCTAGTTAGGTCATGTTCAATATATAAAATACACATTTTATATACTCATATCATTAAATGATAATCCCTTATCAACATTTATAGAACTACAATGTACTTTTAATTGATATGACAATCTTTCACGATAATTAATGTTCCTCCTTAATTACCACAATTGTGAACATATTTAGGATTACATGTTTCTCATTTTAAGAGTTATATGGTTCAAGACCAAGTGCATCTTCTTGAACACTTCCAAAATATAACATGTTAATCTCAAGGAACAAGAATACATAATATTCAAAATCACGAACAATACATAAATCTTTATAAAAAAGAATAACTTTTAAAACACACATCCTTCACTAGCTACCTATTTCAGTCAAGACACTCCAAAACCAGCTATAAACAAGCCATGGTACCTGGACAAGATAACTAGATTACCTACCCTGCCAGAAATAGCCCAGGTAGCCTAGAGGGCTTGTGTTGGATAGGTAAAATCATTAGGTATGTGTGACCCTATTTGGTTGTTTCACGTCGATTTTAAAAGGTCAAATACATACAGTCAACACATAGTCAGATATATCTTTTACTATTTAATTTAAAATAAACATTAATGATTCAATCTATATTTATGGAAGTCATTAATATTCTAAATAATTAAATATTAATTAATTAAATATTTGAAATATTACAATTTAAATATTAATTAATCGATATTGATTATTTATGATTATGACATTCACCAAAGTCTTTAAATAGGTCATCATAAACAGAAAATGTATGCCTAACAGCCTGAGCTCACCACTCAAATTCTCTCAAAGTCATACTAGTCTTTGTTTTTCTCTTAGCAATTGACTTAACCATCAGAGAAAATACAACACTTATCAATGCCTTCTCTTCTAATGTGGTTTTTTGATGACTGACAGGTCTATGTGTTAAGAGAAAGAGACGTAACCGAATTTGGCTTCAACGTGTTATAAGTTTTTTGTTTTTTATTCTTGTTCTTTCGTTTTCACTCGTATGTCAATATGATGTTTGATTCGCCAATTTTTTTAGTAATTTTGTTTGTTAATCGTTGTGATCATATTGCAAAATCCTAACTATGTAAAATCATTATTAGTTGGGAAATTTTTTGTTAATAAGTATAACGATGAGTACTCAACTTTAATAGCAAAATATGATCATTTTTAAATTAATAAAAACTCATCCTAAAACTTATAATTTTATACAATGTGGAACAGTATAAAAATCAAAACACCCTTGTTATATAACTTCAAAAAAATTGAGAATATAAGTAGATCCAATAAGGTCACTAATAGCCACCACCCGTAACTACCACTATCAATCTTGTCGGAGTTTCAACAACTATCATCAGAGTTGCTAGATGAAAGGTCTTACATCCTGCCTTAAAATATGTAAGGTTTTACGTTAACATATTATATATATTTTTTAAAAATATGTAAGACATTACATCTAGCAACAATCATCGAGACTTTGATAGGTCACCAGATATAAATCCATATATCCATAATAAAAATATATAAGGCCTTAAATATGGAGTATATGCAACACTTTATATATGTTTTCTAAAATTATGTAAGACTTAAGATCCTATTATGATTGTTAAAATTTTAGTGAGGTCATTAGCAATAAATGGTTGAGCTTTATTGGTGGTAACTATCCGAGATTTTGTTTGGTTTAATTTTATTCTCATTTTTTTTAAATTATGTAATAAGAGTAATAAGAATACTTTAGTATTATATTGTGTCATTGAATATAAAGCTATAAATTTTATGTTTTTTTCCTTGTTTTTAAAAAATTGATCAACAAAGAAAAAAAAACTTTGAGGTCATATAACAATTTGGAGTCTTATAGACACGATGAGAATATAAGTTAACTATGCCAACGTATATGTATAAATGAATGAGTGTATAGTTATTATTAAAAAAAGATATTTTGAAAAATTATAAAATTTATTATGCAATATTTCATTAATTATAAAATATTTTAAATCATTAAAATTATAATAAAATAATTGCTTTATTCTTACACTTTTAGCATAATAAAGACCTTATTTTTTTATAAAATAATTTTCATTATATACAAAAAACTTTTTTTAACTCAATACATCATATTATTTTTTGTTATCTTAAACTCGATATCTTTCCAACCACTTCATTATTAATTAATACAAATTATAACATTGTTATCATAAAAAAACTCATAATATTACAAATAATCAAAAATATAAAATAGAAGAATTGGAAGAAAATTAAACCAAATAATCAACTAAAATATGATTATTTTGCAATTTTGCAATTGTTTCATGCAAAGCAAATCACGAACCTCCTTCAAAACATTCTTTCATAGGTTTAGTGTGCCCTACCGGATCTCATTCAGAAGGTTCAGTAGGACTTGTTGAAACTCTTATAAGTAAAATGTTAATGAATGTTGGAAAAACATGTTGAATAAATTTCATTAATTTTTAATAAAATTTTATTTTTCTTTTAAATTAACAGTATATTTTAAGTAAAATACGGGATGCAGAATTTTTGAAAAAAATAATTACGGTAGTTTATTAGCAATCTTGATCGGAAAGGGAAATTCTGGATACATCCGTACATCCCTCATTTCAGCCCTCTCTCACACCAGGACCATCGGTAGGTTTCTTTCATCTCTCACGCACGCGACAACAACGAGCAGCCCCACTAGCCGCGCCCGACCATCCACCACAAGCAGCGATCGGCGACCTGCCAACACTATCGGCGTCCGTCGACCAGCCTACCGCAGAATAAGGTGTGTATCAGCTGTTCATCCTCCTTTTTCTTGCAGCATTTTATGAACAAAGATGACGACGAAATAAATAATTGACTGTTTTGGAAGATAGATGTAGGAATCCATTCTAGACTTCAGGTTCTTAATTTTTTTGCTAGTAATTTTTGTATAATCGATTTGTGCCTGTAATGATCTTCATTTTCAACTTTTTTATTTATCATTTTAGAGTGCTTTTGTTTGGGTACCCGGGCGTACCTTAAAGTTTTTTTTTTTTGGTTCTGCTATTCTCATTTTTTTATCTATTTATTGATTTATACCAGCATTTGGATAGGCGACTAGTTGCTTATTCTGTTATAACCCAATAAAACATGATGCTTTTGGAGTATAGAGTATTGGGTCAAGAATATCAAACACTTTTTTTGCTGCCATAGTTAATTTGAGATATCAAATAGGTCATATATATTTACTTCATCTCATTAGTTTTGTGGATTTCATTATCTATTATATCATCCATATGATTTATTTTGAATATCAACTTGCTTGTTAATTTTTATTGCATCCATGAATAGTTTAGCATCACTCATATTACCTAAAGTTAAACACCTACTGAAAATGAGATTATATTATTAAACATTTAAACAATCCAAACACAGAACCGATCTACCCAACCTAGTCCAAACAAATCGAAAGGGTTCGGTCTGGGTTGGGGGTTCAATTCTTAATTTGTAAGAATGGACTTTATTGGCTGGGTTCTGGTTTTGGTTCAAAACACCCTAGTGGGCGTGGGCTAAAGGAGTAGGTTTTTTTTTTGGGTGATGTTCTCCTTTATCATTTCTCATCTTAGCGTGTGTTAATGTTGACTGTCTTCTGCTCTTGTTTTGTGCTTTTTTAGTACCTACAATTCCAATGACTTTGCAGTGTCTCTCATCATCTCGAAGCCACATAACTTTTTCTAAACTTAGTCCTGAGATTCACATTCCCATTCACAATAATACTATTACTCCATCTCCAAGCCTTCGTTTCACTAGGAGCTTACCTCTGCAAAACCCTCTTTCCCTCTCTTACTCTCGACGCCCCTCCTTTCGTATGGCTTCTTTTGCTGATTCCCAACTCTTCTCCAATGGTGTCCAAGAATCACTTCCTTTACGGCTCGATAATGCTGAACTTGATCACTTCGTCAATGTTGCTAATAGCCTAGCTGATACTTCTGGAAATGTTATTCGCAAATACTTTCGGAGCAAATTCGATATTGTCGACAAGGATGATTCTAGTAAGTTCCCTTCTTTATTTTGTTTTATTTGTTTGTTCGTTCAAGGATGAACTGTGATTATTAAAGGAAAATGCGAATGTTTGCAAAGTTGTTGGAGAGATAGATTGGAAAGGTTACCTTAGTTTTGGGTTTGTTAAGGAATTTGCCTTTAGAATTTGGGTCATGGGGAATTCACGTAAAGAGGTCTAAGTAGTTAGCTATGTTGCGATGTCAAATTCAATTTTTTTTTTCAAAGATTTGAGAATAGCTTTTCAAAATAAAGTTAGTTCAGGTCAACTAAATAGACTGTGTAAGGACTTGAATATCTCTGCATATGCTGGACATTTTGATGGAGGACTGTTTCAAGTGACTGGAAACTAAGGCTTGTCTACTTGTCAGCAGCCTTTTTCCCATCAATTAAAAACACATACATATACGTACAGTGAATAGTATTTTCCAGGTTTTTGATGACATTTATTTAATTTATGTTTCCATGAACAGAGGAATGTAGGTGATCAATCCTGAGAGTTTATACATGGTTGTGGTTTAATGTATGAGCATGCAACTCAGCTGGACTTTAATGATTAATTACATGCATATGTTCTTGTATGATTAACTATTTCACTTTCTATATTATAGGTCCTGTAACAATTGCTGATCAAACAGCGGAAGAATCTATGGTATCAATCATATTAGAGAATTTCCCGTCTCATGCTATGTAAGATTTTGGAGTCTCCTAATTGTCATGTCCCCTTGGATATTTGCTTTTGGTTCCAAAATCGATGTCGTTAGGTGGGAGGAAGGCTGTCAATCAGTACGTGCTTTGCTCTATTTTGTTCGGGTTTTGTGTAGGACAAATTATTTCACCCTCATACTTGAAAATTTCCTACTATATCCATGAATATCTATCCATCTAATAATGTTTGAAGATATGTTTTGATATAACATTTTTCCTTTGTCAAACAAAAACTTAAACAGAATTCTTGAAGCATCTGAATGTTGAATTATTTTTGTGAAATCATGAATTTTTTATTTTGATTTTTACTGCTGAACATATTAGTGTTTAAATTGCAGTTATGGAGAGGAAAAAGGATGGAGGTGTAAAGAAAAGTCTTCCGAATATGTATGGGTGTTAGATCCAATTGACGGAACAAAGAGTTTTATTACTGGTAATTTACATTTTGTCTTCTTTAGGTTGTAGTTGTGTTTCATCTTATATGTCATGCTGATAATTGTTAATGAATGCAGGAAAACCTGTCTTTGGTACACTCATTGCTCTGTTACACAGGGGTAAACCGGTATCAGACACCTACTACCTAACTATATACATAAAATGAAGATGAATAATTTCTTTTTTTAATTTTATTCATTATCTATCGTTATTTTACTTTGGGTAATAAGAAAAAAGAACACTTGAGTGGAAGGAAATAGGTTGACAGTACCAGAAATACTAACCTTTTTTTGGGGGGGGGGGTTGGTATTTGGTTTCTTTTTATGTGTTCTATAGGTATAGTTTCAGAGTCTTATTTTTTAAAATATTGAATATTGCTTTAATGATAATGAGATAGAGTTCCAAAAGCTCTAACCGGATAAAATTACTTCAAATTGTAGCATTATCCACGTTTGTGCTGGAGATGATAAATCATGTTACGTGTACTTCCTTCCAGATTATTGGCATAATTGATCAGCCTATTTTAAAAGAAAGATGGGTTGGAATAATTGGAAGGGATACCACAATGAATGGACAACTAGTGTCAACACGTGCCTGTATGGACCTCTCACAGGCTTATCTGTATGTTCTGCTCTTTTTCACCTTTCCAGTTATCTCTACTTTTATTGACAGAAGAGAAAGAGAGGAAACAGAAAATAAATTAATGTTAGTTAAAGAGGTAACCTTGTTTTTTCTAAAGGTTGGACACACTAAATCATATGATCTCTATTTAAAGCAGTTGAATTTTAATTGCAATATAGAACATTGTTTCACTCCAACCCTGTTATTTATTTTTATTTTTTTCAACTCTCCTTGGATAAGGTACACTACTAGTCCACATTTGTTCAGTGGAAAGGCTGAAGAAGCATTTGCTCGTGTTAGAACCAAGGTGTGTATACTTTTGATCTCTGAGTGAAAGGGTTTGCATTTCACAAGTAACGATACAAACCATTTCACAGAATATTATATGAAATGCAGCGCTTGCTTATAGTGTTACTTTTTTGTGGGCTATCTATCATTCAGTGTACCCAATAATAGTTTGTCATTTTTGTTCTTACAGGAAGCTAGCACACAAATTGAATTTGCAATTTGTGAAATTGTGAAAAGTTAATTGCTGTTTTACAAATAACAAGAACTCTGTTCTCAGTTTTATATTAAACTTTCACAATGTATTATAAATGGAAGTATAATATTGATGCTATTTGAAAAGTCTAAGATACTCTTGGTTGACGGTAATAAGAATTGTAATGAGAATGATTCAGGATATTCTTGTGTTTGGTTTGACTGTTAATCTAGAAATGTGAAGCATTCCAACAATAGTAGGAATGATCATTCCTCCTGCATACCTAATGTTCTATTTTTTTCACATATTTGTATAATCATTTATTATTTTTCTTTATTTTATCTCATTTTAAAAAATTAAAAAAGTTTATATCTAATTTTTTCTTCATTTATAATTTTATAAATTTTAGTTTAATATTTATTATTATTTTTATTCCACTGTTCACAGAAATATAACAATAGAAATACTATTTTCATTTAATTCATTTCTTATTACTATTTTTATTCTTATTACGTTTTCATTTTACGAGTCAAATATGACCTAAAAGGCTACGGCATCAGTGAGTTTTTAATATTTAGTCGGAAAAAAAAGAACAAAAAACCGTAGTGGGTTGTCCACGTTCACAAACTAGAATTTTCTTTTACTCTTCCTATGTACAATTGAAGTTGTTTTCTCTATCTTCAAATTTGTGTATAAATTATATCTTGGTTTTAACTTTTGTTTTCATTGTTATTTGAAAACAAAGCCCTTTTAATAACTATTGTTGCTTTAAAAGAAAAATTGCAAAGGAAACAAACACCTTGTATTATTAGGAAGGTGAAAAAAGAAAGAAGAGGAATTTTCAAGTATCTGAAAAGGATAAAAGAAACAAGTAAATTAACATTTTCGTAGTCTGACCAAATTGTTCTCTTAATCTGACAAAATTTGAGACCTGTGTCTCTCTTAATTTGAAACTTCACAAGCTGAATCTTTCGGCTGTCTTTTTTTTATGTTGCCATTGAACTTATCAGGTGAAAGTGCCGCTTTATGGGTGTGACTGCTATGCTTTTGCCCTTCTGGCTTCCGGTTATGTGGATCTCGTTGTTGAGTCTGGACTCAAGGTAGGCTAAACTATTGCCATGGATGAGATCATAATTGAAGATGCCCTAAATCCTAATATACGCTTGAATATGCATGATATGTCTAACTATAATTATAATTATATTAATTAAATTCTTTGATATATATATATATATATATATATAATTTTCATGCACGGATGAGATAATTACCCTACCGTGTCTTGTACATAAGTTCTTTATGTTATCTCAAAAATAAAGTTGTATTTAGAAGTAGATTTTATTGCTCCTACTATTTCTTAAAAAAACAGTTTATATAATCTAACATGTAAAATCATTCGTTTTTCCAGCCGTACGACTTCCTTTCATTGATACCAGTGATCCAAGGTGCTGGAGGCATTATAACTGATTGGAAAGGGCATCAGCTTTACTGGGAGGCTACGCCAAATTCCCTTGCAACAAGTATGTCTGCTTTCTACGAAGTTTTCTTCTTATTTGCTTGCACCTGTTTGATTAGACTCAGGCTGATAAATTGAATGATGAATTTTTAGCGTCGGTAATCCTCTGTGCAATATTTACAAGTAAAAAAATAAACTAATAAGTCGGTCTAAATAACTAAATGTCAGGTTTCAACGTAGTAGCAGCTGGGGATAAAGGGATTCACCAACAAGCAGTTATGTCTTTGCAATGGAGTTGAGTCAACATATTAGGTGGAATACAATCAATCCTCGGTTCCCTCTAGTCAGGTTCATATATTTATTTTATGGAATGCATAGGCGCACTAGTTTTTGCAATTGTAGCACTTAAGTCTACTAGTTAAGGCTTTGTTTGAAAACCTTTTCTATTTCTAATTTCTAATTCTTTAGTTTTGGAATGGAATGCATTTATGATTTGAATAAGCCCTTATTGTAATTTCCAAGTCCTTAGTTAAGGCCATGCATGGGAGCCATGATTTGGATCTGCCCTTATTGTTAATGGCGTTCATTTAACCAATTACATTATTAGTAGCTTAGAAAATCTTCCAGCGTCCTACTATATGTACTTATTGTGCATATCAAATTTAGTCAATCAAAAAGTGAATACTTGTAGTGCATAACTTTCATAAATAACGGGACTATAAATGCTCAATTTAAAAACTACAATTTTAAAGTTATCATTTGTATATTACAAGACTATTGTGACATTTTTAAAAAATTATGGAATCTTTATTGTCCAATGCAATAATTACGAGATTAAATCGCTTAGGATAATTGAATTATTGTGAAAGTTACAAAACATATTACTTAATTATATCGAGTGACAAAAATAATACTTAATTATAATTACTAGTTCAAATGTATTATTATCATATTTTCTCAGTGGTGATGTCATATTTTTGGTGATAGGTTTGTACAATTAATAAGGAGTTTGGTGATAAATTTGTACCATTAATAAAAAAATTGGTGGTAGATTTGTTATAATAGTGATAAATTTGCATCAATAATAATACTTGAGTTATTTTTGTCATTCGATAAAGCTTGATAGTATGTTTATAATTTTTATAATAATTTAGTGATATATTTATTAATTTATTCAATCATTTAAATTAAATAATTATGAAATATCTCATGATTAGTTACTTTTTTATTGGTACATAAGTGGTCCCTTAATTTAGGGTGCTAGTTAGAGTGTCTATCAGTTCAGTCCGGTCTGGTTTTAGAGAAAAAAAATTTAATTGAATCGGACCGTTTATATTATTCGAATTGGATCGGATCAAATCGTTTGATTTATAAAATTGTTCGGTCTGGTCCGGTTTGATTTTTGATTTTCGGTTTGATACGATTTTTGGATACCTTTAATGAGAAATAATATGAAAGTTTTAATATATTATTAAACCGATTCGGTTTGGTTCGATCGGTTTAAAAATTAATATAATTGATTCGGTTTGGTTTGACCGATTTAAAAATTAATATAATCGGACCGTACTGTTTGAAAATGGTTTTAATTAATACAAATTGGATCAGATCGTTTGATTTATAAAATCGTTTAATTCGGTCCAATTTTTTCGGTTTAGTCTGATTCGGTCTGGTTTATGGACATCCCTATTACTATGTTTTTTTGTTGTTACTTTTAATTCCTAACATATCAAAATTTGCAATAGTGTAACAAAGGAGGGTTTCATTGATTTTCGTTAGCCGAGGGCTAACAAAAGTATAGAATATGATGTTTCTAATATTTGGCTAAGTGTAATATTTTTGTCCCTAAGGTTTACTTAAGTGTAATATTTTTGTCCCTAATATTTGTTCAAGTGTAATAATTATGACCCTGATGTGGATGGCATGCTCTATACTTATGCTACCTCAGGTAAGAAAATCACTAGAAGTCTGTTTTAACATTTACACAATGTTGATGACACGATTGTAAGTTTTGATACCTAAAAGGTTACACGGGTCAATATTAACTTGACCCCTTAAGCTAAACTTGAAGGGCACGGACGAATGAGCCAATCAATGTTAAATCTAGCATGAAAAAAAAATGAAAGAGGAAGAAACAATCTGATGCAAATTAGAAGGAAAAATAATCGTTAAAATAGGCTAAATAGTTTTTTGGGCCTCAAATTATACACTTTATACAAAGGTAATCATACTCAAAACTTCAATTCCGAAATAAGTTATGATTCGTTAAGTGGTTTGATGGTAAGACTCATCCTTTTATGTTTCACGTTACATGTTTAAATAACACAAAAGTGTAGTTTGATAAAAAAAAAAAACACTAGTAAAAGTTAACACAAGTACAAAATTTTCATTTGCCACATCATTCGATTAACATTAAGTGCTTGCATAGCATACATGTGATAAATAATCCTTGGTTAAGGTGTCACGTGAGCATTGTAATTTGTTAATTTGTTAATGTTGGCAAAAGAAAAATGCTAATAGGGTTTATGCATTAATTTTTAATAGTTTAAGGACTAAAGTGTTAATTTTTTAAGTTTGAGATATTTGTGTTTAAGAGTGTAAAGTTTAGGACAAAGATGTCAAATGAAATGATCAGTCTAATTCAACTTATTTAAAGTTGATTCCATGAGTTCATGAGGTAAAACAGCATACTCATGAAAGCTCACTAGTTCATTAATTTTTTTTGGCTAATCATATTTTTTATTTGAATAGGAGGGAAATATAACTACTATAATGAAGAAACAATTATTATTAATTTTAATATATATATCATAAAAAGTCATAATAATGATGATTTAGGGGTTGATGTTATAGACTTATATATATAGCAGTAGTATTAATGGTTTCTATGTAGTTGATATTTGAATAAAGTTATAATTTTATTTATTTATTTGATTTTTTAATAATTAATTAAATATTTTAAAATAATTTAAATGAGGTTAATAAAAAAAATTTAAATGAATTGACCAACTTAATTTCAATTTATTTAAAAATTAGATAAATTGAGTTTAGTTATAATTCTTTCATATTAACTTTGCTTAAACGAGTTGAGTGATCCTAACTCATTAGATATCTCTATTTGGAACTAAAGAAACTATTTCGAATTCAAGAAGCTCGAGGAGAGTACACGGAGAAGAGATAAAAAGTATGTTAGTATGGATGTAAATTTACCTCTTAATAAAATTAAGGGACTTTTGAAGCATTTTTTTTAGGGTTTGATACTTTAGTTAATTTATTAGTATTTTTATATCTGTTTTATTTTTGTACTTAATTCAATTATTAGTATCATTATTAGTCTTTTTAAATTGTATTTACTCTTTTTTAATAGATGATATTCATGTAACCAATTGGATAAGGGTATATTTATAGGAATTTAAGAAAAAATGGGAACGGTTAAAATGAAAAAAAAAAAACAACTCACAAACAACTATGTCAATGAACATTCAAAATCAATATCATAGGAACAAACCCAGAATCTCTTCTCTGAGTTGGCTCATGTTTTACACATCCTTCCACAATCAAGGATTGAAAAATCATTGATATATTCGTAATATTATTGAGATTTTAGACACCTTGAAGTCAATTAATCTATCATATTTGGTAAAAATGTAAACAAAATGTTGAAAATGTGACGATGATGTCACGATAAAATATTGTTATTGACAAAATATCTAAAAAAATATAATTTTATACTGAAATATCATAGATATTATAGATATTGTCGTGATATTGTAGACAAAATGTAATTAAATATAGACAAATTTTATTTCTAATTAAAAATTGATTTTTTGTTTTTGTCTTTTCTAAATAATTTAGGATAAGCATATTACCAGACATAAAAAGACTACTGCCAGGTAAAAGTGAATTTACTACTTAATACTATTTTTTCTTAAAAATAGCTATATTAGATATGGAAACAACCTTTTTGTGTCTGACAATAGGCTTACGCATAATTTATCTACTTAATGTTTTTGTATCTTCAATTAAACTATTATTTTTTTAAATTTGTAAAAATATTTTCGTACTTTTTTCATATATTGTTTTATTTCTATCTCATTGTCTTGTTACTTTACTAATCTTACTTATAGTTTATGTTTTTTTTAATTCAAATTATACTATATAGTTGAAATTTATCTATTTATAATATTATTATAATTTCAATGTAAATAATTAATTATAACAATTATTTCATATTTCATATTTTAATTATTTATTTTTTAATTTTTTAATTAATTAATAAACTTAGTGATCAAAATAAATATTTTATAAAACATAAAAATAATCGATTATATAAAGTTTAAACCATATTTCATTTCATAAAAATTTCATAATTTTGATTGAGTTTTCTTAAAATTTTTTAAAGTTTCGACAAGAGCAATATCCTTGATATTTTGGTAGAATATAAATATCTACATTTTAATAGACATCAACATTTTAAACCTTGCATACAACCACATTGTCGCATACCTTCAAATGGTGAGTCATGTATAGTTTTTTTTTGTGTGTTGTTCATTAGACTTATGTAATTTCTTATAAATTGATGCATGATTTATTTTAATTTAAGATTATTTTGATGTGCTCATGCCGTGGTTTTATCATGTATGAATAAGCATTTATTTATATATCAAGTTATTATTACACAACAACTGATATAATAAACAACTATTAGTTAAAGTAGCAGAACCTATTTTTCTTAGTCTATAATTATCTACCACATCAGTTGTTGTTGTTGTTGTATTATTATACATCAACAAAATATTGCATGATTTTTTTTTTGTTAGTCATGTATGCCTTTTGTGTTTTTATTGGCATTTTCGTGTGTAAAATATGGAGCTTGTTTATTTTACTTAGCGTTTATATTCTTTTGTATAAGGTGAGTTATTGATGGTTCAATACTGCACACACTGATTCAGTTAGAAACACTCTGTATGTTTTGTATGATTACACGCATAATGTCGATTTGGTTCATGTAGTAAGCATGTCAAGTTACATTTGTTTTGTTGTTTCGGTATTGTTTGGTAGTTATTTGTGAAAATTTATTTGAAAATGTTTTGAAGCAAAAAAACATCTTTTTTGTTTCTCCCTCGTGTAGGCTTTTATCCTTGCCAACGTGGTTTACAAGGTGCCCAATAACCAAGTGTTTTTTATAAATGCACCCTCATTTGCAAAATATTTTACTATTAAGAAAATGTGGAGAAATGTTGTTAGTTTTTATACTCACATTTTCATATTTGAAAAATTGTTTTCAAGTTCCAGAACATTTGAGGGTTTTTTTTAGTATAAGTGATTTGTGATTGTCTTGCAAAAACTTTGTGAGTTTTCTAATTAAAAAATGAATTAACAACCAAGATATAGATTGCATTTTTTGGTTCATATGTATGGATTTTCCATACCCTAGGAAATCACTATATCAACCATTGGTGACTTACCATATCATGTGATGATAGGGATCCGAAGAAGAGCCAGATTCATTGAAAATCATTAGTTGCTGTGGAGACAGTACGAAATGGCAATATAGGTGTAGTTAGGGTAGGTGTCTTGACTGGTAGAGCTATTTGCGTTTATACTTTTAGCGTGTTGTATATTATTTATTTACATTAGTGAATTATTTGCTACCGAGTGGTCGCCGTAAGCAATCCGAGGATGTTACCACATAGGTAGGATTTTAATGTGGGTTTACCTTGTTATATTGTTGTATTTGTATACTCCCCTATAATGTTAGTATAATCAGGATTTGATCCAAATGTGCTAGCATATAAAAGGTTTTGATTGTGATTGGAAAACTTTTTATTCTATCAGTTGCAATTCCATTTCTACTTTGCCATGCTTATTTTATATCTACCTATTGTGATATGCCATATCCATCGATTTTTGGTTGCATATTCTCTTTCCTTCTTACTATTTTTTATTTCACTACCTACGAGTTAGGGATGAGTTATAGAGACTATGTATCTCCTTAACCACTCAAGTGTTGATTATTTTTGACTTGCTTTTGTCACATACTCACTTTCTTCTGATGGATTATGGAGAGGGAGGTAACATAGGTAGACCTCAACTATTCAATGGGCCAAATAATGCCTATTACAACTTCCAGATGTTGGCCTTTTGTGGTCTCTTAGAGACTGTGCTTGATTTCTTATTGAAAATTGTTGGATGTATCTACAAAGACCCTTACTAACAATACCATCATCCCCAAGCCCATGATCAAAATGAGAGTAAAGAATATGAATGGACAATAAAGGGCTATATGTAATCATCAGAGTCATCACTCTAGATAAGTATAGAAGAATCGAAAGTTCTTATTGATGTGAACCCTATAGCACACATCTTGAAACCCATAGACAATTTGTGTTTGAGAACCTCAAGAATAGGTTTAGAAACCCAATAACAATAAATGGTGATTCAACCTAAGAATGAAATTTTTTAGATTTTGAGATTGGAAGTGCCACAAGGTTTCCTAATCCTTGGTAAGTTCTGAAGAATGGTTCAATTAAGAACCAAGAGGTAGAAATTTCATACTACTTTTACTAAAAATTCATTCTTATTATCAAAACTCCCCTTTGGGTTATATTGGCTTATATAAAATATAAAATCATAGGGTCTTTACTTGATGCCCACTCTAAAACAATAAAAAATATTAATTTTCCCCCAATGACATAAAAAAATTTAGCAATAATAAAAACCTAAAAAGGGAAGCATTGACACACTATTAAAAGTTTATTTTCTCACTACCCTAAGCCAAAATTGTGTAACCAAACAATCTCCAAAGACATCCATGCCTAGAATAGGATTATTTTATTGTCCAATAGCCCCCATTTGACTCCACGGCTTGAACTCTTCATGTGTAGCTATGGACCTTTCTTGAAGCCTTCTTGGACTAGATGCATCTCTTTTGAGCTAAATGCACCCACGACTTTCAAAAGAAAATAAGGCCCTCAACTTTAGCTCTTAAGGTGTAACATGGACCTTTTATTCACATCACTTTCTACCTTCTTTGACCTAAGTGCAACACATCTTTGAAAGGATAATAAAGCCCTTAACTTTAACTCTTCAAGCGAAACATTGGACCCTTAATTCATAGTAGTCACACTTCTAAAGAAGCTTGGGTGATCCTAGATATAACATATGAGGATACCTCTGCGGTAAAAATATCTAGAGTAATCATGTTGAATGGAGATCTTGAGCTATGCTAGATGGAAGAAGATGAAAATTTTGACAAGTTCCATACTCACTTCTCTAATCTCATAACTTCATCATATAATCTTGGGAGACTTATTGACAAATAGAAATAAATTGAAAATATTCTTACCAGTCTCCCTCATCACTTCAATGCTAAAGTCAATGCTCTTGAGACTTTATACAAGAGTGGAGAGTTTAATATAAATGAGCTTCATTGTGGTTTTCAAGCTTATGAGATACATCATTTTTTGCCTAGGAAATGCCAAATTCCTACCAAAATAGGAAATAACATTACTCTTAAGACCACTAAGGAAGTGATAGTAACAAAGAGATAAGTAATTTTGGTTAGCAATGAGATCTCTAGCCATGATGTAGAAGATATGGTTTTCCTTGCCAAAAGATTCACCAGATTCCTTTATAGCAAAAATAATTCTTCTAGAGGATTCAAAAGAGATAGCTTGAATAGGAAAGAATCAAGATCTAGAAAGAAATATGACCATTATGATGATGAGCATGATAGACATTATGGTATAAGCCATGTGAATCAAATTAAGTACTTTTAATGTGGGAAACCTAGAAACATTGTTGCTAACTACTTTGCTAAGTAGAATAGCTCTAGGAAAAGAGCAATGAAGGCTGAAGTTACGATTTTAGTTAGTAGTTATAGTGCCAATGAGGATGACTATAACTTTATTACCTTTATGGCATCAAAGTTTGTTAAATATTTTCCACTACAACCTAAATGAGCCAAAGGGTTACTAAAGAAGAAGAGGATGAACATGATGAGATTTTGGACTCCTACAAAGAACTCCTTAGGGAGGATATTAAGTCTAAACAAGGAAGAAAAAGAGGCTTAGGAAAACCTTAAGGAAAATTATAAAGAATTGAGCATGGCGAAATTCGATCTTGAGGAAAAGAGGTCCTCTTTAAGTAGTGATAAGAGTGACCTCACTAAGAAGTGTGAGACTATTATGAAGAGATACTCTAATCATCAAATGGAGTAAAATAAAAACCTTTCTAGGATAAAGCATTTGGAGAAGGAATTAAGGAAACTCGAAACTAGTCATGTGACTCCGAGGGTTGTCAACTCTGACTTGACCAAAGATCAATATAGAAAAATCACTATTCTAAGTAAGAAAGTGAGTGTGCTGGAGAGCGATAGAGACTATTTGGCTTATGCTCTCTCTGAGAAGGATGTAGAGCTAGAAATGCTCCAAAACAAAGTTAAGAATCTTGGCTATTGTGTTGAATTTCTCTAAGAAAAGGAAAAGGAAGAATTTATGAGAGCCCTGGGTGAGAAGAATTCCAAACTTGAAGAAGACCTTACCCATTCCAAGAGTACAGTTCAAAATTTAATGTTGGGAATCAGAAGCTTGATGAAGTCTTCAATAACAATAAAGCTCTTGGAGACAAGCGAGGTCTATGATATGAACATGAGGTGTCTAATCCTATTATAACCGCTCTAAAGTTCCTCAAGCTTATAGCTTTCAATCCTCAAATGAAGACCGTTGATATTGTTCCAAAAGGTAAGTCGATTGTTTCATATCAACCCCATTTTTCTAGCAAGGTGAACTTCTCACCTCTTGGTACTTTTTCTCATCACATAGGTAATGGTCTATTTTCCTTACCTACCACTTTTATCATGTTTTTCACCATTGTGGTGAATGTGTGAATTTGAGAACTCACTTGAGAAATTAGCTACTCATCCTCGTGTTAGAGTTAATGTGAATGCTTCTTCCTTTTCCTCTCATCCTCATACTGTTCATAAGAGTCAAAGACCTTATTTCTTTCACTGCTCTGGTCTTTCTTGTTATCTCTATCGTACTGTTGGCCATCTTAACAACCTATGTCCTAGATACATCACAAGTAGTAATAGGATACCTTCCTTTCACTCTCCTTATTCTATGTTCTCAGGATTCAATAAATATGAGTCACTAAACATGTTCAATCTAGGTGCATTATGCATTGATGGCACTATACTAAAAGGGAAAATATTTCAAAAATCCCATCTAGCCATGCGTATGAGCCTCACTTAACTGGTTTTTCAAGAATTAAAAAAAAAAGGTTTCTCGAGTACCTTATACAACACATGCTCATGTGAACTAGAAACTGTATTTTAAGTATGTTATCCCTCACACATGATTTACTAAAAAGAGAGATTTTGTTTGATCACTCTTTATTATGTCGGTATGAGGTGAGCTTATTTTTTTCTTTTTTTCTCTCCATGTAGCTTTTCTGTATGTGTTATATGATTGTTCTATCTAATCTTTTCATATTTTAGTTATTTATGGTATTTTTTTATTTCTTCTTTTCTTTATGTCCACATTTCATTGTGTCTGCTAAAGTAAAATAAAAAAGATTTTACCTTGTATAATTTTTTTTAAAAGGTTACAAAATTTTTATTTTTGCACAATTTCACTCCTTCACTCACTCTTCATAAGTTGTTTGTTGAGTTGTCATTAACCCTCACCAACCCCTCCTCAATGTGATTGTTAAGTGTGAGATTTATACATCATTGAATACCTCAGTAAGGCAATCATCAAGATGATCAATGAGTTCATGGAATGCCTATCTAAACCTTTATTTTCATTTAAATCCACAAAATTTTCTAAATACTTTTACCCTCTCTCCCAATTATTTCTAACCTTCACCCTTAGCCTACCTCACCGAAATAGCCCCTGAAAGAAGAAGAAGAAGAAGTAAAGTTCATTTAAAAGAGTTAGAACATCAATAAGAGTATGTGGGTCCCTCTTTTCACTGTATAGCCTCAATCATTGGAGAAAGATCTATGATAATTGATCAAAACGATACAATCCACAAGTATATGGGTCATATAAGTAATATAATGTACTTAAGTACGAATATCGATCCTACATGGAGTGGTGTAACTTATAACTAGGTACTAATATAATTATTACGAATACTATTTGGAAAATATAAAATTATAAAAACTGAAAAAAAGACTACTAATTTTAAATCACAAGACTCAAACAACTACGAAAATATATGAGAAAAAGATCTAGGAATCTTTAATCCCCCATTTTCCTAACATGGGAATCACTAAAATTTGCAGTAATATAATCATCAATCAATTATATGATCAATTAAATCTAAGCTAGTATGCATTTCTCTACCAAGTATACTACATACCATACAGTAATTAACCTAATTACACTCATATGTCAATTAGGTTGTATACTACTTATTAAGTTCATCAATTATAGATCACACACATATGAATTATACATCTCTATCTAGAAACTATGCATGTTATTTAATCAAGACAAATAATCAAATAATTCTCTCAAATTTATTTAATTATCTATATAGATCAATTGTTTGCCAAATAATTAATAGCATAAAAATGAGATTACATAATATAATTGAATTGCAATAACAATTAGGGTAAAATATTATATCATCACATACAAAAAATTGGATTCATAAGACCCTTATATACACATAATTATGTTCTCAAACCTAGACACACTTAATCTTTTGATTTGTAGCACTTATCTTCTCTTGAATCATTCATAAAGTTGTGTCCTCTTTAATCTCATCTTGAAGTTTTTTTCTATTTCTCTTATCTTGGCAGTTGTTAGGTTTTGTAATTCTTCATTATGTGTTGTTTATGACCTCTTTATAGTGCTTTAAATAGGCTGCAGTTGATTCTCATTAGATTAGGATTCGTATTACTTTGATTTAAGGATTGAGATTGAAAGTTGGAATTCAATTAAGGTTGACGTTTCAAAATTTTTACCGCTTGATCAATCGAGCCTCTCGATTGATCGAGTGATGAACCCTCGATCAATCTACTCTCTTGTCTAGATCGATCTACCATAATGATCCTGTTGTTGTCCTAATTTTTGCCTATTTTTGATTTGTTTGATATTTTTCACCTACATTATCATATTAAACACAAATTAAGCTTGTTCATGATATTTAAGTAAAAACAAAATAAATAAATGGTTCAAAAATGGCCAAATAACTCTACTTTCATAGAGTTATCATACCCTAAACTTAACTCTTTTCTTGCCCTCAAGCAAATCCAAGTCAAACTATTTCAAATGGTATAGGTTTCACATTTGTAAACATATATCTATTAATACATGCATGTTCAGCAAAAATTATCCCCTTCAAAATTCGTACAATTCAATGATAAAGAAGTTTATATATTCTTTAATCAAAGTTTCATTGAGACAAGGATATGCAAGGTTTTTTATGAATTGATTCGTGTGTATGTGTGTTTCACTTTATTTCATCCAATGTACTCACAAAATCAACTTATAGGAGCATGCTAATCAACTAAGTCTTAGAACAGTTTTCATAGGTATTTTCTTCACACCTCTCTCCACTAATGTAAATATGCACTTAGGTAAAGATCAATAGGGCTTTACATGCTTGTACTGTAAGGCTTAGGTAAGGGTAGATAAATGGATATATTTAGGCTTTTTTCACACCTTAGCTATCTTTTTATTCATCATGCAATATTTAACTTCAATTAAGCTTTCATTGATATTTTTGTTCACCCTATCTTACCATTCTTGTGATTCTTTTATTCCACATCTCTTCTTCACTTTATTTTCTCTCTCTCTCTCTCTTAGCCTCACAACACCCCTAACTTATTTTTAATTTATTCTTTTTGTTTAAAGGGATAATTGTGAGTTTTTTTAGATGTGAAGAAGTAGGGTGCATTACATTTTACCTTTATCTATAAAATAGCACATGATTGCATTTTTATACAAGCTAAAGGTGTAAGGGTAAGGGTAAAGGTAATGCTTATTAGTTTGGATAAAAATGTGGCTTAAAGATATGAATGGTTTTTAGTCAAGCTAAAAAAGTTGACTAAGGATATAAACAATGGTTAGCTTGAAAGGATCAATCGATCCAATGAAGGCCTAATAATTTCTCAAACCAAATACTATTTAGGGTTTTGCCTTAAGAGATGATCAAATAGATTCTAAAACATGATAGACCTCATCAACTAACATAACTCATCCCAAATTTTCTCCCAATAAGGACACCAAAATCAATCATGAATATGTGCATAAAAATTAGAATCAATTCAATCAAAACTAGTAAGCATATCACATGATTAAAGTAAGTATCTTAACGAGTATGTTACATTCCTTATCCTAATCATAACATCTAATTCTATAATTGGTTCATATGTTTCATAACAAATATGTATGCATTTGGTTTCCATGTATTCATCAATTTCTATCCAAATCATGATCTAAAACATCCTAAAACATGAAAATGCATATTAAACACTAAAGTAGAGAATGAAATTTCCTCTTCCACATTTAAATTGCACATTGTCCCCAATGTGCATATATGAATATTAAAAAGAGTGAAAGGAAAGAAAACTCTTCTAGCCTTGGTACACCACATCTTTCATTGAAACTGCTCAATCTTTGTTGTGCCATTGCCCTTCACATTTATTCACCTACAAAATAGAAAACATATAAGTAAAATAAAATTATGTTGCCTCCCAACAATTGCCTTGTTTAATTTACTTGGCTAGATATTTGTATCAGCTCCTAAGGTGCATTCACCAATGTCATCATAACATTTTCATTTGGAAATTGGTTTAAGATAGTGTTTTACTCTATGCTTATTAACCATGAACTGCTCTTTGATTTTTTTCCAATTGAATGGCTCCATAGTTTGTCACCTTAGTGATGGTGAATAGAGTAGACCATCTACTCTTAAGTTTACCTAAAAATAACTTGAGTCTAGAGCTGTACAATAATACTTTTTGTTTCGATTCAAAAGTACAGTGGAAAATTTTCTTATCGTGCCATCTCTTTGTCTTCTCTATGTAAAGGTTAGCATTCTTATAAGCATTCCACCATATAGCTCATTTAGTTCATGTATGTGTAGCATCCTTTTCTCACCAGCTACATCCATGGATATGTTCTATTGTTTTAATTCCCAATATGCTTTATGCTCCAATTCCACCGGTAGGTGATATGCCTTTCCATAGACTAGCCTTTATGAGATGGTACCAATTGGTATTTTAAATGAAATTTTATATGCTCATAAAGCATCATCTAGCTTAGAAGCCCCATCCTTTCTAGAATTATTCATCATTTTCTCCAAAATTCTTTTCACCTTTCTATTGGATACTTAAGCTTGCCCACTTGTTTGACGATGATGAGGTAGATACCTTATGCTTAATCCCATACTTAGATGATAAATAATTGAAAGCTATATTGAAAAAATGACTACCTCTATCATTGATAATAATCCTAAGAGTTCCTAACCAAGTAAAAATGCTTTTCTTTAAAAAATTTATGGCAACTTTGGCATCACATTTTTTACTAGAAATTTCCTTTACCCACTTTGACACATAATCCACACCTACTAGTATGTATTGGTTACCAAAAGACGAGGAAAAAGATCCCATAAAGTCAATGTTCCAAACATCAAGAAATTCTACTTCAAGTATATTCTGTAGAGGCTTTTCAACTCATTTGGAAATATTACATATCCTTTAGCATCTATCACATGTTTTTATATAAAGGTAGGCATCTCTATGGTAGTGGTGAAGGATACTTCCAATTTAATCACAAGGGACAAACCTTTTCAAAATACCATCACTACATTTTTTTTGTAGAGGTAAGGGTCATCCCAAAATACTATTTAACATCATGGAAGAATTTCTTCTTTTGTTGCCATGTAAGATTAGGTGGAAGAATGTTGGCAACTAGGAATTTTACAATGTCTGCATACCATGCAATGTCAATTTGAGTCAATTTGAGTCACTGAGAGAAGTTGATCATTTGGGAAGGATTCCCTAATTTTCATGTTGTCATCCATATTAGCTTCCCTCTCCAGTCTAGATAGATGGTCTACCCCTTGGTTCTCAGTCCCTTTTTTATCACGAATTTCCAAGTAGAACTCTTGTAGAAGGAGAAACTATCTTATCAATCTTGGTTTGGCATCCCTCTTTGTCATGAGGTACTTTATTATAGAGTGCTACATATAGAAAATCACCTTACTCCTAACCAAATACTATCTAAAGTTTTCAAAGGTATACACAATGGCTAGGAGTTCTTTCTCTATAGTAGCATAATTTATTTGAGCATCATTAAGAATATTTCTTGCATAATATATGGCATGGAACATTATTTCTCTTTGCTGCCCCAAAAAAAAACCCAATAGAAAATTCATTTAAATCACACACTAACTCAAAGGGTTGGCTTTAATTAGGTGCTACTATAATTGGTATTGACACTAATTTCTCTTTAAGCACTCAAATTACCTCTAAACATTTATCAATAAATCTGAAAGGTATATCTTTTTCTAATAAATTGTACAAGGGGTTGGAGACTTTGAAAAAATCTTTAATGAATCTTCAGTAAAAGCCTATATGACCAAGAAAACTCCTAACTCTTATTACACATGTGGGAGGTGGTAGCTTTTTAATTACTTCTATCTTAGTTCTATCCACCTCAATATCTTTATATGAGACTTTGTGACCCAAAATAATACCCTTTTGCACCACGAAGTGACATTTCTCCCAATTTAAAACCAAATTGGTTTCTTTACATTTTGTAACACTAGGGAGTCATCAAATGTGTATCCAAAGATCGAGAAATCATCCTTGAAGATCTCTAAATGCTTCTTCATCATGTCTAAGAAAATAGCAACCATACAACTTTGAAATGTTGTAGGTGCATTGCATAACCCAAATGGCATTTTTCTAAAAGAAAACGTCCCATGTGGACATGTGAAGGTGGTCTTTGCTTGGTCTTTGGCTACTACGATGATCTGACTATAGCCAAAATATCCATCAAGAAGGAAAAAAGAAGGAACATCCTACTAATCTGTCAAGCATTTGATCCATAAATGGGAGAGGAAAATGGCTCTTCCTTTTAACTTTATTTAAAATCCAAACATACTCTCCATCTTGTGACAGTTCTTGTGGGAATTAATTCATTTGACTCATTTACCACAATAGTAATTCCTCCTTTTTCGGTACACATTGAACTGAGCTTACCCATTCATTATCAGATATTAGGTAAATGATCCCATGTCTAACCATTTAACAACTTATTTCTCACCATCTCTATCATAATAGGGTTTAAACATTATCATGCATCCCTAATGGGCATAGGTGATGAGTGCTCAAAAAGCACTAAAATTACCATGATTTTATGCACATTAATTGATTAAAAATATATATATTTATATGTTTTATCATATATTTATATAAATTTGTCTTTTTCGGAATCACGGGTATTTTTATTGTTTTTCACGTATTTTGGCTTAAAAACGCAACTTAAAGACTCAAAGAGGAATTCTGGAAGCAATACATCACAAATATATTAATAAATAAATGGGGAAAGGTCAACAAATATGGAAAAATTGGACAAAAAGGTCAAAAATGTCAAAAAGGAGAAAATCGCGCCGCCGCGCCCCAACGCCGAGATCCGCGCGTGCCCAAGCGCGCCGACGCCGGTTTCGCCCCATTTTTCACGTGCAGCCGCCCCCATGACGTCATGCTGACGTCATCAATGACCTCAGCAATTCCATTACGCGTTTTTACATTTTTTTTTACATTTTTTTACTCATTTTTTCTCTCCATCCTCACCTATAAATACCCCCTTCCCTTCACTTCAAAACACACCTTCAAAACACACTTCTCTCTTCTTTCTTTCTCTCTTTTCTTAGATTTTTAGTTTTTCTTAGTTTTTAGTTAATTTCTCTTAGTTTTAGAGTTCTTCCCTTTTTGGGAAGAACTAGTTATGTTTTTATAATTTTTTAGCTTTTTGATTCAATAAATGGGAGTGCAAATTCCGCTTGGAGGTTTTCTAGCAACGGGAATAGCGTCGAAGTTCTGTAAGGATTTTATTTTCTTTATAGTTATTTTTTATGCTTTATTCTTACATGTTATATTTAATTTGTCTGTGATTAAATTTAATTGTGCTGGCTGTTTAGTAAACATGATGTAATAATAACGTTGTTATGCTTGCGAAATATTAAATAGGTAAAAATCTCTAAAATGAATTGATTTTGTTTTTATTCAAGATTTTATATTAAGAATGTTAGAGAGAAATATATTATTTTTCATTACAAACTTAAACCTGAAAATTAGATTTTAAGGTTTAGTTATCCGGTCTGATTTAGAGTAGTGCTCTTTTATTTTATGGTACAATCGCCCGGTAGTTAGAGTGAAGCTCTATTTCAAAAGTTTTTATAAGAATTATTATCTGAAAATGTATTGACAACATGTTTTCGGTAGTGGTTTTAAAACTTATAAGTTAGTACTCGGATAACTAAATTCTTAGGTTTAATTTGGACACCTTGAATAAAGTTTAAACTGTCTAACCCCACCAAAGGTGGCATTTAAATGGTTCATTTTCAATCTCTTAGAAAAATGAATTAATTTAATTAAGCATATTAGTTATCAACCCCACCCATATGTGTTAATTGATTTGTTTAGTTAACAAAGAATATCTAACCCCACCAAAGGTGGTATTCATACAAAAAGGGAGAATCAATAAATATCAATTCATATCTTTAATAACCTAAATAATATGAGCAAGCATAATTAACTTAGTTATTATATCCATAAATACTCTGCCATTATAAATGATAAAATTTGCATAAATGTTTATTGAATCTATGTTTATTTTTATGTAAGTAGATTAAAAACACAAAACCCCAAAATATCGTGACAGGATGTTTAGGATTTAATTTCGTTTTTAAAAGTTTGAATAATAAATTAAAAACCACATATATTCCTTCCTTAGATTGACCTTGGGAGTATACTTATCATTTTCTACGAAATGATTCGTGCACTTGCGAGAGTTTTATAAATATTAAAACCAAAGTATTGGCAATAATCGACGATGTCGGTTTTCGCTCATCAATAGGTCTGTCCTCTAACAAAATTTTGTGCATGCATACAAATAGTCTTATTTTTTCAATACCAGTAATGGACCAACCTATAGCTCTTTTAAATTTACTAAGCACCTTTATTTGTAACTATTCTTTCTCTATACTTAGACTAGTAGAGATTATAACTAGAAGTGTCTCGTTCTCACATAAATATGCATAATGGAGATGGTTGGGTAAGGATTTGAGCTCTAACTTTGGTGGTTCCTATATGGATGGTTTAAGCTTAGACCTTGTCTCAAGACATTCCATAACCACATTAGATAAACACATGGGAGGCATAGCCTCCAAATAGTTTGCATAATCAAAAAATCAACTTGCATAACAAATTCTATAGTTTCATCATTAAAATAAGTTGAGTTCTTTTCTAATGAATTTATTTCATTGTTCATAGCATCATGTCTCAAAGTATTGAATGTGGATGGTTCAATAGATTTAGTTAAATTTTCATCATGAATGTGTGTGCCTAAGTGATTGTTATAGCATTTAACAGCATATGTGTTCACAAAATTAACAAGCACATGTTCTAAAGCATTACTTGGGCATATTTTATGAATTACATTATTGGCTAGTTCATTAGTAACATCTATCTTAAGCAATCTCTAGTAATATCAGCATTAGAAAATTTAATTTCTTTAAAAACATTAAATGTTATATGTTCATCCTACACTCTCATTGTAAGCTCACATTTTTATACATCAACGAATCTCTTCTAGTTTATAAGAGTGTATGATCAAGTATGATAGAAATTTTGCAATCCTTCTCCATGTCTAGTACAATAAAGTTTTCCAGGAAAAAAACTTGGCTGCTTTTTCTAAGAAATCTTCTACCACACCTAAGGGTCGCTTGATTGACCTATTTGCCATTTGTAATGTTAATGAAGTGGGTTTGGCTTCACCAACCCCCAATCTCTTGAAAAATTATAGTTGCATAAGGTTAATGCTTGCACCTAAGTCATATAATGCCTTCTTAAAATGTATATTCCCAATTGTGTAACGGATGTCAAAACTACTTGATTTTTAAATTTTGTGATAGTTTTCTCTTAAGGATGACACTATAACCTTTAGTTAAGGTTATTGTCTCATTATCTCCAAGCCTCATTTTCTTAGATAGGATGTCCTTCATGAATTTGGCATATGAAAGCATTTTTTCAAGTGCATCTACAAATGGTATGTTTATATGGAACTTCTTAAAGACTTCAAGGAATTTTGACAATTGATTGTCTAATTTTGGCTTCTGGAGTCTTTGACGGAAGTAAGTAGAAGGTTTGTACATGTTTCTCTTCTTTGGTTGAATCACTTCCATTTTAGTACTCTTTTTATCCACTTTTTCTCCTCATCCTTTTTAGATTTCTCCTTCTTTTCTAAGGTTTTCTTACTCCTCAAGGCTATTGCTTTAAAATGCTCCTTACTTTCTCTTTTTGGATTAACTTCTGTGTTGCTTGGAAAGTTACCTTGATGCCTTTGACTTTTGGTTTAGGCCAATTACCTCATTTGATTATCCAAATTTCGGATATAAGTCCCATTAGTGGACTATATGCGATCCCCTTTTGTATTTACTGAATGGATTAAGTCTTTTATCATTCCTATTAAAGTACTTGTGTTGTCCTTACTAGATGGCTTCTTCTCCTGGGCTTGTGGTTGTTTTGGTTGTTTAAAACCTTGTTATGGGAAGGGTTGACAATTGAATTGATTATCACCTAGATTTTTGTTATCATTCCATGACAAATATGGGTGGTTTCTCCATCCCAGGTTGTATGTGTTTGAGTATGGGATACCTTGGTGATTTTGATTGTTAAAATAGTTTGCTACTTCAAGAATGTTCACATGCATTACTAGAATGGGGTCCATTCCAATAATTAAACATCATGAATAGGCTTTATATCATATTTACCCCTACACTTCCACCATCTAACTTCACAGTTAAACATAATAGTATAGCATTTGTTTGAACTTGCAATGCTGCTATGGTGTCTACATCTATCCATCCTCCTTGGATTTAGCCTCTCTACATGCCATTAGTAATTGTTAGATGTCATCTCATCAAGTAATACAAAAATCTTCCTCTTCAGTTTTACTCATTAAAGTTCCTTCAACTGCAACATCAATTATGGTCCCTGGCTGTCCCATTAATCCATTATAGAATTTTTGCACTTGCAACCAAGTAGGAAGACCATAGTGTGGGCATATTCTCAATAACTCTTTGTAACTTTCCCAAGCTTCATAAAGTGATTCCTCTTTAAATTGTTGCAAAGAAGTGATGTCATTTCTTACCTTAGTTATCTTTGAAGGTGGAAAGTATTTTTCCAAGAATTTTTGAGACAGTTGATCCCATATAGTTATTGACCCAATAGGTAGTGATTGTAACCATGCCTTATCTTTGTCCCTCAGTGAGAAAGTAAACAAGCAAAGGAAAATTGCATCATCTGATACACCATTCATCTTTAAGGTGTCACACATTTCCAATAATGAAGCCAAGTGAAGATTTGGATTATCGTTGACTAGCCCTCCAAACTAATTTTCTTATACCATTTGAATGACTCCTAGTTTAAGTTCGAAGTTGTTAGTATTGATGCCCGGTCTATTGATAGTTTATTGGGCTCTATCTACTTGTAGGATTGCAAAATCCTATAATAGTACATTGATCCTCTTATTCTACCATAACCCTTGATTAATCTTATGCTAATTGTTCCCTTCTTAAGAGAAGTAAATTTCTCTCTATTTTTGGATCAAAAGAAATAAAAATTTTCACCTATAAACTTGGGCATACAATAGAAATACTAAACAAAAATTAAAAGGTCCAAACTAGTAGGGTAATAATCATTATTGATATTTGTTATAAATAATTAACTCCCTGACAACTGCACCAAAAGCTTGATTAACACAATGCAACCCATAAGTATACAGGTTATGCAAGTAATATAATTTACCTAAGTATAGATATTAATCCTATAAAATTTTGTGTAGCTTATAACCGAGTACTAATATAACTATTATGAATGCTATTTGGACAATAGAAAATTATAAAAACTAAAAAAATAAATGACAACTAATTTTAAATCGTAAGGCTTAACAACTATGAAGATATATGAGAAAAAGATATAGAAATCTTTCATCTCCTATTTTCCTAACATGTGAATCACTAAAATTTCCCCCAATATAACCATCAATTAATTATATGATCAATTGAGTAATTCTTTTAAATCTATTTAATTATCTTTACAAATCAATTATTGGAAAAGTATTTAATAGCATAAAAATTAGATTAAATAATATAATTGTCATATATGGTATGTCTAGATTGATCTACCCTGATGATCTTGTATTTGTCCTAATTTTTGCCTATTTTTGATTCGTTTGATATCTTTTTACCTACATTTCCATATTAAACACAAATTAAGCTTGATATTTAAGCAAAAGCAAGACAATAAATGGTTCAAAAGTGGCCAAATAACTCTACTTTCACAAAATCAGTAATAGATGTGTTCCCTACCATCAAGGAAAGCTTTGCCTACTTTTCTTGACTTTCTTTATGTTCCATCACTTACCAATTTGACCATTCATTTGTTTGGGAGTTTTATTCAATGACTGCTTTGTACCATACTCCTTATTTTTCTACCACTTTCTTCTTATGTTCACTTGAGGTCACCTTCTCTTGAGATGACATCCTAAGGATAATATCTCTTAAGGATGTACAAAATCCATTTTTCCTATCATATCTTTTGAATTTGAAGATCTTGTTAATGTTGGGCTTCATTTTAAGTTCTCTAGCACCTTTTTCTTGAAATATCACTGAGATAGCTGACTTATTGGCTGGATCAAGTCATAGGTACGGTGCTTTAGTCAAGTGCATCTGCACTTGGTCAAGATCTCAAGGGTATTGTGAGTGTCATTGTTCACCTTGTACTCATACTTCCTTAGTGACCCTCTTTTGAGGTGTCTTTCTATGTTCATTCCAAATAGTGTCATTTATAAGGACTTTATTTATCATTCTACTACTTATCTCTATCGTTCCTTCATTATTATTCTTTGATCACCTTGTATATGCATCTATTTTTGGTGATGTTATCAACACCACTAATGGTAGAGGGCCTATGCATTCCAATCATTTTTCTTCTAATTGTCCCTAAAACTTTTGACCATCTATACCTTCTTCTTCTTCTCCATAGAGTGTATCTCAGTCTACCTCTTTCCTATCAATTGTAGTTCCTTATACTCCTTTATCTCTGACTCATATTTCATCAAAGATTTCTCTATTGTGCTAGGAGTTTTCTATGTTACTCAATGCCTAGATTTAGTGATCAATGATTGTGTTAATGATATTCATGCATAGAAATTTCACAGTTAGTTGTTGATTCATATCAGTGAACGTCTTCATAGAGTGAAGCAGCAACCTTCTAAACATGGCTCTCCGTGATCCTTCAATTCTCATCCTCTTTTCAAACAGCCAGCTGGTACTATCCATATGTCTTAGGTCCCCCTACTAGTTCTAATCAAAATGTTCTTCTTCATGGTATTCATATTCTCAATACTACTATCTATTTTCAAAAGATGATCGATACCACTAACCTTGATCCTTTTGATGACTACCTTATTCAGCTACACCATAAAGATGCTGGATTTTCATCTCATCAAGTTGATAAAGGTGAGTGTAGTGAAGAATGCTGATTTTATTTCTTTTCTTGTTCTTAATTGTTGTATCTTCATTTTTCATTTTCAAAAAGCCAAAAATATGTAACAACTATACATTTTGCTTTTGATGTGAAGGCTAACCTATCTTTGGAGTGAATGTTACTCGTATTGATAGATCCAAAATATATTAAGACTCAAATTCTAGCATGAATTAGATTGTAGCAAGATCTGAAGATGTAGGATTTGGCATGTCAAAGGCCATTTAATGATATCTAAAAAATGGATTGCAGAAATTCCTATCTATGGGATGGAATTCTCAAACACAGAATTTTGGGTCCAAGTGCATGATTTATCTCCTACCCATGTGTTGAAGGAAAAGTCTATTCAAAATGTACGTGAGGACATCCTATTATCAGCAATGTCTTTGGTTTCAATTGTACTTCATGTTAGATAGTTACGTTGAAGTCAATATTTACATCAAGGAAGTCAAGCCTTTTTTTCCTTTTGTGGGAAGCTCAAAATTAAAACTCTAAGGGATTACTAAGAAATCTTGGCCATTGATTTTTCTTTATTTACCTTACATGTAGTGTATGATAATTATTTTTTTCATTATCTAAACACTTTGCACCCTATGGCACTTATACCACACTTTCCCACATAGGAAGTGATAAATACTAGATCCATGGATTTACATGATTGGGTTTGGCCACCATGGGTGCATATCGAGGTTGATAAGGGTTAGTGTATACAACGTACATTAGTGGAGGTCGGGCGAAATTGTGGCTAGTAGCACCTTAGTCGGTGGTACCCTGACTAGCCCATCTCTAGCTGGTGGTGGCCCCCTTAGTTGTTAATCTTCATAGAAATAGCCCCATGGCTAGTAGTCCTCTAGCCAACAAAGTCTTAGAAAAAAAAAATTGGTTGATAAACTTATGGCCGACTAATATGGTTCTGGCCAATGAAGTGTTGGCCAATGAAGTTGTGACTGGCAATGTCTTGGCCAGTGACATCTTGGCCGATGACATCCTATATGTTGACATTCTAATCAACCTATTTCTAGTTGACACATTCCTAGTCGATAGTTCTCTAGCTAGTGATGTTATGGTTAGATAGGTCTAGACTGATTGATGGGTCTAGTCCTTCTAGTTAATTTGATCATTTTGGCTATGTTTGTGAAGATAGTTCAAGGATCTTGGAAGGATCTATTGATGGGATTACATCCTTTTTCTAGAAGGATTTGCATAACTATCGAGGGGTTTGATATTTTTCTTGTGGCTACCCCTATTCTCTAATACTTGGACTCTTCTTTGTAACCCTTTTATAAATTCATGTAGTTGCCTTTCTCATTGGAATTAAGTGATGTAGAGGTATAGAAGGCTAGACATCTTTTGGAAGTCTAGGAAGTGAGGATTGTATCTTGACCATCTCAAGTTCTAATAGGACTAGTATCTAGGTATACTTTAATAAATTCTACCCTTGACTTATGCCTCGACTTTGTCTAGAATAAAGACAAGTAGTTGAGCCTTTAGCAAGATTCTTGCATCAGTGCATCCCAATGGGTACCTATTCTCTAAGAGGACACATATTGTGGCATGGATTAGAAAGGCATTAGTAGGGCTCTATGGCCTATTTGGTGGCCTTTTCCTTTGATGAGCAGAACCGACATCAACGATCCTGCTAATACTTTGGTTTTATATTTATAAAACTCTCGCAAGTGCACGAATCATTTCAAAGAAAATGATAAGTATACTCCCAAGGTCAATCTAAGGAAGGAATATATGTTGTTTTTAATCTATTATTCAAACGTTTTAAAAAAATTAAATCCTAAACATCCTGTCACGATATTTGGGGTTTTGTGTTTTTAACCTAATAACATAAAAATAAACATAGATACAGATTTAATAAACATTTATGCAAATTTTATCTTTTATAATAGTGGAGTATTTATGGATATAATAACTAAGTTAATTATGCTTGCTCATATTATCTAGGTTATTAAATATATAAATTGATATTTATTGATTCTCTCTTTTTTATATGAATACCACCTTTGGTAGGGTTAGATATTCTTTGTTAACTAAAAAAATCAATTAACACCTATGGGTGAGATTTATAACTAATTTGGTTAATTAAATTAATTTCTTTTTTCTAAGAGATTGAAAATGAACCATTTAAATGACACGTTTGGTGGGGTTAGACAGTTTAAACTTTATTCAAGGTGTCCAAATTAAACCTAAGAATTTAATTATTCGAGTACTAACTTTCAATTTTTAATACCACTATTTAAAACATGTTGTCAATACATTTTCAGATAATAATTCTTTTAAAAACTTTTGAAATAGAGCTCCACTCTAATTGCCAAGCGATTGTACCAACAAATAAAATAGCACTACTATAAATCAGACCGAATAACTAAACCTTAAAATTTAATTTTAATATTTAAATTTGTAATGAAAAATAATATATTTCTCTTTAACATTCTTAATATAAAATCTTGAATAAAAACAAAATCAATTCATTTTAGAGATTTTTACCTATTTAATATTTCGCAAGCATAACAACGTTATTATTATATCATGTTTACAAATAGCCAGCAAAGTTAAATTTAATCATAGACAAATTAAATATAATATATAAGAATAAAGCATAAAAAATAACTGTAAAGAAAATAAAATCCTTACAGTACTTTGACGTTATTCTTGTTACTAAAAAACCTTCAAACGGAATTTGCACTTCCATTTATTGAATCAAAAAGCAAATAAATTACAAAAACATAATTAGTTCTTCTCAAAAAGAGAATTCTAAAACTAAGAAAAAATAACTAAGAAAAGCTAAAAACTAAGAAATGGAGAGAAAGAAAGAGAAGAGAAGATGTGTTTTGAGGTGTGTTTTGTTATGAAGAGAATGTGGGTATTTATAGGTGAGGAGAGGAAGAAAAAGTGGGTGGAAAAATGTTTAAAAATGGAGAAAACGCAGAGTAGTGAATGATGATGTCATGATAGGTGGGGCGCAACGGCGCGTGCGGATGGGGTAGATAGGCACAATGGTGCGCGCGGATGGGTAGATAGGCGTAGCGGCGCGCACGGATAGGTGTATATGGGTGCAGGCGCGTGAGAACCAGGCACTGATGGGCATGGGCACACGATTTCTTCCTTTTTGACATTTTGGACCCTTTTGAGCCATTTTGTCCAATTTTTCCATCTTTTTTTGACTTTTCCTCATTTAATTTATGAATATATTTGTGATGTATTACCTCCGGTATTTTTCTTTGAGTCTTTAAGTTACTTTTTTAAGCGAAAATACCTGAAATACAATAAAAATACCCGTGATTCTTAAACGACATATTTATATAAATATATATATATATATATATATATATTTAATCAATTAACATGCATAAAATCATAATAAATTTAGTACTTTTTGAGCACTCATCATCCTTGTATTACTTTACACATTTTGTCTCTCACATACACTTGTAAAATTGTTTCTGAACCTAATCGTTGTCTCATCCATTTATGAGATCACGGACCTTTGGGTCGACATGTGAGTACATGAGGATATATTGGTGTAAAATGGAGCACAGATTCTTCAACCAAGATGCATAGATATAGGCGATGATTTCTAAGTTCATTGCTTGGCTCAGTCAAGGGAACCAAATATGTCTCAAACCCCATGGCTAGACATTTCTTGGTCAATCACATCCCTGGTAGGCCACGCTGCTTGCCCATCACACCTCTGGATAATAACACACCTGGTTGGCCCATCAAGCATCTGACTAGTTATACCTCATGGTCCGAGCCTATCTGGTTGGGTGGTGGCTCAATCTTTGGAACCTGTAGAGACTCGATTAGGAGACCGACAGCTTAAAGTTTGGTGACTTTCAACTTGAGTACCCATGTCCTTACTTTTCAATTTGAGCCTTGCTGCATTTGCTTTAAATTTTTATAACTTAGGTGCTCCTAGTTAATCTAAGTATTGCTTAGTTAACCCCTTTTGTCTATCATCCCCTGTGCAAAGTACTTGAATTTTTTCAAGTGGTCTAAGCAGGAGATAGATGATGAGTACTCAAAAGAACTCAGTATATCATGCTTTTATGCATGTTTAATGATTGAATAGATTTTTATTTTCTCAGTTTTATTATCATTTTAATCATATCTATCTTTTTGAAATCACGGATATATTTTGTTGTTTTTTTCGATATTTATTATATTTAAATGATTTAACTTGAATAAATATACTTGAAGTAGTTTGTTACAACTTTGGAACTTAAAAAGAAAACATATGTAAATAATTACATATGTTTCAAAAATTGAAAGAAGTATACATAAGAAACAAGGGTTCCAAGTATTTCAAAACATAGTAGGCCACGGTGTGAAAATTTTATATGCCGCAACGCGAGGCAATAGGGTGACATCAATGCATCCTAAACATGATGCGGGCTACAACATGAAAAAGTTGTAAATTATGACACAAATGTAATGGATCGAGCCAAATCTTGTACAAACTGTGTATGCCATGGCATGAAATAATTGTATGCCACGGTGCAAGTTTAAAAATCCATATTTCTCATCTTTTCTCCAACCACAAATAGGACCTTATTTTTGTTGTAATCCATATCCATCATCCTTCTCATACCTTTCATTTATTAGTTTCTTAATATTTTTATCTTTTTCTTTTAGTAGTTTAAAGTTCTTCTATTCTATTTGGATAGTTGTTTTAGAATAGAAGCAATTCTAAGAAAAGTTTTTAAGGTATATTTAAATGTATTATTTTTAGATTATCTCTAAGTGTTGTTTTACATGCAATATGTTTAATTTATTGATCATTTATTAAACTATGCATGTTTAGCTGTAAATAATAGGGGATATTAGTAATATTATTACGCTTGTAAAATATAAAAGTAGATTAAACATTTTTATAAAATGTGTTAAGTTTTATTTCATCATCAATATTAAAACCAATTTTTGTTAATTTGTATGTTGACTTAGTTTTTTTCATAATAAACAAGAGTTAGATTTAAGTTTTAAGTTATCTAAATCTGATTTAGAGTGATACTTTTAGATATTAGATATTTACTATCGAAATCTATTTCGAGGCATGCTTTATTTCAAGGATTTTTATAAGAATTATCATTGAAAGATATATTAACGACATATCATTCATAATAGTTTTAAAATCTGAAAGTTAGTTCCAGATACTTAAATTGTAAACCTAACTTTGACATCTTGATGAGAGTTTAAATTGATAACCCCACTAAAAACATCAACTAAATGGTTTATTAATTCCTTAGAAAAATAGCAAAATTCTATTAGTTATCAATTACTAATCCCTATCAAAAGACTTTAGTTAATAATTGATTAATAAAAAGTCTGATCCCTTCTTTAGAATATTTTCTTATTAAAAAAAGAGAATCTATAATCTTAATTTATATTTTCAATAACCTACTTAAATATTGAGTAAGCATAATTGGCTAGCTAATATATCCTATAAATTCTCAACTGCATGATAAATGTTTATTGAATTAATCTATATTTATTGTTATTATATTAGATTTTTGAACCAAAACTTTTGTAATAAAATGTTTAGGTTTTATTTTCATTTTTAAATATTTGTTGAATTATTTAAAAGCCACATGATTCTTCTTTAAACCGACCTTGGAAGTATACTTATAATTTTTTATAAGTTATTCGTGCACTTACGAACTATTTTATAAATTATACAAAATTTGTACACCTAATTTTGACACATTAAGTTTTTGGTGTAATTGAGAGATAAACTCGTAATAGCATTGAAAATTAGATAACCTTTACAAGCTTAAAGCTTTTGTCTCTGTTGTCGCAGAGGAGAAATATTTTTAAATTTTTATTATCAAAATCTTAAAAACTGTGTGTATTGTAAATATTGCGATTTTAATTTTCTTTAGTTTAAATTTTTTTTAATTTTCTTTTAATTTTTAATAAAAAATAAAAAAAATTAAATGTAAATTTTATTTTCTCTTAAAATAATTATTTATCATTTATTTTTAATTTAATTTTCTTAATTTTCTTAATTCTTTTATTTCTTTTAATTTTTGTTTATTATTTGTGTAATGAATTATTTTTTGTATAATTTATTTTCTTTTACTAGCATGTGTAAAATTTTATTAATTATTATTTACTATGTGTTTAGTACTTTATTTTACTCGCTTGTGTATGGTGTTTGTTATTCTTTTTATTTTTCTTTTGATAGTACTTATTTACTAGAATTAAGTAATATGTTATCTTGATTTTAGTTACTAATGTATAAAATGTAAAGAGATTTTTGAGAAATAAACTCATATTTTTTATTAATATCTAAAGTTTTAAACAAACTCTAGTAAGATGAATGTTGATAAGGAGGAAGATGAACAAACTCAAGTTCAAGTAAACATGGGTGATGATGAATAGAAAATGATGAAGGAGTATTTATTGCCTATCATTGGCAATACTAGCTCTTGTATATAACTTGGAGAGGCTACAGGAAATTATTAGTTGAAAAATATTCATTATTCCTTGTTACCTTCATTTTAACCCTTAATGAAGACCCTTTAAACTTTATTAGAGAATTTTTATGCTACTATGTAGAGATTGGATGAACACCAGTTTAGGATGGGGTGTTTTCCTTACGCCCTCAAGGATAAAGCTAAATTTTGGTTTATGACTCTACAACTGGATTCATTAACTACTTGGGAGGTAGTTTATAGTAAGTTTATGGGTAGGAACTATTTCTATCAAATGACTATAGAGTTAAGGGTAAAAATAGCAACATTCTATCAAATGGATGGAGAGTTCTTCCATGAAACCTATGATAGATTCAAACTTCTCTTAAACCAATACCCACACCATAGCTTTCTCTTGCAAGTATAGAATCATTTCTTCTTTGATGGACTAACACATTAGTGTCAGTACATTATTGATAGTGTTGTAGGAGGAACTATGGGAGAAAGATAATAGAATAAACTTTGGAGCTGTATAAGATGTTGGGTGCTAATTCCTAGTTAAAGAGTACTAGAGGAAGAAGAGTAGGAGTCAATGAAGGTGGTCAATAAATTATTACCTGAAATTTTGAATAATTTACCATTAAGTATAGGTAAAAGAGAAGGTGAAATTATAGTGTCTCATAGTGGAAATACAAGTGTTAATAATGATAAACCTTCTCAGAAAAGAATTGGGGAGTCAACTAACATTCCCAAAAATCATAAAGCATCATAACTACACCTGCAATCAATACCATTTCCACATCGATTGAAAGAATCCAAAAAAGATAAGCAATTTTTTAATCTTTTTAATAAGCTTTCTAAAGAAAATATTAATTTACTTTTATTAGAAGTGATCAAGAATATGCCATTCTATGCTAAGTTTCTTAAGGAATTGAATACTAAGAAAATGAGGTATGAGCTTAATGATGAGTGCTCAAAAAGCACTAAAATAACCATGATTTTATGTACATTAATTGATTAAAAATATATATATTTATATGTTTTATCATGTATTTATATAAATTTGTCTTTTTCGGAATCACGGATATTTTTATTGTTTTTCAGGTATTTTGGCTTAAAAACGCAATTTAAAGACTCAAAGAGGAATACTTGAAGCAATACATCACAAATATATCAATAAATAAGTGAGAAAAGGTCAACAAACATGGAAAAATCGGACGAAATGGGTCGAAAAGGTCAAAAATGTCAAAAAGACGGAAATCGCGCGCCGCAGCCCAGCCGCGCGCCCCAGCGCCCCATGCCACGCGGGCACTGTTCACGCGCGCAGCGCCCAGCAGCCGCCCAACGCGTTTTCGCCCCATTTTTCACGTGCAGCACCCCTGTGACATCATGCTGATGTCATCAATGACATCAGCAATTCCAATACGCGTTTTTACATTTTTTTAATATTTTTTTAACATTTTTTTACTCATTTTTTCTCTCCATCCTCACCTATAAATACCCCCCTTCCCTTCACTTCAAATCACACCTTCAAAACTCACTTCTCTCTTCTTTCTTTCTCTTATTTCTTAGTTTTTAGTTTTCCTTAGTTTCTTTCTTAGTTTCTAAGCTTTTCTTAGTTTTTCTCTTAGTTTTTAGTTCAATTCTCTTAGGTTTAGTGTTCTTCTCTTTTTGAGAGGAACTTGTAATGTTTTTGTAATAATTTAGATTTTTGATTCAATATATGGAAGTGCAAATTCCGCTCGGAGGTTTTCTAGCTACGGGAATAGCGTCGAAGTTCTATAAGGATTTTATTTTCTTTACAGTTATTTTTATGCTTTATCCTTACATGTTATATTTAATTTGTCTATGGTTAAATTTAACTATGCTAGCTGTTTAGTAAAAATAAATGTAATAACGACGTTGTTATGCTTGCGAAATATTAAATAGGTAAAAATCTTTAAAATGAATTGATTTTGTTTTTATTCAAGATTTTATATTAAGAATGTTAGAGAGAAATATATTATTTTTCATTACAAACTTAAACCTGAAAATTAGATTTTAAGGTTTAGTTATCCGGTCTAATTTAGAGTAGTGCTCTTTTATTTGTTGGTACAATCTCCCGGTAGTTAGAGTGAAACTCTATTTCAAAAGTTTTTATAAGAATTATTATGTGAAAATGTATTGACAACATGTTTTCAATAGTGGTTTTAAAACTTGAAAGTTAGTACTCGGATAATTAAATTCTTGAATAATGTTTAAATTGTCTAACCCCACCAAAGGTGGCATTTAAATGGTTCATTTTCAATCTCTTAGAAAAAGGAATTAATTTAATTAAGCATATTAGTTATCAACCCCACCCATAGGTGTTAATTGATTTGTTTAGTTAACAAAGAATATCTAACCCCACCAAAGGTGGTATTTATATAAAAAAGAGAGAATCAATAAAATATCAATTTATATCTTTAATAACCTAGTTAATATGAGCAAGTATAATTAATTTAGTTATTATATCCATAAATACTCCGCTAATATAAATGATAAAAATTTGCATGAATATTTATTGAATCCGTATATATGTTTATTTTTAGATAATTATTTATTGAATTTGTATCTATGTCTATTTCTATGTTATTAGATTATATTTAATTAATCTGTATATATGTTTATTTTATGTTATTAGATTAGGAACACAAAAACCAAACTATCGTGACAGGATGTTTAGGATTTAATTTCGTTTTTAAAAGTTTGAATAATAAGTTAAAAACCACATACATTCCTTCCTTAGATCGACCTTGGGAGTATACTTATCATTTTCTACGAAATGATTCGTGAACTTGCGAGAGTTTTATAAATATTAAAACCAAAGTATTTGCGGGAATCGGCGATGCCGGTTTTCGTTCATCACTTAATGAAAGAATAATGCTATCAAGAATTTCTAATGTTGTGATTCAGCACCAACTACCCCCAAAGTTAAAAGATCCTGGTAGTTCTATCATTAACATCACTATGGGGATAGAAAGGTAGTTAAAGTAATGCTAGTCTTAGATACTAATATAAATTTGATGCCATATTCTATTTTCTTAAAGTTAGATTTGGGAGATCTTTAACCTACAACCATGTCCCTTCAGCTTGTGAATAAATCTATTAAATATCCAAGGGGAATGGCTGAAGATGTGCTGGTGTAGGTAGAAAAATTACAATACCTGTTGATTTTTTGGTTCTAAATATGGAGAAAAACCCATCCTTGGACAAAGGACTTACAATAATTCTTGTTAGACCATTCATGGCCACTACCAAGATTATTGTTGATGTCCATATGAAAATTTAACAATGATAGTCTTGAGAGAGACTGTCCACTTTAAAGTTTTTAACTCTTCATGTTTTCCTTTTATTTCTACTATTAATGAATGTTATAATGTTGATTCAATGGATACATAACATTTTTATGCAGGATAGAATGGAGGACAAATTGAAATTTTGTTTAACTATGGAAGAGGTAGAAGAAAATTTAGATGATGAGACTAAAGGATACCATGATATGTTAGATAGTACTAAACTTATAAGAGAATCCAGCACACCCTTAGATTTACCTAAGACACTATTTGGGGAAGAAGGAACTCCATCTAATTTTGAACATAAAGATTTACCTGAGCACCTTAAGTATGTATTTTTGCCATAAGGGGAAACTTATCTAGCTATTATTTACTTCTCTTTGACCAAAAAGCAAGGAATTGAACTTGTTAAGGTGCTTAAGAAATTTAAAAAGGCTATAGGATGGAATATCAGGGATATTATGAGTATTATTCTTGCTCTATATGTGCATAGGATCAATTTGAAGGATGATGCTAAACCCATTAGAGACGCCTATAGAATATTTAACCCAATCATATAAGAGATGGTTAAAAAGGAAATCCTTAAACTCCTAAAGTATGAGTCATTTACCCGATTGTTAATAGTAGGTGGGTTAGTTCGCTGCATATGGTACTAAAGAAATTTGGAATATCAGTTATGCTAAATGATAAGAATGAACTAGCACTCACTCGAACAATCACTAGATGGATGAGGTGTATAGATTTCAGGAAACTAAATTATACACTAAAAAGGATCACTTTTCCTTTCCATTCATTGATCAAATGCTAGAAAGACTAGCTAGGAGTGAATTTTACTATTTTATAAATTGTCTTTTAGGTTATTATCAGGTATCCAATGGGATTGAAGTTGACAAGGCAAAAATAGAATTGATTCTTGGTGCACAAAATTGTTGTGTATAAATTTTGTATGATTTATAAAATAGCTCGTAAGTACACAAATCACTTGTAGAAAATGATAAATATACTTATAAAGTCAGTCTAAAGAGAAATCCAATGGGATTGAAGTTGATAAGGCAAAAATAGAATTGATTCTTGATGCACAAAATTGTTGTGTATAAATTTTGTATGATTTATAAAATAGCTCGTATGTACACAAATCACTTGTAGAAAATGATAAGTATACTTATAAAGTCAGTCTAAAGAGGAATCATGTGGTTTTTAAATTATTCAAAAAATTCTTAAAATCAAATTAAAACAGCAAACATCTTGTCATGATTGTTTTGGTTGAGTATCTTAACTATTGACATAAAAATAAAGATAGATCCAATAACACTTAAGCAATTAAACATTTATCATGTAATGGAGAATTTATGTAATATATTAGTTTATTAATCATGCTTTTTCAATATTAAGTAAGTTATTAAAGATATGAATTAAGATTATTGATTCTTTCTTATAGGTACGAAAATATCTTAAGATAGGGATCATGTTCTTTGTTAATTAAAATTTAGCTTGCCACATTCAATTGGGCAAACAATTTGAACCTTAATTAAATTATGCTCATTTTCTAAGAAATTACTAAACCATTTAATTTTCCACCTTCAATCGGACTGACAATTTAAACTTTCATCAAGGAGTTAGGTTTATGATTTAAGTAGCTAGATCTAACTTTCAGGTTTTAAAACTATTATGAAGGATATGCTATTAATATATATTCAATAATAAAAAATACTGAGTCAACATACTTTTCTTCAACAAAGTTCGGTTTTAATATTGATGATATAATAAAACTTAATATATTTTATAAAAATAACTAATATATTTTAATATTTCATTAGTGTAACAACATTACTAATATCTCATATTATTGATAGCTAGACATGCATAGTTTAATAAATAATCAATAAATTAAAACATATGGCATATAAATCAACAATTTGATATAATCTCAAAAGAATAGATTTAAATATACCTCAACTTTTGGAATTGTTTATGTTGTAAAAAACCTCCAAACAAAATTGTTGCATTGTTTATTAAATTGGAACTAAAATTATTACATAAACTAAATTTGTTCAACTCTCAAATGAGAGAAGCATTTTTAACTAATAAAAGAAAAGAAAAGATTGAAAGAAACAAAAAAACCAACTATTAAAATAGTTGTGTGATTATGGGATCATTTTTACAATAAAAATATGGTCCTATTTATAAGGTGAGGAAAGGAGAAAAAGTGAAAAATTCAACTTTCCATCACGGCATGCAACTTTTTCATATCTGGGACACATTTTGATTTTTCCCTTTTTGCCTTGCATCGCGACACACTTCAATTTGCATCACTTAGAACCCTAATATTTCTTGTATTTTCTTTTTTCAAATTTAAAACATATGTAATTCTTTACGAATGTTTTCCTTTCAATCATCCAAGTTGTCGTGGCTGCTTTAAGTATAATTCTTCAAGTTGAATCATTTTAAGCACAAAATATACCTGTAATTTCATTAAGATAGATTTGTGTAAAATGAAAGTAAAACAAGTAAATACAAATCTATATTATCACTTAATATGTATAAAATCAAGATATACTAAATGTTTTCGAGCACTTATCACAACTCTCAACTAGCTTCTTGGTAGTTTCTTAGCAAGAATGACAAAAAACTAAAAACAAAAACTAGAAATTAAACTATCCTAAATAATTTTCATAGATTGACATAGTTGTATTTAGTATATGTAACAAGCATTTAAACCCCTAGTTTCCCTAGTGTATGAGTTTAGGTCACATAAGGATTTTCAAAAATGATACCCAAAAATATCAAATGTAAAACAAAAATTGAATATAAATAAAAACAAACAAATAACACATAAACAAATAAAAATTTAAAGCAAAGTAAAAAGATAAAAGGATAAGAAAAAAATTCTCATATTTTAAAATTTCTTTTAAGTCTACAATTAAAATCTATAAGATAAGTAATTTCAATATTATATTAATTAGTTTTAAAATTACTTTCATATTCAAATAAAAAATGTATGAGTATAAAATTTACCCAATTTCAACGTAAGGAATTCTAATTCTCTTTCACTCTATCCTCATAAAGCATACTTTCAATAATACTAATCCTATTTATTCAAGCCCTCGTTCAATGGTATATGCAAAAGAGTTTATGTATAGAAATTAATTAATAAGTTCGCATACGTATAAAGAAGAAAAAGCTCAAAGTGGTGCATCATATTGATTTCATGAAATGAATCAAATGAAAGGATTTATAAAGAAATCACATATTATTTTTATACCTCAATTAAAGTCATTAAATGAAAATCTCAAGTAATGCCTATTAAGAGATGAAGAAAATACAAATGACTTCTTAGGAATTATTTCTTATATTTTTTTCTTTTGTATTTAGCTAGTTCTCACAACTTTGAAAGACAATGGATCATAGTATGTAGTTTACACTATTCATTTTTATCTCGTTTTTTAGAGATATTCTTTTTTTAGAGAAAGGACCCATTTATAGATTATACATAAATTGCATGATAGAGTGAGTAGTTAATTTATGGCTTTTTATTTTATTGATTTTGGTAACCCCGTGTATATCACTTTTTAGAAGTCATGCACGAATGAAGAAAAGGGCATATATTTTAAATTTTTACTTAACTTATTCAATTTAATTAATAAAAATAAATATATGGCAATTTATTGGATGTAAAAATTCTAACATTCAATGCAAATACCTATAGAGATCATCTAATAATTAGAATTGATAAGAAGAGTGTTTAAAGAGTAGACAAATATAATCAATCAGAATGGAAAGATGATGACACAAAATATATTCTCACAAGGGTAGTCTCTACTACTTGATTCCTAAACATCGATTTTAGGTTCATCGTAATTTCAACATTTTCTCTTGAAATACTAATTATGAAAAAAAATTAATGAATTATCACATTATTTCATGCATTTTTTTAAAATTAATTTAACAATGCAAAGACTTAATCATTTTCTTAAATTTAGCTAAAGGATATGATAATTTTATAAGAATTTTTTTAAAAGTATCCTAAACATTCCTAAACAATAGAAATAAATAAATTAAAAATACACAAAAGAAAAGAAAAAATAAAATGTAAATATGAATGTGAACATATAGACATTTAAGCATAAATTTCATAATATAACTTTTTCTTACCCCCAACCTAAAACCTAAATTGTTCTTATAAGTTAAAGAATAAGAGAGTAGAAAAGTTACCCAATTGTTGATTATCAAAGTGTTTGGTATGTAGGTGCATCCATTAATACAATAATTTATAAACAGATAAAAACTATATACTTATCATACACTTCAACTATTGGTTATAACATTAACAGTTCTAAACAATGTTAACATGATTGGAAACAAAAATAAATAAAATATATATATACCTACAATGATGGGTTGTCTTCCATCCAGTCCTAATTTAATAGCAAGACCCTTCTTAGGAAACTTCATTTTCATAATTTAATATACTCAATGTTCCCTTCCTCATTGAGTTTATTGAAATTACAAAATCTACATGGTAAGTTTTTCTATCTATAGTATTTAAATCATTTATCATGTCATATTGATATTAAAACTTTATTCCCTTAGAAGTAGGCACATGGTTGTGGGTTTTAATTCACTCACTTCGAACTACAAGTATAAGAAATATAACATTAAATTTGCACTTACAATTAGATCTAACCTAACATTTACCACCTTTTTTTTAATCGCCAATGGTGATATTGACACTAAACATTTTAGAATTTTTGGAGATAACTACAATATTATTTGTAGTTGAGGCATGGACAAAATAAGGTTTGTAGAAGAAAAAGAAAAACAATTGTGTGAGACTTATTTGCAACATATTTTTTTTTATATTAAGAATTCATTGCTGCAAAAATAGAATGCAACTTATTCAAATAGGAAACCATATGAAAATATGTTTTTCTTCAACCCAATTGTATTACAAGAATCCCATGTTGCGGCTAGATGAAGAAACCATGTCGCAACATAGATTTTTTTTAATTTAAACAAAAATACTAAATAATAATAATAAAAGAAAACAACAAAAAATAACAAAAATAAAAGAAAATAAACAACAAAAGAAAAGAAAAATAAACAAAAAAATATTAAACAAAAATAAATAATAAAAATAAAGGAACAATACACAATAAATAAGATAAAAAGAAATAAAAATTATTTAGGGAAAAGTTAGTTAATATAAGTTAGGAAGTAAAAATACTAAACAAAAAGAAATAAAAGTTAGAAAATTAATAAATAAATATAATTGAAAGATAACTAATTTAAATTAGTATGAAAAAGACTAAAAGAAATGTTTTTTAAAAAAATTAAGTTTATAATTAATGTCTAAGTCAGCTAAAAAAAATAGTTAGAAAACAATTAAGATATTTATAGTTTTTTTTAGTCAACTATTAAAGTAGACATAAATTTTAGATTTTTTTATATTCAAAATTTTTTGAAATTCCTTTTATTAGTCAACTAATAATGGTGACAAAAATTTAGATTCTTTTTATTTTCAAAAATTTTGAATTTTTTTTAGCTAATAAATATTTTAATTTTTAATTTTGTGTTTTTGGAAATTTTGAATTTTTTAAAGTCAAATAATAAAGAAGACTTTGATTTTTTTAAAATTTAAGATGCTTTTATTGCTTTTGTTATAGGTTTTGTTTTATATCTAATAGTTAACTAATAAATGATGCATACATTTTTTATTTTTAAATCTTTTTAAATAAAATAAAATCAAATCATAACATTTACAACATAATTATTTTTAATATTTTGATAATAAAAATTTAAAAATAATATTATTTCCCAGCAACAGCACCAAGAACTTGGTGCATAAAATTGTTGTGCACAAATTTTGTATGATTTATGAAATGGTTTACAAGTACAAGAATTACTTATAGAAAATAATAAGTATACTTCTAAGGTCGGTCTAAAGAAAAATCAAGTGATTTTTAAATTATTCAACAAATTCTTAAAAATAAAATTAAAAACCTAAATATCTTATCACGAATTTTTTTATTGAGTATCTAAACTACTAACATAAAAATGATGATAGATTAAATAAATATTGAAGCAATTAAACATTTATCATGCAATGAAGAACTTATGGGATGTATTAGTTAGTTCATCATATTTGTTCAATATTAAATAGGTTATTAAATATATGAATTAAGATTATTAATTTTTCTTATAGGTATGAAAATATCCTAATGTAGGAATCATTTTCTTTGTTAATTAATCTTTAGCTTGACATCTTTGATCGTGCCAATAATTTGAACTTTGATTAAATTATACTCATTTTTAAGAAATTAATAAACCATTTAATTTGACACCTTTTGTTGGACCGACAATTTAAACTTTCATTGTCTAAGTTAGGTTTATGATTTAAGTATCTAAAATTAACTTTCAAATTTTAAAACTATTACGAATGATATGTCATCAATAAATATTCAATAATAATTCTTATAATAATCTTTAATATAGAGCATGCTTCAAAATAGAGATAATTGAAATCTTAAATTTAACTCTCTTTTTTATTATAAAAGATACTAAGTCAATATATTTTTCTTTAAAAAACTTTAATTTTAATCTTGATGATAAAATGAAACTTAATTTATTTTATAAAAATGTTTAATCTATTTTAATATTTCGTTAGCTCAACAACATTATTAATATTCCATATTATTTATAGCTGGACATCTATAGTTTAATAAATTATCAATAAATTAAACATATAGCATGTAAAACAATACTTAGAGATGATCTAAAAATAATACTTATAAATATACCTCAACAAATTGTTTCTATTTTGGAAAACCACCAAACAGAATTGTTGTGCTATTTATTGAATTGAAGCTAAAGTTATTACATAAACTAAATTTGTTCAACTCTCAAATGAGAGAAGAACTTTATACTAAGAAAATAAAATAAAAGATGGAAGGAAACTAAGAAATTAGCTCCTAAGAGAGTTGTGTGATATTGGGATTATTTTTACAATAGAAATAGAGTCCTATTTATAGGATGAGGAAAGGAGAAAAATGTGGATAATTTAACTTTTTACCATAGCATATAACATTTTCATGCCACGACACACACTTCTTGTACATGGTTTTGGGCACAATCTATTGTACTCACGATATGACACACTATTTTCACATCGTGGTCCATAACATATCTAGGGCATATTTGATTTTTTTCTTTTTGCCTTGCACCGTGGCTTACTATAAATTCATGTTGTGACACACTTCAACCTGCATCACTTGGAACCTTACTATTTATTTTATTTTATTTTTAATCTTATAAGTTATAATGGGTGCTTCAAGTATAATTCTTTAAGTTAAATCATTTTAAATACAAAAAGCCTGAAAAACAACAAAATATACCTATGATTTCTAAAAAAATAGATTTATGTAAAATAATAGTAAAATAATAAAATACAAATATAAATAATCACTTAACATGCATAAAATCATGATATATTAAGTGTTTTTGAGCACTTATCAATTGCAAAATTACCTCCTCTATATTTGTTTAGGGGATTAGAAGCTTCCTAAAGCATACATGCTTCTATAGGTGATTTATTAAATATATTTTAAAAATAAGTCATCATTTATGAAATTTGCTGTAAAAAGATGTTTATTTTGATTTTAGTGATGAATGCCTTGTCTTCTTTAATACTTTGAAATATAAATTAACATTTGCTTCTATAATTTTGGCACTTGATTAGTTTCTTCCCTTTGAAATTATATGATGCTTTTGATTATGCAATTGGAGTAGTTTTATGGTAAAGAGTGGATAAGTATTTTTCATGTTATATATTACCATAGAAAAACACTCAATGATGTCCAAATAAATTATTCAACCATTGAGAAAGAATTTTTGACTGTTGTGTTTTCTTTAGATAAATTTAGTTCTTACTTAGTAAGTTCTAAATTAATTATGCATTATGATCATAATGTTTTAAGATATCTACTAAGTAAACCTAATGCTAAGTCATGATTAATCCAGTGGGTTTTATTCTTATAGGAATTTGACATAGAAATCAAGGATAAAAAAGGTGGTGAAAACTTAGTAGCTGATCATTTATCTAGGTTAACTTCTTAATTCAATTCTCTTGAAGGTAAGAGTAATGAAGAAATTGTTGAAACTTTTCTTGATAAATAGTTATTTAATGTAGATAAAAATCCTTGGTATGCTAAGGTTCATCCCAAAATTATTTCTTGAAGAAGAATATAAGAGCATCTTAGCCATTTGTCATGATTTTCATTACATAGGCCACTTTGGAAGTAACAAAACTTCCCTTAAGGTATTACAATCTAGATTATACTGGCCAACATTTTTTAAAGATGCTAGTATGTTTATGCACAATGTGATAGATGTTAAAGGATAGGTAAAATACGCAAACGAGATGAAATGCCTTTTACATCTAATTTAGTTGTTGAACTTTATGAGCCCATTTCCCTCATCTTTTGGATATTAATATATTTTGGTTGTTTTGGATTATGTGTCCAAGTACGTAGAAGCTATACACACTAAAACTAATAATGATAATGTTGTTGTAAAATTCTTGAAGGATTCAAGTTTTAGCAGGTTTGGGACACCAAGTGCAATTATAAATGATGGAGGGAGCCATTTTTGCAACAAACTTTTTGATGGGGAACTGAAGAAGTACAACATTACACATAGAGTAGCTACATCATATCATCCTCAAACTTTCAGTCAAGTAGAAGTGAGTAATAGATAAATGAAAGGGGTTTTAGAATGCATTGTGTGCCTCTCAAGGAAGGACTGGGAAATCAAGTTGAATGATGTCTTATAGGCTTACCGCACAGCATACAAAACACCCATTGAGATGATCCCTTATCGATTAATCTTTGAGAAAGCATGACACTTACTCATAGAAAATGAACACAAGGCTTATTAGGAAATTAAAGAGCTAAACTCGGATTTAGACAAAGCAAAAGAGAAATGGTTTCTCTAACTCAGTGAGCTTGAATAGATTAGGGATGAAGCCTATGAAAATGCAAAGTTGTACAAATAGCTTACATATTTTTATCACGATAAAATGCTAGTTTTTAAGACTTTTCTTCCTAGAATGAAAATTATTTTATTTATCTCTCATTTGTGATCGTTTCTAGGAAAACTGCAATCAAGATGGAGTGAACCATTCACAATTTCCCAAGTATTTCCATATGATGCAGTAGAGTTTTTGAATCCTAAGACTCAAGGAATGTTCAAAGTTAATGGGTATTGTGTGAAGCCTTATTTAGAAAGAGAACACAACATAGAAGACAACGACGGAATATGGATATATAATCCTTAGTAACATAATGCATCCTGTTAAGATGTTAAACTATGCATTGGATGGGAGGCAACCTATCATTGTAGATAATATTATTTTCTTTATTTTAATTTTTCTATTTGTTTTATGTTAATTTATTTATTTTGTTTCTATTTTAGTGAACATTATTAGAATTGTTAAATTTTATAACTATTTGTAGAAATTTATGAGAAGTACACAGTATTCTTTCTGTATAATATATTTATGTTTGGATTAATGCATGCAACTTAAATTCCATATCAACTTATAAAAATGATCATCAAATGGGTAAATTTTTTTCCTTTACTCTTTATCATTAATTTATGAATTGTTATATTGAGGGAAATGTAAGTTCTAAGTTGAGGATAGAAAAAGTTACATTATAAAATTATGCTTAAATTGAAATTTTTATATGTTCACATTTTTACTTTGTTTACATTTTTATTTATCTTTATTTTAACTTTGTGTGCTTTTATTTATTTTTATTGAATGAGGAATTTTTTATTTATTTCTTACAAAATTATCATATCTATTAAGTTAATTTTAAGAAAATAATTAAGCCTTTGCATTGTTAGATTAATTTCAAAAACATATCATACAGTAATGTGATAATTAGTTAATTTTTTGTCATAAATAGTATTTCATGATAAAATGTTGAAATTATAATGAGCTCAAAATTGGTGTTTGGGAATTAAATAGTGGAGACTACCTTGTGAGAATATATTTTGAGCCATTATCTTCCTATTCTTGGTGATGATATTTTTTTTACTCCTTTAAATTGTTAGATGATCTCTATAGATTTTTGCATTGAATGTTATGATTTTTACATCTAATAAAGTGACATATATTTATTTTTATTACTTAAATTGAATAAGTTAAGTAGAAATTGAAAGCATATGCTCTTCTCTTCATTCATGCATGATTTCTAAAAAAAGAGACATATATAGGGTTACCTAAACTAATAAAAGAATAACCCACTAATTAGCCACTCACTTTATCATTCAAAACATATGAAATTTGTATATGAGTCCCTTCTCTAAAATAATTCAAAAGACTATCTCTAAAAAAAATTAATAAGAAAAGGAGAGAAAAATGATTAATATAAACTACATATTATAACCGAATATCCTTCAAAGTTGTGAAAATTGGCTAAATACAAAAGACAATTGATAGAAAATAATTTTCTAAGAAGTCATTGCATTTTCTTCATCTCTTAAAACGAATATTACTTGAGATTTTTATTTGATAAACTTGATTGATATAAGAAAATAATATGTGATTTCTGTATAAAATCTTTTTATTTGATTCCTTTCATGAATCAATATTTATACACCATTTTTTAGCTTTTTCTTCTTTAAATATATGCAAACCTATCAATTCATTTATATACATAAACTTTATTTGTATATACCTGTAAATGAGTACTTGAACTAATATGATTAGTATTATAAAGACTATGCCTTGTGAGGATAGAGTCAAAGAAAATACAGATTCCTTACATTGAGATTCCTAAATTAATATTGATATATTTTTGATTTAAATATGAAAGTGATTTTCAATTAATTATTATAATAAATCATAAATGTTTAGATTGTTAAAATAACTTATGCTCTAAATTTTAATTGTAATCTTAGAATAAATTAGAAGCATGAGAGGTTTTGTTATTATTTATTTTGACTTATTTTTACTTTGATTTAAATTTTATTTGTTTTTGATATTTATTTCTAATTTTTGCATTTTTAAGTTGATATTTGTAGGTATCATATCTAAAAACTCTCACGAGACTTAAAGTAATCCACTAGAAAAACATAGAGATTTAAAGGCTTATTGCATATGCTAAATGCAATCATGTTAATCTACGAAAATGTTTTAGGATAGTTTAATTTTATTTTTAGTATTTCGCCATTCTTGCTAAAAGCCTAGTAAGAAGCTAGTTGGGACTTTTGATGAGTGCTCAAAAGCACTCAATATATTGTGATTTATACATGTTTAATAATTAAATATATTTTCATTTACTTAGTTTTATTATCATTTTAAACAAATGTATCTTTTCAAAATCACGAGTATATGTTTTTTCGAGGTATTTCTTGTAGTTAAATTATTTAACTAAGAGAAGTATACTTGAAGCACTTCATTACAACTTTGAAGCTTAAAAAGATAACATATGTAAATTATTACATATTTTTTAAAAATTGAAAGAAGGATATACAAGAAACAAGGGTACCAAGTATTTCAAAACATAATGGGTCGCGGCATAAAAGTTTTATATGCGACAACATGAGGTAAGAAGAGAATTATTAATATGTCCCAAATATGATGCAGACCATGTCGTGAAAAAGTTATATGCCATGGTGCATATGTAATGGATTGATCCAAACTTTGTACTACCTCTGTACGTTGCGACGTGAAATAATTATATGCCATTGTGCCTTTCAAAAAATCCATTTTTCTCTCATTTTTTCCACCTATAAATAGGAACCCATTTTCATTATAATCCATATTCTTCATCCTTCTTATTCCTTTCATTTCTTAGTCTCTTGAGCTTTTTAACTTTTTATTTTAATAATTTACAAATTAGTTTATGTAATAGTTAATAGTTTTAATTCAATAAACAATGCGGCAATTCTGCTTAGAGGTTTTTCATAACAAAAGAAATTATGTTGAGGTATACTTAAATTATTATTTTAAGATTATCTCTAAGTATTGTTTTACATACTATATACTTAATTTATTGATCATTTATTAAACTATGCATGTCTAGCTTAAAATAATATGAGATATTAGTAATGTTGGTACCCTTGTGAAATATTAAAGTGGATTAAATATTTTTATAAAATGAATTAAGTTTTATTTCATCATCAAGATTAAAGCCAAATTTTGTTAAAGAAAAGTATGTTCACTCGGTATTTTTTATAATAAAAAAGAGAGTTAGATTTAAGATTTAAATTATCTGAATCTGATTTAGAGTAATACTCCTAGATATTAGATATATAATATCTAAATGTATTTTTAGGCATGCTCTATTTCAAGGATTTTTATAAGAATTATCACTCAAAGATATATTGACAACATATCATTCATAGCAGTTTTAAAATTTGAAAGTTAATTCTAGGTTCTTAAATCATAAACCTAACTTAGACATCTTGATGAGATTTTATCAATTATAGTAGTTACGAATTCAATACCTTTGTTCTTTATGGGAGGAAAAAAGCTCATCTCAAAGGTTTGAAGTGATTCAACAAGTTCTTCTATTTTGATACTATCAATGTCCTTGCTTTCATCAATTGCAGTGATCTTTTCATAAAAGTGATCAATTAATGAGAAGAGAATCTTCCAAACTATCCTAAAATCATCAATTTTCTCTCCAAGTTTGAATGAGGCATTAGTAATATCACATAATCTAGCAAAGAATTCAGAAAAAGTTTCATCTTCTTTCATTCTAATATTCTCAAATTGAGTACCAAACATGCAAACTTTTATTCCTTTTACTTGTGAGGTACCCTCATAGTAACCTCTAAAATACCCAAACTTGCTTAGTAGTACCAACATGAGAAATACGATGAAATTCATCAGTAGACACAACATAAAAAATAGCATTAATACCTTTTTTATTCCAGTTACTACCAATTTTATCTTCAATGGTCCAATATTTCCTAGGTTTAGGAGTGACAACATTATCTTTAGTAATTGTAGGCAGTTTCTAACTTTAAAGCATATAGTTCCAGACACTCTCTTCTAAAGACCATAGAAAGGTTGTCATGTGAGACTTCCAATATGGATACCCATCAAAGTAAGGTGTAGGTGTAGTGGAAGAACCCTCTCTTAAATTATCCATAACAAGGTTCTATGCACTCTATATGTATCTAGTGACTCGTTCTGATACCAAATGAGAGGATAAGATTTGTTTAGTTACAGATCATGTTAGCTAGAGAGGATTGTGAAAAAATAATCAACGAAAGTATAACAAATTAAAAATTCATAGAACGGCCAGACGTACAATCGCGTGTAAATAAATTAATGTACAAATATAAAAATTGACACGATATTTTTATGTGGAAACAACCTAGACCATACCAATGAACTAAGAGAAAAACCATCAATTTACTAGACCACCTAACTATCCATTATGAAAAATGAGACCCAATTATAAGGCCAGAAGTCAAACTACCCACAAAGGTAATGACCCCAAGAAATCTTAAAAGTCACTCATTCATCATAGTCTCTATAAGAAAGATGTTTGTATCCTAACTAATATTCCTATGAACTCTAGCAAATGAGTTAATCGAACCTATACAACTGACACCTAAAAAGTTAGTACATAAACAAAAATACAAATATGTGTCCTAGAGTAGATTAAATCATGAACAATCTTAACTAGATGATTTAATAAATATATAAGATAAATCAAAATTAACAAGGAATCATAGAAAAATTAGTTTAAGTATAAGTTCAACAAAGATAGCTTCTTTAAAGACTAATAGTCAAACCAAATAATTATGATATGACACATACAAATAATTGATCCAACAATTCAAGAACGAAAATAAAAAAGAAGATATAAGAACATATGATCAAAATATCATAAACCAATTATGCTTATAAATCAATCAAACACAATCGCCAATTTTTGATAGATTAACTAAATGAAGAAGGTTAAAGAATTATTATCTTATATTTGCAAAACAAGAGAGATTAAAATGAAGAGAATAATTCTCTTATGTGGTTAACAAAATTGTGAGTCAATGGTATGATTAAATAACATGAGTAGAAACCCTATGTCAAAGAACAATTATAAAACTACCCTTAAAAGTATTTGGAAGATCTTAAAAACATAAGGACAATATAATAAAAACACTAATCGGTTTGAGTAAACATTAGGTCAAACTTGAAAATTTGGTTGTTTGATCGATCTAGAACTAGCTCGATCAATCAATCTAGTCAAGCTCGATTGATCGACTATGAATAATTCGATCGATCTAATGAAAAATTATTAATTTAGAAATAAGTGAATCGATCTAGTCATTAATCTCGATCAATCCATTGCTCAATCGATCTTGTCATATTAAAAATTAATTTAGCAAGTTTTAATTAAGCTCGGTCGTTCTTGTCACCACTAGATCGATTGAGTGACTTATTTGAACAATGTTCCTATGTATCTAACATGAAATCTAACATATACTAGAATAAAGATACGATCGTTCAGGCTCGATAGTTTCTTCAGTTTGAAAATATTCTTGGAAGACACTAATATTACATACAAATATTTTGTTCATAAATATCACCAACACTCACAAACCTTACAAGTAGAGAAAAATATTATTATTTAGAATGAAAAGATTATAAGCTCAAAATATTATCATAAGATAGTCTCCACTATTTGATTCCAAAATACCAATTTTCAATTTATCTCAATCTTAATCATTCGAGCATGAAACACAAACTATGAAAAAAATAAACTAATTATCATAATATTCAATAGCACATTTAAAACATTAATTAAACAGTGCAAAAGACTTAATCAATTGCTTTAAATCAACTAAACACATGATCATTTAAAAAAATTAAGAAATGAACCTAAATATCCCTAAACTAATAAATAAAATAAATGAAAATAAATATAAAAATATGTTTAATAAAAAAAATTAAATAGCCTAAATTATTGTAACTTTTCCTCCACCTCTAACATAGAATCTACATTATCCTCGATGTAACAATTGTAAATTTGAAAAGAAAGATAAAGAAAATAGAAGTTAGTCGTTTACTCAATGTGATCAAGTAATGATGTAGAAAGTCAGGTGCATGCATTATCTCAATAATTTAACCACACAAACATATTATTGCTTATTTTTCATATATCACATCTCGACAAATAGTTATAAATTTAACAATTCTATATGAAATAAACATGGTCTCACAAAATCAAGAAATAAAATAAAATAAATTACATAAAATGTAAAATAAAAAAATAAAAAATACAAATAATAAAATTAAAAGAAAAGAATAATACCTATAACGATGGATTGCCTCCTATCAAGCACTAGTTTAACGTCTTAGGAATATGCTTCTTGGGAGGATTACATCTTTAGAATTTGATATTCTCAATGTCCCCTTCTTCATTGAGTTTATTACACATATGCAATTTACAAAATCTACAAGTATGATAAGATTATCTACCTATATCATTAAATCCTTTACCATGTCCATTTCGATATATTTGAGATTTATCTTCCAATTATAGGGACATAGTTTTGGGTTTTAGTTCACCCACAACTAACTGTAAGTATAATGAATAAGGCATTATCATCAATGGTGATATTGACATTGAAATTTTCAAAATCTTTGGAGGTAGTTCAAAAAATATTTTATGTTTAGGGCTTCTAGAAGAAGAAAAAGAGAATTTGTGTGGGATCTGATTTGCATTGTGTTTATAGGGGTTTTAGTTTAAAAATTCATCGTACAAAAACAAAACCTAGCGTATTTAAAGAGAGACCCTATTCATATATATTTTGCTTCAAGCCACTTGAATAACGAGAGCTCTTTGCCACCACGAGCACAAAAACCATACCCTATCTCATATTATTTTAACTAACATAATACTAACTACTAAATTAAAATAAATACTAATAATTTATAATAAGACAAAAACATAATAAAAAAACAGATAAAAAATAATACAATAATAAAATCAAATAAAAATATAATATAAAATAACAAAATAAATAAATAAAAAACAAACAAAAAATGAAAATAAACAATAAACGAAAGCAAATAACATAAACAAAAATAAGAAAGTAAACAAATAAAAGTAAATAATAATAATAATAATATTAAAATAAAATAATAAAAGGAAATAAAAATATTCAATAAATACATAACTAAAAATAAATGAATAAAATAAAATAAATAAAAAAGAAAAGTAAGTAAATAAATAAACTAATAAAAATGAATTAAAAAAAAATAAATAAACAAGAAATAAATGCTAGTACATAGAAATACTAAAAAATAATAAATAACAAAAAGAAATAAAGCTAGTAAATATACAAATAAAAATTAAATTAAATTAAAATAAAATAAAAGTTAGTACATAAAAATATTAAAATAAAAAATAAATAAATTGATTACTAAATTAATAATTAATTAAAAAATAAATTATTAAAGAAAATAAAAATAAATGTTTTTATTAAAATTAAAGTAATTTAGTAAATAAATTACTTACTAAAATCAAATTAACAAAAAGAATCAAAAGTAAAAGTAAAAAAAGTAAAAACAATTAAAAAAATTAAAAATAAAAGAAAATAATTTTATTTTTTAGATTTTGTTTACATCTTAAATTTTTTTAATTTTTTTAATTTTTTTTAAGATCTACTTAGATTTTCTTTTATGTTTTGACCTTTTTTTGGATTTTTTTAGATCATGAATTTTATACTCTTTTTTTCGTAGTCATGCATGATCAGATTATGTGTTAGTAAACTTTACCTTTTATCTATATACAAATTTGATGTGAGTCTCTAAGGAGTCTGTTTTCTTACCCTGGAAGTGTACCAGATGTCAAACCTTTTCTTATGGTTTATTATGTATGTTTATTTGCATGCTGTGAGAGTAGAATCATCATTTACTGAATATGTTACCATATATAAGGTCTTGAAATGATTGAAAATCCTTTTATATTTTTGATATGTATGCTTGTATTACATGTTATGTGTTGATTGCCATGTATGTATGTTGCTAATCTGGACAGAAGCTTGTGAGGCAAACTGTCACTAGTGTGTTTATTACGATTGTTTTCTCATATATGTTAAGTGTTTTAGTTATGCATGGAATTGAGCATGTTGTTTTGTACTTTCACTATGTAATTTTCTTCATTCATGTTTGTAAGGTCAACTTGGCAGAATTGATATAGAGCTTGCTAAAAAATTCCATGGGTTAACATCTCCACTTCTTATCTAGGTCACAGTTACTTATTTAAATGAAAAGAACAATTGACTTTCATGTAATTATTCCTACGTATGGGAATCTTCAATTAGTATCAGAGTGGGTCACCTCTATTTAGGCTTAATCGCATAGGTGCTTAATCCTAGAGCTCTATCTATACATACATACACCTTGTATGTTTTTGCCCTTTGTCACCTATGGTGTGAGGCTATTTTTGTTCCTTGTTTTCTTCTTCATGCATATTTCTTTCTCTCTCTATTTATTTTTCTTGTATAGTATATTAATTGCCTACTTGCTACTATGCCTGATTGTTTAATCCTTTCCTTGATAGTTGCTTTGACATGCTCTTTTTGTGTATTTGCCTTGCTTACTGTCTCTGTCTACTCCTTCTTCTATGGTTATTTTCATGAGCATTATATCACATTTTTTCATCATGTAATGTCAAAGATTTAGGATTTTCTTTATGTATTCTTGTCTTCATATGCCAGGTCATATATAATGCATCTTATCCATTTTACTAGGTTCGTCTTTCTTGTACCTAGTATGTTTTCTTTTGGCTCTCTATTATTCTCATGTTGATTTTTGTTCATCTTTTGCTTACTCTTCCTTTTCTTGTGCTTTAGATGTATTTTTGGAGAAAACTGAGGTTATGTTACAAGCTTATTTACATGAGTGCTTCTCTATAATGTGCTTGTTATAGTTTTCCATGTGCATCTATTTGTCATATAGATTATTTACCTATCTTTAGGACTCTTAACTTACATGCATTTATATGTCTAGACTTGTTTGTTTAGATGGAATTCCTGGTATTGGGTGTGTTCATCCTATCTAAGCATGTCTTTTGTTTCTATATTGGAACCTGGGTCATTATCACATGTTTAAGATATTTCAGTAGCATCCCTTATTTCTTTTCTCTTTTTGGGGTGCTACTCTTATTGCTTACTAGTTATTCAATTTCCTTCCTTCTCTTTAACAAGCGATGATTTGATTATTGTTGATGATCTCTTTTGAGGCAACTGGGTGCAATTTTTTTCCATTGTTCTCTCTGGAAGAAAATATATTTGGTTTTTTCTGATGATCTCATTTGAGGCACTTCTCTTTCTTTTTGGCATTTGGTCTTTTTTGAGGCCATCCTTATCATCTCACTTGTTTATTATTGTTATTGTGTTTTGTGAGATTGATGGTTTTACTCTTTGCTAACTTACTACCTGTAAAATGTATTTTAGAGGGACCATTGATGATATATGATTAGCATGCATTTGACTTGGATTGAAGTGTGCCTATTTTGACATATCTATTCCTTGAGCGTATGTATGGAAAATATTTTGTATTTTATTTGAAATGAACTCTTTCTTATACACATGCCATAACTCTGTGAATTTGTATGGATATTTTGAGAAGTTTGTATGGATTTCATGCATTAATGATTTGTATGTCTCTAATAAGATCTAGAATTCACTTTAGTGTTTCCTAGGTGCTTCTTAAATTGAGAGAGGATTTAGGCATTCTTTAGATCGATTGAACCTTTCAAGCCACCTCTAATTAATTATGTCCTTTATTTACCCCTCTTTTAGCCTCTATGTTAATCCTTGTTTTCATTGCACCTTTTTAAACTTAGCCAAAATGTTTTATCTCACTTACTTTGTTCACCTTTTATTGAGCATATATGTCTTGAGTTTATTTGCGTTACCCTATTGGTTTCATTTAAAAAACGGAATGAAAAGAATGATAATGATAAATCAAAAAAATAAAAAATAAAAAAGGAGAGGAAAAAAAGAGAACAAATAATATTGATGTTGAGAGGATGTATAAGTTGTTAAATTTTTTATGCAGTTCTCATAACAACTATGTAAATTAATTTTGTGAAGTAAAGAGAAAAGAAACCAAGTTTGAGGGTATAATTTTCATAGACATGAACTTATTGGATTGTTTTTGGATTGACAAAGGTGTGTTTGAGCCTAAATGTCATCTCTCTCCTACCCATACCTCAACCTATCATTACAAGCCTTGAAGGACCTATTGATTTCTTCTAAATTGGCACTGATATTAGTGGAGGGTAAGTGTGGACATATGAATTTATGTTCTACTTGAGTCTATATTATTATTCACTTGGTTCACATAAGCACTTATTGATGGCATATAGAGTAAACATGTTTAGCATAACACACACAATGCATGTCTTAAAAATTTTAGCCATACCCTTATTGAATGCATTATAGATTGATATCCATGTGGATATTTATATAGGGTATATTGGCTAATTGATGAATGCTTAAAAGCACTTAATATATAATGATTTTATGTACTTTAAATGATAAAATATATTTGTATTTGCATAGTTTTATTATCTTTTAAAACAAATCTATCTTACGAAATCATAGATATTTTTTTTTAGGTATTTTAGCTTCAATATTATTTAATCAATCAATATTCAAAGAATAGTACCTAAATTCATTCCATTACAACATTGAAGCTTAAAAGATAACATATGTAAAACGTACATATGTTCCAAACCATTAAAAATGGTGTATAAGAAAATAGGGATTCTAGTTGTTTAGAGGAATATAGGTCACAATATGGATAATTTATATGTTGTGGCTCGAGGCTAATGGAGTATGATTCATCGTTGTATATCGTGGTGTGGAAATATTATGTGACGTGATGTTGTGTAGTGGATCGAGTTCCAACTGTGTATAACCTATTATGGTGTAGTTTGGTAAAGAACTATGCCACGGTGCCCGTATTTTAATCCACCATCTTCTTCTTTTCAACACTATAAATTGGACTCCAATTTTTCATCGTAACATATCCCATAACTTCTTTCTTAGCTGAATTCTTATTTTTTTTCAATCTTTTCTTTTCTTTTAGTACTTTCAAAATTCTTCTTTTAAATTGAGAGTTGAACAAATTTAGTTTATGTAGTAACTTTAGTTTCAATTCAATAAATAGTATTTGCAATTCTGTTTAGAGGTTTTCTAGAACATGAACAATATTGAGATTCTGTAAGGATACAATTAAAGTATAATTTAAATGTATTCTTTTCAAATTATCTTTAGGTTTTGTTTTACATGATATGTTTAATTTATTGATTATTTATTAAAATATGCATGTATGGCAATAAATAGTATAAGATATTAATAATATTGTTATTCTTGTGAAATATTAAAATAGGTAAAACATTTTTATAAAATGAATTAAGTTTTATTTCTTCATCAAGGTTTATTAAAGAAAAGTATATAGCTCAGTATTTTTCATAATAACCATGAGAGTTATAATTAGGATTTAATTATCTGGATATGATTTAGAGTCAACTCTTATATGTTAGATGAAATATTTTGGGTCTGATTTAAAGAACTTTATTTCAAAGATTTTTATAAGATTTACTATTGAAAAATATATTGATGACATATTTTTCATAATAAATTTAAAATCTAAATGTTAGTTTCCAAACTTAAATCATAAACAAAACTTTGACACTTTTATTAAAAGTCTAATTGCATGTGGGTCTTAAATAGTAATTAGATGATTTGTTAATTCTTTATAAATAAATCAAAATTTAATAATTAATCAATTGGTAATCCCGATCTTAGGATATTAATTGGTTTGTTATTAACAAAAGAATGTGATCTCTACTTTATGTTATTTTCTTATTAAAAATAGAGAATCAATAAACTTAATTTATATTTTTAATAACCTACTTAATATTGAGAAAATATGATTAACTAACTAATATATCCCATAAATTCTCTACTAAATATAAATATTTATTTGCTAATTATTTTATTGAATCTATCCTTTATCTTATATTGTTAGTTTAGAAGTTATCAAATCAAATAATCATTACAGGATGTTTATATTTTTATTTTCGTTTTTAAGAATTTTTTAAATAATTTAAAAACCACATGATTTCTCTTTAGATAGACCTTGAAAGTATACTTATCATTTTCTATAAGTGATTCGTGCTATTTATAAATCATACAAAATTTGTATACCAAGTTTTGTCATATCAAGTTTTTGGCATTGTTGTTAGGGAACTGGTAATAGCATTAAAAACTAGCCAAATTTTGTATCATCGCTAATCTATAAGAACCTTCTAGTTCTTTAAAAATGCTTAGTTTATTTCTCACTTTTGATATTACTTATTTTCTATTGTGTGTAGATGCTTCTAGTTAGGGGAGCTTCTGAGAGTTGGATGCATAAGATGTTTATTGCCCCACATACATACATTTAGGAGGAATGGTGTGTGTCAATTCTATGTTGTCAAGGAGGAAGTACCATGTTTGTTTTGCATCCTTATTATATGTCTCATTTATGAGTTTATGTTATGTTGTTTTGTTCGTGTGATGCTTCCTTCTTCTTGACATCACTTTATATGACTTATGAATAAATAGGATTTTTAGTATGACATATTGCATGCATAGTTTTAATTCTCTTGTTCCACATGTCTTCTTATGTGTTTACATGCTTCTATGATATAGTGAGTTATTACTTGTTTCTTGCATGTATTTGATAGCCTGGCATTTGTTGTTAGAATACACAATATATGTTTTCTTTGGTAGATTGGAATGTCTTTCTCTATGTGTATGCGTAGTACGGTTGAGGTTGTAAGATTGATACACTCAAGTGTTGTTGAGGGAAGATAGTTGAATCACTAGGAGTGTGCCAACTTGGAAAATAGTTGGACTCCTAGTCAAATTATTCTTAGAGATTTGCTAACACATTTATATAGTTTGGGGAAAGAAAGTTGTGCCATTAGAAGCGTGTTAACTTGGAATATAGTTGAAGTCCTAGTGGAATTCTTCTTATATATTCGTTGACATATTTATGTTCCATTGAAGTTTGACCACTCATCCTGCTAATATGTTGTATGCACATTGCAAAGCCCCTTATACCCTCCCAAGCACGTATAGACATGAGGCTCCACGATATGTATCACATTACGAAGATGTTTTCTATCTACCCCTCTCTTTGTTTGTTTGTTCATTTAGTTTCTTGCTTGTTGCATGCTTTTACCTTACTATTATCTCGGTGTTATTCTTTGTCTTTTTCACATGACTGCGTGTATTGCTTCTTATTGTGTTTGCTCTAATTTTCTCTACTGTATTACATGAGTGTTAGGATTATTGCATTTCTATTTGACTTCTCTCCTTCATATAGAGGTCTGGTATGTTACATACTCTATGTGTGCTTACTTTGACTTTCTATGTCAAAAAGAGGGAGAAGTATGGATAACTTGTGTTTGTCTGTACATTATATTTATTTATTAGTATGCTAGTTGCTATATGGGATAGTGAGTGTAATTTGCACTGCATTATGGTTATTTGTTATGCATACACTTAGGGAAAGTATTGCATATGTTCAAGGGGAGTCAGCATACTTGTGTTCCATGTAAATTGTGTTTATTTATACTAAATGTTGACTATGCTTAGCCTATCAGTATGTACCTGTATTGGGATAACATGATAGTATATTATAGACTAAATGTTGTTTCTACATGATACATTCGTAGGATGTGTGTTTTTTTCGTGTGTGTAGATTATAGGTATAGATTGAAGTCTTCGAGCTTCATGTGTGATGTGTCACGATGTTGAGACCCTCATGTTTCAGAGTTACTTAGTGGATGAGTTGATGCATAACGATGGATGGAGCACACAAGATGGATGCCCTTGGTGTACTTTACTTTATTAGGTAATATTCTTTTATTTTCTTTTAATTTAGCTATTTTTATTTTATTTTCTTTTGTTTTCAATTTGATGTACATTACTTTATTTGGTTTCTATTTTTGTGAACAAAGTTTATGTTATTTTGAACTATTAATTTCATAATTTTTTGGTATTATGTGATTCATGAGAAGTATATAGTGATTTTCTCCATGTGATATAACTGAGTTAGATGATGGATGTAAAATGAGTAGCCACATCGCCTATTTAATCACATTGCGATATTACAATTGAGTAACTTTTATTTCCTTTTACTATGTTGCTTTGATTTACATTTGAAATATCAAGGATAATGTAGATTTTAGGTTGGATGTGTAAGAAAAGTTGCTTATGAAATTATACATTTTAAACTTCTTAAACATGTGTTTGCTATTGTTTAGTTATTTAGAGACATTTAGGCCCATGTTATATATATAAAAAAATTGATCCAAAATTATCATGCTTTTAATTAATTTAAAGTGATTAATTGAGTCTATGTATTATTTATTTGATGTATGAACATGTTCATAAATCATTGTAAGAATTGGTTTTATTCATAAGTTGTATTTCATGCTTGAATGTTAAGATTGAGATCAACCCAAAATCGATATTTAAGAATCAAATAGTAAAGGCTACCTTGTAAGATAATTTTGAAACTATAAGTGTTTTATTTTGGGTGATAATATTTCTTCTACTCCTTTAAATACTTTTCTTATTATTTCAATTTGTTATATGATCTTTATAGGTTTTTCATTCAATGTTAGGATTTTAAACATCTAATGAAGTACCACATATTTATTTATGCTACTTAGATTAAATGATTTGAGTAAAGATTAAAAGTGTGTGTCTATCTTCATTCATGTGGGTCCATTCTATAAAAAGAGAAAAGAAATAAATAGTATAACTAAATACTATAACTTTAAAGTTCTTCATAATAGTGAGATGGTTATTACAAAAAAAATACAAGAATAACCCCTTAAAGTTAATGCATTTTCATTCATCTTTAGGCACATACTTGAAATTTTTACTTAATGATTTTGATTGAAGCATGAGATTAGTAATGTGATATATTCATAATCCTCGTATTTGATTCCTTTCATAATATCAGTGTTGTGAACTTTTGAGACTTTCTTGTTCATAAACATATGCAAACCTATTTACTTTATTTTTTACATAACTGATAGAATTTGTGTGATATTGAGAGTATACCTTGTGAGGATTAGAATCAAAGCGAATTTGGATTCTTAATACTAGGATTGGGTGAGTCAAAGTTGATATATTTTTGTAATGGGACATGAATTCGTGATGCGTACTTATTTGAACAATACATTATAAACCTTTGGGATGTTGAATTAACTTGTGCTTAAGAGTTTGATTATGAAATGAAAAGAAACTATATTAGGAAAATTCTTGTTGATTTTAGTTTTTATTTTGTTATTTTTAGTTTTACTTTTTATTTCCTTTTATTTTGTCATTTGAATTATTTTGTTTTAAATTTTTTGTATATTACGATGTTTATGGGTATCATCACTGAAAGCCTTCATGAGACTTTAGCTCGTCCACCTACGGGTTTAAAATCGTGTCAAACTTAGAAATTATTTAGGTTAGTATAGTTTAGTTTATCTATTTTTTTATTTTTTAAATCGATTTACTTGCTAGAGGCTAACAAGAAACTAGTTAGAGGTTATAATAAGTGCTTGAAAAGTACTCATATTTTCTAATTTTATAGAATTTTATGTGATTATTTATGAAAATCTATAGGTTCATAATTATTGATATTTTTTGTTGCATTTAAGGTATATTTAGCTCAAAAATAGATAAATTTATCAACACTTAGAGCACTTATTTTTCACCCTAGGAACTTAAAAGATTAAGGAAGGTAAGTCTTGCATTAAGAACCAATAATTTGTTAAGGTGTGCAAGGCACAATTCAAGAAAAGAAAACCATGTGTGCACATCGTTTTGGATAAATTACTGGACACGTTGAGTTTTCTATGTCGTGGCATGGAATAAGTTGTGCCGTGGTGAGACCCTCTCGGGTTGAATTTATGCGAAGTGATCGAACCTTGTGCCGCGAGGGGAAAAAAGGTGTGTCGTAACACGCAACGCTGATTTTCACTTCAAAAGCCCTCTATACACAGTTGTTCCTATAAATAAAACATTATTTCTTAACTTTCATATAGAATATAATACTCATTACTCTATAAATTAGAGTCATCAATGCATTGTTTTACTTAATATTTGATTATTTTATTCAATAAATAGTATTTTTAGGGTTAAAAATATTAAAATATAAACTTTTTAGTGAAAATAGGTGAAAATATAATTTTTGGGATTTGTTTAGAATTTTTATGAATTTTTATGAATTTTTTATGAATTTTTAACGTAGGACTAATCAAAAGCTGTCACGTGTATGCTACGTAAGCATAGGAGCTGACTAGGCAAGCTATACATAAATTATGCCAACAAAGACGACCAATCCAAGATCTCCACTTGTGTAGTGTGATGAAACGCTATGCCATGTGTTAGCACAACGTTTAATTGAATTTCAGCACTTAGTCAACTGACCTGACATTCGTCAGCACCTCATTTGTTTGTTCTTTCCACCTATGTTCCACGCCAATCGTTACCTCAAGTTTCATTGCACTGTATGACACTAACTCAGCATATATTGACCAAACAATCCTCCCTTACCACACGTCGTGCTCTAACTCTCTTAGTGAATTTTGCGTGCCATGTGTCATGCTGTTATTGGATGGCATTATTAATTTTGCTTGTTTTGATCTCAACCTTTGATCTGAAACTGATCTGACTATCCAAGTTCCATATGTGCTATATTTAACCCCCTAATCACCCCATAAATCCTAATGAACCGTAATTAACATGATTTTTATCAATTTTTGGAGCTAAGAGAGAAAAATAAAGAAAAATTCAAAAGGATATACGATTTTAGTGGAGATTCAAGAAGATATTGATTATATTTCTTCTTCTACTTCTTTCTTTATCAACTTTTATGAAAAATTTATGTATAGTTAATCTATTAATCTATGGGTCTTATAAACCCAATTTTTACCAAGTAATGATTTAATATTTTATCCCAATTATGATTTTAATTTAATTATATTATTTAATCTAATTTTTATGCTACTAATTGTTTGACCCACAATTTATCTATAAAGACAGTTAAATAGATTTAAGAGAATTATTTAATTACTTATCTTAATTAAATAACATGCATAGTTTCTAGGAAAAGATGTATGATTCTTATGTACGTAATCCATAATTGATGAACTTAATGAGTAGTATGAAATTTAATTAGCATGAGAGTGTAATTAGGTTAATTATTATATGGTGTGTAGTTTACTTAAGAGAGAAATACATGCTAGATTAGATTCAATTGATCATGTAATTGATTAATAATTATATTGGAGGGATTTTGGTGATTCATATGTTTAGAAAATTAGGGGATTAAGTATTCATAGATATTTTCTCATATATCTTCTTAGTTATCAAATTTGATTTAATTAATTATTGTTAATTATTTTTAGTTATTTTAATTTTTCTTTCTTAAAATATAAAAACACTAATTTTTTTATTTTTTTGTTTTAAAAATTAGTTTCTAATAACATAATCTCCGTGGGAACGATCTTTTCTTATCATTATATTATTTTTTGCGATACATATACTTTCATATTCATTGAACATAATTCGTGTCCAATCAAATACAATTTTATAGAATATTATTTTCAAGCTATCAGTTTTATTTTCTTGAATATTATTTTTATTTTCAAACACAAAATAGAATAGATTCATAATAGATTGTTGGTAGATTTTTAGATGGTTTTCCAAATCAAGAAAATAGAAAAGATATCTGACTATTCAAGAGAGCATTGAAGATCAAGATCATAATTTCAGAGGAAGATACATCATCCATCCTTATTTGGTATTGTATATTTGATTTGTAATATTTTATCTTCAGATTAATCTTTTTGTATTTTTTTTTAATATTTAATTGCTATTTTTAATCGCCTGATCATAGAATTTAAATTAAATATATTTGGCTAATATTTAACTATGGAAATTTAGCTATGTTGTTATGCTTGTATAAATTTATTTAGGTGAATATTTTTATAAAATATATAAAGATGATTTCTTTATTCAAAATTCGTTACAAGATTTATTTATGATTAATTTGTTAATAACTTATTTTTTATAACAGATTTAAAATATGAAAATTATGTTTCAAAAACATCACGTAGATCTAATTTGGATAACTTAAATAAGAGTTTGAATTAATGACTCTATTATAAGTATTAATTTAAATAGTTTGTTTTTTTATGAATAATGCATAATTTAATCTATTATTAATGACTCTCGATAAAATACTTAAATTAAAATTATCTTAACTAACAAATTTTTTCATACATAAAGAAAAAATCAATAATCCAAATTTATATTTTAATTAATCTAATTAATTATAAACAAATATGGTTAACTAACTAATTATTTTTATAAATTCTCCATTGATTATTAATTTATATCAATCTTAATTTGTTTGAATCGAATTCATATTTAAGTATTTTAATTATTTTGTTATTAGATTAAGATTTTTTAAATCAAAACATTGTGATAAAATGTTTTGGTTTTATTTTCATATTTTTTAAATTTTTTAAAAATTTAAAGAATTATCTAAAATCACGTCATTTTTCTTGAGATCGACTTTGAAAATATATTTATCGTTTATTATAAATGATTCATGAGCTTGTGATCTATTTTATAAATACAAAATATATACATTAAATACTCTTGAATATATGTTCGAATAAGTTTCATATTTGAATATTTGTTTAATTTTGAGTACAATTTGAGTACGAGTCAAAAATAAAAGTTGTTTTTTTTAGCATAATAATATTGGCACATCTATTTTTATTACACTTTAATGTCTAGATAGAGTGATCAATAATGAATTATTATTATGATAATAATAATTGAGATAATAAAAATATGATAACCTTTTTTAATTATAAATGATGGCTTTACCGTATGTTAATTTTGTGTTCTAGGTAACATAATATAGTTGCGATCCGTGAGACCTGCACATAAAGATAATTGAGACATTAATGTGTTGTCTTTTAAAAACACTCTAATGCTTATGAGAATATGGGTAGTTGTAGAGTATTAATGGAGGAGAATTATGACATCTCTCTCGGTGTCAATGGGAAACAAGAAAGGTGTAGAAAATTGTTGGTTCTCAATTGTGAATTATATATTTTGTGTGCAATGAGTGAAATGAATATACATAGTAGAGAATCTTGCATACAACGGATACATCAATAGATAATGAAACATGTTTATTTTAATTCTTTATTTTTATAAAAATTAAAAATGTAAGTATAGATGAGATCAATGATTAATACTAAGGGAAGACATACAGCAAATTGTATATAAGATTTTTTCTATATATAAAGTTTAGATTTTAGTTGATACGTACTCCTTACCCATTTATATAGTTTTTTTTTTGTAGTATTTTCATCATCTCTTCTTAATTATCGCTTATCAATCATTTATCCCTGAAAAGGATATCCAAGAAATATATTCGTTTGACAATTTAGCACTCATTGAGTTTATTTGTAAGTCATCCGACAAATCAAATTACACCAGGTGACATTATTTATTTACACCTAAGTTAAAGGATAAAAATATCTTTAATATCGTCGATAATATTTTTATTTCAAATTTCTTGATATCTATTAATATTTTTCGTAATAATCTAAAAAAAATATTAATGTAAATAAAATATCTATAGATATCAATTAATAATATAGATATTATCGATAAAATAATGAATAATAATGATAAGATGTTGTTTATAATTAATTTTTTTAAATGATTTACATTAAATATTTTTATTTAATTTTATTAATCATAAAATTTATTAATTTGAATAATTATTTGGAAAAAAAACTATTTTAAACTTATAACCATGAAATAGCACCTCTTATGTTTGTTTCTTAAGTTTTCACTATTAAAAAAAAGTATATCACATTGTTTTATTTTCAACATCATTTAATTACATTATTTCATTTTAAATATCATTTAATTAGATTTTATTTAAATTAAAATAAAATCATTTAAAACAGTTAAACTTAACATTATTTTATAAATAAAAGAACATCGTTCAATATTATCATGATGTTATTTTTATTATTATAAATGTTAATAATATTTTTTATAATTTTCTTAATATTTTAAATATTTTAATTACATATTTCATAATTTTTTAATTTATTAGTTAAAATAAATATAAAATATATTTATATTTATATACAATTAATTTAAGAAATAAGTAATAATATTTTTAAAAATTTATTAAAATTTTATTTAACTATAATGTTTTAATTTTTTTTTAATATTTTTATCAATAATAAAAAATATCTTTTACGTATCCATAAATTTTAATCTAAAAATGTAAGCGAAATCGATATTTCAGAAAAAAAAAAAACGTTTTATTTGAAGAAATTACTGAATGATTTATAAAATGTTCCTTAATTCTCAATAATTATGTGAGTATGAAATACTACTACATTAGTTATAACATACCACATCATTAAAATAATTTAAAAGTGAAAAGGTTATATATTTTATCAATATTTTTTTGTACCTGGTTATATATTTTATCAATATTTTTTTGTACCTTATAATATAATTAATGGGAATTTAATATATATATATATATAAGTATTTATGGGAATTTAATATTTTGCTTATTTGTGAATCAGAATCAGCTAGAAATTGAGATTCACGTAAGAGAGTCGGTGCTCCTATTTTCAATCTAAAAAATAATAATAAAAATAATATATTTAAAATTTATAATTATAAAAACAATATATTTTTATATTTAATTTATTAATTTTTACTTATAAAAAGTATAATATTATATTTTATATTTAAAATTATTAAATTAAATATATTTTAGATTTAATCATGATATTTAGATCTATTAAATATTAATGTTATTTGTATTTGTATTTTTATTTTTGTTGTTATAAAAGATAAAGATATTAATATAATACAAATTATTATTATTATATAAATATTTTATTAATAAAAAAATTATTTAATAATAATAACATTAATTTTAATTAATATTAAAAATAAAATAAATATTTTATATATTTTTATTATAATAAAAAAAATTACTTATTATTTGATATATTGACAGAGTCGGTCGATTTAGATTCACGTGCATTTGCAACCAAGTCTACTGACAATGTGGTTGAACTGGGTCAGAAACTCACGTAAAACCCACCGTTTCGTTCACCTATTCTTTTTTTTTTTTTTTGGCTAACTGTTGGTTTTTAATAAGCAGTTGTCATAACATAAATTTATTAGTTATTTAATAATTATGTTAAGAAAAAAAATTTAATTTTTTTACTTTACTGTATTTTATATTATTTAAATTATTATTGAGATATTATTTTAATAAATTATTTTTATAATAATCAATAATAACTAAAACATTTATGAAAGATAAAATAAAATAAATTTAAAAATTTGATTAATTATCTTTATATTTCTATTTTTAATTATAAAATGATTAAATTATAAAAAAATAATGAAAAAATTAAATTATTTTAATTAATATAATTAAGAAAATTTATACCTATTTTTCCCTTTATATGCCAAATAACTTCAAAAAAATCTAGATAAATTATAAATTGATCGTACGGTATTGATAATATGGTGATCTCAATTAATAAGGTAAAATATAAATATAATATTTTATTTTAAAATTACAATTATTCAATATTTTTATAAAAAAACAAACAAAAAAGTTAATAACGAACAAAATTATTATCGCAAATATTCTTGAGATTTTACTTTTCTTCAAAATTACTCATGAGTTTTATTTAATATCCAAACTACCCTTGAACGTTATCAACATTATATCTCTGTTTAACATTAGGATAAAATGTTAATCTCACCCCTATACATAAATCACTTTTGCGTCAATTTTTCTTCACGCAAGCTCGTTTCTTCTTCTCCCAGCCTCACCGCTACACTTCTAGCCTCCCTGATCGCTTATTCCAATCACTCATTCCCTCACTGGATGACTTATTCAAATCCCTAAACCTCACGGATATCCTTCCAACCATCAACTCCTTCGCCGTTATCGCAAATACCCCTGTGAACCACCTTCACGAACCTATCATTTCACCCTTACCCTCACCGGACAAGAACCCATCATTTCACCATATCCATTATGCGACTCATCCTCACGCGAAAATAGAACCCATCACCTGTTGCCCTAACGCGACCCATCGTTACAATATAACAGGTATAAGTTGATTGATTTCATATTATTTGATATATATTCTGTATTTGGTTCGTTTGGATAAAAATTTGTTTTTAAGTACACTTGCATATATTGGAGCAGAATATCGTTTCACCATATTTGATTATGGATTTCATCTTCTTTTTAATTTTTATTTTAGAACCTATTCTTTAACAATATCTTGCTTGTATTGATGATGTATAATCTTTATTTCACAACCCACTGTATGGTAGCTTGCTCTGATATTCTAGTTGTAATATTTTTTTTTTGTGAAGTAGCTTATCGTTTTTATGATTTTGAAGAACCTAGGGGTATTTTTGAAGAATAGCAAAACCTTAGGAGTATTTTTGAAAATAGAAAAAAAAACTCAAGGATATTTGCGAAAATAGAAAATATTTTCAACAATTATGATTTAACATAATAATGATTATAAACAAAACTAGATTTGTGTGCTTTGTTATCATAATATTGTGTGGGAAAATGGGCCCATTGTTGACATTATATTGTGTGCTTTGTTTTGCATCAAGTTCATGATCATATGTTTGATATTGTGTGTTAATGTTCATGAGTAGTATATTTTTTGAAAATACTTTTGTTTGTTATATAGGGTAATAAAAATGAGTGAATGAGCCAGTGTGTATGTTCATCTATTTGGTGAAGTTAGATGGGCTGATCATATACCTTTTGATGAATATAGTCTCATTTTTTGCTTCCATGATGCTAAAAGGGCCATTATGAATAAGGGATTGACGCTTAAAAAAGAAGACTTTAGGATTGAAGCAAATAAAGTTGATAGTGATGAACGAAATGTATTAAAAACCAATAATGAATTACAGGAATTGATGAAGGATTATAGGGATAATAAAAAGCAAAGGCTTGACTTGTTTGTAGAATTTAATCCTTTGGAAGTGGTTTTCTCACCTCCCATGTTAGAATATCAGAGTTTCAAGGGAACACGAGCTATATTACCAAACCAAACACAAAATGAACCACCTTTTGAACCAACAAATGAACCACCTCACTTTGACATTGATGAACTTAACCTTGACTCATTTGAGCCATTCCCAACTAGTAATAGCCAAAACGAGGGTGAACCTTCAAGGAATTGTGAAAGATTGAAAAAATATAAAGCATAAATAGTTGTTGAAGTTGAAGATGAACATTACGATGGAGACGACAAATGTTTTTGGAGCAATGATGAGGAGGATCCTGATTGGCATGATGAAATTACAATAAATGATGAAGATGATGATGAAATTTATGATGCTGATGATAGTCTTCGTGACTTAGGGGATGAAAATGCCCATCATATCAGTGATACTGACTCAGAAGATTATCGAGGAAAAAGTGCTAAAAAAGTCAGTTGTCAATATGAAAAGAGGGAATTTAAGAGAAGAAGAGATGGTAGCATTGACTTCAAAGTCGGAGATACATTTAAGGATGATAAAGAATTTAAAGTTATCTTACAAGAATACATTGTTCAAGTTGGGTACCAGTGTGAGAAGGTTAAAGTTGACAAAACACGAGTAACTACAAGGTGTAAAGCACCTGATTGTGGTTGGAGGATACACGCTTCTGTTGGAACTAATAAGAAAACATTTATGGTTAAGACGCTTGAGCCAGCAGACAATAAAGTGAGACATAGCTGTTAAAAAGTTGAAAAAACAAAGATCTGCTACATCCCTTTGGTTAGCTTCTCAATTAAAGGACTTAGTCATGGGAAACCCTAATGTAAGTATTTTTATATTGTCTACTGAGTGTAAAAGAAGATGGGCTATATCTGTATTTGACTTGACATTGTATAGGGCAAGAAAAATTGCTTGTGATGGAGAATTGGATGACCATATTGGTAGTTTTTCAAAAATAAGGCAATATTGTCATACAATTTTAAGAACTAACCCTGGATCAATGGCAGTTGTTGATACTCATATTCCAATACCAAATGTCAGCCCTTGTTTTAGGAGATGTTTCATTAGCTCATCTGCTTCAAAACAAGGGTATTTAAGTGGATGCAGGCCTTTCCTTGGTTTGGATGGATGTTTTTAAAGGGTCCATATAAAGGTGTCTTGATGGTTGCTGTTGGATTGGATGCTAATGGAGGTTTGTTTCCAATTGCCCTTGCTTGGGCTGAATCCGAAAATAGTGAAACTTGGATGTGGTTCATGGCTTTATTAGACCAACATACTGGGGAGTTTGAAAAAAGAAGGATGTGCTTCATGTTTGATAGACAAAACGGTCTCGTTGTAGCAATCAATAAGTTTTTCCCAACTTCATATGTCAAATTTTGTGTTAGGCATATTTATGCCAACTTGAAATGTAAGCATCCAAACATGAAAATGAGATCTTTATTTTGGGCAACATCTAAAGCAACTAGAACAACTGAATTTAATGATATGATGAATGAAATTAAGAAAGAAGAGCCTCAAGCACATGAATATTTAAGTAAGATCCAAGCTTCACATTAAAGTAGACATACTTTTGATGATGATGTAAAGGTTGAGCACGTGACCAATAACATGACTAAAATTTTTAACAATTGGTTGAAAAGAGTGAGGTCTAGACCTATTCTGAATTTATTTGAAGAGGTTAGAAGAAAATTGATGCGGCTAACAGTGAAGAGGAATGAAGAGGCTTTGAAGTGGACTACTCATTTTCCACCAAATGTAATGAAATACATTCTTCAAAGAAGAAGGAAGAGTTCTAAAGGTCTTGTATGCTGGAGATAGAATATTTGAAGTATTGGATGGTTGTAACATGTTGGTTAATTTAAATTAGTGGACATGTAGTTGTTATGGGTGGCAATTGAGTGGTTTACCTTGTAAGCATAATGTTGCTTGTATTATGGATAAAAGGTATAAGATTGCGGAATATGTACATCCATATTTTACAAAGGCTTCGTATTTGAAGACATATTTCTCTTTGCCCCGTTCCATCTGAAAAAGGAGTGTGTTATGATGCATGGTGAACAACAAATACTTTCACCAATTTATAAACCAAAGAAAGGAAGACCACCAACTGAGAGACTGATAAGTGCTCAAAAAGTACTAAAATTACCATGATTTTATCTACATTAATTGATTAAAAATATATATATTTATATGTTTTATCATATATTTATATAAATTTGTCCTTTTCGGAATCACGGGTATTTTTATTGTTTTTCAGGTATTTTCGCTTAAAAACGTAACTTAAAGACTCAAAGAGTAATACTGGAAGCAATACATCACAAATATATTAATAAATAAATGAGGAAAGGTCAACAAATATCGAAAAATTGGACAAAATGGGTCAAAAAGGTCAAAAATGTCAAAAAGGAGGAAATTGCGCCGCCACGCGCGCCCATGCCCACGCCCGTGAGCGCCCACACCCACATCCACGCGTGCTTGCTTCCATTTCCGCGCGCACTCCTGCTGCCTCGCGCGCGAGCCGCTGCGTGCCACAGTTGCCCTCCATGCGTGCCATTGCCATTTCGCCCCATTTTCGCGCACAACCGCCCCCATGATGTCATGCTGACGTCATCACCACACCTCAAAATACATTCTCTTCTCTCTTTATTTCTCTCATTTCTTAGATTTTTTAATTTTTTTAGCTTTTCTTAGTTAATTTCTCTTAGTTTTAGAGTTCTTCCCTTTTTGGGAAGAACTAGTTATATTTTTTTGTAATTTATTAGATTTTTGATTCAATAAATGGGAGTGCAAATTCCGTTTGGAGGTTTTCCAGCAACGGGAATAGCATCGAAGTTCTATAAGGATTTTATTTTCTTTACAATTATTTTTTATGTTTTATTCTTACATGTTATATTTAATTTGTCTGTGATTAAATTTAACTCTGCTGGCTGTTAGTAAACATGATGTAATAATAACGTTGTTATGCTTGCGAAATATTAAATAGGTAAAAAATCTCTAAAATGAATTGATTTTATTTTTATTCAAGATTTTATATTAATAATGTTAGAGAGAAATATATTATTTTTCATTACAAACTTAAATCTGAAAATTAGATTTTAAGGTTTAGTTATCCGGTCTGATTTAGAGTAGTGCTCTTTTATTTGTTGGTACAATCGCCCGGTAGTTAGAGTGAAGCTCTATTTCAAAATTTTTTATAAGAATTTTTATCTGAAAATGTATTGACAACATGTTTTCAGTAGTGGTTTTAAAACTTGAAAGTTAGTACTCGGATAATTAAATTCTTAGGTTTAATTTGGACACCTTGAATAAAGTTTAAACTGTCTAACCCCACCAAAGGTGTCATTTAAATGGTTCATTTTCAATCTCTTAGAAAAAGGAATTAATTTAATTAACCAAATTAGTTATCAACTCCACCCATAGGTGTTAATTGATTTGTTTAGTTAACAAAGAATATCTAACCCCACCAAAGGTGGTATTCATATAAAAAAGAGAGAATCAATAAATATCAATTCATATCTTTAATAACCTAAATAATATGAGCAATCATAATTAACTTAGTTGTTATATCCATAAATACTCCACTATTATAAAAGATAAAATTTGAATAAATATTTATTGAATCTATGTTTATTTTTATGTAAGTAGATTAAAAACACAAAACCCAAAATATCGTGACAGAATGTTTAGGATTTAATTTCGTTTTTAAAAGTTAGAATAATAAATTAAAAACCACCTACATTCCTTCCTTAGATCGACCTTAGTATACTTATCATTTTCTTCGAAATGATTCGTGCACTTGCGAGAGTTTTATAAATATAAAACCAAAGTATTGGTAGAATCGGCGATACCGGTTTTCACTCATCAGAGACATAGGAAAGCTACTAAAGCAGAGAAACATAAGAGATCGCAAGGATTGAAATGTGGGTATTGTAATCAATTTGATCATAATTAGAGGACATGTAGGGAGAAGTTAAAGAATCCAACTAATGAAACTCAGGTAAAATTATATCTATTCATTTATTAAATATATTTGGTTAATTATATTACATTTTAAATTGTTTGTAGGAAATAACTTCAAAGAAGATGGTTAAGAAAAAACAAAACAAAAGAACTAATCAAATTCAGGTAATGTATTGTATAACATATTCATTATGCATTACTTCTTCTGAAATGAGACTTTGATTTGTTCTATAATTTTTATTTTAAAATATGTAAGTAAATGAGACAATGAATATGATTGGGAAAGAAATCTTTTGTAACTCAAAGTTCATATATACACCAGGTTTTGGGGGACATGACATGAACTTTGTAGTTTTTTGTGTATTTAAACTCATTTATGTTGTCTCCTCCCCTTAAATATTGTAAGAATTTAGATTGTAATATAGACTGTGAATGTGGATGCGAATTGTTATTGAGCAGGTTAGTATAAAATATGACCGTGGATATGAATATTAACTGTTATTGAGTAGGTTAATATGGTATGAAAACGAGAATGTGGATGTGAATGTATGATTTGTAATATAAACTATAAATCTGGATGTGGATGTGGATGTATGATATATATTGAACTGTTATTGAGCATGTCAGGGGTATATTTTGGTGAATATATATAGCTTATTATTAATTAAGAATGTTTTTGATGATTATTTATAGCAAGTTATTGAGTGATATTGTTTACGAAGATAAATTAAATATTGTAGTAGGGGTAGGGGTATTTTTGATGAATTTAAATTAATTATTATATCAAAGGTATTTTCGATGAAGTTAAATTAATTATTATAATAAAAGTATTTTTGATAAAATTAAATTAATTATTATAACAATAGTATTTTTGAAAAAAAACAAAATCTCAAGGATATTTACAATAATATTTTAATGATAATATTAAAAAAATTATATAAATAGGAATAGAAAAAACTTTTTCAAATATTGATGTCATATTTCACGATTTTTTAATACTTCTATTAAATAATGACATTTTTTTAAAATACTTTAAACCTCATTTTTTTTAAAACGTTAAAGATAATTTTGATTTTTTTTACTGAATGTCTCGTCACTAGCTTTTCAATTAATGTGTAATTTCTCCCATATTTATTTTGTTTGATAATTTCTCCTATTTATGTTGCATACTTATTCTGTCTGCATTGACAAATGAGGCCCATGAGATATTAAGTGAGCATTGCGGTTTGGATGAAATTTAAATTTTATGGATATATTAAAGATGATGTTATTTTGATGAAAATATTGAAAAATAATTAATAAAAATTATACACTAATAAAATTATAAAAAATATTAAAACAATTAATTATTTATTTTTTAAATTTATTTATTTATTTTTAATACATATAAATATAATATATTTATATTTATTTTAAACAGTAAATTAAAAGGTTATAAAATAGATGGTAAAAATAATTTAAATTAATAAAATTAAATAAAAAAAATTAATGATAAATTATTCATTAAATATTTTACAAAATAAATAAAGTTAATAATAAATAATATTTTATGGATATTATTTAATATTTTATCAAAATATTTATATTATTAATTGATATTTTATCAATATTTTTTTATATTACAACGAAAATATGTATAATCTGTAAAATACATATATTATCCGGACAAAGTATATATTTTCAGTGTTGCTGCTATGAATGCATATAAAAAATGTAAATTAATTAAGATTGTTGGAGTTGGTTCACTTTGATTTCTGTTTCCAGTTTTTCATAATAATAAAAAAATTAGCTTTTTGCTTGGGAATTAATGACCATCTTGTACATTATCATTAATACAACCATTAACTTTAATATATATATATATATTAAAACTCTAAACGAGTAAATTTCTTTAAATAAAATATCATCTGCGTAATACCAAAAGCAATTTGGTCCCCGATATAAATTGTCAAATTAATTATTATTTTACACTAACTTTATACACCTAAAATTATTCTTATCTTATCATCAAATGCCGCGTAGTTTCCATCTTGTATCTGTTTATTGCAAACGTTGCCGTGATGTGCGCTAATTTTTGCTGGCTTTTGACCGTGCTGTCTCTTTTTCCCAAAACCGCCTGCTTTTTCCTAGATCTAAAGAATATGCGTACTCTTTTTAAGTTTTTAATTAGGATGGATTTATTACCGCATCTTACTGTTTATACATCATATTTATTATTGATTTTAAAAATTAGTAAAAATATTTTAAATAAATTTTAGTTTTTATATAAAAAAATATATTAAGAGTAAAATAATAATTTTTAAATTTATAATGAATATATTACAAAAATAACCAAAAGAAAAAAAGTGTATTAATAATCACACCCTTTAACTATATATTTTACCCTTTTAAGTATATATATATATATATATATATATATATATATATATTTTATATTAAATGATATTTTTTTATAATTTAAAATAAAAAAATAAATCTTACCATCATACTATTTAAAGAATCACCTTTAACAATACACTTAATCTATCTAGCACTTTAATAAGCATTATCTTTTTTTTTATAAGGATAGGAATATTGTTGTAAATTATTATGAATAATTTATTAATGATATTTTATTTAATAATAATTACAGTAAAATTTAATTAATATTAAGAGTAAAATTAAAATTGTATAAATTTTTATTTTATAAATTAAAAAGTAATAATAATGATAATCTCTTTTTTTTTATTTGTTGCTAGTCTCTTTTCTAGTTTTACTCGGAGACCACCGATTGCGCTTCAATAGTGGATACAAGTTTTGGGGAGAAAAAATAAGTAAAGGGTACGATGGTGATTAATTATGATTAAAATTTATAAAACTCAATTAAGTTTTAGGTATATATATGTTTATTAATTATTGAAAAATATAACAAAGTTTAAAATTTGAAAAAATCAAAAATAAAATAGATAAACACAACAATTCAAAAAATAAATACATTTTTTTTACTTCTATTATAATTTTTAATAGTGAGTAAACTTTTAATATTCTTACTAAAAGATATTAGATTTTTACCCACTTTAATCATTATTTACCGTTACTATACTTAATCCTAAATTAAAGATAAGTTGTAAATTTTATATGAGAAATTTTGAGCCATGCTTGTATATTACATATATATATATTTAAAATTATAAAATACACTACATACCCACGTACTTAACTCATTTATTTTATTTTATTGTCATGAACACGAAAAAACAGACGCTAAAATATTAACATCATCATGATTGTCACTTTATAATACCAATAACAGTTTCAATAATTATTTGGCAAACATAAGCGTTGTGGTGATAAATTGTATTTAATTTTACACTCACATTCACATTCAAGCTAAATATTGTATATTACACTATACAAAATAATCATAAATACCTTTTTAAAACAAGGAATAATGTAACTTACAATAGTTGGATTGGGTGAAAATACTAAAATACTTCAGAACATGCCATGACTATATCTGACATTTGATTTGCATTTTTATTTAACTTTTACATTTTCTCTTATGATTTCAATAGATAAGATAAAATCATGACGTAAAACATGACTTTAAAGTTGTGTTCCATGGCATTACCCATGCAAATATGGGTGTTTTAGATATCAAATATGATTTCATGTAAAGAATACAAGTTTAAGACATGTGTTTGCACATGAATTGTTTTTTTTTTTCAATCTGTTTATTTCTACAACATGTTTGAATTTATGTTACAATGGCAAACAAATAAAGAATGAAATGTTAGACAAAACTTTGAATCACTGCTATAAAAGAGGATTTTAAAATCGATTCACCTTGTGAATCGATTTTACATGTAAAGATTTTTTTTTCTCAATGTTTACTCCATCATGTATTCAATATATATAGCATAAAAAAACCAAAATATAATAATAATATAAATAATTGAAAATTTAAATATAATTAATTATTTAATAATTAAATTTATTATAAAAATAAATAATGTATATACAATATATATATATAATTAACTTAAAGTATAAATAAAATAATGTCGTCAAAGTGTAATTAGATTGTATGAGCAAGCTTAGTTGGCTTAAAATCACCAGCATTGTGACAAGAAAACTAGACAAAAAATAATCCATATAACAATTCACTCTCCTACATACATGAGCAAGTAAACATCCATCAAACAAACAGTCTAAACTTCAGAGACATAGGAATGGAGAAATTAAATCATTATAAATATTACCATAAAAAAGAGATTACCACAACGACATCTGAGTGATATAACCCTTCGAACTCATATTAAAACTTTATTAATCATTTTTCTATAAATACGAAGTTATCTAGAATCTCTACTAGTATTTTTAATGCTATAATGAGCTCTAAATATGAAATCAAGTGTAACTCTGATTTGTTACTTGGCTTGTATGAGTTTTGGTGCCCTTAAACGTATGGAACAATTTTGTAATACGTTCATGGGCACCAAAACTCATACAAGCCAAGTAACAAAATATGAGTTACACCTGACTTTATATTAGAGCTCATTATAGCATTAAAAATACCAACAAAGATTCCAGATAATTTCATATTTATAGACAAATAATTAATAAAATGCTACCATGATGTTGTCATAAGGAAAGTAGGCAAGAGAGATGAGATGAAGTTTGGGCCAAAAATAGGTCCATAAAACAATGCATTCCTATAAATATATGAGCACATAACCATCCATCAAACAATGGACTTTAGACACAGGAATAGAGAAATTAAATCATTAAAAAAATTACCATTATGTTGTCATATGCTATTCAAGATCATCAGAATCTTCTCCTGATTCTTCTTGTGATGATATAATTTGAACCATGTGTTCTGCCCATTCCTCTCGTAAATCATCAAAATTTTACTGGTCGTAACCGGTCTTGTTCCAACCAAAGAACTACATGTATTTAAAATCAAAATAAGAATGTAATTTCATGTATTTACAAAAAATAATTCAAATATGTTAAAAACTTTTCTGTACATGGGTAAAAAATATTACCACATCATCAATTGGAATTTTGATATTTGTGATGATTGCACTCATAAACTTCATGACATAATAATCACACATGACTCCATTATTTTGTTGTGAAACCTATAAAAAATAAGTTTACATGATTTTTCATATTCGAACATCTTTCTTATTCAATTGTAAAATTAATAAAATTATTAATATTCTCTTGTACATACCATAACTTTTGTCCATATAAGCTTATGAGATTTTTTAAGGGTAATTCCCCTAAACTTGTTTCACAACTTCCATGCCCTATTGATGAACAGAACTGGCATCGCCGATCCTACCAATACTTTGGTTTTATATTTATAAAACTCTCGTAAGTGCACGAATCATTTCATATAAAATGATAAGTATACTCACAAGCTCGATCTAAAGAAGGAATATATGTGATTTTTAATTTACTATTCAAACTTTCAAAAACGAAATTAAATCCTAAAAATCCTGTCACGATATTTGGGTTTTTGTGTTTCTAATCTAATAACATAAAAATACACATAGATAAAGATTCAATAAACATTTATGCAAATTTTATAATTTATAATAGTGGAGTATTTATGGATATAATAACTAAGTTAATTATGCTTTCTCATATTATTTAGGTTATTAAAGATATAAATTGATATTTATTGATTCTCTCTTTTTTATATGAATACCACCTTTGGTGGGGTTAGATATTCTTTGTTAACTAAACAAATCAATTAACACCTATGGGTGGGGTTGATAACTAATTTGGTTAATTAAATTAATTCCTTTTTCTAAGAGATTGAAAATGAACCATTTAAATGCCACCTTTGGTGGGGTTAGACAGTTTAAACTTTATTCAAGGTGTCCAAATTAAACCTAAGAATTTAATTATCCGAGTACTAACTTTCAATTTTTAAAACTACTAGTGAAAACATGTTGTCAATACATTTTCAGATAATAATTCTTATAAAGACTTTTGAAATAGAGCTTCACTCTAACTACTGGGGGATTATACCAACAAATAAAAGAGCACTACTCTAAATCAGACCGGATAACTAAACCTTAAAATATAATTTTCAGATTTAAGTTTGTAATGAAAAATAATATATTTCTCTCTAACATTCTTAATATAAAATCTTGAATAAAAATAAAGTCAATTCATTTTAGAGATTTTTACTTATTTAATATTTCGCAAGCATAACAACGTTATTATTATATCATGTTTACAAACAGCGAGCAAAGCTATATTTAATCACAGACAAATTAAATATAACATGTAAGAATAAAGCATAAAAAATAACTGTAAAGAAAATAAAATCCTTACAGTACTTTGTTGCTATTCCCGTTGCTGGAAAACCTCCAAATGAAATTTGCACTCCCATTTATTGAATCGAAAAAGAAATAAATTACAAAAACATAACTAGTTGTTCTCAAAAAGAGAAGAACTTTAAAACTAGGAAAAACTAACTAAGAAAAGCTAAAAACTAGGAAAAACTTAAAAACTAAGAAATGAGGGAAATAAAGAGAAGAAAAGATGTGTTTTGAGGTGTGTTTAGTTATGAAGAGAATGGAGGTATTTATAGGTGAGGATGGGAATAAAAAGTGGGTGAAAAAATGATTAAAAATGGAGAAAACGTGGAGTAGTGAATGATGACATCATGCTGGTGTGTGCGTGGCAGCGCGCACAGATGGGTGCAGGGATGCGCGCGGAATGGGGAGTAGGCGTGCGCGTTGCTGGACGGCGCGATTTCCTCCTTTTTGACTTTTTTGACATTTTTGACCCATTTTGTCCAATTTTTCCATATTTGTTGACTTTTTCTCATTTATTTTATGAATATATTTGTGATGTATTACGTCCAGTATTCCTCTTTGTATCTTTAAGTTACGTTTTTAAACGAAAATACATGAAAAACACTAAAAATACCCGTGATTCTGAAAACAAATATATATATATATATATATATATATATATTTTTAATCAATTAATGTGCATAAAATCATGGTAATTTTAGTGCTTTTTGAGCACTCATCACCTATCAAGGTTTAAAACGATTAGTTTTTTATTAAATATTACAAAAAATAATAGAAAAAACCAATATCTAGCTATAACTCTTACATTTCAACAACTGTTTTTGTATCTTTACTCAGTTCTATAGAAACTGAGTCACAATACCAAACATGATTATTGAATAGATCAATGATTACCAACATCCAATGATCTTGACCTTGTTCAAACCTTAGTGACCAAGGGATTATCAACTTTTGATTTATGTTAAACGTTAATGCCCTATCATATAATTGTTTATCTCTTATGCTAACATCATTCCTTTGATATTGATTGACATATGAAGAATCATATAACATTGCTAAATGTGATGAGTGATTATGTTGAAGTTGATAATAACACACCTTATATATAAGATATATATATATATATATATATAAGTAATTAGATAATATAAATATAATTATATATGTTCTACATAAATGAAAGAAAATTAAATAGATTGAGGACTCACCTTGTTCACACTTGAATTATACTTAAATCGATCATTTGATATTCAAATAGTTGCAATATGCACTCGATTGATATATAAGTTTGGCCGAGGTCTACACCAGAAATTTCTATAGGAAGTGGCACATTTATGCTAGATGCCCTCCCAACAATAGTCATCAAAGTGCCAACATTTATGCTGAAGTGTAAAACATATTCATAATTATACTTTTTCCATGGCTTCTTCTTGAATGACTTGGTGCATGATGATTGGCCATTAGACATAGATTTAGAACGAGATACTTGCTTCGTATCTCCTAAATGTGCCGCATTTAAGAGTTCTGGTATAATAGACTAAAAAAGTATTATGTATGTTAGTAACAATAAAAGATATAATAAAATAATAGTAGTAAACAAGTGTTATCTTTTAAGTTAAAAAATAGTACCACGTCAAAATTTAGAACAACTTGATCGACGGCCAAGCCACATACTGTCCAACCGCCTATTGGACTGTGGTAGCATCAAAAGACACAGGTAGTGGACAATCATGAAGCAATGATTGATCAATTGCTATTCGCCAATGATTAGGAAAATATTGATTATGAATCATCCCATCATTGCTCAATTTTTATACCGTTCCAATAGCAACAAAGTCCGTTGATAGAGGATGTTTCATCAAACATTTCATATTCTGTAAAACAAATTAAGTGTTATATATAAAAAAATAAAACATACAATAAGAAATAAAATAATAGATTATATACACTAGAAATTAAAATCTTACCACATATGATTCATCAAATAGAAGAGGACTCCTATGTGGGCTAGCTATTGGATGTACATTCTTACCAAAATGTTCATTGTGGTTTGATTGATGGTAAGAATGCGCAGATTGCATCAGAGAAAATGAACCATGGCCACTACTTGATTACATATGCATTCCTGGCATATAGGGAGGACCAATAGGATGACTATATCTCATACTAGATGTAGTTTGAGCGTAATGAGATTACGTGGGTGGCATGCCTAGCATGGATGGTGGCCTACTTGTCATGGATGGTGGCATGCCTAGTATGGATGGTTGCATGCTTGGCCAATATGGCATACCTTGGTTGTAGAATGATGTCATGCCTGACATGTGTTGCAATTGATATTCTTTTATAGTGGCAATCTCACTTAATATTAAGGCCTTAAAGGAGTTGAATTCTTCTTCAATTTTAGTGTACTTCTCTTTACTGACCGTCTGAGGCTTTTGTTTTGGAATGTTAAAATACTCTATATAACCATCATATTGGCTACCTCCCCTAACACGACCAGGATGGTAGCATCCGAATGCATGATATAGAGCATCTCTCCCAGGCTCTTAACAACTCTCTACAAATAATAAAGCATACAAACATATCATTCATTATTACATCAATTATTAAAAATCATTAAGACTTTGTATCAACTGAAATTACTAACCAACTTATTTAGTTCTTCTTCTCCTCGCTTATTCATCAGTCTTGAATTCTTCGTTTTGGGAGTCTTTGTTTCTATGTACAATTCAGTTCGGGTAACCGGTCTACCCAATTCAACTTCCTACATAAATTATGAAAATTTTGTTAACCATGACATGAAATTAAATTGAGGAAAATAAATATAAAAATATTTATAAATTAACACAAATTAATAATATCAATCTATATCTAACTTCAGGATTTGAAGACCCCTTAGTACGGTTAGGAAGAATGTTATGCATTTGTATATTCTGATGTTCTTCCCTAATAATTTGAAATTCATTTGTACGTCTATAATCCACGAAGTCTTTCCAAACTTAAGGTGTAATCCAGGGGTGTCTTTCAGGGATTTTGTAGAGCTCTATCTCATCAAGTGGTTCCAAATATGGAAACACATAATTTCTTGGCAATCTGGAAGTCTTGTATTCCTTCCACGCCTTATTTGCAATCTTATAACACTTGCTCTTCCAATTGTCATCGAATTTGTAACGATTTTGTAAAAACACACTACAAAAGATTAGATATAATACAAAGAAGATATAATATATGTAATTGATTATAAAATATAAGAGACTTACACAAATGGTTATCCATATTTTGAACTTTTCTGCATCGTCAACTTGAGACCAATCATTTATATTGATTGGTATACTGGACTTCACAAGTCTACCAATAAAGGATTTCAATTGTTGGCCATTTTCCCCTATTGGATTACCAGTAGCATCAAATAGTACGGGTACTCTATCATTTGGGTTAAGTGGAGCATCAAGTATATTCATCCAACCCCTTGTTTTCAAATGCCCCAATGGATCATTTGGATCTACAAGATTTGTTACCGAGGAACCAACATATGTTATGTTTAATTAGGTTGTTGATCGTATACATATATTCCTTCACAATCACTTCAAGCCCATGATGAAGAATCATCATCATCAACTAGATCATCACATACATTAGGAAATTTATTTGAGAAATTACTAATATTGGTTAATGTATCAAGCATAGGGTCGTCATCTTCTAAAGCATCAAAATGGTAAAACTCTTTTTGTGGAGGCATTAACACAACAGACCATCTTGGGTCAATTTGATCGCTAACGTAAAATACTTGTTTTGCATGAAGTGCTAAATTGAAAGGATCATCAATGTGACTTATCTTGGATAAATTTACAAGGGTAAATCCAAAATCATCTATTTTATATCCAACATTGATAGCATCTTCGACCCAATCACACAAGAAAACTGTTTCATGGAAGACCTTATAATCCAATTCCTAAATCTCTTGTATTATACCATAATATGTTCTATCAAAAAGTATAGGATTACCATCTTTTGAACTGGAAAATTGCATAGTTTGTGCAATCATCTTCACGCTACTATTTTGATTTACTAGGACTTTGTCCCTAGCTTGAGTCGTAAACCTTGATCCATTTATTTTGAAACTAGAAAATGATTTGACATCAAATTTTGGCCTATGTGCAAGCCATTGTAAACTTTCTGATATTTTATGATTGGGTTTCTTGAGTTCATCTTGAATCTATGTATACAAAAACATGAAATGTTTTAGAGCAAAGTTTTAAAAAATTGCATAGATCTAGGAACATACATGCATGAATTTTTTTTTTGTGACACTTACATGGTTGCGAAACCAATTAATAAGCTCTCGCTTATGTTCATCATACAACAATTTTTCTCCTCCTTTTTTTATAACGAGGATCGATCTTCAATAAGTTTAAATGCATCCTGTAATGTTATTAAAGATATATATATGAAGTATATATCATCGTTAATAGTTAAATAAAAAATGATTTTTGCATAAATGGAAAGGTTGAACATAACTTACTTTATGTACGGTTGTGCCTCATTATTATTTACTAAAATGATTCAGTGTGCTTTTCCCATCGAGTGTGATCAATAAAAAATTTCTTATTTCCACCAAGCATAGGGTTACTTACTTGGACCATGTGATGTTCTAAGAACAACTTGTACGTAAGATTCCCAATTTCAGTGCAATCACTAAAGTATTCAGAACAAAACTCAATGGCCTCTTCAGGAATGTAGCGTTCCACCATGCATCATTCAGGTCGATTTCTATTATTTACATATCCTTTAAGGACTTACATATTTCTCTAAAAAGGATACATCCATCTTAAGTAAGTAGGACCACACAATTGAACCTCTCGAACTAAATGAACACACAAGTGAATCATTATATCGAAGAAAGAAGGAGGAAAATATTTTCAATTAGACATAAAATCTTTATAACATCTTTCTGTAAAGATTTTAACTCGCCAATTGATATAGATTTCTTGCATATTGTATTGAAGAATGAACAAAGACGAATTAATAATAATCGAACATGTTTTGGAAGAATTAATCTAATAGTAACTGGTAATAACTGTTGCATTAAGATATGACAGTTGTTGAGCGAAAACCGGCATCATCGATTCTGCCAATACTTTGGTTTTATATTTATAAAACTCTCGCAAGTGCACGAATCATTTCATAGATAATGATAAGTATACTCCCAAGGTCGATCTAAGGAAGGAATATATGTTGTTTATAATTTATTATTCAAACTTTTAAAAACAAAATTAAATCCTAAACATCCTGTCACAATAGTTTCATTTTTGTGTTTCTAATCTAATAACATAAAAATAAACATAAATATAGATTCAATAAATGTTTATTCAAATTTTATTATTTATAATAGTGGAGTATTTATGGATATAATAACTAAGTTAATTATGCTTTCTCATATTATTTAGGTTATTAAAGATATAAATTGATATTTATTGATTCTCTCTTTTTTATATGAATTCCACCTTTGGTGGGATTAGATATTCTTTGTTAACTAAACAAATCAATTAACACCTATAGGTGGGGTTGATAACTAATTTGGTTAATTAAATTAATTCCTTTTTCTAAGAGATTGAAAATGAACCATTTAAATGCCACCTTTGGTGGGGTTAGACAGTTTAAACTTTATTCAAGGTGTCCAAATTAAACCTAAGAATTTAATTATCCTAGTACTAACTTTCAAGTTTTAAAACAACTACTGAAAACATGTTGTCAATACATTTTCACATAATAATTCTTATAAAAACTATTGAAATAGAGCTTCACTCTAACTACCGGGTGATTGTACCAACAAATAAAAGAGCACTACTCTAAATGAGACCGAATAACTAAACCTTAAAATCTAATTTTCAGATTTAAGTTTATAATGAAAAATAATATAATTCTCTCTAACATTGTTAATATAAAATCTTGAATAAAAATAAAATCAATTCATTTTAGAGATTTTTACTTATTTAATATTTCGCAAGCATAACAACGTTATTATTATATCATGTTTACAAACAGCGAGCAAAGCTATATTTAATCACAGACAAATTAAATATAACATGTAAGAATAAAGCATAAAAAATAACTGTAAAGAAAATAAAATCCTTACAGTACTTTGTTGCTATTCCCGTTGATGGAAAACCTCCAAATGAAATTTGCACTCCCATTTATTGAATCGAAAAAGAAATAAATTGCAAAAACATAACTAGTTGTTCTCAAAAAGAGAAGAACTTTAAAACTAGGAAAAACTAACTAAGAAAAGCTAAAAACTAGGAAAAACTTAAAAACTAAGAAATGAGGGAAATAAAGAGAAGAAAAGATGTGTTTTGAGGTGTGTGATGAAGTGAAGAGAATGAGGGTATTTATAGGTGAGAAAAGGAAGAAAAAGTGGGTGAAAAATGATAAAAAATGGAGGAAATGCGTAGTAGGTGAAGATGACATCAGCTGACATCATCGGGTAGGTGGCGTGAACGGATTGGGGCACAGATGGGCAGCGGCGCGTGCGGAAAGCAGTAGGGGCGCGTGCGGCAAGTAGCAAGGGCGCGCACGGGATAGGAGCAAGGCATGCGCGGGACAGGAGCAAGGCACGCGCGGGATAGGATGAAGGTGCGCGCAGGACTGAAGATTGTTTTTTGCAATATATATATATATATATATATATATATATTTAGAGAGTCAACCCATGTACAGATTGTACATTTTTTTTGGATTTTGGCGAGTGGTTAATTTTGTGGCTTTTTTGTTTGATCTTGGTTTTGGTAACAATAATATATCTTTTTTTTGTAGGAGTCATGCATGAATGAGATATAAGCATATACTATCAATTTCTACTCAAATCATTTAATCTAAGCAATAATAATAATAATAAATATACGATACACTATTAAGAGGAGAAAAACATTCATACATTCAATGCTAATACCTATAGAGATCATTAAAAAAAATTAAAGAAATAAGAAATGTGTTTGGAGTTGAAAAAATATATATTTCACTCTGAATAAAGGAAATTAGGCTCAAAATATATCTCACAAATATAGTTTCTACTAAAAAAAAATTCATAAACACCGATTTTGGGTTTAATATAATTTCTACATCTTATCAAGAAATACTAGTTATGATAAAAACTAACTAATTGCCAAAAATAATTACAAAATATTTCATGATATGTTTTCAAAAATTAATCTAACAGTACAAAAGACTTAACTATTTACTTAAATTTGATTTTTAAAATGAAAATTTTTTGTGAGAAAATATTTTTATTATTTATTATTTTTTTTAAATTCCAAAAATTACTAAATCACACAAAATAAAAATAACCAAACACAAAAAATGAAAATGTGAACATAAAAAAGAAAAAAATTATTTTTTTATTTTTTTATTTTTAAATTGTTAAATCTTTTTTTTTCTAATTAAGCATGGTAACTTTTCACCACCCCCAACCTAGAACTTACATTGTCCTCAATGTAACAACTGTAAATTAAAGATAATGAGAAAAGAGAAGAAAGATTACCTATTTTCTGAGAATATGCAAGTAGTAATGGAGAAATGTAGATGTATCCATCATATTCATCAATAAAATTCATACAGACAGATCGCTGTAAACTTCTAACATCTCAACAAATATTTTTAGTTTTAACAATTTTAAAATTATTCACATGTAATTAAACTAAAATAAACAACAAAATTAAGTAAATAAAACAAATAACAGAAAATTACCTAAAATGATGGGTTGCTTAGCGCTTAGTTTAACGTCTTAGCAAGACGTAAATTTATGGTGCTAAGGGTTACTCAACCAAATGCAATCCATGTCAACAATGTTGTTTGGTTCTTCTAAATAAGGCTTCACACGATGCCCATTGACTTTGAATGTTTTTTTTTGTGTCTTGGAGTCCAATAGTTCTACTACTCCATGTTCAAATACCTGAATTATTTTGAATGGTCCATCCCATCTTGATCTCACCTTTCCTGGAAACAATCTCAAATGAGATTTAAATAAAATAACTTTCATTTCAGGGTGAAGAGTCTTAGGAACTAGCCTCTTGTCATGATAGCGCTTAGTGTGCTCTTTGTATAATTTGGCATTCTCATAGGCTTCATTCCTAATTTCTTTCAACTCATTAAGATGGAGTAACCGTTTTTCTTCTACTTTATCTAAGTCCATGTTTAACTCTTTAATTGTCCAATAAGCCTTATGTTCAAGTTCAACTAGAAGGTGGCACACTTTCCCAAAGATTAATCGGTAAGGGCTCATCCCAATAGATGTTTTGTAAGCGGTGCGGTATGCTTATAAGGCATCATTTAACTTAAATGCCCAATCCTTCCTTGAAGGATGCACAATGCATTCCAATATTCCTTTAATTTTCCTATTACTTACTTCCACTAAACCAGAAGTTTGAGGATGATATGGAGTAGCTACTTTATGTGTGATGTTGTACTTGTTTAGTACTCCATCAAAGATCTTGTTACAAAAATGGCTATCTCCATCACTTATTATAGCTCTAGGCGTTCCGAAACTACTGAATATTAAATCCTTCAAGAATTTAACAACAACATTAGCATCATTGGTTTTAGTGGGGATAACTTCTACCCACTTGGATACATAATCCACAGCAACCAAAATATATTGAAAACCATTGGATGGGGGAAAAGGACCCATAAAGTCAATCCCCCATACATCAAAAAGTTCAACAACTAAATTAGATGTCAAAGGCATTTCATCTCTTTTGCTAATGTTTCCTATTCTTTGACATCTATCACATTGTGCACAAAATATATGAGCATCTTTAAAAAGAGTGGGCCAAAAGAATCCAGACTATAATACCTTACAGGCTATCTTTTCACCACCAAAATGGCCCCTACAATGAAGTTCATGACAAAAAGTTAGAATGCTCTTATGTTCTTCTTTAGGTACACATCTCCGGATGACTTGATCTTGACCAATCTTGTATAAATAAGGGTCATCCTAGAAATAGTCCTTAATAGTTTTAAAAAACCTTTTCTTGTCCTGATATGAAGTGTTAGGTCGCAAAACACCAGTGGCAAGATAGTTTACAATATCAGCATACCATGGGTTCGGACCTATTGAAAATAACTGTTGATCAGGAAAGGTTTCAACTATATCTTCATTACTCTCATCTTTAAGAGAATTGAAGTCAGAAATCAACCTAGACAAATGGTCAGCTACTAAGTTTTCACTGCCTTTCTTATCCTTGATTTCTAAGTAAAATTCTTGTAAGAGTAAGACCCACTTGATTAATCTTGGCTTGGCATTTGGTTTACTTAATAGGTATCTTAAAGCAGCATGATCAGAATGCACAATCACTTTAGATCCTACTAAATAAGACCGAAATTTGTCTAAAGAAAACACTATAGCCAAGAATTCCTTTTCAGTGGTGGTATAATTCATTTGGGCATCATTGAGTGTTTTACTAGCATAGTAGATGAAATGAAAACGCTTATCCACTCTTTTTCCCAAGACTGCTCCTATAGCATAATCAGAAGCGTCACACATTATTTCAAAAGGTAAAGACGAGTTTGGTGCCATAATAACAGGGGTAGATGTTAGTTTCTCTTTCAAGGTATTAAAGGCAATAAGGCAGTCATTGTTGAAATTAAAATAAACATCTTTTGATAGCAAGTTACATAAGGGATGACTTATTTTAGAGAAATCTTTAATAAATCGTCTGTAAAATCATGTATGTCCTAAGAAGCTTCTTATCCCTTTCATAGATGTAAGGGGAGGTAGTTTGGATATCAATTCAACTTTTGCCTTATCAACTTCAATACCCTTGTTTGAAATTATATGTCCTAAAACTATCCCTTTCTAAACCATAAAATGAATTTTATCCCAACGAAGGGTGAGATTGCATTCAATGCATCTTTCTAAAACCAAAGTCAATTTATGTAAGCAATCATCAAATGAGTTCCCAAAGATAGAGAAATCGTCCATGAAAATCTCAATGAATTTTTCCACCATGTCCAAGAAAATAGATATCATGCATCTCTGGAAAGTGGCAAGGGCATTGCATAACCCAAATGGCATTCTTCGAAAATAAAATGTCCCAAAAGGACATGTAAATGTTGTATTTTCCTGATTTTCTAGTGCTATGGGTATTTGATAATATCCAGACAATCCATCTAAAAAATAGTAAAATTCGTGCCCAGCTAATCTTTCCAACATTTGATCAATGAATGGAAAAGGAAAGTGATCCCTTTTAGTATATAAATTTAGTTTCCTAAAATCTATACACATTCTCCAACCAGTGGTTATTCTAGTGGGCACTAATTCACTTTTGTCATTTTTAACAACTGTTATCCCAGATTTCTTTGGTACCACATGCACTGGACTAATCCACTTACTATCCGCAATAGGATAGATAATTCCTTCTTCTAACAATTTAAGAATTTCTTTCTTGACTACCTCTTGCATATTTGGGTTTAGTCTTCTTTGGGCCTCTCGTACAGGTTTAACACCATCCTCCAAGTTGATCTTGTGCATACACATTGTAGGACTAATGCCTCTTATATCCCCGATACTCCAACCTATAGATTTCTTAAACTGTTTAAGCACTTTGATAAGTTCATTTACTTGGTTTTTGGTCAAGGTTGAAGAAATTATCACTGGATAAGTTTCTCCTTCTCCCAAAAACACATTTTTTAAGTGCTCAGGTAAGTCTTTGAGTTCAAGTTTAGGTGGATTGGCCTCTTTACTAGATGAAGAACTGGGTAAATTTAAAAGCATACTAGATTTTGTCATTACTTCATCATTGTCTAGTCATTCAAGGTACCCCTTAATTTCCTCATCTAAATCTTCTTCGACCTCTTCAAGTGTAAGAACAGTTTCAAGATTGTCTTCTATTCTAGTTTGGAAAAAGGTGCTTTGGAAAAGATTATCCAAAGGGTCAACATTGAATATTTCATCGATGGTAGAAATAGAAGGAAAAGGTGAAGAATCAAAAACTTTAAAATGAACAGTCTCTCTTAAGACTGTCATTGTCAAATTTCCATCTTGGACATCAATAATAGTTTTAGTAGTTGCCATAAATGGTCTACCAAGCAATATTGTGTGCTCTCTGTCCAATGCTGGATTTTATTGCATATCTAGAACCACAAAGTCAACAGGTATTATCAGTTTGTTTACTTGTACCAACACATCCTCAACTATTCCCTTTGGATACTTAAGAGATCTATCTGCAAGTTGGAGGGACATAGTTGTGGGTTTTAAATCTCCTAGATTGAGTTGTAAGAATATAGTTTAGGGCATCAAATTTATACTAGCATCTAAATCAAGCATTGCTTTAGCAACCTTCCTATCCCCCATAGTTATGTTTATAATAAAACTTCCAGGGTCTTTCAACTTTAGGGGTAGTTTGTGCTGAAGTACAACGCTAGAAATTTCTGATACTACTATTCAGTTCATACCTCCTTTTCTTAGTGTTCAACTCTTTGAAAAACTTAGCATATGAGGGTATATTCATGATCACTTCTAATAATGGTAAATTGATATTTACTTTAGAAAGCATATTAAAAAGATCATAGAATTGCTTATCTTGTTTGGATTCTTTTAACCGGTGTGGAAAAGGTACTTGCAGCTGGTGTGGTTCTGTTGTCTTTTGAATTTTAGGGATGTCAGATGACTCCCCAATGAGTTTTTCAGAAGGCTTGTTAAGTTTAACACTTGTTTCTCCTTTTTGCGAGACTAGAATATCACCTTCTTTGTTACCTGAACTACAAGGTAGATCGTTAGAGATTTCAGGTAAACTGGTATTGACTACCTTACCACTTCGAAGGGTTCTTACATCCTTTGCTTGTTCTGGTTGACTGGGCAACTTTCCTGGTTCTTTCTTTTGCATTTGTTTAGCCAGTTGCCCAACTTTAGATTCAATCCTTTTAACCGAAGCCTCCATGGTGTTGAACCTTTAATTATTTATCAATTGGTTGTCATGACTAACTTGAATAAAAGCATTCAAGCTATCCTCTAAGGTTGGCTTAAAATATTGGCTTGGTGGGTAAGGGTGGTTGTTATCCGACCTTAGTGTTGGACATTGGGTGTAGGCTAGGTAATTGTTTTATTTCCAATGATGGTTAGGGTGATTATAGGTGTTTGGATGATACCTTTGAAAGGATTTGACTTCCTCTATGGCATCGACACTAGAATCACAAGTATTTGAAAACTTATGAGTACCATGCCCAATTGAAAAACACACTTCACACACCTCTTGATTTGGCATTTGGTGGGTAGTGAGAAGTTGCACTTTTTTAGTCAATTCAGCAAGTTGCAACGTTATCTCATTATTGAAGCCAACTTCATTAACTCTTGCTCTCCTTCTAGCACTTCTTTGTTGGGAATTAGAACCTAACAACTCATAAATATTATAGGCTTCCTCTGCAGTTTTTTCTCCCACAGCACCTCCAGCAGCATTATCAACCATGTATTGACTCTGCAGTGTCAATCCATTATAAAATAATTGGTTCTGTAGTTGCAATGGAAAGCTATGATTATGACATTGAATGAAAAGGAGTTTGAATCGTTCCCAAGCTTCATGAAAGGGCTCTTCATACATTTGAGAAAATGTTGCTATCTTCGTCCTTAGATCAACAGTCTGTTGATGGGAATAGAACCTACCCATAAAAATTTCAAATACTGCCTCCCAAGTTTTTAGAGAACCCGACTGTAGAGTAATGAACCATGACCAAGCTTTATCCTTTCGGGTGTAAGGAAAACACCTCATCCTAAGTTGATCTTCATTAATTGCATGTAGTGGAAAGGTTTGGACAATAGCATAGAATTCTCGAATGAAATGCAAAGGGTCCTCATTAGGGACACCGTAAAAGGAAGGCAACAAAGAATAATGAATCTTTTTCAATTCATAATTCCTTGCAGACTCTTGTAATTGTATTCCGAAGTTACATTGCCAATGTTTGACATTGTATATTCTTTCATCATTTTCTGCTTATCTTGAGCATCTCACATGGTTATTTGTAGTTGAAATTGATCCTCCTCCTATTGTGTATCAACATTTAGCTCTTAAAAAATAGTAGATATCTCTAAGAAAGATTTCTAACTTGATAAAATGTACAAGCTTAAAGCAAAAAGGTGCAGGGAACCTAAATAATTTTTTTATTTTTAATGTTAAATTTAAAGAATGGACACAATTTTTGAAGCAAACGAATTTAATTCATTTGAATTTTATTACAAAAAAAAAATAAAACTAAAATAAAGGAAAATACAATAATGGGTGAGCTCTCATGTAGGACTAAAATTTATTGTCTTCTAGTAAGACGTTGCTTGGAGATTGCAGAATGACAAACTCAATGTCTCTTCTTCATTGAATTTATTTTACCCCATTTGACCATCAAATTAGTCTTTGCTTTGTTTTTGCAAATGTTCAACTAACTGTTCTACTTGAACTTCCACCTTTTTGATAGAAGCTTCCACAGAGTCCAACCGTTGATTGGTTATCTCTACAAACTTGAATAAAAGAATTCAAGTTGTCCTCCATGGTTGATTTATTGGGAATGCTTCTTGGAATAGGCGGGTGGAATTTCTGGCCTGGCTGATTTGAGCTTTGAACGAAAGGAGGGTTGTTTTGTCTCCAGGAGAAGTTCAGATGATTTCTCCACCCAGGATTATAGGTATTTGAATTAGGGTCGAACCTTGGTCTCTGTTGATATGCTCCCAATACATTAACCTATTCAGGTCCAACTATTGTTTCTCCTTGATATGGATAGGCTTCAGTACCATGTCCCATGTTGCTATACAAACCATACTGTTCATTATTGGTGTTGGTTTGTGTAGTGAGAAGGGAAACTTGCTTGGTCAATTGAACAAGTTGTTGTTGAACTTCATTGCTAGAATCGATTTCATGAACTCTAGCTTTTCTCAATCGTGAGCTTTTCTGTTGGGAATTAGCACCCAACATCTCAAAGAGGTTGTATGTCTCTGAGGTAGTATTTTCTCCCATTGCTCCTTCTGCAGCATTGTCGACAATGAACTAACATTATTGTGTAAGTCCATCGTAAAAGAATTGGTTCTGCAACTGCAGGGGAAAGCTGTGATGGGGACATTGAGTGAGAAACATTTTGAACCTATCCCAAGCTTCGTGGAATAGTTCTCCTTCCATCTGAGAGAAAGTAGCAATCTTTCCTCTCAACTCTGATGTTTTTTGGTGGGAATAGAATTTTCCCATGAATTTATTATAAATGTTCTCCCATGTCATCAGAGAACCTGTGGGAAGTGACATCAACCAAGCTTTGGCCTTATCCTCTAATGTGTAGGGGAAACATCTCATTCTAAGTTGATCCTTGTTTAGAATACCGAGGGGCAAGGTTTGGACCCTAGCATAGAAGTCTCTAATGAAGGAAAGAGAATCTTCATTAGGCAGCCCATAAAAGGAAGGAAGCATAGAAAAATGAATATTTTTTAGGTCATAATTCCGAGCAGCCTCACCTAACTGGATAGCGGAAATTTTCGTGCCAATCACTGGTCTTACAAACTCCTTCATGGTGGTTTTCCTCACATGTTGGTTTTCTTCCATTTCTTTTGGTTCCAGTAAAGGATTAAGGCTTGGTTCTATGTTTGGCTCAAAAACAGGTTGATGGTTGGAATCCAGTCTTGTTGATACTTGTTTAAAATTATGGATATTACTTACATATGGTGTAAGGGGTTTCCTAAGGATCTCCTACTACACATATATTATTGAAAACGTAAATTTAAAACTCCTGTTAAGAAAAATAATAACCACACAAAAATTTAGAGAAAATTTACATGGTGTTTAATACAAAACACTAAACAAAACTAGTTAAACCCTAAGTCAAATTTATTTTATTATTATTGTTTTTTTTTAATTTTATTTATTTGTTTTTAAATTTTATTTATTTCATGTTTTTTTTGTTTGTTTGTTTAAAAAAAACTAAGTTGATTAAGTAAAACACAAATTAAATTAGTAAAAACCTAAGTTTAAATAAGTTAAACAAAAATTAAGATAAAAAACCTAAGATACTATTCACGCTATAATTTTTATTTATTTATTTTTAAAATTTTTAAAATTTAATTAATTTTTTTTACTATTTATGAATGGTAAGTTTTTTTACTATTCACACTATAATTTTTATTTTTATTTTTTTTAACTTAAAGTTTTTAAAATTTAATTCTTTTTAATAAAAAAAATCCTAATTATTTACAATGCAAAATGTTTTTTAAAATTTGATAAATAATTTAAAAACATTATTCTTTCCCCGACAACGGTGCCAAAAACTTGTTGAACGAATACCGGCATTGCCGATTCTGCCAATACTTTGGTTTTATATTTATAAAACTCTAGCAAGTGCACGAATCATTTCTTAGGGAATGATAAGTATACTCCCAAGGTCGATCCAAGGAATATATGTAGTTTTTAATTTATTATTCAAACTTTTAAAAATAAAATTAAATCCAAAACATCTTGTCACGATAGTTTGGTTTTTGTGTTTCTAATCTAATAACATAAAAATAAACATAGATACAGATTCAATAATCATTTATGCAAATTTTATCATTTATAATAGTCGAGTATTTATGGATATAATAACTAAGTTAATTATACTTGCTCATATTATTTAGGTTATTAAAGATATAAATTGATATTTATTGATGATCTCTTTTTTATATGAATAACACCTTTGGTGGGGTTAGATATTCTTTGTTAACTAAACAAATCAATTAAAACCTATGGGTGAGGTTGATAACTAATTTGGTTAATTAAATTAATTCTTTTTTCTAAGAGATTGAAAATGAACCATTTAAATGCCACCTTTAGTGGGGTTAGACAGTTTAAACTTTATTCAAGGTGTCCAAATTAAACCTAAGAATTTAATTATCCGAGTACTAACTTTCAAGTTTTAAAACCACTACTGAAAACATGTTGTCAATACATTTTCACATAATAATTCTTATAAAAACTATTGAAATAGAGCTTCATTCTAACTAGCGGGCGATTGTACCAACAAATAAAAGAGCACTACTCTTAATTAGACCGGATAACTAAACCTTAAAATCTAATTTTCAGATTTAAGTTTATAATGAAAAATAATATAATTCTCTCTAACATTCTTAATATAAAATCTTGAATAAAAATAAAATCAATTCATTTTAGAGATTTTTACCTATTTAATATTTCCAAGCATAACAACGTTATTATTATATCAAGTTTACAAACAGTCAGCAAAATTAAATTTAATCACAGACAAATTAAATATAACATGTAAGAATAAAGCATAAAAAATAACTGCAAAGAAAATAAAATCCTTAGAGTACTTCGATGCTATTCCCGTTGCTAGAAAACCTCCAAACGGAATTTGCACTCCCATTTATTGAATCAAAAAGCAAATAAATTAAAAAAACATAACTAGTTCTTCTCAAAAAGAGAAGAACTCTAAAACTAATAGAAACTAACTAAGAAAAACTAAAAAGTAAGAAAAAAAACTAAGAAAAGCTTAAAAACTAAGAAATGAGAGAAAAAAGAGAAGAAAAGATGAGTTTTAAGGTGTGTGATGAAGTGAAGAGAATGGGCGTACTTATAGGTGAGGAAAGGAATAAAAAGTGGGTGAAAAAATGATAAAAAATGGAGGAAACATGTAGTAGGTGAAGATGACGTCAGTTGACGTCAGCGGGTTGGTGACGCACGCAGATTAGGGCATATATGGGCAGCGACGCGCGCAGATAGCAGTAGGGATCACGCGGAAAGCAACAAGGGCGCGTGCGGTGCGCACGGGACTGGAGCAAGGAGCGCGTGGGACTGGGCGCGGGCGGCGGGGTGGTGGCGGCGGGGTGGTGGCGGCGGGGTGGTGGCGGCTCGGTGCGGCGGAGCGGCGCGAGTTACTTTTTTTTTTTTTACATTTTTGACCCATTTTGGTCAATTTTGGCCAATTTTTCCAATTTGGTGACTTTTCCTCATTTATTTTATGAATATATTTGTAATGTATTGCCTCCAGTATTCCTCTTTGAGTCTTTAAGTTGCGTTTTTAAGTGAAAATACCTAAAAAAATAATAAAAGTACTCGTGATTCTGAAAAGACAAATATATATAAATATATGATAAAATCATATAAATATATATATTTTTAATCAATTAATGTGCATAAAATCATGGTAATTTTAGTGCTTTTTGAGCACTCATCAACAGTCATGTGATTTCAATTCATAAAGTTTCTTATCGATGAAAGACACAAAATCTTAAGTTGGATGAGTAACCATCAGGAACTTTCACACTGTCCAAACATTTACAAAACACATACCTCTCTTTTTTTGACATTGTATATGATGTTGGTGGCAAGTATGTTCAATTCTTATCATTTTCCACCCTTGGTGCATATTCAGGTCGTATGCCTAGTTTCTTTAAATCCAATCTTGCTTTAATTCCATCCTTTGTTGTACCAATCAAGCTCTCACATACATTTTTCTTAATGTGCATGACATCTAAGATGTGATGAATGTGTAGGTCTTTCGAATACGGTAATTCCCAAAATATTGATTTTTTATTCCAACAACCATGGTATACTCATTCAAACTCTTTTTCATTTTCACCTATTTCATTAGTTGACCTCTTTCGTTTCCCTACCTTAGTGAGTTTTTTTTCATCTTTCCATATCGTTTGAATTTCATACCATTCAATTACCTTAATATCTCAACACCTCACAAAGGTCGGGGTGCATGATCATGATCTTCTTCACCATTAAACGGTTTCTTTTGGTATCTAAACTTGTGTCCGGATGGCAAAAATATTCTATGTCTTCTATAAGACATCTTTCTTCCGTGTACAAGATAAGTTACAGAAGTTCCATCACCTCATATAGGGCATCCCTTGTAACCTTTTGTTGCATGTCATGATAAGTTTCCATAGGTAGGAAAATAATTAATTGTCAATAAAAGGACCCCCTTCAAGTTAAAGTGTTCTTCTTTATGTGCATCGTAAACATTTACACCATCATTCCACAATCTATCAGAGGCTACAAATATACATCAATATCAACACCGGGTTGTATCGGTTCTGAGATCAATAATGTTAACATCATGAATTTTCTTTGCATACACAACCAGGGAGGAAGGTTGTATGTTACCATAATTACTGGCCAATAACTATATCTACTACTAAGAGAACTATGTGGATTAATTCCATTAGCAGCAATGGAAAGATGAAGATTGCGTGGATCAGATGAAAATTGAGGAGATAAATTATCTACTATTTTCCAATTTGGAGAATCACAATGGTGACGTAGCACCCCATCATCAGATCGATTATCTGAATGCCAAGTCAACATATTTAATGTCTTTTACTTTTGAACAACCTTTGAAAGCGAGGAATCAGAGGAAAGTACCAAATAACCTTTGCAGGCACGCCTTTCTTATGTGTTGTCTCATTTGTACCATGCTTCCATCTCGATTCTTTACACATCAGACAATCATCTAATGTCTCATATTCTTTTCTATAAAGAATGCAATCATTTGGACAAGCATGAATCTTATGATATTCCATGCCAAATCGACTAAGAGATTTCTTCTCTTCATACATTGAAGATGGCTATTTAATACCCTCAAGAAACATATCGACTAGTAGATTTAGTAATTCTATGAATCCCTTGTCAAAACAAATCATGTTTTACCTTCACATTGTACAAATGAACCAATCCCGACATTTTAGTATATTTTTTGCATTTTGGATACAACGGTTTTTCGGTATCTTTTAGAAGTTTTTTAAAGGTTTTGGGATCATCCTCACGTAGTTCATCTTCAACACTATGAAACATATTTTCTGTCTGTACATTATGATAAGATGTATGTAATCCACTCACATTCTTATTTATCTCTTCCCCATGAGTATTATCAATATTTTCTCCATGATAATACCAACATTTATAGCTCAAAAGAGTACCACTACAGATAAGGTGCTACTTAACCTCGTCAAATTTATGAAATCGCTCATTTTTATATTTAACACATGAGCATCAAATCATACTAGTTCTAGTATTACTATTTCTAGAGGCAAATTCCATGAAACTTTCAACTCAAGAAATGTAGTCCTCCTCAATTCTACACTTTGACATCCAAGATTTGTCCATTTTCTATTAATGACAATAATTAAGCATATTAATTAATTATGTATCTAATGAATATATTTCAAGTATTATTATATATAAATTAAGAGATGCTATAATTAAGAGATATCTTTTTTATACAAATAATATATATATAGTTTTAATAATCTTAAAAAAAATAGGTATTAAATAAACAAACTTATAAATCATAATTTTTTAATATTTATTTATTGTCACTATTTTTATTTTTAAATAAATAATATATTTAAATAATTTTATGTTAGAATTTATTATTAAATTTTTAAAATAATTTTATATTAAAATTTTATTTTATCTCGTATTTTATCCATTTTAATTATTTAATTTTTTAAAAAATATTATTTTAATATTAATAATTTAATTTATTTAAAAAAAAATTAGAAAACTACTCTTTAAACACAACTCATAGTTTTTATAAAATGAATCCTTTAATTATGTTATTTTCAACTGAAACATTCCAACCCGACCACCACTAAAACATTATACAATTAAATCTTAAAAATTAAAAATAATAAGTATTACTTTAAACTTTTAAAATTAAATATATATTTTTTAAAACTAAAACACAATTATTTTAAATTATAAAAATAAAATACTTCAATCGTTATACTAGTACCCATTATTCCTTTAAAGCTGCAATATAGTAACATAAAAGCTCATAATAATATTGTAATTTTCACAGAACAATTGAACGGTCACTAGCTTGAATATATATATTATTTCCACAAAATAAGCCAAACATATAATAACAAGCATAATACAAAACATACATAAATAAAAAATTTATACAAAAAATAAAGCAAATTGAATAATAAGTAAAACAATTAATAGAAATACTTACAAGAGTAAATGAAGTGACTAAATGAAGGAAATATTGAAGAAATGAGTGTTTTGTAAGTGAAAATAGGTGAGAAAATGGGTATAAAAAATTTGAGTATTTTGCTCAAAAAAATAGGGGATCTGAAGATAATAAGAAGAGAAATATAACCCATAAAATGACGTTGGAAATGGTGGTCGGAGGTGGCCGAAAATTGAGAAAGATTATTGGTGAGCTCGGTTTTGCAAGAAAGGGGGGAAGATAAATGATTTTTTTTTAGATTCTACGGTGAAGAAGAAAGTAGAACGATAATATTATGTGGCTAGCATTGATTGATGTGGCGAACCGACGCTAGCCATGTGTGTTAGGGGAGATAAGGCGTATAATGAGGGCTGAATTAGAGCCTATTCACAAGAGATTGGAATTATTAAAAAAATTATCTTCTTGTGAGGTCTTGTGTTCCTCTTAGTTCTTAAAAGAACTCTTGAACTTATCAAGTTAATCTCGTGGCGTTCAAACAACCAAACTTATCACCATGAATTCTTGAGAGAATTCTTAGGTTTTCTTGGTGTGGCGTTTCAATCCTCCGTAGTCTTGATCTTCATTTTGTTTAATGATGGGTTAAGATTCAACAACCTTGTCTTCACGATCTTGGGGTTTTGATCCATCATTGTTATAAGGTTTCATCACAATTGTTGGTCGGATTTGTATCATTTGGTATCAAAGCTTTGGTTCTAAGATAAGTTTTGCTATCTTTTATTTTCATTCTATTTCCTGATTTCCTATTCCTTGCTAAAAAAAAGTACACAAGTTTAGTTAGAAACTTGCTATATATAAAAAAACACTCTACAAGTTTAGTTAGAAATCTCTCAACAGACGAAGAGAAAAATTTCTCAGTTCATAGCATTTCTCAATACACGATTCTAATAATAATAAAAAATTCTTCCTGTCAATTTTGTTTCTCTCCTTATTCAAGTTCTTGATCTTTTTTATGAGAATTGGTTGTTCTCATTTTTGAATTACTGCTGGATTATTTTGAATTAGTTTCTTGATGTTCTTAAGAAGTAAAGAAGACACAAAAGAGTGGAAAAAGGTAAGAGTGTGTGAGACCATAAGAGGGTAAAAGCCATTTAGAGTGGAAAAAAAACACGAGAACAAGTGTATAAATTCTTGAGTGAAATACATAAGGGAGTTCTTGTGAGGATTCTAACCTTGTTTTTACAAATTCTAAGCATGTCCAATAATCAAGAAAAAGATACAACCGAAGAATGTCAACAACCCACAGTCCCGAACCTCCAAATGCAAGCATTGTTAGGGGAGACGAGGCGTATGATGAGAGCTGAATTAGAGCCTATTCACGAGAGGTTGGATATGGTAGAAGAAGGGACTCCTAGGGGATAATAATAAGACATTCCTAATAAGCAGCAAGGTGGGCATTATCCATAGCAGAATGTTGAGGAAGAGGTGGATATAGAGAAGCTTGATGAGCCATATTTGAACCGGGGTAGGTTTGAGTGTGTGTATGGGAATATAGAAGCTAGGATGGGTAGGCTTAGGAGGGATAATGATTTAGGAAACATAAAGATTAAAATCCCATCTTTTCAAGGTAGAAATGACCATGAAGTTTATTTGGAGTGGGAAACTAAAATGGAGATGATGTTCGATTGTCACAATAATTTGGAGTTAAATATGGTTAAGTTGGCTGCAATTGAATTTACCAATTATGCTATTGTTTAGTGGGATCAATTACAGATTAATAGGAGGAGGAATAGAGAGCCACCCGTGGACACTTGGGAGGAGATAAAAATTCTTATGAGGAAGCATTTTGTACCCAATCATTATTATAAGGGATTATATCAAAAGTTGTAGAGGTTAACTCAAGGTTCCGAGAGTGTGGATGAGTGTTACAAGGAGATGGAGGTAGCTATGATCCGAGCTAATGTAGAAGAGGACCGAGAAGTCATTATGGCTAGATTTTTATATGATTTAAATTGTGAGATTACTGATATAGTTGAGATGCAACACTGTGTTGAGTTGACGAATATGGTACACCAAGCCATAAAGGTGGAAGAACTATTAAAATGAAAGAGATTGGCTAGAAAGGGACAACTTATGGCTACCACCAGTCTATGGAAGATATTTCCAAAAATGGATGAGCAGCGACAAAATAAGCCAAAACATAAACTATCTAAGAATGACAACTTAAAGACCGTCACTACTTCAGGTAACACCAAGACTTTGAGTTCTAAAACAAGTGATCTTAAGTGTTTTAAAAGTTAGGGGCGAGGACACATAGCCAACCAATGTGTGAACAAAATGATGATGGTGATAAATGCTCAAGGAGAGCTTGAGTCAGAGAATGAGGAAGAGGTAGATGATGATGACGTACCATCTTTGGAGGATGTCGATGATGAGAAAAATGTTATGGTTGGAGATTTATTGGTAACAAGGAGAGTTCTCAATATGCAGGTTAAGGAGGAAGAAAGTAACCAAAGGGAGAATTTGTTTCATCCCCGGTGCTTTGTAAATAACAAAGTTTACAGTGTCATTATCGATGGCGAAAGTTGCACAAATGTAGCAAGCACTGATTTGGTGGAGAAATTGGCATTAACTATCGTGAAACATCCTCAACCTTACTGGTTGAATGAAAGTAGCGAAGTCAAGGTGACAAACCAAGTGATGATGGCATTATCCATTGGAAAATATGAGGATAATGTGCTTTGTGATATGGTTCCTATGCACGCATGCCATTTATTGTTGGGGAGACCATGGTAGTATGATCTAAGGGTTATGCATGATGAATTCACAAATAAGTATTCTTTCACTTTTAAAGGGAAACCTATTACTCTTGTGCCATTAACTCCAAAACAGGTCAAGGAGGACCAATTAAAGTTACAAAAATTAAATGAAAAAAAGAGAGTTAAAAAAAGGGAGAGAAAAACATTTATGAGAGTAAACAAAAAAGAGAGAGGATTTCAGCTATAGTGAGAATGAGAGATTGAAATTATTAAGAAAATTATCTTCTTGTGAAATCTTGTGTTCCTCTTAGTTCTTAAAAAAACTTTTGAATTTATCAAGTTAATCTTGTGGCGTTCAAACAACCAAACTTATCACCTTGAATTCTTAAGAGAATCCTTAGGTTTTCTTGGTGTGACATTTCAATCATCTGTAATCTTGATTTTCATGTTGTTAGGTGACGGGTTAAGACTCAACACTCAACAAACATTGTCTTTACGATCTTAAGGTTTCGATCTATCATTGTTATCGGGTTTCATCACAATTGTTGGTGGGATTCGTATCAAAGTCTTTCCATCAATTGTTAAAATATTTCTTCAAGGCAAACTACTAAGCCTTTCCATCGATTGTTAAAATATTTCTTCAAGGCAAACTACTAAGCCTTTCCATCAATTGTTAAAATATTTCTTCAAGGCAAACTACTAAGCACCCAAGTTCCTTAAGCTTGTTTACAACTCATGGCTTTCTTACTAGCTTGCACTTATGGTGACACATTCGAAATAGTGTGACTGATAGTTGGATCCTTAGTGGCTACATTATTTCAAAAATAGTTTGTTGGCTAATTTATTTTTATGATTTGGAGGATCAAAAAGTATAAGAACAAAGAATTTATGAACACAATAAAGAACATGATGAGTTTTCTCCAACTTTTTCGATATTTTAACATATCAATTATTAAAAAAACAAAATTTTCACAAATAACGCCAAATATTTACGTCGATTTATGTATGACTAATTCTTGGTTGTCTTCACTTCTAATCCTTCAAAACCATGGACATTTACACGGTATAGTGTCAAATTCATTCCAATGTTTAAGTAATTTTTCTGTTTTTGATATATAAAACTTGTGGAGTCTCTGTATTGAAATTGTAATGCGTATCTGAGTGAATAATATTAATAAAGAGAATGTTGTTGATAGTTTATGTGTAGAAATCTGTTTCAATATCTACATCAGATATGATTCATATCTTTTTGTTCGAATAAAATCCCATAAACAGAACGACATAATCATATTAATTAAATAGAAGATGATCACCTATTGAGTAGGACATATTTCTCGAAATTGTTTTTTGACATTTATTTTAAACAAAATGTTGATTGGACATTCATTGTACGTCACAACTGCTTTACCCAGTTAATTACAAATGCAACCCAATAGAATCTCGACAAGTTACATGGTGTATTTTTGTAAGGAAAATGCTTTTTTATCACATTTTTTTCCGACCAAAACTGAAATGAATTTTATTAAAACATCATAATGAATACATAAGGAAATAATCCTAACAGTAACACTACACTTCAAAGAGAGAAGTTACACATGTTTCTCATCATGCATTAAGGTAGAAACTTTAGGCATAGAAGCAACTAGCTATTTATTGAATTTTTTTATTATCAATTAAAAACATAGAACTAATTCAATTCAATAAGATCTTATTGAATTAAAAATTGTTTAATTTTATAAACAATACTACTGTTGAACTCTTAACCGATGTGAGATTGAAAAAAATTTAACAAGCTCCATAATTTGAAAAAGATAAGCACACCCAGTCTTGCGCGCGCCGAGTTCCTCGAGTGTACTAGTCCTTCCGTGCCGAGTCTTGCGCACAACATCCCACGCGTGCCTTGATGCGCTGTGCCAGTATACTCCTCACCCAAACCCACGCGCTCCATACTCGTACCAACTTGTCCAAACATGTCTAAATTCAAATTTTGGAATATTCCTCCCCCCTTTTTTGGCATTTTCCTCATCTATAAAAAGACCATCTTCCCTCGTTCTAAGACACAAAATTTTCTGAGCCCTTTCTCTCTCTAGAAAGTTTTCTTTATTTATTTTTTTAGTTTTTATTTTTAAATTTCTTCTCTTTTTGATAGGAATTAGTTATGTTTTTATAAATTTTTAGTTTTTGATTCAATAAGTAGATATGAAAATCCGTTTGAAGGTTTTCCAGTAACAGAATTAACATCAAAGTGTTGTAAGGATTCTTTTAAGGTATTATTTTAATGAATTCTTTACACTTATCATTCTATGTTTTATTCTTATATGTTATATTTAATTTGTGTGTAATTAAATTTAATATAGCTGGATGTTTGTAAATATGATATAATTATAACGTTGTTATGCTTGCAAAATATTAAATAGGTAAAACACTTTTATAAAATAAATCAATTTTGTTTTTTTCAAAATTTTATATTAAGGATGTTAGAAAGAAATACATTATTTTTCATTACAAACTTAAATTTGAAAATTAGATTTTAAGGTTTGATTATTCGGTCTAATTTAAAGTACTGTTCTTTTATTTGTTGGTACAATCGCCCGATAATTAGAGGGAAACTTTATTTTAAAAGTTTTTTTATAAGAACTATTATTCAAAAATATATTGATGACATATTTTTAGTATTGGTTTTAAAACTTGAAAGTTAGTACTTGGAAAATTAAATTCTTAGGTTTAATTTGGACACCTTGAATAAAGTCTAATTATTTAACTCTGTCTAAAGCTATGATTAGATGGTTTGCTATTTTTTAGAAATAAAATTGATTAAGAATATTAGTTAGTTAATATTAAACAAAAGATTTTGGATCCCGCCTAAGGATACTTTCATACCAAAAAGAAAAAAATCAACAAATATTAATTTATATATTTAATAACTTAAATAATACGAGTAATCATAATTAACTTAATTATTATATCATTAAATACTCCACTGTTATGAATAATAAAATTTGCATTATTGTTTATTGAATTTATATCTATGTTTATATTTATTTTTATGTTATTATATTAGGAAACAAACAAACAAAAATATCATGACAAGATGTTTGAGATTTAATTTTGTTTTTAAGATTTTAAATAATAAATTAAAAACCACATATATTCCTTCCTTAGATCGACCTTCGGAGTATATTTATCATTTTCTACGAAATGATTCGTGCATTTACGAGAGTTTTACAAATAATAAAACCATAAAAAGGGTATTTTTTAAAAGATCGTTATTTACAATACATGTCTTACGACTCATTCAATTATCATCAACCACCATGGTAATTTAGCACATAACATGATTATAGCTGACTCGGATACGAGCAACCATATGAATGCAAGTACAAGAGTCAATATTTTATGTTTATTTTCCAAAATGTACTTTTTATCTTTATATGAGTCATATATATGATCAATGATGTAATGATATGTATACCATATTGACATAAAATATATATAATAAAGAGGGTTACTATCCTACGAGACATTGATTCCACCCATTTTTTTATTTGTATTTCCCTAACTTGGCTGTCCTAACAAACATTCTGTGTCCACCGTGGGGTTTAGAATTTTTAGTAGCCTCATACAAACTTGAATTTATCAAGTATAGGGATTTTAAACGCATAAAGTACAACTGCATTAAATCATAATGGTAGGCAAGAAACCAAAAAATCATGTTGCAAGAGAAATTGAGCCTGTTAAACAAAAACCCTTATCACTATCATTAGAGACTAATTAAATGGATGAATATGATGATATCTTGCTTGCAATGGAAAGACAATTGGAAAATATGGGAAGAATGACGAGCGACGTTAGACAAGAAAATGAATAGCTTTGATAGGATTTGTAAAAATAACAAGAATCTAGAGCCGAAGCTACTACTATTGAGCAGGAAAGAGAAGTTCGTTGCTTAGAAGTTAAGGTTAAAGATAACATAAACCCTCAGAATCGAACAGTGAGTAAAGGTATTCACAAAGACACAAATTTGAAGGATCATCCTTCTATTAATGACCAAGACATTTTTTTTCAAGTTGCCATCCCTGATCCCATCTTAGATGAAAAAAGAAGATGGGAAGAAAGAATGAAAAGCCTAGAGGAATATTTGATCATAAACTTGATCCATTATGGGAGCCCAAACCCAATAAAATTGGATCCCAAGTCCATAAATTAAGGTCCAAAATTACAAGCCTTCTACCTAGAATCTTTTAGGGTGTGGTAATTGTGCATGTGAATCATTTGGTAACTTAAAATATTATTAGAAGGATGAAGAAGAATGAGGTGTATGGTTATTGTAATTTTAGATTAGTTTATTTGTGTGATGTAGGATTGTTCTTAAGTAGTATAAATTCCCTTCTTTATTTTAGTTTAGGCATCAAGAAAAATTAAGAGTTTCTAAGTGAGTGAAGAAGCAAAGTCTAAATAAGAGTGAGTTACAGTATCTTGTATTTTCGAGTGAGAGTGCTCTTGTAATATTTTTTTGAGTTTGAATAAAAGTTGTTTGTGTGAGTGTTTCATTTCCAACAAAGTGGTATCACATCCAAGTTGGAAAGTATACACACTACATATCAAATTGAAGGTCTCGACGAGTGGAATCTAACGTAGCCAGAATTTCCCCAATCAAAGCTCATATCTAATGCCACATGTCACTAAAATAGTACTACCAGAAACCGAGTTGAGCTGAGTTAGTCGAGTTGCAGCCGTTTGATAGAACTACCGAGTTTGTCGATCGAGCCATTGACCATTGAATTTGATTGAAATTTTTTGATTTTTTTTAGAGTTTCTTCCAAGTTTTTTTGGTGTTCTGGATTCATCCATGCCATTGGATTTTGAAAATTCTCATCATATTGAGATATATAGAGAATGATATGGCACCATTCCAAGTCCCAATACTCAAAAACAAAAAATATTACAATTAGAGTATCAAAATGAAGGCACTTTTTGTATCACAAGATGTGTGGGATATCATAGAGAAAGGCTATAACGAGCCTATGGATGATACTGCTGTTGTTGCTCTTACACTAGATCAAAAGACAACTTTGAAGGATTCAAGAAAGAGAGATAAGAAGGTTCTCTACCACATTTGGCAAGCATTAGATGATGATAGATTTGAAAAAATTTCGAGTGCAAGCTTTGGCAAGGAAGCGTGGGAGAAGCTACAAACCTCTTATAAAGGAGTCAAAAAGGTGAAAAGGCCTATCTGTAAACATTTAGAGGTTAATTTGAATCCTTACACATGAAAGTATCTGTGTCTATTTCAGATTATTTCTCAAGAGTAATAGTTGTTTCTAATCAACTAAGAAATGGTGAAAATTTAGAAGATGTGAGGATAATAAAAAGATACTTCATTTGTTGGATCCCAAATTTGAGCACATCGTCACGATGATTGAAGAAACTAAAGACTTGGAAGAAATGACGATGGAACAACTCCAAGGATCATTGTAAGCATACGAAGAGAAGCATAAGAATAAGCAAGGGTTTACTGAGCAACTTCTCAAGCTACAACTCAAGGATATACAAGAAAGCCAAGGTAATGATAGAAACCAATGTGGTAGAGGTAGAGGTAGAGGCCTTTGGACGAGGTGGAAGTCATAGTCGTGGATGAGGTTGGAATTACAACAACAACAATTCCGACAATAACTATGAGAAATTAGAAAGCTTAACATGAGGCCATGAAAGAATCAATCCAAACTTGAGGTATGAAAAATCTCAAGTTCGATGCTATAAGTTTCATAAGTTTGGGCATTATGCTTCATAATATAGACCTCCCAACAACAAAATTGAGGATAAGGCCAACTACGTGGAGAAAAAGATAGATGGAAAAGAAACTCTTGTCTAGCATGAAAGGAAACTGATGGTGGCCAAGAAAATTCCTGATATCTTGGCAATGGTGCAAGTCATCACATGTGTGGAAGGAAAACATGTTCTTGGAGCTAGATGAGTCAATAAGAAAAAATGTTTCATTTGGAGATGTTTCCACAATAGTAGTGAAATGGAGAGGTAACATCCTTAACCATTTGAAAGATGAGAGACATTAGTTTATTTCCAATGTCTACTATGTACCCAATATGAAAAGTAACATCTTGAGTTTAGGACAACTGTTAGAGACAAGTTATGATATTCATATGACAGATTATAATCTTTCTATAAAAGATGATAATAATAACTTCATTGCTAAAATGCCGATGTCAAAAAATAGAATGTTCTTGATCAAAATATAAAACGATGTTGTAAAGTGTCTGAAATCTTGTTACAAAGATGCATCATGGCTTTGGCTTCTTTGATTTGGACATCTCAATTTTAGAGGTCTAGAACTGCTATCTAAGAATGAGATGGTGAAGGGACTACCTCGCATCAACCATCTTGACTAGCTTTGTAATGGCTGTCTAGTTGGGAAGCAATTCAGTAAAAGCTTTCCAAAGGAGTCAGAGTCAAGAGCCAAGAAGCCACTCGGGCTTATCCATACTAATGTGTATGGTCCAATCAAGCCAAGCTTTCTCGGTAATGATAACTATTTTCTTCTTTTCATTGATGATTTTTCAAGAAAAACCTAGGTATATTTCTTGAAATCGAAGTCAGAAGTTTTCAAAGTCTTCAAGAAGTTCAAAGCTACAGTGGAGAGAGAAAGTGATAGAAAAATCAAAGCCATGAGATCCGACCAAGGTGGAGAATGTACATATAAGAAAAGTCAAGTGTTTTTTGAAGCAAATGGAATTCGTTGACCAATGAAAGTTCCTAAATCCCCTCAGCAAAATGGCATGGCAAAAAGAAAGAACAGAACAATCCTCGACATGGCACAAAACATGCTCAAAATCAAGAAACTACCCAAGGAATTTTGGGCAAAAGTAGTGGCGTGTGCAATCTACTTGTCAAGCCGATCTCTAAAAGAAGTGTATTAGGAAAGACACCGCAAGAGGAATGGAGTGCAAGAAATCCTGGCATTTCCCACCTGAGAATCTTTGGAAGTATAGCTGATGAGTGCTCAAAAGGCACTAAAATTACCATGATTTTATGCACATTAATTGATTAAAAATATATCTATTTATATAAATTTGTCTTTTTCAGAATCACAGGTATTTATATTTTTTTTCAGGTATTTTCGCTTAAAAACGTAACTTAAATAATTGAGGAAAGGTCAACAAATATGGAAAAATTGGACAAAATGGGTCAAAAATGTCAAAAGGAGGAAATCATGCACGTAGACGCCGCCCGCGCCAACCGCGCGCGCCTTGCTCCTGTACCGTGCGCGCAGCTTTCATCTACGCCCCAATCCGTGCACAACTGCCCCACATCATGCTGACGTCATCAAATGACATCATCATTCACCACTCCGCGTTTCCACCATTTTTAATATTTTTGACCCATTTTTTCTTGCCATCCTCACCTATAAATACCCCCATTCTCTTCCTAAATAAACACACCTCAAAACGCATCTTCTCTTCTATTTCTTTCTCTCATTTCTTAGTTTTTAAGCTTTTCTTAGTTTCTTTCTTAGTTTTTAGTTTTTCTTAGTTAGTTTTTCTTAGTTTTAGAGTTCTTCTCTTTTTGAGAAGAACTAGTTATGTTTTTGTAATTTATTTTCTTTTTGATTCAATAAATGGGAGTGCAAATTCCGTTTGGAGGTTTTCCAGCAACGAGAATAATATCGAAGTACTGTAAGAATTTTATTTTCTTTGCAATTATTTTTTATGCTTTATTCTTACATGTTATATTTAATTTGTCTGTGATTAAATTTAACTTTGCTGGCTGTTTGTAAACATGATATAATAATAACGTTGTTATGCTTGCGAAATATTAAATAGGTAAAAATCTCTAAAATGAATTGATTTTATTTTTATTCAAGATTTTATATTAAGAATGTTAGAGAGAAATATATTATTTTTCATTACAAACTTAAATCTGAAAATTAGATTTTAAGGTTTAGTTATTCAGTCTGATTTAGAGTAGTGCTCTTTTATTTGTTGGTATAATCGCCCGGTAGTTAGAGTGAAGCTCTATTTCAATAGTTTTTATAAGAATTATTATGTGAAAATGTATTGACAACATGTTTTCAGTAGTTGTTTTAAAACTTGAAAGTTAGTACTAGGATAATTAAATTCTTAGGTTTAATTTGGACACCTTGAATAAAGTTTAAACTGTCTAACCCCACCAAAGGTGGCATTTAAATGGTTCATTTTCAATCTCTTAGAAAAAGGAATTAATTTAATTAACCAAATTAGTTATCAACCCCACCTATAGGTGTTAATTGATTTGTTTAGTTAACAAAGAATATCTAATCCCACCAAAGGTGGAATTCATATAAAAAAGAGAGAATCAATAAATATCAATTTATATCTTTAATAACCTAAATAATATGAGAAAGCATAATTAACTTAGTTATTATATCCATAAATACTCCACTATTATAAATAATAAAATTTGAATAAACATTTATTGAATCTATATTTATGTTTATTTTTATGTTATTAGATTAGAAACACAAAAATGAAACTATTGTGACAGGATGTTTAGGATTTAATTTTGTTTTTAAAAGTTTGTATAATAAATTAAAAACCACATATATTCCTTCCTTAGATCGACCTTAGGAGTATACTTATCATTTTCTACGAAATGATTCGTGCACTTACGAGAGTTTTATAAATATAAAACCAAAGTATTGGTAGAATCGGCGATGCCGGTTTTCGCTCATCAATAGCCTATGTTCATGTTCTAAACAAGAAAAGAACAAAGCTTAATGATAAAAGTGAGTTTTTTCTTCATCGGATATGATTTTAATTCGAAGGGCAATAAGCTTTACAATCCAAACAATAAGAAGATTGTGATTAGTCGAGATGTGGTATTCAACGAAGAAGAAGAATTGGATTTTAACTCTTATTGAGATGACTTTAATTTCTTTTCTCAATTTGAAAAAGATGAATAGACAATAAGAAAGCAACTAGGTGAACCTCTACAAGAGCTTGCAACTCCACCCACTTCATCAACATCGACCACTCAAAGAGATTCATCACCTTCATCATTGTCAAGTGGAAATCAAGATGAAAGATTTGCGTTACACAGACGAAGTCTTAGAGATCTCTATGAGGTAACCAAACAATAAGATAACCTTACATTATTTTGTTTATTTGCTAATTGTTAACTAGAGGGTTTTCAAGAAGCAATACAAAAGAAGAAGTGAAAAGATGCCATGGATGAAGAAATCAAAGGCATCGAGAAGAATGAAACATAGGAACTCATCTCACTTCCCAAGGGACATAAAGAAATAGGTGTCAAATGGATATACAAAACAAAACAAAATGCTAAAAGAGAGATTGAAAGACATAAGGTGAGGCTAGTTGCTAAATGCTATAGTCAAAATACTAGCATTGACTATGATGAGGTATTTGCTTCTATTGCTCAATTGGAGACTATTAGACTAATCATTTCTTTGGTAGCTTAAAACAAGTGGAAGATACATTAAATGGATGTAAAATCTGCCTTTCTAAATGGAGTTCTTGAAGAGGAAGTCTACATTCAGCAATTATCAGGCTAATAAGTCAAAGGCCACAAAGACAAAGTGTTGAAGTTGAAGAAGGCTCTTTACGGGTTAAAACAAGTACCAAGGGCATGGAATAGCCGAATTGACAAGTACTTCCAAGAGAATGGCTTCAAAAAATGTCCATATAAGCACGTTCTATATATCAAGATCAAAGATGGAGATATTTTGATCGTGTGGCTCTACATGGACGATTTAATCTTCATCGAAAGCAACCCAAGCATGTTTAATGAAATCATGGAAGTAATGACAAAGGAATTCGAGATGGCAGACATAGGGATCATGGCATACTACCTTGGCATTGAAGTTAAGCAACAAAAAGATGGAATTTTCATTTCACAGAAAAGCTATGCAAAAGAGATCTTGAAGAAGTTCAAGATGGAGTATTGTAAGTTGATAAGCACACCAACGAAATATGGAATCAAGATGTCCAAACATGAAGAAAGATAAATTGTAGATCCAACATTCTTCAAAATTTTGGAGGGAAGTCTATGCTATCTAACTTGCACGAGGCCATATTCCTCACACATTTGGATTGGTTAGTCCCTACATGGAATCTCCAACAACCACCCATTTTAAAGCAGTAAAGAAAATTCTTTGCTATTTGAAAGGTACAATTGACTTTGGCTTGTTCTATTCAGTTTCTAATTATTACAAGCTTGCTAAATATAATGATAGTGATTGGGGGGGAGACATTGATAGTCGAAGAAGCACTACTATATTCATATTTTTCCTGGAAGATACTAGTTTCACAAGGATGTCAAAGAAACAACTAATTGTCACATTGTCCACTTATGAAGTGAAATATTGATGGATGATAATGAAATCGCAAGACAGGTATTGTAAATACTGATATCAAAAAATTCCCTTTTATGGATTTATTATTTGTAAAACTCTCGTAAGTGCATAAATCATTTTGTAAAAAATGATAAATATACTCCCAAGGTAGATCTATGGAAGGAATATATGTGGTTTTTAATTTATTATTCAAAATCTTAAAAAAAAAATTAAATCCTAAAAATTCTGTCACAATATTTTGGTTTGTTTTTTTTCTAATCTAATAACATAAAAATAAATATAAACATAGATATAAATTCAATAAACAATAATGCAAATTTTATCATTCATAATAGTGGAGTATTTAATGATATAATAATTAAGTTAATTATGCTTGCTTGTATTATTTAGGTTATTAAAGATATAAATTAATATTTGTTGATTTTCTCTTTTCGGTATGAAAGTGTCCTTAGGTGAAGCCCAAATTCTTTTGTTTAGTATTAACTAACTAATATCCTTAGGCGGGGCTTATTAATTAATTAAATATTAAATTTTATCTTTATTTATAAGAAAATAGCAAACCATCTATTCACAGCTGGTGCGCTGGTGTTGGTGCACTATACTATGTTGGTAACCTTTATGCCACATGATTTGGATGCTGGCAGTCTCTCAAATGCTCTTGTAAATGATGCATGTATTGGAACTAGAAGGAAAAAGATATATGTCAGACTTCTTTGACCGCAGGAAATCCATAGAGGCTGTAATGGAAACTGTGTATGAAATTGGGATGTTTGAGGACGTTTAATGTGTTTCTATAATTACAATTCAGTTGATTATTATTCTTGCTTAATATTGCAGGTGATTTAGGTAGGAGAGAAATATTTCAATTAAAAAAAGATGCAATCAAATATACATTTGCAGAAGATGGAGTCAAGAAAGATTTGAGAGATTTTTCAATAAACTAAAAAGTAGGAATTATCATTATAATCGTTTTTGTAACATATTTATGCTTGTAATTAATAGTAAAAAATCAGTTTATAATAGTAAGTTTTTATTATGTTTTAGTATATAATAAACTCTCAAATGTAATTATACTTTTAATTTTAATTTAATATGATTTTTAATAAATTTATTGTAATTTATATTAATTTTTAATATTTTAATTATTAATTGTATTTTTTTTAATTTATGTATACCCTGTTACCTTTTTCACTTAGACATTTGTTCTTATAACCAGATCTACAATCACGGTTATAAACTGAGACCATATGTACTTTTTGTAGTAATGTTTTTGCATCTCCGTGTAAAGAGCACCATACATTGTGGAAAATTTGAAAAAATATCAGTGCCACTAGTGAAAACTTTAGCAAATGGAAAGGAATAAAAGGTGATGATATGATGATGATCAAGAAGTGATATCTAGGCTCGTGAATAAGAGTCACCATTCTCATCCTTAGGCTCAAATAAGAGAATATAGGGAAACTTAATTTTCTCCAAACAAGACAATAATAACTCCTCGAACTTCTTTGTTACAGGACTTTTCTTGATCATCTAGGCTCGTGAATAAGAGTCACCATTCTCATCCTTAGGCTCAATAAGAGAATATAGGGAAACTTAATTTTCTCCAAACAAGAGAATAATAACTCCTCGAACTTCTTTGTTACAGGACTTGAAGAGTCATAACTTAAACATAACTAATCATATAATAACTTTTCACATTGCTTATCACGAGTCATTGTCTCGAATAATTTTTTTTGCAACAATCCAGATATTTATTAACTTAATGATTCCCCTTGTCTACAACAGTTTTCATCTTGTAGAGGGATTCTTTAATGCGGTGCTCATTAAAGACAGTACGATTTGTCTTACAATGAAGTTTGGTCTTCAACCTTTTTATTTTAAGGGAGGACTGAGTATTTTTAGCTTTAGCCTCCCGAACTGTTTGACATGAGGTCTTATTTCCTTGCATATTTTTAAGGATAAGAGATCAAGTGCAAGCAAAAGGCAAGGCATAAGGCTTGTATTTATAGGCTATCTAGGCCACAAAATGGATGCAACATGCATGCATGGCATATCGTAATGAATGCATGCTTAGTTGGACAAGAAAATTTCCAAAACTTTTTAACAAAAGAAGAAAAGAAATGTGTTTGCGAAATAACCATGCATGTCATAAATAATATCATTGATGGCACAACAGCCTAAAAAAAAAGTTTACAAAAAGATTCTATGGATCAAGAGGAATTCCTCCCACAAATAAATGACAAGACAAAGGAGTTGATTCAGGAGGAATGAGTGAGGATCAAGTGCAGTCTCCACAATTTCCTCCTTAATAAAGAAAGCATGAATTGATAATATGTTTATTTTTCTTTCTCTATTTACTTTTATCAAATACTATAAAGGTATGATGCTGCTTTATACAAATATAAATACATATTGAATGTCAAGACATAGTAATTCTTTTAAGAAGTAAAGAGAATGTAGGAAGAAAATGTACTTATATTGCTTGAAATACATATAAAATGAAAAAAAATATACAAAATTAAAAATACCTTCAAATGAAGAGAAACAATGACTTTGAGAGCGAGGTGCAAGAAAGGAATAAAAAGAAGCTTGAAAAATTATGCTTAAAAGGAAAAATGTAAAATAACCTTTGAATTGTCATTGTTACAACTATTGGTTTTCATTTGTTATAAATTCTATTACAAATTAATGTAATGTAATAATAAAATATTAAATAATTAACTTAAAGTAATTAATGTTACATCTCATATTTCAAAAAGTAACAAAAAAAAAGTCACCATAACCGAATAAAATAATTAATTTTTTGGAAAAATAAAAAATACAGAGTTACCAAACATAATAAAAATAATTAATTTTTTTATAATTTAATTAAAGAAAAAAAATTGAAACAAATTAAAGATAATATTTATATGATATAAAGGTATTAGAGGAGATTCTTTGTTTCTCCATTAATAAATTATTTTAATAAATAATAAATTAATATTTAATGATATATTAAAAATATATAAATAAATTAAAATTTAATCATTAATTATTTAAAGAATATGAAAATATTATATATTTAATATATAAATAATAAAATTAAATAATATAAAAAATATATTAATAATTAAAATATATCTTATCAATTAAATTTTAAATAATTTTTTTAAGTCGGATAATATTTTAATATAAAAATACAAATTCATTTTTTATAATAGTTAGATATAGGATAAAATATTTTGATTAGCAATATTAATGAGTATTTTTTATGCTATAAATAATAATATAATTAATATTACAAACTAAAAAAATTACTTTTACTATTTATATATAACTTACACATCCTTACAATAATATCATAATTTATACTAAACAGATTTTTATTAAAATAATATAAATTATTAATATCATAATAATATTTTTATTAAAAATATAATAGCTTTAAAATGTAATTAATACCGTACAAAAATGCACATCCATATATTTATATTATGGTAGCCAATATTTCTTAACCGCTATCTATCTTTTTCAGTTCTGCATTTAGCAAGACAAAACAAGAGGTAGAACCGTAGAAGGAGAGAAGAAAAAATGAATCATTGGGTTCTGCTTTTTGTTACTGTTCTACTTATCCACAAGCAAGTGATAGCAGAAGATGGTTTTGTGAAAACGAAAGGAGTTCAACTTATATTAAATGGAAGCCCCTTTTATGCAAATGGGTTCAATGCCTACTGGTTGATGTATGTAGCTTCTGATCCATCTCAGAGAGACAAGGTTTCATCTGCTTTTAAAGAAGCCAGAAGTCATGGCCTTACAATTGCAAGAACTTGGGCTTTCAGTGATGGCGGTTACAGGCCTTTACAGTACTCTCCTGGTTCTTACAATGAACAAATGTTCCAGGTTTCCTTAATTTTCCTTTTTTTTTAATAAAGCTTTAATTTTTATTTTAGTTTTTAACTGGGTTGGTTTCTTATTAGCTTTTTATTTATTTATCTGAAATTTCTTCTAAAGGGATTGGATTTTGCGATTTCTGAAGCAAGTAAAAATGGGATTAAGTTGATTTTGAGTTTCGTGAACAATTATGAGAATTTTGGAGGCAAGAAACAGTATGTGGAATGGGCAAGAAGTCAGGGCCAATCCATTGCATCAGAAAACGATTTCTTCACCAACTCACTTGTAAAGGAATACTACAAAAACCATGTCAAAGTAAATCTGATCTGCCTTTTCTATGTTATTCTGATTTTATTTATTTATCATTATATCGTCGACTTGAGAACACAGAAAAAGTAACATTTAGTTGGTTATTTTTTCGTAATTAGTATTTTGTTTTTTGGGGGAGACGAAAGTCGGCAAAGTTCGTTGAATTTAATTTACATTAGCATTTACTAGATGAGTAGTAAAAATCAGTTTTTTTGTCCCTAGGTAGGGATTAAAATATCCTTTAGTTAAAGGTAACGTTTATAATTTTTATTTTTATTTTATTTTTTATTTTTTACAAATGAGAAAAAACTGTTGATTTGGGAACATAGCTGAAACCTTCCCCTTTTAGTTCCTAAGTTGCTTCAACATTTTTCTCTTCTCTGCCTTTGTATTATTTTTCAAGTTTTTTTACTTGGTATGTCCGTTGAAATATGGAAAATTTTCAAATTAATTTTCACTTTTTATACTTCATAATTTTACAATAGGCTTTACTTACAAGAAAGAACAGTCTGACTGGAGTAGCTTACAAAGATGAACCAGCTATAATGGCTTGGGAGCTTATGAATGAGCCCAGGTGCATTTCAGATCCATCAGGAAAGACCATTCAGGTTTGGGAATACCCCACCCAACCTTTTTCTTTCAATTTTCTAAGTTTCCTTAATTAATAGTTCATTTATTATAAATTTTAATGGATAAGATCATGAAGACTCAAGATTGACATGCATATGCTAATGAAATAATTTTATCCATATATTAAATCGAAAACTTTGAGTTATATTAATATTAACAATCTGGTTTGAATTAGTTTTATTTCAAAATATGTTTTGGTTACTATTTATGTTATTATTCACTTTTTTTAATTTTCATTTCCAGAAAACTAGTACATATTTTTGTGAAAATTTCACACTTGTAACATGTTACAAGTAGAAATGGCAATGGATCGGATCAGAGATCTGATTTGTTTTCATCTGTGGATTAGATGAATCAGACCAGGTATTGATTCGTGGATCAATAGATATCCATGATTTGATTTGAATTGTTTCAATTTTTTTTCTAAAATTAAAACATTATTTGATGTGTTGTATTACATATTTTAGATTGATAAATTTTATTTAAAAATAATAGTAAGAAAACATTATATATTTTAGAAAAATAATTTTTTACTTTTTTTATAAACTTTCTTACTTATTTTAAACAAATTTGGATCAATTTATAGATTGATCTGATCTGACTCGATCCATGTATTGATATATCTTGATCCATTGATATTATATGTGGATCATAATCTAATCCGATCCAAAAATAATTGATGGTTTTGATCCGATCATGGAACAAATATCCGTAGAGTTCCGATCCGGTGGATCTTTCTTGCCATCCCTAGTTATATGTAAAAATTCTGTCCATCCAATTTCATATTAAAATATTCACTTAACTCTTTCTTTATGAAACATGATAAAATTGGACCCAAATGAGGTGATTTCCGTTTAATAAATGTGGGAGGCTATGTTTGGTCAAAAAGAGGTGACTATTTATATTTGTTTGGTACACATGACAGGCATGGATTACAGAGATGGCAGCTCATGTGAAATCTATGGATAGAAATCACTTGCTAGAAGCTGGTCTTGAAGGTTTTTATGGGTCATCTAAGCCGCAGGGTAATCCAAACTTTCAAGTGGGTACTGATTTTATAGCAAACAATCAGATCCCTGGGATTGATTTTGCCACAGTTCATTCATACCCTGATCAATGGTAAAAACAAACACCGCTATGAATAAATATAGATAAAGAGATTGATTTAACGATTAACTAATGTTAATTTTGATGCTGAGCAGGTTAACTGGTTCAGGTTATGAGAGCCAACTTTCATTCCTCAACGGCTGGGTAAATGATCACATCCAAGATGCACAAAATGTCCTTAAGAAGCCACTTCTTTTTGCAGAGTTTGGAAGGTCTTTGAAAGAATCAGGATATAACACCAATCAGCGTGACCAGGTTTTTACCACCGTCTATTCCGGTATCTACTCGTCGGCAAGGGGCGGAGGTGCTGCTGTTGGTGGCTTGTTCTGGCAACTTTTAGCAGAAGGAATGGACTCTTTCAATGATGGCTATGGAGTAGTATTGAGCCAGGGCTCTTCAACAGTGGGTCTTATTGCCCAGGAATCTCAAAAGCTTATTAGGATAAGAAAGATGTATGTCAGACTGAGAAACATTGAGAAGTTGAAGAAAGCAATGGAAATTAAAAGGCCTCGGTGAATGAGGGAAGAATGAATAGGATCTTTAGAATTTGATTACTTACATGCATAGAGAACGTATAATTTATATATAACAGAATCAACTATTTGTATTTGTTTGTTTTCTGATGCTTAAAATTTTACAATTTTCATATAATTGTTCCATCCTTAATTGTTGCATTATTCATTATGACTGTAAGCCCCAACCTAATATAGTATCCATCTTGTAGTCTCTCTGCTGCGCTTCAACTCCCTGAGATATAAAACCATTTGGTGATGTGTCAAAAGATTGGCGATGTGTTAGTCATGAAAAGAGGAAGAAAGAAAAGAGGATTGATATTGTGCAGATATTAGGTATGATATGACTCCCGATAACTAGTTAAATAATTACGTAACTCAACTTTATCATACTTAAACGATCGTTGAATTAGTTGTCGTATGCCATAATATAACCAACTAGGTTATCAAATCAATTTCTAGAAATCGGAGTGATTAATAAGCTATACTTACATCTCTATTTGTAATAACCACGTTTCTCCTTATCTTGGCATTCTTGTCAATTATGCAGCTCCTTCAAGAAACAAGCAAGTTGGCATGTAAAATAAAAAAAAATAAAAAAAAGTATTATGGCATCGATTGGGTTTATGTTGCAAGAATATAAATTCAAGATTTAGTTGTATTTCATAACACGTTGAGTGGGGAAAAAATATTGAAATATTTCATTGATACATAATAGAGATGCATCTATTGATATAATGTTACATGCACTTTTCATTTTTCTTGAAGTATTTATATTCAAGCGACATAATATGAAGTGAATAATCAACATTCTAATTTGGTAGAATTTTAAGAAAAATGGACAAAAATAAGTGCATCTAATACCCATTGTATCCAAATATCTAAGATACTTGGTATCTAAATAGATTTGTATAACATAAGTATAGGCATGAAATTTTATTTGTGTTAGGACTTCAAAAGGTTTACAATATAGATTTTTTTGATTGAAAAAGATAGCTAAATTGAATTTCAAAATTTACCTTATTTTAGTATTTTCTTCAACATCAATTGGAACCTTTCCTCTTCCCAATAAAGATGCAATCTCACTTTCAGTTTGGTAACAATCTACCCATCATCATTGTATCTTGCAAATCAAATCCAATATTAAAAATTATTTTATTTTTTTAAAGCAAAGTAATATTATCATCTTCTTCCACTACGACAACCAACCACTAATTTAATAAGAATTGAAGAATGTTGGAAGAATGAAAGTGTTATTAAGAGAAAAAACAAGAAAGCATTTGAGTGATACAATTCGATTCATGAACATAAGGTTAAATGTGATGAGATATTTATACACCAGTTGGTATACCAGGTGCCTAAACAATGAGGGTGTGGTAACACCATTGGTTTAGTGTAAAGGGTTACAAGTTGAGGACTAGGAAGAACTTTAGTTAATCAATCATCAAGTTGATCATTGGAGCACACATATTGGATGTCAAGTTGATTGTTTTGTACGAGCATGGAAGACTGGATTTTGAGGTAAAGCCTTGGCACTTAGATTGTCATAATAAAGAAGAGAGCTGCGAGGAACAATAAAAATGGAGATATAACTGTGTTTTTCAGAATGCCATGAGACCAGGTTATCACCATAGACACACAGAAGGCATATGTCGATCAACAATCATCAGGGTGTGAAGCCCAATCTATATCATTGTATGCACAAATGTCTAATGAAGCTAACTTGGTGAAATGAAAACCAAGATGAATGAATCCCTTTAAGTATCTTAATAGTCACTCGGTTGCTATCCAATGAAGATTAGTGGGCTGTGTCATAAACTGGCATAGTTTGTTCAAAATAAGAGAGATTTATCACCTGGTGATGGCACAATGTTGAAGAGTCCTCACAATGCTTCTATATTCAGTTGAATAATTGAGAGTAATACCATCATGCTTACTTAATTTTTGACTAGAGGATAACGGCATCACACCCCTTTGCATTAAACAAAGAAGCTTTTTCTAGAAGCCTCTTGATATACTTATGCTAACTCAGATGAACATATGAATCAGTGGAGGTAACTTCTACACCTAGAAAATACTTCGAGGCGAAGATCTTTGAGTGTAAAATTGAAATCCAATTTTGCAATCAACTATTAAACAATATCATCATTAGAAGAAGGTGAAACCTACTGCTCTAACAAGCGGTAGATCTTTGTGAACCCTAAGGAACGTAAATGTCCTTGTGCGACTAGAGAAAGAAAACTAGGGTTCTGTGTATATATATTTGGCTGGGTACGGGAGAGGAGAAAAAAGGAAAAAAAAAGAAGGAAAGAAAGGAAGAAAAAAAAAACAGAATCTATAGGCTTCATGGCAGAATCTAGAGATTTAACCACAAATTCTATACTGAACGATATGACTACAAAAATGACAGGTTCTGACTAGAGCTCAGACCGCCTCACAACCACCGCTAATTGAAACGTCGACTACCCAAATTGGCATCAAGTTGGGAGGATCCAACTATGCCTTATGGTCCGAGGTGGTTGAGATGTATATCTCTGGCAAGGACAAACTAGGATATATTAATGGGGAATTTTCTTAGCCTTTAGAAACTGACCCCTCATTCAGGAGATGACGCACGGAAAATGCCATTGTCAAGGGTTGGTTGATCAATTCGATAGACCCTTCCTTGATTGCCAACTTTATCTGATTCCCAACTGCAAAATCGGTTTGGGATTCTACTGCTACAACCTACTTTGATGGGACAGATACATCTCAAGTATATGATCTCTGTCATCGGATTACTCGTATGAAGCAGGGGGTGGATCTATTGAAAAACACTACAATGAACTTCAAGGGTTGTGGCGAGAAATTGATTTCTATCGTCCTAACCCCATGGAGTGTGCGAATGACATACAAAAATATAATTCCATCATACAGGATGATCAAGTTTATACCTTCCTCGATGGAATCGATGACCGACTAGATAAAACTCGAAGCAATTTTCTTCAAATCAAACCATTCGTTACGGTGGAATAAGCCTATGGATTCATCCATAAGGAAGAGGTCAGGAAGACTATGATGATCACGGGTACAAATACGACTCCCGGAGCAATTATGGCTTTCAAAGGGATGAAGGGACACCATAATCCAATGCTACCAAAACTAGGAACTATTTCTTTGGGTAGCAAGAAATCCACAGGAATCCAGCTTCAGTTGACCTAAAATGTACCCATTGCAGTAACTCCAAACATACCCATGAAAACTACTTCAAACTACATGGATATCCAGATTGGTGGAATTATTTTCAATCACGGAAGAAATGGGAAACCACTGGGAAAGTTGTTGTGGCTACCAATAATGCATCATTATCCCTTATTTCTCAGGCCGAATGTTCCCAGGATTCAAGTACTTCAAGTAAACCATTTCACATCTATACTCATAATGATAATGAGGATTGAATTCTTGACTCTAGAGCTACAGACCATATGGCATTTGACCCAAAGTATCTTTCCAATACAACCCAGCCGAGACAGAGTCGTGTTGCCAATGCCAATGGGGTCACTTATCCAGTTACAAGGGCTGGAATAGTGACTTTATCTCCTTCATTATCATTATCTAATACATTACTTGTACCCTCTCTTTTAAACAGACTAATGTTTGTAAGCAAGTTACTTCAGATCTTAACTGTGTAGTATTGATGTATTCTACCTTTTGTCTTCTTCATGATATTCTCACCAAGGAGATCATTGGACATGGTACTAAGAGAGTAGGCTTATATTACGTGGATGACATCAGTTTAGGAAGAGCCAATCACATGCAACACACAGTTAGTAACAAGGAGCGACAAATTTAGTTATGTCATCGTCGATTTGGGAATCCATCATTTGGGTATTTAAAGCACCTACTACCTAGTTTATTTTCAAATGTCACACACTCAGATTTCAAATGTGATACTTGTATCTTAGCAAAAAGTCATAGGGCGTCTTATCCTATGAGTATGCATAAAAGTATGATTCCTTTTGCTTTAGTACATTCTGATGTTTGGGGACCTTCCTCGGTCACTACGTTGTCGGGTCATCGTTGGTTTGTAATTTTTGTTGATGATTGTATATGAATGATATGGCTTTATCTTCTCAAACATAAAGATGAAGTATTTTCTATGTTTCACTTGTTTCACACCATGATTCAGATACAATTTTCTAAAAAAATTAAGATCCTTAGGTCTGATAATGGGGGGAGTATGTTAATCAACAATTTCGGACATATTTGGAAAACCATGGTATTCTCCATGAAACCTCATATTCACAAACCCCACAACAGAATAGGATTGTAGAGAGGAAGAATAGGCATATTTTAGAAACTGCTCAGACCTTACTAATTAGTGCACATATGCCTAGTAGATATTGGAGTGAGGCTGTTACTACAACTATGTATCTATTGAACCGTATGCCCACAAAAACCTTACAATTTTAGACTCCATTAAAGGTGTTATCTGATCATGTTCCCTTACCTACTATTTTGATGCTTCTGCCCTGAATTTTTGGATGTGTTGTTTTTGTCCACCTCCATAAAAATCAATGAACTAAGTTGGATCCATGTGTTATCTGATATGTATTCTTGAGGTATGGCATACATAAAAAGGGATACCGATGCTACGATCTTATTACTAAAAGAACCTACATTACCATGGATGTCACCTTCCTAGAATCTGAATGGTTTTTTCCATCACCAGTATCTAATTACCCTCTTCAGGGAGAGAGTTATGGTGAAGAACGAAATTGGCTTGATGTTGAAGTGTTAGACATTAGTAACAATCCGACATACTCAGATAATGCCAACAATATGGATGAGTCATTACCTAGACCCAAACTTGGACTTCTAAGAACTGAATTTGAACTAGTGATTGAACCTCTAGAAGATGCAGTGGTTGATGCACCCCTCCATTCTTTATTACCCAATGGTCCTCCTATTGAGAATACTCCTGAGGTAAGCTATCCTATCACACCTTTACAAATTAATGCTATAGATACATTTGTTGGTTATGTTCTACCTTTCAGACACAATTGAGGCAAACCTTTGAATCGATACTCTTTAGACAAAGAAGAATGACAATCCAAGTATCCAATAGCCAAGTATGTATCTACTCAAAGGTTATCAGAACATATAAGGGCGTTTGCACAAACACTCTCCCTATGTCAAATTCCAAGTAGCATTGAAGAGGCCTTATCAGATCCAAACTGGGATCAAGCTATGAAAGAAGAATAACACATGGGTGTTAAGCGAGTTGCCTCAAGGGAGGAAGATGGTAGCTTGCAATTGGATTTTCTCCATTAAGTATAAAGTAGATGGGTCAATTGATCGATACAAGGCAAGACTAGTAGCAAAATGGTATACACAGAAACATGGTATAGATTATTAGGAAACCTTCTCACCTGTGGCTAAACTAAACATTGTTAGAGTTTTGTTATCTCTTGTAGCAAATTTAGACTAACCATTGCACCAAATTTACGTGAAAAATGCCTTCCTTTATGGTGATCCTGAAGAAGAGATTTACATGGATATCCCACCAGGATATACTGTTACATCAGGAAAAGAAACTGCATGTAAATTACAACGAGCATTGTATGGACTAAAACAGTCATCTCAAGCATGGTTTGGCAGGTTGAGTTCAACAATGAGGAAATATGGGTTTCAACAAAGCAACTCTGACCACACTCTTTTCCTAAAACATCGATTGGGAAAAATAACATCCTTTATAGTCTATATAGATGAAATGATCATTACAGGAGATGATAAAGAAGAAATCTCTAGGCTTCAAGAACGACTGTCAACTGAGTTTGAAATGAAGAACTTAGGAGGGCTCAAATAATTCTTAGGCATTGAGTTAACAAGATCAAAACAATGCATATTTCTTTCCCAAAGGAAATATACTCTAGACCTACTGGCAGAGGTAGGATTACTAGACTATAAACCTGTTGATATTCCAATGGTCCAAAATCATAAACTTGGAGAATATGTGGACCAAGTACCGGCAGATAAATAGAGATATCAACAGTTAGTGGGTAAACTCATATATTTATCTCATACTCAACTTGATATTGCTTATGCTATGAGTGTCGCGAGTCAATTCATGTACTGTCCAAGTGAAGATCATATGGATGCCGTCATACGAATACTTCGTTATTTAAAATCCTCCCTTGGGAAAGGACTTATGTTTTCAAAAAATGGTCAATTGGAAGTCGTTGGATATACAGATTCAGACTGGGCAGAGAATATCAAGGATAGGAAATCGACTGCTGGATACTTTACGTTTGTGGGAGGCAATCTTGTTACATGGAGGAGCAAGAAACAAAAGGTAGTTGCCTTGTCTTGCATGGAAGCTGAATTCCGAGGAATGTTCCAGGGAATATGTGAGCTCTTTTGGTTGAAAAAACTTCTAACTGAGATTGGTATTGCTCCTAACTCTGAAATGAACTTATTTTGTGATAACAAAGTAGCCATTGCCATCTCCCACAATCCAGTTCAACATGATCGCACGAAGCACGTTGAAGTGGATCAGAACTTCATCAAACAGAATCTTGAAGAGAAAATTATTCAGCTTCCATTTGTTAAATTAGAAGATCAATTGCCTAATATACTCACAAAATCCGTGTCTACAAAAAACTTTTACAACTCACTTGACAAGTTGGGTATAAGAGACAATATGTACCAACTTGAGAAGAAGTGTTGGCGTATGTAGTGAAGCATACATGCGTGGGTAGTGGAGCAGATAAATAGCAGACAATGAAACATGGAAGTATGGATGTGCAACAGCACCCATGTTAATGCAGGAAAGTATGAGTGTGCTGCAACACCCATTTGTGCAACATTGAGAGGGTTAAGTTTTGTTTCTGGTTCTTATTGTACAAATAGAACCACCATTTGTACAAAAATGTAGAACAAAGAAATACAATAATACGGTAACCACAATAATTTGATAGAACAAAATAATTGTTTGCCACTTTCTCACAAACTTGGCAAATAGGCCTATTTGAAGGCTGAGAATATTGTTTTGAAGAAGAATTCTAATTAGGTTTGTCATTAGTGGATCCACTGTTTGGATTCTTGTTAGGACTTTTAACTTGTTTGAGAAACTGTAGAAGATTCCAAGTAGGACTATTGTTATTGTTATTGTTTGCAAGATTTATTAGAGTAATTGAAGATAAACTCTTAGCTAATACATCATAAGCTTGAGTTGTACTAGTATTTGGAGGAACGTGATTAACATTCACAGGGATAAAAATACCTAAATTTCTAGCTATGTGCACATAAATTGGAGTGGTGAAATTGTTAAAAATTGAGGAGATGAAGATAGAACATCTCGATAAGTTTCATTACCCTTAGCCGCCATTAAAGATCACAAGTGTTGTTCGATACCTTACAAGAATTGAAGAATGTTTGACGAAGAAGGGAAGTGCACTTGAGAGGAAAAACAAGAAAGCACTTGCGTGTTACAATTCAATTCATGAAGAGAAGGTAACATCTTATGAGATATTTATACACCAGCTCGTATACCAGCTACCTAAACAATGTGTGAGCTGTTAAGCACATGGGCAATTAGTTCTCATCATAACTAACTCCAAGCTAATTCTATACACACACTGCCAAATAGTAAGAAACTAAAAATGAATACAGAAAACTCACAGTGAGTTCTACACCGTACTCTAAGTGTGACCGAACACCCACTGCAGAGTGTTGAACGCTATATTCATTCAAGAAGCAACCATGAGAAATAATAGCATCCACGATCTGCAAGAACCATTTAAACGATGAGAAACAAGTAGCACAAATTTACACAGATGCATTATTTGACAAATAGAACCATACCTTGCATTTGTCAACTTTAGTTGGTGGCAAGAATCTAGGAGATGTGAAGAAAGGTGTCTTCGGATCATAGAATTCAAATTTTGGGGCCCACGTAGAAGATACAATATATTGAGCCTGGATATCACTTTTTTATTTTGCAGTGAAAATCTTACAACTGAGTTTATGCCTCACAAATGTATTTCGATGATGATAATATCGGTCACATACCAACACTAAGCAAAGTAAATGTTTTTTGATGATGATAACATCGGTCATATACCAGAGCTAAGCAAAGTAAAAGAGTTCATCTTCTATAATCAGACTTTTTCGACAAATTATCACTAAAATTGAAGATTAATTAGATGACTAACGCATAGGGCTTTAAGTCACTAAGATTATACTGATTGTTTGAGTAAAAGTGTTGTTACATATTCTGCAAGGGCGTTGTTTGCTTCGAAAAAGTACTTTATAGTTCCAATGTCCTCCCAGTAGTCATTAAACAAATATGCCTCCAATAAAAAAAGGTCTCATACCTCAGTAAATCAATAATTAAAATGACTAGTTCGTATGAACAAGGAAGATCAATTTTTTATTAAAATAGAAAAGTATGAAAAAGTTAGAACAACAAAGAAGAAATGAATAAACGTGGAAAGTGCAACTGTTCTTGGACATTGTACTCCCTCACAGCTGAAGGAATGATTTCAGAACCTAAGTCATTGCAGAAAGGAAAATTCCATCTCACACATCAGTTCTAAACGCATACATGTTGGTTTGTAAACTTGTTTACAAGCCCAAAGAAATCAAAAAACTCTTTGAAATATCTAGCTCATTTGAAGTCTAGTTCATGGAAGTTTCTATGGTAATGATCTGGATTGATAAGAATACAGTTCATAGTTGATAGAAACAAGAAAATAAATGGATTAGTTATGAAGATAAGTGTGGTTTATATTGTTTTGATAGTTTTATGTTGTATGATTTAGATTTATTAGTTATTTTTATAAATACCTCTTAGTAGAAATATAATAATAAAGTTAAAGAAATCAGAAACAAAAGTTTAAGAGTTTTTTAGTATTTCTGAAAAATTGTTCTTGAATGTTCTTGAATTGTGAGAATTTTGATCCATAATATTCCAACAAAGTAGTATCGGAGCTATAGTTGGAAATATATTATATACTATTGTATATCAAATCAAAGCTCTCGACGAGAAAAATCCAATGTCGTAAGAATCATCCCGATCGGAGTTCGGACGTACCGCCACGATCCTCTCGAAGGTTCTACTAGAAAGTGAGTTAACTCACTAAATCAGCCGAGTTGGAACTGAGTCCAATCGAGTTGACCGAGCCGTGAAGCCTATTGACTACACTGCTCACTAAGCCACAGAGCCGTTTGACTGAGCCACCAAACCGTTTGACCAAGCCACGATACAGTTGACCAAAAAAGTTGACTTTGACTGTTGATTGAAAAATTTCAGATTTTTTCTTGGAGTTCCTCTTAAGGTTTTATGACATTCTGAATCCCTCTGTGATCAGAATTTACAAATTCTCACTATATTGAGATTTATGTCAAGTGGAGGCATGACATTGTTTCAAGTCCTCACACTTATCAACGACAACTATGATAATTGAAGTATCAAGATGAAAGCTCTTTTAGGTGTACATGATGTATGAGAAGTTGTAGAGAAAAGCTTAAGTGAGCCATACAATGAAGCTACTCTAACACAAGTGCAAAAATAATCTTTGAAGGATTTGAGAAAGAGAGACAAAAAAACCCTCTTTTTTATCTATGAAGCCTTAAATAATGATGGATTTAAGATGATTTCATATGCAACATCTTCCAAAGCCATGTGGAATAAGCTTCAAATGGTGAGATGTTGGAAGATGTCAGAATAATAGAAAAGATACTTTGCTTATTAGACTCCAACACATCATCGTGATGATTGAGGAAACAAAAGATTTGGAAGAAAAGACATATTTGTGGAACTAGATGAGTTAGTAAGTAGAAATGTCTCATTTGGAGATGATTCTAACTTAGCAGTGAAAGGAAGAGGTAACATTGTTATTCGCTTGAAAGATGGATGACATCAATTTATTTCCTATGTTTACTATGTCCCAAATATGAAAAGTAAGATCTTGAGTTTAGGACAACTATTAGAAAAAAGGTTATGATATTCATATGAAGGATTGTAATCTTCCTATAAAAGATGATAAGAATAACCTTATTGCTAACGTGCTGATGTCAAAGAATAGAATGTTCTTTATCAACATACAAAATGACATTGCAAAGTTTCTAAAAGCCTGCTACAAAGATGCATCGTGGCTATGGCATCTTCGATTTGGGCATCTCAATTTTGGAGGATTGAAGTTGTTGTCTAAGAAGGAGATGGTGAAGGGACTACCTTGCATTAACCATCCTAATCAACTTTGTGAAGGTTGTCTACTCAGGAAGAAATTCAAAAAAATATTTCCAAAGGAGTCAGATTCAAGAGCCAAGAAGCCACTCGAGCTAATTCATACTGATGTGTGAAGATCGATCAAACCTAGATCTCTCAGTAACAGTAACTATTTTCTTATTTTTATTGATGAATTTTCAAGAAAAACTTGGGCATATTTCTTGAAACAGAAATCAAAAGTTTTTGAAGTATTCAAAAGGTTCAAAACTATAGTGGAGAGAGAAAGTGGTAGAAAAATCAAAGCCATAAGATCAGACCGAGGTGGAGAATTTACATCCAAGGAGTTTCAAGAGTTCTGTGAAGCAAATGGAATTCATAGATCTTTAACAGTACCAAGATCCCCTTAACAGAATGGTGTAGTTGAAAGAAAGAACCAAACAATCCTCAACATGGCACGAAGCATGCTCAAAAGTAAAACACTACCCAAAGAGTTTTGGGCAGAAGCAGTAGCATGTGCAATTTACTTGTCAAACTGATCTCCAACAAGAAGTGTATGAGGAAAGACACCGTAAGAGGCATGGAATGGAAGAAAGCCTGGTATTTCCCACCTAAGATTCTTTGGAAGTATAACCCATGTTCATGTACCAGATGAGAGAAGAACAAAGCTTGATGATAAACGCGAGAGTTTTATCTTTATCGGCTATGATGCTAATTCAAAGGGCTATAAGATGTACAATCCATATAATAAGAAGATTATGATTAGTCGAGATGTGGTATTCAACGAAGAAGGAGAATGAGATTTTAACTCTCATGCACATAACTTCAATTTCTTTCCTCAGTTTAAAGAAGATGAGCAGACAATGAGAGAGCAACCTATAGAAATTCAACAAGATCCAATGACTCCACCTACTTCACCAATGCCAACCACTTATGAAGGCCTGTTTACCTTCATCATCTTTGAGTGAAAGTGAAAGAGTCGTGACACGTACATAAAATCTACAAGATCTTTATGAGGTAACAAATCAACAAGATAATCTTACCTTATTTTGTATCTTTGTTGATTGTGAACCAATAAGCTTTCAAGAAACTGCATAAGAGAAGAAGTGGAGAACAACTTCACCAAGTGTCCCTATGAACATTCACTCTAAGTCAAGATTGAAGATGGCGATATTCTAATCGTTTGTCTATACGTAGATGATCTCATCTTCACCAGAAGTAATCTGAAGCTATTTGAAGATTTTAAGAAGGTGATGACTCGAGAGTTCGAAATGAAAGATATTGGGTTAATGGCATACTACCTTGGAATTGAAGTGAAGCAAAAGGAAGAAGGCATCTTCATCTATCAAGAAAGCTATGCAAGGGAGATACTAGGAAGTTCAAGATGAAAAATTGCAAGTCGATCAACACACCAATGGAATGTAGAATCAAACTATCCAAGCATGAAGATGGTGAAAGTGTGGATCCAACATTTTTCAAAGTTGCAAAAAGAATCCTACGTTATCTGAAAGGTACAATTAATTTTAGCTTGTTCTCTGCGGATTTTAATGATTACAAGCTTGTTGGATATAATGATAGTGATTTTGGTGGAGATATAGATGATCGAAAAAACACTTCCAGATTTGTGTTTTTCATGAGAGATACTGCTTTTACATGGATGTCGAAAAAGAAACTGATTGTCACCTTGTCTAGCTGTGAAGTAGAATATGTAGCAGCTACCTCATGTGTTTGCCATGCAATTTAGTTAAGAAACTTGTTAAAGGAGCTAAGTATGACACAAGAAAATCCAACCAAAATTTGTGTCGACAACAAGTCAACCATTGCCTTAGCCAAAAATCCTATTTTCCATGATTGAAGCAAACACATAGATACTCGATATCATTACATTAGGGAGTGCATCATAAGAAAGGATGTACAACTCGAGTATGTAAAATCACAAGATCAAATTGCCGACATCTTCACTAAACCGTTCAAGCAAGAAGACTTTGTTAGATTGAGAAATTTGCTCGGCATCATAAATCAAGTTTAATGGGGAGTGTTGGTTTGTAAACTTGTTTACAAGCTCAAAAAAAATCAAAAAACTCTTTGAAATATTCTAGCCTATTTGAAGTTCAGCTCATGAAAGTTTCTATAGTGATGATCTGGATTAATAAGGATACAAATAATGGTTGGTGGGAAGAAAAAAATAAATGAATTAGGTAAGAAGATATGTGTATGATTTAGATTGTTTTGGTAAGTTTATGTTGTATAACTTAGATTTATTAGTTGTTTATATAAATACTTCCCAGTAGTAATGTAATAATAAAGTTAAAAAAATCAGAAACAAAAGTTGGAGAGTTTCTGAGTATTTTTGAAAAATTGTTTTTGAGTTTTGAAAGTTTTGATCCATAATATTTCAACAATACACACTTGTTGATGCAATGTAAGGGTATTTGACTGCATCTTCCATAGAAAGTCCTAGAAGAGTAGTATCCACTTGCTGCAAGGGAAAGATCAAAACAAGAATTAGACAAAGGCTAGGGTACAGTAAGTATTTACAACAAAGTGAAATAAATTTGACTACCATTGCTTTAGGTCAGGACCCTTTGGTTTCTCATCGAACTGGACTATCCGTCCTGTATTGTCAATTTTCATGAGTCCGTAATCTGATGCATGACCGCAATCAAAATTTAAAAGAACAGCAATATGCATCAATTTTAAATTCAATTTCTTAAATGTAAATACAAATATCATGTATGCGCAACTTCGCGCACATGCACAAAGTAATTACAGACGAAAAACGCTACAAAAAGTATAAGTAGCGGTGGGTGAATTAAGAGGATAAAACTTAAGTACCCAGGAATTAATTTTTCAGACCCTGGGGTGACGTATATGGACACACGCATGAACTCAGATCTTAGTTATGTATATAAGTCAAGAAGGCTCCCTCCATATAACCATAATCAAATGAATAAATTGATGCCAAAATTAAACAAAAATCGATAACATAGAAGAGAAAAGAAATGCTTCCAAATTTTGCAGGGTATGTTAAAAGTACACTATACAGTACCTGTCATCCATGGGCACACATGAAACTGTAATATCAGCATTTGAATCAATATGCTTCTGCAAGAACAAGGAATAATGATATTAATGATATTATACAATATAGTAAAATGGCATTGAAGAACAGTGTAAAGCATAAATGGATCAGTAACTACCCGAACAAAGTCCACATAGTCCATCCGGTAAAGATGATCGCCAGATAATATCACAATGTTCTCAACATATTTGTTCTTGGCATCCTGTTAACATAATCCAAGTCTAAATTATTAAATAATCTGCTTTAAAATACACTTATAGCCTAATCGAGAAATCGTAATTACCCACCTCAAATACCCATATAAATTGTCTCACAGGATCAGCAGTTCCTTGCATTGGAACCATCTCTTGCAAGCTTCTCCAGGTGTTTGAGTAGCAACCAGAGCCTGTTTGTCAAGTAACTTATTAATTCATACATGGATCAAAATGTTTTAACGTGCTAATAGAATTCAATCACCTGTTTCATTAACCAACATTCTCAATTCATGTAACTACCAAAGCAAACTACACTAATAGATCAACACCACCGGCCCTGTAACACAGTTTGGTTGCATGATAGTTGCGTTTAACTCCGAAATTTAGAGTTCAAATACTTGTTATATCAGAATCGTCTTACCTCCACAAATCCATCAGAAAAATTCACCCCATTACCAAAATTATAGGTACGAGCAAGGTGACGATTGAGGGAAAAAGAGTTATACTGTGTCAATATGAATATATATTTTTATGCCACTGTTTATGCAGGTACTCATTGGGATATCAATCAGCCTATTAAGAGTCTATTGATAAGATTACAAGATTTAATTTACGTGTATTAGATGTGTATATATTATTACCTAAAATAGATTAACAAAATATTTTATATTTAGGTAATATAATATTATATATTCTTACTTAAAATATATAAATAAAATATTGTATATATTCTTACTTAAAATAGATTGTATAGTAATTCTTATTTAATGAAAATGATCCTCGAGAAGAGATCATTCAACCATTTACTAAAAAATTGTCATGGTATCAGAGCCTACCTCTTAAATCCATAGCTGAATCTTCAATTTTCTTCTAGTTTTACTTCAGTTTTTTTTTGAATTTTTGTCTTGTTTTTTTATTTTGGGTTGATAAATTTCTTATCAACAAATTCATTTTGAGATTCTAGGTTGACCAACTTGTGGTTGACAACTTTGCATTAAGATTTCTTTTTTTGGGAAGAATGTCTACAGAAACCTTGGCTATCAAATTTATAGGAAAGAATTATGTGACATGAGAATTTCAATTCAAAATGTTTCTGAAAGGAAAAGAGTTTTGGGGTCACATTGACGGGTCTTCTTCTACACCTAGAGATGGTAAGGAACTTAGCCAATGGGAGGCAAAGGATGCTCGAATTATCTCTTGGATTTTAGGATCTATTGAAGTTCATATGGTGAATAATTTACGCTTTTTTGATACGGCTAAAGAGATGTGGGATTATCTGAAGCGCATATATCATTAAGATAATATTGCGAGACCATTTCAACTAGAACTCGAGATTAGTACCTTCAGCCAAGGTAATCTCTCCATTGAGCAGTATTATTCTAGATTTCTTAATCTACAGAGTGAATATTTTGGTATTATCTACACAAAGGTACCTAAAGAGGCCTTAGCTAGCCTTTAAGAGGTTCATGAAGATAATAGAAGTGATTGGTTTTTGATGAACCTGAGACCAGAATTTGAAGTTGCTAGAGTTGGACTGCTGAAGAGAGATCTGGTTCCTTCTTTGGATGTATATCTTGGTGAATTGTTACGCAAGGAACAAAGAATGGCTACACAAGCTGTTACAGGTGTGTCTAGGGAAACATCTAAAGTTGTCAATGTTGCTTATGCCACTCAAGGGAGGAATCGAGGAAAGGGACAAATGTAGTGCTATAGTTGCAAGGAGTTTGGACATATTGCTCGCAATTGTGGCAAGAAATTCCCAATTACTATATGAAAATGGACACATTATCAAGGAATGTCCTACACGTCCAGAAAATTGACGAGTACAAGTTTTTCAAGCTGCTATTCCAGCTCCTAACATTATTGGTCCTACATCTACAATGGCTAACATAACTCAGCCTCTCATTACTCCAGAAATGGTCCAACAGATGATTATCTTAGCATTTTCTACCCTTGGACTTCCAGGCCAAGGTAAGACTATTTTTCCTCCTTGGTTTGTTGATTCTGGAGCATCTAACCATATGACTAGCTCCCCTGATTTGTTACATAATTTACGAAAGTATACTGGTATAGAAAATATTCAGGTTGCTAATGGAAGTAATATTCCAATTATAGTCATTGGTGATATTGGACCTTCTTTTCGTCATGCATTTATCTCTCTTGGGTTATCTACTAGTTTAATTTTTGTTGGTCAGATGGTGAATAATAACTATGATGTACATTTCTCTTGTGGTGGTTGTGTTGTTCACGATCAGGTGTCGAGGAAGTTGATCATGGAGGGGCCTAAAGTAAGAAGATTGCAATTTACTATTGCACAAACTTAATCTTTAGCTTCTATTACTGTTGAAAATTGGCATAGCCGATTAGGCCATCCAAATAATGTGATTTTGTCTAATTTGATGAAACGAGGTTTTCTTGGTAATAAAAATTAGTGTTATACTTATCACTTGCTTTTTGATTGCTCTACTTGTAAACTAGGGAAAAGTAAAACTTTACCTTTTCCTACTGATAACTATATTTTATATAGTTATTTTCATCTATTTTATTAATTATAATTGCTATGTTATTCATATTTTTAGTTAATTTTAGTTTAATAAATTAGTAGTTACTGTTTTTTATATATTTTAAGAAAATTAAATAATTTGTATCGAAAACTTACTTAATTGCAAATTTATGTCCAAAAATATAATTTCAAATAAAAGAGTGCTTAATTGCAATTAATAAAAGTTGAAAATATAATTTAAATTAAAATTGGGCTTCATTTTAATTATTAAAAATTTAAAATTTAATTTAAATTAGAAAATGGCTTAATTGTAATTAAAGAAAGTTTAAAATGTAATTTGAATTAAATTTGTGGGTTAAAATACAATTAATTAAAGTTTAAATTTCTGCGTAGGTGAGAAGAAGTCTGTGCGCCCTAATCCACCCGCGCAATGTGGACCGTCAGATTAGCGAAGAAACGGCTATGATGCGCGCATCTCTATCACACCTGACTAACTCGCATGGGTGTAGGTTTCTATCTTTCACGCTGCTAAGTGCCGAGTGGGGCCCACCTACCACGCAGGCCGGTGTGCAGGTGGGACCCATGTGTTTGACGCGTCCAACCGCTATCCCCCCACGTTTCGCGTGCCCCAATCTATCGTGCGCCCGTTCCCTGCAACCAATGAGGTGTTGCCACGTGTCCTACTATTTTTTTCAGCGAATCATATCACGGCACGTGGCAGAGTTTATCGAAAAGCAAAACAGAAACGGACGGCTCTCCCACTCAGATTTAAACGCATTTTCGATACCAGTTTTGTCCCCCATGCGTAATATTTTATTATTTTTGCCATATCTCTCTGTCCCCCGCGTGTATTAAAAAAATATATTTTTAAATGTATATTTTTTTAGAAATTTGATGTTATAAATAGGGGATAGTATGATAGAGTAAAAAAGTTTTGGGGAGTTTAGTTTTTGAATTTTTTTTTGTATTGTTCGGTTTTGGACTGTGGAACACGCAGAAGCCATTTTTGGCTTCTGTTTGTGTTCTACGTATGCTAAATATTTGTGCTAAGAGATGTTTTAATTTTCTGTGTTCTTTATCTCATTTTTCTTAAACTGCTGTAATTTTTATTTTAAATTTATGAAGTAATTTAATTTTTCTAGGGTTGCATTTGATCTAAATTTATGAAGCTTTTATTTTAATTATTTTTGAACGATTTATAAGACGTTTGAGTTGTTTATTCTATTTTGTGCTTAATGCTTTTGATTATTTACGAATTTTATCAAATGATCCGTGGCATATAAATAAACTTGGAAGATACATTTTTGTGTATATTGCTCATAGATAGAATGACATGTATGATGAAGGATAGGAATATACCGTAATTGTATGTGTGGCCATTTGAGAACTTAGAACGTAATGAATCTCGGTGAATTTAATTCTCATAAGAATATAGTGAATTAATTTAACGAGGTGTGTTTATACGGAGCTCGGAAGAGATCTATGAATAAAATTAGAAGTTTTCGGTTGACAAATTAAATGTACTAAAAAAATATAAATCAAAAGAAAATAACATGATTTGAGTTGATTAATTTGGTAAAAAATTGCAATCCTAGATTTCTTTTATTTTGTTATTAAACTCTTTTCTTAAATTTGTTCCAATCAACGATTGTTTTGGATAAAATCAGAGAGAGATAATTTTAGTACTCAACAAACTGTAGTAACAAATCTCCGTTGGAACGATAACTTACTTATCAAATTTTATTACTTGTGACCGTGTATGCTTGCACGATTTTATGTTCTTAAAAAGAGACAACACCTACTTATGGTGGTTATGCTTATACATGTTTTGAGATTATACACAGTGATATATGGGGTATTACTCTTGTCATTTTACATGCATAGTATAAATATTTTGTAACTTGATGACTATAGTCATTTCACATGGATATATTTTATGCGTTCAAAATCTAAAATGTTCACTGTTTTCCAATATATATATAACTATATGTAAAGTTACCTTTGCTGCCTAATATGATTTCCTGAAGAAGTATTACTCTTAAAGAATATTAATTAATCTCAACATCTCGTTATATTAGCCTATCACACTTAAGGATCACTTTTAAAGAAGATTAATTAATCTGTGGTTGATGTGTTACTCCTCAGTTTTTCTTTTTAGCAACCTTTTGTTTTTCTCATACAGTTTTTGCTTCTTTTTCTTCGACATTTTTTCTTCTATTTTTTTCTTTTCACCCTTTAACCCTAATATATCTATATATATATATATAGATAATAATAATACCTAGTAGTATTAGGGTTAAATGTATTTTGGGCTTAATTTTTCAAAGCCCATTAAAACACATGTTAAAAATATTAAGACACATAAAAAATATTTAAACACCAAAAATAATTTTAGATTTATGAACATGTAATATTAAATGTATAAATACAATCCTATGTGTTGTAGTTATAAAATACATACCTGAAGTACAAATATTTGGAACTTGAACATTTGTTCGGTTGTTCTTGATAAACTTGATAGCAGGCCTAAAAACAAATTTACAAGTAAATATTTTGTCCACAAAAATAACCAATACTCATAGTCCTTACATTGCCTCTTTTCTTGGAAACACAAGAAGCAAGATTGTGTGTCAAAATCCTCCACTGAGTTCGAGTATCGTGCTATGTATTCTACATGTTCTGAGATTGTTTGGCTTTGGGGAATGTTGGCTAAGCTTAGGTTTCCATAACTTGAGTCTACTCCACTCCATATGGATAATACTAGTGCTATTCAAATTGCTACTAACCCAGTATTTCATGAGCGCACAAAGCATATTGAAGTGGATTTTCACTTTATTCATGAAGAATATGATGCTCACATAATCTCTCTACCACATATTACCACCGATCTCTAGACTACTGATGTGTTTACTAAGGCTTTCTCCCGGCATCGACATCATTTTCTTATTGACAAATTGATGCTTTTTGATAATCCAACATCAATATGAGAGGGGATATCAATGGTAGAGATTATGTACAAGATTACAAGATTTACTTTACCATAATTAGTGTATTAGCTGTGTATATATTATTACCTAAAATAGATAAACATAATACTATATATTTAGGTAATATAATATTGTATATTCTTACCTAAAATATATAAACAAAATATTGTATATTTAGGCAACAGAATATTGTTTATATTCTTACCCAAAATAGATTGTACAGTAATTTTATTTGATGAAAAAGATCCTCAAGAAGAGGTAATTTAGCCATTTACTAAAAATTGTCATAACACTCTTCGATTGGAACCTACATATTACAACATGTGCTTGTGATTCTCCAAATTTGATAGCCAATATATAAAAATTTCAAAAAATATAGTCTCCACCTATTGAGTGATGAACGTGTATCCCACTGCTGGCTTGGCTCTTTGGCTTGTATGAGGAAACAAGTGAGTTCCAGCACCACCACCTAATATAATCAAAACAACATTTTTGTGGTCTACCTTTGGAGTCACAAACACTGGTGTGAGAAACATTTGAAATAAAAAATACAAATGGAACTTTAAGATACACATCAAAAGTTTGTTGAAAATCAACACCAACTTAATAAATGAAGTGGTTGAAGAGAATTGTTGAAAATCAACACCAATAAATGAAGTGGTTGAAGGATGTAGAAAAATAAATGGAGTGGTTGAAGGATGTAAAAAAATAAATGGAGTGGTTAAAGGATGTAGAAAATAGAAGTGTGTAGATAATATTTGTGTGGCTAGAATTATTTCTTAGTTTTATATTTTTGTGGTGTAGATTGCATGGTGAGGACTATAAATAGTCTACCTAGCATTTGGTTTAATCATCCCATCAAAAACAAATAATTCTTTGTATTCCTATTTTGAGTGTGAGTTGAGAGCTTTCTCTTTGAGGGTTTGTATTTCTCTTCAATTTGTAAGTTGTATTTGAAAGGCGTTATAGTGTCTTTTATTGTGAACATAATACAAGTAGTTTGTTTACTTGTTTAGATCTAATATTAGTAAATTTAGAGTTGTGTATTCTAAATTTTACTCAACAATTGGTATTAGAGCAAGAAATTCAATGATTGTTCTTAGTGGAGCTATCTTGAGTTGTGAGGAGTTTGGTACTTTGCAAGTTTCTTAGTTAAGCTTGTTCGGTATAATCGAAGTCTTGCCAACATGATGAGAGATCATCAAGTACTGGGAGGAATCAAGAAACTCAACAACAAAAACTATAACACATTGGCAACATGTATGAAGTCTTACCTACAAGGTCAAGACCTATGAGAGGTTGTTGGTCGTGACGAAGTTACACAACCAATAGCGGAAGATACAAATGGTATCTTGCTGAAGTGGAAAATTAAAGCAGGCAAAACAATGTTTTCTTTAAATAACACAATTGAAGAAGAAATGTTACAGCACATTTGGGATGCCAAAACACTGAAGGAAGCATGAGACACTCTTGTTACACTCTTTTCAAAGAAGGATGATACAAGATTGCCACTTCTCGAGAATAAGTTGCTATCAATGGCGAAACATGACATGACGATTTCCTAGTACTTTCACAAGGTGAAGTCATTATGTCACGAAATTTCAAAGTTAGATCCAAAAATTCCTATTGAGGAAACTAGGATAAAGAAATAATTATTCATGGTTTAAGACCTGAATATCGAGGGTTTGTTATTGCTATACAAGGATGGTTGACATAACCATCTCTTGTTAAGTTTGAGAATTTGCTGGCCGGTCAAGAAACCATGGCTTAACAAATGGGAGGAGTCTTGCTGAAGGGTGTGGAAGAAGTGCACTACACTAGCAAAAGCAGAGGCACTTTCAAGTGGTACAATGGCAATGGATATAAAAAGGATGACGAGAAAGGAAAAAAATTGTCAAGGAAATTGAGGCTTTCGTCTAGGGGGAGCTTGGAAGAATCATAGTAATAGTAGAAAATTTGATGGTGAATGTTGCAACTGCGGGGAGATGGGTCACATGGAAAAATATTGTTGGAGTAATAAAAATCATATGGAAAGTAATAAAGCTACTTCCAGTTCTAAGGAGCATAACAAAAATGGTTGGGATGCGGAAGCATTATTCGCTACAGAGGAAGAAGAATTAGCTCTTACGGTGATAACATCAAAACAGATTGACTACAAGATGTTGGGATTTCATGTGTATTCCTATATGGTGAGAATTTAAAATTTTCCTATCACTACTTGGCTCAATATACAAAGGACCTCATTTGTATAACAATTGCAAGCAAGATTTTCTCTTAAGCATTTCAACAAACACCTAATGTGCACTAAATAAAATAAACAAATCTCATCTACCTTTTTTCTAGAGAGGAAGAAGATTACCTTTACCTAAAGATATTGTCAAACTCTTGAGTAGAGGGAAGTTGATTTCCCTTCTAGATTTCTTGGAAACCACCTTTTCTTTCGGGAGCACCTCTTGGTTCACCTTGAACCTAAACAAAAAACTACCACACCTCTTACATAGATGGATGTAGAGTTCAAGGTTTAGATCCAACCACCTAGAAAGAAGAGATGAGAGAAGAGATTGTCGACCTAGGGTTGAACCACCTAGGTTTTGGCCTTAAGAAAGCATTTCCAAGTTTTGGCCTAAGAGAAGGAAACATGTGGTTGTTGAAAAAATGGAGGATTTCGACTAGGGTTAGAGGCATCACATTTTGATAACATTTTCCTCAATTATGCCTCCTTAAATAGGCTAGGGTTAGGGCAAATCTCTGTGTAAGGTTTGAATCAATTACACAAATGCCACTAGCCTTGTTTAGCCATCTTATGCTCTCTTTAATCTCAACTTGTGATCGGTTTAATAAATTAATTTATGAAAAAATAATATTATTCTATTATACAATGTCTCTATTATTCTTATAAAGCATTCAAACATTATATCAAATAATATTTGCATAACTTCACAAATTTATTTATGGTCTAAGCATGTCAATATTATGACATTTTATTTTAGCATTTCATCTTATGTATTATACATCATAATGAAATGTAAAATACTTGTTGTTTCTCTTCAGTTGGTGTTATCGTATAGAAGATCTATATCATCTTGGCAATAGTATAAAACTTTATATTATTGACTATAAGAGGTTCTATCATTACATTATAGTTTTCCAAATAACATATTAATTATTTACTTGATCCACTAATTTTGTATCTATCCTTGTCACATGATATCATGAATAATATGCAAAATAGGATCATGTCACTTTTGCATTATATTCATTTTCTTGCTCTCTCAAGTAAATTATAATTAAAACTACATCAGTTATATTACATGCGTTATAATTCCACTGTACCAACTAGCCATTAATATCACAACTCAAAATCGAGGGACAATGATAATATTAACATATAGATTTCTCCTGCACAGGTTGTACACAACGAGACTATTTCATTCCTATCATAAGATGCTATTTAAATAGCAATCACATTATATACTTCTCATGTGAAAATCCTACATGTCTCATATCTAAGATTCTAAAGACACAATGGAAACATTAATGACACAAAACACAATCCATATAATGTTCCATCTAGTTAGGTTATGTTCAATATATAAAATACACATTTTATATACTCATGTCATTAAATGATAATCCCTTATCAACATTTATAGAATTACAATATACTTTTAATCGTTGATGAGTGCTCAAAAAGCACTAAAATTACTATGATTTTATCCACATTAATTGATTAAAAATATATATTTATATGATTTTATAATATATTTATATAAATTTGTCTTCTCGGATTCACGGGTATTTTTCTTATTTTCAGGTATTTTCACTTAAAAACTTACCTTAAAGACTCAAAGAGGAATACTAGAGGCAATACATCATAAATATATTCATAAATAAATGAGGAAAAATCAACAAATATGGGAAAATTGGACAAAATGGGTCCAAAATGTCAAAAAGGAGGAAATCGTGCACGTAGCCGCCTAGCAGCTGCCCCAACCACGTCCAGCAGCTGTCCCAACCATGCCTAGCAATGCGCACGCCTGTGCCCAGCCTACTCCCATCTGCGCGCGCCTGCGCCCAACCTGCTCCGATATCCGCCTATCTGCGTACGCTTGCGCCCAATCTGCGCCCATCTGCGCCCCATCTGTGCACACTGCTACCCATCTGCACCCCGTCTGCGTGCGCTACCGCGCCCACACCAGCATGACATCATCAGTATGACATCATCATTCACTACTCCACATTTTCCACATTTTTTATCATTTTTTCACCCACTTTTTCTTCCTATACTCACCTAAAAATACCCTCATTCTCTTCATAACTAAACACACCTCAAAACACATCTTCTCTTCTCTTTCTTTCTCTCATTTCTTAGTTTTTAAGTTTTTCTTAGTTTTTACCTTTTCTTAGTTAGTTTCTCTTAGTTTTAGAGTTCTTCTCTTTTTGAGAAGAACTAGTTATGTTTTTGTAATTTATTTGCTTTTCGATTCAATAAATGGGAGTGCAAATTCTGTTTGGAGGTTTTCCAACAACGGGGATAGCAACAAAGTACTCTAAGGATTTTATTTTCTTTACAATTATTTTTTATGCTTTATTCTTACATGTTATATTTAATTTGTCTGTGATTAAATTTAACTTTACGTGCTGTTTGTAAACATGATATAATAATAACGTTGTTATGCTTGCGAAATATTAAATAAGTAAAAATCTCTAGAACGAATTGATTTTGTTTTTATTCAAGATTTTATATTAGGAATGTTATAGGGAAATATATTATTTTTTATTACAAACTTAAATATGAAAATTAGATTTTAAGGTTTAGTTATCGAGTCTAATTTAGAGTAGTGCTCTTTTATTTGTTGGTACAATCATCCGGTAGTTAGAGTGAAGCTCTATTTCAAAAGTTTTTATAAGAATTTTTATCTGAAAATGTATTGACAACATGTTTTCAGTAGTGGTTTTAAAACTTGAAAGTTAGTACTCGGATAATTAAATTCTTAGGTTTAATTTGGACACCTTGAATAAAGTTTAAACTATCTAATACTACCAAAGGTGGCATTTAAATGGTTCATTTTCAATCTCTTAAAAAAAGAATTAATTTAATTAACCAAATTAGTTATCAACCCCACCTATAGGTGTTAATTGATTTGTTTAGTTAACAAAGAATATCTAACCCCACCAAAGGTGGTATTCATATAAAAAAGAGGGAATCAATAAATATAAATTTTTATCTTTAATAACCTAAATAATATGAGCAAGCATAATTAACTTAGTTATTATATCCATAAATACTTCATTATTTTAACTCATAAAATTTGCATAAATGTTTATTGAATCCCTATCTATGTTTATTTTTATGTTCTTAGATTAAAAAAACTCAAAAACTCAAATATCGTGATAGGATGTTTGATATTTAATTTTGTTTTTAAAAGTTTGAATAATAAATTAAAAATCACATACATTCCTTCTTTAGATCGACCTTGGGAGTATACTTGTCATTTTCTATGAAATGATTCGTGCACTTGCGAGAGTTTTATAAATATAAAACCAAAGTATTGGTAGGATCGACGATACCGGTTTTGCTTATCAAGTTTTTGGCGCCGTTGTCGGGAAAAGAATAGCGTTTTTAAATTATTTATCAAAATATTAAAAACATTTTGTGTTGTAAATAATTGTAATTTTTTTTATTTTGATTAAAAAAATAACTAATAAAAAATAAAAATTAAATTTCAAATTTCATAAGAATTTTTTTTCAAATTTCATAATAAATATAAAAAATTAATAATTTTAAATTTTAAAAATAATAATAATCATAGTTTTAATAGTAAAATAATTTTGCAATTTCAAATTTGAAGTGAAAAAAAAGAAGAGAAACTTACCGTTCATGAATAGTAAATAAGAAAAAAAAAACTTACCATTCATGAATAGTAAAATAATAATAATAATAATAATAATAACAAAAAAAAATAAAAAATGGAAAATAATAATAGTAATAAATTTAACGTTTATAAATATAAAAAAAAAACAAAAACAAAAAAAAATTTCAAATTTCAAATTTTTAAAAAATAATAATAATTATAACGTTAATAGTAAAATAATTTTGCAATTTGAAATTTGAAGTAAAAAAAAACTTAAATAAATTTTAAATAAAAACAAATAAAAAAATAAAAATAAAAAATAAAAACGTAATTTTTAATATTCATTTAATTTTAAGTTTTTTATTTTATTTATTTATTTATTTTAAATCTTAATTTTAATTTAAAAAAAGTTCAATTTTATTTTTATTTTCTTTTCTTTTACCTTTTTCAATTTTCTTTTATTTATTTTTATTTATCTTAATTTTTTGTTTATGTTAATTAACTTAAATTATCAATAACTAATATAAATTATATTTTTATTAACTTAATTAACTTAAATTTTTTACTTTACTTAATTAACTTAATAGTATGAAAAGTAAAGATATAAGAGAATTCGTTCTAGGAGACTAGTTCTTGCAAGCCTTTGTGCCACTAGTCTTTCTTGGGAACGTTGTTCTGTCTAGGACGATGGTTTTTAAGGAGCCTTTGCACCATCGTTCTTTCCTGGGAGTACTTTTGGTTAATACTGATTATGTTATTTTATCTTTAAAAAAATAAAATAAAATAAAATAAAATTAAAAATTAAAAAAAAAACTTTAGTTTATTATTTTCTTTTAAAAAAACAATAATAATAAAATAAAATAACTTAGGGTTTAACTAGTTTTTTTTAGTGTTTTGTATTAAATACCATGTAAATTTTCTCTAAATTTTTGTTTGGTTATTCTATTTTTTTACAGGAGTTTTAAATTTACATTTCTAATAGTCTATGTGTGGTAGGAGATCCTTAGGAAACCCCCTTACACCATATGTAAATAATATTCATAAATTTAAACAAGTGTCAACAAGACTAGATTCCAACCATCAACCTGTTTTTGAGCCAAACATAGAACCAAGTCTTAATCCTTTACTGGAACCGAAAGAAATGGAAGAAAACCAACATGTTAGGGAAACCACCACGAAGGAGTTTGCAAGACCGGTGATTGGCACGGAAACTATCGTTATCCAGCTGGGTGAGGCTGCTCGAAATTATGAACTAAAAAATATTCATTTTTCTATGCTTCCTTCCTTTTATGGGCTGCCTAATGAAGATTCTCTTTCATTTATTAGAGATTTCTATGCTACAGTCCAAACCTTCCCCCTCGGTATTCTAAACGATGATCAACTTAGAATTAGATGTTTCCCCTACACCTTAAAGGATAAGGCCAAAGCTTGGTTGATGTCACTTCCCCCAGGTTCTCTGATGACATGGGAGAAAATTTATAATAAATTCATGGGAAAATTCTATTCCCACCAAAAAACATCAGAGTTGAGAGGAAAGATTGCTACTTTCTCTCAGATGGAAGGAGAACCATTCCATGAAGCGTGGGATACGTTCAAAATGTTTCTCACTCAATGTCCCCATCACAGCTTTCCCCTGCAGTTGCAAAACCAATTCTTTTACAATGGACTTACACAACAATGTCAGTTCATTGTCGACAACGCTACAGGAGGAGCAATGGGAGAAAAGACTGCCTCAAAGATGTACAACCTCTTTGAGATGTTGGGTGCTAATTCCCAAAAAAAAATCTCTCGAGTGAGCAAATTTGGAGTTCATGAAATCGATTCCAGCAATGAAGTTCAACAACAACTTGTTCAATTGACCAAGCAAGTTGCCCTTCTCTCTATGCAAACCAACACCAATAATGAACAGTATGGTTTGTATAGCAACATGGGACATGGTACTGAAGCCCGCCTATATCAAGGAGAAACAATAGTTGGACCTGAACAGGTTAACGTATTGGGAGTATATCAACAGACACCAAGGTTCCACCCCAATTCAAATACCTACAATCCTGGGTGGAGAAATCATCTGAACTTCTCCTGGAGGAAAAACAACCATCCTTTCGCTCAAAGCTCAAATCAGCCATGCCAGTAATTTCACCCACCTATTCCAAGAAGCATTCCCAATAAATCAACCCTGGAGGACAACTTGAATTCTTTTATTAAAGTTTGTAGAGATAACCAATCTAAAACCAATCAACGGTTGGACTTTGTGGAAGCTTCTATCAAAAAGGTGGAAGTTCAAGTAGAACAGTTAGTAGAAGAGTTAGTTGAACATTTGCAAAAACAAAGCAAAGACTAATTTGATGGTCAAATGGGGTAAAAATAAATTCAATGAAGAAGAGACATTGAGTTTGTCATTCTACAATCTCCAAGCAACGTCTTACTAGAAGACGATAAATTTTAGTCCCTCGTGAGAGGTCACCCATTAGTGTATTTTCCTTTGTTTTAGTTTTATTTTGTGTGTAATAAAATTCAAATGAAATAAATTCATTTGTTTCAAAAATTGTGTCCATTCTTTAAATTTAGCATTAAAAAAATTTAGGTTCCATGCACCTTTTTCTTTTAAGTCTATACATTTTGTCAAGTGAGAAATATTTCTTAGAGATATCTACTATTTTATTTTTAAGAGCTAAATGTTGATACACAATAGGAGGAGGATCAATTTCAACTACAAATAACCATGGGAGATGCTGAAGATAGGTAGAAAATGATGAAAGACTATACAATGCCAATCATTGGCAATGTAACTTCCGGCATACAATTACAAGAGGCTACAAGGAATTATGAATTGAAAAAGATTCATTATTCTTTGTTGCCTTCCTTTTACGGTGTCCCTAATGAAGACCATTTGCATTTCATTAGAGAATTCTATGCTATTGTCCAAACCTTTCCACTACATGCAATCAATGAAGATCAACTTAGGATGAGGTGTTTTCCTTACACCCTCTTGGATAAAGCTTGGTCATGGTTCATTACTCTACAGTCGGGTTCTCTAAAAACTTAGGAGGTAGTATATGAAATTTTTATGGGTAGGTTCTATTCCCATCAAAAGACTATTGATCTAAGGACAAAGATAGCAACATTTTCTCAAATGTATGAAGAGCCCTTTCATGAAGCGTGGGAACTATTCAAACTCCTTTTCATTCAATGTCATAATCATAGTTTTCCATTGCAACTACAGAACCAATTCTTTAATGATGGATTGGCACTGCAGAGTCAATACATGGTTGATAATGCTGCTAGAGGTGCTATAGGAGAAAAAACTGCAGAGGAAACCTATAATTTTTATGAGCTGTTGGGTTCTAATTCCCAACAAAGAAGTGCTAGAAGGAGAGCAAGAGTCAATGAAGTTGGCTCCAATAATGAGATAAACTTGCAACTTGTTGAATTGACTAAACAAGTGCAACTTCTCACTACCCACCAAATGCCAAATCAAGATGTGTGTGAAGTGTGTTTTTCAATTGGGCATGGTACTCATAATTGTTCAAATACTTGTGATTCTAGTGTTGATGCCATGGAGGAAGTCAAATCCTTTCAAAGGTATCATCCAAACACCTATAATCACCCTAACCATCATTGGAAGCTGATGAGTGCTCAAAAAGCACTAAAATAACCATGATTTTATGCAAATTAATTGATTAAAAATATATATATTTATATGTTTTATCATATATTTATATAAATTTGTCTTTTTCGGAATCACATGTATTTTTATTGTTTTTCAGGTATTTTGGCTTAAAAATGCAACTTAAAGACTCAAAGAGGAATACTGGAAGCAATACATCACAAATATATTAATAAATAAATGCGGAAAGGTCGACAAATATGGAAAAATTGGACAAAATGGGTCAAAAAGGTCAAAAATGTCAAAAAGGAGAAAAACGCGCCGCCGGGGATTTGGTCATCAAGTTTTTGGCGCCGTTGCCGGGGATTTGGTCATCAAGTTTTTGGCGCTGTTGCCGGGGAAGGAATAGCGGTTTTTAAATTATTTATCAAAATTTTGAAAACATTTTTGTGCTGTAAATAATTGTGATTTTTTTTTGTTTTAATAGAAAAAAAATAATAATCAAATTTCAAATTTCATAAAAAAATAAAAAAATAAAAAGTTAAAAAATAAAAAGTTAAAAAATAAAAAAAATAAAAAATTAATTTTTTTTAATTGTAAAATAATTTAGAAATTTGAAATTTGAAGTAAAATTTTTTACCGTTCATGAATAGTAAAAAAAAAATTAAAACTTAAAAACATAAAAACTTTTAAGATAAAAAATAGTATAGTGTAACTAGTCAAATAAAATTACCGTTCATGAATAGTAAAAAAACAAAAAAACAAAAAAACAAAAAAACAAAAAAAAAAACAAATTTTTTTTAAGTTAATAAGAAATAATATAGCGTCAATAGTAAAATAAAATTACCGTTCATGAATAGTAAAAAAAAAATTTAAATTTCAAAAATTTTAAGTTGAAATAAATAAATAAAATTTATAGTATAGATAGCAAAATAAAATTACAATTCATGAATAGTAAAAAAAATTTAAATTTCAAAAATTTTAAGTTGAAATAAATAAATAAAATTTATAATATAGATAGCAAAATAAAATTACAATTCATGAATAGTAAAAAAAAAATTAACTTAACTTTTTAATTAATTTAGATTTTTTGTAACTTAACCAACCTAACTTTTTAATTAACTTAGATTTTCTTTTACTTAATTAACTTAAATTTTTACTTAATATAACTTAATTAACTTAACTTTAATAACATGAAAAGTAAAGATTTAAGGGAGTTCTGTCTAGGAGACTAGTTCCTGGATGCCTTTGTGCCACTAGTCTTTCCTGGGAACGTTGTTCTGTCTAGGAGGATGGTTTTTAAGGAGCCTTTGCCCCACCATTCTTTCCTGGGAATACTCTTGGTTAATACTGATTATGTTATTTTAACTTAAAAAAAAAAAATCTGAAACTATCTCCAAAATTTTAAAGTCTTAATTACAATCTCAAGAGTTAGTTTCTTTGTTTGATCTAGGTACAATTGTGTTTTGATGCCTTAATTATTTGATTTGCACCTAGATGTGGGTTATCTAAAACCCTTAAGCATGCTCCCAGTTTTTGGTACAGAAAAATTTGAAAATCAATAGGGCATGTTTGAAACGATATAGGTAGACAACCTTGTCTTACTTGTAGGTATGATTGACTCAATGATTAGGGGACATTGAGTTTACTTAAAATGCAATCCCCAAGTTACATCTTGCTAAGACGTTAAACTAAGCGCTGGATGGGAGGCAACCCATCATTTTAGTTAATTTTCTGTTATTTATTTACTTAATTTGATTGTTCATTTTAGTTTAATAATTTTTAAATTGTTAAAATTAAAAATATTTGTTGAGATGTTAGAAGTTTACAGCAAACTGTCTGTATACACTTTAATAATGAATATGATGGATGCACCTGCATTTCTCCATTACTACTTACACATTCTCAAGAAATAGGTAATCTTTCTTCTCTTTTCTCTTTATCTTTAATTTAGAGTTGTTACATTGAGGACAATGTAAGTTCTAGGTTGGGGGTGGTGAAAAGTTACCATACTTAATTAGAAAATTTTTTAACAATTTAAAAATTTAAAAAAAAAAAAATATATATATATATATATATAAAAATTAAATATTTTCTCACAAAAATTTATCATTGCTTTAAATCAAATTTAAGTAAATAATTAAGTCTTTTGTACTGTTATATTAATTTTTGAAAACATATCATGAAATATTTTGTAATTATTTTTGATAATTAGTTAGTTTTTGTCATAACTAGTATTTCTTGATAAAATGTGGAAATTATATTAAACCCAAAATCGGTGTTTATGAATTTTTTTAGTGGAGACTACCCTTGTGAGATATAATTTGAGCCTAATTTCTTTTATTCAGAGTGAAATATATATTTTTTCTACTCCAAACACATTTCTTAATTATTCAAAAAGTTTAGATGATCTCTATAGGTATTAGCATTGAATGTATGAATTTTTTTTCTCATCTTAATAGAGTATCATATATTTTTTATTATTATTTTTGCTTAGATTAAATGATTTGAGTAGAAATTGATAGTATATGCTTATATCTCATTCATGCATGACTGCTACAAAAAACAAAAAGACATATATGGGGTTACCTAAACCAAGATCAAACAGAAAAGCCACAAAATTAACCACTCACCAAATTCCAAAAAAATGTACAATCTGTACATGGGTTGACTCTCTAAAATATACATATGTTGAAAAAAAAATAGAGAGATAAAAAATATATAGTATCATCTACATACTATGACCCACATTACCTACAAAGTTGTGAGTAAAGGCTAAATACAAAAGAAAGATATAGGAAGTAATTCCCTAAAAAGTCATTGCAATTTCTTCATTTGTAAAAAGCATATATCTTGAAATTCTTTCTTAATGAGTTTGATTTATGCATGAAAATAATTTTTATATATGATATCTTTATAATTTATACATTCGATTCCTTTCATGAGATCAATGTTAAAATAACACTTTGAGCCTTTATTCTTTATACATATGCGAACATATTAGTTCATTTCTATACATAAACTCTTTCGCATATAAATTAGTATGAGTGTTTGAACCCATAGGATTCAGTGTTTTGAGAGTATTGACTTGTGAGGAATAGAGTCGAAGCGAATTCTGATTCATGACACTGAAATTGGGTAAAATTAAATTGATACATTTTTTATATGAAATATGAAAATGATTTTCGACTAATTATTATAATAAATCATGATTGTTTAAAGAGATTAAAATAACTTATGCTTGAGATTTTAATTATGATCTTAAAGGAGATTAAAAAAGTATGAGACATTTTTGTGATATGTTGTTTCCTTTTATTCTTAAATTAATTTTTTTGTAATTTTAGTTTTTGATTTGATTATTTTTTTTTAGTTCAATGTTTGTGGGTATCATTACTGAAAACCCTCACGAGACTCAAACTCGTCCACTAGGGCAACCTAGGGGTTTAAAGGCTTGTTGCATAGGCTAAATGCAACCGTTTCAATCCACGAAAGTGATTTAGGATAGTTTAATTTTTAGTTTTTATCGCTTCTCTTGCTAAGGGACTAGCAAGAAGCTGGTTGGGGGTTGTGATGAGTGCTCAAAAAGCACTAAAATAACCATGATTTTATGCAAATTAATTGATTAAAAAAATATATATTTATATGTTTTATCATATATTTATATAAATTTGTCTTTTTCGGAATCACGGATATTTTTATTGTTTTTCAGATATTTTGGCTTAAAAATGCAACTTAAAGACTCAAAGAGGAATACTGGAAGCAATACATCACAAATATATTAATAAATAAATGCGGAAAGGTCGACAAATATGGAAAAATTGGACAAAATGGGTCAAAAAGGTCAAAAAGTAGAAAAACGCGCCGCCGTGCCGCCCAGCGGCCGCGCCCCAGCACCCAGCTCCGCCCCAAGCTGCGCGCGCGGCACTGTTCATCCGCGCAGCACTGCGCGCGGGGGGTACTGTTCATGCGCGCAGCACTGCGCGCGGGGTTACTGTTCATGCGCGCAGCACTGCGCGCGGGTTACTGTTCATCCGCGCGCGCCGACACTCATTTTTCACGTGCAGCTGCCCCATGACGTCATGCTGACGTCATCAATGACATCAGCATTTCCATTACGCGTTTTTACATTTTTTTTAACATTTTTTTTACTCATTTTTTCTCTCCATCCTCACCTATAAATACCCCCCTTCCCTTCACTTCAAAATCACACCTTAAAACCACACTTCTCTCTTCTTTCTTTCTCTCATTTTCTTAGTTTTTGAGTTTTCTTAGTTTCTTTCTTAGTTTCTAAGCTTTTCTTAGTTTTTCTCTTAGTTTTTAGTTCAATTCTCTTGGGTTTAGAGTTCTTCTCTTTTTGAGAGGAACTTGTAATGTTTTTGTAATAATTTAGTTTTTGATTCAATAAATAGGAGTGCAAATTCCGCTTGGAGGTTTTCCAGCTACGGGAATAGCGTCGAAGTTCTGTAAGGATTTTATTTTCTTTACAGTTATTTTTATGCTTTATTCTTACATGTTATATTCAACTTGTCTGTGGTTAAATTTAACTATGCTGGCTGTTTAGTAAATATGATGTAATAATGACGTTGTTATGCTTGCGAAATATTAAATAAGTAAAAATCTCTAGAACGAATTGATTTTGTTTTTATTCAAGATTTTATATTAAGAATGTTAGAGAGAAATATATTATTTTTCATTACAAACTTAAACCTGAAAATTAGATTTTAAGGTTTAGTTATCCGGTCTAATTTAGAGTAGTGCTCTTTTATTTGTTGGTACAATCGCCCGGTAGTTAGAGTGAAACTCTATTTCAAAAGTTTTTATAAGAATTCTTATGTGAAAATGTATTGACAACATGTTTTCAATAGTGGTTTTAAAACTTGAAAGTTAGTACTCGGATAATTAAATTCTTAGGTTTAATTTGGACACCTTGAATAAAGTTTAAACTGTCTAACCCCACTAAAGGTGGCATTTAAATGGTTCATTTTTAATCTCTTAGAAAAAGGAATTAATTTAATTAGGCAAATTAGTTATCAACCCCACCCATAGGTGTTAATTGATTTGTTTAGTTAACAAAGAATATCTAACCCCACCAAAGGTGGTATTCATACAAAAAATGGAGAATCAATAAATATCAATTCATATCTTTAATAACCTAGATAATATGAGCAAGCATAATTAACTTAGTTATTATATCCATAAATACTCCGCCATTATAAATGATAAAATTTGCATAAATGTTTATTGAATCTATGTTTAATTTTATGTAATTAGATTAAAAACACAAAACCCCAAAATATCGTGACAGGATGTTTAGGATTTAATTTCGTTTTTAAAATTTTGAATAATTAAATTAAAAACCACACACATTCCTTCCTTAGATCAACCTTGGGAGTATACTTATCATTTTCTACGAAATGATTCGTGCACTTGCGAGAGTTTTATAAATATTAAAACCAAAGTATTGGCAAGAATCGACGATGTCGGTTTTCGCTCATCAAGTTTTTGGCACCGTTGCCGGGGATTTGGTCATCAAGTTTTTGGCGCCGTTGCCGGGGATTTGGTCATCAAGTTTTTGGCGCCGTTGCCGGGGATTTGGTCATCAAGTTTTTGGCGCCGTTGCCGGGGATGGCATCAATCTCAACAGAAGCAAAACAATTACCCAGCCTACTCCCAATGTCCAACACTAAGGTTGAATAACAACCACCCTTACCCACCAAGCTAATCTTTTAAGCCAACCTTAGAGGATAGCTTGAATGATTTTATTCAAGTTAGTCGTGACAACAAATTGATGAATAATCAAAGGTTGAACACTATGGAGGCTTCGGTTAAAAGGATTGAATCTAAAGTTGGGTAATTGGCTGAACAAATGCAAAAGAAAGAACCAGGAAAATTGCCCAGTCAACTAGAACAAGCAAATGATGTAAGAACCCTGCGAAGTGGTAAAGTAGTCAATACCAGTTTACCTGAAATCTCTAACGATCTACCTTTTAGTTCAGGTAACAAAGAAGGTGATATTCTAGTCTCGCAAAAAGGAGAAACAAGTGTTAAACTTAACAAGCCTTCTGAAAAACCCATTGAAGGGTCATCTGACATCCCTAAAATTCAAAAGAAAACATAACCACCTCAGATGCGAGTACCTTTTCCACATCGGTTAAAAGAATCCAAATAAGATAAGAAATTCTATGATCTTTTTAATATGCTCTCTAAAGTAAATATCAATTTACCATTATTAGAAGTGATCATGAATGTGCCCTCATATGCTAAGTTTTTCAAAGAGTTGAACACTAAGAAAAGGAGGTATGAATTGAATGAACGAGTAGTAGTATCAGAAATTTCTAGCGCTATACTTCAGCACAAACTACCTCTAAGTTGAAAGACCCTGGAAGTTTTATTATAAACATAACTATGGGGGATAGGAAGGTTGCTAAAGCAATGCTTGATTTAGGTGCTAGTATAAATTTGATGTCCTACTCTATATTCTTACAACTCAATTTAGGAGATTTAAAACCCACAATTATGTCCCTTCAACTTACATATAGATCTCTTAAGTATCCAAAGGGAATAGTTGAGGATGTGTTGGTACATGTAGACAAACTGATAGTACCTGTTGACTTTGTGGTTCTGGATATGTAAGAAAATCCAAAATTGGACAGAGAGCACACAATATTGCTTGGTAGACCGTTTATGGCAACTACTAAAACTATTATTGATGTCCAAGATGGAAATTTGACAATGACATTCTTAGGAGAGACTGTTCATTTTAAATTTTTTGATTCTTCACCTTTTCCTTCTATTTTTACCATCGATGAAATATTCAATGTTGACCCTTTGGATAATCTTGTCCAAAGCACCTTTTTCCAAACCAGAATAGAAGACAAGCTTGAAACTATTCTTACACTTGAAGAGGTCGAAGAAGATTTAGATGAGGAAATTAAGGGGTACTTTGAACGGCTAGACAATGATGAAGTAATGATAAAATCTAGTACACTTTTAAATCAAACCAGTTCTTCATCTAGTAAAGAGTCCAATCCACCTGAACTTGAACTCAAAGACTTACCTGAGCACTTAGAATATGTGTTTTTGGGAGAAAGATAAACTTATTGAGTGATAATTTATTCAACCTTGACCAAAACCCAAGAAAAGGAACTTATCAAAGTGCTTAAACAGTTTAAGAAAGCTATAGGTTGGAGTATCGGGGATATAAGAGGCATTAGTCCTACAATGTGTATGCACAAGATGAACTTGGAGGATGGTGCTAAACCTGTACGAGAGGCCCAAAGAAGACTAAACCCAAATATGCAAGAGGTAGTTAAGAAAGAAATTCTTAAATTGTTAGAAGAAGGAATTATCTATCCTATTGCAAATAGTAAGTGGGTTAGTCCAGTGCATGTGGTACCAAAGAAATCTGGGATAACAGTTGTGATAAGAGTCAAATTATTGCATTTTTGTTATGATTTAAATGTTGATATTTGTGTGAAAATTGTATTTATTTGATTATTTAATCCACAAATGATATTTCACGGGTATTTCGTGTTTAAAGTGCAATTTCAGGTAAAATCATGATTTTGGAGAAGTTTGGGACAAAGTTCAATGATCGGGATTGAGTGAAAATAAAAAGAAAATAAAGTTTCAAAATTTGGAAATCCCGCCGCCGGCTAGATTATTCTCGCCGCCGGTGAAAATCCTACAGAAAGCACGGTGAAAATCTTCCCGAGAGCACAAAATTTGGCAAAATTCATCTCGCCGCCGGCCAAATGCATCTAGCCGCCGGCCACATTATTTTGGCCGCCGGCCAAAATCGAAAACCCCAAAAAAAATATTTTCCAGAAATCTCGCTGCGACGAGAACAATGTCGCCGCCAGCGAGTTTCGTTCGAAAACAGATTTTTTGGTTGTTTTGTTCCAAAATTGCCCCCCAAACCCTAAATCTATATATACAATATGATGGAGAAAGAGGGGGACGGCAGAGAGAGCACATCTAAGTTATTTTTGGAGGAGAAAAGGAAATTTTGGAGAGAAAGGTTGGAGAAGCTTGAAGGATCATCACCATTGTTGCTACCAAGTCTTCATCTTCAAGAGTTTTTCATCTCTTCTCCTTAGCTTTTATTTTCTGCATTTTATTCAGATTGTTTGTTCATGGATTCAATTGAGAATATGTTTGTTCTTATTTTCGTTATGAACTAATTCGTTTTTGCTAAGGCTATGATGTAGTTAAATCAAGGAAATCTGATTTCTTTTTTTATTGTTATATGAATTCATTGTTTTCAAGTTGAGTATTTATTTCCATGCTTAATGCTTTTAAATTTCTTATCAAGATTTAGATGATTTGTTGCATTATATTGAGACCGAGAGGAGATGTGTAATGAATGCTTCTTGTGATAAATACCGTATGTTGAATGCGAGTTTGACACCTAATGCATGATGTATGTGGTTATTCTAGAAATTCCATAAATCGTAATGTGCTTATTTGTGATTAAATCTTCATAGAAATATAGTTGGTTTTCATAGATAAGTAATTCTAATATAACTTGAGAGAGAGTATTAGATAAGTTTGGGTTTTTCAACCATCACTTTTAGCTTTGATTCTCATATAACATGACTTGAAATTAGATTGAATTGATTTAGCGAAATCAAATGCCTTAGCGTTTTTAATCATTTGTGAAGAACATTAAATTTTGTTATTTGCGTTTAGTTTTATGTTAATTTGCTTTTAAAACAATTTCAACAATTCGGTTTTCAAATAAAATTAGGGTTAGTCAATTTCGATACTTAGTAACGCCATTCCTTGTGGGTTCGATATCCGTACTTTTTGTACACTTTATTACTTGAACGATTCGTACACTTGCGAAAATAAGCATCAAGTTGTTAAAAATGACAAAAGTGAATTAGTGCCCACTAGAATAATCACTGGATGGAGAATGTGTATATATTTTAGGAAACTAAATTTATATACTAAAAAGGATCACTTTCCTCTTCCATTCATTGATCAAATGTTGGAAAGATTAGCTGGGCACAAATTTTACTATTTTCTAGATGGATTGTCTGGATATTATCAAGTACCCATAGCACTAGAAGATCAGGAAAAGACCACATTTACATGTCCTTTTGGGACATTTACCTTTTTGAAGAATTCCATTTGGGTTATGCAATGCCCCTGCCACTTTTCAGAGAAGCATGATATCTATTTTCTCAGACATGGTCGAAAAATTCATTGAGATTTTCATGGACGATTTCTCTATCTTTGCAAACTCATTTGATGATTGCTTACATAAATTGACTTTGGTTTTAGAAAGATGCATTGAATGCAATCTCACCCTTAGTTGGGAGAAAAGTAATTTTATGGTTCAACAAGGGATAGTTTTAGGACATATAATTTCAAACAAGGGTATTGAAGTTGATAAGGCAAAAGTTGAATTGATTTCCAAACTACCTCCCCCTACATCTGTGAAGGGGATAATAAGCTTCTTAGGACATGCAGGATTTTACAGACGATTTATTAAAGATTTCTCTAAAATAAGTCATTCCTTATGTAACTTGCTATCAAAAGATGTTTATTTTAATTTCAACAATGACTGTCTGATTGCCTTTAATACCTTGAAAGAGAAACTAACATCTACCCCTGTTATTATGACACCAAACTGGTCTTTACCTTTTGAAATAATGTGTGACACTTCTGATTATGCTATTGGAACAGTCTTGGGACAGAGAGTGGATAACTGTTTTCATCTCATCTACTATGCTAGCAAAACACTCAATGATGCCCAATTGAATTATACCACCACTGAAAAGGAATTCTTGCCTATAGTGTTTTCTTTAGACAAATTTAGGTCTTATTTAGTAGGATCTAAAGTGATTTTGCATTCTGATAATGCTGCTTTAAGATACCTATTAAGTAAACCAAATTCCAAGCCAAGATTAATCAGGTGGGTCTTACTCTTACAAGAATTTGACCTAGAAATCAAGGATAAGAAAGGCAGTGAAAACTTAGTAGCTGACCATTTGTCTAGGTTGATTTCTGACTTCAATTCTCTTAAAAATGAGAGTAATGAAGATATAGTTGAAACCTTTCCTGATGAACAGTTATTTTCAATAGGTCTGAACCCATGGTATATTGATATTGTAAACTATCTTGCCACTGGTGTTTTGAGACCTAACACTTCATATCAGGACAAGAAAAGGTTTTTTAAAACTATTAAGGACTATTTCTGGGATGACCCTTATTTATACAAGATTGGTCAAGATCAAGTCATCCGAAGATGTGTACCTAAAGAAGAACATAAGAGCATTCTAACTTTTTGTCATGAACTTCATTGTGGGGGCCATTTTGGTGGTGAAAAGACAGCTCATAAGGTATTACAGTCTGGATTCTTTTAGCCCACTCTTTTTAAAGATGCTCATATGTTTTGTGCAATGTGATAGATGTCAAAGAATAGGAAACATAAGCAAAAGAGATTAAATGCCTTTGATATCTAATTTAGTTGTTGAACTCTTTGATGTATGGGGGATTGAATTTATGGGTCCTTTTTCCCCATCTAATGGTTTTCAATATATTTTGGTTACTGTGGATTATGTATCCAAATGGGTAGAAGCTATCCCCACTAAAACCAATGATGCTAATGGTGTTGTTAAATTCTTGAAGGATTTAATATTCACTAGGTTTTTAACGCCTAGAGCTATAATAAGTGATAGAGGTAGCCATTTTTATAACAAGATATTTGATGGAGTACTAAACAAGTACAACATCACACATAAAGTAGCTACTCCATATCATCCTTACTTCTGGTTTAGTGGAAGTAAGTAATAGGCAAATTAAGGGAATATTGGAACGAACTATGCGTTCTTCAAGAAAGGATTGGGCATTTAAGTTAAATTATGCCTTATGGGCATACCACACTACTTACAAAACACCTATTGGGATGAGCCCTTACCAGCTAATCTTTGGGAAAGCGTGCCACCTTCCAATTGAACTTGAACACAAGGCTTACTGAGCAATTAAAGAGTTAAACATGGATTTAGATAAAACAGAAGAAAAACGGTTACTCCATCTTAATGAGTTGGAAGAAATTAGGAACGAAGCTTATGAGAATGCCAAATTATGCCAAGAGCGTACTAAGCGCTATCATGACAAGAGGCTTGTTCCTAAGACTCTTCACCCTGGAATAAAAGTTCTTTTATTTAACTATCGTTTGAGATTGTGTCCAGAAAAACTGAGATCAAGATGGGATGGACCATTCAAAATAGTTCAGGTATTAGCACATGGAGTAGTAGAACTATTGGATTCTAAGACACAAAAAACATTCAAAGTCAATGGGCATCATGTGAAGCTTTATTTAGAAGAACCAAACAACATTTCTGAAATGGATTGCATTTGGCTGAGTAACCCTTAGCACCATAAATCTACGTCTTGCTAAGACGTTAAACTAAGTGCTGGATGGGAGGCAACCCATCATTTTAGGTAATTTTCTTTTCTTTGTTTTATTTATTTAATTTCTATTGTTTATTTTAGTTTAATTACATGTGAATAATTTTAAAATTGTTAAAACTAAAAATATTTGTTGATATGTTAGAAGTTCACAGTGATTTGTCTGTGTGAACTTTATTGATGAATATGATGGATCCACCTGCATTTCTCCATTACTACTTGTACATTCTCAAGAAATAGGTAATCTTTCTTCTCTTTTTTTTTCTTTTATCTTTAATTTACAGTTATTACATTGAGGACAATGTAAGTTCTAGGTTGGGGTGGTGAAAAGTTACCATGCATAAAAATATTTAATTAAAAAATATATATAATAATAATATTTTTTATTTTATGTTCACATTTTCATTTTTATTGTGTTTGGTTTTATTTATTTTATGTGATTTAGTAATTTTTGTAATTTTAGAATTAATTTAAAAAAAGAACAATTCTCACAAAATATTATTATTTTTTTACATCAAATTTAAGTAAATAGTTAAATCTTTTGTACTGTTAGATTAATTTTTGAAAACATATCATGAAATATTTGTAATTGTTCTTGGTAATTAGTTAGTTTTTGTCATAACTAGTATTTCTTGATAAGATGTGGAAATTATATTAAACCCAAAATCGGTGTTTATGAATATATTTTTTAGTGAAGACTACCTTTGTGAGATATAATTTGAGCCTAATTTTCTTTATTCAAAGTGAAATATATATTTTTTCTACTCCAAACACATTTCTTATTTCTTCAAATTTTTAGATGATCTCTATAGGTATTAGCATTGAATGTATGATCTTTTTCTCATCTTAATAGAGTATCATATATTTATTATTATTATTATTGCTTAGATTAAATGATTTGAGTAGAAATTGATAGTATATGCTTATATCTCATTCATGCATGACTGCTAAAAAAAAAGAGACATATATGGGGTTACCTAAACCAAAATCAAACAAAAAAGCCACAAAATTAATCACTCATCAAAATCCTAAAAAAATATACAATTTGTACATGGGTTGACTCTCTAAAAAATTATATATATTGAAAAATATCTTCAGAAAATTAGAGAGATAAAGAATATATAGTATAATCTACATACTATGACCCACATTGCCTACAAAGTTGTGAGTAAAAGCTAATTACAAAAGAAAGATATAGGAAGTAATTCCCTAAAAAGTCATTGCATTTTCTTCATTTGTAAAAGGCATATATCTTGAATTTTTTTTCTTAATGAGTTTGATTTATGCATAAAAATAATTTTTATATATGATATCTTTATAATTTATACATTCGATTCCTTACATGAGATCAATGTTAAAATAATACTTTGAGCCTTTATTCTTTATACATATGTGAACATATTAGTTCATTTTTATACATCAAATCTTTCTCATATAAATTAGTATGAGTGTTTGAACCCATAGGATTCAGTGTTTTGAGAGTATTGACTAGTGAGGAATAGAGTCGAAGCGAATTCGGATTTTAGACACTGAAATTGGGTGAAATTAAATTGATACATTTTTGATATGAAATATGAAAATGATTTTCGACTAATTATTATAATATATCATGATTGTTTAAAGAAATTAAAATAACTTATACTTGAGATTTTAATTATGATCTTAAAGGAGATTAAAAACTATGAGACATTTGTGTGATATGTTGTTTTCTTTTATTATTAAAAGTTAATTTTTGATTTTGTTGTAATTTTAGTTTTTGAGTTGATTGTTTTTATTATTTCTTTTAATTTTTACATTTAGTTCAATGTTTGTGGGTATCATTACTGAAAACCCTCACGAGACTCAAACTCGTCCACTAGGGCAACCTAGGGGTTTAAAGGCTTGTTGCATAGGCTAAATGCAACAGTGTCAATCCACGGAAGTGATTTAGGATAGTTTAATGTTTAGCTTTTATCGCTTCTCTTACTAAGAGACTAGCAAGAAGGTGGTTGGGAGTTGTCACGAGTGCTCAAAAAGCACTAAAATTACCATGATTTTATGCACATTAATTGATTAAAAAAATATATATTTATATGATTTTATCATATATTTATATAAATCTATCTTTTCGGAATCATAGGTATTTTTATTGTTTTTCAGGTATTTTCACCTAAAAACTTAACTTAAAGACTCAAAGAGAAATACTGGAGGCAATACATCACAAATATATTCATAAATAAATAAGGAAATCGCACACGCAGCTGCCCTAACCGCACCCAACAACGAGCGCGCCAACTCTCCTTTCCGCGCGCATCCATGCTCCTGTCCGCGCGCACCTGTGCCCAGCTTACTCCCATCTGTGCGCGCTTACGCCCAGCCTGCTCCCATCTATGCACGCCTGCACCCAGTCTGCACCCATCTGCGCGTGCTTGTGCCCATCTACGCGCGCTTCTGCCCACTTGCGCCCCATATGCGCGCGCTGCCGCACCCACACCAGCATGACGTTATCATTCACTATTCTACATTTTCTCCATTTTTTATCATTTTTTCACCCACTTTTTATTCCTATCCTCACCTATAAATACCCCCATTCTCTCCATAAGTAAACACACCTCAAAACACATCTTTTTTTCTCTTTCTTTCTCTCATTTCTTAGTTTTTAAGTTTTTCTTAGTTAGTTTCTCTTAGTTTTAGAGTTCTTCTCTTTTTGAGAAGAACTGGTTATGTTTTTGTAATTTATTTGCTTTTCGATTCAATAAATGGGAGTGCAAATTCCGTTTGGAGGTTTTTCAGCAATGAGAATAGCAACAAAGTACTGTAAGGATTTTATTTTCTTTATAGTTATGTTTTATGCTTTATTCTTACATGTTATATTTAATTTATGTGTGATTAAATTTAACTTTGCTGGCTGTTTGTAAACATGATATAATAATAACGTTGTTATGCTTACAAAATATTAAATAGGTAAACATCTCTAAAATGAATTGATTTTGTTTTTATTCCAGATTTTACATTAAGAATGTTAGAGAGAAATATATGATTTAGTATAATGCTCTTTTATTTGTTGGTACAATCGCCCGGTAGTTAGAGTGAAGTTCTATTTCAAAAGTTTTTATAAGAATTATTATCTGAAAATGTATTGACAACATGTTTTTAGTAGTAGTTTTAGTGCTTGGAAGTTAGTACTCAGATAATTAAATTCTTAGGTTTAATTTGGATACCTTGAATAAAGTTTAAACTGCCTACCCCACCAAATGTGGCATTTAAATGGTTCATTTTCAATCTCTTAGAAAAAGAATTAATTTAATTAACCAAATTAGTTATCAACCCCACCCATAGATGTTAATTGATTTTTTTAGTTAACAAAGAATATCTAACCCCACCAAAGGTGGTATTCATATAAAAAAGAGAGAATCAATAAATATCAATTTATATCTTTAATAACCTAAATAATATGAGCAAACATAATTAACTTAGTTATTATATCCATAAATACTCTACTATTTTAACTGATAAAATTTGCAAAAATGTTTATTAAATCTCTATTTATGTTTATTTTTATGTTCTTAGATTAAAAAAAGACAAAAACCCAAATATCGTGATAGGATGTTTAGGATTTAATTTCGTTTTTAAAAGTTTGAATAATAAATTAAAAACTACATACATTCCTTCCTTAGATCGACCTTGGGAGTATACTTATCATTTTCTCTAAAATTATTCATGCACTTGCGAGAGTTTTATAAATATAAAACCAAAGTATTGGTAGGATCGGCGATGCCAGTTTTGCTTATCAATCATCATGATAATCTTTCACGGTAATTAATGTTCCTCATTAATTACCACAATTGTGAACAGTTTTAGGATTACATGTTTCTTATTTTAAGAGTTATATGGTTCAAGACAAAGTGCATCTTCTTAAACACTTCCAAAATCTAACATGTTAATCTCAAGGAACAAAAATACATAATATTCAAAATCATGAACAATCCAATGATTAGGACCATGTGAAGCTTGATGACAACTTATCATGCTCAGAGCATACATGACATCGAGTCTCTTTCTAGTAATAGCATATATGATAGAACCTATGGCTGAAGCATATGGAACATTCTTCTTGTATTCAATGTATTTTCTTGTTGTGGCACACTACGACTTGCTAGCATGGACACACTTGGACTTAGATCAATGAGCCTACGAGATCTATCTCGATATATCTTAATCCTTAAGATATATTGAGCCTTTCCCATGTATTTCATTGAAAAATCACTTTCAATGAGTTCTTTATTTGCTCCATCAAATATTTTTTATTACCCATCAGCAATATGTCATCAACATATAAGGCTAAGAACATAATGTGGTTCCTATTGACCTTTTTGTATACAAAAGGTTCTTCCTTGATTTGAATTAATCCAAGGGTTTTAACCTCTTTATCAAAGTGCTTGTTCCAACTCCTTGATGCTTGCTTTAAGCCATAAATGGCTCTCTGAAGCTTGCATACTTTATTGCTATTTTTTGGATGTTCAAAACCTTGAGGTTGTACATGTATACATCCTCATCTAGTTTCCCATTTAGGAAAGCTATTTTGACATCCAATTTCCATATTTCATAATCATGAAATGCGGTAATAGCTAGCATAGTCCGAATAGATTTAAACATAGCAACTGGTGAAAAGGTTTCATCATAGTCAATCCCCTAGATTTGACGAAAACCTTTTGCTACTAGTCTTGCCTTATAGGTTGTCATGTTACCATTCAAGTCCATCTTCCTCTTGAAAACCCATTTGTTTTGAACAACTTCCGATCATTCAGGAAGATCTACCAAGTTCCATACTTGGTTGTCATACATGGATTGTATTTTAGATCCCATGATTTGGAGTCTTTTCTTTCCATTGCTTCTTCGTAGGTCAAGGGGTTTTCGGTATCCATTAGCAAGACCTCGTGAAGATCCATGTAAAATTCGGGTCTTCTCCTTTCCCTTGTTGACCTTCTAAGCTCTCTTTGTTCTTGTGACTCATCTTGAGCTTCCTGAACTTCTTTGACAATTTCTTGCAGAATAGATTCATGCTTAATTCGAGTTAGACAAACACTAGGTAGAGAAGTCTGAGTCTCTTCAACAATTCTTTGTGAAGTTTGACTGCTTGTACTCCCATCGATTAAAGGAGCTTCATGTGGTATTTCATGATCATCTTGAATGTCATCATTCATCTCATGATCACTTTCTAGTAGGTCCTCTTGAGTTTTCTCAAGTGTCATCCTACTCTCATTGATTTTGATTCTTTCGAGAAACTCATTCTCTAAGAATACTGCACCCTTCTTAATGAATATAGTATTCATTGACTTGTGCCAAAAGCTATAACCTTTTGTTTCTCTTGGGTATCCAATGAAGAAGCACTTATTCGCTTTAGATTCAAGTTTTTTTTATATCATACACTTGATCTATGCCTCATAACCCCAAACTTTGAGAAAAGATATGTTGGGTGGTTTTCCCATACATAATTCATATGAAGTTTTCTCAACAAATTTTTATGGAACAATGTTTAGTATGTGAGCCGTATTTTGGAATGTATGACCCCAAAAATATAAAGGTAGTTCCATTTGACACATCATTGAATGAACCATATCAAACAAGGTTCGACTTCCCCTCTCGGAAGCAGCATTCCATTGTGGTGTCCTGGGTGGAGTGAGTTGTGGTATGATGCCACACTCTTTCAAGTATGTGTTAAACTCATTACTCAAGTATTCTCCTCTATGATCAATTCGTAGAGCCTTAATTCTCTTGTCAAGTTGGTTCTCTACTTCATTCTTGTATTCTTTGAATTTCTCACAAGAATCACTCTTGTTTTTCATAAGATATACATAGCCATATCGATTATAATCATTTGTAAAGGTAATGAAGTACCTATAACCATCTTTTGCACTTGTACTCATTGGACCACATACATTAGAATGTATCAATTCAAATAAGCCACTCACTCTTCCACCCTTCTTCTTGAATGGTGATTTGGTCATCTTTCCTTTTAAACAAGATTCACATGTTTCAATTGCTTCACCATTAAGTGAATCTTAAAGATTTTCTTGCTGCAATTTCTTTATTCGTTTCTCGCTTATGTGACCAAGGCGATAGTGCCAATAGAGTGTCCTATTTGTTTGATACATCTTGAGTCTCTTATTACTAATATTCAATACATTTTTATCCTCATCTAAATCGAGCAAATACAATCCATTTGAAATGACAACATTTGCATAAAATAGACCATCCTTCTTAATAACCATACGTGAGTTATCTATTACAAAACAAAAGCCTTATGCATCCAAGCATGATACATAAATAATGTTTCAAAATACAGAAGGAACATGATAAACATCCTTTAAACTTAAACATAAACCACTAGATAGGTGAAGATTAATGGTGCCAACAGCAACCGCAGGAACACTTGCACCATTTCCAACTTTCAACACAACTTCTCCTTTCGAGAGAGGTCTCATATCCCTTAGTGCCTGCATATTAGAGACTAAATGAGCACATGATCCGGTATCCATTACCAAAGCTTGGATAGTTATGGCTAAATTTAAATTTATTTCAATAACAAGTATACCTTTAGGGCGCTTGCGTTCAACCTTGCCTTCATCCAAGTCACGCTTATACTTGGGGCAATTCATTTTGAAATATCCCTTCTCATGGAAATAGAAGCACTCTGTGTTGGAGTTAGGAGCATTTCCTTTCTTGCTTCCCTTGGAGGTGCTCGTATGAGCCCCTCCAATCTTGCCCTTGAGCGAGGAATGCACCTTCTTGTCTTGCTTTTTACCTTGCCTTTATTCTTGGAAATCTTCTTACTATTTGGTGTAATGGAAAAGATAGATTTCTTCTTTGTTTTCCCATGTCAACCTCAGTAGTCTTGAGCACATTGTGGAGCTAATTCAATGTCATCTTCTTTTCAAGTATATGATAATGCATGATAAAATCCTTATAGGAATATGGAAGAGACCCAAGAATGATATCCTCAGCAATGTCCTCGGGTATTGAAGAATTCAATTTCTCCAGATAACCCTATACTTTGAGAAAGTGCATTGAGATAGATTCACTCTCTATCATCTTGCACCTTGTGAGTGCGATGACGCTCCTTGCGAGCACTATCAGTGAAAATCTTCTCTAGTTATGCCACAATTTCCTAGGCTGGAGTATCAAGGAACTTTCTTTGCAACTGATCATCAACATTGGCTAAGATCAATGTCTACACAACTCGCTGCTGATCTTTCCATTTCTTTTGTTCCTCATTTTCTGCATCAGTTGCCTTGCCTTTCTCTTTCTCTTATGGGAAACTGCCATCTAGAATGTGTGAAAGATCCTCTAAGTGCAACACGATGTTCAGTTTGAGGATCCAATTGGAATAGTTTGAGCCATCATTAGCAAGGGGGTGTTTTTTGACCATAGAACGCAGAAAATTAGGGAGTGCAGACATAACTACAAAATTCATTTAGGGATATGTCAATGTTCATGTATTTAAAATTTGTACTAATAAAAAATTAATGTTTTTTCCATTTTGTTAGTCACACAAGACCCTCTTCAAATAAATAGACTCCTCTAAAATATTTGTTCATGTAGGTATCATTTACCAATCATAACCTTTAAGTAAAACTTAAATTTATGACTCTTGTCATTTTCATTAAGAAAGAATAATCCAATTTCTTAATAAAACTGTCTTTCCCAAAACCCAAGCCTAGATATTGGTGATTTGTATAAGAAAACTCATTTTATTGGTCAACAAGTATGAATAAATCATTCCCACATAATGAGTAAGAAGATGTACCACACACAACTCCCACTCACTTATTGCTTAACAACGAATTCATGCAAGTTCCACAATTTCTAGTAATTCAGATCACACTCATGCTTATTCCCAGTTACTAGCTTAAAGTGGATAAAATGAGAAGGAAATATACTCTTAAATTTTTCATGGACATAGAAAATATATGATGACGTTGATAATTTTGGAAATTTTGGTAGGTCATGCATTCATACAATAATACCTTATCCTAACCATTAAAATTATCTCATATATTCTTATGCTTTGTGGGTTGTATGGCTCCCATTTGCATTCTTGTAGCTCCATCAATCACCTTCATGAAAGATAGAATTCTAAGCTACAAGCACCAATCCAATTCTCATTCTATCTTCAGAACTATGCTAAAATAAAATGAAAATTACATTTAGAATCACCCAATTGTAAATCCTACGTGGCATGCAAGCCATGAATTAATACATGAATGACAACCTAACATTTTTTCCATAATTTAATTATTCTAATTAATTTTTAGTGGTACCTTAGGCCGCATTACAAAAATATATGCACATCATTCATTACAACACAAAAGGCATTGATAATCATGAGCCATACTAACCCACAAACCTCCTACAAAGCAAAATTAGTACACATATGCAATCTTGTCGCACTATTAAATCTTATTTAGTTAAGCCTATATCTCTCAAGTTCTTAATCCATCTAAATCATTTTCAATCCCAAAAATGATTTCTATTTCTAATATTAATATACCCTATATCAAAATTTTGAAACATATAGGAAACTTTTAGAAAACATAAAATTATTTCTTAATTGTCATTATGCCTAATTAAAATTAACATGCACATAGGTAAAACTAATCTTAACTACTTATCAATTTTAACATATTTGAATGAGCTTCTTTTGCAATAGATTTTACAAAAAACAATCCTTTTGTAAAAATTAATTTTTATTGTGGCGAGACCAAAAATTGGCTTGCTGTCCAATTTTGGTTTGCTGCCTATCGGTCATTGTTCCCTTTACTCAAGAGTGTGTATTCGGAATAAAATTTCAAGCCATATATTTATGAAAACTAGACTTTAACACCTTTCAGGATATATAAATAAATCATGAAAATATTCAGTAGTTGTGATAAAATTACATTTGAATTGCTGGTTCCAGTACTGGAGATATGATCGTAGTACTTCTGTAATTTAAATTTTCATGCAAAATCAGTAATATTTTTCTATTGAAAAATATTTTTTTCATAAACGAGACTTCATTATATTTCCAATGATAGGTGGTTTACTAAAATCCATTCATCCAAACTCAAGCTATGCTATATTGATTTTCATCAACACAGAAAACTAGACACAACAATTTCCAACGCTATACCCATTTTTCCATTTTTGGTTTACCTTGATAAAACGGCCTACACTCCCTGTTTTATTTTAGAATCTTCATCAACACATCATAAACTAATGTAGGAATTTTTTGATCCACAAAAGTCGTGATTCAAAAATTACTTAAGTGATCAAATGCCATAAGGACCCAAAATGATAGATTTATGAACCATGAACTTTAAAGATAGTTAACCAAACACTTAGGCACTTAATCAAACACAAATTAAATATTCTAATTGTCACAAAATCAAGCCATAGCTCTAATACCACTGTTGGGATTTCATGTGTATGCCTATATGGTGAGAATTTAAAATTTTCCTATCACTACTTGGCTCAATACACAAAGGACCTCATTTGTATGACAATTGCAAGGAAGATTTGCTCTTAAGAATTTCAACAAAAACATAATGTGCACTAAATAAAATAAAAAAATCTCATCTACCTAATTTCTAGAGATGAATAAGATTACCTTTACCTAAAGAGATTGTCAAATCTCTTGAGTAGAGGGAAGTCGATATCCCTTCTAGATTTCTTAGAAACCACATTTCTTTCGAGAGCACCTCTTGGTTCACTTTGAACCTAAAAAAACAAATAGCACACCTCTTAGATATATGGATGTAGAGTTCAAGGCTTAGATCCAACCACCTAGAAAGAAGTGATGAAAGAAGATACTTTCGACCTAGGGTTGCCTTTTGAGTCTCAAACACTGGTGTCAGAAACATTTGATATAAAAAATACAAATGAAACTTTGAGATAAACATCAAAAGTTTGTTGAAAGTCAACACAAACTTAATAAATTAAGTTGTTGAAGAGAGTTTTTGAAAATCAACACCAATAAATGGATGGTTGAAGGATGTTGAAAAAAATAATGGGGTGATTTGAGGATGTAAAAAAATAAATGGAGTCGTTGGAGGATGTCGAAAAGAGAAGTGTGTAGATAATATTTGTGTGGCTAGAATTATTTCTTAGTTTTATATTTTGTGGTGTAGATTTCACGGTGAGGACTATAAATAGCCTACCTAGCATTTGGGTTAATCATCCCATCAAAAACAAATAAGTCTTTGTATTCTTAGTTTGAGTGTGAGTTGAGAGCTTTCTCTTTGAGTGTTTGTTTCTCTTCAATTTATGAGTTGCATTTGAAAGGTGTTATAGCGTCTTTTATTGTGGCCATAATACAAGTAGTTTTTCTACTTGTTTGGATATAATATTAGAAAATTTAGAGTTGTGTATTCTAAATGTTAAACAACAATTGGTTTCAGAGCGGGATGGTCAATGATTGTTCTTAGTGGAGCTATTTTAAATTGTGAGGAGTTTGGTACTCTACAAGTTTCTTAGTTAAGCTTGTTAGGTATAGTTGAAGTCTTGCCAACATGATGAGAGATCATCAAGTACTTGGAGGAATCAAGAAGCTCAACAACAAAAACTATAACACATAGGCATTATGTGTGGGAGGTTGTTAGTGGTGACGAAGTTACACAACCAGTAGCGGAAGATGCAAAGGGCATCTTGCAAAAGTGGAAAATTAAAGTAGGGAAAATGATGTTTTCTTTAAAGACCATAGTTGAAGAATAAATGTTAGAGCACATTTGGGATGCCAAAACACCGAAGGAAGTATGAGACACTCTTGTTACACTAATTTCAAAGAAGGATGATACAAGACTACAACTTCTCAAGAATAAGTTGCTATCAATGGCGAAATATGACATGATGATTTCCTAGTACTTTCACAAGGTGAAGTCATTATGTCACGAAATTTCAAAGTTAGATCAAAAAGCTCCTATTGAAGAAACTAGGATAAAGAGAATAATTATTCATGGTTTAAGACCTGATAGGACCAAATTGACCTTTGTGATCCAATTTGGGCATGCTCAAAGGATGCTCAGCAATATACTGTAGTTAAAGATGAATTTCAACTCTATAAGTACCTGATGTCACTTCACAAGGATTTTGAGCCCATACGGGGTCAACTTCTCAATTGCAGGCCTCCTCCCTCTCTTGATACTACTGTAAATGAGTTGGTTTGAAAAGAAGCTCAGCTTGCAATCCTTCAAGCCCAAAATAAGTTCAATGTTTTGGAAATTACCACTTCTTTTCCTGCCATTAAGCAACCTCAGTAGTCATGTGATTCCTCTGGCTCTAGCAATAGTCACAAGGAGGCCAACAAGAAGTTCTACAATTATTACAAGCATCTTGGCTATACAATTGAGATGTTTCTATTGCTAATATTGAGCCTACTCAACTGATGCCTTCCATTCCAACTAAGTCCCAATCTTCTAGACCTACTATCAAACTCTTCCCCACTGAACTACAGAAGATCATAACTCAGGTTGTTCGTATGGTTGATAATGCATCTCTTTCCACTACTCTTTCAATTCTGCCTGGTAAGTCTCAAACTTAGCTTTTTGATTCTTCCAGTTGTAATCACATGGCACCTCATTCATCTTTATTCTCCGAACTTGACCCTGCACCACATCCTCTTAATATTCATATAGCTAATGGTTCCACCACGTATAGGAATAGTCTAGGTTTTGTTTCGACCTCTAACCTCTCTATTCCTAAGGTCTTCCATGTACCTATCCATTCTAATAATTTGTGCTCTGTGGGATAATTAGCTAAACTAGGAAATTGCCTCATTTTTGACTATTCTGGGTGTATTGTGTAGGATCCGAGGATGATTCAAAAGCTTGGGACATGTCCTAGGGTTAGGCATATATTTTCATGGACAATATTCATCTTCCATCTACTCTTGTCTTTGTTGCTACTACAACTGCTGTAGTTTCTTCCTTACCTTCTCTCGCACTTTTGCATTCTCATCTCGGTCATGTTCTACCCACTTGAGTACAACAGTTAGATTCTAAAGGCCTGTTGGGTTCTATGTCCAAGGAAAATTTTGATTGTACTTCGTGCGAGTTAGGAAAATAGCCAGTTTACCTTTCAATAATAGTGAATCTATCTCGAATAGTATTTTTGAGTTAATTCATTCTGATGTTTGGGGACCTTCTTCAATTACTAGTATTGGTGGATCTCATTATTTTTTTGTTTTTATTGATGATTATTCTCGTTATAGTTGGATCTTTCCTATGAAATCTCGTTCTGAAATCTTACTAATATACAGTAACTTTGTGAAAATGGTTGAAACCCAATTCTCCAAACATATAAAAAAATTTGATCTGATAATACTCTTGAATATACTCAATATGATTTTCAAGCTCTGTTACATTCCTATGGCACTGTAAATCATCTAACGTATCCAAGAACCTCTCAACAAAATGGTCGAGCCGAAAGAAAACTTCATCATATTCTTGACACTGTCTGTGCCCTTCTTCTTTCTACCAAAATCCCTGCCTAATTTTGAGGTGAAGCTGCACTTCATGCCATTAATCACATTCCATGCATTTTCATTCATAATTAGACCCTGTATAAGAGCCTTTTTGGTCCATCCCTTGACTATTTTGACCTTCGCTCATTCAGATATGCATGTTTTGTTCTTCTTCAGCCTCATGAGCACAGCAAACTTGAGCCTCGATCTAGACATGTTTTTCTTGGTTATGGTGAAAATCAAGAAGGCTATCATGCTATGATCATGTCTCTCATCGTCTTTGTGTTTCTAGTAATGTTGTCTTTTGGGAACACTGCTTATTTATTTAACTCTCTCTCTTTCGTTCTTCCTTAAATAACTCTTCTATTTTAGATATATTTCTAGATGAGTCTCATATTTCTTCTACAGATACTCTTGATCCTCCTTTGGACTTCTTTATTCAATCTTCAGATATTTTTGATGATTTTCCTAGACAAGTTGATGATGAGCTACCCCCTTAAGCCTAGGTCCTCTGCTCCTACTCTGCCTAAAGATCATCCATAAGACATTCTACCTCGCCACTCAACCCAAGTAAAATCCATTCTTGTATATGTACTTGACTATCATTGTTACACTTCCCTTGCTACACTCCATAAGCTTTACCCCTATCGTGAGGCATCTACTCACCCTTTATGGAAAATTGCAATGAAAGAGGAAATTGATGCTTTAACTAAAAACAATACTTAGGATCAGGTTACTCTCCCTCCTGGTCAGTCTATGGTTGGTTGTAAGTGGATCTATAAGATCAAGACTTGCTCTGATGGGTACATTAAGTGCTACATGGCTCGTCTTGTTGCAAAATGTTTTACACAAGAGTATGAGATTGATTATGAAGAGAATTTTACCCCAGTTGCCCATATCTCCTCTGTTCATACCCTCTTAGCTATTGTCGTTGCTAGTAAATGAGACCTTTTTCATATGGATGTTAAAAATGCCTTCCTGAATGAGGATCTGCATGAAGAAGTCTATATGCAACCTTCTCCTGGTCTTTCTATTGAAACAAACATGGTTTTTTGCCTTTGACGTGCACTTTATGGCCTTAAATAAGCTCCACGAGCGTGGTTTTCCAAGTTTAGCTCCACCATCCTTCGCTTGGGTTACATTGCTAGTCCTTATGATTATGCCTTATTTCTTCATCGCAGTGATAAAGGCACTATTTTTTTTCTCCTATATATGGATGATATGATCATAACTGGTGATGACCTTAGTGGCATTCAAGAAATTAAGAATATTCTTAGTCAGCAGTTTGAGATGAAAGACCTTGGACATCTCAGCTATTTCTTGGGTCTTGAGATCACTCGTTCCACATATGGTCTTTATATTACTCAAGCCAAGTATGCATCTGACCTTTTATCTCGATCTAGACTCATTGACAACAAGACTATTGACACTTCATTGAACTTAATGCACATCTGACACTCTCGGGGGGAAACCATTGTCTAATCCCTCTCTTTACAAACGATTAGTTGGCAGCCTAGTTTATCTCATAATTAATCGTCCATACATTTCTTATGTTGTTCATCAGGTATGCCAGTATCTGTCTACTCCACTATCGACTCACTATGCTATTGTTTTGCGCATTCTAGGATACTTGAAGAGCACTCTCTTCCATGGCCTTTTCTACTCAGCTTAGTCTCCCCTTGCACTTCGTGAATTCTTTGATGCTGATTGGGTTGGAGATCCCACTGATCATAGGTCCATTACAAGTTATTTCTTTCTCCTTTGTTCTTCTTTGATTTCTTGGCGAAGTAAGAAACAAACTTTCATGGCCTGCTCCAGTACTGAAGTAGAATATCGTACTCTTGCTGATACCACATCTGAACTCCTTTGACTATGATGGCTTTTTAAGGATTTAGGTGTGTCTATATCCTATGTTATTCCCCTTTATTATGACAATCAGAGTGCCATTCATATTGCTCACAATGATGTCTTCCATGAACGGACTAAACACATCGAGATTGATTGTCACTTTATTCATTCTCATCTTGTCGATGGTGCTCTCAAGCTTTTCCCCATCTCCTCTAACGTTCAGATTGCAGATATCTTCACCAAGACACTTTCTAAGGGGCACACTTGTAATTTGGTCGAAAATCTCAAGTTGGTCTCACATCCATCTTCAGTTTTAGTGAGGCTGTTAATGTATATCTGTTAATGTATATCATGTTTTAGGCTTTAGACATATCTAGTTTACTTGTAACTCCTATATAAAAGCACCATGTATATTCCTTAACATACCGAATACAATATAATTGTTAAGTATTTCTAACATTGATAATAGTCAAATATCTATTTAAAATGATTATGATAATATATACTAACATTTCCGAATAATATTTGAATAATATCTTTTTGAAATGCATAATATAATAACAATTGTTTATTGTTAACCATAAGTTACAAACATGTTCACTTAAAGTGTACATTATACTACTTTCACTTGGTAATGTATATATATATATATATTATTAGTTTTCTTTTTGGAATTTTTTTTAACTAAAAGTAACGTTATAATTATTTTTGTTATAACTTTAACTTTAATTTTAGGCATTTATGCAGCGAGGGTTAATTTTGCTGCTTGTCTCATTTGGAAACTTTGTGTATTTTGTAAGAGTTATAACTTAAAATTTCTAATGGTAGAGTACTTTATTTTGTAAAGACACCTCAGTTACTTTAAGACACAATTATATCCTATAATTAAGTGATTGTTGTTCAGTTGTTAATATATTGTTTTAACGTAACTCCCTACTTTTTTTTATGGTTTTCACCTCTCCCCAAGTTTCATTTCATAGAAACTATTTTATACTATAGAAAAAAGAAGAATTAACTCTACATAAAAATACTCTCTAATTTGTATTATTTTCTTCATGTTTTTATTACAATTGTATAGCTATTTATAATGAAATTTTACTCCTTCAATTACTCTTTAAATTAAGCATTCCTTGATTTACTCCTTAAATTAAGGATTCCTTGTTTTACTCCTTGAATTAAGGATTCCTTGTTTTACTCCTTGAATTAAGGATTCCTTGTTTTACTCCTTCAATTAAGCTCATTGTTTTATTCCTTGAATTAAGCTTCTTGTTTTATTCCTTGAATTAAGGTCCTTGTTTTATTCCTTGAATTAAGGTCCTTGTTTTATTCCTTGAATTAAGGATTAATATCCAATACTCCCCTTCAAGCTGGATCCAGAAAGTTTATGGATCCAAGTTTGGACAAAATTTGTTGAAACTGATGAGAAGCCAAGGGCTTGGTGAAGATGTCAGCCAGTTGGTCGAAACTTCTTGTATAATGTGTTTGAATCACCTATGATTGAACTTGTTCACGAACGTAATGACAATCAACTTCAATGTCTTTTGTCCTCTCGTGAAACACTGGGTTTGATGCTATATGTATGGCTGCTTGTTTGTCACAAAATAAGAACATAGGAAGAGTTGTAGGAACACCTAAATCACACAGAAGACCTTTAAGCCATATCAACTCACACACAGTTAAAGCCATTGCACGATACTCAACTTTGACACTTGATCTGGCGATGACAGTTTGCTTCTTACTCTTCCATGTGACCAAGTTTCCACCGACAAATGTACAGTAGCCAGTGGTGGACTTGCGATCGATTGCATTCCCTACCCAATCAGCATCACAATACCCTATGATTTTTGTGTTGTCATTCTTCTTTATGATGATACCACAAACCATTGATCCTTTTAAGTAGCGTAAGATCCTTTTAACAAGGGTCAAATGCTCAAGTGTCGGGGAGTGCATGAATTGGCTCACAATACTTACAGAATATGTGATGTCAAGTCTAGTGATTGTTAGGTAGATCAACTTACCAACCAGTCGCTGGTAATAACTTATATCCGTGAGTGGCGTGCCCTTTAAGCTAGGTTTGAGCTTGCTGTCAAGAAGGGTAATGGCTGGTTTAGCATCGCTCATGTTAGCTTCCTTGAGCAAATCTAGGACATATTTTCTTTGGTTAAGAAAGAGTCCCTTGTGCGAGGTTGTCATTTCTATACCAAGAAAGTACTTCAATATCCCAAGGTCTTTAATTGCAAACCTTTGTCTGAGGGACTGTTTGAAGTTGAAAATCTCGTTAGCATTATCACCTGTAATTATCAGATCATCTACATAAATCAGCACAACCAATTTTCACATAGCTCCTGTGTGAACAAATAGTGAGAAATCGACATTACTGCTTTTGAAACCAACACTAGTGAGAATTGAGCTTAGCTTGGCATACCAAGATCGTGGGGACTGTTTCAAACCATAAATGGATTTGTGCAATTTGCACACTAAATCCAGTTCATTGCTTTAAGGATGCCCGGGTGGCAATTTCATATAGACTTCTTCTTTGAGATCACCATGCAAGAATGCATTCTTCACATTCATTTGGTACATGGATCACCCCTTGTTTACAGCCACAGACAGTAGCACTCTTACTGTGTTCATTTTTGCAACAGGTGCAAATGTTTCTTTGTAATCCACCTCGAATGTTTGAGTAAATCCCTGAGCCACCAATCTTGCTTTATACCTCTTAATTGATCCATCTTACTTGAATTTGAGCTTATAGATTCATTTGCAACCCACGACTTTCTTGCCTTTTGGAAGTTTGGTGATGCTCCATATGTTGTGTTGATCTAGGGCTTTAAGTACTTCTTACATGGCTTCCTTCCACACCTCTTGGTTGTTGGCCTCATGAAAGTTTTGAGGCTCACTGTAACTCGATATAGTGTTGAGGAATGCGGCATAGGCTGGTGTCACTCTCTTATATGACACATAATTTGAGATGGGATGTGTGGGTTTATAGGTGACAAAGTCTTGAAGTCTTATGGGAGGTTGCCTAACACACATTGGATTATGTCATGGAGTAGGAGGAGTTATCTCATACTCATTCACATCTTGTACCATATTGTGAGGATCATCTTGATTATCACCATCTTCATGCAGTGTACTATTAAGACGAGACCCTTCATTGTTACTTTCAGTGAGAGATGCATCAATGTTGACATGGTTGGGATCTTGTTGTTGTGGAGCCTCAAGTTCGATTCTTGGTAATGGAAACACATCCAAGATGCCATCCCTTAGACTTGTGATTTCATGTGACTTGCTGAAAAAGGGGTAGTTTCATAAAATCGAATATCTTTAGACACAATTAATCTCCTAAGTTGGGGATCATAACATTTATATCCCTTTTGTGTAGATAAATAACCAAGAAAAATACATTTAGCAGCTCTAGGATCCAATTTATCTCGATGATGAGATTGAATATGTACAAAACAGATGTATCCAAATACTCTAAGGTGTGAGAGGTTAATTTTCCTTCCTTTCATGACCTCTAGGGGAGACTTGAAATTCAAAACTTGGCTGGGTAATCTATTGATGATGTAAGTAGCTGCCATAACCCCTTGGGACCAAAATCTCTTTGGTACATTCATTTGTAGCATTAATGCTCTAGTTTTTTCAAGTAAGTCCCGGTTTTTGCATTCAGCTACACCATTTTGTTGAGGTGTGCCAACACAACTTTTTTGATGCATAATGCCATGAATGCTCAAATATTGTTTCATGATATGGGGCATGTATTCGGTACCATTGTCAGACCTTAAGGTTTGAATTTTAGAGGAGAAGTGATTTTTAACAAGGTTATGAAAGTCCTTAAATACTTCCATAACTTCATTCTTAGACTTTAAAAGATATAACCATGTGACTCGTGAGAAATCATCAACAAAAATCACAAAATACTTATAACCATCAAAAGATTCATTAGTTGGTCCCCATACATCTGAATGAACTAGTTCAAAACACTTACTAGCCCCTAGACAAGGAAGAATTAAAAGGCAATCTAGTGGTTTTAGACAAGTGGCAAGTTTCACATGCAATTGCATCATTTCCTAAGTTTGGAAATAAAGTTGACAAAATTGGTGGAGAAAGGTGAGCTAAACGTTGATGCCACAATTGATTATCTTGGATAGGGTTAAACTTGGCTTAAAACCTTCTGGGATTGCTCTTGGATATGTAATAGAGACCATCTAAGTAAAACCCTTCACCAATCATCTTTTTGGTGGCACAATCCTGAAAAATGACATTGTGAGGAGAAAAAATGGCTAAGCAATTCAAGGTATTTGTGATTTTTCCTACAGACAGAAGTTGGAAGGGAAAGGAAGGTACATACAAAACCGTCCACTCGATTTCATCTGACATTAATTTTATTTTTTCCTTTCCTAAAACCTTTACATTCTCACCATTTGCAATTGAAACTTGAGAAGGATTTGCTAATTTTTCAAACTTATGAGACTTTGACACATGGTTTGTCATATCATCTGTGGCACCTGAATCTACAACCCAAAAATCATGCAACATATTTATTTTAAGAGCAGTTTTAAAGGCTTTTATGATACCTTGCATGTCCTCTTGTGGTATGAGTTTTGTATCTGCCAAGAAACCCGCAAACTTGCCTAGCAATGCTGTTGAGTTTCCTTCTTCTATGCTATCCACACAGTCAATTCTAGCTCCTCCTGTCTTGCTTTGAAGATACAACATAAACTCATTCATGAGTTCAGTTGGATTCGCTGTGAAGTTCTTGAATGGATCAGACCCATTAGAGGTAGAGGCAAAAGCATGATTTGCACGGTGTGTAGTACGATTCACTTTCTGTAAACCCTTATCCTTTATAAAATCAGGTTTTAATTCTGGATGTAGAATCCAACATGTGTCCTTAACATGGCCCGTATAGTTGCAGTATTGACACTTCAAGTTTGGATGCTTCCCTTTGTACTTCCTCTCGTTGGTTAGATAGGCTCTTGCCTCAGGTGCACTAGCCATCGTACCCTTGTTCATGACTTTCCTCCTTACTTCTTCACGTTGAATTGTCGCACATACATTGGTGAAGGAAGGAAGTTCAGTATTCATGAGTATGTGGCATCGTATATCTTCATATGTTGAATCGAGACTGGATAGAAGTTGAAATATCTTATCTTCTTCCGTTCTCTTTCGTAGTAGAGCTATATCGGTTGTATGAGGACGATATATTTTCAACTCATTCCACATGCTTTTCATGCTTCCTAAGAGTTGTACAAAAGGCTTGCCATCTTGTTGCAGATCTAAGATGTCCTTCTTTAATTGAAAAACTCGTGCAACATTGTTTTGAATGCCATACATTTCCTTGACTGTCTCCCATAGTTGGTATATAGATTTAGAATAACTGAATATTTCAGCTAATTTATGTTCCATGGAAGACATAACCATCTGATCCTTATAAGCCAGGATTCATAGGTTAGTGAGGAAATATCAGGTACTTTGATGCTTCCATTTATGAACCCTAACTTGGACCTTCCACCTAGAGCTAGAGACACTGCTCTTGACCAAGGTAAGTAATTAAACTCATTCAACAAGACTGAGCTTAATCTTTGATTTGGGTTGACTTCCACCTCATGCATATTCATGAAGGAAAGCAGCGATGAACTTTCAGCTTCTGATCCTAGCGGCTTGACTTCAGCCATTTCAAAGATTGAAGATGCTAAGATAATAATAAAGTAGAAGCAAGTTAATTTTCTTGCTTTGATACCATGTAGAAAAAAGAAGAATTAACTCTACATAAAAAAGCTCTCTAGTTTGTATTATTTTCTTCATGTTTTCATTACAATTGTATAGCTATTTATAATGAAATTGTACTCCTTCAATTACTCTTTAAATTAAGCATTCCTCAATTTACTCCTTGAATTAAAGATTCCTTGTTTTACTCCTTGAATTAAGGATTCCTTGTTTTACTCATTGAATTAAGCTGCTTGTTTTATTCCTTGAATTAAGCTCCTTGTTTTATTCCTTGAATTAAGGTCCTTGTTTTATTCCTTGAATTAAGGTCCTTGTGTTTATTCCTTGAATTAAGGATTAATATCCAATATATTCACTTTCTATAACCATGTAAAGAGGTAAATTTGTGGTGAAATTCTCAAGGCTGTAGAACTTTAGAATTAAGTATGGGCTTTATATTGTGGAGATAATTCTTTATGAAGTCCACTGCATAATGAGAAATAATTGTCTTTAAAAGAAAGAATTTTAAGTAGTGTGCCCATCTCTTTGTTTTATTTCACTATTTGATTTTATTGGAATAGAATATCCGAGTGACATACAATATTTTCAACATTTACTACTTGCTAGTGAGTCTATTTCTATTGAGGAGTTTGATGCTATGGTCTCTTCATTGTTACAAATGAAGTGTGTGCAATAAATACACAAGTATATGTATCACAACAAGTAATATAATGATAAGAAAATATCGTTCCTACGGAGATTATTTAATTAGAAACAAATTTTTAAACCTAAAAAAAATAAAAATCAATTTTTTATTGTGTTTTTTATATTTTAAGGAAACAAAATTAAAATAACTAAAATGAAATAGCAATAATTAATTAAATCAGATTTGGTAACTAAAAATATATATGAGAAAATATATATGAATAAGTAATCAACCAATTTTCTAAACATGTGAATCACAAAAATCCCCTCAATATAATTATCAATTAATTACATGATCAATTGAATCTAACTTAGCATGTATTCCTCTCTAAAGTAAACTACACACTATATAGTAGTTAATTTAATCACACTCTCATGCTAATTAAATTTCATACTACTAATTAGGTTCATTAATTATTGATCACATACGTAAGAATCATACATCTCTGTCTAGAAAGTATGCATGTTATTTAATCGAGACAAACAATTAAATAATTCTCTCAAATCTATTTAATTGTCTCTTTACATAAATTATTGGTCAAACAATTAATAGCATACAAATCAGATTAAATAACATAATCAAATTATAATTATAATTAAGGTAAAATATTAAATCATCACATGGTGAAAATTGGGTTCATAAGATCCCTAGATTAATAAATTACCTACACAGTTGTGTCCATAAAGCTCATACTTTTTATAAATGAAGACATAAAAATTGATAAAGAAAATAGTAGAAGAAGAAATACAATCAATCTTTTGAATTGCAGTATTAATCTCCTCTTTAATCTCCACCAAAATTGTGTCCCCTCTTGAATCTTTCTATATTTTTCTCACTTTTTAGTTACACAAACTGAACAAAATTATGCTAATGACCGCTACTTAGGATTTACGGGGTAATTAGGGGCTTAAATATAGCTATAGTGTGATCTGGACTATGAGATCAGCTTCAGATCAAGGGCTACGATCAAAACAAGAAAAATTGATAGTGCCATCAAATCATAGCTCGACATGTGGCATCAGAAGTTCATTGTGCTAATTAGAGAGCGACACATGGTAGGGGAGACCGGTCAGAGTCAATGATAGCTGAGTCAGCACCACACGATGCGACGTGATTCACAGAAATGGATGGCGTGCATCACGGGTTGAACAGGTGGAGTAATGGTATTGCAACATGTGGCAAAGCGGTTTGACCGAGCCTGAACTTAGATCGAATGTTGTGTTGACAAATGACACGCGTTTGGTCTTCCTAACATGCGACGTAGCTTGATTCACTCTCCGTACTTGTTGGGCTTCCGCGTGGCTTGTCTAGTCAGCTCCCCTGCTTACGTGGTAGTTCACTTGGCAACTTCTTATTAGTTCTACGTTAAAAATTCATAAAAAAATCCTTAAAAATTCCAGAAAATCTCAAAAAATATATTTTCACCCATTTTCACTAAAAAGTGTATATTTTAATATTTTTGGCAATAAAAATACTATTTATTGAATAAAACAAGTAAATATTAAGTAAAAAGTGTGCTAATGACTTTAATTTAATTGAGTCATCACACCTCTAAACTTAACTCTTTTCTTGTCCTCAAGTAAATCCAAGTATAACTAAATAAAATAACATGGGTAGTATATTCATAAATATACTTATATTAGTACATGTATATATAATTCACGAAAACTATCCCCCTCAAAAGTCATACAATCCTATGATAAAAAGGTTCACATATTCATCAATCAACGTTCCATCAATACAAGGATATGCAAGGTTTTTGACAAATTGAATCGTGTGTGTGTGTTGCACATGATATCATCCAATGTACTCATGATATCAACCTATATGAGTATACTAATCAATTCAATCTTAGAAAAAGTCTCATAAGTCTATTTTTCACATCTCTCTCCACTAATATAAATATGCACTTAGCTAAAGATCAATAAGGACTTTACATGGTTGTAATGTAAGGCCTAGGTGTTGGGTTGATAAATGAAGACACTTAGGCTCTTTCCACACCTTAGCTTTCTTTTTGTTCATCATGTACTTTTTAACCGCAATTGAGTTTTAACTTTATATTTGAGTGCACCCTCTTTTTTCATTATTTTCATATTTTTTTATTCCACGTCTCTTTTCTCTTTTTTTTTTTTTGGTAAATTCACAACACCCCTAAACTTATTTTCAATTCCATTTTCTTTTTCTTTAGAAGGATAATTGACTTGTGAGTTTTGCTTCTCTTTTTTTTCTTTTTTTTTTATAGGGTGCCATACATTTCACCTTACTCTAGCATAACACATGATTGCGCTTTTTTTTCTTTCCATACAAGCTAAAGGTGAAAGAATAAAGGTAATGCTTATTGGTTAGGCATAAAATATGGCTTAAATATATGAATGGTTCTTTGTTAAGCTCAAATGGGTGACTAAAGATATTAACAATGGTTAGCTTGAAAGGCTTGATCGATCCAAATAAGGCCTAAATCATTTCTCTTACTAAATACTAACCTTAAGGGATGATCAAATAGATTCTAAAAATTTGAATTAATTCAATCAAAATTAGCAAGCATAACACATGATTAATGTAAGTATCTTAACAAATATGTTACATTTCGTATCCTAGTCATGACAACCATTTTTTCTCATTGAGTTCATATGATTCATATCAAGCATGCATGCATTTAGTTTCCATATACTTATCAATTTCTACCCATATCATGATTAAAAATATCCTAAGAATTAAAAAAAATCAATAAAAATTTAAAATTCATACTAAATACAAAAGTAGAGAATGAATTTCCCTGACCCAAACTTAAATTACACATTGTCCCCAATTTGCACATATAAATATGAAAAGGTAAAATGAAAGAAAACTCCCTTAATCATGGAACACCACATCTGTCGCTAAAATGCACATTATTGTTGTGCCATTGCTCTCCACATTTATTCACCTATAAAACTAAATTAATAAAAATGTAAGTAAAATAACGTTGGGTTGCCTCCCAACCAGCGTCACGTTTAATGTCCTTGACTAGACTATCATATTAAGTCCTAAGGCACACCCATTTGTATCCATTTACTTTTGAGTTTACCTGGAAATAGTTTGAGTCTTGATTTTTTCAATAATACCTTATGTTTTGGCTCATAAGCACGGTGCTCCATTCTCTTCTCATGATATATTTTTGTTTTCTTTTTGAACTTTTTGGAATTCTTATATGCACTGTATCGTACCTCATCCAATTTATGTATTTCTAATAGTTTTTTCACCTCTCCATTGGACTCTTTCACTTTCATACTTGACTGGGGATAGGAGGGTAAAAGTGTAGGGTCTAAACTTGGTGGCTCTTCAATTGATTGTTTGAGCTTAGATCCCATCTTAAAAATTTCCATAATTTCCTTTGATACACACACGAGAGGCACGCCCTCCAAAAAGTTCACACGGTCCACAATATCAACCTTCAATGCCATACTTTCAAAGTTATAATAGGTTGAGTTTTTTTTGTGAGTTTATATCCTTGTTTACAGCAGCATATGTTAAAGTCTTAAGTTTGGATGACTCAACTAATTCTTTTAAGCTATTCCCACAATCAATAACATTTATCCTTTAACATTCATTAGCATTATCAATATCAGGGGGTTCAGATTCATTAAAAACTTTAAATATTACTTGTTCATCTTGCACTCTTATTGCCCTTTTGGTTGCCAAGAATGGACGACTAAGTATGATAGGAATGTCACGGTCCTCTTCCATGTCTAGCATAATGATGACTACTGGAAAGATGAATTTGTCTACTTTTACTAGTAAATCTTCAACCACTCCCCGAGGTCTCTTAATTGATCTATCTACCATTTGTAATGTTACTAAAGTGGGTTTGGCATTACCAACCCTCAATCTCTTAAAGACCGATAATGGCATGAGGTTAATGCTAGAACCTAAGTCACATAGTGCCTTGCTAAAACGGATGTTCCCAACAGTGAAATGGGTGTCAAAACTACCTAGATCCTTTATTTTTTGAGCTAGTTTTCTATCAAGGATGGCACTACAACCTTCAGTCAAGGTTATTGTTTCATGATCTCTAAGCATCATTTGTTTTATATTATATCCTTCATGAATTTGGCATAATATGGAATTTTTTCAAGTGCCTCTACAAATGGTATGTTTATATGCAGCTTCTTGAAGACTTCCAAAATTTTTGAAAATTACATATCTGACTTTCACTTTTGCAGTCTTTGAGGGAAAGGAATAGAGGGTTTGTAGAGGTTGCTCTTTTTTGGCTAAATTATTTCTTTTTCAATGCTCTTTTTATCCATTAGTTCCTCCTCATCCTTACTAATTTCTTTTTTCTCTTCATCCTTTTCTGTATTATGTTCATGTTTTATAGTTTTACCACTCTGCAAGGCTATCGTGTTGCACTGGTCCTTACCTTCTCTTCTTGGGTTTACAATTTTGTCACTTGGAAGGTTACCTGATGAGTGCTCAAAGAGTACTAAAATTACAATGATTTTATGCACGTTAATTGATTAAAAATATATATATTTATATGATTTTTTCATATATTTATATAAATCTATCTTTTAGGAATCACGAGTATTTTTATTATTTTTCAAGTATTTTCGCTTAAAAAAGTAACTTAAGGTCACAAATAAAAATATCGAAGGCAATACATCACATATATTTTCATAAAGTAATTGAGGAAAAGTAAAAAAAATGGAAAAATTGGACAAAATGGGTTAAAAGGGTCAAAAATGTCAAAAAAGAGGAAGTCGCGCACGCAGCTGCCCAGCCGCACCAACCAACGTGCGCAACACATGCACCGCGCTAGCACAACACCCAGTCTGTGCACACCGTTGTGCCCATCTGCCCCATCCGTATGCGTCGCCGTGCCCCACACCACACCATGATGTCAGCAGTATGATGTCATCATTCACTACTCCGCATTTTCTCCATTTTTAATCATTTTTCCACCCACTTTTTCGTCCCCTCCTCACCTATAAATAACTCCATTCTATTCAATTCAAATCATACCTAAAAACACATCTTCTCTTATCTTTCTTTCTCTCCATTTCTTAGTTTTTAGCTTTTCTAAGTGAATTTTTTCTTAGTTTTAGAATTCTTCTCTTTTTGAGAAGAACTAATTATGTTTTTGTAATTTATTTGCTTTTTGATTCAATAAATGGGAATGCAAATTCCGTTTGGAGGTTTTCCAGCAACGAGAATAACATCAAAGTACTGTAAGGATTTTATTTTCTTTACAGTTATTTTTTTATGTTTTATTCTTACATGTTATATTTAATTTGTGTGTGATTAAATTTAACTTTGCTGGCTATTTGTAAACATGATATAATAATAAAATTGTTATGATTGTGAAATATTAAATAGGTAAAAATATTTAAAAAGGAATTAATTTAGTTAACCAAATTAGTTATCAACCCCACCCATAGGTGTTAATTGATTTGTTTAGTTAACAAAGAATATCTAACCCCACCAAAGGTGGTATTCATATAAAAAAGAGAGAATCAATAAATATCAATTTATATCTTTAATAACCTAAATAATATGAGCAAGAATAATTAATTAGTTATTATATCCATAAATACTCCAATATTATAAATGAGAAAATTTGCATCAATATTTATTGAATCTGTATCTATGTTTATTTTTATGTTAGTAGATTAGAAACACAAAACCCAAATTTGCATCAATATTTCTAAGAGATTGAAAATGAACCATTTAAATGCCACCTTTGGTCGGGTTAGGAAATTTAAACTTTATTCAAGGTGTTTAAATTAAACCTAAGAATTTAATTATCCGAGTACTAACTTTCAAGTTTTAAACCCACTACTGAAAACATGTTGTCAATACATTTTCAGATAATAATGCTTATAACAACTTTTGAAATAGAGTTTCACTCTAACTACCGGGCGATTGTACCAACAAATAAAAGAGCATTACTCTAAATGAGACTGGATAACTAAACCTTAAAATCTAATTTTTAGATTTAAGTTTGTAATGAAAAATAATATATTTTCTCTAACATTCTTAATATAAAATCATGAATAAAAATAAAATCAATTCGTTTTAGATATTTTTACCTATTTAATATTCCGCAAGTATAACAACATTATTATTATATTATCTTTACAAATAGCCAGCAATGTTAAATTTAATCACAGTCAAATTAAATATAACATATAAGAATAAAACATAAAAAATAAATGCAAAGAAAATAAAATCCTTACAGTACTTTGATGCTAACTCTGTTGCTGGAAAACCTCCAAATGGAATTTGCACTTCCATTTATTGAATAAAAAATAAAATAAATTACAAAAACATAATTAGTTCTTCTCAAAAAGAAAAGAACTCTAAAACTAAGAAAAACTAACTGAGAAAAGCTAAAAACTAAGAAATGGAGAGAAAGAAATAGAAGAGAAGATGTGTTTTTAGGTGTGATTTGAAGTGAAGAGAATGATGGTATTTATAGGTGAGGAGGGGAAGAAAAAGTGGGTGGAAAAATGATTACAAATGGAGAAAACGCAGAATAGTGAATGATGATGTCATACTACTGACGTCATGGTGGTGTGGGGTGCGGTGGCGCACGTGGATGGGGAAGATGGGTGCAGGCGTGCATAGAATGGGCGCGGAATGGAGTTGGGGCACGCGCAGACTGAGCATGTGGCGCGCATGAACTGTGCTACTGCGTGCGCGATTTCCTCCTTTTTGACATTTTTGACCCATTTTGTCCAATTTTTCTATCTTTTTTTTTTTACTTTTCCTCCTTTACTTTATGAATATATTTGTGATGTATTGCCTCCGGTATTTTTATTTGAGTCTTTAAGTTACTTTTTTAAGGGAAAATACCTGAAAAACAATAAAAATACTCGTGATTCCGAAAAGATAGATTTATATAAATATATGATAAAATCATATAAATATATCTCTTTTTAATCAAATAACGTGCATAATATCATGATAATTTTAGTACTTTTTAAGCACTCATCATTACCTTGAGGCCTTTGACTTATATACTGAGAGATTTTCCCCATTTGGTTCTCCAAATTTTGAATTGAAGCCTCTTGAGTTGACACATTTGTATTAAATGATTGGATGAAGCCTTTCACCATCCCCATTAAGGCATTTGTATTGTCCTCAATAGATGGCTTCTTCTTTTGGGATCGTGATTGCTCTGGTTGTTGAAAACCAGGTGGTGAAAATGATTGTTGTTATTACTCCAAGAGGAATTTGGATGTTGTTTCCATCCTGGATTATATGTGGTTAAGTATGGATTATTGTTTTGATTCATATTACCTATATAGCATATGGATTCAGGATTATTTGGATAGTTATCAAACAAATGAGCTTCTCCACAAAACACACATGACACTTTTGATTCTTGGAAATTTATAATCGCTAGTATGTTTTGAGCCTTCAAAAGATTAACCAAAGATGACACTTGAGCTATAAGTGTTGTGATATCATTTATCTCATGCATTTTGGCTATTCTTCTTATGGCTATCATTCTATCCATTGGCCATTGATAATTATTGCTAGCCATTTTCTCAAGTAAATCATAAACTTAATTGTAAGATTTGGCTAGCAAAGCTCCATTAGCATATGCATCAACAATAGTTCTTGTTTGAGCATTGATACCATTGTAAAATGACTCCATTTGAATCCAAGAAGGAATACCATAAAGAGGAAACTTTCTTAGCAATTTCTTGAATCTTTCCTATGCTTCATATAAAGATTCTCCTTTGTATTTTTGGTAGGAAGTAATGTCATTCCTAAGCTTGGAATTCTTTGTTTGTGGGAAGTATTTCATCAAGATTTGTTTTGCCAAACCATTCCAAGTTGTAATGGAATTAGGTGGCAAAGAGTTAGCCAAGCTAGAGCATAGTCTCGTAAAGAGTAAGGGAACAATCTAAGCCTAAATGCCTCCTTGATCACACCATTGAACTTAAATGAATCTACAACTTCAATAAACAATCTGAGATGAAGATGAGGATCCTCTGTTGGTAATCCGCAGACTTGTCCAACTATTTGTAGCATTTAAAACATGATTGGTTTAAATTCAAAATGATTAGCTTGAATGTTTGGCCTTATAATACTTAGATTCAGCCTTTCCAACGTAGGTATTGTATATTCATTTATAGCTATATCTTTATTATCAATCAAAAGCACTTGATTGTTCAAGTATAGCTCATTATTGTTTATTTCTAATGGATTATCCATTTTTTCTCTTGTGTGACAACTTGATGTCTAATTAATCTCAAAGTACGCTCAATTTAAAGATCTAAAAGTAAGATTTTTCCCTCACAAACTCGGCACATGCAATAGACTGAACCATGTTTCACAATACTAAAAGAAATAAAAAATAAAAAACTAAATAATTAATTAATTAAATTAAAATTGAAAATAAATAAAATAAATAATTAAGTTAGTAAAAGAAATAAGTCAATTAAAATTAAAATTAAAATTAAAGTAAACAAAAAAAATTAAGAAAAAAAATAAAAACCAAAATAATAATAATAATTTATTAATTTATAATATTTATAATCCTCGGCAATGACACCAAAAACTTGATCGTCACACATGAAGTCTATGCAATGAATACACAAGTATACATATCACAACAAGTAATTTTTAAAACTAAAAAAAATAAAAATGAATTTTTTTATTGTGTTTTTATATTTTAAGGAAGAAAATTAAAATAACTAAAAGTAAATAACAATAATTAATTAAATAATATTTGTTCATTAAAAATATATACGAGAAAATATCTAAGAATACTTAATCCCCAAAATTTCTAAACATGCGAATAGCTAAAATCTCCCCAATATAATTATCGATTAATTACATGATCAATTGAATCTAACCTACCATATAGTAATTAATTTAATCACACTCGCATGCCAATTAAATTGCATATTACTCATTAAGTTTATCAATTAGAGATCACATACATAAGAATCATACATTTTTGCCTAGAAACTATGCAAGTTATTTAATCAAGACAAAAAATTAAATAATTCTCTCAAATCTATTTAATTGACTCAATAGATAAATTGTTAGCCAAACAATTAATAGCATAAAAATTAGACTAAATAATATAATTAAATTATAATTATAATTAAGGTAAAATATTAAATCATTACATGGTGAAAATTGAGTTCATAAGATCCCTAGATTAATAAATTACCTACACATAATTGTGTCTATAAAGCACATATTTTTCATAAAAGAAGACATAAAAATTGATAAAGAAAAGAGTAGAAGAAGAAATACAATCAATCTCTTGAATTGTAGTGTTAATATCCTCTTTAATATCCACCAAAATTGTGTCCTCTCTTGAATTTTTCTATATTTGTCTCTTTTTTTACCTCCAAAAACTAACCAAAATTATGCTAATGATAGCAACTTAGGGTTTATAGGGTGATTAGGGGCTTAAATATAGCTCAGGTGTGATCTTGATCGTTAAATCAACTTTAGATTAAGGGCTAAGATCAAAACAAGTAAAACTGACAGTAAAAGTCAATCATAGCTCGACACATGGCATCAGAAATTCATTGGGCGAATCAGAGAGTGATGCATGGCAAGGGAGATCGATCAAAGTCAATGATCGTTGAGTCAGCACCACACGGTGTAACGTGATTCGCGACATGGAAAAGCAGTTTGACCGAGCCCGAACTTAGATTGAACGTCATATTAACACGTGGCATGCATTTCGTGCTCCTTAAATGAGGCATAGCATGATTCACTCTCTATGCTTGCATGGAATCTCCATGGCTTGCCCACTCAGCTCCCCTACTTTGATAGCTTCTTATTAGTCCTGCATTAACAATTCCTAAAAATCCTTAAATATTCCAGAAAAATCCCAAAAAATTCCAAAAATTATATTTTCACCCTTTTTCACTAAAAAGTTTATATATATTTTTTTGCCATAAAAATTCTATTTATTGAATAAAACAAGTAAATATTAAGTAAAAAAAATGCACTAATGACTCTACTTTCATAGAGTCATAATTTCTTTTTATAATCTTGCCAAAATTAATAACAAATGGGCTTATTATATCCTATATATGGTCTCGTTTGGGCTATAAGTTATATCCGAGTCTTTCTGGACTACAAGTCCATGGTTTCTTGCAACACTCTCTCTAGACATCACTCAAATGGTATGTGGATTGCACATCCAAGTTTCATGGACTTCGTATGCACTATATGGTCGACGCCTTTTCAAGCTAGTCTAATGGGAGCGGTCATTCGTAAGCTTAAGGGGCTTAAGTCAACTCTCAAGGGTTAGAATAGAGAGATCTTTGGTAACTTGGATCGTAATGTTGAGAGAGAATCTACTACTCTCATTGAAATACAAAAATGGTATGATGATGATTTCTTTTCTAAGGAACTTTTTCACTTAGAATTTGATGCATATACTGATTTCGATAGATCACTACATCAGTTGGATATCTTCTTTCTTCTTGCAATAGAAGATAAAACTAAAGTGGCTAAAGGTTGGAGATGGAAATATTACATTTTTTCACTAGCTACTGTAGCACTTAAAGGCTCAAAAACCTTTAGGTCAATTGGATATAAATGGTAAAGCTACCCATGCCCTAGAGACTGTAGATACATATATTTTGGGCTACTATGAGCAAATTTTCTCTACTCAAATTTGTGACCCCTTGGACTCTATTTTAATTAAGTTATTTGTGCCCTTTTGGTCACTACTATGGATAATGGAAATTTATGGTGCATACCATCACTAGAGGAGATTTGTGCTATGGTTTTTTACATGGACCTTTTTGGTGCTTCTAGCTCAGATGGGTTTAAGGGTAAATTCTTCCAATAGTGTTGGGACATCAATGGTATACATGTAATATGAGAAATTCAAGATTATTTTAAGATAGGTCATATGCATACGAGATTAAATTCAAATTTCTTGATCCTTATCCCTAGGTGCCCTCAAGTAATCACTATTGACCAATATAGGCCAATTGATTTATGGAAATTTATGTTCAAATTACCTACAAAGATCATTGTATGATGGCTAGGAGGAATTTTCTCTCTCATTCTATCTCAAAACCAGTTTGGGTTCATCTCAGTTTGTAGCATTTGAGATTTTATGGCTCATGCTTTCGAGTGCTTCAATGCAATGCAGTTTTCTTGTCTAAAGGGTTATGGAGCCCTCAAAATTGATATTTGAAAATATTTTGACACCATGCATTGGAACTTTATCTTAATGGTGATGCAGTGCCTTAGTATTGACAACATCTTTCTCAGTTTGATTGGGGATCGCTTCGCCTCAACAAGAATCTCAATCCTAGTTAATGGTTTTCCCAGAGTATATTTTCATGCTCTAAGAGGTCTGTCAGGGGGACCTTCTATCTCTGCTCTTGTTTTATATTGCAAAATATTTCTTGTAGATACCTTTTGTCCTTGATGGATAATAAGAACTTTTGGCCAATATTTTCTCCTAGTGGCATTATGACTGTTTGAGAATAAATCCTTAGGGGGTTACAATATATAAGGGTTCCAAATTTCTCCTAATGACTCAAACCTCAATCTATTTATACTATAAACCGATGTCACATGGAAAAATCTGGTTGCCCTATGTATAGAACCTAAGGTGCATAATGAACCATAGGTATAGTCATTAGTCTAACATAACTTCTAAGGTTAGAAGTCTTTGTATAGGTATGATCACATGGGCTAGATGATGTGTAAACTAGGGTGTAGATCACCAATCTTGTTCTTTGTGTTATTTTTCTATATTATTGACCACGTCATAAGGTCAAGATGTAGTCTCACTTTGGTTATTCATTAGGGTCATGAGTCTTCCCTATAGGTTGGGAAACAACCTTATTTTAGTTGGCTTTCAGGCTGGGGAGAAAACTCACTAGTTCTAGAAGTGTGTTATACCATAGGGTTGTTGGTTACGAGCTAAAGTTAACCCATGGACTCCATTAATAAGTTCAATCATCGAGTTGTGTGTCAGGTTGACCAACGGACAATCCTGTGATCTCTCATAGTGGATGTCTAAACATTAAGTCCCCCACTCATCTAGTTTGTATTAAGCTAAAAGAGTAGCTATAATTATTAGTACTCACTTTAATGGTGATAAATTAAGATTTCATAGTTACACTCTTTAGCATTTATTATTTATTGTCTACATTCTTTTGTGATTGTTGGGTCTTTTCAGCTCCAATTGTGTCACATCAATGCTATTTTTTATAAACCCACCCTTTGTTGTTCTTTATTTATATGTAGAGGTCCATCTAGAGTCATTTTTTTCATATTTTTAGAGAGCGTCTTTTGAGAAAATCAACCCATGATAGTAAAATCAAGCCTTTACATCATCCTATTAGCAAGAATTTTAGTCTGACCAAAGAGTTTCACTCTGATTTAAGAAATGTAATTATCTTTCCTTTCTTCATTTGGAATGGTTTTCATTTTTTTATCCTTTAATTCCCTAATATTCCGCTCACATTTTTAGGTAAGCTGAGGGAAGTTAAAGGAATTGAGTTTTAATTCAGATTTCAACACGATAAGTATGTTCTCTCCTTCATTCAATCTCTTATTTTTGTATAGTTTATTTATAAGTTCATACTCATGGTCAACCTACAAAACTTATGGCCTACATATTCTAGCCTCTTGTAGCATTACTATGGGTAGCCTAGACCATAGGGAGAGTGACCCTATAGAAAAAGGAAATTCTTTCATGGACTCTTGTGCCAGTTGATGTTTGTGAGGCTACCTTGGCTCTTTTAGTAGAATCATCTCACCAAAACACTATTAAGCTGCTTAACGTGCCTATTATTCAAAGAAAAAGAGGTCAGATACTTTAAAAAATCCACGGCCTCCCATAGGCGTTGAAAATATGCCAACTTTCAATGTGTACACATCCCGAGTCTCTTGACATTTGAGGATATAGGGAGAACTCAAGCTAAATATTTTTTTTTTCTCAAAATGTTACCATCATCCCAGCTCTTCTAATGAAGCTTTACCATCATAACTATCTTAAGAGGTATACTACATTCCAAAGGAGGCATTCAAAGTCGGGCTAAGGTTCCCCTTAACTTCATAGGCTTGGCCCCTAGCAAAATAAACCCTTATTCCTAGAGAAATTTTTAAGCCTATTTATAGTAAGTGCTGAGTAAGGCATTAAACTAGGAAATCTTGAGTTAAAGAACATGTGTATTCAATACTACAAAATTGATATACAACCTTTACTTTTAACTGTAATCGTAGATATATGGTCACGGTTATAAAAATAGAGGCCTAAGTGGGAGAGACTATAGACTCTTACATATGGTCTCAATTTTTAACATAGGTCATAGACATACCATTTGGTCACGGTCTTTTATAAGATTGAGGCCATAGACATACCATTTGGTCTTGGTCTTTTATAAGACCGGGGCTATAGACATGTCATTTAGCCACTATCTTTAAAAAACCAAGGCTATAGACATACCATTTAGTCATGATTTTATAAAAAATCGAATCCATAGACATACCATTTGGCCTCAATTTTTTATAAACCGTGACTATATATATCTCAACTAACCCCATTTTTTACATAAATTACAATAAATTTAACAATTACAATATTAAAAGTCATATTATATTAAAATTAAAAGTGTAATTACATATAAGAGTTTATACACTAAAATATAATAAAGCATTATAAGCTAGCTAATTAAAGTGATCCAAAATAGGAAATACCTGCAAAATTTTAAGAAACATGACTAGCATGATTATCTCACAAAGGTACAACAAAACATCCTGCATAATTGTTATCTCTAGAAAGATGAGAAAAACATTCTCAAAATCAGGACCAAGAGGCCTAAAGACATAACCCAACAGTATGACCATCTCTCCGTCGAAGTCTTGCAGTGTATTGCTTCTCTAAATCCAATTGTAGTTCTTTTTGCTTCTCGCTGGAGTAGGTCATTGTCTTCTTCATTTTTTGGATTGTGCTCTGGTTTCACTTTTCCTTGCAAGTCATACAATTGGCCATAGGCACTAAGGCAACCTTATACTCTAAAATAGTTTTAGTATGTGAAGGAAATATTGACGAACTAAGGCAGTCATTCAGGAATAAGGAAAGAAAGGTATTATTTGACATCAACTATGTTGATAAAAATAGAAAGTCATAGCAAATATTTACCATGATTTTGTTGAACTTATCTTGTTTATCCTGATTAGTAAATAGTGGTGTATCCCAATAATGAACATACTGTAACATAGGACAAAGGAAATTTAGCGAAAAAATTGACAAATCATGTCAACCATTGAATATATATGACAATAAATGTTTCACTTGAAATCATTCTTCACTTTAAATTTAAAAATAAGACCAAATCATAATATGATTAAGAGTAATCTGTCAACTAGAGCAGCCCATATTTCTATATGTGCATGCGTGGGTAACTTTTAGAGGGGGAATAGGCCTAGATGTCTGGATTTATAAGGAATAAGACAGCTAATATCAACATACCCTAAAAAGTCAAGGTAACGTACAGAACAATAAATCACAATAGCATGTTGTGTACTAAACTAAGCTGTGCGACTCTATTGAAACCTAAATGGTTTTCTTCTCATTTATATCCACATGCATAAGCTAACATGCATAGAGCTATAACTTGGGAGCCTTGAGAGCAGAAGGCAATTATGCATTTCAAGGTATCCAAGGATTTTAATATTCGTCAACCATAAGTAAATGACATGGAAGAATCAAATGTTCAAGCTAATGACTAGCAAGAAGTGCTAAGAAAGCAAATAAGTCATTGGATGTACCTCTTCAGGAGTTTTTTTTTTTTGTTTCCCTATAGTATCTTTTATAATATTATCCCTACAACCATATTATAAATTAATTATAGGTCCAAAGTTTCTCCTACGAGTGGGATCTATTGAAGACCAACCTGTGACTCTATTTTCTTCTCCACCTACAATAACACAACATACAAAAATGAAACATCCAATACATATAAAAAGAAATAACCTTGTTCAATATTAACGCATGCAATAAGTAGGATGTTAGGCTTACTAGATTGTCTATTAACACTTGCAATGACTGGAGGCATGGCAAAGATGGGTCCTGTACCAACGCCCTGACATGGAAATTAAATTATGTCAAGTTAAAAAAAATAGCTTTCAAAACATCCAAAAACAAAAGCTATATATTCTCTTTTACATGAGCATGGCCAAGTGGACTATCTTGAAATATCAAAACTTAACCAAGTGATTCTCATTCATCCTTTCATTTTTGTTCTAAGCATTGTAAGCGAAACAAGATGAATATCAAAATTAAGCTACAATGTAGATTATTAATTAATAGAAGTCTAATTCTACCAACATGCTTGTATTTTGAGTTGTTCTAGTTAAATTTTTATTTTCTCTACAATAAAATTTTCAAATAAAATTAACTAGGAAAAATAAAAGGTTAATGTAACATTTATGTATTTATGTGCATGAGTTTGAATCTATTTAACATTATATTAAAATATACTCATTTATCCTTCTATTTCTACAAGTATATATTTGAAACCAAATCCAAACAAATGCACAAAATTTTATTACAGTTATTACCAAACATGCCATAACCACTAACATGTATTGATACCAATTTCAATAAAGCCAAGTCATTTATTTCTCAACAATTCAAATTGTTGATCAAAAATATATAACCATCACTATCAGGCATCAAGGCCCTTTATTTTTGTATAAGTTTACGAACATAAAGATAAAAATATAATTAAGGAAAAAAACCACTAATATTGTATCATACATTAATATGTCATGACTTTTGTCCTACATAATTAGGAGTAATTGAATAAAAGTGCACTATAGTATCAAGAAATACTACAACTTCATAGAAAAGGCTTGGGTTCTAGAACAAACCTATGAACTCCATCCATCATATTGTAAAATATGTAATTTCCAACAATTAAAAAGTTCAAAACAAACCAACATATAAGGAAAATATTTATGATTTGAAATGTCTCTATACTTCTTGGCAAGACCAAAGTCAATGACGTAAACCTGTATTAGAGAAGTAATCAGATAATGCATATGCATAGAGGATGAGAACGAAGGAAACTTAAAATTTTAATTAGTTCCAAAACATGATTTGCATGCCTTCTTAAACCCATAAGAAAATTGTCTAGCTTGATGTCTTGATGTAGAAATGATTTGGAATGAACAAACTCCACTCAGTTGATATGTCATGAACATAAAATTACTAGGTAAAATTGAAACCACGTGATGAACATGAAAAAATTAGAGAAATGCTATGGAGTTTAATGAACCATGCATTTATAACTTGCTTCCATTCTATACCATGGAAATATTGACCAGAAGTACCTTTAACCTTTTCTTCTAATAAGAGCCCCTCATTTACCATCTCCCTTCCCAAAAAGAAAAAGTTTTAGAAAAAAAAATTTAGAACTATAGTTCAAAATAGAGAAGAGACAAGCTAAGAAGGAAGTTGATTAACTACCTTGAATTCCTTGTTTTCTTTGTTTACGTGGATACATAGGAAAACTAGAAGAAAAACCATGCAATCAACACTCAACCAAGAATGGCCTTCACTAAGTAAGATAAAATAAAATACATCTTAGGGAAAAAGTAATAATATAGGAAATCAGCATACTAGTAAGGACTATTGTCCCAAAACAAGAAAGAACTCTTAAAAGAAAATATTTGAATGGGAAGGATCCAACAATATCCATATAAGCTACCTGTCCATAATAGAGAATTAGATGAAATCGTGTAACAATGGTCATTTTTACATGTATAGAACATGTGACAATAATGCAAAATGAATAACACACACAATATATTATTTGATAAAGAAATTTAGTATGGCGTAAAAAAGAGAAAATATATAAAATAAAATTAAGAGAGAAATGGAACAATTATAAAGTAATTTTTAATAGTTTTTTAAATGAATAACACATAATATATTATTTGATTTTGATTTTAAAAAGATTGAGACTCTATTATTTTAATTAAATTACGATCATTTAATAATAGTAACTATATAAGTTTATTTATATTTAAGTAATTTTTTTATTTTAACTTATGGTCATGGTTACTGATAAAAATCGAGGCTATATGTATACACTATGGTCTCGATCTTTTATTGGATCGTGACCAAAACCCTATGGCCTCGGTTTTTAAGAAGATTATGGCTAAATTTTCGAGACCAAAGATCACTATTTTAGTAGTGATTATCGAGAAAATAGGAGTTGACGAGGATAGGATATACATATCAACCCATTCAGGTCATATCTTGGTACTCAAACTCTCGGAGTCTATTTCAGCCTAGAAAGATAAATATTTCTATATCTTGAGAGACTTGTGCTACAGGGAAGATTTGGGCAATCTATCCATTCATTAAAAGTTGGACATTGCTAACTTTTAAGCCAGTAGTAGTGCCAATATCTTGACCACCTCACAAAAGGACTGGGTCAACCTGATCCATGAATATAATACCCATAATCTGTCATGTGATATCATATTAAAACTAAACCATTTTACGGGCCTTAGGGTGTGGGCTTTACCATCATAAATGTGTTGTGGCTTGTTGTTATTTAGGTTGGTTTATGGTTTCTTTTGACTAACCCTATTTTTAAGTCTAGGCATGAACTTCTCCTCCTTTAACATCAAGGATCTATATAACAAGGTTATTGGGCCTAAAGCACACGAGTCCAGTTATACTCCTTCCTTAAAAATTATTTTGTGTAGCCATATGGTTATTGATATGGTGGGGAAAGGGATGGTCGTTACACCTGAGGCCATTCCAAATGGTGTAGACCTCATAAAGGTAGCTCATCCTAGAAAGAAAAGGAAGTCTTTAGCTTCCATAGTAAGGCCAAACCCTTTACTACTATTAGGGTCATTAATGACGATAAAGGGACCACTTAGAGGGTTAAAGTAACCTTTTTCAAACCCCTAGTGAAACCAATTGAAGGTGGGGTCTTTGAAACAAAGGGCAAGTTGGATGAGCTGTACCACTACTTCCCTAGTTCTAGCGACAAGATCGATATTTATAAGGCTCGATACGAGGAGCCTAATTCAATGTTTCTAATGGCTTTTCAATGGGCTATAGATGTAAGTTTTGGTTTAATTCTCTTTGTATTTTCAAAACATCTATTTTTTATGCTAACTCTTCTTTTCAATATGTAATACTTTTGTTGATTGACGGTATTATAAGCTAGTCTTTCAAAGAACGAACTCAAGAGATCATCAAATAGAAATCTAAACTCAAGACAGAGAATGAAAAGCTAAGAGAAAGGTTGAAGGCCTAATGTGTAAAGTTCAGTCTAAGTTCGTTGAAATTTATGATGTGCGCTATAAGAAAAATTGTTACCACAAGGGTTTCCAAGCCAAAAAGAAGTATAATGATGAGACGACAACAAAGGTGGTAGGTATGGAGAAAGAAAACTAGTAGCTTGTTAAGAATGGTACCTATGCTTTCTTTGAAGGAGCCAATCAGGTTCTAAACAACCTAAGAAAGGCCACCAAGGCACTAGACAAGGAGACCATTTTTTAACAAGCTTACTAACTATCGAGCTCCCATGACTGGTGTAACAAGTAACCCAACTCAATAAACCTCCAAGATCACAAATATCAAAGCTCGAGCTGAATAAGAATCTTTGGATGGTTAGATTAGTCATAAGTCTATGCCAATGACTAATGATTCTATGGGTGTAACTAATGTTGATGCAACCAATAAGGAGGCCTAAGAATTTGTTTTATTTTATTTATGTAGGGAGGTATGTCTCCTCTTATGGTCTTGTAGTTTTAAAAACATTTTACCTATTTAATCGAGCAAAAACTTCTTTATTTTAGAGACATTATTATTTATTGTTTAAATTTTGACCTTAAATACAATGTGTCCATTCTATGATTATAGTCCACTTCTTCTTCATTTATGAATTTTAAACACAGTCTACTTGAATGTTTTTTATACAATTCATATTGCAAGATAACGTAGTTCTTCTACTTAATTTCAAGCATGTGTACTTTTTTTATCTGTTGGTAGTGCTCCATTTTCCAAGAAGTATATATAAGGATGCATACATGACTCTTCCTTTATATGGTAAAATTTGGATCATATCTATGACTCCTTGGACCAATACTAGGTTTGGTGATGGTTGAAGCTGGCACAATTCTTTTCAAGGTTTTGGGAACTGTTGATGGCAAAGTGGCTAGGGCATCTATGGTGGAATTTTTGGTGCATATTATCTATGTTATTTTCGATGTTTTAAACTTTCATACCCATTAATTGATTTCAGGAAAGTATCTCTTTATTTTTTCTTCCTTAGCTTCAAATGTTCCCATAACCTAATTAATAACTAACTTTGAGTTGTGTATAGACTGATGTGTTTAGTTCTTACTTCCTTCAATTCTTTTAGAGCTAATAAGACTACCCCATAATCAGCCACATTATTGGTCACTATGAAAGTTATTCTCACATTCTAATTTTTCATTCTTCTTTTAGAGTAAAAAACCACAATCCCTACACCTACGCCTTTAGTGTTACTTGCTCTGTCTATATAAACTTCCCAACATTTTTACTCCTAAGGTGTTTTTTGAGATTTTGTTAATTTTATTGTCCCTTCTTATATCCAATTTACTATAAAATTGGCCATCACCTATCTTTTGATAGTTGGTCATGGTTTAAAATGTATGTCAAATTTGCTAAGCTCAATTGTAATAATGGAAAATCTTCTTAACACATTTGGATTTTTTAAGACATTCTTAAGTGAGTGTGATGTAAGGACAATGGTAGAATGTCCTAAAAAGTAGTGTCTTAACTTTCTTGCCACTATCCTTAGGGAAAATTCATGTTTATCCAAGATGGGGTAATTTTGTTAGGACTTCATCAAAGCTTGACTGATGTAGTAAATTGGCTCTTTCCCATTGTCTCTTTGTGCTATAAATACAATGCTAATTTCTTTTTCGATGGTGGATAGGTAGAGATACAAAACCCAGTGTAGGACTTACTAATATTGGAGCTCATCCTAAGTATTCTTTTATAGACTGGAAAGAAACCTCACAATCATCACTTCATTCATACTCTTTGCTTTTCTTCTACAATTGGAAAAATGGAAAGCATTTCTCTGGGAATTTTGATATAAACCTTTCTAATGCTACAATTCACCCATGTAGTTCTTGTACCTCCTTGAGGCTTCTTGGAGATCTTGTGCCTGATAGGACTATTATGTTTTTTCAAATTGGCTTTCATACCCCTAATTGATGACAGATACCCCAAAATATTTATGGTGTGACCCCAAAACCACACTTCTAAGGGTTGAGTTTCATGTTATATTGTCTCAATATTCCAAAGGTCATTTCCATATCTCCTATAAGGGCTTTACTTTTCGTAGATTTTGTCATCATGTCATCACATATACCTCCATTTTTCTACCTAATTATCTTTTAAACATTCTGTTTACCGGGAATTTGTATGTTACTTCTTCAATCCAAAAGGGATCCTTGTGTACCAAAATATGCCCTCTTCTATAGTAAAGGAAATTTTTTCTTCATCCTTTAGATGCATCATGATTTGGTGGTACTCTGAGTAAATTTCAATGAAGCTCATAAGGCTAAAACCAATAGTGGCATCAACTAGTTGGTTGATGCTTGTAGAGGGAAACAATCTTTTGGAATGGCTTTGAATCTATAAAGTGTACCCACATCCTTGGGTCTTTCCTACTTTTGGAGCCAAACAATATTAGATAGCCAAGTAGGGTAATCAACTTTCCTAACCTATCCGACCTTTTAACCTATTTTTTCATCAAGATACTATTCTCCCTTATGAATTTTTGTTTTCTTTGTTTTAATAGCCTTGCTTGCAAGTTGAAATTAATCCTATATGTTATAAATTTTTGGTCCACTCTTGTCATTTCTATAGGACTCCAAGGAAAACACATCATTTTCCACCCTTAAATAGGTGGTCAAGTTTATCTTCAATTCTTCTTCCAATTTGGCACTTATCTTGATCTATTATGTTTCTTACTCTCCTGCCTACACCATATCAACTTTTGTGTCCATGATATTGATTAGGTCCAACCTACTTATCATTGTAAATTTCTTGATCTTTGATTACTATTTTTCTTGTAACCTTTTGAAAGCTAAGACATAATAGCTGCGAGCTCTCTCCTAGTTGCCTTTCATAGTTTCTATCCTTGAGGCCAAAAGGTACTTAATTTCTTGGTGTAAGGTAGAAGGTATGGCTTGTAATCTCTATAGACAAGTCCTTTCTAAGATAATGTTTTGAGATGAAATATCCAACATCACGAAATTGGGTAGTAAAATTTCTTATGATAATGATACTATGAGCCTTATAGTACTTACCGACATTGTTATACTCTCATTGAAACCTACTAATGGTAACTCTTTTCTTTTAATTTTTACTGGATCGACACCCATTTCCTATAAAATAGCTAGATACATCAGGTTTGAGGAGATACTATTGTCAACTAGGACTATATTTATTTCACAGTCTGCTACTTGAATAGTAATGACCAAAGGGTTGTCATGTAATGGGAGTATCTCACCTCTATCAAAGATGATATGGTGCTAGGTCTTGGCTTAACATTATACACAAAGTGTGGAATACCTAAGCCATCCTTGGCATGCCTTTTTAACAAATTTCCTTATAGGCCAAACATGTCAAATCCTCCGTGAATGGTTTACACAATTCTCAAATTTCTGTCAGTGATTTCAAGCTGTGCCTTCCCCAAAATAGGAATTCTAAGATGATCACTGCTATCATGTAGTGGTTTCCTCTTCTTTCTCTGACATGGCTTATATTGAAAAGCTCCCTTAAGTGGCCTCTAGATAATAGTAACTCTACCTCACATTTGAGGTGTCTACAATCACTCGTCTAGTGTCTTATGTCCTTGTGAAATAAGTAATATCTTGTGTGGTCTCTATTTAGGGTTCACATCTAAGGTGGATATCTAACCAGGTTATTCCCTTCAATGCTTTGGATTGCCTTAGCTAAAGACACAAGAAGTAGAGGTCCTCAAAATGGTGATAAAGATCTTAAATGTAGGCATATACATATTATCTTTTGCCTTCTACGAGTGAATAGATGTTGAATGGGTCTTCCCAGTTTCGAACTATAGGCTTTACCTCCTTAACATCTTTCTTCTCTTCTAGATTCTTTTAAACATGAGGTTTTTCTGCCAACTCCCTTTCTTAGTATACAATTTTTTGGGCTTTTGCATACATGGCCTCTAAAGACCTAGGTGTCACTTTAGTTAGTTCCTCAAATAATCCATAATTTTTTATTAGTCATTTTCGAAATGCTTCTATGAAAATGGAGCTAGGACATCCTAAAATTTCCATCTTTTTTTCCTTGAGCCTTTTTATGTAACTCTCTACAGTTTCTTTGGGACTCTAAATGATGGAAAATAAGTTGTGAGCCTCTTTCTTGATGTATTCTATTACCTACATAATGAGTAATGAAAGCTTTTACCAATTCTCCAAAATTTGAAATACTTCTTAGGGGAGATCATTGAACCACTTTTAAGCATTATCTTGCAATTTCGAGACAAACATTTACATAACATTACATCCTTCACATCGAGGTTGGTATGACCCCTGGTACATTTTTCCTAGCTAGGGCGATGTCCTCTTCTGAGCTACTTCCTTCTTCACTATTTGGACTATTATTCAGTACTCTGGCTTCTATCCAGATCTTCAAGCTCATTCTACGAAGTACTTGGTTTGTCAAAGGTTGCCTTAGATTTTGGTTATCTTATTGGATTTAAAGCATGGCTTGTTGTAGGAATTCCAATTATAGTTGAATAGCCTTTAGTATAACCAAATTGTGATGGGCCATTAGGGAAGGAAATGGTTCTCTATTAAGATGGGTGCTTGATACAGCTTGGGGTTCTAAGTCTTTGTCGTTTTCTTTTTAGTTATTCTCTAGATTGAGGTGCCCTAACCTAGGGCTTTGGTTGTCTGAATGGTCTCTTAGCTACCAATTATTAGATGAGATTCCATTTTGTTTTTCAGGCTGAATTCCTTTTAAATTGGGTGAGAATTTGTTAAACGGGTTAGAATTTTTCAAAAAATGGGTGATAAGATGTTAAACAGGCTAGAATTATTTGTTAAATAGTGTGATAATTCTATCAACAAAATGAAATTCTCCCATATTGGATTGACTCTCTAAGTTTTATAAAAGCTACAAAGTCCTAATGTTTGAAAAGCTTGGGGCCATAAAAGCTTAGGGCTCTATGGTGGGTGCCAAAATGTTTGAGAGTAAATCCTATAGGGACTTGCAATATATTAGGGTTCTAAAATTCCCCTACTGATTTGAACCCCCACCTATTTATACTACAAATCAGGTTTATACTACCAATTCTAGCTACCCTAGGTACAAAACCTAGAGTGCATGGTGGACCATAGGTATAGTTATTAGTCTAACATAGCTCCTAAGGCTAGGATTATTTGTATAGGTTTGATCACACGGGCTAGATGATGTGTAAATCGGGGTGTAAATCACTAGTCTTGTTCTTCGAGCTACTATTTGAGATTATAGGCCATGTCACATGGTCGAGATTCTGTCTCACTCTAATCTAAATTTTTGGTTGTCCCACAAGGTCATAAGTCTTCTCCATATCCTACATAGTGGCCATGTATTAGTTGACTCTTGGGCTAGGTAACGGGCCCACTAGTTTTGGGAATGGGTTGTACTATAGAGTTGTTGGTTATGGGCTCATTTTGACCCATGGGCTTTAATAATGAGTGCAAACATCGAGTTATGTGTCAATTTGTCCAATGGGCTCATCGAGTGGTGTGTCGGGCTATCATGTGGTCTCGAATGGTGTATCTCCAAATAATGACATCGATCCATTTTTATATGTTGATTACCTACTTATCTTTGATCATGTTTTCTAATCGAACATTTATCAGAGGCTTTTCATTTATATGGTCATCTCTTAAGACAAGTGATAAACTTGAAAACATCCTTAATTTACTTTGGTAAGAGTGTGACTTAGAATAAAATTATATCTCTTTGGGATATGCATTGGGAGCGCCTCTTTCTTCTATCTATGTGTCACCTTATTTCATAAGGCTCGAAAGAAGCATTGATATCAAGGCTTAGTAGATAAAATTAGAGCAAATATAGATGTGTGGAAGTGTTACACCCTCTCTTTGGTAGGGTGTAAATATTTTCACTTCAATTATTCAGAGCATGTTTCTATACTTTTTTCGACAAATAAATGGCTACAAACTATTCTATATGACCTCACAAAAATCATCTCTTATTTCTTTTGCTCGAGAAAAGGGGATAGTCTTAAATTGATTCAAGTTTCTTGGATAACTGTTATTGACCCCTCAAGGAAAGGATCTTGGTTTGCGAGAACTTAGTCTTTTAAATGATGTCTTGTCAAGAAAGTTCGCATGAAGAATTATCATAGAAAACGCTAGCATTATGCTCTACTTGTGTAGTCGGTATTTGGGTAGAGGAGAAACTCCACGAAATTATTATGTTTTCTCTTCTACCTAGTCTTTCTTGTGACACCATTACTTTACTCTTTTGGAGACGTATATGAGGTTAGTTGGAAACAATTTCTTAATATGATTCTGAACAGATAATTGGCCAAGTACCTTTCTATTTAAGAGGGTGAACAACCTCTTGTAGACCCCCCGTTATAATTATTAGTAAGCGATTATTTATAGGCATCAAAGTGGCACATGCCATAATCTTTTTAGAACTTCTACCCTGATATTACCTCAAAGGTCTACTCGATAGCTACTAGGAAGGTTGAGGATACCAGGATTTGGACACATTCAATCAAAGGTGAAGTCACAACTAGAAAGGCCTATGACTCCCTACGTGTTGTCATGGAACATAAGAATTAAGGAAGGGCAATTTGTGCTCTTTTCATACCCCCATCTCAGTCAATTTTATTCTGACAAGATATATGATGAGTAGAACCGGTATCGTCGATCCTGCAAATACTTTGATTTTATATTTGTAAAACTCTCGCAAGTGCACGAATCATTTAATAGAAAATGACAAGTATACTCCCAAGGTCAATCTAAGAAAGGAATATATGTGGTTTTTAAATTATTATTCAAAATCTTAAAAACGAAATTAAATCATAAACATCTTGTCACAATATTTTAGTTTTTGTGTTTCCTAAGGTGATAATAAAAAAAATAAACATAGATATGGATTCAATAAACATTTATAAATTTTTTTATCATTCATAAAAATGAAGTATTTATGAATATAATAATTAAGTTAATTATGCTTGCTCATATTATTTAGGTTATTAAAGATATAAATTAATATTTATTGATTCTCTCTTTTTTATATGAATACTACCTTTGATATGGTTAGATATTTTTTGTTCATTAAACAAATCAATTAACACCTATAAGTGGAGTCGATAATTAATTTGGTTAATTAAATTAATTATTTTTCTAAGAGATTTGAAATGAACCATTTAAATGCCAACTTTGGTGGGGTTAGACATTTAAACTTTATTCAAGGCGTCGAAATTAAACCTAAGAATTTAATTATATGAGTACTAACTTTCAAGTTTTAAAACCATTACTGAAAATATGTTGTCAATACATTTTCGAATAATAGTTCTTATAAAAAAATTTGAAATAGAACTTCACCCCAACTATCGGGCGATTGTACCAACAAATAAAAGAGCACTACTCTAAATCAAACCGGATAATTAAACCTTAAAATCTAATTTTCAGAATTAAGTTTGTCGTGAAAAATAATATATTTCTCTCTAACATCCTTAATATAAAATCTTGAACAAAAATAAAATCAATTTATTTTATAGAAATATTTTACATATTTAATATTTCTCAAGCATAAAAACGTTATTATTATATCATGTTTACAAACAACCATCTATGTAAAATTTAATCATAGATAAATTAAATAAAACATATAAGAATAAAACAAAAAAAATAAATGTAAAAAATTCATTTTAAAATTATACCTCAAAAAATATTTACAGCACTTTGATGCTAATTTCGTTACTAGAAAACCTCCAAACGGATTAGTATTTTCGTTTATTGAATCAAAAGCTAGAAATCTATAAAAACATAGCTAGTTCTTCTCCAAAAGAGAAGAACTTTAAAACTAAAAGCTAAAAAAAAAAACTTCATAAGGAGAGAAAAGTTTGAGAAAATTGTTTCTTAAGGTGTGATTTTTATAATGGGGGAGAAGGGCTTTTTATAGGTGAGAAAAATGCTAAAAAATGAAAAATATCTTAAAAATAATGATATATGCATATTGAATATGATGGCATGCGTTAGGGATGTTGACATGCGGGACTAGGCGATATTCTCGACCAAAAATGCACTGACGCGTGAGGAATTCGCAACGTGACTAGGTGTTGATGCAGGCCTTGACGTGAGAAGGAATAAAGAGTGGTGCGCACACCGTTCGCATGGAATTGTGACGTGAATGGGCAAGGATGTGCCCAGACTTATGGTGTGATTGGGCGTGATGCACCCACGGTTGGACAATTTTTTTTATTTTTCCATTTTTTCATTTTTTTGACTTTTCCTCATTTTTTTTCTCAACATATTTGTGATGTATTGCCTCTAATATTATTCTTTGAGTCTTTAAATTATTATTGAAGCAAAAATACCTTAAAAATAATAAAAAATACTTGTGATTCTGAAAAGGAAAATTTATATAAAAATATGATAAAATCATATAATTATAAATCTTTTAAATCAATTAAAGTATATTAAATCATGGTAATATTAGTGTTTTTTAAGCACTCATCAATATACAAATCAAGATTCTCACTGCTTGTCACTCAAAGAGAAGGTGGCATTCCTACCTTTCTCGTATCAGTCAATTGAGGAGATTATTTATCACATTTTTGAGTTTTTATTTTGCAAGTGTGCTATGGAATCTGTTATACTCCTTATTTGGTAGATGATCTCATATGGATTCTTCCATTCTAAATTTATGGACATATGGAATGTTGTTTAACCTTAGGTTACAACTCGATAATCTACGAAAATCATGTATAATTTGAGTCATTTGAGTTATATGGAAAGCTAGAAATTATGCTCCTTTCAAGGATAGATGCACTTCTATGAGTTTCACATTTGTCACAATTTGGAGTTTTATTCAAAAAGCAGGCCTTTCAAAGTGTGGATACATGAGAAATGTAGTTGAGGATCTTGTAGAGGTAATTTGAAGATCGTCGCCTTCGAGATGGATAAAAGACAACACCGACAGTGAATCTTTTGGATCATCTGGTCTAGCAGGTTGTGCAAGAGTATTTCAGACATCAAGATCATTTGCAAAGGTTGTTTTTATATTCCACTTGGTGTTGCATTTGGTTTTAAGTCAGAGCTCATGACAGCTATTCACGTAGTATTGTATGTTATCACCTTTTGGTGACAAAGGCTTTGATTGGAGTCAAACTTTACTTATATGATGACTCTTTTTTGCACTAAATCATTATCGATGCAATAGAGATGGTATTCTACTTGGGTTGCTCACCTAGAAAAGATTGCTCACATGGATTTTCACTACTCATATATCTTTAGGAAGGATAACACTGTAGTTGATTGTATAGTCTCTAGGGCACCTAATATCTATACACCAACATGGTAGTGGAATACCATATCATTTGCTAATGCTTTTATTACTCAAATATTAACAATAGATTTAATTATAGATTCTATTAAAAAATGATTTGTATTATTTTTTTATCATTTTAATAATATTCATAATTAATATATTAAATTAAAATTACATTAAGGAAATACTAATCTAATTATGCAATTTTTCATTAAAAGAAAAGTCAATTTCTTTTATGCAATTTTTGGTTAGTCAATGCGATACTATTATATGACAAAGGGAAAAGGTGAACATTTATTGCTTTCAAAGTAAACAATTATTATGTTCACATATTTACCAATAATTATGCCAATTATGTTCACATACTAAAAATTATACAGTTCGGGGAAGGAGTTGAGACTTGCAGGATCCGATCGTCGTCTTTTTACTCTGAGTCTAGTAAACTCAACTAAATATTGAGTTACTATAAAATTCTTTCACGTACGGTTCCGCAAACAAGAAGAATAAATGTCAACATAATCACTAATTATCTTATAATATGTATTAATATATCTTTTAAATAGACAATAAAAGAAACGTAGGTAGTGTTGTCAATTAGATGGAGCGTAGGTAATGTTTGTATGGGCATGGTTGGAATTCTCCACCGAAATTTTGATGAATTTGTGAGATTGAGTGTTTCTGACTGAAGAATAATGTATATTTAATTATACATTTTATAATCTATAATTAACAAAATTTATGTTATAAAATGAAATAATTTTAAAATTATGTTTAATATATATATTTAGTATTAGATTTTTATTTTGATGGTTGTTAAATAATGAAAATAAAATATATTTTTAATTATAATGTTTTATTTTCATAAATAAATGTATAATACATTTATAAAAATTATAAAAAATTTAGGTACAAGAATTTAATGGGGTGGTTAGCATAATCCTCTATTCCATTCTAAAAATGCATCTATTGTTGAAAATTCTAATTTATTTTTAACTAGATGTAAGTTCGAATCTTATCCAATTTATACCCATGTGTGTTACCATATATTTAAATGTTATTTAAAAACAAATATCTTTTTATCAAAATAAGTCAGTCAAAACAATGAAACCCGGCATTAAACAAAGTATGATATACGAAGTTAAACCCCACAAGCATCAGTTACGTGTTGTTTAATTAATTGTTAATTTTTTAATTAAACCTAATTAATGAGTTTTTTTAGTACTTGCTATAATATTTTCTTTAATTTTTAAAAAAGATACGGGTTCAAAAGTGGTAGCAAACTACCTACTAATTAACTCATGATATATAGTTGTTTAGCCGTGAAATATATGTTACATGTAATTTACATCACTTGATTATAGATCATATGTTTGACGTTTTCTTTATCTTGGAAGCATTCACCAAGCATGCAAATGGATAACTTTATCTTTGCCTAGAAAAATGACACAATTTGGAGAATTTGGCCTGTTGTCAACATTTTATATATATCCCAATATATATATATATATATATATATCAATTTGTACCGTGTGACAGCCGACATTTAATTAAATTCTATAAAGTAAAATAAAACTTCATTTCAGTAAAAGAAGCTACCAATAGAAAGAGGCATTTCTATAAAAATGATTAGTAACATAGAAGTTATTGAACTTGAAAAATGGTGGTTAAATATTTTTAATATAATAGCCTAAAAATATTTCATTGAAGAAACATGAGCATAAGGAATATTAAAGCCAAATTTTCTAAATATATCAAAGTTGCAAAGTAGAAATTGAGACTGGCCCGTGATATGTTGTTAGGAGAGTCATATTTTTAATATGAACTTAATCAAACTCTAAACAACGGAATTAAACATATTCTTCTTCTTTGTGTTAATCTTTTAAGAAACAAATAAATAGAGCTCAAAATGGAAAAAATACACAAAATCAACACATGCAATTTACGTGGGGAAACCTTCTGTGTAGGAAGGAAACAGCCACGACACTCCTCTCCAAAACTTTCACTATCAAGAAACAATTGTAGAACAGTTCTCTTTAGGTAAAACTAGAGGCAAACAATCAACAACATCATTAAGAATACACTTCTTGGAAAATAACAATTATTTCAAGAAAAATGGAGAAATCTAATCCAATTTCGTAGTTACTGTTCACTGCCCATATTTTCCCAAACCGATGAGCCAAATCCAAATCCCACCGTACAGATTAAAGAGTCCTAAGTCGTAAACCTGACTACAAAATTTCAGCTTAATCGGACCACAAAAAACCTTTCATCGAAGCACTTGATGAAGGCTTACTGGAAAAGGAGAAACTGAAAAACTTTTCTACTAGTTGCTGCCTTTGCTGCTGTAACTCTAATTTTTCTTCAGAATGCACTCTCAACAAACCCTAAATGGGTTTATTAATGAAGTAATGAAATGACATAATTTTTCCCTTCTTAATTCATGGGCTTTTAAGCCACATGGGCTTCACTTGGGCTCCTCCAAATAAGAGGAAAACCCTACAAATTTTCCCATTTTTCGATTAGATGGAGGGATCCACCATCTCGGCAATTGAACAACAAACTTCAAGTTTTCTCTCTTGACACTACTTTTTTCAGCATGTCAAATTCATTCTCATCAGTATGGATTTTCTCAATTTCAAGCAACTTATTGTTAAGAGTATCCCTTATCCAATGATACCTCACATCAATATGTTTTGATGTTGAGTGAAACGCCGAGTTATTCGCTAGGTGAATAGAGCTCTGATTATCGCAGAACAACACATATTTCTGCTGCTTGAAACCAAGTTATCTCAAGAACTGTTTCATCCACAACAACTCCTTACATGCTTCTATTGCTGCAATAAACTCCGTCTCTACTGTAGAAAGTGCAACACACTTTTGCAATCTTGATTACCAAGAAACTGCTCCACCAGAGAAAGTAATTAGATAACCTGAAGTAGACTTACGAGAATCTTCATCTCTTGCCAAATCTGAATCAGTGTATCCAACTAACACTGGTTTTCCACTTCCAAAGCTAAGTGTTAACTTGGAAGTACCTCGAAGATATCTCATAATCCACTTTACTGCATCTCAATCCTCTCTTCCTGGATGCGAAAGAAAATGACTAACAATTCCAACTGCATAAGCTATGTCTGGCCTCGTACACACCATTGCATACATTAAGCTTCCTATTGCTGAGGCATATGGAACCTTTTCCATATCTTATTTCTCTTTATCTGTTGAAGGGCCTTGACTCGATCTCAACTTAAAGTGATTAGATAAAGGAGAAGAAACCAATTTAGCTTTATCCATATGAAACGTTTCAAGTATCTTGTTGATGTACCATTCCTGTGACATGTACAACTTCTTTCCATTCTTGTCTCGACAAATTCGAATATCAAGAATTTATTTTGTTGGCCCAAAGTCCTTCATGGAAAAGGGCTTACTCAACTGCTTCTTCAAATTATCAATTCTTGAAGAATTTCTACCAACAATCAGTATGTCATCAACATAGAGCAATAAAATGATAAAGTCATCATCAGAGAATTTCTGCACAAAAACACAATGATCAGAAGTAGTCTTCTTGTAACCATGTGATAAGTGCTCAAAAAGCACTAAAATAACCATGATTTTATGTACATTAATTGATTAAAAATATATATATTTATATGTTTTATCATATATTTATATAAATTTGTCTTTTTCGGAATCACGGGTATTTTTATTGTTTTTCAGGAATTTTGGCTTAAAAACGCAATTTAAAGACTCAAAGAGGAATACTTGAAGCAATACATCACAAATATATCAATAAATAAGTGGAAAAAGGTCAACACACATGGAAAAATTGGACAAAATGGGTCGAAAAGGTCAAAAATGTCAAAAAGACGGAAATCGCGCGCCGCAGCCTAGCGCCCCATGCCGCGCGCGCCCGCGCGCGTTGACATGCCCATCTGTGCGCGCCCCAGCGCGCGGGCACTGTTCACGCGCGTCGAGCTGCGCGCAGCGACACCCCAGCGCCCAGCAGCCGCCCATCCGCGCGCCCAACGCGTTTTTGCCCCATTTTTCACGTGCAGCAGCCCCTGTGACGTCATGCGACGTCATTGATGACATCAGCAATTCCAATACGCGTTTTTACATTTTTTAATATTTTTTTAACATTTTTTTACTCATTTTTTCTCTCCATCCTCACCTATAAATACCCCCCTTCCCTTCACTTCAAATCACACCTTCAAAACTCACTTCTCTTTTCTTTCTTTCTCTCATTTCTTAGTTTTTAGTTTCTCTTAGTTTCTTTCTTAGTTTCTAAGCTTTTCTTAGTTTTTCTCTTAGTTTTTAGTTCAATTCTCTTAGGTTTAGAGTTCTTCTCTTTTTGAGAGGAACTTGTAATATTTTTGTAATAATTTAGATTTTTGATTCAATATATGGAAGTGCAAATTCCGCTCGGAGGTTTTCCAGCTACGGGAATAGCGTCGAAGTTCTGTAAGGATTTTATTTTCTTTACAGTTATTTTTATGCTTTATTCTTACATGTTATATTTAATTTGTGTGTGGTTAAATTTAACTGTGCTGGCTGTTTAGTAAACATGATGTAATAATGACGTTGTTATGCTTGCGAAATATTAAATAGGTAAAAATCTCTAAAATGAATTGATTTTGTTTTTATTCAAGATTTTATATTAAGAATGTTAGAGAGAAATATATTATTTTTCATTACAAACTTAAACCTGAAAATTAGATTTTAAGGTTTAGTTATCCGGTCTAATTTAGAGTAGTGCTATTTTATTTGTTGGTACAATCGCCCGGTAGTTAGAGTGAAACTCTATTTCAAAAGTTTTTATAAGAATTATTATGTGAAAATGTATTGACAACATGTTTTCAATAGTGGTTTTAAAACTTGAAAGTTAGTACTCGGATAATTAAATTCTTATGTTTAATTTGGACACCTTGAATAATGTTTAAATTGTCTAACCCCACCAAAGGTGGCATTTAAATGGTTCATTTTCAATCTCTTAGAAAAAAAGAATTAATTTAATTAAGCATATTAGTTATCAACCCCACCCATAGGTGTTAATTGATTTGTTTAGTTAACAAAGAATATCTAACCCCACCAAAGGTGGTATTTATATAAAAAAGAGAGAATCAATAAAATATCAATTTATATCTTTAATAACCTAGTTAATATGAGCAAGCATAATTAATTTAGTTATTACATCCATAAATACTCCGCTAATATAAATGATAAAAATTTGCATGAATATTTATTGAATCTGTATATATGTTTATTTTTAGATAATTATTTATTGAATTTGTATCTATGTTTATTTTTATGTTATTAGATTATATTTAATTAATCTGTATATATGTTTATTTTATTAGATTAGGAACACAAAAACCAAACTATCGTGACAGGATTTTTATGATTTAATTTCGTTTTTAAAAGTTTGAATAATAAATTAAAAACCACATACATTCCTTCCTTAGATCGACCTTGGGAGTATACTTATCATTTTCTTCGAAATGATTCGTGCACTTGCGAGAGTTTTATAAATATTAAAACCAAAGTATTGGCAAGAATCGGCGATGCCGGTTTTCGCTCATCAAGTTTTTGGCGCCGTTGCCGGGGAAGGAATAGCGTTTTTAAATTATTTATCAAAATTTTAAAAACATTTTTGTGCTGTAAATAATTGTGATATTTTAACAATAATCAAATTTCAAAATTCATAAGAAATAATAAAATTAAAAATTAAAAAAATTAAAAAAATAATTTTTTTTTAATTGTAAAATAATTTAGAAATTTGAAATTTGAAGTAAAATTTTTTTACCGTTCATGAATAGTAAAAAAAAAAAATTCAAAATTTTTTTTAAGTTAATAAGAAATAATATAGCGTGAATAGTAAAATAAAATTATCGTTCATAAAAAAAACATTACTTAAATTTATACCTAATTAACTAAATAACATGAAAAGTAAAAATCTAAGTGAGTTCTGTCTAGGAGACTAGTTCTTGGAAACCTTTGTGCCACTAGTCTTTCCTAGGAACGTTGCTCTGGCTAAGAGAATGGTATTTAAGGAGCCGTTTGCACCACCATTCTTTCCTGGGAGCACTCTTGGTTAATACTAATTATGTTACCAAAAACAATATATAATAATAATAATAAAATAATAATAATAATAATAATAATAATAAATAAATAAATAATTTTTTTTTCTTTTTTAGGATTTAGCTAGTTTTGTTTAGTGCTCTGTATTAAATAACATGTAAATTTTCTCTAAATTTTTTATTTTGTTGACAGGAGTTTTAAATTTACGTTTACAATAGTCTATGCGTGGTAGGAGATCCTTAGGAAACCCCCTTACACCATATGTAAATAATTTTCATAAATTTAAACAAGTGTCAACAAAACTGGATTCTACCCATCAACCTGTTTTTGAGCCAAACATAGAACCAAGTCTTAATCCTTTACTAGAACCAAAAGAAATGGAGGAAAACCAACATATTAGGGAAACCACGATGAAGGAGTTTGCAAGACCGGTAATAGGCACGGCAACTGCCGCTATCCAGTTGGGGGAGGCTGCTCGGAATTATGACCTTAAAAATATTCATTTTTCTATGCTTCCTTCCTTTTATGGGTTACCTAATGAAGATTCTCTTTCCTTTATGAGAGATTTCTATGCTACGGTCCAAACATTCCCCCTCGGTATTCTAAACGAGGATCAACTTAGGATGAGATGTTTTCCCTACACGTTAAAGGATAAGGCCAAAGCTTGGTTGATGTCACTTCCCCCAGGTTCTCTGATGACATGGGGTAACATTTACAATAAATTCATGGGAAAATTCTATTCCCATCAAAAAACATCAGAGTTGAGAGGAAAGATTGCTACTTTCTCTCAGATGGAAGGAGAACCATTCCATGAAGCTTGGGATAGGTTCAAAATGTTTCTCACTCAATGTCCCCATCATAGCTTTCCCCTGCAGTTGCAGAACCAATTCTTTTACGATGGACTTACACAACAATGTCAGTTCATTGTCGACAACGCTGCAGGAGGAGCAATAGGAGAAAAGACTGCCTCAGAGACGTATAACCTCTTTGAGATGTTGGGTGCTAATTCCCAACAGAAAAGCTCCCGAGTGAGAAAAGCTGGAGTTCATGAAATCGATTCCAGTAATGAAGTTCAACAACAACTTGTTCAACTGACTAAGCAAGTTGCCCTTCTCGCTACACAAACCAACACAAATAATGAACAATATGGTTTGTATAGCAACATGGGACATGGTACTGAAGCCTGTCCATATCAAGGAGAAACAACTGGACCTGAACAGGTCAATGTGTTGGGAGCATATCAACAGAGACCAAGGTTTGATCCCAATTCAAATACCTATAATCCTGGGTGGAGAAGTCATCCAAATTTCTCCTGGAGGCAAAACAACCCTCCTTTCACTCAAAGCTCAAACCAGGCAGGCCAGCAATTCCACCCACCTATTCCAAGAAGCATTCCCAATAAACCAACCCTGGAGGACAACTTGAATTCTTTTATTCAAGTTTGTAGGGATAACCAATCTAAAACCAATCAACGGTTGGACTCTGTGGAAGCTTCTATCAAAAAGGTGGAAGTTCAAATTGAACAGTTAGTTGAACATTTGCAAAAAGGCAAAGACTAATTTGAAACTTAAATGAATTCAATGAAGAGGAGACATTGAGTTTTTCATTCTGCAATCTCCAAGCAACGTCTTACTAGAAGACGATAAATTTTAGTCCTGTGTGGGAGGTCACCCATTATTGTATTTTCCTTTGTTTTAGTTTGCGTGTAATAAAAATTCAAATGAAATAAATTTGTTTGTTTCAAAAATTGTGTCCATTCGTTTAAATTTTAAAAAAAAAATTTAGATTCCTTGCACCTTTTTGCTTTAAGCCTTTACGTTTTATCAAGTTATAAAAATATCTACTAAGAGCAAAATGTTGATACACAATAGGAGGAGGATCATTTTCAACTACAAACAACCATGGGAGATGCTGAAGATAGGCGGAAAAAGATGAAAGAATATACAATGCCAATCATTGGCAATGTAACTTCCGGTATCCAATTACAAGAGGCTGCAAGGAATTATGAATTGAAAAAGATTCATTATTCTTTGTTGCCTTCCTTTTACGGTATCCCTAATGAAGACCCTTTAAATTTCATTCGAGAATTCTATGCTATTGTCCAAACCTTTCCACTACATGCAATTAATGAAGATCAACTTAGGATGAGGTGTTTTCCTTACACTCTCAAAGATAAAGCTTGGTCATGGTTCATTACTCTACAGTCAGGTTCTCTTAAAACTTGGGAGGCAGTCTATGAAATTTTTATGGGTAGGTTCTATTCCCATCAAAAGACTGTTGATCTAAGAACAAAGATAGCAACATTTTCTCAAATGTATGAAGAGCCCTTTCATGAAGCTTGGGAACGATTCAAACTCCTTTTCATTCAATGTCAAAATCATAGCTTTCCATTACAGCTACAAAACCAATTCTTTTATGATGGATTGACACTACAGAGTCAATACATGGTTGATAATGCTGCTGGAGGTGCTGTAGGAGAAAAGACCGCAGAGGAAACCTATAATCTTTATGAGCTGTTGGGTTCTAATTCCCAACAAAGAGGTGGTAGAAGGAAAGCAAAGGTCAATGAAGTTAGCTCTGATAATGAGATAACCTTGCAACTTGTTGAATTGACTAAACAAGTGCAACTCCTCACTACCCATCAAATTTCAAATCAAGAGGTATGTGAAGTGTGTTGTTCAATTGGGCATGGTACTCATAATTGTTCAAATACTTGTGATTCTAGTGTCGATGCCATAGAGGAAGTTCAATCTTTTCAAAGGTATCATCCAAACACCTATAATCACCCAGCCTACACCCAATATCCAACACTAAGGTCAGATAACAACCACCCTTACCCACCAAGCCAATCTTTTAAGCCAACCTTAGAAGATAGCTTGAATGATTTTATTCAAGTTAGTCGTGACAACCAATTGATGACTAATCAAAGGTTGAACACCATGGAGGCTTCGGTTAAAAGGATTGAATCTAAAGTTGGGCAACTGGCTGAACAAATGCAAAAGAAAGAACCAGGAAAGTTGCCCAGTCAACCAGAAAAAGCAAAGGATGTTAGAACCCTTCGAAGTGGTAAGGTAGTCAATACCAGTTTACCTGAAATCTCTAACAATCTACCTTGTAGTTCAGGTAACAGAGAAGGCGATACTCTAATCTCGCAAAAAGGAGAAACAAGTGTTAAACTTAACAAGCCTTCTGAAAAACTCATTGGGGGGTCATCTGACACCCCCAAAATTCAAAAGACAACAGAACCACACCAGATACAAGTACCTTTTCCCCACCGGTTGAAAGAATCCAAACAAGATAAGCAATTCAATGATCTTTTTAATATGCTCTCTAAAGTAAATATCAATTTACCATTATTAGAAGTGATCATGAATGTACCCTCATATGCCAAGTTTTTCAAAGAGTTGAACACTAAGAAAAGGAGGTATGAACTGAATGAACGAGTAGTAGTATCAGAAATTTCTAGCGCTGTACTTCAGCACAAACTACCCCCTAAGTTAAAAGACCCTGGAAGTTTTATTATAAACATAACTATGGGGGATAGGAAGGTTGCTAAAGCAATGCTTGATTTAGGTGCTAGTATGATGCCCTACTCTATATTCTTACAACTCAATCTAGGGGATTTAAAACCCACAACTATGTCCCTTCAACTTGCAGATAGATCTCTTAAATATCCAGAGGGAATAGTTGAGGATGTTTTGGTACAGGTAGACAAACTAATAATACCTGTTGACTTTGTGGTTCTGGATATGCAAGAAAATCCAGCATTGGACAGAGAGCACACAATATTTCTTGGTAGACCATTTATGGCAACTACTAAAACTATTATTGATGTCCAAGATGGAAATTTGACAATGACAGTCTTAGGGGAGACCGTTCATTTTAAAGTTTTTGATTCTTCACCTTTTCCTTCTATTTCTGCCATCGATGAAATATTCGAAGTTGATCCTTTGGATAATCTTGTCCAAAGCACCTTTTTACAAACCAGAATAGAAGACAAGCTTGAAACCGTTCTTACACTTGAAAAGGTTGAAGAAGATTTAGATGAAGAAATTAAGGGGTACCTTGAACAACTAGACAATAATGAAGTGACGACAAAATCTAGTACACTTTTAAATCTACCCAGTTCTTCATCTATTAAAGAGGCCAATCCACCTGAACTTGAACTCAAAGACTTATCTGAGCACTTAAAATATGTCTTTTTGGGAGAGGGAGAAACTTATCCAGTGATAATTTCTTCAACCTTGACCAAACCACAAGAAAAGGAACTCATCAAAGTGCTTAAACAGTTTAAGAAATATATAGGTTGGAGTATAGGGGATATAAGAGGCATTAGTCCAACAATGTGTATGCACAAGATCAACTTGGAGGATGGTGCTAAACCTGTACGAGAGGCCCAAAGAAGACTAAACCCAAACATGCAAGAGGTAGTTAAAAAGGAAATTCTTAAATTATTAGAAGAAGGGATTATCTATCCTATTGCAGATAGTAAGTGGGTTAGTCAAGTGCATGTGGTACCAAAGAAATCTGGGATAACAGTTGTTAAAAATGACAAAAGTGAATTAGTGCCCACTAGAATAATCACTGGATGGAGAATGTGTATAGATTTTAGGAAACTAAATTTATATACGAAAAAGGATCACTTTCCTCTTCCATTCATTGATCAAATGTTGGAAAGATTAGCTGGGCACAAATTTTACTGTTTTTTGGATGGACTGTCTGGATATTATCAAGTACCCATAGCACCAGAAGATCAGGAAAAGACCACATTTACATGTCCTTTTGGGACATTTGCTTTTCGCAGAATGCCATTTGGGTTATGCAATGCCCCTGCCACGTTCCAGAGATGCATGATATCCATTTTCTCAGACATGGTGGAGAAATTCATTGAGATTTTCATGGACGATTTCTCTGTCTTTGGGAACTCATTTGATGATTGCTTACATAAATTGACTTTGGTTTTAGAGAGATGCATTGAATGCAATCTAACCCTTAGTTGGGAGAAAAGTCATTTTATGGTTCAACAAGGGATAGTTTTAGGACATATAATTTCAAACAAGGGTATTGAAGTTGATAAGGCAAAAGTTGAATTGATATCCAAACTACCTCCCCCTACATCTGTGAAGGGAATAAGAAGCTTCTTGGGACATGCAGGATTTTACAGACGATTTATTAAAGATTTCTCTAAAATAAGTCGTCCCTTATGTAACTTGCTATCCAAAGATGCTGATTTTGACTTCAACAATGACTGCCTTATTTCCTTTAATACCTTGAAAGATAAACTAACATCTACCCCTGTTATAATGGCACCAAACTGGTCTTTACCCTTTGAAATAATGTGTGACGCTTCTGATTATGCAATAGGAGCAGTCCTGGGACAAAGAGTGGAAAGCGTTTACATGTCATCTACTATGCTAGCAAAACACTCAATGATGCCCAGATGAATTACACCACCACTGAAAAGGAATTCTTGGCTATAGTATTCTCTTTAGACAAATTTCGGTCTTATTTAGTAGGATCTAAAGTGATTGTGCATTCTGATCATGCTGCTTTAAGATACCTATTAAGTAAACCAAATGCCAAGCCAAGATTAATCAGGTGGGTCTTACTCTTACAAGAATTTGACCTAGAAATCAAGGATAAGAAAGGCAGTGAAAACTTAGTAGCTGACCATTTGTCTAGGTTGATTTCTGACTTCAATTCTCTTAAAGATGAGAGTAATGACGATATAGTTGAAACCTTTCCTGATGAACAGTTATTTTTCATAGGTCCGAACCCATGGTATGCTGATATTGTAAACTATCTTGCCACTGGTGTTTTGCGACCTACTCCTTCATATCAGGACAAGAAAAGGTTTTTCAAAGCTATTAAGGACTATTTCTGGGATGACCCTTATTTATACAAAATTGGTCAAGATCAAGTCATCCGGAGATGTGTACCTGAAGAAAAACATAAGAGCATTCTGACTTTTTGTCATGAACTTCATTGTGGGGGTCATTTTGGAGGTGAAAAGACAGCCCGTAAGATATTACAGTCTGGATTCTTTTGGCCCACTCTTTTTAAAGATGCTCATATGTTTTGTGCACAATGTGATAGATGTCAAAGAACAGGAAACATAAGCAAAAGAGATGAAATGCCTTTGACATCTAATTTAGTTGTTGAACTCTTTGATGTATGGGGGATTGACTTTATGGGTCCTTTTCCCCCATCTAATGGTTTTCAATACATTTTGGTTGCTGTGGATTATGTGTCCAAGTGGGTAAAAGCTATCCCCACTAAAACCAATGATGCTAATGTTGTTGTGAAATTCTTGAAAGAATTCATATTCAGTAGGTTCGGAACGCCTAGAGCTATAATAAGTGATGGAGGTAGCCATTTTTGTAACAAACTCTTTGATGGAGTACTAAACAAGTACAACATCACACATAAGGTAGCTACTCCATATCATCCTCAAACTTCCGGTTTAGTGGAAGTAAGTAATAGGCAAATTAAGGGAATATTGGAACGCACAGTGCGTCCCTCAAGGAAGGATTGGGCATTTAAGCTAAATGATGCCTTATGGGCATACCGCACCGCTTACAAAACACCTATTGGGATGAGCCCTTACCGGTTAATCTTTGGGAAAGCGTGCCACCTTCCAGTTGAACTTGAACACAAGGCTTATTGGGCAATTAAAGAACTAAACATGGATTTAGATAAAGCAGGTGAAAAACGATTACTCCAGCTTCATGAGTTGGAAGAAATTAGGAATGAAGCTTATGAGAATGCCAAGTTATACAAAGAGCGTACTAAGCGCTATCATGACAAGAGGCTAGTTCCTAAAACTTTTCACCCTGGAATGAAAGTTCTTTTATTTAACTCTCGTTTGAGATTGTTTCCAGGAAAGCTGAGATCAAGATGGGATGGACCATTCACAATAGTTCAGGTATTTGAACATGGAGTGGTAGAACTATTGGACTCCAAGACACAAAAAACGTTCAAAGTTAATGGCCATCGTGTCAAGCCTTATTTAGAAGAACCAAACAACATTGCTGAAATAGATTGCATTTGGCTGAGTAATCCTTAGCACCAAAAAGATACGTCTTGCTAAGATGTTAAACTAAGCGCTGGATGGGAGGCAACCCATCATGTTAGGTAATTTTTTGTTATTTGTTTTATTTACTTAATTTTATTGTTTATTTTAGTTTACTTGTATGTGAATAATTTTTAAAATTGTTAAAACTAAAATATTTGTTGAGATGTTAGAAGTTCACAGCGATCTGTCTGTATACACTTTAATGATGAATATGATGGATGCACCTGCATTTCTTCATTACTACTTACACATTCTCAAGAAATAGGTAATCTTTCTCCTTTTTTCTCTTTATCTTTAATTTGCAGTTGTTACATTGAGGACAATGTAAGTTCTAGGTTGGGGGTGGTGAAAAGTTACCATGCTTAATAAAAAAAATAAAAAAATAAAAATATATATATATATATATATATATATATAAAAAAATTATCACAAAAATGTATCATTTCTTTAAATCAAATTTAAGTAAATAGTTAAGTCTTTGGTACTGTTAGATTAATTTTTGAAAACATATCATGAAATATTTTGTAATTATTTTTGATAATTAGTTAGTTTTTGTCATAACTAGTATTTCTTGATAAAATGTGGAAATTATATTAAACCCAAAATCGGTGTTTATGAATTTTTTTTAGTGGAGACTACCCTTGTGAGATATAATTTGAACCTAATTTCTTTTATTCAGAGTGAAATATATATTTTTTTCTACTCCAAACACATTTCTTATTTATTCAAAAGTTTAGATGATCTCTATAGGTATTAGCATTGAATGTATGAATTTTTTCTCATCTTAATAGAGTATCATATATTTTTTATTATTATTTTTGTTTAGATTAAACGATTTGAATAGAAATTGATAGTATATGCTTATATCTCATTCATGCATGACTGCTACAAAAACAAAAAGACATATCTGGGGTTACCTAAACCAAGATCAAACAGAAAAGCCACAAAATTAACCACTCACCAAAATCCAAAAAATGTACAATCTGTACATGGGTTGACTCTCTAAAAAATACATATATTAAAAGTAAAAAAAAATGTATAGAGAGATAAAAAAAAATAGTATCATCTACATACTATGACACACATTGCCAACAAAGTTGTGAGTAAAGGTTAAATACAAAAGAAAGATATAGGAAGTAATTCCCTAAAAAGTCATTGCAATTTCTTCATTTATAAAAAGCATATATCTTGAAATTCTTTCTTAATGAGTTTGATTTATGCATGAAAATAATTTTTATATATGATATCTTTATAATTTATACATTCGATTCCTTTCATGAGATCAATGTTAAAATAACACTTTGAGCCTTTATTCTTTATACATATGCGAACATATTAGTTCATTTCTATACATCAACTCTTTCGCATATAAATTAGTATGAGTGTTTGAACCCATAGGATTCAGTGCTTTGAGAGTATTGACTTGTGAGGAATAGAGTCGAAGCGAATTCTAATTCATGACACTTAAATTGGGTAAAATTAAATTGATACATTTTTGAAATGAAATATGAAAATGATTTTCGACTAATTATTGTAATAAAATCATGATTGTTTAAAGAGATTAAAATAACTTATGCTTGAGATTTTAATTATGATCTTAAAGGAGATTAAAAAGTATGAGATATTTTTGTGATATGTTGTTTTCTTTTATTCTTAAATTAATTTTTGATTGTGTTGTAATTTTAATTTTTGTTTTGATTTTTTTATTTTTACATTTAGTTCAATGTTTGTGGGTATCATTACTGAAAACCCTCACGAGACTCAAACTCGTCCACTAGGGCAACCTAGGGGTTTAACGGCTTGTTGCATAGGCTAAATGCAACCGTTTCAATCCACGAAAGTGATTTAGGATAGTTTAATTTTTAGCTTTTATCGCTTCTCTTGCTAAGAGACTAGCAAGAAGCTGGTTGGGGGTTGTGATGAGTGCTCAAAAAGCACTAAAATAACCATTATTTTATGTATATTAATTGATTAAAAATATATATATTTATATGTTTTATCATATATTTATATAAATTTGTCTTTTTCGGAATCACGGGTATTTTTATTGTTTTTCAGGAATTTTGGCTTTAAAACGCAATTTAAAGACTCAAAGAGGAATACTTGAAGCAATACATCACAAATATATCAATAAATAAGTGGAAAAAGGTCAACAAACATGTAAAAATTGGACAAAATGGGTCGAAAAGGTCAAAAATGTCAAAAAGACGGAAATCGCGCGCCGCAGCCCAGCCGCGCGCGTAGCCCAGCGCCCCAGCGACCAGCCGCGCACGCCCCAGCGCCCAGCCGCGCGCGCCCGCGCGCGTTGACATGCCCATCCGCGCGCCCAACGCGTTTTTGCCCCATTTTTCACGTGCAGCAGCCCCTGTGACGTCATTGATGACATCAGCAATTCCAATACGCGTTTTTACATTTTTTAATATTTTTTTAACATTTTTTTACTCATTTTTTCTCTCCATCCTCACCTATAAATACCCCCCTTCCCTTCACTTCAAATCACACCTTCAAAACTCACTTCTCTTTTCTTTCTTTCTCTCATTTCTTAGTTTTTAGTTTCTCTTAGTTTCTTTCTTAGTTTCTAAGCTTTTCTTAGTTTTTCTCTTAGTTTTTAGTTCAATTCTCTTAGGTTTAGAGTTCTTCTCTTTTTGAGAGGAACTTGTAATGTTTTTGTAATAATTTAGATTTTTGATTCAATATATGGAAGTGCAAATTCCGCTCGGAGGTTTTCCAGCTACGGGAATAGCGTCGAAGTTCTGTAAGGATTTTATTTTCTTTACAGTTATTTTTATGCTTTATTCTTACATGTTATATTTAATTTGTGTGTGGTTAAATTTAACTGTGTTGGCTGTTTAGTAAACATGATGTAATAATGACGTTGTTATGCTTGCGAAATATTAAATAGGTAAAAATCTCTAAAATGAATTGATTTTGTTTTTATTCAAGATTTTATATTAAGAATGTTAGAGAGAAATATATTATTTTTCATTACAAACTTAAACCTGAAAATTAGATTTTAAGGTTTAGTTATCCGGTCTAATTTAGAGTAGTGCTCTTTTATTTGTTGGTACAATCGCCCGGTAGTTAGAGTGAAACTCTATTTCAAAAGTTTTTATAAGAATTATTATGTGAAAATGTATTGACAACATGTTTTCAATAGTGGTTTTAAAACTTGAAAGTTAGTACTAGGATAATTAAATTCTTATGTTTAATTTGGACACCTTGAATAATGTTTAAATTGTCTAATCCCACCAAAGGTGGCATTTAAATGGTTCATTTTCAATCTCTTAGAAAAAAAGAATTAATTTAATTAAGCATATTAGTTATCAACCCCACCCATAGGTGTTAATTGATTTGTTTAGTTAACAAAGAATATCTAACCCCACCAAAGGTGGTATTTATATAAAAAAGAGAGAATCAATAAAATATCAATTTATATCTTTAATAACCTAGTTAATATGAGCAAGCATAATTAATTTAGTTATTACATCCATAAATACTCCGCTAATATAAATGATAAAAATTTGCATGAATATTTATTGAATCTGTATATATGTTTATTTTTAGATAATTATTTATTGAATTTGTATCTATGTTTATTTTTATGTTATTAGATTATATTTAATTAATCTGTATATATGTTTATTTTATTAGATTAGGAACACAAAAACCAAACTATCGTAACAGGATTTTTAGGATTTAATTTCGTTTTTAAAAGTTTGAATAATAAATTAAAAACCACATACATTCCTTCCTTAGATCGACCTTGGGAGTATACTTATCATTTTCTTCGAAATGATTCGTGCACTTGCGAGAGTTTTATAAATATTAAAACCAAAGTATTGGCAAGAATCGGCGATGCCGGTTTTCGCTCATCACCATGCTCCCCTATAACTGACTCAAACTTCTTATACCATTGTCTAGGTGCTTGCTTCAACCCATAGAGGTTTTTCTTTAACCGGCATACATAATCTTTTTTTTCCTTTAACCTCAAAACCCTCTGGCTGCTTCATATAAATATCTTCCTCCAACTCACCATGAAGAAAGGCAGTTTTCACATCCATTTTCTCAATTTCTAAATCCAAGTTTTCTACTAGACCTAGAACAACACGTATGGAAGACATCTTCACAACAAGAGAGAAAATATCATCAAAATCAATACCTTTTCTCTGACTGAATCCCTTGACGACTAGTCTAGCTTTGTATCATGGTTGTGAATTGTGTTCTTCTTGCTTCACCCTGTAGACCCACTTGTTATTCAAAGCTCTCTTAACCTTTAGGAAACTCAAACGTGTGATTGTCATACAGTGACTGCATCTCATCTTCCATAGCACCAACCCAGTGTTTTATGTTTCCATCTTCCATCGCTTCTGCATAACATTGAGGTTCTCCCTCATCTGTCAAGAACACATACTCATCTGTATCATACCGTGTGGAAGGACATCGATCTCTAATAGACCTCCTGGGTGGAATTTCTAGTTCTGGCAACTAATCAATAATCTAGTGATCTGTTTCAGCTTGCATATCTGCCTCATCTGAACCCTGTTGGTCATCTTGAACATTTTGTTCCATCTGTACTGATAAAGGAACCAGATCTAGGTCAATCAAATCATCACTATACTGATGGACTCCTTTTTCTATCTTCTCAACATCTTGTATAGTTTGATCTTCTATAAACACAACATCACGACTCCTTACCAGTTTCTCCTCAACTAGATCATAAAATCTGTAGCCAAATTCATCTAGACCATAAATAACAAAGATACACTATCGTGTCTTCACACCGAGCTTAGATCTCTCATCTTTTGGTATATCACTATTACAAAAATAAGCATTAAAGTCGGTTAAAAACCGACTTTAAATTGAGCGACTTTACACGTACATTTTATGAATTGATTTTTTATTTTTATTTTCATTTTTTGTATTATTCAATATATATAGCATAAAAAAACTAAAATAAAAGTAATAATAAAAATAATTAAAAATTTAAATATAATTAATTACATGATAATTAAATTTATTACAAAAACAAATAATGTATATACAATACATATAGTTAACTTAAATTACAAATAAAATAATGTTGTCAAAGTGTAATTGGATGCGAGTAAGCTTGGTTGGCTTAGAATCTTGGTTGGCCTAATCACCAGCATTATGACAAGAAAACTAGACAAAAAACAGCTAATTCATATAATAATTCATATTCCCCTACATATATGAGCACATAAACATCAATCAAACAAGGAGTCTAAATTTCAGAGACATACGAATGAAGAAATTAAATCATTATAAATATTACCATCAAAAATAGATTATCACAGTGGCATCCGAGTGATATAACCCTTCGACGAACTCATATTAGCACTTTATTAATCATTTGTCTATAAATATGCAGTTATCTGGAACCTCTGCTAGTGTTTTTTAATGTTATAATGAACTCTAAATATGAAATCTAGTGTAACTCTGATTTCTTACTTGGCTTGTGTGAGTTTTGGTGCCCTTAAACATATGGAACACGTTCATGGGTACCAAAACTCATACAAACCAAGAAACAAATCGGAGTTATGTACACTTGATTTCATATTTAGAGCTCATTATAGCATTAAAAATACTAGCAGAGATTCCAGATAACTTCATATTTATAAACAAATGATTAATAAAGTGCTAATATGAGTTCGTAAGGAAAGTAGGAAAGAGAGATGAGATATAGTTTGGGCCAAAAATAGGTCCATAAAATAATGCATTCCCCTAAATACATGAGCATATAATCATCCATCAAACAAGTGACTTCAGACACAGGAATAGATATAGAAATTAAATCATTAAAAAATTTACTTTATGTTGTCATATGCTATTCAAGATCATTAGAATATTCTCCTGATTCTTCTTGTGATGATATAATTTGAACCATATGTTCTGCCCATTCCTTTCCTAAATCATCAAAAATTTCTGGTCGTAGCCCGTCTTGTTCCAACCAAAGAACTATATGTATTTAAAATCAAAATAAGAATGTAATTTCATTTATTTACAAAAACAAACTCAAATATGTTAAAAAAAATTATGTATATGGGTAAAAGATATTACCACATCATAAATTGGAATTTTGATATTTGTGATGATTTCGCTCATAAACTTCATGACATAATAATCACACATGACTCCATTATTTTGTTGTGGAACCTACAAAAAACAAGTGTACTTGATTTTTCATATTCGAACATCTGTATTATTCAATTGTAAAATTAATAAAATTATTAATATTGGCTTGTACATACCATAACTTTTGTCCAACGTGGATAGTGTCGGTTCATCACGTAAACCGACGCTACGTCCTATTTTTTAAATTAAAAAATGGATGAAGTAAATACAATTAAAATTAATTATTATTTTTATTTGACTCTTTAGAATTTAAGTTGGATAAAACTAATATAATATTTTCTTTTTTTAGACAATTAGTTTTAAAAATTATATAATTTTGTTTATTTGTTTGGATATTTAAATTTATATATGTACCTACAATATATCTTTATTTAATTTTGTGTACCTACATATATCTTTATATATGTACCTACATATACAAAAATTAACGCAAAATGAATAATAAGTGCGTAGGATTATTAGAAATACTTACAAGAGATGAAGTGACAAAATAAAGGAAATGAAGAAGAAAAAAAAGGTGTTTTGTAAATGAGAAAATGGGTATAAAATTTTTGAGTATTTCGCTCAAAAAAATAGGAGATCTGGAAGATAATTTGGAGAGGAAGAAAAACCCACTAAACGGTGTTGGAATTGATGGTCGTAGGTGGACAGAAAATGAGAAAGAGTGGAAGAGGTGAAGCTCAGTTTTGGGTTTTTGGGTGTTGTGTACATCACTACAAATTAAAAATTATATCTGATGGGGGAAGAAAGAAGAGAAAAGAAAAAATCCATGTGTGTAGCATCGGTTGACATGTAGAACCGACGCTACATCCACGGTTCTTTACCAAACCAACTTTAAATTCATTATAAGTCGATTTTCTCCAAAAACTGACTTTACATATCGACTTAAATGCCACATTTTGTAGTAGTGAGAGTTTAACCATTAAAATTCAATGTTATCTCATGTCCTAAAACCTTACGTAACTAATCATAAAATTCTAGCATGACATAATAATATGTTCAGTGAGTGTATGAATAGGTTCATATTGATATCAATCCCCAAATGTGAGAAATATGTAAATGTACAAGTCACAATATCCATTTGCACAATGTATAATTAAAAAAATATAAATAGAATATGTAATGATCATGTCAATGTTAAAGCTTGTCTACTTCTCTCATTTTTCATTTTTTATTTTATTTTGAAAGATTCTTACTTATGGTCAATTAAGCACTCAAATAGAAGTATCTAGGTAAACAATAAATGATGGTCAGGTGACCAAAAAGAGACCATCTTTCCAAACCCAAAATTTCTTGAACTTTGACTTTTTTATATCTTTGGGTTAGAAAGCAACTAACTTAGTTATCATTGGCATATTCTTAGGCTTATCTTTAGATTTTTCATTCATCCTAAATGAATATGCAACATGCATGGTAGGATAATGATAACTAGTCCTAGAATTAAATGCATTAAATTTTACTTGCCTTTTCATGCTTTCTAATAGGATTTTTGAACATGTTACCATAATTTGCATTCATCCTAGAATGTGATGAAATATGTATAAATGGATGATGATTGTGATTCTACTATGTGAAGCATGGAAAGTATTATTACATTTAGGAGCATTTATCAAAAATCTATACTTGGACCTAATATGATCTTTCGTACCACAATTATGTTAGACATCCAAAACTTAGTAGATTTTTCAATCATTGGTGTAACTGTTCTTTGTGTATGATATGTAGTATAGGGAGTAGGGTTAGAAAGGTGGTTTTTGATGTTGAAGGAGTGAAGCTCTCATCCTTATAACCAATGTCATATGTATCATGTAAGGAGGACATGTTTGAAGGTTTGACAAATTTATTTAATTTTTACGAAGATGGCGTAGTGTGCTCATCAACATATCATAGCCATCTCTTGTCTCCAACTTGCTTTCCATAATCTAGAACTTTATTCAACCTTTCAGCTCTAATTGTTAACCTTATTACTACTTCTTTTGATTATTAAAGTTCCTGCATAAGATTCTTTTTTTCCTGTTTAACATCTATAAGACTTGAATTAAAAATATTAGCACATTCACACAATTCATTTTTTTCTTTTTCTATAATTGAAGAATTTATTTCAACATATTTAAGTTTGTCATTTAGTTTAGCTACTTCTCTTTTGCATCTTACATAATCTATGAACATTTCATTAATACTAGTGACATTAAATTTATTAAGTATAAATTAGGCATCACTTTCCTCATCATTTTAATCAATGTCAAACTTACTAGATTGTCACCAAAAATTGTAGTAAATTCCAAGTAGTAGGTGCCAGATTCAACTAGATTATCGTTATAGCGTTGAAAAATCTTCTAGTTTGGTTCTTCTTATTTGAACATTCAGTTGCGAAGTGACCAAAACCCATACATTTAAAATATTTAAGTCCAGTAGGTTTAAATTTCTTACCATTAGAGCTCACAAATTTGAGTTCTTTTAGATTCTAATACTTTTGACAACTTTATTGTCCTTTATTTTGAGAATTCTTTTTGTTGAGGAATTTGTTCAATCTTCTAGTTAAAGTACCAGTTCTTGATCATCATTGTCATTGTCTTCAATTACAACAGTTTTGAAAGCATTACCTTTGTTCTTTGGAGGTTTTCGAAAGCTCATCTCAAAAGTTTGAAGTGAACCAACGAGTTCCAGTGTCCATATCCTTGCTTTCATCAATAGTAGTGACCTTTGCATGGAAGAAATATGGTTATGAACATAGAATCTTTTCAACTATCCTAAAGATTGACAGAGGTGTTAGTAATATCACATAATCTAGCATAGAATTCAGAAAAATTCTCATCTTCTTTATTGAGTACTAAACATGCAAAGTTTTTTTCGTTTAACCTGTGAGGTACCCTCATAGAAAATCTCCAAAATATCATGCTTAGTAGTTTCGACATGAGAAATACGATGAGACTCATTAGCAGACAAAGTATTGAAAATAGCATTAATACTTTTTTTATTCCAATTAGTACCAATTTTATCTACAATGGCCCAGTCTTTCCTAGGTTTAGGAATAAAAATATTATCTTTGGTAACCGTAGATGGTTCTTAACTATAAAGTACATAGTTCTATATATTATCATCTAAAAACTGTAGAAAGGCTCTCACAAGAGCCTTTCAATATAGGTAATTAGACCAATTAAAGTAAGGTGTTCGGGTTGTAAACGAACCCTCTCTTAAATGATCCATAACAAGGCCCTAAGCACATAATTGTATCTAATAACTAACTCTCATACCAAATGAAAGTTTGTTTATTTAGTTATGGATCTAATTATCTAATTAGTAAGTGAAAAAATATCAGCAAAAGTATAACAAATTAATTTTTTTGCAGAAATGTTATATATGCAATCGTGTATAAATAAAATAATGCAGGAATAAAAAGATTGACACACAAGATTTTTAAGTGGAAATAATTTAGGCCACATTAATGCCATGAGAGGAAACTTCCGGTCCAATGATCCAAATAACTATCCACTATGAAAAATGAAGTTCAATTACAAGGCTATGACTCAAAGTACCCACCAAGATAATGCTCCCAATAATCTACTTACAAGATACTTCTTTCATCATAGTCTCTATAAGAAATGTGTTCCAATCCGGACAATATTTCGATGAACTCAAGTCGCATGAGTTAATCAAACCAGTATAACTTGTACCTAAAAAGTTAGCATAATAATACAAGTGTAAATATGTGTCCTATAGTAGATTCAATAATGAATAAATTTAACTAAATGATTTAATAAATATATCAGATAAATCAAAATCAACTAGTAATCATGGATCAATCATTTTAAAAGAATAATAACACAATTATTATTGTAGACTTGTTAATCTATCAAACATACACAGATATCTTTGGTATATTATTATAATACAAAAGCCTACTTGAAAACTTTTTGCAAAACAAGACAAAGAATAAAAAATGAAGAGATTAAGCACAATTAAGCTCTGCTATGGTTTATTTCAATTGTGCACTTAGGTTTATATTTATAGAATATTTTGAAGCATTTTTTGTCAAAGTAAAATTACCATCATGTCCATAAAATCAGTAAAATGAGTGTTAAGGAATAAGGACAATATAATAAAAAGACAATCCAATTCTATTATAAATAGGTTTTAAAATCAAAGTCGTGACCGGTCGATCGATCGAGTACATAGTTCGATCGATCAAATGTCCTCCCAGTTGATCCATTATATCAATTAATTTTAAAAAAAATGGGTCAATCTAACCATTAATCTCGATCGATCTAGTCATATAAATAATTAATTAAATATGTAATATAACCTGATTAATCTAATAACTACTAGATAGATCAATCGAGTAGCCTATTTATTATTCCTATGTATCTAACATATAATATAATGTGCACAAGAACATAGATGTACCTTAGATATGATAGTTGAGGCTCGATAGTTTCTTTAACTTGAAAATATTCTTTTAAAATACACCTAAAAACTAAAATAATAATTATATGTTTTGTTCATAAATATCGTCAACACTCACATAGACCTTACAACAAACAAAATGAAAGAATGGGAATTGGTGTGGTGGTATGTGATAGTGATGGTCGATTTGTTGCCTCAGCTGCTCAATCAATGAATGGTCGTTTTTCACCTAAAATGTTAGAGTTGTATGATATTTTGACAGGAGGAATGTTTGCAATAGAAAAGAGATTTTTAATAGCTAGGTGTTGTGGAATATGGTTGCAAGGGAGCTGCTTAAGATTGTTTGTCCGAGCACTCACTCAATAAATATTTATTTTTCATATAGAAGGTTAGAGTTGTATGCTATTTTGATAGGAGGAATGTTTACAACAGCAAAGAGGTTTTTACTAGGTGTTGTCGAACTTGATTGTAAGGGAGCTGTTGAAGATTGTGTGTCTGAGCAAGCTTTTCTATCAACTGATACTCTTATCTCAGGTAGGACAAAGAAAGTGGTGATTAAATATAAATGTTTTATGTTCAGTTTTTTTCCAGAAAGTGTAACCAGGCTACTCATAATACGTCTAAGTTTGCCACTATATTAACTGAACAAATGGTTTGGCTAGGGTAGCTCCTTATTGGCTAGCTGTGTGTATTCAAAAGAATGTAAACACTTGTTGAATTAATGAGGCAACAAATAATTACCATTAAAAAAATTTAGAAAAGGAAAAAAACTATTTTTAAAATTAAAAATAATTTAGTGGCAATTTCTATAGATCTTTACAATTTTAGAAAGTCAAGGTAAAACGTATTTTTTTCTTATTTTCCTGTTTTACATAGTTAACCTAATAAGGATATACAATTTATTAACAACCTTTTAAAAAAACTCAACGAAAAAATTAGAAAAGAAAAAATAAACTCATCCTTTACATCTCCAACTGAAACCCACCCAATAAATCCTTTCCATAGACCTTAATATTATTCTCCTCTTAGCTAGCTCCAGGACTACACATACAAGGTTGATAATATCAATGTCAATCAAAATTTTATATAAAAAAAAATCAAAGATATTATCATCGTAGATAACAACTTTTAAAAAATTCACAAATCTTAAGAAAATTATATCAAAATTATAAAATTTTAAAAAATATCAAAACAATCAATTATTTATATTTTAAACTACCTTTTTATTTAATAAACATATTTACAAATATTTATGGTATTTATTTTGATCACTAAGTCAACATTTAATCAAAAAATTAAAAAGTAAGTAGTTAAGATGTCAAAGAGTTATTTATATTACAATTATATTAATATTCCAAAACTATAAATTCTGGTTATGTATGGCATAATTTAAATTGCTAAAAACAAAAATTATAGATAAGACTAGCAAAATAAATGTAAAAATGATATAGAAATAAAAATAATATGAAAATAAGCACTAAATATTCACCCAAAATCAAAGAAACAATGATTTGATTGAACAAATTAGATAAATATCTAATTAAAATTCAATCACAAATTGTTAATAAAAATTGAGGATAATTTTGTCACAATGTATAAAAAGGTCAAATGAAGAGGGGTTTAAAAGTTATCCTCCAAGAAAATTGAAACTCATGGGTGTTCAAACAATTTTTCCTTCCATTTTGAGTTATAATGAATTGGTTTGAAATTTGACTATTTAAAAATAAGTGACAAATTAAAGTTATGATAAGTTAAATAAATATCCAATTAGGTTCTAATGAGTTAAGGTAAAATCCAATGATATAACGTAATATTAAACATGTATTCAATTTGATTTTAATTAATAAGTTATTTTCAATCAAATTTCAATCAAATAAATATTTTCTCGTTTTAATTAATTCAAATTCAATTCAAATTGTAACATTATTAAAAAAACATAATGATATTATTGTTATATTTTATAAAAAGATAAATTTAATGATAAAATTTGATTTTTGAGTTATATATTGAAAAAATTATTGGATTTTCTTTTACTATTGCTAACGGTGTTTTGCACTAAACATGACAAAATAATAGTGGAAGGCAATATGATTCAAGAAACATGATTTCTTTTTTGGGAAGATTCGAGAAACATAATTGAGAGTATTTTTTTATATATATAATAAAAGTTAAACCTAAAACTTAAGCCTATTTAGCTTTCCCCAATCAACACGGAACATGAATTAATTACAACCTTTTCTTTTTATTGAGATAATGGAAACCATGAAATTATTACCCTTTTATTTATTTTGTTTTTCGGATTTCTCAAAGGATACCACATATCATTTTACAAACAAACATCTTTAACGAATTATTCATATCATATATATATAAATGCTTTTGTTTTCCTTGTACTTTTTGGTGTAATTTATAGCATTAGAACAACTCATATCCAAACTATAATTTAGTATCACCCAACTCTCTTGATGCAAAAGTATTAGACTACTAATACGTTGAAATTTATTGAAAATGGATTTTTTTTTGGCAAAAAGAAAATGAATTTTTTTTGGCCAAAGAAAATGGAAGTTAATAATTGTAACAAAAAACATTATATATATATCAAGAACACTTTTACCCCATTCAAAATAAAAGCATTAATTAATGTCACGTATTTTTGGATGCAAAGTTTCACTCACATGTTTAATTTTCTAATTGAAAAAATGGTTAGAATAAATTAAAAAGAAGAACATATATGTAATATTTTTAACACAAAAGTTTGATGGGCGAAATATATATGTGGTGGTGAGTTGAATAAATCTGAGAAGTGTTAGGAACCGTTGTTGCTTGCATGTGTTGTTAGGAAAGGTAAAGTACTATGTAGAGATGAACAGGTCCAAGCTCTTTAAGAAATAAGTCATGTTAGTTTCTCCTAACAGTTAATCAAATCACAACAGCCTCACGTGAAATCATCTGCCACTATTACTACTTAGCTTCTCTAAGTACACCACTCATCATCATTATAGTAAAAATTCGCAATCTGCTTTATCTTTCAATGTCTCTAGGGTTCTCATTTTCCTATTTTGTAATTACAATGCACCTATCAAATGCTTCACTTCCATCACTACTTTTGACCTTAAGTTCATTAGACACCAAAATCTTGGATTTTTCTTTTTTAATTTTTTTTATATATACTTTTTTTTCGTAATTTATTGGGTTGTTATCAATTTTTCAATATATTATTAACAATTATTAACGGAATTGAAAATAAATATACAATTTAATTAAATTTCTTCGACAAAATTGAATATTGCAAGGCATATATAATAGGTTACAACTTGCTTTTTTTTTTTTGTTTAAAGGATTTCATGATAATCCCATGGACGGTTGTCCACTTTTCTTTTTGACACAACACATATCTTTGCAACCTTATAGCAATGTTAGTTAACCTCTTTTGATCCCATGAAATTTAAAGATTAGGTTCTTTTTACCGAGCTAAGTCATCAATGAAACAACTTTGTTCCCCACTATTTTTGTGTTTTCTAGTGGAAAATTTAAGTGCCACGTGTACAAAGCTCACATGCTATCTACATTATTTCGAACTTGGGGAGGATAAAAGGACAAGAAAATAAAAGAAGAGAAAGTAGTGTGCACTTCTCACTTATTATCTAAAAATAATAAAGCACTCATCACGTACAAAATTGCTTCATGTTTTGGTATTGACCAATGCTAGATGTTACACTTTCAACTAATAATTAATGTTCCTAATTAAATCATGGATAAAATTTATAATATCTAGTCAAGTATCCTAAGCTTAATGATGTCTCTAAGTTGCAATCAAAAAGTTATTAACTCGTTTATTATAGATGTGGGATGATCCCTAATTTGATTAAAAATTAGTAAATTAATTGTAACATGTTGAATAAGATTTTCTTCTCTCTTAATGTTGTTCTTTTTAGTAAGATTATTCTAAATTAATTAGAGATTTGTTTTTATATAAGTGTAACTATAAGGTAATCCTAACTATAAATTCAACTATGATATATATTACAAGGAGCTAATAAACTTGTGACTCTTAGATTGAATTTCTAGTATTTTTCTTCCAAACAATTAACATCCATTTTCAAGTGTGGTATGTAGATGTTAGGATTTCAATTTTGAATCTTTTATTTTCTAATTGTTAAATCTAAGTCATATATTTTTAATTTAAAAAGTAAATTTTTTTTTACTAATAGCTTCAAATCACTAGATATAAAATAAAAAGTTGAAATTTAAAAAAATTACAAATAAATAAGAAAAGAACTTTAAAAAAAGAAAGATTGTATATCATCCAAAATTTATAAAGAAATTAATAGAGAAGGAGATGACACGTTGGCAGTTCTAACCCCGCAAACATAAATGTGAGCCTTCCGGATCACTGGTACAGTCCAAGTTCGGTCCGTAGGGCACCTTTTAGAAATAGTATATATAGTTAAATAGTTTTAAAAATAAAAAAATTCAAAAACAATTAATCATATCTCAGAATATAATTAATATAAATACAAACATATATTTATATAACTTAACATCACTTAACATCTTTGGCACCTTCTCAACAAGTTGAATAATATAATGGTCATACTTTTTTATAACATTTTATATACGTATCTTTTTTTGTTTTCTTTCTATTCTCATCTTCTTCTTTTTCCCTTAAAGTGTCTTTTATCTCTTTTAAATGAAAATAATAATAATAATAACACAAATCACTTACTTATATTAAATATAAGTAACTATTTTTTATAATAATTTATTCATTTTATTTTTATTTTCTCATATTGTTTGAACTCTTTTTGAGATAAAAGAATTGATACAAAAATGATAAAAAAATAAAAATAAAAATATAATTATTTATCTTTGTGCTTTTTTTCGTAAGGAAAAAACTAAAATTATTATAAAAATAACAAACTAAGCTCTTATGACTAACATAATTAAAGGATTTTAGATATATTTATCTATAAAATGTATTATAAATTAAATAACATTTTTTTTAAATAGGAAAATATGAATATCAAATAATAATGATCTATATAAAACAGATGCTAATAACACTATTTTTATCACTTTCTTAACTGTTGAATGACATAGCATTTTAATTTTACTTCTTATTTTTATGGGAATTAATTTAGAAAATTATAAACAATAACACCATTAAAACTTATAAAAATTATATTAATAAAAACAATATTTCGATAACATTTAATAGTTTTTAATTAGATTGAAATTAATATCGATTGTGTTTAAATTATTATAATTTAACTTGATCGACGTCTAATTTAACGATATATAATATAAAATGATAAATTTTTTTTTTTAATAAAAAAAATATATGAGTTGAATGTATAAATATTTTTTTGTAATTATAAATTTAGAAGATTTTATTTTTATTTGGTATCGAGTTCTTAAAGTTTATGTAATTATGCAATTTATATACTTCATTCCTGTAGTTTTTTTATTTGAATTCTATTAATTCTATAATTTATAAGTATTATCAATTAAGTTTAAAAAATTCAAAAATTGAGATTTTTTATGAAATAAAATAATAGTTATATATTTTATTAATAAAATATATTAAAAAAAACCATCAACCTCTCCACATTCTTTCTTTCTCTCTTCTTCTCACATTTTCTCTCTATCCATCCATTCTCTTTTTTTTTTCCTCTTACTCATTCTTTCTCTTATGCTTGCTCCTTTTTTTTAAGTTTTATTTTTGTATTTATTAATAAATAATGATGAGAAAAGGAGGAGAAAGAAAAAAATGAGAAAAAAAATAGAGAGAAAGGAGAAGAAAAAGTAGATAAGGAGGTAGAAAGAAATAGTAAAGAAAGAGATTTTGCATTTTTTAAATATTTTTCAATAAAAAAATATATAATTTTTATTTTATTTTTATCAGAAGTCTTTTAACCCTGGTAATAATAAGGTAAAGGTAACAAGTTTAAGTTAATTGTTGATGACAATTTCAATTAGTAATAAAAAAGATTTTAATTTTTAAAAAATTTGATTTAATTAATCATATTTTTAAATTATAAAATTATTTAAAAAATTATAAGATTAAATCATATAGATCAGCTAATTAAGAAAATAAAATAAATTTACCGCAGACATATTTTTATTAATACAAATTTAACGGAGAAATGCAAAAAGTGAATAAAAGATAATTATTACCATTCGCCGCTCTATAAAAGAAGAGCGACATTCCTTACTACACATCCAATTTCCTATTCCATTCCAATAAAGATTTTATAACTCAATCTTTTAACTCTCACTCAGTCTCTATCAAACACATATTTTCTCTTCCTTTACTTTTTCCCGGATAATCTTCCAACTTGTTGGTCTTTTATTTTCTCCCAAAATCGACTAATGGATTTACATGAGTTTGACAACGTCAAGGCCGAGAAAGCCAAAGCGATTAGAAGCTACCGTCTTCATCAAATGTTCAAATGGGATTTTAGAGCATTGTTTGGTCTCATCGTTTTCGCTCAGTCAACTACTTGGGTTCCGATCGCTTTCAAATTAACCGAACATTTTTTCAGAGACTTAGTCTCCATCTTAAACTGTCATCACTTCTATGTTTTCATTCTCTTCAACGCCATAATCTTCCTCGTCTACGCTTTTTCAACCTTTAATCCCACCAAAGATAGCAACAAAAAAGTAAAAACCATCCTCGATTTGTACGGCGAATTCAATTTCAACAGTACGTATGGCGGGAAAGTCTCCTCCGTGAAGAAATCTCCGGCTCCGGATAATGCTTTTCTAGACAAACACATGGTCTGCTCTGAAAATGCGGTTTCGTCTCCTCCATTTAATAACTCAAACCAAAAATACGTCGGGAAATCAAAAGACTCTGTTTCTGGAAACGTTGAAGTATTCGAAAAAAAGGGTTTGGTGACGAAGTCTTGTAGGAGGACTCAATCGGAGTGTTACAAGAGGAGTAAAAGTGAGGATTTAAGGCGAGAGTTACAGCGATCGAATTCGAACACAGACAGAGAATTGAAGGATTCAAAAGCAGAAGAGAGAGTTGGAGTGGATGGAATGAGTGACGAGGAGTTTAATAGAAGAATTGAGGCTTTTATTGCAACTCAAAAGTTGATTCAGAGAGAAGAGTACAAAGAAGAAAGAAAAACAGTGTGGTATGCCTATTAGCGAAAGATAACAAGACTTTAGTTATAGTTTTTTTACCAGTTAATGTATTGTGAATTTGTGACTAGAGGCCAATGTACAGTAATGTAATGATCGGGTTTATGAACTATTATTAGCGACAAATATTAACTGATAGATTAAATTAAACATATTAATTGTATTAAACCTTGGTGGCCAGAAGATTATAATAAGATTTTGATTAAATTATACAACTCCGAACAGATTATGAAACTCAAGTAATTAAACTGTTAAATACTAAACTACAAGATCAAATGGATAACATCTACTTAAAATATATCTTAAGGTTAGTTTGAAAATCCTTCTCCTTGATTTTTAATGCTTTAAAATACTTCTTAATATATTTAACAATCTTTAAAATAAGTGTTTCTAAAACTTTGAGTAGCATTACCGATACTTTTAAAACAAGTAACTAATACTTAGTTTTAGGAGAATTAATTTTAAATATATATATTTTTACTAAAATAATTATTAAATTATCACATTTTCAACCCAAATACCTAAATTCTCCTCTTAAATCATTTCAAGAAATCAATTCTTATACTAACAGTACAAGAAATATTAAATACGGTACTACAATTTAATTTGGATTACTCATTTTTATCTATATTTTTTAAATATTATCTTAATTTTACCCACATTTTATTAAATGTGGGTAATATTAAAAAAAATATTTGAAAATGATAAAAGGGTGTTATTAGATCTCTTTTATAGTTCGTTATTATTTGAAATTCATATTTTTTTCATATGTTCTAGGTATGCATTATTGGAGAACATTTGTTATATTATTTTATATTTTTTGCACTAGAACATTAATTATAAGTTATTTTTGAATCTTTAAATATATATTTTAATTCTTTTTCACTAATTTTATATTCTTTTTAACCTCTCTTCTTCGTATATCACATATACTTTACACGATATTAATTATAACTATAAACACCATTAAGCAAGTGTTTTATTTGGCACTTGAATGAGCCTCAATTTTTTATCATTTTTGGATAAATAGAAATGCTTAAAAGGAAAAGTAAGAGTGAAAAACAAAAATAATATTTTTAAAACTTGTAACAATAAAAATAATTTCCCTTATGTTTATCTCATACATTTTAACTATTAAAAAAAATTTACTTTATCATTTTATCTTGAATTTCATCCAACGTTTTTTAAATTGAACTACAAACATTTACACTCATTCACCCATTTAATATTAAACTCTTTTTAATTTGATATCATTCAATGTTATTGAGATTTTATTTTTATTATTATAAATTTTAAAGTGTTACTTTTTATAATTTTTCAAAAAAAATAATAAAAAATATTAGTTTAAGCTAATTAATAGGGGAAAATATATTATAAGAGAAGTTATTGAGTTCTTGAGTGATACAAAGAAAAAAAAGAGATTGAAAAGAATGTAAAAGAAATCAAAAATATTAAAACATGTTTTTAAGAATTGAAAAACGACAGAAAAAGAATCTGTTAATGTTATCGTGGAGGAAATAGTTAAAAAGAACATCACATATGCCCTCGATTAAATACACATGCATATGATATACATATTTGAAAAAATTTCAATAAAATAAAAAATTGTCTCAAATATGGATAAAAAGAGTACTTCAAACAAAACTGTGTGTATCATTAAATTAGCAAACCTAACCATACAAATAACGTTTTCAATGAAAAATAATATGTAAATGCTTATACTTTTAATATGAATGTCATTGGAATGCATTCTGGTGACTAAAAATAAAGACCTTTGAAAATCATTTTTCACTTACTGTCATGAATAGTATGAAAACATTAAAAAAAACTTCCATTTTTTAATATGTCATGACTTATAATAAAAGATTCCAAAATTCATTTTCTATAGAATGTTATGAACTGTCTAATATAAATGGGGAAGCTAATACAAAATGTCCTTCATCAGTGATAAATATAGAAGGTCACATTTCGATAAAAAAAAATACAAAATGTCACGGGTTAGTGACAAGCATGCAAAAGGAGAAGTGCAAGAGAGTCAAAAAGAATTTTGGGTCAAAATTAAAATTTCAAAAAAAAAAAAAAACAAAATTATTACATACAAAAATATGTCCAAATCAAATAGTAAGGACTTACCCATATACCTAAGTAAATTACGGACACATCCCACAAAAGAAATATTAAGTAATCACATATGAAATAATAACATTCGAAAACTATTCTTCATATAATGTTATAACTCGTATCAAAACATTCTAAAAATTATTTCTCACATGTCATAACTCATGTAAGTCCTATTTTTTTGGTGTTGGAATTCTTGTATGAAAAATTTGATCTTTGTATTTTATTTGATGTTTTTGTTTCTCCTTCGTAAGGTTGATTACTAGTAGATCAGTATTACTTAGGACACAATTTTATGTTTATTTGTTATACACATTCATTTTCTTAGATTGTATATAGTTTGGATTATTAGGTGTTTGTGGTGGTTATTGTTATTAGGTATTTTATTTTTTGTATTGATCTGTTAGGGATGCAACATTTCTCGAGTCAAAAATTATTTTTGTGTGATTTTTGACGAACGACCTAGAAATCTCATTGATGTTATCACCATATTATTTGCTAACCATATTGGTGACGTAATGGACGAGATGTAACAAATATTACCCTCATTTTAATGGCTATTGCCCTCGTCAATGTGGTAGATGAATGTGGTTGGCAAGGATCCAAGCGGTTGAATTTTTTTATAAATTTCCTCTCCTCTTTGTTCTTTTGGTTAGAATCCATAGGGGCACTTTGCCCGATTGGCATTAGACTTTCCCAGTCTATTCTTGGTCAATTTTCCTTCTAAATATATGGTCAAAGAAAAAGTGTGTTATCTGTACGATGTAGAACATTAGAAAGGAGCCTATGTTATATTTCTCAGACACCAAGTTGAGTGAAAAAAATGTGAGATTGAGTGAGGTTTAATTAAGAGTTAAAATGTTGATTGGGTAATGAAGAGTCATATCATTATGAAGAGTTGTCTCAATGTTGAGTTCCCTAATGCCTGCTAGTAGTCTTAAGAGTGCAACAGTTTTCATAGGTAAAGATCCTATGTGTTGGTGTTATGTGTGTCTGTTGGTAGTTGCAAGAGCGTAACAATTTTCAAATGTTAGGAGTTTATCTGGTGTTGTGCTTATGGCAGCTAGTAGTTATAAGGATGTAGCAGTTCCCATAGGTAAGGAAGCTATGCGATAGTGTGTAGTGTGTCAACTAAGTGTTACGAGGTCACAACATGATGCAAAGGTGAAAAGCCGATATTTTTGTGTGTCGTGTGTCAATTGGGTATTGTGAGGTTGCAAAATATATGCATGTTGGAAGGTTGAGTCATTAGTAGTCGATCATATCATGTTGTGATGGAGCTTCAAGACTAGCTTAGATATACTTGGATCAGTTGCTATGTTAGATTGAGGGCAGTTTAGGCATAGTTAGGGAATGTGTCTTAACTGGTAGATATATTTGTATGTTTATACTATTATCGAATTTTACACTCTTAATTTATTTTTAGTGAATTTCTTACTGTCAGGTGGTTGCTATAAAAAAATAGATGATGTTACCATATAGAAGTGGACTTTATGTGGGTTTATCTTATTACATACAATGTTATATATGATCGTATGTTATAAGAGTACAAACATCATTTTATCGATTATGTTTACACAAAGAAGGTCTTGAAGTGAATGAAAATATTTTATAGCTTTTTAAATATGTTTGCCTGATTCACATATTGTATGATGTTTGCATATTAATGCATGTTGCTAGTTTAGATAGGAGCCTATGAGGTATATTGTCACAAGTGTGTTTATCGCAATTTATTCTTTCTTATATGTTGGTTGTTTCTATAGTGTGTTGATTTAAGCGTGCTATTTTTATTGTACTTTTGTCGTGCTATTTGTTTAATTCATATTGTAAGGCCTATTTGGTCGAGTTAGAATAGAGCTCATGAAAAGACTCTATGGTGTGGTATATCCACTCTCTTAGTATATCCTGGATGCTTATGTGGTTCAGAAGTACAATTTATATATGTGCAACTGTTGTAACGTATGGAAATCTCAACTCATAAGAAAGCTTTTAAAAAATTCCTTTCATGGAATGACACAAACTATCTCTTATGAATGGTGGAGAAAATACAAAATATCACTCATTGACAACAATTATAAAATGTCACCCATTGACGATAAATACAAAATGTCACTCATCGGTGGCCAAAACAATAAATCACCTATCGTGGCTAGCATACATGAAGAGAAAGTACAAGTAAATCACAAAAATTGTAGGGTCAAAACTATAATTTTATAAAAAGATTTCACATACAAAAATTCGTTCAACCCAAATGGCAAGGATTTAGATGCCTAGGGTATCTAAGTAAAATATGGACCCCTTTTTATATAAGAAATGTTAAGAAATCATACATGAAAAACAATCTAGTCAAAGACAAACAATATATATGTTAAAATTGATCAACAACAAGCCAAATTCGAAATCAGTCCTCAACAACTATTTTCAATTCAAATGCTTTTCTTCGTTACAAACACTATCTCTCATCATGGCCAATACTTTCACAAAATAAATATAAAAATACAATTTTTTATATCAAAAATCAATCCAAATTCGATCAAGCTTCGCTCGACAGAACCACCAATCCAGCAAATGAGAGTTATTAAGAGGGACCATAACCCTCTCACATAGATATGTCATTCTTGTCAAGAAAAGATAATATTATCACTTTTGCTAATTTTATTCTTCACCATCCAATTATGAGGTACATAATATAATCAAATCTATATTGAAACCATACCAAGTGAGTTTTGCTTCACACTCGCCCCGCTTGGAACAAATAATAACAACAAAAGATTTCCATTAATAGTCTTAAGGTTGCATATCAATCAACCAACTAGCCTTACCATCAAAATAGAAAAGAAACACATTTCTTGATGAACTCTTGATTTGAGACGGGAATACCCACTATCATGGATTATGCCAAGCCTCTTCAATACCCATAACCAATAATTTCATTGTAGCAAACTATTTTCCTACCACCACCAGCTCGCTCTCCACAATCTCATTGACATTTGAGTTATCAAGCTCTTTCATTTGTTCACATATATCCATTATTACACTAGAGAATCGATCAATGTTAAAATCCAAAAATGAACAATCAATCTATTGAAATATTTTGAATTAAATTGCTAAACGTTTTTGTCTTAAATCAGAAACGAAAAATTCATTTATGAATTAAATTTCATGTTTCTTCCGTTTTGTTATGCTTCTGTTTCTAAATTGATTGTTTTTCTATTGCTCTTTCTCTTCTCTGGTCGTTTCTCTTCATCAATTCTATTTTCCATTTCTGTATGATTCTTCTATAAATAGAGAAGAAATCAAAGAAGGAGAAACATGAAATAAAGAAAAAGCAAGATCTGAGAAAGAAAAGGAAAAAATAAAAATAGAGAAAAGAGATGCTGCAAGGAGAAGAAGAAGAAGAAGAAGAAGAAGAAGAAGAAAAGGAAGAAGAAAGAGGAAAAAAGAAAAGCAAAGAAAAAGAAAGAAGGAACAAAGAGAGCATTGAAGTGCGGTAAGCTATATATATATATATATATATATATATATATTATTTATTTATTATTATTATTTTGGTTGTATATTTTCTATCTAGAGTTAGGTTCTTTCGATAGATTTCAAGCATTTTAAAGTTTGTAGAATAATAAAATATGGTGTAAGTTTATTATTATTTAATCGTTGTATCCTGGGAGATAAATTTCTATCCTTCTCAAACACCCACGATGAGGGTGAACAAGATTTTCAGTCTACTAGTGCTATTGAAGCATGGAAGCATTTTGATTATCTATGTCGAAACTATGTTTTGAATAGTCTAACCGATTCATTGTATAATGAGTACAATAAGAAAAAGATGACTAAAGACCTGTGGGAATCATTGGACTGGAAGTATGAAACTAAAAATGCTGATGCCAAGAAATTTTTAGTTGGTCGCTTTCTTGATTATAAGATGGTGGACTCTAAATCAGTATGCAATCAAGCACGTGACATCTAAGTTATCATAACAAAGATGTATGATGAAGGGATGGTACTTAGTGAAACCTTCCAAGTTGCAGCTATTATTGAAAAGTTTCCCCTTTCATGGATAGAGTTCAAGGCCTACCTTAAGCACAAACGAAGGGAAGTGTCTTTGAAAGACTTGCTAATAAGATTCAAAGTGGAAGAAGACAACAAGGCTTCTTCTAAAAGAGGTTATATCCTATCAGCACCCAAGGCTACTGTGATGGAACATGGTCAAAGTTCCAAACACAATAAGAATAAGGGCAAGGAAAAGGGAAAGCTAGGTAAATGATCTAAATTGGGACCTAGAGAAGCAAATTTTAAGAAGTCAAGCTTCAAAGGGATTTGCTTTAACTATCAGAGGATAGGGCATAAAGCCCCAGACTGTAGGTTTCCAAAAAGAAACAGAAACCATGAGGCAAACATGGTTGATGACATCACTCATGATATTTTTGACATTGACTTATGTGCAGTCATTTATGAGGTAAACTTGGTGGGATCAAACCCAAAGGAGTGGTTGATTGACACTGGTGTAACAAGGCATGTATGCTTAGATAAAGGGCTATTAACTACTTTTGAAGTAGTGAAAGATGGAGAGAAGCTCTTCATGGGAAATTATGCCACATCAGCCATTCAAGGGCAAGGCTAGGTCAAAATGAAGATGACCTCTAGAAAAGAGCTTACATTAAAAAATTTACTCTATGTGCCTGACATCTATAAGAATCTTGTTTCTGGCTCATTACTAAACAAGCATGGCTTTCGAATGGTGTTTGAATCTAACAAGGTCGTTGTGACAAAAAAATAGGATTTTTTTGGGGGAAGGGATATGTATCTGATGAGCTATTTAAGCTCAATGTAATGACTATAAAAGCTAAGAATATTAATAAGATTAATTCTTCTGCTTATATGCTTGAGTCTTCTAACTTGTGGCATGGTAGACTAGGTTATGTTAATTATGATACATTGCGGAGACTAATTAACATGAAACATATACCCTAATTCCAAATAGATTCAAAGCATAAGTGTGAGACTTGTGTTGAGGAAAAAATGACTAGGTCATTGTTTCATTCGCTTAAAAGGAACACTGAACCCCTTGAATTAACCCATAGTGATCTATGTGATTTGAAATTTCTTCAAACAAGATGTCGCAATAAGTATTTTATTACTTTTGTTGATGATAACACGAAATATTGCTATGTGTATTTTCTTAAAAGAAAAGATGAAGTTATAGAGAAATTTATTCTTTATAAAACAAAAGTTGAAAATCAACTCAACAAGAAAATCAAGGTACTTCGTAGTGATCGTGGTGGTGAATACGAGGCACCATTTGGTGAATTCTGTGCACAATATGGAGTTATTCATGAAACCACAACGTCTTATTCACCTCAACAAAATGGAGTTGCTGAATGTAAGAATCATACCTTGAAAGAAATGATGACTGCAATGCCATTAAGTTTTGGGTTGCCACAGAACTTGTGAAAGGAAGCTGTTTTGTCAGCTAACTACCTTTTAAATAAGATACCCCAAAAAAAGACACATAAGATATCGTATGAATTATTTATAGGAAGGGTACCTTCCTATAAATATTTACGAGTCTGGGGGTGTCATGCAAAATTGGCTATACCTATACCTAAGAAGGTGAAAATAGGTCCAAAAATAATAGATTACATCTTCATTGGATATGCATATAATAGTAGTGCTTATCGATTTCTTGTGCATGAGTCAAAGATCCCAGTTATACACAAGAACACAATAATGGAATCAAAGAATGCATTATTCTTTGAAAATGTATTTCCATGTAAATCTCAAGGAGAATCAAGTTCGTCTAAATGAACATATGAGAATATGAATAAAGATAGTCAAAACAAAGAACCTGAACAAGAGGTTCAGGATGAGATTGAGGTTGAACTCAAACATAGCAAGAGGGATACAAATTTTTTGACCTATTTGCTAGAAAGTGAACTTCAAATCTATGAAGAGGTTGTGAATTCTTTTGAAGGTCCTCAATGGTAAGAAGCCATTAATAGTGAAGTTGAGTCCATTCTACAAAACCACACTTGGGAACTAGTTGGTTTACTTCCAAGTAGTAAAACACTAGGGTTTAAGTGAATTTTCACAAGAAAATGAAATCAGATGAATCAATTGATAAGTAGAAGGTTGGGCTTGTAATTAAGGGATACAAATAATGACATGACCTTGATTACTTTGATACTTATTCTCCTGTAACGAGAATAACATCTATAAGGATGATAATTGCTATCACAGCTTTACGAAATCTTGAAATACATCAAATGGATGTAAAAACAACCTTTCTAAATGGAGAGTTAGATGAAGAAATCTACATGGACCAACCTAAGGGTTTTTCATGTCTAGGGAAAGAAGGAAAGGTTTGAAAATTGGTGAAGTCTTTATATGGCTTGAAGCAAGCACTAAAACAATGGCATGGAAAGTTTGATAATGTCATGAGGACAAACGGCTTTAAAATCAACTAATGTGACAAATGTGTATATGTCAAGGACAAAGAAGATGATTATGTTATCTTGTGTCTTTACGTGGATGACATGCTAATTATGGGTAGTAATGATTAAATGATCAAATCTACTAAGTCTATGTTGAATTTAAGGTTTGATATGAAAGACATGGGACCTACTGATGTAATTCTTGGAATTAAGATATCAAGGATATTAAGCGGTCTCATTCTAAGTCAATGTCATTATGTTGACAAAATACTTGATAAATTCAACAAGGGTGATTCTGAAATTGTGAGAACACCAGTAGATGTAAATCTACACTTATCTAAGAATAAAAGTGAGAGTGTGTCACACCTAGAATATTCTAGAGTGATTGTAAATCTTATGTACTTGATGAGTTGTACGAGACCAAACATAGCTTATGCTATAAGCAAACTAAGTAGATATACTAGTAATCCAGTATCTGATCATTGGAAAGGCATTACAAGACTACTTAGATACTTAAGATATACACTTAGCTATAGACTACACTACACAAGATATCCAGTTGTATTAGAAGGATACAGTGATGCCAATTGGATATCTGATATGAAAGACTCAAAGTCTACTAGTGGATGTGTATTCATACTGGGTGGTGCAATTGTTTCATAGAAGTCCTCTAAACAGACATGCATTGTTAAATCCACGATGGAATGAGTTCATCGCTTTGGATAAATGTGGCGAAGAAGCTGAATGGCTACGCAATTTTGTAGAGGATATTCATAAGTGGGTAAAGCATATACCTGTAATATGCATTCATTGTGATAATCAATCTGCTATTGGCATGTCATAAAAGAATATGTATAATGGTAAGTCTCGACATATACGTCATAAACATAATACCATTAGACAACTACTCTCAACGGGGGTTATCTCTATTGAATATGTGAAGGCAAATGATAACATAACTGATCCTTTAAGAAAAGGGTTAAATCGAGAGTTAGTTAATAAGTCATTAAGAGGAATGAGACTGAAGCCAATGAATGAATAAGGATTTGTAAAGGAAATCTAATCTATTTGACTGGAGATCCCAAGATCTAGATTTAAAGGGACAACCTAATTGTAAAGACTTAGTGATATCACTTTGAAAGTTTACCCTCGAGTCAATTCCTATGATGAAAATAGTGATACTCGTAAGATACAGGATAAAACTAAGGTTTGTAATGATTCTTATGAAGAGAATATCGAGCGGAGTATGCGGGTTACTCTTTTTGGATTATTTTTAATTTTTTTTATTTAATTATACTTCCCACCGGCTCAAAATTTGCTTTACTTTGCTTTTTTCAATTTATTTTCATTTTTTTGTTCTATTAATGGGGACCTATGAGAAAAAAAGATATGTAAAAAGAAAAATATTTTGTTTAGTGGTGGTTGTAAAAAGGAATTTCCATTGGTTGGGAGATGTTGTGGGGTATGTTTAGGGGATTGCAAATTTTGTACTTAATTAGAGCAGCTTATTGGGAGTTCTTTGGAATGAAATAGCTAGGCTAGCTAGCTCTCAAGTCTTATCCAGTTGTAAGAGCAATTATGAAACAAAAGGGATAAGATTGGTTGATCTTGTTTAGGAGCAGCCGTTAAGTTATTGGTTAAGTAATGTGGTAATTTTCACCAATTAAGTTGTTAGTTTTTTTAATCAGTATTGAATACTGAAAAGTTTTAGATGAGTAAAGTTCATAAATAACTTATAAAATATTTTTAATTAATATTTTATTGTATTAATATCAATCAAGTACAAATAATATTATCTTAAAAATATTAATATATATCATCTAATGTGACATCTTCTTCATGTAATTTTTTTTCTAGATAGATATAATTTTCACTTAAACTTATTGCATTAATCTTATACCTCATTATTTTTTAGTATTATATTTAAGAGTGGGTAAAAAATTTGATCATCTAATAAACTCTATAAATTCAAACTAATTAATCCATTAAATTTTGAGTGACATCATCAATTGTAGATTATATTCTTTACCATACATTACAATCCAATTCAAACTAATCAAAATTTAATAGTGTTTATACTTTATACATATATCAATCTTGTAAAATGAGGGAAATTTTTTGATGTTATTGAGTTCTCTCATTTTATATTTAAGATTTAATTTTATATTTAATTTTTTATTCATGTAATATTTATCATTATAATATTAATTATATTTTTGTATTATTATTTTGATATTTTTGATTTTATATATCAAATAATTTATATTTATTATTGATGAAAAATTAAAATAAATAATAAAAAATAACCCTAAAAGGCATAAAAAACATGATAGATCAGATTGATTGGATCACCTTAATTCAATTAATAAATCAAATCAAAACAAATCTATTAAAAATAAGTGATTATATCAGACAGCATATAAATTTTCAATTCTATCGATTGTATAAACCGAATCATAATTGCAATGGATAATTTCTCCACAAACACTCTTTTTTTAGCAACGCTACACATCATTTTTTCAATCCATATAATAAACTTTAAAATATACAATACCCACTCACTGGTGTTCTAAACTTAATAAAGTTAAGATAATCCAGATTAACTGAGAAGGCCCCTAGATTATATTAATATAAAATAACATTTTGATTTGGGTGCAAGTGAATTAAAGAGAATTTCAAAAGTTAAAAAAATAAAGCATTTTATTGGTCTAGCCAACGTCATAGACAATAGAATTGCGTCTAAAAGGGCAAAAAATAAAATCATATCCATCTTGCAACCTAAACTTGCAGCAAACTTTATTCTAAACGATATATTTTTTTGTTCACATTTCATTTTTTAAGAACCTCCAACTGCTCAGTCTTTATTCTTTTGCAAGTGACAATCATTAAAAATTTATTAATTTTCTTACTTAAGTCATGCTTGTTGAATTGGCTTAAGTAAATTAATCACTTTTAAGCACCATTGTCTTTTCAAACTATTATTTTCCATATTTTAGAGCCCCCAATAACCAAAAGTTAGACTCTTGAATAGTAGCTAAGTAGATGCTGTCAATGATAGGGAAAGGTCCCAATAGCAGTAGTATATATAAACTATTTTAAAAGGTATATAATAATATATATATAATTAAGAAAATAATACATAAAAAACAATAATATAATCCAAGAAACTAGTTGTTCAAGAAATATCTATGATGTATACGTATTTATAGTTATAATATTTATTTAAATCAATATTTATCATAATAATATAATCTAAGAAACTACTTGTTCTGAAAATATCTATGACATAATATTTATCTACCACCACCCTATAGCAGCAAGCATAGAAAACAACGGAGATATTTCCACCACGCTTGGTGATCTCTCTTTCTTTATTCTTTTTTTTCCTTTCTTCACGAATGAAACATCACAAAGACATTTATTTTATCTATATTATCTTAAATCATTATTTATACAGTATAAATTTTCACACACATGCTAAGGTTTCTCCTTCATGATTACACGCAAGAGCATGATAAGAACGCAAGAACGCAAGAACGCTATCACCTATTACTTGCGTGCAAGAAATAAATCTTATATCAATGTTTAGAGTAACACTCGAACTTATACCCTAGTATCTACTGGTCCAACTGTGGAACCAACTGAGCCCATGTGTGTGGGCTTATTTCTTTGAAAAATATGTACGTTTAGCTATATAATTTTTAAGTAGGAAAGTTCTTTCTACAATTTCGGATGAATTCTCAATGATATCGTGAAATGTTATTAGTAACTAGACTTAACTCATATAATTATTTAAAATGAGAAATTATTGTGATTGTGATATACTTCTAATTTATAATAATGATATTTTAAGAAATGTTATTAACAAGTATAATTGGACCTATATAGTTGTTTGAAACGAGAAAATGTGATGTAAATTATAATTATGATATATATTTATTAAAAGTTTAAGTTACGGATTTAATTAATCTAGATGGTGTGAATAAATAATTTTACTACATGTCTAATTAAAAATTACTTAGCGGCTAGATAAACAATGATGTGTAAATAATATAATGCAAAAATAAAAATAAACTTGATACATGGTATTTTAGGTAAAAATTACCTAGACTACAATAATGACCTAGCAAAAAAATCACCGGTACACTAGATCACGTAACTATACACTACGAAAATCAATATTCAATTACAAAGTCATGTATTAAACTATCTTTCGTAGATAAAACACCAAAAATAATCTACTTACAATCATTTGCTTACAAGGTAAGTGTACGGATCCAGACCAATGTTCCAATCTTGAACATATTCAAAAATTAAAAACTCGTACTAGAAGATTTAAGATGTAAATTAGTATCATAAAAATAAATAGGCTTGTGAATCAATCAAACATAACTTCATAATAATATTTTATAGATTAAATCAAGAACAAACCTAAGGAAGTATGATATAACTTTTAGAAAACATTTTGAGAGAGAAAGGACAAAATAATTAGATGAATATAACAGTGGTGGTTGTGTAAAGCAAAGAACGTTAGGTTTCTTAAATAGGGGAATTGAAACCCTAATTTTAAGTCATTGGGTAATGACCATTTTATCCATGAAACATTTCATAGAGTAGTAATAACTAAGGGTAATATGATAATATATAAGTTTGGCTCGAGTATACAAAATAATTTTAGGTTAAAAACTTGCACGTTCAATCAATCTAAAATAACCTTAATTGATCAAACCAATAGGTTGATCGACAATTATATTTTATGATCAATCCATGCAACAATTAATAAAAATTTGAGATTAGGTAGATCGATTAAGATTGATTCTTGATCAATCTTGAACCTAATTTTGATCAATCTACTTTAATTAGAATTTCAACAAAAGAGCAACTAGATCGTACATGATCGATACTCGATCGATCGACCCAATACTCAATCAATCGATTGACCAACATCAAATTGAAGGTCATACATTTATTCAGCTTTGAAAAACAAATAAGTAAACATGTATAAGAACTAGTTTACCCTTAAATGTTTTGTTCACTAATACTATCAACACTCATAAACCTTACAATATCTCTATTTGATATATTTGTGTGACAAAATCTCTCTTTCACTGCATAACGCTTATAAGAAAAACAAATTTATATAGTTGTACTATCTTATGATTTGGTGAAACTATCTTCGCTTGAATCCTGATTGTTATATGTGCATTGAAAATCAAATTGAAAAATAGGCACACAACTTGTCTCGAAAGACTCATTATTTATTAGTTCATCTTACATAATAATAGTAAAGCGAAGAAAAAATAATCAATGAGTAATAACAAATCAAATAGAAAATTTAAACATTTAAGTTCTCTTTTTATGTGTAATAACTATCTCATTATTAATAACTACTCTTCCCATTTTTTTCATACAAAAAAGTAATTTAACTTTAAAGCATAGATAAACATTATGAGCAAACATAAAATTATGTAATGAATGAACTCTCTTTAAGTTATATGACTCCTAAAAATAAAGTTTAAGAAAATGAAAATTTATAAAATTTGATATATATAAATTTTTCTTTGTAATTGAGGTAGTTGACTCCTAAAAATAAAGTTTAAGAAAATGAAAATTTATAAAATTTGATATATATAAATTTTTCTTTGTAATTGAGGTAGTAGACTTATTTAAACATGACAATAACATAACACTCAATTTAAAAATTAATTTTATTCAAATTTTGAATATCCATCGAAAGCATAGAGATACCGATAAGACACACAAACATACTAACACATATAGTGAAATATTGACAATCACCTAAAACAAGATACATGTTTGAACTTCATAAATATGTCATTTAATTCATTTATGATTAATTATGAAAGATCCAAAAGAAGAAGTATCGCCTATCATGTAAAAATTACAATTGAATCCTTAATTTTACAAAATAAAATATACAAAGAGATAACTTAAATTTTTTATTATTTCCCTTTTTTTACACATGAGGAATATATTATTATTATTTTTTAGTATAACCAATTTAAACTATTCTTTTCTATGCATGCAATTGCTTTTGCATTATTTATTTATTTATTAGGGAAACATGTAAGGGCTAGAAACATAGTATGATGACTTTCACACTAGTTGTAAGGTAGCCCTTTCTGTTCATTGCAATAGCTTTTTAACATCATAGTAGGTAGCCCTCTCAAAACTAGCTTTTTAAGCATGGCATACATATGTGTTCATATGAGTATGTGAGTCAGATCTTGTCAACATCGATCACCACATGTGAAAAAGTATGTAAATGCACTAGTCGAAATACCCATTTACATAATGAAAAGTCAATTAGAACAAGTCAATTCATAAAGAAAAGGTTTCAGGATTAAGTAATTTTTGAAGTCCATTTCCCTGTTAAAATAAATCTACTCCCCTTATATATATATTATTTAATAACTTTTTTTAACTTAAAGAAATAAACAATCCTACTAAAGTGCTCACTTGGGATTAATTAAGCACTCAAACAAATATACCTAAGTGAACATTAAAGGAAAGGTAAGTGACCAAAAAAAGATAATCTTTTATAACCCAAAATTTCTTGGATTTTGGTTGCCCTATATCTTTGGGTTGAGATTCAATTGTCTTAGTTGTCTTTAGCATATTCTTGGACTTAACACTAGATTTCACATTCATCCTAAATGAAGATGCAACATACATGGTAGGATGATGATAATTAGTCATAAAATTAAATGTATTGAATTTCACTTGCCTTTTTGAACTAACAACTTCATGCTTTCTAGTAGAATTATTGGACATAAAATACATAAATGGATGGTAATGATGAGTCATACTAGAAGCATGGAAATAGTTATCAACATAGGCAGCAGTCAACAAAAGTCTATACTTAGGCCTAATATGACATTTCCTACCACAATAATGACAAACAAGCATAAACTTAATTGTTTTTTCTATTATAGGTGCAATAATTCTTTATGCATGATTAGTAGTAGTATGAGCAAAGTTATAAGGCCTTACAGATGTGATTCTTGATGTTAAAGGTATGAAGCTCTCTTCCTTATATAGTATTAAGGCTACAAGTATCACATGAAGAAGAAAGGTTAGAGAGTTTTACAAACTGTGTTATTTTTGAAGATGATGGCTTAGACTACTCATCTTCATAGCCAAACCCTTTCTTGTATCCAAAAGAATATTCATTGTTAAGAGCTTTGTTTAGCCATTCAACTCCAATGGTTAAGTTTTTTACGACTTTCTTTGATTGTCCAAGTTCCTACACAAGATTCTTGTTTTCTTAGTTAAGATCTGAAGACTTGAATTCAAAACATTAACAAGTTCAGAAAAATCAATTTTTTTATTTTCAAAGATGAAGGAATTAATTTCATAGGATTTGACTTTATCATTTAATTTGGTTACTTCTACTAGTAACCTATCATTTTATTTTTTGCAACCCACTATGTCCATAAATAGTTCATCAAAGCTATTAGCATTAAATTTATTAAGTAGAAATTCGGAGTCACTTTTCTCACTATATGAGCTAATATGAGACTTACTTAAGTATCCACCAATAGTTGTGGTAAATGCTAGATAATTAATACAATATTTTCTGAGTCATTAGTATTTTCATTTTCACTACTAAATTACTAAGGGTAGCATTGAAAGCCTTTCCATTTATCTTCTTTTTGCTAGCATATTCATTTGTAAAATGAATAATCCCATTGCATTCCATTGTTTTTAATTCAATGGGTTCAGTTGTCTTATCATCAGAACTCATAGGCTTGAGTTCTCTAGAAATTATGATCCTTTGTATGGCTTGGTTGCTAGTTAATATGTAAGTTGTTTGGGAGATTTTCTTGAATCTTTTGGATAAGAGTTCCAATTATTCATTATCCTTATTATTCTCATTATTACCATTATTAGTCATGGTGGTTTTGAAAGCAACACCTTTATTCTTTGTATGTATTTAAAACCTTGTCTCAAAAGTTTGAAGTGAACCAATGAGTTCCTTAATTTGATGGTGTTTAAATCCTTGCTTTAATCAATCGTAGTGACTTTTTTAAGGAAGCGATCTAGTAATGAGAAAAGGATCTTCCAAACTAACATGAATTCATCAATTTTCTCTCCAAGATTTGAAGAAGTATTAGCAATATCACAAGTTTAACATAAAATTCAAAACATGTCTCATTTTCTTTCATCCTATAGTTTTCAAACCTAGTGCTAGCATGAGAAATTTTTTTTTATTTAGCATGGGTGGTACCCTTATGGAAAACCTCTAAAGTGTCCCAAGCATGCTTAGTAGTATCAATATCATAAATACGATGAAACTCATTATCAAGCATAGCACTAAAGATAACATAATTCCTTTTCGATTTCAGTTATTACCAATTTTATTCTTAGTGGTCTATTCATTCATTCTTAGGTTTAAGTGTGACTATATTATCTTTGGTAACTGTAGGTGGTTCCCAACCATAAATAATAGAATTTCACTTACTTTCATCTAAAAAATGTAAAAAGGCACTTATACGAGCCTTTCAGTATGGGTCATTAGACCTATCAAAGAAGTGAGCATGGGTTGTAGAAGAACCCTTCTCTTAAATGATCCATAAAAAGGTCTTGGGTAACACTAAGTATATCTATTGACCACTATAATATCAATTGAAAGTTTAAGTTACTGATCTAATTAATCCAGATTGATAAATAAGTAATTTTAATTAATAAGTTGAATTAAAAATTACCAAAGGGCTAGACAAACAATCATGTATAAATAATATAAAGTAAAAATAAAGATAAAATTAACACTCGATATTTTAGATGAAAACAACCTAGACTACAATAATAATCTAAGAGGAAACTACTAGTCCACCAGACCACCTAACTATCTATTATGAAAATCAATGTTCAATTACTAAGCTAGATCTTAAGCTATACTTCACAGATAAAGCCCACAAAGTAATATAATTACAATCATTTTCTTTTTTACAGTTTCTAAAAGATAGGTGTATGCATCCAAACCAACATTTTGATATCTCGAGCTGTACAATCGAACTGTTCAGCAAGTACTTGAAAAGTTAGCACAAATAACACAAGTGAAAAGTGTGTCCTAGAGTAGATTCAGTAATGAAAAATCCTAAGAAGAAGATTCAAGATGTAAATCAGATATATTAAATCATCTAACGAACCCTAGAACAAAAGTTAAAAGCACATTATCATAAAAATAAATAGGCTTATGAATGAATCAAATATAACCACACAATGTTTGATAGATTAAATAAAGAAATATGATTTAGTTTTCAAAAAAACATTTGAGAAAGAAAGCATAAAATAATTAGATGAATAATATATGTGTAGTTGGGTGAATCAAAGAACATTAGGTTGCTTAAATAGGAGAATTGAAACCCTAATGCTAGGTCATTGGACAATGGTCATTCTATACATAAAACATTTCATAGAGTAGTAATAAATAGGAGCAATACACTAATCTACAAGTTTGGCTTGATTAAACAAAATGATTTTAGGTTAATAACTTATGTGCTCAATCGAGCTAAAACAGGCTTGATCGATCAAACCAATAGGTTGATTGATCGTAACCCTTTTCGATCAATCTAGGTAGTGATTAATAAAACCCTTGTTTTGGTCGATCCAAACAATGATTAATAAAACACCAAGAGTAGGTAGATCGATCATGATTGATCCTCAATCAATCTATACTCTCAATTGATCTAACCAAATTTTGATAGATCCACTTCAATTAGAATTTCAAACCGAGAGTAACTAGATTATACATCATTGATCCTCATTTGATCTAACCCTTTAACCTAATACTTGATTGATCAAAAAACATATGTATACCATATTTCCTATATATGTAAAATAAATTCTAATGTGTTAAGTAAATAGTGTATCCTTGAAGCACATCAAGTTAAAGATCCAATGCATATTTGACTTTGAATAACAAAGAAGTGAATGTGCCAAGAAACTAGTTCACATTTAGATGTGTTATTCATGAATATCGTCAACACTCATAAACCTTACACTTGTGATATATAATAGTGTTATTTTAATAAGTGGGTTTCATTGTGACTTTTGATTTGTGAAAAGTTCATTATGGTATATGTTTGGATTTGTTAAAATTATAATTCACAAATATATGATAATTTCAATTAATATCTCGTTTATTATTGAATACAATTGTGTTAATATGATGGTATGCCAATAAGACTCATCATATGATATGTATCTCACATTAGATATAAACTGCTATATTTTTCTTCTATCAAGTGTATTTCACTTGTCACATACCTTTTAATAAATTGCATATGTTTTTATATGTATATTTTATTAAAAAATGTATATAATTTTGATATTTTTTGAAAATGTATTTAAAAGATGAATGGGCATTCAAGTTTGTTACCTTTAATAAAATTACACTTTAGGTTTATATCTATTAAGAGTCGCACTACATTTTGTTAAAGGTAACCTAAAGTGTAATAATAAAAATAATATCCAATAATATTGAATGAGCTTTTAGTTAGACTGCTTTCAAATTTGAACAAATCCAAGTGACTATAATTCAATTTGAATGTCATTCAATGTGAAATAATATGCTAGACCTTTTTTAATAGTGAGAATACATTACCTTGTCATAAGAGGTGTTATTTTATAATTATAAGTTTTAAAAGTGCTATTTTTTGTTCTTTTTTTTAGAAAGAGTGATCCATTGTTTTTATTAATGCTATATGTAAATTTTTTCAGAAAAATGAGAGAATGTATATTTTTTATTAAGTTGATTAACTTGCTATGTACAATGGTTCTATTTATACAAGACAATGTCCTATTAAAAAGAAAATGCAAGAGACATGGTGCTCAATATAATAACTAAAAAATTAGCTCCCAATTGTAGCTATGATATCAGTTTGATTTAGTCCTTATGAAGAGGACGAACTCAATGGATTTCATTCTCAATCGATGATAACACTCACCAATAAACTCAAGGTGATACTATTTAAATTAACTAGACTTTGGATGCTAAAATAGAGTGTCACCTAGATGACAAATGTTTAGTAAATATATCAACTAGTTGATCCTAAGAGATAATAGAGCACAATTGCAATGTTCCTTATTTGAGATGATGTCAAACAAAATGACAATCAATCTGAATATGTTTTGTGCACTCATGGAAAATATCATTATGGTAATTTGAGTGGAACTTAGATTATCACAATAAATTGGAGTAGCAGACTCAAGAGGTAGTCCCAAGTCATAAAGAAACCACCATAACCAAAGTAATTTAGTTGTAGGATCATCAAGAGAATGATATTAAACTTTAGTACTAGATCGAGCATTTCTTGTATTTAAATGATTTAATTTGAGGAAATATAATTGAAGCACTTTATTACAACTTTTGGAGCTTAAAAAGATAACATGTGTAAAGTATTACATATGCTTCAAAAATTGAAAAAAAATATATATAAATAAAGGGTTCCACGTGATGCAGAGACTAGTATGTCGTGGTGTGAAAGTTTTGTATGCCACAGCTCAATGCAATAGAAGAGATATCAATACGTCCCAAAAATGATGCTGGCTACAAATGAGAAAGCTTTATGTTGTGGTACGAATATAGTGGATCATGCCCAAACCATGTGCAACCTGTGTATGTTGCAAGGCCTATCTAAAAATTCCACATTTCTCACCTTTCCTTACCCTATAAATAGGATCCTATTTTTATTGTAAAAAAATATCCTTTAATCCTTATTCCTTCATTCTTTACATTTCTTTGTTTTTCATAAGCTTTCTTAAGCTTTTCTTTTATTAGTTTAATGTTCTTCTCTCATTTGAATGTTGAACAAATCTTGTTTATGTAATAGTTTCTAGTTTCTAGTTTCAATTCAATAAATAGTAATTCTATTTGAAGGTTTTCTAGAACAGGTGTAATTCTAAAGAATTATATTAAGGTATATTTAAATGTATTTTTTTAGATTATCTCTAAGTGTTGTTTTACATGCTGTATGTTTAATTTATTGATCATTTATTAAAATTTGCCTGTTTGACTATAAATATTATGGGATATTAGTATTTTTAGTTTGAATTCAATAAATAACATATTAATTCTGTTTTGAGGTTTTTTAGAAAAAAAAAGCTATTCTAAAGAATTCCGTTGAGGTATATTTAAATGTATTTCTCTTTAGATAATCTCTAAGCATTGTTTTACATGCTGTATATTGAATTTATTGATAATGTATTAAAATATGCATGTCTGCCTATAGATAATATGAGATATTAGTAACTAATTTATTGCTGCATCGTTTAATGAATTGACACAAGAAACTATTACATAAACTAAATTTGTTCAACTCTCAAATGGGAGAAGAACTTTAAACAAATAAAAGAAAAACTTAATAAAAACTAAGAAATGCAAAGAATAAAAGATAAGGGATTAAGGGATATTTTTTTACAATATAAATAGGGTCCTATGAGGAAAGGAGAGATATATGGAATTTTAAGAGTGGTGTCATGGCATACATTTGTTCCATGCCACGACAATATAGGTTATACACGGGTTGGTAATGATCCATTATATTCATGCCAAGGCATACAAACTTTTCATGCCATGACTTGCATAATTTTTGGGACATATTGATGTCACTCATAATTCCTCACATCGTGGCATACAAAACATTAATGCCATGACATACTCGTCTCTGCATAACTTGGAACCCTTTATTTGTATATCCTCTTTTCAATTCTTGAAACATGTGTAATTTTTTACATATGCTATATTTTTGAACTCTAATAATTGTAATGAAATGCTTTAAGTATATTTATTCAAGTTAAATCATTTAAGTACAAGAAATACTTGAAAAATAAAAAATACACCGTGATTCTAGAAAGATAGATTTACATAAAATGACAGTAATACTAAGCAAATATAAATCTATTTATTCATTAAACATGTATAAAAATCATGATATAATAAGTGTTTTAAGCACTTATCAAATCCTAAGTCAAGTATTGCTTTAGCAACCTTTCTATCCCTCATAGTGACGTTAATGATAAAACTTCCTGGCTCTTTCAACTTTATAGGTAGTTGATGTTGCTGCACAACATTAGAAACCTTTGATACTATAACTCTCTCATTAAGTTCATACGCCCTCTTTTTAGTGTTCAATTATTTGAAAAACTTAGCATAGGAAGGCATATTCTTGATCATTTTTAATAAATATCAATTTTTATTAAATTTAGAAAGCATATTAAAAAAGTTGGAAAATTGGTTATATTGCTTTGATTCTTTCAGTGGGTGCAAGAAAGGTACTTATGGCTAGCGTGGTTTTGATGTCTTTTCTATTTTTGAAATGTTAGCGAACTCTCCAATTTTTTAGTTAGAAGGTTTATCATTATTGGAACTTTTCTCTCCACTTTGAGAGACTATAATTTCACATTCTTTATTACCTACATTAGATGATAAATAATTGGAAAACTCAGGTAAAAGTTTTGTTAATGACCTACCATTTCGTAGGATTGTGACATCCTTTGTTTGTTCTACTTGACTAGGCATCTTTTACTTTTATTTATTTTGCATGTGTTTGGCTAGCTTCCCAAAATAGACTTCAATCCTTTTTATTGAAGCCTCTATGGTATTTAACCTCTGATTATTCATCATCTAGTTGTCTCTACTATTTTTTATAAAAGCATTTGAGCTATCTTCTAAGGTTAGCTTATAGGATTGATCTGGTGGGTAAGGTTGATTTATATATGACCTTTGTGTTTAGTTTTGGGTATATACAGGGTATTTGTTTTCCTTTCATGTAAGGTCAAGGTGATTAAAAGTGTTGGATTGATGCCTTTATATAAAATTGGCTTCCTTTAAGGTATCTACACTAGAATCACTTGCAATTAAACAATCAATAGCACTATGCCCAACTGTGACATAAGTTCTACATACCTCTTGATTTAACATTTGATTGTAATGATGAGTTGCACTTTCTTGGTTAATTCTATGAGTCTCAAGGCCATTTTGTTCATAAAGCCAACCTCATTTAATCATGCTCTTCTTTTTGTAGTACTCTTTGTTGGGAATTAGTACCCAACATCTCATATAGTGATGCATAAAATTGTTGTGTACAAATTTTGTATGATTTATAGCTCACAAGTGCACGAATAACTTAAAGAAAATGATAAGTATAATTCTCATGTCGATCTAAATAGGAATCATATGGTTTTTAAATTATTCAAAAAATTCTTAAAAACAAAATTAAAAACCTAACCATTATATCACGATTGTTTTGATTAAGTGTCTAAACTACTAATGTAAAAATAAAGATAGATTCAATAAACATTTATCATGCAGTAGTTAAGTAGGTTATTAAAAATATGAATTAAGATTATTGATTCTTTTTTATATATACAAATAGAAGATGAATTAAGTTTGTCATTTGTTATTAATTAAAATTACTTACTTTCTTTGGTTAGGTCTAGTAGTTACTTTTAATTAAATTATGTATATTTTATAAGAGATTAATGAACCATTCAGTTGCCACCTTGGGTCAAATTAAAAATTTAAACTCCTATCAAATTATCCAAGTCAGGTTAATGATAAAAGTATCTCAGAACTAACTTTAAGATTTTAAAACTGTTATTAAAAAATTGTCTTCAATATATTTTTATATAGTAATTCCTATAAAAATCTTTGAAATAGAATTTTTACTCTAGCTATAAAATTGATATAAATCAAAGATTTAAAAGCACTACTCTAAATCTGATCCAGATAATTAAATCATAAATCTAACTCTCTTGTTTAAATATTGATAAAGAATTAAACTAAATTCATTTTATAAAAAATTTTACCTACACTAATATTTCACAAACGTAACAACATTATGAATATCACATACTATTCATAGCCAAACATGAATATTTTAATAAATGATTAATAAATTAAACATATAGCATGTAAAACAACATTTAGAGATTATTTGAAAAGAATACATTTAAATATACCTCAATAAAATTCTTTAAAATTGCTTTTGTTCTAGATTTGTTCAATTCTCAATTGAGAGAAGAACTTTAAACTAATAAAAGAGAAGCTTAAGAAACTAAAAAATATAAAAGGATTAAGAGATTATTGGATGATTTTTACAATAGAAATAAGGTACTCTTTGTAGGGTGAGTAAAGGAGAAAAATGTGAAAAAATTAGCTTGGCATTGCGGCATACACCTTTTCCATGCCACGAAATAAACAACTTGCATAGTTTTGGGCATAATCCACTATGCTCGCGCTGCAGCATATAATGTTTTTACGGCACGGACTGCATCATTTTTAGGACACATTTGGTTTTTTCCTTTTTCCTTGCAACACGGCTCGCAATATATTCATGCCATGACACACTTCAATTTGCATAACTTGGAATCCTTTTCCTTTGTATTTTCTCTTTCAAATTTTAAAGCATATGTAATGCTTTGCATATATTTTTCTTTTAGTCTCCTAAGTTGTAATGGAGTGCTTCAAGTAAATTTCTTGAAGTAGAATCTTTTTAAGTACAAGAAATACCTAAAAAAAAATGAAAAAATGTGTTTGTGATTTTGAAAAGATAGATTTGCATAAAATGATAGCAAAGCAAGGAAATGCAAATATATAAAATCATTTAACATACATAAAATCATGATATATTAAGTACTTTTGAGCATTTATCATAACTCATAACCAGTTTCTTGCTAGTGTCTTAGCAAGAATAGTGAAAAACTAAAAACTAAAAATAGAAATTAAACTATCCTAAATCATTTTCATAGATTGAGTCGATTGCATTTAGTGTATGTAATAAGTCTTTAAACCCCTAGGTTGCCCTAGTGGACAAGTTTAAGTCTCGTGAGAGTTTTCAGATATGATAACCACAAACATTAAAAGTAAAATAAAAATACAAACAATAACATAGAAAGTAATTTAAAAAAAAGAATAAGAAAAACAAAACTTCACATGCTTTGAAATTTCTTTCAAGTTATAATTAAAATTTGTAGTATAAGTCATTTCAATATTCTAAAGATTCATGATTTATTATAATAATTAGTTAAAAATCACTTTCATATTCAAATAAAAAATATATCAATATAAAAGTTACCCAATTTTAGTGTAAGGAATTTGATTTCGCTTCAACTCTAACCTCACAAGACGTACTCTTAATAACACTGATCCTATTGGCTCAAACACTCATTCCAAAATATATGCGAAAAAGTTTATGTATAAAAATAAACTAATAGTTTGCATTTGCATAAAGAATAAAAAGCTTAAAGTGGTGCACCATATTGAGATCATGAAAGGAATCAAATGAAAGAAGTTTATAAAGAAATCACATATTATTTTCATACCTCAATCAAATTCATCAAATAAAACTATTAAGTAATACCTTTTAAGATATTAAGAAAATAAAAATGATTTCTTGGGAAATTATTTCGTACATTTTTTTCTTTTTCATTTAGTTAATTCTCACGACTTTGAAGGATAATGAGTCATATTGTGTAGTTTATACTTCCATTTCTCTCCATTTTTATTTTTCTTTAGTATCTCTTTTTTCTTTAAATATATATATATTTTTTGGAGAAAGGATCTATGTATAGATTGTACATATATTTTATGATAGAATGAGTAGCAAATTTGTTACTTTTTATTTTTTGATTTAAGTAACTCCATAACTGTCTCTTTTTTCAGAAGTTATGCATGCATGAAAAAAGAGTATATAATTTAAATTTCTAAACTTATTTAATTTAAGCAATGAAAATAAATATATGATACTTTATTAAATGTAAAAATTCTAACATTTAATACAAAAATTTGTAGAGATCATCTAAGAAATAGAATTGATAAGAAGAGTGTTTAAAGATTAGAAAAATATTATTATTCAGAATGGGAAGATAATGACTATTAATATACTCTTATAAGAGTAGTCCTCACTATTTGATTTCTAAATGTAAATTTTTGATTTATTTCAATTCCAACATTTAGTTATGAAATACTAATTATGATAAAAACTAACTAATTATCAAATTAATCCATGAAATATTTTTGAAATTAATCTAACAATGTAAAGATTTAATCCTTTTATCAAAATTAAGTAAAAAGACATGATAATTTTGTAATAAATATTTAAAAATAAATCAAAAATTTCTCATTCAATAAAATTAAATAAAAGCACACAAAAACGTAAATATGTGAACATAAAAATTTCAATTCACAAAATTTTATAATAAAAATTTTGCTACCTTAGTCTAGAACTACATTAACCTCATTGTAATAATTATAAATTAAAGATAAAGAATAAAGAAAAAAAGTTACTCATTTGTTGAACATATTCAAGAGTTGATATGGAATTGTAGGTGCATTCATGAATCCAAATATATAAATAATAAAAAGATGTGTATTTCTTACAAATTCCAATAAACAGTTATAAAATTAACATTTCTAAATAATATTCACAAAAACAGGAAATAAAATGAAATAATTAACAAAAAAATAAAACAAATCACACAAAAAAAATAAAATGAAATACAAAATGAAATACAAAATAAATTAAATCAATAAATAAATAATGGGTTATCTCCTATCCAAGATTATTTTTATTGTCTTGAGTGAGACATTACTTAGGGGATTTCAATATTTTTTGTAAACTCAATATCCCCTCTTTATTGAGTTCTTATTGTTTTCTCACCTTATAGTTGTTCCTTGCCTTGCTTATACAAGTGCTTGGTTATCTGCTTCACTTGTATTTTCATCTTCTTAATGGAAATTTTTACATAGTCCAACCTTTAACTACCTTTTGACTGGTTATCTCTACTAACTTGAATGAATGAAATTCAAGTTGCCTTGTAGTAGGATTTGTTGGAAGGATTTATAGGCATTTATTAGTAGAATTGTTGGCCCAGTGGGTTCATGCATTGGGGGAAATGAAAGGTTGTTTTTCATCTAGGAAAAATTGGGATGATTCTTCCACAAAGGATTATAGCTATTAGTATTGGGGTCATACCTAGGTTTTAACGGGTATCCTCCCAGTACATTTAAATGCTTAGTTTTAGCTATAGATTTTATTTGATAGGGATAAGTATCTGTACCTTGTCCTAAATTACTAGACATAAAACATTATTCTTTATTTGGATGGCATGTGTAGTAAGAAGCACAATTTGCTTGGTTAGGTGAGCAAGCTACATTTGAACTTCAATACCAGAGTCAATTTCATGTTTAATATCTTTTGTTTGGAATTAACACCCAGCCTCTCAAAGAGATTAGAAGTCTCTAAGACTACTTTCTCTCCCATTACTACTTTCTCTAAGCATTATTAAAAGTGGAATGACACTGTTGTGTTAATACATCACAAAAAAATTGGTTTTGTAGTTGTAGTAGGTAGTTATGGTAGGGGCATTGAGTAAGAAAGAGTTGAACCTATCCCATGATTCATAGAAAGGTTCTCCTTCCATCTAAGAGAAAGGGAAAATCTTACCTCTCAACTCTGATGTCTTTTGATAGGAATAGAATCTTCCTATAAATTTGTTATAGAATTCCTCCTATGTCCTCAATAAGTACACCGGGGGGAATGTTTGGACTGTAGTATAAAAGTCCTTAATAAAAAACAAAGAGTCTTCATTAGGTACTCCATGAAAAGAAGGAAGCATGGAAAATGAATGTTCACAATTCATAGTTTCTAGTAGCCTCACCCATATAGATAGAGGCAATTACAATACCAATTATTGGCCTTGCAATTTCTTCATTGTTGTCTCTTTTCATGGTGGAATTTTCCCCATGTTTGATGGTTCAAGTAAAGGGTCAAGGTTAGGTTCATAAATTTGTTCTACAAAAGGTCGTGGGACGTCAAAGCCCAACTTTCTTCATTGTCTAGATGGTGTATAAATATTATTATTTAAAGGTGTGAGAGGGTACCCTAAGGACCTCATACATCGTATAAAAATATAATTTAATTTCACTTGAAAAGATTAAAAAAAACATATTTATAAAACAATACATGTTCATACATAGAGATATTAAACATGTAGTAAAGAATAATAAAATTATACACAAATTAGTAAAATAAATCATAAATGAAAATATTTATTACCCAAAAGTTTAAACAAAAATTAAAAGAAATAAAAGAATTTATAAAATAGAGAAAAGTAAAATTAAAATAAACAATAAAGAATTATATTTAAATTTAAAAAGAAAATTAAATAAAGTCTTAAAACAAAATTAATTTTTTTAATAAAATAAAATAATTTTTTTGAAAGAAATTAAATTTTTTTTTTATTTTTAATTTTTTTAATAAAAGAAAATTTCAAATTTCAAATATCTAAAATTAATTAATAACCTAGATATTTTAAAATTTTAACTAAAAATCACTATATTTTACAAAATAAAATGTTTATAAGATTTTGATAATAAAAATTTAAAAACGTTATTACTCCCTAATAACGGCGTTAAAAACTTGATCTATAAAATTGTTGCGTATAAATTTTGTATGATTTATAAAATAGCTTGTAAGTGTACAAATTACTTATAAAAAATAATAAGTATACGTTTAAGGTCGGTCTAAAGATAAATTATGTAGTTTTTAAATTATTTAACAACTTCTTGAAAACAAAATTAAAAGCCTAAACATCCTATCACAATTCTTTTTATTGAGTATTTAAACTAGACACATAAAAATAGAGATAGATTCAATAAAAATTTAAGCAATCAAACATTTATCATGCAATAGAGAATTTATGGGATATATTAGTTAATTAATCATGTTTGCTAGGTTATTAAAGATATGAGTTAAAATTATTGATTCTCTCTTGTACATATAAATACAAGATTAATTAAGTATACCATTTTTTATTAATTAAATTACTTACCACCTTTGGTAATTAGGTCTAGCATTTAATTTTAATTAAATTCTTCTTCTTTTCTAAGAGATTAATGAACCATTCAATTGATGTCTCTCGTTGATTCTAACAATTTCAACTCTTATGAAGATGTTTATGTTAGGTTAATGATTTAAGTATATGAAAACTTTCATATTTTAAAACTACGACTAGAATTATGTCATCAATATATATAGTAATTCGTGTAAAAATATTTGAAATAGAATTTTCACTCTAACTATACAGTTGATATCGATCAAAGATTTAAGAGCATTACTCTAAATCAAATACAGATAATTAAATCATAAATTTAACTCTCCTATTTATTATAAAAATACTATATCGATATAATTTGCTTTAATAAACTTTTGTTCAAATCTTGATGAAGAAATTAAACATAAATCATTTTATAAAAGTATTTTACCAACTTTAATATTTCACAAATGTAACAACATTACTAATATCCCACACTATTCATAGCCACACAACACTTAGTGATTATCTGAAAATAATACATTTAAATATACCTTAATAGAATTATTTTGAACTTCTTCTGTTCTGGAAAACCTTTAAACATATTTGTTGCACTATTTATTGAATTGAAAGTCAAACTATTACATAAACTAAATTTTTTCAACTCTCAATTGAGAGAAGAACTTTAAACTAATAAAATAAAAACTTAAGAAACTAAGAAGTATAAAAGGATTAAGAAATTATTGTATGATTTTTACAATAGAAATATGGTCCTATTTTTAGTGTAAGGAAAGGAGGAAAATGTGAAAAGATTAGCTTGGCATCACGGCATACACCTTTTCCATGCCGTAATATACACAACTTGTACATAGTTTTGGGCATGATCCACTATGCTCGTGCGGCGTGCACTAGATCATATCTAGGATATATTTGATTTTTTTCTTTTGCCTCTTAACAAGGTTCATAATATAGTCATGTCGTAACACACTTCAATATGCATCACTTGTCTTTGTATTTCCTTGTTCAAAATTTAAAACATATATAATGCTTTACATATATTTTCTTTTTAATCCTCTAAGTTGTAATGCAGTGCTTAAACTAATTTCTTCAAGTTGAATATTTTTAAAAACAAGAATTACTTGAAAAACAACAAAATATATCTATGATTTCAAAAAGATAGATTTGCGTAAAATGATAGTAAAACAAGAAAATAAAAATCTATACATCATTTAACATGCAAACAATATGATAGATCAAGTGCTTTTGATCACTTATCATAACTCTCAACTAGCTTCTTGCTAGTCCCTTAGCAAGAATGATGAAAAACTAAAAACAAAACTAGAAATTACTAATATCATATACTATTTATAGCCAGATATACATAGTTTAATAAATGTTCAATAAATTATATATATAGAGATTATTTGAAAATAATACATTTAAATATACCTAAACATAATTCTTTAGAATTTCTTTTGTTATGAAAAACCTACAAACAAAATTGTTGTACTATTTATTGAATTGAAACTAAAACCATTACATAAATTAGATTTGTTAAACTCTCAATTAAGAGAATAACTTTAAACTAATAAAAGAAAAGCTTAGAAAGCTTAATAAACTAAGAAATATAAAAGGATTAAGAGATTATTGGATTAAAATAATAAAAGACAAGCTTAGAAAGCTTAATAAACTAAGAAATATAAAAGGATTAAGAGATTATTGGATGATTTTTACAATAGAAATATGGTGTTATTTATAGGGTGAGGAAAGGAGAAAAATGTAAAAAAAAAAATAACTTGGCACCACAACATACAACTTTTCCACGCCACGACATATATTTCCTATACACGGTTTTAGTCACAATCCACTATACTCGCGCCGCTGCCCATAATGTTTTTATGCCACAGCCCACATCATATCTGGGACATATTTGAGTTTTCATTTATACCTCGAACTGCAGCTCACTTAAAACTCTTTTTATTTGTATTTCCTTTTTCAAATTATAAAACATTTGTAATGCTTTTCATATTTTAATTTTGAACTTATAAGTTGTAATAAATTACTTCAAGTTAAATATTTTTAAATACAAGAAATACCTAAAAAAACAAAATATACCTATGATTTAAAAAAGATAAATTTAAATAAAATGATAGTAAAATAAGCAAATACAAATCTATATAATTATTTAACATGCATAAAATCAAGACATATTAAGTGCTTTTTATCTCTTATGATATAACTAATAAGTTTCCTCTACTACCTTTTCTCATATAGCTTCTCCGACAACATTATCAACAATGTATTGAAATTGTTGTGTCAGTCCATCATAAAAGAACTGATTTTGTAGCTGCAATGAAGAGTTATGGTATGGGCATTGAATCAAAAAGAGCTTGAATTTTTCTTAAGATTCATAAAAAGGCTCTTCATTCATTTGAAAGAATGTTGCTATCGTTTTCTTTAAGTTGGTAATTTTTTGACGGGAATAGAACGTACCCATGAATTTGTCGTAGAGTGCTTCGTAAGTAGTTAATGAACTCGGATGCAGAGTCATGAAGCAAGACTTAACTTTATCCTTGAATATGTTAGGAAAAATCTTATCCTAAGCTTGTCTTCCTCAATTCTCTGCAATGGAAATGTTGGCATAACAACATTAAAATCTCTAATGAAATTTAAAGGGTCTTCATTAGGGATAGTGTGAAATAAAGGCAACAAGGTATAATGAATCTTTTTTAATTCATCAATCCTTGCAACCTCTTCTAGTTGTATACAACGGTAGTATTTCCAATGATTGGCCTTGAATACTCCATCGTTTTATACTTATCTCTAGTATCACCCGTGCCTACTTGCACTTGGGCTTGTTCTCTCTCCTCTTGAGTGTAAATATCTACTTCCTTTGAAAAGTGTTTTGATCCTATTAATGTTAACAATAAAAAGCAGGAGTTCTTTTCTCAAAGATCTCTTACTTTTTGTACATTAATAATATAAAACACAAATCAAAGTGTTATAGAATTTAATAATAAAATAAGTATTATCAGAATATTTAAAAAAAAAAGAAAAATAAACAACTACACACAAGTTAATTAGTAAAATAAAATAATTTAGTACACAAAATACTAAACGAAATAATTGACAAAACAAATAAAGTAAAATAAAATTTAAAATTAGAAATTGAAAGAGTCCAAGAACTAGTACACTATCAGGGTAAGGAGATACAAACACTTTAATGAATCAATCCCACAAAGAGAAAAGTGAATACTTAAATAGATAATGTAGCTGAAGCACAAATAATATATAATATCATATAGGATGAAAAGTTTTCACAATAGTTATTATATAATCAACAAAAAATAGGAAAATAATAATGCTTTCTAATTAGAGTTAAAGCTACAATATATACACACCTTAAGCTTAGATTGTACTAGCACAAAATGGATCATGCATAACAAGTGAGGTAACTAGAAAAAGCCACATATAGACCGTATCTTTATGGTAACATCCTTGGGTTGCTTAAGGCAACCACTCAGTGGAAAACAATTCATTAAATAATAAAATAGTTATAATTTTGAAAGAACTAAAACCACTATTCCCTCTTTCAACTGGGGTTTCTATCCGAAGTGCGTATTGTTGTTCTTGCTTACTACTTTTGCAATGACCTGGTTGGACTCATGAAATTGGCTCTCTTCTATAGCTAATACCGCTCATTGTCGTGTGATCAGTAGTCACCTATTAGTTTTATGAAATATATATGGAATGAGAAACCTTGAGGATCACTCACAATCTAAAGACATAAATGATACATTATTCTTCACAGATATCAAATTATGTACAAGAGACACACAATCAAACCCCATATTCGCACATACTATGATTTGATAACTTAACTCACTAAACGACCCACACTCAAATGTAAGCTCTACAAAACAATTTAAGAAATAGATATAAATCTCAATATGAGTTTTGACATAGTTTATATACTAGAAACGTGGGTAAATAAAAGAGAAAAATAGGGGAGTATTTATAGAACATCGTCGACCATCTTGCCAATAGTGATGGGGATGGTGGTGGCGAGGGTAGTGGTGAGGGTGGAAACGGGGTGCCAAAAAAATATTATTTCATTTCCAGAAATGCTAAGTAAAATCTACAAATAGTGAGCCCCAAAACAAACCAAAATCCACCACTCCACTCTCGAACTAATATGTAAACTAAAACAGCCAATTTCATAGTGTGTGAAGAACATACTTTCAATTGTAGTGTTTCTAACTATATGTGTGTATTAATGATCCATAATTTTATATAGAGGAAGGCAAAACATTGAGTAAAAAAAGGAAATAGACACCTTTTTTGTACACGGGAAGCTAACACACAAAAATTGATTGCAATAGGACTTACATTCTCCCCCTTTTACCTTTATGTGTCAAAACAATACACAACTAAATATATACTCACATATGTCATGATATGATCACTAAGATACATAAAAAAATTTATTCCAATGAACAAAACATCAATGCACATGCAACAACAAAAGACACACATAAACTAAGTGCATCCATCTTATGTGCTCCATCCATCTTCACATAACAACTCATCGACTATATCATACTGAAACATGAGGGTCTCAACACCACTACACACAACACATATGAAACTCAATGAAATCTACACTTATAACCTACACATATGAAATAAACACTTACCCTATGAATGTATCATGCAAAAATTTCATGTATTCTAACTATATACTATCATGTTACCCCTACATAGATACACATCCATAGACAGAAGCACATGAAAAGTACACAACTCTTCCTGAATGCATGCAACACTACTCCTTGAATACATGCAAGTTAAGAAACAATATGTAGCGCAATCCTACCATAACCACCCATGAAACACACAGTATGCTAACAAACCCTTAGTTATACATGAAAAATTCTACCTTTTTTTGACACAAATAGTCGAATGAATACCCTTATAAAAGGTAGTAAAGGCTACAATTATGAAACAATCCTAACAAACATGTAACACTATAGATAGGTTTAAAGTATATAACAAACCAAAATAAACCATAGTAGAGATGAAATAACAACATCAAACTCATATTCATTAAACAAACAATGTTTTACAAAAAAATAGTTCAAAAATAAACTAAAACAACAAGAAATAAACCAAAACACAAAGACATAAATTGAGTTCAATAATAACCATCTCCTTATACAACATAAACATCCCTATGAAATTCTTCCAAGAAGATTGTCCAACATTAGAAGGGGTAGAAGGTAGTGCATTAGTTTGTCAATTGCGAATATTATTTGCAAACTATTCTAAGGAATGGTTGGTCTCAAATGGAACATTGAAATCATCTCCACAGTACACAGTAAAAACATTGAACATTTATCTAAGGGAATATACAACAAAGTGAGGAGGCCTAGTTGGGATAGGACAAGGTTTGACTCAGTTAGAAGAATAAGATAAACCATGAAAATGACATCTAATAGGATGATAAGAAGTCGCAACACCCTAAGTTAAAGCTTAAAAATGATGTATATTCATGATGTTTTGGTTAAAAACCTGCAACTTTTGCAAAACATTTCTCAAAAGAGTAGAAGATTCTTCATTGAGATGGATAGAGGTAGATGGAGTAGAAGAAACAAGAATGGATACATAATATGTGGGCTAAGCTATGTTCATAGAAGAAGAGAAAGAAGGGGTAACAGATGAATATCGAGACCTAACACTAGTAGACATAATAGTATGAGAGAGAACATACCTGCTCAAACAATCATAATAAATGTTATGAAAAATAGTAGAACCCTACCCATAAGTGAAAGAGGAATATTGGAGTGTAGAAGAGGTAGATAAACAACTAGTATAAGCACGATGAAGGACAATATAAAACTCCCCAATCGACATGAATTGTGTTCAATGGTTACGTTAGTTTACTTTTCAAAAACAAGTAATATAGTGACAAGAAAATATTGTTCCCATGGAAATTATGTTATTAGAAACTAAATTTAAGACTAAAAAATAAAGATCAATTTTTTTGTGTTTTTAGAAAGCAAAATTAAAAGAACTAAAAATAAATAGCAATAATTAATTAACTCAAAGTTAGTAGCTAAGAAGATATACAAGAATATATCTAGGAATACTTAATCCTCCAATTTTCTAAATATGTGAATCACTAAAATCTCCCTAATATAATTACCAATCAATTACATGATCAATTGAATCTAACCTAATATGTATTCCCCTTGCAATTAACTATACATCATAGAATAATTAACATAATCAAATTATCATGTCAATTAAATTACAAACTACTCATTAAGTTCATCAATTATAGATCACAAATATAAGAATCATACATCTTTGCCTAGAAACTACGCATGTTATTTAATCAAGAACAACAATTAAATAATTCTCTCCATAGATGAATTATTGGCCAAACAATTAATAACATAAAAACCATATTAAATAATATATTGAAATTGAAATCATAATTAGAGTAAAAATATTAAATCATCACATGTAGAAAATTGGGTTCATAAGATCCGTAGATTAATAAGTTAGCTAGACATAATTGTATACATAAAGCTCAGATTTTTCACAAAGAAAGAAATGAAAATTGAAAAAAAGGAGAAGAAGAATAAATACAATCAGTCTCTTAAATTGTAGCATCAATCTCCACTAAAATTGATAAAAAAATGTATATTTGGCTAGTAGGATTTTTGGTAAAATTAGAGGGTTAAATTGGGCTCAGATGGAATCTAGACTATCATAACAAATTTAGATCAAGGGCTGAGAATAAAAAAGGAAAATTAAACAGTGCTGGCCAATAGGAACGTGATATGTGAGGGAGAAACATAGGAATAATCAGTGTATGACTCGTGGTAGGGTGGACTAATCATGGTTAAAATGTGTTAAGTTAGCAACACATGGTATACTACAATATTCTAGTTCGAATTGCATAGGATCCACATGTCCTGTTCTGATTGGTCCTACGTTAAAAAATTCATACAAATCCATAAAAATCCATAATAATTTTAAAAAAATTCAAAAATAAAAAAAACATATTTTCGCCTCTTCATGCTAGAAAGTTCATATTTTAATATTTTTAACCATAAAAGTACTACTTACTTAATAAAATGAACAAATATTACTTATAATATTGCATTGATAACTCTATTTTTATAGAGTTATCACACCACAAACTTAACTTTTTTCTTGCCTTCAAGTAAAGCCAAGTCTAGCTGGAATAAATGACAATGGTAGTATATTCATAAATATATATTAATTAATGCATACATATTTAGCGAAAACTATCCTCGTCAAAAGTTGTAAAATTCTATGACAAGGAGGTTTACATATTTATAAATTAACTTCTATCAATAAAAAGATATGTAAGGTTTTTGGCAATCAATTCATGTGTGTGTATTGCACATGATATCATCTAATGCACTCATGAAATTAACCTATATAAGCATGCTAATAAATTCAATCTTAGAACAAGTCTCACGAATCTATTTTTTACATCCCTCTCCATTTATACACTACTACAAAACTGGGTTTTAAAGTCGATTTTTAACCGACTTTAGATGGTAAGACTTAAAATTTAAATTCGGTTCAAGCGTTAAACCTACGTTAAATTCTTTTTATTTTACATATTTTACTCATGTTATACTATACTAAAAACCTATATTCGATCACATAATAGCAGAAAAAACCAAAATCTGTTTAACAAAGTTTAAATAATACAAATAATTGAAAAATTAAATATAATTAATTACTTGAGAATTAAATTTATTACACAAAAATAATTTATAATATATATATATATATTTAACTTAAATTACAAATAAAATAATGTCTCTTTTATCATGGATTTTGTGATATTTTCATTTTATTTTAAGGAGAGGAAGCTTGGTTTGCTTAGAATCAACAGCATAGTAACTAGGAAACTAGGCAAGAAAGATGAGATGGAGTTTGAAAAAAAAAATAGCTGGTTCATATAACAATTTATTCCCCTAAATATATGAGCACATAAACATTCATCAAACAAACATCCTAAACTTCAAAGACACAAGAATAGAGAAATTAAAACATTATAAAAATTAACATGTTTTTGTCCTATGTTATTCAAGATCATCATATTCTTCTCTTGATTCTTCTTATGATGTTATAATTTGAACCATGTGTTTTTTCCATCTCATAAATCATCAAAAATTTGCGTACCCGACTTGTTCCAACCAAAGAACTATATGTAATTAAATTCAAAATAAGAATGTAATATCATGAATTCACCAAAAATAACTTATATATGTTAAAAGTATAGTAAAAGAGACTACCACATCGACACTAGAGTGATATAATAATAACCCCCATAACCCGTCTTGTTCCAACTAAAGAACTATATGTAATCAAATTCAAAATAAGAATGCAATATCATTAATTCACAAAAAATAACTTATATATGTTAAAAGATTAGTAAAAGAGATTACCACATCCACACCAGAGTGATATAATAATAAACCCTATAGCCCGCCTTATTCCAACCAAAGAACTATATCTAATTAAATTTAAAATAAGATTGTAATATCATGAATTCATAAAAAGTAACTTATATATGTTAAAAGATTAGTAAAAGAGATTACCACATTGGCATCGAAGTGATATATAATAATAACCATATCTCTTCAAAATCATATTAGCATTGTATTAATATAGAATGGAGCTGATATTTTTAATGCTATAATGAGCTCTAAATATGCAGTCAAGTGTAACTCTGATTTGTTACTTGGGTTAGTTTTTCATATTTTGGCCTTTTCAACTTCCTTAACCTGAGTCCAATCATATATATTGATTGGTATACTTGGCTTCACAAGTCTACCAATAGAGGATTTCAATTGTTGGGCATTTTCCCCTATTGGATTACCAGTAGCATCAAATAGAACCGATACCCTATCATCTGGGTTAAGTGGAGCATCATGTATATTCCCTTAACCTCTTCTTTTCAAATGCCTCAATGGATCATTTGGATCTAAAAGCTTTGGTACCATAGGATCCATGAAATATCTATAAAAAAGGATGAATATAAACTAATTGACAAGTCCATACATATAAACATCCAAGAGTTATTAGAATAATATAGAACATACATTATGTTTAATTAGGTTGTTGATCGTATACATATATTCTTTCACAATCACTTCAAGTCCATATTGAAGAATCGTCGTCATCAACTAGATCATTACATGCATTAGACAATTTGTTTGAGAAATGACTAATATTGGATAATGTATGAAGCATAGGGCCATCATCTTCTAAAGCCTCACAATGGTAGAACTACAATACTTCAAATCATAGATATTTTAATGTGCATCATATTGTTGAACCATGTGTTTCCCATTTCATATTAATATAAATAAATAAATTAAACACCAACCTCAAATCACAGTCATAAATATATATATATATAAATTTATTTTATTATGAAATACTTATACAAAACCTACATAATAAAAATAATAACATAAATAATACAAAATTTATACACATAATATACAAAAAATAATGAAAAGTGAATAATAAGTGGGTAGGATTAATAAAAATACTTACAAGAGTAAATGAAGTGACAAAATGAAGGAAACGAAGAAAAACAAGGGTGTTTTGTAAATGAGGAAATGGGTATAATTTTTTTGAGTATTTTGCTAAAAAAAATAGAGGATTTAGAAGATAATTTGGAGAGGAAGAAAACCCAATAAATGGTGCTAGAATTGGTAGTCGTAGGTGGTTGGAAAATGAGAAAGAGTGGAGGAGGTGAAGCTTGGTTTTGGGTTTTTAGGTGTTGTTTATATTATTGTTTCATTAAAAATGTTGTGTCTGATGGGAAAGAAAGAAGAGAAAATAAAAAATTCACGTGTGTTGCGTCATCTCTACGTATCAACCAATGCTATATACTATATGTAGTGTCGGTTTAACAAGTCAACCGATGCTAATTTTAAGTCAAACTTTCATCAAACTGACTTTAAATATTGACTTAAATGTCACATTTTGTAGTAGTGATATAAATATGTATTTATCTAAATATTAATAAGGGATTTACATGCTTGTAATGTGAGGCTTAGGTAGGGGTCAATAAATGAAGACATTTAGGATCTTTCCACAGCTTAACTTTCTTTTTATTCATTATGCACTTTTTAACTACAATTACAATTTTACTTGATATTTTAGTGCACCATATCTTATCATTTTCCTATTTTCAATTTTTTATAGGGATAATTGTGTTGTGATATTTTTATAGGGTGTATTACATTTCCCCTTACTCTATATCATAACACACAATTGCATTTTTTTTCTTTTCATACAAACTAAAGGTATAAGGATAAATGTTATGCTTATTGGTTAGGTTTAAAAGATGGCTTAAAGATATGAAAGGTTCTTAATTAGGCTTAAATGGGTAACTAATGATATTAACAATGGTTAGCTTGAAAGACTCAATTGATCCAAATAAGACCTAAATCATTTCTTATGCTAAATACTATTTAGGATTTTCCTCAAGGGATGATTAAATAGATTTTAAAACATGGTAGATATCATCAACTTATATAACTCACCACAAATTTTCTCTCAATAAGAACACCAAAATCAATCATGAATATGTGCATAAAATTTTGAATCAATCAAATCAAAGCTGACAAGCATATCACATGATTACTATAAGTATCTTAACAAACAGGTTACATTCCTTATCCTAGTCATGAAAACCAATTTTTTTCATTGTGTTCATACATTTCATATCAAGCATCCATGCATTTGGTTTCCATGTATTTATCAATTTCTACCCAAATCGTGATTAAAATCTTACTAAAAATAAAATAAACAAATATCCTAAAAATTGCATATGCATACTAACTATTAATGTACAGAATGAGTTCCCTCCCCGAAACTTAAATTGCACATTGTCCCCAACGTGCACATACAAATATGAAAGAGTAAAAGGAAAGAAAAATCCCTTAGTCTTAGAATACCATACCTATCATTGAAATGCTTAATCTTCTTACACAATTGCTCTCCACATTTATTCACCTACAAAAAATAAATAAAAATATAAGTAAAATAACATTTGATTTCCTCCTAACCAGTGTCCTCCTTGACTAGATGAGCATATCAACTTCTAGGGTGCATCCCTTTGTGTCCATTTGCTATTGAGTTTTCCCGAAAGCAACATAAGTCTTGAAAAGTTCTATAATACTTTATATCCTAATTCAATAAAATAGCTCTCCATTCTCTTATCACGCTATATTTTTGTTTTCTTTTTGTACATTTTGGCATTCTTATAAGCACCCCACTGTAGCTCATCTAATTTATGTATTTGTAGTATCGTTTTCACTTCTCTATTGAACTTTTACACTTGCCCACTTGATTGGGAATGGTAGGGTAAAGGTGTGAGTTCTAACATTGGTGGCTCTTTAATAGATTGTTTGAGCTTGGATCCTATCTCAAAACTCTCTACAACAACATTAGGTCTACACATGAGAGGTGTAGCCTCCAATAGTTCAAACAATCAATAATATCAATCATAAAGTTTATATTTTCAAAATAAAATAGATAGAATTGTTTCTTGATGAGTTTACTTCATTTTTCAAGGCATCATGTGTAATATTCTTAAGTGTGGGAAACTCAACAGTGTTTTTTAAGTTATCATTATGATCAGTGACATCTATCCTAAAGTATTCATCAAAATTATCAATATTAGGTATCTCGTATGCTGTAAAAAGTTTAAATGTTACTTGAACATCAATGTGTACTCTTCCAGTTGCTAAGAATGGATGAGCATGCATTATAGGAATGTTATGGTCCTATTCCATGTATATTATAATGAAATTCGCCAAAAAGATGAACTCATCTACTTTTACTAGCACATCTTCTACTGTACCCTAGGGTTTCTTAATTGATCTTTCTGCCATTTGTAATGTTACTAAAATAGGTTTGGCTTTACCAACCCCTAATCTATTGAAGACCAATAATGACATAAGGTTAATGCTTGAACCTAAGTCACATGGTGCTTTATCAAAATTCATGTTCCCAATTGTGCAAAGAATGTTAAAGCTACCTAGATCTTTCATTTTTTGGGGTAGGTTTCTAGCAAGGATGGCACTACAATCTTCAATCAAGGTTATTGCTTCATTATCTCCGAGCCTTATTTTCTTAGATAGGATATCCTTCAGAAATTTGGCAAAAAATGCAAAATTTCAAGTGCATCTGTAATGATATATTTATGTGAAAATTCTTGAAGACATCCTAAAATTTTGAAAACTACTTATCTAGCTTTTGCTTTTGCAGTCTTTGAGGGAATGGAATAGTGGGTTTGTAGAGGTTGCTCTTTTTTTTAGCTAAATTATTTCCTTTATAGTGCTCTATTTATCTACTTCTTCATCCTCATCCTTTTGAGTCTCAGGTTCCTCCTCTAGAGTTTTACCACTCCTCAAGGATATGGTGTTACAATGCTCCGTACCACTTTTCTTGGGTTTATAACTATGTCATTTGGAAGGTTACCTTGAGGCCTTCAACTTATGGCTTGGGCAAGTTGCCCTATTTGGGTTTCTAAATTTCTAACTGAAGCTTCTTGAATGGATACTTTTGTATTTATAGAATGAATTAAGTCTTTCATGATCCCCATTAAATCATTTGTATTGTCCTCAGTAGGTGGATTTTTCTCTTGGGTATGTGATTGTTGAAAACTAGGTGGTGGAAATGATTGACGGTTGAACTGATTACCCCTTTGATTGTTGTTATTACTCCAAGGGAAATTTGGATTTTATCTCCATCCTAGGTTATATATGTTCGACTGTGGATTAAAATTCACATTACCTATATAGCATGCTTATCCATGATTATTTGGAAAATTATCAAATAAATGAGCTCCACTATAAAAGACACAAGACACTCCAGAGTCTTAGACCTTGTTCATACCCACTGGTGACTTTTGAGCCTTCAAAAGATTCACCAAAGATGACACTTAAGTTGCAAGTTCCATGATATCATTTGTCTCATTCACTCTAGCTACTCTTCTTATGGCTACCATGTACATTGGCCATTGATAATTATTGGTAGCCATTTTCTTGAGTAAATCATAAGCTTGATTGTAAGATTTGGCTAACAAAGCTCCATTAGCGGATGCATCAATAATGGTTCTTGTCTGTGCATTAAGACCATTGTATAAAGGGTCCATTTGAATCCAATGAGGGATACCATGGTAAGGACACATCTTTAGAAATTCTTTGAATCTTTCCTATACTTCATATAAATATCCCTTCAATTTGTTGGTTAGAGGTAATATAATTCCTAAGCTTGGCATTCTTTGTTGGTGGGAAGTACTTCATCAAGAATTTCTCTACCAAATCATTCCAAATTGTAATGGAATTAGGCAATAAAGACTTTAGCCAAGCTTGATCACAATCTCATAAAGAGTAAGGAAATAATCTTAGCCTAAACACCTCCTTGGTCCCACCATTGAATTTGAAAGAATCTCCAACTTTGATAAACAATATGAGATGTAAATAAGGATCCTCTATTGGTAATCTTTGAAACATTATTGGCTTTAATTCAAACTGATTAGCTTAAATGTTTGACCTTATAATACTTGGATTCATTCATTCCAACATAGGTAATGCATATTCACTCGTACCATTGTTTCTATCATCCATTAACGATATTTGGTTGTTCAAATTTAGATCATTATTATTTATTTCTAATGGATTAGACATTCCTTCCACTTGGGTGAATTTTTTTTTCCTTATTGATCTCTAAGTACGCTTGATTTTAGGATCTAAAGGTAAAATTTCTCTCTTATGGACTCTACTAATGTAATAGAACCAAATATGTTTCTAACAACACTAAATGAGATGTCAAAATTAAAAATAAATAAAAATTAAAAATATATAACTAAATAAATAAATTAAAATTGAAATTATGAAATATAAATAAAGAAAAATAACTAAAATAAAATAAACTAAAAAATAATTTCTAATGTTTATAATCCCCTAAACGGTGCCAAAAACTTGATTGACAAAATTGTGAGCAATGGGTAAGCAACTATACATATTGCACACAAGTAATATAATGACAAGAAAATATTATTCTCATGGAGATTATGTTATTACAAACTAATTTTAAGAGAAACATAAAGATCATTTTTTTTGTGTTTTGAGAAAGCAAAATTAAAAGAATTAAAAATAAATAGCAGTAATTAATTTACTCAAAATCAATAGCAAAGAAGATATATGAGAAAATATCTAGGAATAGTACTTAATCACCCAATTTTTTAAATGAGTAAACTACACACAATATAGTAATTAACATAATCATACTCTCATGTCAATTAAATTGCATACTAATCATTAAATTCATCAATTATAGATGATGTACGTAAGAATCATATATCTATATTTACAAAATGTGCATGTTATTTAATCAGAAAAAATTAAATAATTATATCATATCTATTTGATTGCCTTTATAAATGAATTGTTGGCCAAAAAATGAATAATATAAAAATCAGATTAAATAATATAATAAATTAAAATCATAATTGAGGTAAATATATTAGATCATCACATATAGAAAATTAGGTTCATAATACCTATAGATTAATAAATTAGATATATGTAATTATATTCACAAAGCTCAGATTTTTCATAAAGAAAGACACGAAAATTGATAAAGAAATGAGAAAAAGATAGAAAATAATTGATTTCTAGAATTGTAGTGTCAATTTTCTTTTGAATCTCCACCAAAATTATATATCCTTTAAAACTTTTTTATGTCTTTTCTCTCTTCTTAGCACCAAAAATTGATAAAAAAAATTATAAATTCAATTAGTAGGATTTTTGGTGTAATTAGAGGATTAAATTAGGCTCAGATGGAATCTAGACTGTCAGATCAGCTTTAGATCAAGGGTTGAGATAGAGAAAAATAAAAATTAAATGGGTATGGTCAATTCGATCACGACACATGATGGGAGAGAAACACAAGAAAAATCGGCACATACTGCATGGGGAGGCAGATTGGGCAATGCTTACTAGCTAGTGACGTATGACATGTTGTGATTCACTGATCCAAATTGCATGGCATCCATATGTCTTGGTCTGATTGGTCCTGCATTAAAAAAATAAAAAAAGACATAAAAATTCCAAAACATTTCTGCAAAATATATTTTCACCCCTTTCACTAGAAAGTTAATATTTTAATATTTTTAAACCTAAAAAAATACTAGTTATGGAATAAAATGAATAAATATTAAGTAAAAAAGTTCATTAATAACTATACATTTATAGAATTATCACTCCTTAACAAACTTGTCAATATAAGAATAATTAAATGAGCAAAGAGAAAGCCAAGAAAAATAAGAAAACCTTTCTTCAATTTCAAGAAAGTCATGGATATTGACAAGATGCTCTACAAGAATTGGCATATAGCTAGGTGGATTGATAAGCTTAGGCTACTTTGACTTCTTAATACTTTTGAAATGCTTTGGGGATATATTTGGTAAATATTATAAGGTAGTATATTATGGTAAAGAAATAAGAGAAGGAAGCTATTTTGAGGTATGAAGAAAGTAGGCATTAGGGTCTTTCATATATAGATGTAGGAGTACCTCGCATCATACCTCGCCAACCCCATTGTTAGAGTGATTAATGAGCCATTTGGAAAGGTTTTTGGCGAACTAAATGGCGAGCTTCTAGGTGAGGTGGAAATTTTGGTACCAAATAATTTAGAAAAATTAATCACTAGACTCACCATAAATATCCACATGGCAATCCATCCAGAATGCAATCATGTAAGGGTATGGCTAAATTTTAATGACATGCATTATGTGTGGTATGCAAAACCTTTTTACTCAATATGCCAATAAGATATGTGTATACAAACCAAGAACATATAAATATAGACTGAAGCAAGGCCAAGCTTCATATATTCACATTTATCCTCTTTCTTCACTAATGTAGGTGCCAACCTAGAAGAAATTAAAATGTCTTTCAAATCTTGTAATGATAGAGTGAGGTTTGGGTAGATGAGAAGAGACATTTAAGCTTAAGCATACCTTTAGATCACCAAAAACATACACTTAAAGTAATGAGCTCATAACCATAAGTGGTAAACCTTTAAACATAAGCCCTTTTACTTCATAATTTTTCAAACACTAATTCCCTTCTTTTTCTTCCCTTTTTCTCCTTTTTAAAATTTTTAAACAAGTGGCTAAAATAGAAATTCTCAAACCATATACGCTCAACAAATATCATAATTGAAACTCAACTAAGAGTGTGTAATGTAAGTGAGATTTATCATTTGAGCTAAGCCACATACATTCTCAAACCATATAAGCTCAACAAATGCCATAATTGAAACTCAACTAAGAGTGTGTAATGTAGGTGAGATTTATCATTTGAGCTAAACCAGTATATGTGCAAAGAAATAAAGAGATAACACAATTTCTCAAAAGGGGAAACTAAGGACAAGTGAACAATGGTGGCTTGAAAAGTTCAAACAATCCAAAGAAGGTCTAAATCATTTTTCTATGTAAGAAGCACTTAGGATTTTGCCTCAAGCAATACTAAAGTGGATTCTATTACTTGTTAGAGACATAAAAATCATCTAAGTAAAAAATCCACATAAACTTCTTAAAATATCCATTCAAATTCATAGGGTTATGGCACGTATGTATGAAAAAGTTCTTTTCAAAAATAACATAAGAATTTATCCATACAAATGCTCAAGGAATGAATATGTTAAAATAGATAAACTTCAATTCAATTCAAATGTATCACAACCATAAAAAACATTAGTATGGGAGATAAAGATAGCTAGACAAAGAAACTTGCAAGACAGTCATGGGAAGAGTGAAAAAAGGAGAAAAATAGTGCCAATACAATAAGCACAATATTTTTTTATTTTCATTAATGTAGTAATGGGAGATAAAACAGGTAGAAAAACAACAAAATAAGCCACACAAAGACTCATAAGGGAAAAAATAAATGAACAGTTCAATCCCATATAGATCACTCAAAAATGGTGATAAAAAAACATCCCTCCGTTTAAAGTATTTGTGAGGGCAAGTGATTCAGGAAATATTCTTTATGTCATGTGAGCATGCAAAGTATATGGTAATTGAGGTTTATTTTGTTTATCATTTCTATAAAATTTTGTAGAGTTATCCATATAAATAAGGTCATACGAAGGTTGACTTATTACTTTGTGTATTGTGTCGAATAATACAACATGCTTAGATATGTTTGGATAAGCAACAATAGCTACACATTGTCATAGGAGATGAGGGTGAACAAGGTGGAAAATTCCAAGTTCTGCTTCTCATATATCTAGGACACTACCTACCAAGGTGGCCAAAAAATCCACATGAGAAGTAATACGTGAAGGAGAAGAGAAAGAATCACTCATATTGACTTTCACATGAGGATTAGTAGTCAATTTCCTATAGTATGGTCTCAAGTGTCCAAGTTTACCATAATATATACAAGTATGAATGATAGTAGATAAAGGCAAGAGACCATCACTACAATGAGGAAAAGTGTTAGGCATTGGTAAATTATTCAACTTGCTAGAGGAATATGTCTATGAAGAGACAAAAGAATAACTCTTGGGTTAGTGTTAGTAGACTTCAACTTTGGATTTTGATCAGAAGCTTTGATAAACTTAGAAGAAGAAACTTTAGATGTTGAAACCCTTTCACTATAACCAATGCCATGTTTACCCCTAAATGTCTTTGTGTTAATAAGGATTTCATTTAAGTTCTTTGAGCAAGTTATCATTTTGTTCAAGATAGAGTAAGCATGTTCATTCTCACTAATACTGAGATTTTTCTTTAAGGATTTTCTTTTTCCCGAAGAAATGATTCAAGATAAGCTGCAAAATTGTTTAGAATCCCAACTTTCCCATTTAGTTTTTCAATCTAACATCCTTTTTAGTAAGTGAGTAAGCTAGATATTCCTTTACACTCATAAGAACTCTAATATATTTCCTCCATCTTTCAATCTAACAAACAACTATGTAACATTTCCCAAGTTGGAAACATTTATTCGTTACTCAAGCTTATTTGATTTTTCATGATTTGCATGAAATTTCTTAAACAAATTCGAGTATCTCTTTTGAATGACCTCACATTTTTTTGTGAGGTCAAGTCCTTGACCATCAACAAGGGAATATTTCCCTCAAGATTTTTCTTCAATATACATATCTTGCTTTCTTTTTCATAAAGGCTTTCCAATGCCTTTTTTTATCTTCTTCAAACTTGATATGCTATAACATGAGTGTATTGTAGGAGTCAAGCAATTTTTCTTACTCATCACCATCAGCATCTTTAGCTGTAACATCTTGAACATTTGAGGTAGAAATTGAAGGATGAGCAACACTACTAGAAGCCACGAAGGCCAAATATTTAGTGTCATCCTTATCATCACTACTGGTATTGTCTGAAATAGAAAGCTCATCTTTCATAGCATGCTTTTTCGTGAAATTTTGTTTTTGAAAAAACTTGATAGCAATGTGTCCAGCCTTTCTACATTTGAGGCATCTGATTTTGATTAAGTGGTCTTTGCAAGACTTCTTAAATTCATTATCTAAGTCTTCATCTACTTTTGTAGATTTGGCGGCTTTGGAATTTGAAATATCTCTTCCAATACTCCTAGATGAGGGTTCCTTCTTTCTAAATATGGTGAATCTCTAGGAAAGGAAAAAAATTTCCTCCTCATCGGGATCAGAGTCATCATTTCCACCAATTATGGCACAAACATATTTGCTTGGTTCACTTCCCTTGGTTGTCTTAAGAGCCAAGCTTTTTCCCTTCTCAGAAATAATTTGTTCTTACCTTAGTAATAGGTGATGTAGTTTGAAGACTTGCAAGCCACCAATTAGCCTATTCATAGTGAGCTTATCGAGTTTGTACATTGACTAAAGTACAATAACTTTTCTAATGATAATCTTTTCAATCCATTTTTCTTCGATAATGGGTGAACCCAGGTTGCAAGAATAGTTAACAGTGTTTGAGAATTGTGCATAAAACTTATTAAAATTCTCATCTTCTTGCATTATACATAATTCAAAATCTCTATTTAACTTAAACATTTTAGACCTCTAAACGACAGATGTACCTTCATGAGGTTTTATAAGAATATCCCAAGCTTGTTTTGACATTGTATAACTTTGAATCCTTTTATACTCATCAGGCATCACAACCTTGATGATAGCATATAAACCTATACTATTCCATTTGAACTCCATAGATTTTTCCGTAGTCTATTCTATCATTGGTTTTGGAATGACAATATTATCGGGTAAGGTTTTGGTATGATAGATCTAGCCTTTCTCAATAAGCAACCACATGCAGTTTCCTTAGGAGCACATGAATGCCCTTATTTATGATTTCCAAAAGGTATAGTTAACCCATTGAATATGGAAGGTCTACGTACATTCCCTTCTTTGCTTGAATCCATTGGAGAGAAACAATGTGTCTGAAAAGCAAGTTAATAGAATCAACACCCAAAAAGGATGAACCCAATTCGATACTAATTGAAAGAGCCCAAGACTCGGTATACTACCAGGATAAGGAGATACAAACTCATTAACAACTCAACCCTAACTCATACAAATAGAAAAGTAAACATTTAAATAGATTATGCAGTAGAAGCATAAATAATATAATGTTAGATAGGCAAAAATCTTTTCACAACACATATTATATAATCAACAGAAAGTAGGAAACTAGTAAATGCTTTGTTATCAAAGTTTAAGCAATAGAATGTTGCAACATACACATCTTAAGCTTAGATTGTACCAGAAAAATAATAGATCATGCATAACAAGTGATGTAATGAAATAAACCCATATGCAGATCATATCTATGTGGTAACATCCTCGGATTGCTTAAGGTAACCATTTAGTAGTAAATAATATACTAAACAATAAAGCAGTTACAATTCTAAAAGAAATAAAACTACTGTTACCTCTATCAATTAGGACCTCTATCTGCATTGGATATTACCGCTCTTGATTATTGCTTCTACCACGACCTAGTTTGACTCACAAACTCAACTTTCCTCCATAACCAATACCACTCAATGTGGTGTGATCAGTAGCCATAGACTAGTATCATGAAATATATAAGGAATGAGAAACCTTAAGGATTACTCTCAATCTCAAAGCATAAAAGGACACATTATCCTTCATAGATATCAAATCGTGTACAGGAGACACACATTCAAACTACATATGCACACAAACTACGATTTGATATAAATTTCAATACTAGATATATTGGTAAATAAAAGAAAAAAATGGGGGTATTTATAGAACTTGATCAGTTATCTCGTCAGCCACCCTAACAACTACCTCGCTAAAAGTGATGACAAGGGTGGTGAAAGGTGCTAGAAAAAATGATATTTTTTGTTTCCAAAAATACCGAGTAAAATCCACAAATACCCGTACTCGAAATGAACCAAAATCCACCACTCTACTCCAGACCTAGCATGCAAACTAAACACAACCAACCCCATGGTATGTAAAACAATATACTTTCAATCATAGTGTTCCTAATTACATGTGTGTATGTATTATTGATACACAATAAATAAGCTTATAATGAGGAGGATATAACGCTTAGTAAAAAATTAAACAGACATAGTGTTTTGTACATAGAAAGCTATCTCATATAAACAGTGTACAACAAGAATTACATAAATTAGTTGGTACATAAAAAATAAAAACAATTATGTTCATAAGTAAATAAAAAAATCTTTTTATTTTTTTATAAATAAGAAAAGAAATTTAAAAATAAAATAAAATAAAAGAAAGTAAAAAGTATAATTTTTTTTTATTTTTTAAAGTCAACTAATAAATGAAAAATTAAATTTTTTAGAAATTTTTTTAAGTAAATAAAATCATAAATATTAACAACACAAATTTATTTTTAAGATTTTTGATAATAAAAAATTTAAAATGCTAATCCTCCCTGGTAATAATGTCAATAACTTGATACAAAAAAAATTGTATTTGATAAATGGCTTAGAAGTACATGAATCACTTTATAAGAAATGATAAGTATACTTCCAAAGTCAGTATAAAAAAGAACTATATGATTTTTAAATAATTCAATAAAATTGTTAAAAACTAAAATAAATCTAACATCGTGTGACACTTGCTTTGGTTTTAAAATCTTATTTTAATGCATAAAATTAAAGATAGATTTGATTCAACAAATAGTAGATAGATAAAATTTTAATCATTCAATGGAGAATTTATGAGATAGATTAGTTAGTTAATTATACTTGTTCAAAATTAATTTAGCTACTAAAGATATAAATTGATATTACAAATTTTTCCTTTTTTGTATAAAAATGTTCTTAGGTATGACCCAAATTCTTTGTTAATAAAAACTAATTTGATTACTTAGATGAGGCCTACAAATTGATTAATATTAAATTATGATGTATTTCTAAGAAATAACAAAATATCAAAATCACTTTTTAAGATGGAGCAAATAATTTAAACTCTCATTCAAGATGTGAAAGTTGAATTTAAGATCGATATATATGAAAACTAACTCTCAGATTTTAAATTTATTTCAAAATATATGTTCTCAATATATTTTTCAATAATAAATCTTTATAAAAACATATATGGGAAAAAATATTATTCTAAATCAAATCTAAATAATTAGATCATAAATCTAACTTTCATATTCTAAACTTTAAAATATTTTGTCAATATATTTTATGTAATAAGCTTTGTAAAATTCTTGAAAAGAAATAAAAATCAATTTATTTTATAAAAATCTATAGTATTTTCAACTATATATACTTAGATTTAATAAATGATTAAAATATTAAAAAATATTATTTAGAATAGCACATAAAATAAATCTAAAAATAGAAGAATATATTTAAATTTTATACATAAAGTATTTCTTTCAAAGCACAAAATTTCAATACTTATCTATATCTAGAAAACCTCTAAATAGATATGCCATACCATTTATTGGAAAGAAAGAACTACTACGTAACTAAAAACCAAAACTATAAAAAACTATAACAATTCACAAAGATAATTTGTTAGAAACTTAGAACTATTGGCTGAGTTGATGTCCTTTCACTAAAGAAGAAGGTATATATAGTATTGGAAAACACTACAAGAAAGAAGAGAAGAGTGGATCATTGGGTCACAAGTCGCGACACACATTTTCATTTTTCACTAGTGTAACATGCATTGATTTTTATGCATTTAAATGATAATCTGCTTCACTTATGCCATGACACACTTGAAAAACAACAAAACATACCCATGATTCCAAAAACTTAAAATTGTTAAAATAAGGATAAACATATACAAATATAAATCTATTTTTGACATTAAAGATAAAATAAATCATATAATATTTAGTGTTTTTAAACACTCATCGCATGGTGCGAACATAATTCAAAATTTATCCATATTTTCAATCAACACATCCATTTTGTTGAGACGTCTTAGGACAAGAGTATTTTAAGATAATTCTATTAGCTTTGAAATAAGTCATAAACTTAGTGGATTTATATTCTTTTGCATTATCTAATGAAAAACTTTGATGAAGCTAGAGAATTGAGTATGGACCATTTTAGAAACGTTTTATAGATGCTTACAAGTTCAGATTGATTACCAAATAAGTAAATCCAAATAAAATGTGAATATTCATAAAAAAAACTAACATATTAATGACACCTACCATGATAGGTATAGAACAAACATGGATTAAACTTTCCATGGTTGAATGAGTATGAAAATTGGGTTGAAGGTGTAGTAGCTACAAGTACCATCTCTATCCGAGCATTTGGAAAATGAGTAGTGGGTTTTTTGTGTTTCTTCTCACAATATTTATGCAAGAGCATTATCAAGTAAAGGGAGGGGTGTTCTATGTAGTAAGGAACATCGAGCTTGTTCAAAGCCATCATTTAGAGCCATGAGAAACTGATTCAATCTCATCTTATCTCTATAGGCTTCAAATAGTGTAGTACCTTCTTTAGATATCCATTATGGCTTAGAGAAAGCAAGTTCGCCCCAAAGAAATGATATTTGAGAATAAATTCTTGAATAGACTAACCTGGCCATTGCCTCACCTGCTATAGAGTGGTAAGGAGTGGGTATTGTGGAGCCAAGTCTCGAGAAGCATAACAAGCAGATAAAAAAATTCAAAACTTCTTTTGCTGTATCAAACCGACCAAAGGACATTTATAGATCTAAGGATGCATTTGTGAACCACATGATAAGATCTCAAGATGTTAAATACGACCTTCTTCTTTTTTATAAAAAAAAGGAATTTTAAAGTGAAGGACTCAAGGCAACGTGAATAGAAGGCCTTAACAACAAACTCAGCAAGGTGAGTTTCTAAAAAAAATGGAAAAGATCAATGGCAGCAAAGGAAACAACCTGCAAAGAAACCCATTCATGAAGCTCTCAACTTTGGTGATGAAAATGGTTTAGCAATAAAGGGGGGATAAAAAACAACTAAAAGGAAATATTTTCTCTTCTTTCTTTTTTCCGTAGCAGTGGCAACAAAATTTTTATAAAATCAAATGTATTCATCTACTACAAGAACAAAGGAAAGAAAGAAGGAAAAAAAAGAAGAAAAAAGATTTAAGCTAAAGATGAAGAAAGTTTAGAGTCTCTGATATCAAGAAAAAGAAGAGAATGCATTTTTGTATTAAGGTGATTAACTAGCTAGCTCTATACAGTGGTTTTATTTATAGAAGATAATGTGCTAGGAAAAGGAAAATAGAAGAGACATCTTCTTTAATATAATCACTAAAAATTAGCTCTTAACTGTGACTATGGTAATAAGTTTGATTTAGTCGTAAAGGAGAGGAGGAACTCAAGGATTTGAATCCCACTCAATGCTAATAATTGAGTCTACAAAAATAAGAGCTATCGAATCCCAAAGGGTCTAGCCACGAAGATGTCATGATTAATCCTTAGGTGACATTCATTTTTTATTCTCTCTAACACTATACAAGCTTGAAAACATCATAACTTGGAGGATAAATTTTATTTTTTATTTTTTATTTTGGTAATAAGGGAGACAGTCAAAATTGTATTTAATAGGTTAGGAATCAACTTCGACAATATGCGTAAAAATGTAATCTATCATAAGGACTCCTCTAAAACTAGCAATGAATGCCCAACAAATTACATTATGAGCTCTAATATTAATATCTATGGGAATCCATTTAATTGAGGTCACAGAAAATTAAAGAATCTCCATATGTAAAGCTTCCAAAGTGATTTTGATAGATGGCGAAATGAGGGACCATTGCTAAAAAAGGAAAGCTTCAGTTAAGAACCAAGGATCATCTTACATATGTATGGGTAAGGAGTCCTTACTTGGAGCAAATTTGTATGTTGAGGCAAAGGCCAAAGTTTCCGCCAATTCAGAAGAAGTTTCTAAAAAATAAACTACACAATGTATAGAGCTACCACATTCATTAGTAATTAAGAAACCAATATCCACTCTTCCATTTGACCGAGCAGCATCAAATTTAATTTTTAGTGCTCTTGGAGGAAGAGCTTTCCATCTTGAAGAAGTGATAGTGAGTACAGAATTGGAGTTGTCCAATGACTAACTATAAGAAGGGGATTCGAGTAAAGCTTTAAATTTCTCTAGATTTGGCATCCAATATTGAATTTTCGAATACCACTTCTTTTCTCAACCACCACATTTGTTCAAGTATTAAGACTGCTACTAAAGTAAAATATCGAGCAGAAGTATTTGGGGTACGAGATTAATTGGAGGATCCAAGATTAGCGTAATATATGACCAAATGTCAAGTATAGCAGTACAACTCTAGCTAAGGTTCCATTCCCGGTGGAGCCACGTAGATTTTAATATCTCACACCTTATAAAAAGGCATTCTATATCCTTTAGTTTGTTTACGACAAAAAGGGCATTTGTACACTTCTAATTGTCTAAATTTACTAATGTCTTTTCAATTACTAGACAATTATTGAGAATTTTCTATAGTAGGATTTTAAATCTTTTAAGTAACTTTAATTTTCAATGTTTTTTTCCAAAACTGAAAGTCTACAACTCGATACACTACTAGGATAATGAAATGCACACTTCTTAACCCTAACTCACTCAAACAGAAAAATAAATAAAGTTTACACAATAGAAACACAAATAATATAACGTTACATAAGTAGATAACTTAAATCAACATATAATATATAAAATCAATAGAAAGTAGACAAGAATATAAAGGTTTTTTAATCGAAGTTGAAGTTTTTAGTATACTGTGACATACACACATTAAAATTAGATTGTAATACCACAACATCAAATCGGACATAATAATCGATATAACGAGATAAACTCACATAGAGGTAATATCTATATAGTAACATCCTCGGGTTGTTTAAGACAATCTAAACAATAAGCACGTTACAACTCTAATAGACAATAAAATTATTATTACCTCTATCAGCTAGGACCTTTATCTAAATTGCATATTGCTGCTTTCTATTGCTACTTTCTACTTATTGCTTCAGCAATTGTTTGGTTCAACATGCAAACTCAGCTACTTTCTACTTTATCTACGCACAGTCACACTATGTACTCACACAGATAACAATTTGATAATTACCACGAACCAACCCACTCTCAAATATAAGCTCTCCAAATAATTTTGAAAACAGATATAAATCTCACTGTGAATTTTAGTAGAGTTTCAGCTCTTAAACAATGGGTAAAAATAAGAGAAATGAATGGGTGTTTATAGAACTCAAATTTCCACCTCATTAGCCACCTCACTAATGGCTGTAGTAAGGGTGTTGGTGAAGTGTTAAAAAGTCACAATTTTTTCATTCCAAAAAATATTGAGTACTATCTATAAATACCTGCACTAGAAATGAACTAAAAATGCAAGTGAAATCATCGACGAGTGAGCATGCCCTCAATTTAGCATGCACAAAAAAAACCAATCCCGTGGTGTGTGTAAATATGCTTGCATACAAAGTGTACCAAACTATATGCATGTGTGAGTCACTAATCTGTTGTAACCAACCTTCCAAAGAGTAAGATGAATACACTAAGTAAAGTAACATATATCGTGTTTTGTACATGGAAAGTCAATGCAAAGACATAGAGTACAATATGACTTACATTCTCCCCCTTTCGTTTTTCGTGTCAAAACATTGCATAATTAGATACAAAAACTCATCAAACATGAGATGAACATGAAGATGTCCTAAAGTTGTTTGTTTCTATAAACAACTCAATGACACACACCAAAACCCAAAAGACACATCTACACCAAATGCATCCATCTTGAGTGCTCCATTCAACTTCACGAATCAACTCATCCAACCCTCACAGGATTCTTAGTACACTGCACACATCACATCTGTAGCACAAAGACTTAACTCTATATCTTTAACCTGCACACACAAAACAAACACATATCTCATGAACATATCATACAAAAATAGCATATAGTCAAGCCATATGCTATCATGTTACCTTACATAGGTACACCATGATAGTCACAAACATAGTGAGCAAACATAACTTCCCTTGACTTCATGCAACACTGCCCCTGAATGCATGCAAGTAAGACAACAATATGTAGTGTAATCCTACATTAGTAGCATAGCAATAAACATATAATTGTGCACAAAACTTTCTCCTCCGTTTTGACACTAAAAGTCAAAGGTAAATCTCTATATACGTAGAGAAGATATACAAATATGCTATAATTCTAACATGAATGCAATACTATAGATAAGATTAAAGAAAACACTATAAGAAGTACTATATACACTCATGTGAAAAAGACAAAGGATAATATCGAGATAAACAAAAAACAAAAGCACACAATAGCTAACAAATTGAATGCACAGAACTTAGTGACTTTGGTATGCATTTGACCTAAATTGAATAAAGCAAGAAAGCATTAAGACGAATGATTTTAATACTTACACAGGTGCATATAAGTCATTCGATCTTTATATTTACCTATGTCGAAATATTCTAGATCTATCCTATAATTTTCTCTTTCGATAATAAATTATAAGAATAAAATTATCTAATTAATGAGAAATTAATTAGAAGCAATAAACTCAGAATAAATCAGACAAACATGTAGAGAAATAATTTAAATTAATATAGAAAATTAAATATAGTTTGGAATTAAATTATCCTTTTTTTATAATAAAAAAAATTAATTAATACTAAAAATTAAATTTAATATAAACAGTATAATTTTCTCGAAAGAATCGAAAAAAAGTAAATAGTAAAAAGAATCTACTTTGGTGCCTCTTTCACGTTTTTTTTTTCCTGATCTGCTAAACTTTTCTGGCGGCGTTTTTGCTTTTGCTGCTGTTTCTTCCCTTCTGTTTGTTCAGCGTTTTTTTTTTTTTTTGTCTGTTCTTGACGCTGCTTCCCTGGCTTTTGATTTATATATATATAAACCCTCCCACTCCTCTCGGTCTTATCTGATTTTATATAAATATATCTATATCATGTTCTTAAGCATGTTTTACTTAATATATATATTTCATACGCTCATTCATCTAATTAATATATATATATATATATATTAATTTAAATAAATTTAAATTTAAATTTGGGAGTACTTAAATTATATGTTTATAAAATTTTGGATCTTTATTATCTTCAATTTTGTAATAAAATTTAAATAATAATAATTAAGTTTAAAATCAATAAAATTAAGAAAAACAATTAAAGTTTAGAAGTGATAAATTATACTAAATTATACAAATTATCAAACACAACTTAGAACTTTATTTGTCCACAAACATAAATAAAATAAAATAAAAGTCAACTAAAGACAATATCAACTAGACTACATCTATAACTACCATCAATCACCAAGCCATAATTTGAATTTGAATTTCATCACTAATAACTTACTCTTTTTATATCGAAGATAGCAAGAAAATCAATCAAAACTATAACAATTTGTCAAGCAAGAGTAAAATATTTACTTCAACCTAAAGTTAAGTCCTTGAGTGTGTGTATGAAATAGTTAATTTAACTCCAAACCACTAGTAAACTTACTTAAAAGTAGAACAATTGAAATCAGAAGAATTCTCTCAAAACTTAATCACATAAGTCCAATTTTCATAAATCCTGTCCATTAATGTAATCAAATTCCAAACTTAGAGATCAAAAGGTCTTTAATTAGGGTTGTAATGACAAGCCACAAGGTGAGGGCTAAGAAATAAATGGATATGGAAAATCAAAGTAAAGTGGGAAAATACTTGGTAGAAAAATAATAATAAAAAGAATATCCATAGGATTCATACCATAGCTCTTTCTGGACAATATGTTCATACTAATGACAATATTGTTGTTATACTCAATAAGTGTTGTGTTCTCTTTTTTGTTTTTTTTTCATGTGGTTACCTTGATACTTATAATATTTACTAATTTCAACTACTTTAACCCTATTTCGATCCTTGCCTTTCACTTTTTTTTTCACTCTTTGATCAATTAGAGCAAATATAAGGTGAATTATTTAATTTGAACTACTTTCTCTTTAAATGAAAATGTCCACCAAAGTATTTTCTCAAAATTTAAGGTAAATTTATGATATGTTATGCTTATAATGGGAATGGTCTATGTAGTTAAAAGAACAAATAAAAGCTTATGTAAAATAAGGCTCAAAAGGGTTGACTATAGGAATACATCATGCGATGATGGTGTGATAATTAGGATGGCTGTGAAACCTTTTTGGTTGTCAAAAAATATTTCCTAGATCATTTCTCTAATATTTGGTATCAACTAGAATTTTGCCTCAAAGATTCATTAACGGATTCTAGAGCAAAGCAAGATTAAACTTTCCAAACTCAGTTAATTCAACTCCTTCTCTTCATAGGAAAAATAGAGTAGAGAAAAAATTTACAATGTGCTCGATTATTTTCAAGGACAAAGATTTAAATTAAAGTACCCATAAAACTCTACCTAACATAATAGCAAATTTATTTCTCAAACCCATCTTCAATCACAAATTTATAGTCATAGCGAATTCAATCATACTCAAATACATTCTTGATAAGAGAATTCAACAACTCAAGACTATAGGAGTTGAAACCCCTAAACTTAAACTATATAATGTTCTCATTGTAATTCAAAAGTGAGACAACTAGAAGAAATGAAAAGAACTTCTCTACTTTTATGGTGGATCTGCATTAGTTTGTAATTTTTAGCTTTTTATTCCTGCATAATAAACCACCATCAAAATCCTAATTATTCAAATATATAATAATAAAATAAAATAAAATAAAAAAAGAAAGTTTTATGGGCTGCCTCCAATAAGCGCTTGTTTTATAGTCTACAACCAGACTTTTCAATCTTCATCAATTAGGATTTTGAAGTAGAATAAATGCACAATTCCTCTACATTTGTTCTCCATAATAGTACTTCAATCTCTGAGCGTTAACTCTGAATATATTCTCTGCCTTGTCCTTCAAGTCTATTGCTCCAAAAGTGAAAAATTTGTCAATTGTATAAAGACCTGTCCATCTTGATCTTAACTTACCTGGGAAGAGTTTTAGTCATGAATTGAAAAGCAAAACATGTTGTCTTGGAGAAAAATCAAGCCTAAAAATCTATTTTTCATGCAACTTCTTTTTCCATTCTTTGTAGATCTTTATATTTTCATAAGCATCATTCTGGAACTCATCCATCTTATTCAATTGAAGAAGTATTTTTCCCCTATTGTCTTCAAATCAAAATTAAACTTCTTTATAGTCCAATAAACTTTATGCTCCAAATCAAATGGAGATGACACGCTTTTCCAAACACTAATCGATAAGGAGACATCCCGATAGGTGTTTTAAAAGCTATACGGTATGCCCACAAAGCATCATCAAGCTTGTTTGCCCAATCCTTTGTATTGATGTTGACCATCTTCTCAAGGATATTCTTGATTTAATGATTTGAAATTTCATCTTGGCCATTAGTTTGAGGATGGTAGGCAAGTACTATCTTATGCTTCACACCATATTTAGAGAGAAGGTTGTGGAATAACTTGTTGCAAAAATGGTCCCTTCATCACTAATAATAGCTCGTGTAGTGCCAGATATTGTGAATATGTTCTTATGTAGAAATTTGAGCACTAACTTTGCATCATTTATTGTTGCATAAATTACCTCCACCCACTTTGATACATAATCAACTGCTAATAAGATATAAACAAAGCCAAAAGATGAAGGAAAAAAACCCATAAAATAATTTCCACAAACATCAAATAACTCAACCTCTAAGATATTTTTTGATTGTAGCTCCTGATGCCTTGAAATATGTCCCATACATTGGCACCAATCACAAGTCTTCACCAAAGTATAAATATCACAAAAAATAGGGAGCCAACAGAAACTACTTTGAAGTATCTTAGCTGGTGTTCGTCTTACTTCAAGATGTCCTCAATATGACGAGGAATGGTAATGATGGAGAATGGCTTGCATCTCCTCTTCAGGAACACATCTTTGGATGATTTGATCACTACATCTTTTGAAAAAAAAAATATTTCACATCATGCTAAAACTTCTTAGGTTAGTGGTAAGTAAGATTTGACTGCAATACCTTAGAAGCTAGGTAGTTTACAATATCAACATACCAAGGAAGTTTGATCTCACATGCAAACAATTACTCATCAGAGAATGCTTCTTGGATGTCAAAATATGGTTTTACTTCCTCTTATTCCAACCAAGAGCGCACTACCCGCTGTGGCCAACGCAGTTGGGCAGCTGCGTGCACGATTTCCTCCTTTTTGACATTTTTGACCTTTTGGACCCATTTTGTCCAATGTTTCCATAATTGTTGACTTTTCCTCATTTATTTATGAATATATTTGTGATGTATTGCCTCTAGTATTCCTCTTTGAGACTTTAAGTTATGTTTTTAAGCGAAAATACCTGAAAAACAATAAAAATACCCGTGATTCTGAAAAAATATATTTATATAAATATATGATAAAATCATATAAATATATATTTTTAATCAATTAATGTGCATAAAATCATGGTAATTTTAGTGCTTTTTGAGCACTCATCACTCTAGAGTTTTCTTGAATGTGCTAATCTCACATTATTTTTCATTAAGGCTCTTTATAGCCTTTCTTTTATCCTTTTTAGTCTTAATATGCTCCTATAGTTCATCTTGCTTATATCATCATCATATTCAACAATTACCTCTTGAATTTCTAAGGTAGAAATTGGAGGATGAATAGCACTACTAAAGGCAAAAAAGGCTAGAAAATTAGTATCATTCTCATCATCACTATTGGTACTATCCAAAATAGTAACCTCAACTTTCATAGCACGCTTATTTGTACAATTTTGTATCTGAAAACACCTTGTAGTAATGGGACATGTCTTCCCACATTCGAAGCATATGATTTTATTCAATTGTCCTTTGCTCGACATCTTAGATTTATTTTCTGAGTCTTCTAGTAAACCCACATACTAGTTTCTTCTTTTTGAAGAATCTAGTAAATCTCTAGGCAAAAAGGTCATTTCCTCCTTATCTAGATTATATTCAAACTCAATAAAGTTGTATTTATGTTATTACTAGAACCACATTCGTAGGCAGTCTTGAGTACCAAGTTTGTTCCCTTCTCAACAGTATTTTGACCTTTTCTAGGCAAGAGGTGATGAAGTTCAAAAACTTACAAGTCACCAACTAACTCATTAATAGTAAGTTCACCAAGCTTTTTTACATGGACTCAAACATAGTAACTTTGGCGTGAAAATGATAAGGTAGGCTAGAGATGATTTTCACAATCTGCTTTTCCTTGCTAAACCTAAGTGTTACGAATAGTTGACAATGTTGGAAAAATGTGCATAGAATTTGTCAAAGGGTTCATCCTTTTGCATAATATAAAGTTCAAAATCTCTATTTAACTTTAGAATTCTGGATCTCTTTACAACATAAGTTTCTTCATGAGTTAGCTCTAGAATTTCCTATGCTTGTTTAGAGGTTGCATAACTATGTATCCTTTTGTATTCGTCAACTAACACATCCTTGATAATAACATATAAGCCTTTACTATTCCATTTAGATTCCTTGCTTTCTTCCTTCATCCACTCTATCAATGGGTAAGAAAACAAGTGAAAATGAAGGGTTATTTATAGAAATTCGATTACCACCTCGCCAAGGGCAATGGTGAGGATGTAGGAAAAGTCTATGATGAGCTTTTTGGCAAGGTGCTAAAAAGTCACATTTTTTGTTCCAAAAATTGTTGAGTACTATCCATATGTTCTCAACTTAGCATCCACACTTCAAAAAGTAACCTTGTAGTATGTAAATATGCTTGTATAGAAAGTATACTTAACCATATGCATGTGCGAGTTATTGATCCATGGTAACCATGCTTACATAGAGGAAGACAAATATACTAAGTAAAATAACAGACATCATGTTTTGTACATGCGAAACCAACATAAAGACACAGAGTTAAATAGAATTTACACTCACAAGTCTATGAATCATAGATAGACTAATGATAAGATTATTTTGAGGTCAAATCCCTAAAGGATTTGACAGGTGTTTTAGAAAAGGTCAAATTATTTTCTTACTTAATTAAAAAATAATAATCCTAAACATTCTAACAAGTTTTGGTTAAAAGAAAGATTATAAATTCTAAAATTATTTAGCAACTAACATAAAGCAAGTAAATTATAATCGAATAAAGATTGATGAACGAATATAAAAAATTAGCTAGCTATTCACTCAAAGAAAGAATGAATTAAATGATTTTTACAAAAATTAGAATTATTGATTTTTTTCTTTTAAATAAAAGAACACCAAATGATTACGGTGAGCATCCACAATTATCAATTAACAATAATATTTTTGGATTGGGCTTGATATTAGTTAATTAGGAAACCTAATTGAAATATATAAGTCATTTAATTTAACACAAATAAAGAAAATTCAATTAAATTCTTATTCATAAGTGTACAACCAAACACAGATGATGTGTCTAATACTTAGTTCTAAAATATTATATTTAATTATAAAATAATATTTGATCTATCATTAATTTATAATTAAAGATATAAAAAACATGAACAAGAAATAAATCAGTGTTTATTAAAATAAATCATCAAATTGTTCTTCTAATCATAGAAGCAAAACAAAAATCTCATACAAAAAATATTACCTAACATAATTAAATAATCCAAAATTAATTTAATTAGAAAATACATGTTCAAAATAAAAACATTCTCGTTTGATATGTGATCCCAAATTCTTGAATTGGTTGTTCCCCTTTTTTGTATCCTTAGAAATAATTCACAATTGGGAGTAATAATTTACAATTGGGAGTCTTTTATCTAAATTCTGTGTCATGGAAGGTGGAACTTGGCTTTAGGTGGATGGTTATAGTTAATAAAGGTTTAAAGTATATTTATAGGTTTTTTTTTTCGTAATACATGTTTTGTATGCATATTAGGATTTCTAGTCAATTTTAACACTCGGGTCGCAGCAAGCTTTTATATGCTTTATGGCATGATACAAAACTTAGATCCTCATTCGCAATCCAAGAGTACCTCATCACAACATGTTTATTCATGCAATGCGACACACGTTGAAATTCCAGAATCATTAAATGCCATATGAGAGCACTTTATCTTAATATCCTTATTTTGGCTATGCGACACACATTGAAATTTCAGAATCATCAAATACAACCCGAGAGCAGCTTTCCATGATATGTAAATGTCTAGGTAGTAACGTGCATAGAAAATCATGGTGACCTTGTTATCGCCTATTCCGACTAGTCGAAGTTATCATTTCTCGCCCCGTTGTCACTTTTTTTGCTCATATTCGTCTAAGATTCTTCTAAAAGTACATTAACTTATAAAACATAAAAATATCCTCCAAAACAATATAATATTAAAATAAAATATAAAATAAATGCTTAAAAACATAACAAATTATAGATCAAAATAATATTCATAAGTTGATTAAGAATCAAGGTATCTATTAAGAGTGTAATAGACATGGATCCTTAATAGAATATCTACCTATACATGTTCCATAGCAGCAAATAGAATCAGACATTTGATATTAGAGGTTGAAGATCAAGCATAAAATGAGCTATGTTTGCACCAAAGTTTTGAAAGATCGTACTTCTATCCCAATGCCAACCTTGGCTCCAAAAACATAATAAATTTTCAACAAAATTAGAGACTAGATTAGTTGTACTATTACAAATAGAGATAGCGATCTTTTCAAGTTTTAGCCCTGATATCGAGTGATCAAGTTTATAGTCAAAACTTTATCCATCTCCCAGTTTCCAATAGATGTCATCTTTGAGAGACCTCTTGCCCCAAAATAATCCCTTTTAGATGTAAGAATTAGTTCTTGGCTTGAACTTGTAAAAACAATTGATCTTGTAGATACTTTGAGCTGAATATACCAATCCAAGGTTTTGAATAATTTTTTAGTAACTCTCAGGCATCATTGGAGAGCATAAATTGATTAAAGTCTTCAAATTTCTTAAAAGCAAGACCTCTAAGATCTTTGGGTTACATATAAGGACCCATGAAACAGGTGAGAAATATATGTTTTTATTCACATCTCCCCTGTGCACCAAAAGAATTTTAACAATGAATCTGTTGTATCACAAATACTTGCAATAAGTTTAAAGATTCTCATTGAATATATGTGAATGTATTGCAAGACAAAATTTATTAGAATATCTTTGGCTGATTGAGAAAGGAGCTTAGCTCTTAAACCATCAAGTTTAGTTCTTAACTTAAGAATGATGTGTTCAACTCTGACTTTTTAATAATTCCACGGGGGTAGTGAGCAACAAAGATATTTAAAATTTTCCCATGCTTGTGATTGATATGCTTGGAAAAAGTGAAAGCAAAAAATCAAATAAGGAAAACAAAATAACTTTTGTATTTTCTATCAAGAATTAGATATTTCAAATAAAATTCAAACACTTTAAAGTTCGTAAAATAATAAACTATGATATAAATGTATTATGTTTTTATTATTGTATTCGGAGAAATAAGTTTTCATAGTTCTTTAAAATCAATGGTGATCGAAAAAATTATCTTAAAGATATTATATGATACATAGATCTCTATTTTTTACTCTATTTAAATTTTATGTTATTTAAATTTTATATTTATAATTTATACATATATTTATATTTATGTATTTTTAATTTTAATAATATAATTTTATTCTTAATTTGTTTGTACATGTATTATTTTTTATTATCTTAAAATAATTGTTTTTTTATTTTGAGACAAACAAATTAAGAATTTTAATTTTTTTATAAATTTTGCCAACTGCTTTTTCTGTAACTTGGTTACTACTTTTTAGCTTTTTCTATTACTGCTACTGTTATACTTATTCAATATTAGTTCTTATTAATTTTTCTCCTTATATTAGGGTACTTAATTTCACTTTAACTAATTTTACTTGATTCCATCTTTGCTTCATTTTTTTACTTTCAATATTGTTATTATTTTATTATTTGTATTACATCTTTACCATTAAGTATTGTTATTACTATTATTATTTTTTCAGGTAGTTATTTATTCCTTTTCAGTTTTATTACTTTTGTTTTTCTCTCTTTCCGTTTATGTATTAGCATTACAGCACTTCTATCACACAAAAAAATTAATTACTGTTTATGTTTTATGTATAAAATATTTTAAAGTTTTATGCCTTTTACGATAATTAATTTCTAGTTTCTTTGTGAAATAGTTTCACAAATATTGTGTACATAACTTTCGTGGTCATAATACTTCCTTCTTAATTCTGTATTTTTTTAAAAAGAAAATAAACTTATAACATGACAACTATATGGTCTCAAACTAATAACCTAATTGTGAATGTTACTAACCCTGTAGGTAGTTTTATGTGAACCAAATAATGAGATCTTCTGTGTTTCATGGGGTTACCCCAATATTACCAGTTTTTATTCCTTTGAACCATGATGTGGTAGAGAAACCAGATAAGTTTAATAGCTTGAACTTTAAGAGATGGAGGAGTGAGATGTATGATTAATGGATGGTACTTAGTGAAACCTTCCAAGTTTTATCTATTATTGAATAGTTACCCCTTTCATGGATAGGGTTCAAGGCATATCTTAAGCACAATAGAAGGAAAATGTCTTTGAAAGACTTGTTGATAATATTTAAAGTGGAAGAAGACAACAAGGCTTCTTCTAAAAGGGGGTATATCCCATTGAAACCCAAGGCTAATGTGATGGAGCATGGTCTAAGTTCCAAGCACAATAAGAACAAAGGCAAGCACAAGATGGTTAAAGGGTCTAAGTTGAGACCTAGAGAAACAACTTTTAAGAAGTCAAGCTTTAGAGAGATTTGCTTTAATTGTCAAAGCATAGGGCATAAAGCCTAAGAATTCATGTTTCCAAAAAAAAGCAAGAACCTTGAGGCAAACATTATTAACGATATCGCTTATGATATCTCTAATATTGACTTATGTGTAGTCATTTCTATGGTGAACTTAGGGGAATCAAACCTAAAGGAGTGGTGGATTGATACTGGTGCAACAAGGCACACATGCTTAGATAAGGAGCTATTCACTACTTTTGAACCAATGAAAGATGAAAAGAAGCTCTTCATGGGAAATTCTACCACATCAACCATTCAAGGATAAGGCCAAGTCCAACTGAAGATGACATCTAGAAAGGAGTTTACATTAAAAATGTACTCTATGTGCTAGACATCCATAAGAATCTTATTTATGGCTCATTGCTAAATAGGCACGGCTTTCAGATAGTGTATGAATCTAATAAGGTCGTTTTGAACAAAAATGGGATGTTAGTTGGAAAATGGTATGTATTTGATGGGCTATTTAAGCTCAATGTAATGACTGTAAAAGCTAAAAATATTAATAAGATTAATTCTTCTACTTATTTATTTGAGTCTCCTAACTTGTGGCATGGTAGACTAGGTCATGTTAATTATGATACATTGTATAGGCTAATTAACATGGAACACATACCCACATTCCAAATAGATTCAAAGCATAAGCATGAGACTTGTGTTTAGGAAAAAATGACTAGGCTATCTTTTCATTTGATTGAAAGGAACACTGAACCCCAAGACTTAATCCATAGTGATCTATGTGATTTGAAATTTATTCAAACAATGGGTGGCAATAAGTATTTTATTACTTTTTTTATGATAAAACAAAATATTGTTGTGTATTTGCTTAACAACAAAGATGAAGCTATAGAGAAATTTGTTCTTTATAAAGTATAAGTTGAGAATCAACTCAATAAGAAGATCAAGGCATTGCCTATTAATCATGATGGTGAATATGAAGCACCATTTGGTGAATTTTGTCCACAACACAAAGTTATCTATGAAACCACTGTGCCTTATTCACCTTAGCAAAATGGAGTTGCTGAACATAAGAATCATACATAGAAAGAAATAATGAATGCAATGCTATTAAGTTCTGGGTTGCAACAAAACTTATGGAGGGAACCTATTTTGTCAGCTAACTACATTTTAAACAAGCTACCCTAGAAAAGACATATAAGACACCATATGAATTATTCAAAGGAAGGGTACCTTCTTATAAATATTTATGAGTGTGAAGGTGTCTTGCTAAAGTAGGCATACATATACCTAAGAAGGTGAAGATAGATCCAAAAATTATATATTGCATCTTTATTGGATATGTACATAATAGTAGTGCTTATTGTTTTTTTTTCTACGCGAGTCAAAGATCTTAGACATGCACAAGAACACAATAATGAAATCAAGGAATGCATCATTCTTTGAACATGTATTTCCATGTAAATCTCAAAGAGAATTAATTTTGTCTTAACAAACATATGAGACAATGAATGAAGATAGCAAAATAAAGAACCTGAAGAAGAGGTTGAGGATAAGGTTGAGGTTGAACCTAAATGTAGCACGAGGACTAGGACAGAAACATCCTATGGTCTAGATTTTTGGCCTACTTGCTGGAAAGTAAACCTCTAATCTATGAAGAGGCTGTGAATTCTTCTATAAGTCCTTAATGGAAAGAAGCTATTAATAGTGAAATTGAGTACATTCTGCAAAATTACACTTAGGAACTAGTTGATTTGCCTCTAAGTAGTAACATCCATATGGATGATAATCACTATCGTTGCTCTATAAAATATTGAAATACATCAAATGGATGTAAAAACAACCTTTCTAAATGGAGATTTAGATAAAGAAATCTATATGGAATAACCCAAAGGTTTTTTTGGCCTAGGGAAAGAAGAAAAGGTCTGTAAATTGGTGAAGTCTTTGTATGGGCTTGAAACAAGCACCAAAATTGTAGCATGAAAAGTTTGATAATTTCATTAGGACAAATGGTTTTAAAATGAACTAATGTGACAAATGTATATATGTCAAGAACAAAGATGTTGGTTATGTTATCTTGTGTTTTTACGTTGATGACATGCTAATCGTGGATAGTAATGATCAAATGATCAAATGATCAAATCTACAAAGACTATATTGAATACAATTTTTGATATGAAAGACATGGGGCCTATTGATATAATTCTGAGAATTATGATGTAAAGAATATCAAGCGGTCTCATTCTAAGTCAATGTCATTATGTTGACAAAATACTTGAGAAATTCAACAATGGTTATTCTGAAATTATGAGAATACCAATAGATGTAAATATACACCTATTTAAGAATAAAAGTTAGAGTGTGTCTTGACTAGAATATTCTAATGTGATAAAAAGTATTATGTACTTGATGAGTTGTACAAAACTAGACATAACATGAAAGACTCAAATTCTACTAGCGAATATGTATTCATACAAGGTGCATCTATTTCATAGAAGTCCTTTAAAAAGATGTGCATTGCTAGATCTATGGTGGAATCTCTAAGTTCATCACTTTGGATAGATGTGGCAATTAAGTTGAATGGCTACGCAATGTTTTAGGGACATTCCTAAATGAGTGGAGCATATACCTATAATATGCATCCATTGTGATAGCCACTTAGCTATTGACAGGATACAAAGCAATATGTATAATGGTAAGTCGTGACATATACATCGTAGAAATAATACCATTAGACAACTACTCTAAACTCGAGTTATCGTTGTTGACTATGTGAAGTCAAAGGATAACACAGCAGATCCCTTAACCAAAGGGTTAAATCGAGAGTTAGTTGATAAGTTATCAAGGGGAATGAAACTAAAGTCCATGAATGAATAAGGATTTGCAACGGAAACCCAACCTATTTTACTCACCCAAGATTTAGGTTCAAATGGACAGCCTAATAGTAAATACATAGTGAGATCATTTTGGGGGTATCCCTCAAGTCTATTCCTTTGAAGAAAAATAGTGATACCCGTAAGATACATTATAAGTTAAGACTTTTAATGATTTTTATAAAGATAATACTGAGCAGAGTATGTGAGTTACTCTTTGTGAATTACTTTTATAGATAAGAGATCACCTATGTGAGAAAGGAGTGGGGAATTTTCAAAAGAGAATTGTATAGGGCTCAATTCTTTAGAGACTCTCACAGAACCATGCATATGTTCATGGCCAAAATGAACATAGTAGTGAGAACTAAATTGTGTTAGGTAAGACTCTTATATGAAGCATGTCATCGCTTACATAAATGACATAACAATTTAGGGACATCACGTCTACTTGTCAGTCAGTAAAGTAAATATACTTTCACAGGGAAAGTTCAAAGGATAAAACCAACATATCATATGTAGGTTTCAAACCATTGGATTTTATTTTTGTATCACAATTTGATTTAAAATCTATGTCAATTTTTATTCAAGTGGATGATTGTTGGAAATTTTTTGAATTAAAATTGTTAAAATGGTTATTTAATGGCAATTGATTTTTTTTTCAGTTACTTTTCTTTTATACTATTTCTTTTCTAATTGACTTCAATGTTTTAATTGATTTCAGTTACTTTTCTTCCTTCTATTTCTTTTCTGTTTCTCTTCAATGTCATATATATATATATATGTTCAAAAACAGAGACCGAGAAAAAAATAAAAAAAGAGAGACAAAACAAAGAGAAAAAAGAAAGAAAAGAAAAAACAGAGAAGGAAAACAAAAATAGAGCCATAAAAAGGAAAAGAGCAACAAATAAAAAAAAGGAATAGAAAATAGAGAAGGAAAAAGAGAAAGAAAAAAATCAGAAAAGGAAAAAAAATAATTTCTGTATTTTCAATCTAGAGTTAGGTTCTTCTAATAAAGTTCAAACACTTGAAATTTTGTAGAATAATAAATTGTAGTGTAAGTTTATTATTATTTTATCGTTGTATCTTAGGAAATAAGTTTTAGTATTTTTCTAACACTCATGGTGAGCGAAACAATTATCTTAAGGACATTATGTGATACACAAGTCTTGATCGTTTACTATATTTAAATTTTATATTTATAATTTATACATATATTTATAATTGTGATTTTCTAATTTTAATAATATAATTTTATTCTTAACTTGTTTACCCATGTATTATTTCTTACAAAACCCACAAGGTTTGCTAAAATAAATAACACTATTTATTAGATTGTTAATTATTTAGTAAAGGGAGTTTTGAAATAAAATACATAAGCATATATATTAAGAGAAATAAGTGATTATTGGACTATCGAATCCACTAGCCTATAATCTAACCAATTACATGATATATCAATATTAGAACTATTCTTAAATTCTTAACTTTAGCTGAAAATTCTAGGCAATTAAAGTTAGACTTCATAATGTATTTTTCTTACTTTGTAATTAATTAAAGGTAAAATTAGTAACCAACTTAAATTCGAACAACCTAGACATATTTGTTAGATAATTCATTCATTGTATTAAGTTCTAAAAAGAAGATGATTAAACTATGCAAGATTACAATTCTTAGTAACCTTTAACAAAGGTATCAACCTTGCTTATCACACAATCACAAAACAACAAGATGCCACTTTGAATAAAAATATTATGAATTACATACTCATAATATACTAACATATTATACTAGCATTAAACATATACATACAATAAATTAGTTAGCTACTTTAATTCATACATGCATAGCTATGACATTTAAACGTAGAATTAAATACATCAAAAATCAAGGATTGAATCTAAAAATTTATCATATCATTTTATTAACTAAATTGATAGTCTAGAGCTTGGAATTTTCCTAAATTTACATAAATAAATTAGATAGGCATGGATTCTAATAGAATAGTAATTAAAATAATAGAAAACTTAGAAGAAGAAGAAGAAGAAGAAGAAGAAGAAGAAGAAGCTAATAATTAATATCAATGGTTGAATTCCAAATCATTAATTACCTCTTTGAATTCTATCTTAGCTCTAGCTTTTAATTTCTCTACAGATCTACTACTATTTTCTGTAAGTTTTTATTTATACAATTTTTGCCTACCTATAACTTTTTAGTAAAAGAATTACAATATAATTAAGATTAGTGATGTAGAGATCTAAACCAATTATAATCCCAATCTAATAAATTTAGAACACTTTCGATAGAGATGTGCTAAAAATCTAAAGATTAAATGCATTTTTGAATCATGGGCTGTGGTGCATGTTGTACTACGGCATGCCATTAATTTTGCCAATTTAATATTTTGACCCCTTATTGATGTATCTTGTATAAATGTTTGCATTTATATCCTTCAATGTATGACAATTATGCCCCTGATTATGAGGATTCGTTCAGTCATTTTTCATTTACATCTTTTAATTCCAAGAGTGTTTGATATATATCAAAACATGCTCCGTGATTTCGTAAACATAATTTATAAAATACATAGATTAAAATTCTATATTAAAACTTAATTCATTTTTTTAATTCCGATAAATCACAAAATATACATACATTTTAGGCACGTATCAATGAGCCTTGAAGAAAATTTCTTAAATTTGACCTTAATTCAACATTAATATTTTGGGAGACAGATAAAGATGATTTGTGCAAATTGATTTCTTGGCTATACCAAACACAACAATTATCAAGGATTATCTTTGATAAATTAGCCTCATAAATGGCATCTCTAGTGAATACAATTGTATCATCTACAAAAACAAATATGTAAGTGACTACTGGATACCCTCTAACAACTTTGATTCCATGAATTTAACCATTAAGTTCAACATTCACTATAAGTCTTGAAAAACATTCACTTGCTTAAAGGAAATTATAAGGTGATATTTGATACCTCCTTAAGGATAAAAGTATCTAAAAGGAGAGCCATTCAAAATAATTCAATAAGAGATAGTGGATATTCATTGATGAATGAGGTCACATGTGTTATTTGAAAAACCCATGGATATCATTATTGAGATTATAAAATTCCATTCAACTAGATAATAAACTTTTTCATGTCCAGTTTTGATGCCATTAGTCCTCCTTTATTTTTGGACTTCCTTAAGGTAGTAATTGCAATTTCATGAGTTGTGAGAGTGTTTTTGGCTATCCATCTCCCTAGGATGAATGAAATGATTTTAAATATCACATTACTGGCTTAAAGACATTTGACATTTGTGAGGTTAGACACCTTTTGTAATAGAGAAGTAAAGGTGTGATTCTATTCTTTGTTTAGCCTACCAGATATAAACAAATCTTGAATAGTTTAACCACATCCATACCCACTATAATCTAGAAACTTTTATAAAAAAATATAATAGGGATAAACCATCTAACCAATTGCTTTTAGTATTTTTTTTATCCCAAAGTTCTTCTTCTATCTCTTGAGGGGAAGGAGTGTTGAATAAGGAGTAATTGTTTTGAGCAAATATCACATTTAGGAAAAGATCTTGGATGTTCTCTTTTAAAATTACATTTATGAACTAAATAAATTTTGTGAATGCTTTACAAAAATTTTACCATGTGGATTTTAGTTACTATAGAATTCTCGGTAACCAACCAAGAAGTTGGCCAAAATGTGGTCCAACATTCCATCAATCCACCCATATTCTTTAGACCCTCAGATCCTGAATTGCACATTCTGTTTTTCTCTTTAATGGATAGAGCACTCAAATGTGACTATAAATACTAGGTTGGTCCCTAAGCCTTCTCTATGCATTCATTTTATTTTCAGAATCAATCTTCAAGAAATTTAGTCTTTGCACCATCGTGATAACAGAGAGAAGTTTAGAAGCATAAAATCAAAACACCATTAAAATTTTCGTGTGAGTATGGTGAAGCTTGATCATGTTCATATGATTTCATAAATGTTTTTGGATCAAATTATGCTCTAACATTTGGTATTAGAGTGGTTTTGAAAAAAAAACTCATGTTTTGCTCTATTTCACCATTCATATATCTTAATTGGGTTTTTACTTTGGCTCAGTTGTGAGGTGTATAGAAATTATAAATTATTTCAGTATTGATATTTGAATGATTCTGTGAATTAAAATGTTAAAAATCATGTATAACATCATTGTTCTTACACTTCACGCCGTCTTGGAGTTTTGGAAATAACTTTTTATTTTATTTTAAAGTTTTTGATTTAAATTGAGACCGTGAATTACTAAGAAATTCAATTCTTAGAATTTTGGTAAAAAGAACACCATTTTTCATCGTGGAATTGTAAAAAATAGCAAGGCCTCCATTTGGGTCGAAACTTAGTTGCATGACCTGGCTGGAGGTTGAAGACTAGCCAAACAACTTATCGTTTTTAGGCGAAAAAAATGACTTGTCATTTTAGAGACAAAAAAATTCAAAATTTAATTTTTATTTATTTTTGGCTAATTTTGATGTTGAATTAAAATTAAAATTTTAATGTGATTAATTTATTTGACTTTGGTTTGTCATGTATAGAATATTTGTTATTTATTATACATGTGACATTTGTTTAATCAATTTTTGGCACATTAAAATTTATTTATGATTAATTTTTAAATTCATTATGCTTAAATTATTTATTTTGCTAATTGTATGTATAAATTTTGTTCTTTATTATATATATGAATTTTTTATAAATAATTTATGTATAATAGATTTAATTGTTAATGGATCATTATGAATTGAATTTGTGCTTATATTATTTATTTTATTTGCATAATTTATTATGATTTCTTTATGTATGCGATCTGGAGTTAGATAATATTTGTATATTTGGAATTAGATTAATATTGCTTATGGTTTTATACAATAATTGAGCCTAAATATTTGGTTAATGTTTAAGTGATCCATATAGTTTAATTAATTCGGGAGTAACCACAACATCTTTAATTAATTAAAAATATATAATAAGGTTTATTTAGGATCACATTTAGAAAATAAACATTAATTATGATTAATCATATGTAATATAATAACTCTTATCACATATGAATTTTTATAATATTTTATATGATTAATTAGGTTAGAATATCGAATTATATTTTCTAATTTACCTACAAGGATTAGGAAAATGAGCATAATTTGATAGTTTTATTGTAAAGTTAAGATTAATCTAATTAAACTAGAACTTTAGTCCACATAAATGTTTTATATCACTAGATTCAATTTTCCATGATTTTGCATTGGTAGAACATGTCATATTTTTATGTTAGCTTTAAATTTAGTAACATGAGCATGAATATTTAATTTATTACAACAATTCAACATGTTAATTATTGTGATATGAATTGTGATGTTCCCGTGCTCAAAGGGGACAACTACAAGGTTTGGAAGGAGAGAATTCTCTTTCAGTTAGGATGGATGGACATAGATTATGCCATTAGGAAGGAGGATCACCCTACAATAACTGAAACCAACTCTCCAAATAGAGTTGTTCTTTATGATAAGTGGGAGCGATCTAATCATCTCTCTCTTATGTTCATAAAGACAAAAATATTGTTGGTATTAGAGGCTCCATTGAGCAATATAATAAGGTTTAAGACTTACTAAAGGCTATTGATAAACATTTTTCCACTTTAGACAAGGCAATGATGATCACCCTCATCATACACTTTTTCGTCCTTGAGGCTCACCAATAATAGAGGTGTGCATGATCATATCATGCATATCAGGGATATTAATGCCTAATTGAAAATATTGAAGGTTGAGATGTCAAAACCCTTTCTTAGTTCACTACATCCTTTCTACCTTACCTCAACAGTATGGTCCATTTAAGATATCCTATGAGACATATAAAGTCAAATGGTCAATCAATGAGTTGTTGACCATGTGTGTTCAAGAATAGCATAGGCTGCTTTGGAGGAAAAGGAAAATGTGAACTTTACTACTCGTAGGAAGAACAAAAGAAGGATCAAGCCAAGGACAAGGGGAAGGGAAACATCCAGTCTTAAAAGGACATTAAGAAGGAGATTGTGTGCTTCTTTTTTGTACCTTACCTCAACAGTATGGCCCATTTAAGATATCCTATGACGTACATAAAGACAAATGGTCGATCGATAAGTTTTTGACCATGTGTGTTCAAGAAGAGGGCAAGCTGGTTATGGAGGAAAAGGAAAATGTGAACTTTACTACCCCTAGGAAGAACAAATAGAAGAATCAAGATAGCGATAAGGGGAAGAGAAAAATCCTTCCTCAAAAAGACATTAAGAAGGAGATTGTGTGCTACTTTTGCAAGAATAAGGGGCATGTTAAGAAACAATGCTCCAAGTTTATGAGGTGGCTTGATAAGAAAGGTACTCAAATTTCATTTTTTTGTTATGAATCTAATATGACTGATATTATTCATAACACATGGTGGATTGATTCTAGTTCTACAATCTATGTTACCAATTCATTGCAGAACTTGCAAGATCTAAGGAAACTTGTGGGAAGTAAGCATAGCATCTATTAAGGAAATAAGTTTCCCTCACATGTGGAGAGCATTGGTTTTAAGTAGTGATTTCATTTTAAATTTGAAAAATACATTTTATATTTCTAGTTTTTCTAGGAATTTGATCTCAGTATCCATACTTGTATCAAATGGTTATTCCTTTAACTTTTCAAACTCTAGGTTTAATTGTTTTTTATAAATTTGATATTATTGGATATGGTACTTTATTTGATGGTCTTTTTCTCATTAATTTAAAAAATGATGATAACCACGTAACTATACACATCCATGAATATTGGTACTAAACGATGTGTTGTGAATGAAAAGTCTTCAGTGTTATGGCATCAGATATTGGGATATATCTCTATTGAGAGAATTAAAAAGTTGGTAAATGATGGGATACTTAGTACTTTACATTTTACTAACTCTGAGATTTGTATAGATTGCATTAAGAGCAAGCAAACTAACAAGTCAAAGAAGGGTTCCAAGAGGAGCTCTGGGTTATTCGAAATCATACACAGACATTTTTTGTCCAAACATGGATGCATACCGTGATAAGTAATTTGCCTCTTTCATAGATGATTACTTATGATACATATATCTCTACTTTATTAATAGTAAGAATGAAGCACTAGATGTTTTAAGGTGTTTAAAGTTTAAGTAGAGAAACAATATGGAAAACAAATTAAGATCGTGAGATCTGATAGAGGTGGAGAATACTATGGTAAATACATTGAGAGTGGAAAAACGAGTGGTCCATTTGTGAGATTTCTTAAAAAGAATAAGATTGTTTCCTAATACAATTTTCTTGGCTCCTTGGACTAGAATGAAGTAGCTAAAAGTAGAAACCAAACATTATTAGACATGGTGCGAAGCATGCTTACTAGCATCAAACTTACTGAGTCCTTGTAGGCTGAAGTTCTTAAGATGGTTGCGTACATATTGAATCGAGTTCTAACCAAGGCTATCCTAAAGAAACTTTTTGAGTTATTCAAGGCTTGGAAACCAAGTTTGTGACATGTACACGTTTGGGGTTGTCCATATGAAGTAAGAGTCTACAATCCACAAGAAAATAAGTTGGACCCAATGACCAAAAGTGGGTATTTCGTTAGATATACGAAAAGGTCTAAGGGATATAGGTTTTATTATCCATCTCATAACACTAGGTTTGTGGAATCAAGCAATACAAAATTTCTTGAGAATGACTTGATTATTAGAAGCGATCGATCCCAAGGAATTGGTCTTAAGAAAGATCATTTAGATGCTCAGTGTGCCACTTTTAGTAATGGATTGATCGTTGTTATTAACAACATGCCTCAAGTATAAATGCATATTGAAGAACCAGTCCTGAAAGTACCACAAGTTGTTGAACCTGATCCAGTATATGCTGAAGTTCAATAATTGCCCTAAGCTATTGAACAACTAGCTAAACAACATGATCCTACTCCTCAGGAGAATGTTGATATAGCATTAAGTAGACCTACTAGAGTAAGAAAATCGGTGATTCCTAGTGACTATGTTTGTATCTACATGAGTATGACTAAATTGTAGCCAAAAATGATCCAAGGTGTTTTCACAAGCCATGAGTACTGAGGTTTAAAAATTATGGTACAATTCCATGAAAAAAGATATGGATTCTATGGTTTTTAATGGAGTTTGGGATCTCGTCAAGTTGTCTAATGGTGTAAAAGTCATTCGATGTAAATAGGTCTTCAAGACAAAGAAAACTGACATGGTAACATTGAGAGACATAAAGCAAGCCTCATTGCCAAAGGATTCACTCATAGGGAGGGAATCGACTGTATGGAGATATTCTTTCTTGTATCTAAGAAAGATTCACTTCGTGTGATCATGGCATTGGTTACCCATTTTGATTTGTATTTTGCATCAAATGGATGTAAAAATGGATTTCCTTAATGGTGACTTAGAGGAAGAGATTTATACGAAACAACTTGAAGGATTCTTCTCTAGTGATGGTGAGCACTTGGTCTATAAGCTTAATAAATCCATATATGGATTACAACAAGCTTCCAGTCAAGGGTATTTGAAATTCTATGACATCATCACTTCATTTGGTTTTGAAAAGAATCTTATGGATCAATGTATATACCAGAAGATCAGTGGGAGCAAGATTTATTTTTTGGCGCTATATGTGGATGATATTTTACTTGCAACCAATGATAAGGGTTTGTTATATGAGGTGAACCAATTTTTTTTGAAGAAATTTTATATAAATGATATGATTGAGGCATCTTATATAATTGACATTGAGATTCATAGGGATATATCATGAGGTATTTTGGGTTTGTCTCAAGAGACCTATATTAATAAAATTTTATAGAGATTTCGGATAAAGGATTGTTTATCGAGTTTGGCACCCATTGTGAAGGGTGATAGATTCAGCCTAAACCAATGCCCTAAAAATGAGTTCGAGTAGGAATAGATGAAAACCATTCCATATGTTTTAGCCATTGGAAGCCTAATGTATGCTCAGGTTTGTACCAAAACTGACATTGCATTTTTTGTTAGGATGCTAGGGAGATATCAGAATAACATAGGTATTGACCAGTGGAGACCTGCAAAGAAGGTGATGAGGTACCTTTAAGGGACAAAGGATTACATGCTCATGTATAGATGAACCAAAAATCTAGATGCCATTCACTACTCCAATGCAGACTTTGTTGGCTATGTTGATTCACACAAATCAACATCTGGTTACATTTTCATGTTTGCAGTAGTGTCGTGTCTTGGAGGAGTGTGAATCATACCTTGATTGCTACATCCACTATAAAGGTCGAGTTAGTGTCATGCTTTGAGGCTACATCACATGGTGTTTGGTTGAAGAGTTTCATTTCCAACCTTAGAGTAGTTAACTCTATTTCTAGGCTATTGAGATTGTATTGTGACAACTTAGCCATTGTGTTTATAGCTAAAAATAAAAAGAGTGGTAGTCGTAGTAGGAATATTGACATCAAATACTTGGCCATAAGAGAACATATTAAGGAAAGTAAGGTGGTTATTGAGCATGTTAGCACTGAGTTGATGATTACTGATCCTTTGACTAAAGACATGTCATCAAAGAATTTCAAGCATCATGTAGTAAGAATACGACTTGGTTCCATGATTAAATATTTATTGTACATACATTTGATAATTTAATGAAACTCTTATTCAATTAAATTTTTCTTGTATGATTATATGTGCATATTTTGTTTATTCGTGTATTTTGAGAAAATATATTTAAGTTATGGACCATGAATAAACATAGGGTTTATTCATTAAGAAGTATGGGATTGAGATGCTTAATGCATTATGGTGCATGAAAGATAATACTCATTATAAGAGGACCTATGACCATGATTCATATGTTTATTTCCTAATAAAGTTTAATGATGAAATATATGCACCAAGTGGGAAAATGTTGGTTTTAGTTACTGTATAATTCTTAGTAACCAACCGAGAAGTTGGCCAGAATATGGTCCAACATTCCATCACTCCATCCACGTTCTTCAGTCTCTCAGCCTCTCAATTGTACGTTTTATTTTTCTCTTTGATGGACAGAGCACTCAAACGTGCCTATAAACACTCGATTGGCCCCCAAGCCTTCTCTATGAATTCATTTTAATTTCTTAATCAAACTTCAATAAATTTAGTCTATGCACCATCATGGTAACAAAGAAAAGTTTAGAAGCATCAAACCAAAACAGCATTAAAATTCCTATGTGAGTGTGGTGAAGCTTGATCAAGGATTGGAGATAATTTTTCAATTCATTTTGCTTCTGTTGTATTTACATTTATGTTCATATAGTTTCATGAATGTTTTTCGATTGAATTTTAATCTAGCACACCAATTGTATCCTGGTTCCAAGTGATGGTTTCATCAAATAAAGTTAATGAATGAATAAAAATTAATCTTCTTCACATGAGAGTATAAGTGTGGATGAATCTTTTATTTCTGTTCCCTTCATTAACCAAAGTTCCCTATATTTTATTTCTATAGTGAATCCAACCTTTCAAATTGATATCTAATATTTGGGAAATTAAGTTCACAGCTTCAAATGCATTAGGGGAATTTGGATTGGATTGAATAATAAGCATTCAAAGTGAGTATTGTTCCACTCAGATAAACTCTCTAACATTTCTTTTAACTTTGTCAAGAAAGGAATAATTTGTAGGTATCTATCTAACCAAAAATAGGATATAAAAGAGGAATATGATTGATTTAATTCTTAACAAAGCTACAAAAAGGCTAAGGGATACAATGATGATAAATGATTGGCATGCATTTTACTTGGATTGAAATGTGATTGTTATGACATGTGTATTCATTAAGTGTATATATGGCTAAATGTTTTTTATTTGAAATATTTTATTATATATACAGGTCATAACTTTGTGAATTTGTATGCTTATTTTGAGAAGTTTGTATAAATTTCATGCATGGATGATTTATGTCTACAACAAGCTCTAGAATACACTTTATTATCTATTGAGGTAAAATATGAGATATTACATAGTTTGAGACAGGATTTAGGCATACTTTCTATCATTTGAGCTTTTTAAGCCACCATTGATTATTTATGTCATTAATTACCCCTTCTTGAGCCATAAGTTAACTTTTCATTTCATTACACCTATATGTTAACTTATCCCAAATGATAAATCTCACTTACCTTGTACATCTTTAATTGAGTTTATATTATGAGCTTGTATGTTTGGGAATGTGTGATTTTCCATCTTAGGTTAAATGGTTAGAAGAAGAAGAAGAAAATGAATCAATCATTGAATTTGATGTGTAGTTCTCATAAAACAAATGTTAGTGAATGAAATTTGAGAAGTGAAATGAAAAGAACCCAAGTTTAGGGATATAATATTTATGGATGTGAACTCATTGGTTTATTGTATGTATTTGGTTAGTTAAGGGTGTGATTGAATCTAAATATTTCACATCTCACCTACATATATCTTAGCCTAGCTTTTAAAGGCTTATTGATTTCAATCTAATTTGGTATTTACATTAGTTGAAAGAGATGCTAAATAATGACATATGAAGTTCGGTGCTATTTGATAGTATTTTTCTATTTGCATGGTCCACATGAGCTTATCTTGATGACATATAAAGTAAAAATGTTTGGCATAACACACACATGAAGCATGCCATTGAAAAATTGGTCATACCGTTACATGAATGCATTTTGAATTAATAACCATATGGATATCTAAGTTGTGTGCATTGATTAACCGTTGAGGATCCTCTAGTTTGTTGAGCATGCTTGATATCAATATTACTTATAGTTTTGAATTTATTATTTTTACCCTATTTAATTTTAAGTATTTTAGTTTATGTATTTTGCTTGGTACAAGCAAAATATTAAGGTTGGGAGGGGGGGTGATAAACGGGGTGATAACTCTATGAAAATATAATTATTATACCATTTTAATGCTTAATATTTACTTGTTTAATTAATTAAATGATATTTTTGGGCTTAAAAATAACATTTTTCCCAAGCAAAGTATTAAGTTTGACGTGGTGATAAATCTATGAAAATAGAGTTATTATATCATTTTAATGCTTAATACTTACTTGTTTAATTAATTAAATAGTGTTTTTGGGCTTAAAAATAACATTTTCAGGTAATAGGGTGAAAAGAGATAAAAAATAATAATTTTAAATTTTTTTGAAATTTTTCATAATTTTTCAATGAATTTCTTAACCCAGGTGGATGTATTTAGCTTCTGCCAAAATGTCTTTAGAAATTTTCCAGACTAATCATAAAGCATCACATTTCAAAGAAAATGATGCCAGTTTCGCCAAATGGATACCACAAAAGCGTTTGAAAGCAATCACTAACCATCGTATGTCGCCACATTAACCATGTCAGTGTATGAAGAAAGCTACAATGAATGTGCTTCTAACACTTTGTGTTGGTGGAGAACGTGGCTAATTGATTTCATTCGTTATTTATTAAAATAGGAGGTCTTGGTTTTGTAAACTGAAAAAATTAAATCTAATAACTAAATATTAATAAAGTAAAAAATAAAATATAAAAATTATGATAAAAATATGAATATAAGAACGTTTATGGGATCATTCTCCACCACTACCATGTATTTCAAATGAAAAAAAACATATCATCATATCCTATTCTATGATTATACCAACTTAGATAAATTCACTAACATGAAAGTCTCCACCTCTTTTCGCATATTCGTTGAATTAAACAAGCTCTTAATCCAAATTTTTTTTAATAAACAATATAGGATAAACTCTCTAAATTTAATATATCAAAAGTATTCAATTTTAAGAAGCAAATTGAATCAAGGTTAAACACAAATTCAATTTAATTATCTTGAGTATTAATTCTCATTGTAAACAATTCATCACTGATTATTTAAATTGATTAAGAGATTACGTACATAATCAAGTAAACTGATGAATAATTAATTAATTTCATTATTTAATTGTACACTTAAATAATCAAAAAAATCAAACAAAAATTAAAACTAAGAATTAATACATAATCAAAAAAATACTTAAATAGTATATTACATATCTTATTAAACATTGCAACATATATCTAGGGTATTGAAATCACCTACAATCAATTAAAAAATTAACTACTTTTAGAAAATAATAAATTAAAAATATTATTCATATAAATAATAGAAGAAAAAATTCTTAGGATTTGTCTTTAATTCTGCTCTTAAATTCCTTTGATTGTTTTTTGAATCTGTTTCTCAATTGTTGCCTCCAAATTAATTCCATTAATTCCTTTAATTCTATATTTTTTATTTTTCTCTTAATTTTCGTGTAATTCTAATATTGCTTGTATTTTATGGGATATTATTTTATATTTCTATAGTGAAATTGATCAACCCAAGTAAATGGAAAAGTGAACAAATTATTGTTCTTATAATAATAGAATGGTAAACCCCTATGCTTTTCACATTGGAACAGTACGTAATCTTGAGTTGAAAGCCACATGTATAAAAACTAATTATTATAACAAGTTAATTATATACTATTTTTAAACTATACTAGCACTTATCACATATATAACATTACACCATCTCAAATATTATTTAAATTATGTTTTCAATTACACACACATAATACAACCATATATATATATATATATATACATATATATATATATTAATTCTACGTGGGTGGATAAACCAACCTATTATATTCTATTCTATTATTATAATTTATTAGTTTCTAGGATATTTTACAAATATACATTAAAGATATTAATAAAGATTCTTATAAAATAAATTACTCTTCCTTATTATTCTAGAGAATGTGATATTTCTTTCAACACTACTCCTTAGGACCAACTCTCTTAAAATTAAAGGAAAGAAATGGTGGTGGTTTGTTAATTTTATCCCTTGATATCAACTCTATCACTTTTATACTTATTTTCATAGTTTATAACACCTTCATATTGACGTTAGATTGGGTGAGGTTATGTGGTAAAATAAATCTCCATTTTGTTCTATTATCTACTTGACATGACAAATTAACTTTGAACAATACAATATTTTTTTCTTCCATTCATATGATAGTTTAGACTCCTTGTTTTTATTATTCTTCTGGTCATTTTATTGAATAATTATTTTGTCACTCTCCGTTATCGCATTGTTGCTGGTCTCATGTTCAACAAGCCAATTTTTGCTAACCTATAATACTATTGTATTACCTTCACTCGGTTCTATAACATTTATATTCTCATTTTGTATCTCTTGTTCCTTGTTGAGTGATTACAACCCATAATTCCAGTCTTTTTTATTTTCATCTTCCTCCTTCTCTTCTTTTTTGAACTTATAGAATACGTTGGGTATAACAAAGGATTTTCCTAAATATTCATTTTTAGCTACTCTCACAATGATGTCCCATGCTTCCTTTGGTATCACCACTTCTTATACTTTTAGGAGAAACTCTTCGGCATGAGACTTCTTATCAAGTACAAAGATTTATTTGCTTTGAACTTCCAATTATGATATGCTTTTGTATCCTTTTGTAGAGGTGGTGTGGCCTTATTATTGTAAATAATCTCATCAAAATATTTCCACTGGAAATATTCTACCCTATAGTCACGATATCCTTGATGTAGCCTACTCATTTTTAAGAAAATAAAAACTCACAAGCTTCATAGTCCTCATCGACTATGTTGGAGCATAATCAAACTTTAGTCAACCTTTGATCAGCATCACATAACGCAACCCTTGATTGCTTTTGTAAAACAAACCTCTTGTAACTTTACAATTCACATGTGACCCTTCTTGATCACTTTGCTTAGTATTAGATAATCTTGTTGTCTTAACTTAAGCAAGTACTTGCTTTCTCCAAATAATATTCTCCTATTGTGCTCATCCTCAACCAGTTGTTTATCCACCTTGGATTATCCCGCTCTGATATCAAATTGTTAAGTTAAAAGCCACACATGTAAAAGTCAATTGTTTTAACAAATTAATATTACACTATTATTAAATAACATTACACCACCTCAAACACTATTTCACTTATGCTCTCAATTCACACACTACACACACATAGTACAACCCACCCCACGCACACACATATAATATATATATATATAGACCATATGAGGGAGGATAGACCAACTTACTAGATTCTAAGATGTTATACAATTTATTAGTTTCTAGGATGTTCTATAAATGATACATTAAAAATATTAATGAGAATTATTCTAGAATAAAGTATTCTTTCTTATTAGTCTAGAATAGATTATTCTAAAGAGTTGGATATTTTTCTTCAACGTGTAATTTAAATCACCAATTAATCACCTTGGTATGTTACTATTAGGCATATTACCAAGGCGAAATTTACACACAACCCAAAATAAACATATTGATATTGGAGATAAGACCAAATACTTTTACAATAACAAAAAAATAAATGGAATGTACTACCTTAACATCCACATAATTTTCCCACATCATTGAAACCTCACTACGACCCTCAGTCAGTATGACTACTCTATTATGAAATTATAATTGAAATTGTATAGCTAGAGAGTCTTGGGTATTAGATTTTATCACCGTCAACTAGACTTTATCTAGAATATTTTGATGAATCAAATATCTAAAAGGTCTTCCGACATAAGGCCTGCCAAGACCTCGACCATTCTAACTTGATAGACTCATGCAACGAGGGGAGTTCTAGGTCACCAGTAACCTTTCTTTTGGGAATATTCTTCTTTGTTGAAGTTCTCCCTTTTTTCCTTCTTTAGCTTTTTTTATCACATACACATTTTGATCCCCCAAGGCATTGTTAGGAGACCAAGATTGTACAGAATCATAAAAAGTATCATTAGCTCTCACTAATCCCTTGTGATTCTAAAAAGCTTGAACTAGGTATTGAAAAATGTTAAATATCGCCCATAAATTCAAGCCCAAACCATTATTAGCCCATTAAAAACCCTCTCCCTTTGGGATATATATATATATATATATATATATATATATATATATATATATATATATATATATATATATATATATATATATTTTCCTTTGCTGCTAAAAATTTAGCAGAAACAAATCTAAAATAATAGCCGCCGAATAGAGAAGAAGAGTAGAAGTTGAGTGGGATTTCAACCAAAGAACCAGCAGCTAGTCTCCTACCTTTCCATTATTTTCTTGCTACATATTCACCATTGATAGTATCTTTACTCTTCAAGTATTCATAAGCTCTTTTGTATGGTAACATTTGATTTAATAGTAAGTTTGTCAATTTATCTTCCTATATATATTACCAGTAAATTAGAAGGAGATATTTTCTGAGTATATTTGGATTTTTGTATATTTTGTAAAGCTATCTTAATATTGATGTTTGTATCTCTATTTGATTATTAGTACATTTTCCTCGGTGTGCCGTTGTTAATGAAGTAGACTTTTCACATTGAAAAGTTGAACCACTTAAATCATTGTGTACAATTTATTTTCTCACTGCTTATTATTTTGCTACTATCCATAATTATATATTTATGCAACCAAAATTAGACCTGAACTTCGCTTTCGCAAATGTTAATTTATAACAAATTGGTATCAAAGCATCGGGTTATTATGTTATTTATTGGAAGTGATCAAGTTTGCTCTTTGGATTTATTTTGAGCTTCTAGTTATCTGATTGGTTTCATATTTATTGGTTGTACTTATATTTATTAAATATTGGGTTTTATATCATGGTGGAAAAATACGAAATTGAGAAATTCAAAGGTAGGAATGTTTCAGTCTATGGAATGAAGATGCAAGCCGTATTAGTTAAATATGGCTCGTTAAGACACTTGAAGATAAGGATAAATTACCAAATATATTAATTGATGAAGAAAAAGATGCATTGATGGAAAATATTATAAGTTCAATTCAATTATCCTGGTTTGATGAGGTATTACGCGAGGTTGGTGATATGGAATCTCCTACTCGATTATGGCTTAAATTGGAGAATTTGTATATGACGAAGTCTTTGACAAGTCGGTTATATTTGTATACATTCATAATGTTAGAAAGTACACCTTTACAAGATCACCTTGCTGAATTTATTAAAATTATTCGTGATCTAAAAAATGGTAGTTTTAAAATTGATGGTGAGGATTAGGCCTTAGTTTTATTATGTTCCTTACCTTATTCATTTCAATATTTCGTTGATACCATGTGATGACTCTATGAAAGTAGAGTTATTGGCACATTTTTTTACTTAATATTTACTTTTTTATTTAATAAATAGTATTTTTATGACCAAAAAAATAAAATATAAACTTTTTTAGTGAAAATGGGTAAAAAATATAATTTTTGGAATTTTTCTGAAATATTTATGAATTTTTTATGAATTTTTAACACAAGACCAATCAAGATCTGCCATGTGGCATGCCATGTAACCATAGGAGTCGATTAGTCAAGCCACGCAAGCACAGAGAGCAAATCACGTTGTGCCGTATGTGAGAAGAACGAAACACGCGCCACGTATCAACACGACGTTCAATCCGAGTTTGGAAATCGGTCAACACGCCATGTCACCTATCACTATGCTATTTCTCTGCACGTTCCACCCATGCACCATGCCATCCATTTTTGCAAATCACGTTATGCCACGTGTAGCGTTGTGATTGGCTAAAATTGTTAGTTTTGCTTGTTTTGATCATAGCCCTTGATCTGAAGCTAATGTGACAGTCCAGATCACACCTAAGCTTTATTTAAGCCCTTAATCACTCTATGTGAATGATCTTTACTTATAATTGTATTATTTGTTACGATACGTATACTTGCGTATTCATTGCACACAATTTGTCGTGTGTGTTTTGTTATGAATCCCATTTGTTTGATAATTGTCCACACAACCCTAAATCAGTCTTCTATGTGAGTAATGTAAACCAAAATAATGATCCATACTCAAGCACATATAACTCAGGATGGAGACAACATCCAAATTTCTCTTGGAATAACAAAAATCAGGGTGGTAATCAATTCAATTATCAATCATTTCCACCACCTAGTTTCCAACAACCATAACAATTACAAGCCCAAGAAAAGAAGACACCTACTGAGGAAAATACAAATTCTTTAATTGGGATGATGAAAGACTTCATCCAATTAGTAAATACAAAACTTTCCACTCAAGAGGCTTCAATTAGAAATTTGGAGAACCAAATGGGATAACTTACTCAGGCTATAATTCAATGGCCTCAAGGTAAGCATCCAAGTGACGCAATTGTAAACCCAAGAGTAATGGAAAGGAAATAATTCAGCCAAAAAAGAGAAAACTTTACAAATCCATTAATCCTTTCCCTCAAAGACTGCAAAAGCAAAAGTCAGATATATAGTTTTCAAATTTTTTGAAAGTCTTCAAGAAGTTGCACATAAACATATCATTTGTAGATACACATGAACAAATTCCTTCTTATGCCAAATTTCTAAAGGACATCTTGTCTAAGAAAATGAGGCTCAGAGAGAATGAAATAATAACCTTAACTGAAGGTTGTAATGCCATCCTTGCTAGAAAACTACCCTAAAAGTTGAAAGATCTAGATAGTTTTGGCATTCCTTATATAATTGAGAACATCTACTTTGAGAAAGCATTATGTGACTTATGTTCTAGAATTAACCTTATGCCATTATCTATCTTCAAGAGATTGGGGTTTGGTAAACCTAAACCCATTTCAGTAGCATTATAAATAGTAGATAAATCAATTAAGAGACCTTAGGGTGTGGTACAAGATATGCTTGTAAAAGTAGACAAATTCATCCTTTCGGTGGACTTCATTGTGTTAGAAATGGAAGAGGGCCATGATATTCCTATCATACTTAGTCATCCATTCTTAGCAACCGGAAGAAAACTCATTGATGTACAAAAAGGTGAACTTACAATGAGAGAACAAAAATATGGCATGATAGAAGAATGGAGCACCGTGTTTGCAAGCCAGGACACAAATTATCATTGAACAAGTCAAGACTAAAATTGTTTCCTTGCAAACTCAAAAGTAAATGGGTCAAAAGGATGTGCTTTAGGACTTGATATGACCATCTAGTCAAGGACATTAAACATGACACTGGTTGGGAGGCAACCCAACGTTATGTTACTTATATTTTCATTGTTTTTTTTTGTAGGTGAATAAATATGGAGAGCAATGGTGCAACAAGAATGAGCATTTCAGTGACATATGTGATGTGCCATAACTAAGGGAGTTTTCTTTCCTTTTATCTTTTCATATTTATATGTACACATTGGGGACAATGTATAATTTAAATTTTTGGGAGGAAACTTCATTCTCTATATTAGTATTTAGCATGCATTTTAAATTTTTTGGAATATTTTTTTTTTAATTTTTAGGTTATTTTTAATCATGACTTGGATAAAAATTGATAAATATATAGAAACTAAATGCATGCATGCTTGATATGAAACATATGAACTCAATGATAAAAATTGGTTTTCATAACTAAGATAAGGAATGTAACATATTTGTTAAGATATTTACATTAATCATGTGATATGCTTGCTAGTTTTGATTAAATTGATTCAAATATTTATGCATATGTTCATGATTGATTTTGGTGTTCTTAATGGGAGAAAATTTGTAGTGAGTTATGGAGTTGATGAGATTTACCAAGTTTTAGAATCTATTTGATCATCCCTTGAGGCTAAATCCTAAATAGTATTTAGCAAGAGAAATGATTTAGGCCTTATTTGGATCGATTTAGCCTTTCAAGCTAACTATTGTTAATATCTTTAGTTACCCATTTGATCCTAACAAAGAACCTTTCATATCTGTAAGCCACATTTTATGCTTAACCAATACGCATTATCTTTACCCTTGCACCTTTAGTTTTTATGAAGAAAAAAAATGTAATCATGTGTTATACTTTAGAGTAAGGTAAAATGTAATGCATCCTATCAAAAAAAAAAGAAGAAGCATAACTCACAACACAATTATCCCTCTAAAGAAAAAGAAAATAAAATTAAAAATAAATTTGGGGGTGTTATGAAGTTACAAAAAACAAATATGAAAAGAATGTCAAAAGAGGGTACACTAAAATATCAAGTAAAAGTTCAATTGCAGTTAAAAAGTACATTATGAAAAAAAAGCTAAGGTGTGGAAAGACCCTAAAATGTCTTCATTTATCGACCCCACACCTAAGCCTTACATTACAACCATGTAAAGTCCTTATTGATCTTGAGCTAAGTGCATATTTATATTAGTAGAGAGGAATGTGGAAAATAGACTTATGAGACTTGTTCTAAGATTGAATTGATTAGTATGCTCATATAGATTGATTTCATGAGTGCTTTGGATGATATCATGTACAACACACACACACACAAATCAATTTGTCAAAACCTTGCATATCCTTGTATTGATTAAATGATGATTGATGAATATGTGAACCTCTTTCTCATAGGATTGTATGAGTTTTGAGAGGGATAGTTTTCGTGAAATATGCATGTACTAATACAAGTATATTTATGAATATAATACTCAAGTTATTTTATTTAGTGATACTTAGTTTTACTTGAAGACAAGCAAATATATAAGTTTGGGGTGTGATGACTTTGTGAAAGTAGAGTCATTAGTGCACTTTTTTATTTAATATTTACTTCTTTTATTTAATAAATAGTATTTTTATGGCCAAAAAATTAAAATATAAACTTTTTAGTGAAAATGGTAAAAATATAATTTTTGGATTTTTCTAGATTTTTTATGAATTTTTAACGCAAGACTAATGAGGAGTTTCCACGTGACATGCCACATAAGTAGAGGAGCCGACTAGGCAAGCCATGTGGATGCCACGCAAACACGGGCCACATGTCAACATGGCGTTCCATTCGAGTATGGAAATTGGTCAACGTGACATGCCACATGTCGCTACGTCATTTCTCTGCACGTTCCACCCGTGCGACATGCCATCCATATCCGCAAATCCCGTCGCACCATGTGTAGCGCTATGATTGGCTGAAATTTTCAATTTTGCTTGTTTTGATCGTAGCCCTTGATCTAAAACTGATCTGACGGTCCAAATCACACCTGAGCTTTATTTAAGCCCCTACTCACTCCATAAAACCTAATTGGCCTCCATTAGCATAATTTTGGTCTTTGTTTTGGAGCTAAAAAGAGAGAAAAATATAGAAAAATTCAAGAGATTAATTGTATGCTATTAATTGTTTGGTGAACAATTTATCTATAGAGGCAATTAAATAGATTTGAGAGAATTATTTGATTGTTTGTCTTGATTAAATAATATGCATAATTTCTAAGCAGAGATGTATAATTATTATGTATGTGATCCATAATTAATGAAATTAATGAGTAGTATGTAATTTAATTATGAATTGAATATACTCTCTCGATTGTAATTTTGCAATACAATCATTTACATGTATATAACATCCTATTTATAGACAATAAGAATTACACTACACTTATAAAATTGTACTATCATTATTTCATTTTACAATAAAGCCTATACAAGAGCAAGTAATGAGTTATACTGCAGCTAATTAAGAGAAAAAATATCCCATGTGAGCTAGTGATCAATTCATTATTTTATATGAGTTTGGAGAGCCGTTGCCTATCATTTTATGTGAGTTCCATTGCTTAGACTATTATGCATCATTTAACTCAATATATGGCTCAAGCCTTGTACCTATAGACATTGCCAACTCTCTATTCAACTTCACTGCTGAACCACCCATGTGTGCTGCCCATTCACCATCCAAATGAGCTACTGATGCATCACACATTGGAGCCTCAACACTAGAAACCACATGAGCCTGAGCTCCAGTATACAAATAGGTATGTTCAGCTATATTTCTGCGATTACCACCAATACTATGAACAGATTCTGTAATTTGGAAGATATCAATTGTGTTATACAAAAAATTGGGAGCATACATGCTATTGTCACTATGGACTGCAATAGCCTAAGCGATTATTTAGAAACAAATATTATGTCCATAATCTTGACGTACTTTGAAATATAAATAACTAAAAAAATAAATGAAATTTACAAGTTTAACATCATACATATTTGCAAGAGTACTAGAATTTCACTATAAAGTCTACCAGCTTTAGTTGACAATTTGAGTCATATGAGCAAAAATTGAATGTTGACTTTCTTGATCATCCGTAATAGTAAAAAATTGATTTTGAACATAAGGACTACCTCTCAATCTTGGTCTTGAGAGGCCGGCACCATGAAGAAAATGCTTGGAATTGTGAAGCAAGTTGCGAGATTATTGGTGTTTAACATGAGCGACTAATAGAAAACAACTAGTGGTTCATATTTAAAAATCAATTCTGAGCTCAGAATAATTTTTCTAAGAAGAAGTAACATTTAGCATTCATAACTTGGTATTTGTTAATGAACTTTCTACTTAGAACTTTTCCCATAAGTTTGATGGAGGCTGCTATAATATCTTCTTTATAGTCTTCCTCAAGATCAATTTTAGGAAGCTCTCAAGTAAGGTTTTGGTTTGTTCCACCATATCACCAATTTCAGAATCAAAAGATTATATTCCCTATATACCTAAAGATAAACCCTAACTAGATAAGCTCAAACAATGATTAAACATGAAGAGTGACAAATGCAAGTGGAACAAGAAGGAATTATTTTTTAGACGTGCACCATCAAGAAACTATGGATGATTATCTTTATCAAGTGAAAGAGATCTCAGATCACCCATCCATTATTGGAGAGACAGTGACTGATAAAGATCTGATTATATGTGTAATTCATGAATTAGACTCAAGAAACAACTCTTTCATCTCTTCATTATCTTTCTATGGAGAATATGTTTCATTTGATGATGTACATAATATGCTTCTAGGTCATGAGTTTATGCTAGATTAAGCTAGTCAATGTGATTTTCAATAGCTTATCATGCTCATCTTGACTTCTCTGAGTAATGGTAATCCTTTTATATATGATTTTTCTACTAAAGCTTCATCTACTTCTCTAAGATCAGGTCTTCATAGGTCACAGTGGAATCTACAAGATTTCCTTCAAATGAGTGCACCTACTTCTTAACAGCCTAAGAAACCTGACTCTAATGCCTACAAGAATAAGAAAGGTTCAAGATAAGGAAACATTATTAAGTGTCCATTTTTGGTAAAGCATGGAAATGGTGCTCATAAGTGTTTTCAGATTCATGATCTGCTCTTAGGCAAAGCTGGTACAGCTTTAATTTTCATGACTGATTCTGGTGTAACTTTTCTTACTCTAGAGTCTTTTCATTAGCTACTAGATTTTAGAGCTGTACGTCACCTTAAAGCTGATCAAGATAATCTACACACCTCATTTCCTTACTCAAGTCATGATGTTGTGATTGTAGATAATGTCACTTCCTTAACTATCGAACACTTGGGCTTTAGCACTATGACAATGAATGATAGTGTTCTTCATCTGAATAAAATCTTCCATACACCAAGTGTTCCTTCAAATATCTTGTTTGTGCATCATTTATATGATGATAATAATGTAAGAGTTGAATTCAGTGCTAATTTCTTTTCTATAAATGAGGAACACACAAAGAAGAACTTGTCTTAAGGAGCAGTGAGTGAAGGACTCTACAAGACTCAAGGTGACATATTCCATAATGTGGCCTCTAGTATGGACTCTAGCCCGCATTCACCTCAGGTTTATTTTAGTAGTATGATAAATAGTGTTTGGCATATTAGACTAGCATATCCTTCTAATAGGATGTTTGATTTGCTAGTTAAATAGTCTTTACTACCAAGTGTATCTACTAGAAATACGTCTTTTTGTAATGTTTTTCCTTTAGCTAACGAACATAAGCTACCTTCTACTTCTAAACATCTATGGCTTCACAGCTCTTTGATTTGATCTTTATAGACTTATAGCCTACACCTACTCTAGCTTCTATTAAGAATCATATTTCTTACTTATTGTAGATGATCACACTCGCTTTATATGGATCTACTTTCTACATAAAAAAGATCAAGAACATTATATATTTGTATCTTACATGAATATGGTTGAGGATAAGGTTTAAATATTGATGTTGTTCAAAATATTGACATTTAAAATTTATAGATATGTCGAAGAGATTGTCATTGTCAAAGGAAAGATTGAAAAACAATTCACAAAACTTAGAGACTAAAAAAATTATGAAAACTTTAAAAAAATAATAAATATAAAAAAAATCAAATACTTATTTTTGAAATTAATTTTTTTGTTTAGCACATATAAATATAAATAGATTTCATATTTATTTTGACCAATAAATCAAAATCTTATAAAACAATGTTTTAAAATATTTAAAACAATTATTCAAATTAATAAATTTTATGATTCATAAAATTAAAGAGAGATATTTAATGGAAAATTATTTTAAAAAATAAATAATATTAATCATAAACGACATTTTATCAATATTACTCGAAATTTTACGAATAATATCTGTATTATTAAATAAAATACTATTGATATTTCCTCAATATCGATATTTTATCGACATTATCGCCGACAATGTGCTTTGATATAAAGACCTTTAAAATAAAGATATTGTCGACAATATCAAAGATATTTTCATCCTTGTTTGAGATGAACTTTTCTATAAAACTCAAAACTATGCAAACTGATGGTGGAGGGAAATTCAAATTCTTGGACACACATCTAGGGTCAATTGGCTTGGTTCACAAAGTTACGTATCTTTTAGAATCTTCGAGGTTCCAACAATTGCTTACAAACTACAAAAGTAGTTTACTCTTATTCTACTTCGTAATTAGATTATAGGATCACATTATACAACTTTTTTTGTTTAATACCATAAACTTTTACAATTTTCTTTTAATATTTTATTTTCATTGAAAAATATTTCTCAAAAAACAACATTTTTCCCATTGGATTCTAACCATGAAACCATCCCTAAGAGATACAAAGTCGTTAAAGCAATAAGGAACAAAACCCATAAGAACATAGTACTTGTTGAAGAAAAATTGAAAAAAAAAGTATCCAAAATCGTCTAATTTTGGGTAATTTTTTATTTTTTTTACCAAAATTTCTTAGACATAGGGCTTACCATGACCTTAACACAACAATGGAAAACCTTAGCTTCAAGTGAGTTTGGTAAAAAAATCGAATTCATGGTAAGGCATATGCCTCATGTGGGAAGGTATTGACATAGTATGGGAAGGCTTACAACTAACATCTAGTTTTGTGGTAAGGCTTCTAGTTTCCAGATAAATTTTGAAGACTTCAAAGTTATACTTCTTCATAACAAGCGTGGGACATTTTAGAGATCACTCATAAAGGCACTTCAGTGGTAAGAAGACCAGAATTCTAAAGTTGAACAATGATTTTGAGCTCTATATCATGCAAGACGATGAAACTTTCAACAAATTCTATGCATTCTTTATCCTAGTCATGACAACCAATTTTTATCATGGAGTTCATATGTTTCATATCCAGCATGCATGCATTTAGTTTTCATATATTTATCAATTTATACTCAAATCATGATAAAAACAACCTAAAAATTAAAAAAAAAACTCCCTGAAAATTTAAAATGCATACTAAATACTAATGTAGAGAATGAAGTTCCCTCCCTCAAACTTAAATTACACATTGTCTCCAATGTGCACAAATAAATATGAAAAAAAAAAAGAAATCCCTTAATTATGGCACACCACATCTTTCGTTGACATGCTCATTCTTGTTGCGACATTGCTCTCCACATTTATTCATCTACAAAACAAAAACAATGAAAATATAAGTAAAATAACATTGAGTTGCCTCCCAACTAGCGTCACGTTTAACGTCCTTGACTAGACGGTCCTATTAAGTCCTAAGGCACATCCCTTTGTATCCATTTACTTTTGAGTTTGCCTAGAAATAACTTGAGGCTTGATTTATTCAATAATACTTTATGTTTTGGCTCTCAAACACGGTGCTCAATTCTCTTCTCATGCCATATTTTTGTTTTCCTTTTGAACTTCTTGGAATTCTTATAAGCACTCTACCGTAACTCATCCAATTTATGTATTTCTAATAGCTTTTTCACCTCTCCATTGGACTCTTTCTTTTTCATTCTTGATTGAGGATAGGAGGGTAGAAGTGTGGGTCTAAACTTGGTGGCTCCTCAATTGATGGTTTGAGTTTAGATCATTTCTCAAAATTTTCCATTATCGCCTTTGATACATACATGAGAGATGTGTCCTTCAAAAAGTTCACACAGTCCACAATATCAACCTTCGATGCTATACTTTCAAAGTTGTAATCGGTTGAGTTTTTTTCTTGTGAGTTTATGTCCTTGTTTACAATAACATGTGTTAAAGTCTTAATTTTGGGTGCCTCAATAGATTATTTTAAGCCATTCCCATAATCAATAACATTTATCCTTAAACATTCATTAGCATTATCAATATCAGGAGGTTCAGATTCTTTAAAAACTTTAAATATTACTTGTTCATCTTGCACTCTCATTATAAATTCACATTTTTTTACATCAATGAGTGCCCTTTCGGTTGCTAAGAATGGACGATCAAGTATGATAGGAATGTCACAGTTCTCTTCCATGTCTAGCACAATGAAATTCGTCAGGAAGATGAATTTGTCTACTTTTACTAACAAATATTCTACCACACCACGAGGTCTCTTAATCAATCTATCTGCATTAGTAATGATACCAAAGTGGGTTTTGATTTCCCAACCCTCAATCTCTTGAAAACTGATAATGGCATGAGGTTAATACTAGGACCCAAGTCACATAGTGCCTTGCCAAAACCGATGTTCCCAATAGTGCAAGGGATGTCAAAACGACATGGATCTTTCACTTTGTGTGGTATTTTTCTATTAAGGATGGTGCTACAATCTTCAGTCAAGGTTATTTTTTTCATGATCTTCAAGCCTTCTTTTCATTGATAGTATATCCTTCATGAATTTTGCATAAGATGGCATTTGTTCAAGTGCCTCTACAAATGGTATATTTATGTGTAGCTTCTTGAAGACTTCTAGAAATTTTGAAAACTGCATATCTGACTTTTTATTTTGCAGTCTTTGAGGGAAAGGAATAGTGGGTTTGTAAAGGTTGCTCTTTTTTGGCTGAATTATTTCCTTGCCATTACTCTTTTTATCGACTAATTCCTCCTTTTTTTTAGTTTTTGGTTCCTCTTTATCCTTTTTAATTTCCTGTTTCTCCTCATCCTTTTTTGTCTTATGTTCTTGTTCTAAAAATTTTACCACTCCTCAAGGCTATGCCGTTGTATTGGTCCTTACCTTCTCTTCTTAGATTAACAATTATGTCACTTGGAAGGTTACCTTGAGGCCTTTGACTTATAGCCTGAGTAAGTTGCCCCATTTGGTTCTCCAAATTTTGGATTGAAGCCTCTTGAGTTGACACTTTTGTATTCACTGATTGGATGAAGTCTTTCATCATCCCCATTAAAGCACTTGTATTGTCCTCAGTAGGTGGCTTATTCTCTTAGGCTTGTGATTGTTGTGGTTGTTGAAAACCAGGTGGTGGAAATGATTGATGGTTGAATTGATTACCCATATGAAACTCCTAAATTTTGGACTTGGTTTATATTCACTGGAGATTTTTGTACCTTCAAAAGATTAACCAAAGATGAAACTTGAGTTGTAAGTGTTGTTATATCATTTACCTCATGCATTTCGGCTACTTTTATCGTGACTATCATTCTATCCATTAGCCATTGATAATTATTGCTAGCCATTTTCTCAAGTAAAGCATAAGCTTGATTGTAAGATTTGGTTAGCAAACCTCCATTAGTCGATGCATCAACGATAGTCCTTGTTTGAGCATTGAGACCATTATAAAAAGTCTTCATTTGAATCCAAAAAGGAATACCATGATAAGGGCACTTCCTTAGCAATTCCTTGAATCTTTCCTAGGCTTCATATAGAGATTCTCCTTCATGTTGTTGGTAGGAAGTAATGTCATTCCTAAGCTTAGCATTCTTTATTGGTGGGAAGTATTTCATCAAGAATTTCTCTGCCAAACCATTCCAAGTTGTAAAGGAATCAGGCGGCAGAGAGTTTAACCAAGCTCAAGCACGGTCTCGCAAAGAGTAAGGGAATAATCTAAGCCTAAATGTCTTTTCTGTCACACCATTGAATTTAAATGAATCTACAACTTAAATAAACAATCTGAGATGAAGATGAGGATGAGGATGAGGATGCTCTGTTGGTAATCCGTTGAATTTTCAAACTGTTGGTAGCATTTGAAACATTACTCGCTTTAGTTCAAACTGATTAGCTTGAATATTTGGCCTTGTGATATTTGGATTCAGCCATTCCAATGTAGGTATTGCATATTCATTCATAGCTCTATCTCTATCATCCATTAAAAACATTTGATTGTTCAAGTTTAGCTTATTGTTGTTTATTTCTAATGGATTAGCCATTTGTTTCTCTTAGGTGACTTGTTGTTTTCTAATTGATCTCAAAGTATGCTCAATTTCAAGATTTAAAGGTAAGATTTTTCCCTCATGAACTCTACTCATGCAATAGACTCAACTATGTTTCTACAATAATAAAGGAGAAATCTAAATAAATAAATTAACAACTAAATAAATAAATTAAAGTAAAATAAATAAATAAATAAGTATAGAAAATAAATAAAATAAAATAACTAGAATAAATAAATTAAGATAATTAAAGTAAAGAAAAAAATATTAAGACAATAAATTAAAAAAATTAATTTCTAATATTAATAATCCCCGCTGATAGTGCCAAAAACTTAATCGCCACACAAATTGTGTATGTAATGAATACATAAGTATACCTATCATAACAAGTAATATAATAATAAGTAAATATCGTTCTCACGAAAATTATTTTATTAGAAGCTAATTTTTAAAACTAAAAATAATAAAAATCAATTGTTTTGGTGTTTTTATATTTTAATGAAGTAAAATTAAAATAACTAAAATTAAATAGAAATAATTAATTAAATGAAATTTTGTGACTAAAAATATATATGAGAAAATATCTAGGAATACTTAATCACTCAATTTTCTAAACATGTGAATCACTAAAATCCTCCCAATATAATATCAATTAATTACATGATTAATTGAATCTAACCTAACATGTATTCCTCTCTCAAATAAACTACACACCATATAGTAATTAATTTAATCACATTCTCATGTCAATTAAATTGGATACTAGTATCCCTAGAAACTATGCATGTTATTTAATCAAGACAAACAATTAAATAATTCTCCCAAATCTATTTAATTGTCTCTATAGATAAATTGTTGGTCAAATAATTATTAACATAAAAATCAGATTAAATAATATAATTAAATTAATATTATAATTGAGAAAAAATATTAGATCATCACGTGGTGAAAATTGGGTTTAAAAGATCCCTGAATTAATAAATTAATTACACATAATTCTGTTCATAAAACTCATTTTTTTCATAAAGAAAAGAGTAGATGAAGAAAAAAAAATCAATCTCTTGAATTGTAGAATTAATCTCCTCTTTAATCTCTACTAAAAGTATATCGTCTCTTAAATTTTTCTGTATTTTTCTCTCTTTTTAGCTCTAAAAACTGACCAAAATTATGCTAATGGAGGCTAATTAGGGTTTATGGAGTGATTAGGGGATTAAATGAGGCTCAAGTATTATTTGGACCGTCAGATTAGCTTCATATCAAGGGCTATGATCAAAATAAGAAAAATTGATAGTTTTAGCTAATCATAGCATGACACATGGCATCAGAAATTCATTGGGCGAATCAGGGAGTGATGCATGGCAGGGGAGACCAGTTAGAGTTAACACTCACCGAGTTAGCAACACGCGACGTGACATGATTTGTGGGAACAAATGGTGTGGTGCACAGGTGAAAGGTGCATAGCAATGACATGGTGACATGTGGCATAGGGCATTGACCGATTTCCAAACTTGGATTGAACTTTCGTGATGACACGTGGTGAGTGTTTCATCCTCCTGACATGCGGTGCAACGTGATTCACTCTTTGTGCTTGTGTGGCATGCCACGTGGTAGCTTCTGATTGGTCATGTGTTAAAAATTTCAGAAAAATCCCAAAACATTCTAAAAATTATATTTTCACCTCTTTTCACTAAAAAGTTTATATTTTATTTATTTTTTTTTGCCATAAAAATACTAATTTTTAAATAAAACAAGTAAATATTAAGTAAAAAATGCGCTAATGACTCTACACTATTATAAATATGCATTTAGTTAAAGATCAATAAGGACTTTACATGGTTGTAATGTAAGGCTTAGGTAGGGGGTCGATAAATGAAGACATTTAGGATCTTTTCACACCTTAGCTTTCTTTTTGTTCATCATGCAATTTTTAACTGCAATTAAGCTTTAACTTGATATTTCAGTACACCATATTTTTTCATTATTTTCATATTGTTTTATTCCATATCTCTTTTCTCTTTTTTTTTTTGTAACTTCATAATACCTTTAAACTTATTTTTAATTCTATTTTTTTTTTCTTTAGAGGGATAATTGTGTTGTGAGTTTTGCTTCTTCTTCTCTTTTACTCTTTTTTTAAGAATGCATTACATTTCACCTTACTCTATAGCATAACACATGATTGCATTTTTTTCTTTTCATATAAGCTAAAGATGAAAGGATAAAGTTAATACTAGTTAGCATTAAATGTGGCTTAAAGATATAAAATGTTCTTTATTAACCTCACATGGGTGACTAAAGATATTAACAATGGTTAGCTTGAAAGGCTTAATCAATCCAAATAAGGCCTAAATCATATCTCTTGCTAAATACTATTTAGAATTTTGCCTCAAGAGATGATCAAATAAATTATACAACCTAGTAGATCTCATCAACTCGCACAACTCACTACAAATTTTCTCTCAATAAGAACACCAAAATCAATCATGAACATGTGCATAAAAATTTGAATCAATCCAATCAAAACTAGCAAACATATCACATGATTAATGTAAATATCTTAACAAATATGTTACATTCCTTATCCTAGTCTTGACAACCAATTTTTATCATTGAGTTCATAGGTTTCATAACAAGCATACATGCATTTAGTTTTCATATATTTATCAATTTCTATCTAAATCATGATTAAAAACATCCTAAAAATTAAAAAACAAATTCCCTAAAAATTTAAAATGCATGGTAAATACTAAAGTATAGAATCAAGTTCCCTCCCTCAAACTTAAATTACACATTTTTCCCAATGTGAATATATATAAATATGAAAAAGTAAAAGGAAAGAAAACTCCCTCAGTCTTAGCACACCACATCTGTGGCTAAAATGCTCAATATTTTTACTCCATTGCTCTCCACATTTATTCACCTACAAAATAAATACAAGGAAAATATAAGTAACATAACATTGGGTTGCCTCCCAAATAGCATCACATTTAACGTCTTTGACTAGATGGTCATATCAAATCCTAAGGTACATCCCTTCGTGTCCATTTACTTTTTAGTTTTCCTGGAAAAAAATTGAGTCTTGATTTTTTTTAATAATACTTTATGCTCTTGTTTGTGAACATGGTGCTCAATTCTCTTTTCATGCCATATTTTTGTTTTATTTTTGAACTTTTTGTCATTCTTATAAGAACTTTATCGTAACTGGGGATGGAAGGGTAAAAGTGTGGGGTCTAAACTTGGTGGTTCGTTAATTGAAGGTTTCAGCTTAGATTCTATCTCAAAATTTTCCATAATTGCCTTTGATACACACATGAGAGTCACATCCTCCAAAAAGTTCACATAGTCCACAATATCAACCTTGATTTCATACTTTCAAAGTTAAAGCAGATTGAGTTGTTTTTTGGTGAGTTTATGTCCTTGTTCATAGCATCATGTGTAACGGTCTTAAGTGTGGGTGACTCAAAAGATTCTTTTAAGCTACCCCCACATTTAGTAACATTTATCCTTAAGCATTCATTAGCACTATCAATGTTAGGGGGTTCAGATGATTTAAAAACTTTAAAACATTACTTATTCATCTTGCACACTCATTGTAAGTTCATCTTTTTGTACATCAATGAGTGCTCTTCTAGTTGCTAAGAATGGATGACCAAGTATGATAGGAATGTCACGATCCTCATCTATAATACCACGAGCTATTTTAATTGAACTATTTTCCATCTATAATGTTACTAAAGTAGGTTTGGCTTTACCAACCCCCAATCTCTAGAAGACTGATAATGGCATGAGGTTAATTCTAGAACCCAAATAACATAGTGCCTTTCCAAAATGGATGTTCCCAATAGTGCAAGGGATGTCAAAACTACTTGGATCTTTAAGATTTTGTGGTTGTTTTCCATCAAGGATGATGCTACAACCTTCAATCAAGGTTATTGCTTCATAATCTCTGAGCCTTCTTTTCTTTGATAGAATAGCCTTCGTGAATTTGGAATAAGATAGCATTTGTTCAAGTGCCTCTACAAATGTTATGTTTATGTGCAGCTTCTTGAAGACATCAAGAAATTTTGAAAACTACATATTTGACTTTTGCTTTTGTAATCTTTAAGGGAAAGGAATAATGGGTTTGTAAAGGTTGTTTTTCTTTGCCGAATTATTTCCCTTCTAGTGCTCTCTTTATCCACTAGTTCCTCATCCATGTTAATTTCTTGTTTCTCTTCATCCTTTTATGTCTTATGTTCCTATTCTAAAGTTTTACCACTCCTCAAGGCTATATCATTGCACTGGTCCTTACATTCTCTTCGTGGGTTTACAATTGTGTCAATTGGAAGGTTACCTTGAGTTCTTTGAATTATAGCCTGGGCAGGTTGCCCCATTTATTTTCCCAAATTTTGAATTGAAGCTTCCTGAGTGGATATTTTTGAATTTATTAATTGGATAAAGTTTTTCTTCATCCTTATTAAAGAATTTATGTTGTCCTTAGTAGATGGCTTCCTTTCTTAGGCTTGTAATTGTTGTGGTTGTTGAAAACTAGGTGGTGGAAATGATTGATGGTTGAATTGATTACCACATTGATTGTTGTTACTACTCCAAGAGAAATTTGGATGTTGTCTCCATCTTGGGTTATATATGTTCGAGTATGGATTATTGTTTCTATCTATATTACCCATATAACATACTTATTAAGGATTATTTGGATAATTATCAAACAAATGAGCTAATCCACAAAACACACACGACACTCATGAAATTTGGACTTGGTTTATACTCACTGTAGAGTTTTGAGTCTATAAAAGATTAACCAAGGGTGACACTTGAGCTGTAACTGCTGTGATATCATTTACATCATGCACTCGATCTGGCTACTCTTCTTGTGGATTTCATTCTGTCCATTGGCCATTGATAATTATTGCTAGCCATTTCTCAGCTAAATTATAAGCTTGATTGAAAGATTTAGCTAGCAAAGCTCCATTAGCATATGCATCAACAATAGTTATTGTTTGAGCATTGAGACCATTGTAAAAATTCTCCATTTGAATACAAGAAGGAATACCATGATGAGGACATTTCCTTAGCAATTCCTTGAATATTTCAATGTTTTATATAAAGATTATCCTTCGCATTGTTAGTAGGAAATAATGTCATTCCTAAGCTTGGAATTCTTTGTTGGTGGGAAGTATTTCATCAAGAATTTCTCTGCCAAACCATTCCAAGTTGTAATGGAATTAGGTGGCAAACATTTTAGCCAAGTTTGAGCACAGTCTCATAAAGAGTAAGGGAACAATCTATGCCTAAATTCCTCCTCTGTCACACCATTGAACTTAAATGAATCTACCATTTCAATAAACAATATGATATGAAGATGAGAATCCCCTATTGGTAATCCATTGAATTTTCCAACTATTTATAGCATTTGAAACATCACTGGTATTGCAAGTCATTCATAACTCTATCTCTATCATCCATAAAAAAATTGATTGTTCAAGTTTAGCTCATTATTATTTATTTCTAATGGATTAGCCATTTCTTTCTCTTGGGTAACAACTTGTTGTTTCCTTATCACGAACTCTGCTCGTATAATAGACTCAACTATATTTCTACAATACTAAAGGAGATGTCTAACAAAAAACTAAATCAAAATTAAAAAAATAACTAAATAAATAAATTAAAGTAAAAAAATAAATAAATAAATAAATAAGTCACTAAAAGAAAATAAGTAAAATAAAAATAAAAATTTAAGAAAAATAACTAAAATAAAAAATTATTAGTTTATAATATTTATAATCCCTAATAACGGTGCCAAAAACTTGATCGCCACACAAATTGTGTGTACGATGAATACGCAAATATACATATCGCAACAAGTAATAAAATGATAAGAAAATATTGTTCCTATGAAGATTATTTTATTAGAAACCAATTGTTAAAACTAAAAAAATAAAAATCAATTTTTTGTGTTTTTATATTTTAAGAAAACAAAATTAAAATAACTAAAAGTAAATAGCAATAATTAACTCAATCAGATTTGGTAACTAAGAAAATATATGAGAAAATATCTAGGAATATTTAATCCATTAATTTTTTAAATATAAGAATCACTAAAATCCACTCAATATAATTATAAACCAATTACATAATCAATTGAATCTAACCTATCATGTATTTCTCTTTCAATTAAATTACACACTATATAGTAATTAACCTAATTATATTCTCATGTCAATTAAATTGCATACTACTCATTAAGTTCATCAATTATGTATCACATACATAAGAATCGTACATCTATGCCTAAAAACTATGCATGTTATTTAATCAAGACAAATAATTAAATAATTCTCTCAAATCTATTTAACTGTATCTATAGATAAATTGTTCACCAAACAATTAATAGCATGAAAATCAGATTAAATAATATAATTAAATGGAAATTATAATTGGGAATATTATATCATCACATGGTGAAAATTGGGTTCATAAGATCCCTATATTAATAAATTAACTACACATAATTGTATTCATAAAGCTCATATTTTTCATAATGAAAGACAACAAAATTGTTAAAGAAATGAGTAGAAGAAGAAATACAGTCAATCTCTTGAATTGTAGTGTTAATCTCTTCTTGAATCTCTACCAAAATATTATCCCCTCTTGAATTTTTCTATATTTTTCTCTCTTTTTTGATCCAAAAACTGACAGCGTGACACATGGCACATAGAATTTACTAGGCGAATCAAAGAGCGACGTGTAGTAGGGGAGACTGGAAGCATCAATACATGTTAAGTTAGTGCCACGTAGTGCAACGTGATTTATAGTAATAGATTATGTGGAACACGGATGGAACGCTGGGAGAAATCACGTGGTAATGTGGTTTGACCGATCTCTGAACTCAGATTAAACACTCTGTTGGAACGTGGCATGTGGTTCTTCCTCTTCACACGTGGCATCATGTAATTTTGTATCCCTGCTTACGTGGCTTGCCCAGTTAATTTTTCTACTTACGTGGTAGGTCATGTGGCACCTCTCTATTGGCCCTGTGTTAAAAAATCATAAAAAATCCATACAAATTCCAAACAAATCCTAAAAATTCCCAAAAATACAATTTTTTGAATAAAATAAATAAATATTAAGTAAAAAAGTGTCATAATGGCTCTACTTTCATAGAGTCATCACAATGTTGCATAAACACCTTTTTGTGTATTATTTTCTCAACTTCATGGGTTGATGTTTGAAAAGTAAAGAGAAAAGAGCACATATTTAAGGGTATAAATGTCATGGATATGAACTTATTCATTTGTTTGGTTCAACAAAGGTGTGTTCAAGTCTAAATGTCTTCTCTCCCTACCCATTCCTTAGCCTTTCATTACAATCATTGAAAGACCTTTTCATTTCTTCTTGGCTACTTACATTAGTGGAGAGAGAGAGAGAGAGACTAATTGTGGACATATAAATCTTGGTTCAACTTGAGTCTATATTTCAATTTACTTGGTTCGTATAAGCATATCATGATGGCATATAGAGTAAAAAAAAATTCATTTCACATATAATGCATGTCATCAAAAATTTAGTCATACCCTTATATGAATGCATCATGGATTGATGGATATGTGGATATTTATGTTGAATGTATTGTTTATCCTCTTCTGACCCTCTAGTTTATTGAATATGCTTCCATGTTAGGGGTGTTTGTGAGTAGAATGCATATCTTGTTTATTATTTCACATGCATGCTTTTAGGGAGAAGGTGTATGTCTTAGGTATTGTTTCAAGGGAAGTAATGTGTTTCCTTTACTTTCTATTGTATGTTCTATTTATGAGTTTTTTCTTTGTTTTCTTGTTCATATAATGCTTTCTTCTCTTTATGATTACTTTATATGAACCATGAATAAATAGGAATTTTAGTATGATATGTTACATGTATTGTATGCAATCTTTGGTTTCACATGTCTACCTATGTGTTTCCCTATTGTGGCTTAGTGCTTCTATATTTCTTTTTCTCATGAAGCATATGATACTTCTTATTTTTTTTCTTTAATCTTACCTACTACATTACATTAGTGTTAGAATTATAGCATAATTGTATGCCTTCTCTCTCTCATATAGGGGTATTCTTTTGACTATATGTTTGCTTCCATGTTGTGTGCTACATGGGCTTTGAGTGTAGGATTGCATTACATATTTTTGTTTGACTTGCATGCATTCAGGATGAGTGTTGCATGAAGTTAGGAGAAGTTGTACATGTTTACTTGTGTTTATGCTTATCAGTGTGTACTTGTGTAGGGATAAAACAATAGTATGTGGGTTGACTACACGTTATTTCTACATGATACGTTCATAGGATATGTATTTATTTTATTTGTACAGGTTATAAGTATAAAGTGACGTCTTTGAGCTTTAGATATGTTATGTACAAGAAGTGCTAAGTTTGTCGCGTTTCTGAGTGACATGATTGGATAGGCTGATTTATGAAGTAGGATGAAGCAATCAAGACAGATGCACTTTGTATAGGTGTGTCTTTTGGGTTTTGGTATGTGTTGTTGTGTTGTTCAAGGAAACATATAACTTTAGGACATATTTATGATCATCTCATGTTTGATAAATGTCTGTACTTAGTTATGTAATGTTTTGACACAAAAAGCCAAAGGAGGACTATGTAAGTCCTATTATTCTTATGTTTGTGTGTTGGCTTCCCATCTACAAAATATGGTATCTATTTTATTTTACTTAGTGCATTTTCTTTCTGTATGTGAGGTTGGTTACTGCGGATTAGTAATTCACACACGCATATAGTTAGATATACTTTGTATGCAAGCATGTTTTCACGCATCATGAGGTTAGTTTTCGTAATGTGTAGGCTAAGTTGAGAGTGTTAGTTTTTGACTAGCAAGCATTCAAACAAGCCAACATTGTTACTCATGGTTTTTGGCTTATTTTGGGTAGGGGTATTTGTAGATTTTACTCAAAATATTTAGAAATAAAAAATATCACATTTTACACATCTTGCCAACAAGCTCACTAAAAAGCTCACCAAAGACCTTTCCACAGGTGGTAGCTAAGTGGTGGCGAGTTGGCTGGTGATGTGGCTAGTAAGGTGGAAAATTAGAGTGCTATAAATACCCTATTATTTCTCTTTTTTCTAACGCTCGTTTAAAAACCAAAACTCTATCAAAATTCATTCTATAATTTAATACTATTGTCAAAATTATTTTCAAAAGATTATATTTGAGTGTGGGTTATTTAGTGAGTTTAATAATCAAATCATAGGGTATGTGTGTAAGTGGTTTAACTGTATGTCTCTGTAAATGATTTGATTGTAGTGGTAGACTGTATTCCTTGAGAGTGTGAGTTGATACACTTCCAATTACTTATCATCGTTACCAATCACACCACGTTGAGTAGTGTTGTGTGTGAAGGACAACTTGGATCGAGTGCTAAACTAAACAGTTACAAAAGTAGCAAGTGAAGAGTAGTAGTAGGTGATTTGAACGAAGGTTCTAACTGAGAGAGGTAATAGTGGTTTTACTGTCTATTGGTGTTCTAACATATTTTACTATTTAGTGAATTATTTGCTGAGTGATTGCTTTAAGCAACCCGAGGATGTAACCATACAGATACAGTCTCTATATGGGTTTACCTAGTTATAACTATGGTGCATTATCACTTATTGAGCTAGTATAATCTGAGTTTGGTGTGCATATGTCTCAACATATTGAAGCATAAACTTTGATTAGAAAGCATTCATTACTTACTTGCTTTCTGTTATTGATACATAATATATGTTATTAAAGTTATCTATTTTTTGATATTATACTATTTGTATCTCCTTACTTTGGTCGTATACCAAGTCGTGGACTCTTTCAACATTTTAGGAATTGAATGTTAATGGCACGGGTTCGTTTAATCTTGAACTTTTCTAGCATGTTGATGGGTATAACTCATCTCCCATAGTTTTTTTTTTCTTTTTTCCTTTCTTTAAGTCATAAATATGTTTTTATATCTACCCTTCTATTAATAAAAGACCCAATATATTTGGCATTTACACCTAACAATAAAAATGACAAAAATAGTATGTTTAATAAGCAAAAAGTACAAAAATAGCATGTTTAATAATTAAAATGCATAATTTAAAAAATATATATATTACAAAAACTAAAATAACCCTAAATCTAATTAGTTTTAGGTTTTAAGATTTAAGATTTAGGATTTAGGGGCTTTGATTTAGAGTTTAGGATTTAGAGCTTATGATTTAAGATGTAGAATTTAAGGTTTATGATTTATGATTTAGGATTTTAGGTTTAGTAACCAATAAAAGGATATTATAAGTAATTCAATATTTTTCTTCTTATTAAAAATGTGCTTTGTAATTAACGACCCCTTACCTTTGTTCATTTAACTCTTAACTGCAAATAATATCTATAGGAGTCCCAATTTGGATATTTATCTTAACAACATACCATTTACTCTCAATAATTTTCTTATGTTCCAAAAGAACCTATTTCAAGCAAATTTATCTTAACAACATACCATTTACTCTCAATAATTTTTCTTACGTTCCAAAAGAACCTATTTCAAACAAGAAAAACAAACTTTAAACTTTCCTTATTGGCCACTAATCGACCCCTACCACACTAGTATAGTAGCCTCCTATTACTCTGTCGGGCCAACAAGCCCATTTTACACCACAAATTGGACTAAAGGGAAATTTATCATCACTTGTCGTTAGAGGTGTACATATATGGGTTGCTTTAGGTTTAAACTAAAACGAGAACCAACCCAATATAATCGGTTCTTAAAAAATGAGAACCATTCCAAACAAACAAATTCAACCTCAACCAAATTTGATTTTTGGCTTGAATGGTGGGTTGAGGAAATTTTCTCCGTTTTTCTAAATAATTTTTTTTATTAATATTTTTATTTAACTCTTGTATTATATTTTCTAATGCTTTCATTGTTAATTTTATTATAATCCATAAATTTAAAGAATTAAATTTTATTCACTTATCTAATATCAGTATCAATAGCAAGAATACAGTACAACAAAGATTTAAAAGAAAGGAAAATAGGCAATAAGGAATGGCAATGACTTCACAAAATTTGTTAATTCTCATATCCAAATCAGCCATAATGTTATTCATGCAATGGAAATTCTAATGGAAAATATATGGAAGACGATGTAATTATAATGAATAAATAACTAAATAGTATAAATTTAATGTCTCTACTAGAACTGCTTATTCTTTATTCGTCTGTTCGTTCGTCGTTCATGTGGGTGACTAGGTGAGAGACGAGCATAGGAAAATTTCAGAGATTAGCTAAGGAAAAATGGCACCGTTATTTGATGAATAATAAAAACAATGAAAAAAAGAAAGGAATTGATAGTGGGATATAGGGAAAGCTAAAGTAAATTTAAAACAAATTGTAAAAAGTAAATATATTGGATTAGTTGAGTTCTTACGGATAACGAAACTAACACAACATAAATTAACATTTTAATTATGAAGAACCAAATTAAACTAATAAAATCTCCAAATTGAAAATTTTGAGTTGGGTTGGTTTTGGTAATTTTGGTTGGATTTGGTTATTGTCTATCTTGTTTCAACCCATAGAACAATAGCAAAAATTAAATCAAATGTATGGATTGCTAGAAGTGGAGGATGGGATGAGATGCAACAGGGGTGAGAAGAGAGTGGAATTGTGAACGAAAAACGAATGGTATGGACAAGCCTCAAAATTTGCAGCACAAACAAAGTAAAATCAGCCAGAAAAAGCCACCATGAGCTTAGGTAATCTCAATGTTGAATGGTCATGATGTAGGAAGTGTTGGATACTTTGATGGGCTGGGGTCTGCCACTTTTGTCTAAGGTTTGGGGTTTGCCTCGAAGTGAAGATTGTTGGAGATTTCTATAAAACTCCTTAATTTAAGGAGCAAAACAAGGAGAAAAATATGGAGCAAAACAACGAGCAAAACAAGGAGCAAAACATTGAGCAATTCATGGAGAAAAACAATGAGCTTAATTGAAGGAGCAATTTAATGAACCATTAATTTACGAAGTAATTCAAGGAGTGATTTTTCCTATAAATAGATGTGTAATTGTAAAGAATTAATCAAACCAAGTTTTCATTCCAATTGAGAGAAAAGATTTTGTGAGAGAAAATTGAGAGTAATTTTCTTGGGTGTAATTGGGTTATGGATTGTGAATTGTGAGTGTTGTAAACACCTTGTGTAATTTCTCCCCTTTCAGTAGAAAAATTTGCAGCAGGTCCGGAGACGTAAACAAGATCGTTCGAACTCCATTATCAAATTTGTGTGTTATTTTTCTATTCTTGTTTTCTCATAAATCTGACTTATCAAGAATTTTCATAATTTCCCAACAGCTGGTATTAGAGCTTTTGTCGACGATATTTGTTCATTGACGAAGGTGTTCTAATACATGGTGGTTTGCAAAAAATAGTTAGAAACGAACCAGAGGAAGTCAGATTTGAGTGGAAGCAATGGTCGCAGATGAAGGAAGGGTGAAACTCGAGAAATTCGATGGCACATATTTTGGGTTTTGGAAAATATAGAGAGAGGATTATCTGTATCAAAGAAATCTATATCAACCTCTCTCATGGAAGAAGCTAAAGGCTATGAAGGAAGAAGATTGGAATCTTCTAGACAGATAAGCCCTCGAAGTTATTCGATTGATGTTATCATGTAATGTTTCTTTCAACATAGCAAAGGAAAAGACCACAATGGGTCCTATGGTAGCTCTCTCCAATATGTATGAAAATCCATCAGCCTCAAACAAAGTGCACTTGATGAGGTGTTTTTTCAATTTGCGGATGACGGAAGGCGCATCGGTAGCTCAACATCTCAATGAATTCAACACAGTCACAACCTAGTTGAGTTCAGTGGAAATTGAATTCGATAAATAGGTATGAGCATTGATACTTTTGTCTTCTTTACCAGAAAGCTAGAATACTACTGTCACGGCTTTGAGTAGCTCGTCTGGAAGCAATAAGTTGAAATTTGATGATGTTTGTGATCTGGTTCTTAGTGAAGAGATCTGATGCAGACAGTTAAGTGAAACGCCAACTTCTTCAGTTTTGCATATAGAGTCAAGAGGAAGAAATTCAACCAAAGGTAATGGAGGTGGTAGAACAAACTATCGAGGTAGATCAAAGGACATGAGGTCTAAATCTAGGAATCCTAATAATTCCCATAGCTCGAAGACTATCGAGTGTTGGAATTATCAAAGAACCGCTATAAAAATTAGTGCAAGATTACACCGAAGGACAAACAAGTGAAGGTAGAGGCAAATGTTACTTTCACCTCAGGAGGAGATGATGCATTGATATGCTCTTTGGAGAGCAAGGAAGTTAGACTCTATAGCATCGTTCCTTGCTACTTCACATAAAGAATTCTTCGAGAAATATGTCCGCGGAAATCTTGGAAAGGTATATCTTGGTGATGACCAATCATGTGCTATTATTTGCAAAGGTGTAGTGAAGATTAAGTTGAACGGGTCTATTTGGGAGCTGAAGGATGTCAGGCATATTCCCAACCTAAGAAGGAACTTAATCTCAGTAGGGCAATTGGCTAGTGAAGGCTACACTACGATCTTCCATGGTGATGATTAGAAGATTTCAAAGGGTCAATGACAGTTGCTCGAGGGAAGAAGAGTGACACTCTTTACATGACAGTAGGATCACGTTGTTCAATTGCAGTTGTAGCATGCAATGAAACATCAAATTTGTGGCACCAGAGACTAGGCTACATGAGTGAGAAGGGGATGAAGATTATGCACTCAAAGGGAAAACTTCCAGGTCTATAGTCTACGAAGATAGACATGTACGAAGATTACATACTTGGAAAGCAAAAGAGAGTCAACTTTAATACAAGTTGTAGAACCCCAAAGAATGAGAGGCTAGAGCTTATTCACTTTGATGTTTGTGGATCAACGACCGTCTCATCCATTGGTGGGAAACACTACTTCGTGACTTTCATCAATGATCATTCTCAGAAGGTATGGGTTTACTTTCTGAAGCATAAGTCTAAAGTATTTGAGGCTTTTAGAACATGGAAAGCTATAGTGGAAAATGAGACTGGTTTGAAGATCAAAAAGCTTAGAACTGACAATGGTGATGAATATGAAGACACTAGATTCAAAAAATTTGTTGTAAGCACGAGATTAGAATGGAAAGAACTATCCTAGGCACGCCTCAATATAATAGTGTAGTTGAGCGTATGAACCAAATGTTGACAGAAAGAGCCAGAAGCATTCGTATACAATCAAGTCTACCGACATGGTAGCTTATTTCATCATTCGTGGTCCATCTGTTCCATTGGAGCATAGAATACCATAGGAGGTACGGAGTAGAAAAGAGGTAAAACTATCACATCTAAAAGTTTTCGGCTGTGTAGCATTTGTTCATATTAGTGATCAAGCTAGGAATAATATTGTTCCCAAATCTAAGAAATGCACCGTCATCGGCTATGGTGAGGATGAGTTTGGCTACCGCATTTGGGATGAAGAAAACAAGAAAGTGATGTGTAGCAGAGATGTGATTTTCAATGAAAGAGTGATATTTAAGGATATGCATAAAACAAACACCAATGACTCAAAGCAAAATGAGTCAGTATTTGTAGATGGAGATGATGTGCCAGATAGTTCCGTGAAGGAACCAATTGTAGCAAGTCCTCAGCCAGACGAATACGTTGGACAGAGTAGTGCGCAATATTCATACATAGCATAGCCTCATACTATAGCTCATGTATTGAGAAGGTCTTATCAATCTCATGTGCCTAATAGGAGATACATGAACTATATGTTGTTGATTGATGGAGGAGAGCCTGAATGTTATGATGAAGCAAGTGGGAGTTTTCCATGAAATTGAAGTTGTGCTCAACTTCAGTTGGTCTCTAATGAGTGCTCAAAAAACACTAAAATTACCATAATTTTATGCACATTAATTAATTAAATATATATACATATATATATATATATATATATATTTATATGATTTTATCATATATTTATATATATTTGTCTTTTCAGAATCACGGGTATTTTTATTGTTTTTTAGGTATTTTTGCTTAAAAACGTAACTTAAAGACTCAAAGAGGAATACTGGAGGCAATACATCACAAATATATTCATAAAATAAATGAGGAAAAGTCAACAAAAATGGAAAAATTGGACAAAATGGGTCGAAAAGGTCAAAAATGTCAAAAAGGAGGAAAACGCACCGCCCAGCCCCTCAGCCACACCACCCAACTGCCCAGCCGCGCCGGCCAGCTCTTCCTTCCGCACACGCCAGCTCCCCCGTCCGCGCCCGCCTGCACCCAACTTGCTCCCATCTGCGCTCAACTGCGTGCACCACTGCCCAGTCTGCGCCCATCTGCGCGCGCAGCAGCGCCCACGTCATGCTGACATCATCATTCACTATTCCGCATTTCCACCATTTTTTATCATTTTTCATCCACTCTTTATTCCCATCCTCACCTATAAATACCCTCATTCTCTTTACAACTAAACACACCTCAAAACACAACTTCTCTTCTCTTTCTTTCTCTCATTTCTTAGTTTTTAAGCTTTTCTTAGTTTCTTTCTTAGTTTTTAGTTTTTCTTAGTTAGTTTCTCTTAGTTTTAGAGTTCTTCTCTTTTTGAGAAGAACTAGTTATGTTTTTGTAATTTATTTGCTTTTTTATTCAATAAATGGGAGTGCAAATTTCGTTTGGAGGTTTTCCAGCAACGGGAATAGCATCGAAGTACTGTAAGGATTTTATTTTCTTTGTAGTTATTTTTTATGTTTTATTCTTACATGTTATATTTAATTTGTCTGTGATTAAATTTAACTTTGTTGGCTGTTTGTAAACATGATATAATAATAACATTGTTATGCTTGCGAAATATTTAATAGGTAAAAATCTCTAAAATGAATTGATTTTATTTAATCTCCAAGCAACGTCTTACTAGAAGACGATAAATTTTAGTCCTACATAGGAGGTCACCCATTATTGTATTTTCCTTTGTTTTAGTTTTATTTTGTGTGTAATAAAATTCAAATGAAATAAATTCGTTTGTTTTCAAAAATTGTGTCCATTCTTTAAATTTAGCATTAAAAAAAATTAGGTTCCATGCACCTTTTTGCTTGAAGCCTGTATATTTTGTCAAGCGAGAAATCTTTCTTAGAGATATCTACTATTTTTTAAGAGCTAAATGTTGATACATAATAGGAGAAGAATCAATTTCATCTACAAATAAGCATGGGAGATGCTGAATATAGGCGGAAAATGATGAAAGACTATACAATGCCAATCATTGGCAATGTAACTTCTGGCATACAATTACTAGGGCTGCAAGGAATTATGAATTGAGATTCATTATTATTTGTTACCTTCCTTTTACGGTGTCCCTAATGAAGACTCTTTGCATTTCATTCGAGAATTCTATGCTATTGTCCAAACCTTTCCACTACATGCAATTAATGAAGATCAACTTAGGATGAGGTGTTTTCCTTACACCCTCAAGGATAAAGCTTGGTCATGGTTCATTACTCTACAATCGGGTTCTCTCAAAACTTGGGAGGCAATATATGAAATGTTTATGGGTAGGTTCTATTCCCATCAAAAGAATGTTGATCTAAGGACGAAGATAGCAACATTTTCTCAAATGTATGAAGAGCCCTTTCATGAAGCTTGGGAACAATTCAAACTCCTGTTCATTCAATGTCATAATCATAGCTTTCCATTGCAACTATAGAACCAATTCTTTTATGATGGATTGCCACTGTAGAGTCAATACATGGTTGATAATGCTGTTGGAGGTGCTGTGGGAGAAAAAACCGCAGAGGAAACCTATAATCTTTATGAGCTATTGGGTTCAAATTCCCAACAAAGAAGTTCTAGAAGGAGAGCAAGAGCCAATGAAATTGGTTCCGATAATGAGATAACCTTGCAACTTGCTGAATTGACTAAGCAAGTGCAACTTCTCACTACCCACCAAATGCCAAATCAAGAGGTGTGTGAAGTGCGTTTTTCAATTGGGTATGGTACTCATAATTTTTCAAATACTTGTGATTCTAGTGTCGATGCCATGAAGGAAGTCGAATCCTTTCAAAGGTATCATCCAAACACTTATAATCACCCTAATCATCATTGGAAGCAAAACAATTACCCAGCCTACACCCAATGTCCAACACTAAGGTCGAATAACAACCACTCTTACCTACTAAGCCAATCTTTTAAGCCAACCTTAGAGGATAGCTTGAATGCTTTTATTCAAGTTACTCATGACAACCAATTGATGAATAATCAAAGGTTGAATACCATGGAGGCTTCGGTTAAAAGGATTGAATCTAAAGTTGGGCAACTAGTTGAACAAATGCAAAGGAAAAAACCAAGAAAATTGCCTAGTCAACCATAACAAGAAAATGATGTAAGAACCCTTCGAAGTGGTAAGGTAGTCAATACCAGTTTACCTGAAATCTCTAACGATTTACCTTGTAGTTCAAGTAACAAAGAATGTGATATTCTAGTATCACAAAAAGGAAAAACAAGTGTTAAACTTAACAAGCCTTCTGAAAAAATCATTGGAGGGTCATCTGACATCCCTAAAATTCAAAAGACAACAGAACCACACCAGCTACAAGTACCTTTTCCACACTGGTTAAAAGAATCCAAACAAGATAAGCAATTCTATGATCTTTTTAATATGCTCTCTAAAGTAAATATCAATTTACCATTATTAGAAGTGATCATGAATGTGCCCTCATATGCTAAGTTTTTCAAAGAGTTGAACACTAAGAAAAGGAGGTATGAACTGAATGAACGAGTAGTAGTATCAGAAATTTCTAACGCTGTACTTCAGCACAAACTACCCCCTAAGTTGAAAGACCCTGGAATTTTTATTATAAACATAACTATGGAGGATAGGAAAGTTGCTAAAGCAATACTTGATTTAGGTTCTAGTATAAATTTGATGCCCTACTCTATATTCTTACAGCTCAATCTAGGAGATTTAAAACCCACAACTATGTCCCTTCAACTTGCAGATAGATCTCTTAAGTATCCAAAGGGAATAGTTGAGGATGTGTTGGTACAATTATACAAACTGGTAATACCTGTTGACTTTATGGTTCTGGATATGCAAGAAAATCCAGCATTGGACAGAGAGCACACAATATTGCTTGGTAGACCATTTATGGCAACTACTAAAGCTATTATTGATGTCCAAGATGGAAATTTGACAATGACAGTCTTAGGAGAGACTATACATTTTAAAGTTTTTGATTCTTCACATTTTCCTTCTATTTCTACCATCGATGAAATATTCGATGTTGACCCTTTGGATAATCTTGTCCAAAGCACCTTTTTCCAAACCAGAATAGAAGACAAGCTTGAAACTATTCTTACACTTGAAGAGGTCGAAGAAGATTTAGATGAGGAAATTAAGAGGTACCTTGAACGAATAGACAATGATAAAGTAATGACAAAATCTAGTACACTTTTAAATCTACCCACTTCTTCATCTAGTAAAGAGGTCAATCCACCGGAACTTGAACTCAAAGACTTACATGAGCACTTAAAATATGTGTTTTTGGGAGAAGGAGAAACTTATGCAGTGATAATTTCTTCAACCTTGACCAAAACCCAAAACCCAAGAAAAGGAATTTATCAAGGTGCTTAAACAGTTTAAGAAATCTATAGGTTGGAGTATCAGGGATATAAGAGGCATTAGTCCTACAATGTGTATGCACAAGATCAACTTGGAGGATGGTGCTAAACCTGTACGAGAGGCCCAAAGAAAACTAAATCTAAATATGCAAGAGGTAGTTAAGAAAGAAATTCTTAAATTGTTAGAAGAAGGAATTATCTATCCTATTGCGGATAGTAAGTGTGTTAGTCCAGTGCATGTGGAACCAAAGAAATCTGGGATAACAGTTGTTAAAAATGAAAAAAAGTGAATTAGTGCCCACTAGAATAATCACTGGATGGAGAATGTGTATAGATTTTAGGAAACTAAATTTATATACTAAAAAGGATCACTTTCCTCTTCCATTCATTGATCAAATGTTGGAAAGATTAGCTGGGCACGAATTTTACTGTTTTTTGGATGGATTGTCTGGATATTATCAAGTACCCATAGCACCAGAAGATCAGGAAAAGACCACATTTACATGTCCTTTTGGGACATTTGCTTTTCGCAGAATGCCATTTGGGTTATGCAATGCCCCTGCCACTTTCTAGAGATGCATGATATCTATTTTCTCGGACATGGTGGAAAAATTCATTGAGATTTTCATGGACGATTTCTCTATCTTTGGGAACTCATTTGATGATTGCTTACATAAATTGACTTTGGTTTTAGAAAGATGCATTGAATGCAATCTCACCCTTAGTTGGGAGAAAAGTCATTTTATGGTTCAACAAGGGATAGTTTTAGGACATATAATTTCAAACAAGGGTATTGAAGTTGATAAGGCAAAAGTTGAATTGATATCCAAACTACCTCCCCCTACATCTATGAAAGGGATAAGAAGCTTCTTAGGACATGCAGGATTTTACAGACGATTTATTAAAGATTTCTCTAAAATAAGTCGTCCCTTATGTAACTTGCTATCCAAAGATGCTTATTTTGATTTCAACGATGAATGCCTGGTCTCCTTTAATACCTTGAAAGATAAACTAACATCTACCCCTGTTATTATGGCACCAAACTGGTCTTTACCTTTTGAAATAATGTGTGACGCTTCTGATTATGCAATAGGAGCAGTCCTGGGACAAAGAGTGGATAAGCGTTTGCATGTCATCTACTATGCTAGCAAAACACTCAATGATGCCCAAATGAATTATACCACCACTGAAAAGGAATTCTTGGCTATAGTATTCTCTTTAGACAAATTTCGGTCTTATTTAGTAGGATCTAAAGTGATTGTGCATTCTGATCATGCTGTTTTAAGATACCTATTAAGTAAACCAAATGCCAAGCCAAGATTAATCAGGTGGGTCTTACTCTTACAAGAATTTGACCTAGAAATCAAGGATAAGAAAGGCAGTGAAAACTTAGTAGCTGACCATTTGTCTAGGTTGATTTCTGACTTCAATTCTCTTAAAGATGAGAGTAATGAAGATATAGTTGAAACCTTTCCTGATGAAAAGTTATTTTTCATAGGTCTGAACCCATGGTATGATGATATTGTAAACTATCTTGCCACTGGTGTTTTGCGACCTAACACTTCATATCAGGACAAGAAAAGGTTTTTTAAAACTATTCAAGACTATTTCTGGGATGACCCTTATTTATACAAGATTGGTCAAGATCAAATCATCCGGAGTTGTGTACCTAAAGAAGAACATAAGAGCATTCTAACTTTTTGTCATGAACTTCATTGTGGGGGCCATTTTGGTGGTGAAAACACAGCTCATAAGATATTACAGTCTGGATTCTTTTGGCCCACTCTTTTTAAAGATGCTTATATGTTTTGTGCACAATGTGATAGACGTGAAAGAACAAGAAACATAAGCAAAAGAGATGAAATTCCTTTGACATCTAATTTAGTTGTTAAACTCTTTGATTTATAGGGGATTGACTTTATGTGGATTATGTATCCAAGTGGGTAGAAGCAATCCCCACTAAAACCAATGATGCTAATTTTGTTGTTAAATTCTTGAAGGATTTAATATTCAGCAGGTTCGGAACGCCTAAAGCTATAATAAGTGATGGAGGTAGCCATTTTTGTAACAAGATCTTTGATGGAGTACTAAACAAGTACAACATCACACATAAAGTAGCTACTCAATATCACCCTCAAACTTTTGGTTAAGTGGAAGTAAGTAATAGGCAAATTAAGGGAATATTGGAACGCACTGTGCATCCTTCAAGGAAGGATTGGGCATTTAAGTTAAATAATGCCTTATGGGCATACCGCACCGCTTACAAAACACCTATTAGGATGAGCCCTTACCGGTTAATCTTTGGGAAAGCGTGCCACCTTTCAGTTGAACTTGAACACAAGGCTTACTGGGAAATTAAAGAGTTAAACATGGATTTAGATAAAGGATGAGAAAAATGGTTACTCCATCTTAATGAGTTGGAAGAAATTAGGAATGAAGCCTATGAGAATGCCAAATTATACAAAGAGCGTACTAAGCGTTATCATGACAAGAGGCTAGTTCCTAAGACTCTTCACCCTGGAATGAAAGTTCTTTTTTTTAACTCTCGTTTGAGATTATTTCTAGGAAAGCTGAGATCAAGATGGGATGGACCATTCAAAATAGTTCAGGTATTTGAACATGGAGTAGTACAACTATTGGACTCCAAGACACAAAAAAAATTCAAAGTCAATGGGCATCGTGTGAAGCCTTATTTAGAAGAACTAAACAACATTGTTGAAATGGATTGCATTTGGCTGAGTAACCCTTAGCACCATAAATTGACGTCTTGCTAAGACGTTAAACTAAGCGCTAGATGTGAGGCAACCCATCATTTTAGGTAATTTTTTGTTATTTGTTTTATTTACTTAATTTTATTATTTATTTTAGTTTAATTATATATGAATAAATTTTAAATTGTTAAAACTAAAAATATTTGTTGAGATGTTAGAAGTTCATAGCGATCTGTCTGTATACACTTTAATGATGAATATGATGGATGCAAATTCTCAGGAAATAGGTAATTTTTCTTCTCTTTTCTCTTTATCTTTAATTTATAGTTGTTACATTCAAGACAATGTAAGTTCTAGGTTAGAGGTGATGAAAAGTTACCATGCTTAATTAGAAAAAAAAGATTTAACAATTTAAAAATAAAAAAATAATAATTTTTTTCTTTTTTATGTTCACATTTTCATTTTTTGTGTTTGGTTTTATTTTTTGTTTTGTATGATTTAGTAATTTTTGGAATATAAAAAAAATAATAATAAAAAAAAATTTCTCACCAAAATTTATCATTTCTTTAAATCAAATTTAAGTAAGTCTTTTGTACTGTTAGATTAATTTTTAAAAACATATCATGAAATATTTTGTAATTATTTTTGGTAATTAGTTAGGTTTTTGTCATAACTAGTATTTCTTGATACGATGGGGAAATTATATTAAACCCAAAATCGGTGTTTATGAATTTTTTTAGTGGAGACTACCTTCGTGAGATATAATTTGAGCCTAATTTCCTTTATTTAGAGTGAAATATATATTTTTTATACTCCAAGCACATTTCTTATTTCTTCAATTGATTAGATGATCTCTATAGGTATTAGCATTGAATGTATGAATATTTTCTCATCTTAATAGAGTATCGTATATTTTTTTTTATTATTTTTGCTTAGATTAAATTATTTGAGTAGAAATTGATAGTATATGCTTACATCTCATTCATGCATAACTGCTACAAAAAAATAATAAATAAATAAATATTATAGCGTGAATAGTAAAATAAGACATATTTGGGGTTACCTAAACCAATATCAAACAGAAAAGCCACAAAATTAACGACTCACCAAAATCCTAAAAAATGTATAATATGTACATGGGTTGACTCTCTAAAATATATATATTGAGAAATATCTTCAGAAAAAAATAGAGAGATAAAGAATATATAGTATAATCTACATACTATGACCCACATTGCCTACAAAGTAGTGAGTACAGGCTAATTACAAAAGAAAGATATAGGAAGTGATTCCCTAAAAAGTCATTACACTTTCTTCGTTTGTAAAAGGCATATATCTTGAAATTCTTTCTTAATGAGTTTTATTTATGCATGAAAATAATTTTTATATATGATATCTTTATAATTTATACATTCGATTCCTTTCATGAAATCAATGTTAAAATAACACTTTGAGCCTTTATTATTTATACATATGTGAACATATTAGTTCATTTCTATACATAAAATTTTTCGCATATAAATTAGTATGAATGTTTGAACCCATAGGATTCAGTGTTTTGAGAGTATTGACAAGTGAGGAATAGAGTCGAAGCGAATTCAGATTCTTAACACTGAAATTGGGTGAAATTAAATTGAAACATTTTTTATATGAAATATGAAAATGATTTTCGACTAATTATTATAATAAATCATGATTTTTTAAAGAGATTAAAATAACTTATGTTTGAGATTTTAATTATGATCTTAAAGGAAATTAAAAAGTTAATTTTTTATTTTGTTGTAATTTTAGTTTTTGAGTTGATTGTTTTTATTATTTCTTTTAATTTTTACATTTAGTTCAATGTTTGTGGGTATTATTACTGAAAACCCTCACGAGAATCAAACTCGTCCACTAGGGCAACCTAGGGTTTAAAGGCTTGTTGCATAGGATAAATGCAACCGTGTCAATCCACCGAAGTGATTTAGGATAGTTTAATTTTTAGTTTTTATCGCTTCTTTTGCTAAGGACTAGCAAGAAGCTGGTTGGGGGTTGTAATGAGTGCTTAAAAAGCACTAAAAATACCATGATTTTATGCACATTAATTGATTAAAAATATATATATTTATATATATTTGTCTTTTCAGAATCACGGGTATTTTTATTGTTTTTCAGGTATTTTTCGCTTAAAAACGTAACTTAAAGACTCAAAGAGGAATACTAGAGGCAATACATCACAAATATATTCATAAAATAAATGAGGAAAAGTCAACAAAAATGCAAAAATTGGACAAAATGGCTCGAAAAGGTCAAAAAGGAGGAAAATGCACCTCCCAGCAACGCGCGCGCCAGCTCTTTCTTCCGCGCGCGCCAGCTCCCCCTTCCGGGCGCACCTACACCCAGCTTGCTGCCATAAATCTCCTAGAGTAACAAGACTAGAAAAGCTGATGCATTGATCGAGGTGTGAAGACAGATTGAAATCAATCTTCAAGTTGGAGATTGTTTGAGACTTCTATAAAGCTCCTTAATTTAAGGAGAAAATTAAGGAGCAAAACAAGGAGCTTAATTCAAGGAGCAATTTAATGAACCATTAATTTAAGGAGTAATTCAAGGAGTGAATTTTTCTATAAATAGATGTGTAATTGTAAGGAATTAATCAAACCAATTGTTCATTCCAATTGAGAGAAAATATTTTGTATTGAGAGTAATTTTCTTGGGTGTAATTGGGTAGTGGGTTGTGGGTTGTGAGTTGTGAGTGTTGTAAACACCTTGTGTAATTTCTCCCATTTCAGTAAAAAGATCTACAGTAGGTCCGGAGACGTAAGCAAGATTGGTCGAACTCTGTTATCAAATTTGTGTGTTATTTTTCTATTTTTGCTTTCTCATAAATCTGGCTTATCGAGAATTTGTGTAATTTCCCAAAAAATATGTAGGGTTTTTCTTTGGCTAAAGTCATATGGGATATCTACCTTGAAGGTGAGGGAGGGTTCTTTTACATTTGCCCGATTAGCTGTTAGTATGAGTCCTTTTGAAGTTTCTATTGACGGGGAAGTACAAATTTTTATTATTGTTGTAGTGGTGGTAAAAGCAGCACATTTTGTAGTAGTGAAGAAAATAAGAGCTAAGATAACAAATATAAATTTTTGTTGATCAAATAATATTTTTGATGTAATTTGAATTTGTAACTTAAAACGAGAAAAGGGATAAATATTTTTACATAGAAATTTTATTGATTCATGCGCTTATCGACTCAATTCATTGGAAGGAATAATAGAAAGGAAAATTCAACCACCGAGCCATAATGGTGTGAGTTGAAACCATTTATGCCTCTACTTGGACAAAATATAATGGATGATGTTTTGCATTTTGATTAATAGCTTGAAAAGCCTGCTCACACAAACTGATAAAATATTAAACAAAATAGCAATAAGAAAATGGCATTAGAAATATGAAAATGACACATCAAATCTAATGGCCAAGAATTAGCTTATAAATCAGCTCAGATCCCTCTCCATCAGAGTCCCCTCGAATCATTTATCAAAATGAGGAAGCTATATCTGAAGATGGTACTCATGAAGATCAGCCACTTGAATTGTTGTCCACTAATGTTTCTAATTTTTGAATCCTTTTTTCTTCAATCTTAATCAATGCAGCACAAATTCCTATCTCTTCATTTTGGGACTTACAAAATATGGCTTTGTAACCACAAGTGAGATGTAACTTTCCTTTGTTGAGCCATGAAATCCATATATGCTAAAACAACATAGCAATTAGCAAGCACTTCTGTTAAAACATTTAAATATCCTCCCTGTTGGAGATTGTTATAAAGCTCCTTAATTTAAGGAGAAAATTAAGGAGCAAAACATGGAGCTTAATTCAAGGAGAAATTCAAGGAACCATTAATTTAAAAAGTAATTCAAGGAGTGATTTTTCCTATAAATAGATGTGTAATTGTAATGAATTAATCATCTAAAGTGTTCATTCCAATTGGGAGAAAATCTTAGAGAGAAAAGCTTTTGTGAGAGAAAATTGAGAGTAATTTTCTTGGGTGTAATTGGGTTGTAAGTTGTGAGTGTTATAAACACCTTGTGTAATTTCTCCTCTTTCAGTAAAAAGATCTGCAGCAGGTCCGGAGACGTAATCAAGATTAGCCGAACTCCGTTATCAAATTTGTGTGTTATTTTTATTCTTATTTTTTCATAAATCTCGCTTATCGGGAATTTGCATAATTTCCCAACAACTAGTATCAGAGCTATTGGTGGTGATTCTTGTCAATTTTCTACAAGGTTACTATTTACGTGAATAGTGAATTACATGAATAATAAAATTTTGTTGGCGATATTGGTTTGTCAACGGAGGTGTTCTAATACACGGTGGTTTGCAGAAATAGTCAGAAACGATCCAGCAAAAGTCAGATTTAAGTGTGAGCAATGGCCGCAGATGAAGGAAAGGTGAAACTTGAGAAATTCGATGGCACAGATTTCGGATTTTGGAAAATGCAGATAGATGATTATCTGTATCAAATAAATCTGTATCAACGTCTCTCAGGGAAGAAACCAGAGGCTATGAAGGAAGAAGATTGGAATCTTCTAGACAGACAAGCCCTCAGAGTTATTCGATTGACGTTATCCCGTAATGTTACTTTCAACATAGCAAAGGAAAAGACCACGGCGGGTCTTATGGCAACTCTCTCCAATATGTGTGAGAAGCCATCAGTCTCAAACAAAGTGCACTTGATAAGGCATTTGTTCAATTTGCGGATGATGGAAGGCACATCGTTAGCTCAACATCTCAATGAACTCAACACAGTCACAACCCAATTGAGTTCAGTGGAAATTGAATTCGATGAAGAAGTACCAGTATTTATACTTTTATCTTATCTACCAGAAAGCTAGAATGCTACTATCACAGATGTGAGTTACTCATCAGGAAGCAAAAAGTTGAAATTTGATGAGGTTTGTGATTTGGTTCTCAGTAAAGAAATCCGACGTAGAGAGTCAGGTGAATCGTCAACTTCTTCAGTTTTGCATACAGAGTCAAGAGGAAGAAATTCAACTAAAGGGAATGGACGTGGCAGAACAGACTACCGAGGTAGATCAAAAGACAGGAGGTCCAAATCCAGGAATCCTAATAATTCTCATAGCTGGAAGACTATCGAGTGTTGGAATTTTGGAAGAACCGGCCACTACAAAAATTAGTGCAAGAGTGCACCGAAGGACAAATAAGTGAAGGCAGAGGAAAATGTTACTTCCACCTCAGGAGGGGATGATGCATTGATATTCTCTTTAGAGAGCAAGGAAGAATCTTGGGTGTTAGACTCTGGAGCATCGTTCCATGCTACTTCACAGAAAGAATTCTTCGAGAAATATGTCTCCGAAAACCTTGGAAAGGTACATCTTAGTGATGATCAACCATGTGCTATTATTGGTAAAGGTGTAGTGAAGATTAAGTTGAATGCGTTTGTTTGGGAGCTGAAGGATGTCAGGCATATTCCCGACCTCAAAAGGAACTTAATCTCAGTAGGGCAGTTGGCCACTGAAGGTTACACTACGATCTTCCATGGTGATGATTGGAAGATTTCAAAGGTGCAATGACAGTTGCTCGAGGCAAGAAAATGGGCACTCTTTACATGACAGTAAAGGCATGTTGTTCATTCACAATTGCAGCAGAAAATGAAACACAAAATCTGTGGCACTAGAGACTAGACCACATGAATGAGAAGGGGATGAAGATTATGCACTCAAAAGGAAAACTTCCAGGTCTACAGTCTGTAGAGATGGACATGTGCGAAGATTGCATACATGGAAAGCAAAAGAGAGTCAACTTTCAAACAAGTGGCAGAACCCCAAAGAAGGAAAGGCTAGAGCTAATTCACTCTAATGTTTGGGGACCAATGACCGTCTCATCTATTAGTGGGAAACACTACTTCGTGACTTGCATCGATGATCACTCTCGGAAGGTATGAGTTTACTTTCTAAAGCATAAGTCTAAAGTATTTAAGGCTTTCAAAAGACGGAAAGCTATGGTGGAAAATGACACGGGTTTAAAGATCAAAAAGCTGAGAACCAATAATGGTGGTGAATATGAAGACACCAGATTTAAAATTTTCTTCTATAAGCACGGGATCAGAATGGAAAGAACTGTGCCCGGCACGCCTCAACACAATGGTGTAGCTGAGCGTATGAACCAAACGTTGACAAAAAACATTCGTATACAGTCAGGTCTACCGAAGCAGTTTTGGGCAGAAGTAGTCAACATGGCAACTTACTTGATCAACCGAGGCCCATCTATTCCATTGGAGTATAGAATACCATAGTAGGTATGGAGCGGAAAAGAGGTGAAACTATCACATCTAAAAGTTTCAGTTGTGTAGCATATGTGCATATCAGTGATCAAGGTAGGAATAAGCTTGATCCCAAATCCAAGAAATACACATTCATTGGCTATGGTGAGGATGAGTTTGGCTACCGTATTTGGGATGACGAAAAGAAGAAATTTATCCGTAGCAGAGATGCAATTTTCAACAAAAGGGTGATGTATAAGGACATGCATAAAATAGACGCCAATGACTCAGAGTAGAATGAGTCAGTATTTTTATATACAGATGATGTCTCAGATAGTTCTGCAATAGAACCAATTGTAACAAGTCCCCAACTAGAGGAACTTGTTGGATAGAGCAGTACACAGCATTTCGACACACCATAACCTCTTACTCCAACTCCTGTATTGAGAAGGTCTTCTCGACCTCATATGCCTAACAGGAGATACATGAACTATATGTTGCTTACTGATGAAGGGGAGCCTAAATGCTATGATGAAGCTTGTCAGACTTGAGATTCCAACAAGTGGGAGCTTCCTATGAAAGAAGAAATGAAATCTCTCATCTCTAACCAGACATGGGAACTAGTTGACTTACCTATGGGAAAGAAGGAACTTCACAACAAATGGGTATACCGGGTGAAAGAGGAGCATGATGGTTCCAAGAGATACAAAGCCTGCCTATTTGTCAAAGGGTTTCAACAGAAGGAAGGAGTTGACTACACTGACATTTTTGCTCCCGTTGTGAAGCTCAATACTATCAGATCAGTATTGAGTATTGTAGCCATTAAAGATCTTCATCTTGAATAGTTGGATGTGAAGACTGCATTCCTTTATGGAGATTTAGATGAAGAGATATACATGTACCAACCAGAAGGTTTCTCAGAAAGAGGGAAGAAGAACATAGTGTGCAGACTTAAGAAGAGTTTGTATGGCCTGAAACAAGCCCTAAGACAATGGTACAGAAAGTTTGATAGCTTCATGCACAAGGAAGGTTTCCAGAAGTGCAATGCTAACCATTGTTGCTACTTCAAGAGAAATAGGTCCACTTATATCATTTTACTACTTTATGTTGATGATATGTTAGTAGTAGGTTCAGATATGGATGATATTAAAAGGTTGAAGCAGCAATTTTCAAAGGAGTTTGACATGAAAGACTTGGGTCCAGCAAAGAAGATTCTTGGAATGCAAATCACAAGAAATAATAAGAAAGGATCCTTGCAGTTATCTCAGGTAGAGTACATCAATCTTGTTTTGCAGAGATTCAACATGGGCGATACTAAGCCAGTTAGCACACCCTTGGCCAGTCATTTTCACCTATCCAAGAATCAGTCCCCTTAGACAGAGGAAGAGAGAGAATTCATGGCTAAGGTTCCTTATGCCTCAGCCATTGGAAGTTTGATGTACATAATGGTCTATACAAGACCAGACATTGGCCATGCAGTGGGAGTTGTTAGCATATTTAAGTCAAATCCAGGGAAACTCATTGGGAAGTAGTCAAGTGGATTTTGAGGTATCTGCGAGGCACCATAGAAAAGTGCTTGTACTTTAGTAAAGGAGAGATAAAATTACAAGGGTACATAGACGTAGACTTTGGAGGTGAAGTTGATCATCGAAGAAGCACCACTGGTTATATATTTACCGTTGGAACTACAGCTGTTAGTTGGATGTCACAAATATAGAAAATTGTCACTCTATCCACTACATAGGCTGAGTATGTAGCAGTAACTGAAGCTAGTAAATAGATGATATGTCTTCAAGGTTTGTTAACTTAGTTGGGATTCAAACAGGAGAAGAATGTTCTGCATAGTGATAGTCAAAGTGCAATACACTTGGCGAAAAATTCAGCATTTCATTCTAGAACCAAGCATATTGCACTTCATTATCATTTCATCAAATCCCTATTGGAAGATTATGTGTTAATACTAGAGAAGATTCAAGGAAGCAAAAATCTAGCAGATATGTTAATAAAGGTGGTGAGTATTGACAAACTGAAGTTGTGCTCAACTTCAGTTGGTCTGCTAGAGTAACAAAGACTAGAAAAGATGCTGCATTGATCAAGGTGTGAAGACAGATTGAAATCAGTCTTCAAGTGGGAGATTGTTAGATATTGTTATAAAGCTCCTTAATTTAAGGAGAAAATTAAGGATCAAAACAAGGAGTAAAACATGGAGCTTAATTCAAGGAGCAATTCAAGGAACCATTAATTTAAGGAGTAATTCAATGAGTGAATTTTCCTATAAATAGATGTGTAATTGTAATGAATTAATCATCCAAAGTGTTCATTCCAATTGAGAGAAAATCTTAGAGAGAAAAACTTTTGTGAGAGAAAATTGAGAGTAATTTTCTTGGGTGTAATTGAGTTGTGAGTTGTGAGTATTGTAAACACCTTGTATAATTTCTCCTCTTTCAATAAAAAGATCTGCAGTAGGTCAGGAGACGTAAGCAAGATTAGCCGAACTCCGTTATCAAATTTGTGTGTTATTTTTATTCTTGCTTTCTCATAAATCTGGCTTATCGAGAATTTGCGTAATTTCCTAACACTCCCATAACAATAACGAGCACAAATTGCTTCACTAACTCCACACTCTTGGCTATCAAAGACCTTGGTAAAAATACAAAGTCAAAGGCCAACCTAATAACAACATAACTTGCACTCTTAATAGCAGACCAAAGTAAATTAGTAAGACCATAGTGTCCATGACTTATTGCTACTATTTTGGAAATTTCATTCAAGTTAATTTTAAGAACCCCTTTTAACACTTCCAATATTGTCATCAGTTTTAAACTGAGTTTATAGTCTCTTTATGGAAATCTTCTACATAAGTAAGCCTCTGAAATTTTGATATAGTATAATTATCAGGTAGAAATTGAAAGCTATAAGCCCAAATATAAACTAGTGCATTGTTTCCCTCAAAATAAGACCGCATTGGAATTGCTTCTGCAATCATCAAATCACATTTTGTAAAGAACCAACAATTTTATAAGCATATATAAGTAATGGTCATGGCCTCAATGCAATAATAAACAAAAAAACTTGAAGCTATAATTTCTTTCCATTTTTTGGAACTATTTTACTTATAAATTTCTTCATTTGTTGTTGCAAGTGATCTACAAAAGAACCAAACTCCTTCATTGTTAAGTGTAGCTTGTTGTTTTGAAAAGACATAAAAATGAACTTTAAGAACTTCCTTACCATAACTCCCAACGAAAATTCATTTGGTAGCAAAAGTCCTTGAAATTGCCTAGGCTTACATTCCTCCCAATACTCCTTCCAGATACATGTGCTAAGCCTGAGTAGCCTTTGTTACACTAAATTATCATTGACATGTGTTGAGAAGCCTACAAATTCAGTTGGCAATAGTTTTGCTCTCTCAAAGACCTTTAGTTCTATTTGCTTAAGTTTCTTGTTCGAAAAAATTACTATTATAAATTAGCACTTGCAGAAGTGAAGTTTGGGTCCAATTTTGGTTACACAAATATATAACAATGAGTAACAGCAAAATAATAAACAATGAGAAAAATAAATGGCACATAATTATTTAAATGTCTCAACTTTTCAATATGAAAAGTCTACTTCATTGACGACGACACACCAAGAAAAATTTACTAATAATCAAATGAAGATACAAACACCAATATTCATATAACTTCACAAAATATACCAAAATCCAAATATACCTAGAAAATATCCCCCTCTAATTTACTCATAATAAATATAGCAAGATAAATTGACAAACTTGTTATTAAATCAAATATTACCAAACAAATAATATCAGTAGCTTACTTAACTTCAGTTTCTCACCTTTTCTTCTATCTGCGAAAAAATATAAATTGAAAATTTATTTTTTCTCAACAGCTGTTGATTCAAGTGTGGGAGAGAAGGGAAAAGTAGAGTTAGGGTTGGGCTGTGGTGATTAAAGAGAAAATAGCTACTAGTAGGCGATGAAGTATCTCTATTTTCAGCTTCTCTTCACTCAAGTAGTTGCTAATATTTTTTTTCTTCTTTTGGTTTCAGCTCTCTGGCGACAGCTTCAACTACTTCTCAACAACATCATATACAATATATATATATTAGTTAAAAAGCTCAGGGTTTAATGAGATAATTTTAGGCCTAAGAGTTTTGTGGGCTAATTTAACAAATCTCCACCTTGGCTCAAAAAACTTAAACAAGTTCTTCAAATATGAAATTTCTCATATTATCAAATAACCATCGTCCAAAGCCCTAAGAGGTGATTATCTACTACAAACACCAATCAAGTTAAAACAATGCTTGAACTTGTGAAATAGAACTGGTTTGGTTAACATATCACCTGGATTCTCTATCATGGTTATTTTATTGATAACAATAGCACTTGAGATACAATGTCACGAATGAAGTGATATCTGACATCAATATGTTTGGTTCTTTCATGATACATAGTATTCTTGGTCAATTGTATCACACTTTGACTATCACAAAATACAACAGAAGTATCCTGTTGTAAACCCAAATCACAAACCAAACCTTTAAGCCAAATAACTTCTTTCACTTCTTCTATTGCTGTCATATATTCTTCCTCTGTCGTAGATAAAGCAATTGTAGACCATGTAAAGTAGCCTTCCAAATAATGGCATAATGAGAAAGAGTGAAGACATAACTTGTCAGAGATATTCTTCTATCGAAATCACCAGCATCATCAAAGTCTACATAACCAATGACATTATAGCTGGTATTGGAACTTCCATCATATACCAAACCAAAATTAGATGTGCCTCTCAAATATTGAAGTATTCATTTCACTACTTGCCAATGACCCTTACCAGGATTACCCATATATCTATTGACAACACTAACTATAAATGTATGGATGTGTACAAACCATAACGTACATCAAACTACCAACGACACTAGCATATGGAACCTGAGACATGTACCGCTCTTCTTCTTCTAACTGTGGTGACAAATCCAAAGAAAGTCTGAAATACATAGCTAATGACGTACTCACAGGCTTAGACTCTTTCATACCAAAGTGTTCAAGAACTTTTTCAATATAAATTTTCTGAGTCAAATAAAGCTTGCCTGTTTGTCTATCCATGTAAAATTTCTTACTCAAAATTTTATTTGCTACACCCAAATCTTTCATCTCAAACTCATCATTAAGTGGAGACTTTAATTTCTGAATCTCAAACTTATTCTTAGAAGTAATAAGTATGTCATCAACATAAAGCAACAAATAGACAGATGACCCATCATGGAATTTTTTATGATAAACACAACTATCATAATCACTCCTACAGTAACCATGATGAATCATAAAAAAATCAAACTGTTGATATACTGTCTAACAGATTGCTTCAACCCATATAAAGACTCTTTCAATAAACAAACATAATCTTCCTTACCTGGAACAACAAACCCCTCTAGTTGATGCATATATATTTGTTCCTCGAGCTCACCATGTAAGAAGGTTGTCTTGACATCAAGCTGTTCTAATTCCATGTCAAATAGTGCAACCATAACAAGCAACACACGAATAGAGTTATGTTTCAAAACAGGTGAAAATACTTCATTAAAGTCGATTCCCTATTTCTAACAATATCCCTTTGCAACAACGCGTGCCTTGAACCTAGCTACTTCAACCTCAGGTATACCTTCCTTTTTCTTGAAGACCCATTTGTTTCACCAATTCCCAAGCATAATTCTTATGAAGTGATTCAATCTCTTCGTTCATAGTAACCAGCTACTGCACAGACTCATCACAAGTGATAGCTTCATGATAACTAGAAGGTGCATGCACCTCGATAGACTCTGCCACAGATAATACAAAAGAAACTAAGTCTACATTTGTGTACCTCTAAGGGCATCAGATCTCTCTTATTCATTTACCCTTAGCGTTACTATATGGTTGCTCATGTTGCTCTTCTGCTAAATCATGAGCAGAATCGTCTATCTCATTCACAAATGGCTGATCTAAAATTCCCTCTCGCACTTGACTAGGAGATCCACTCTCAAGCTCCACCTGCTCACTAACATCATGGTCTTTACCTGTAACAATAAACTTCTTTTTTTTCTTTTCCAACAAGAAAAACTCATCAAACTTAACATCTCTACTAATAAAAAATTTAGGTGACTTGAGTTCAACACACCATAATCTATAACCCTTCACCCTAGAAGGATACCTCAAAAATATGAATTTCAATGCTCTAGGCTTAAGTTTACTATCATTAACATGAGCATAAGTCATAAGTAGGATAACCAAATAATTTCAAATCAGAATAACTAGTAGGAATACCAAAGAATACCTCAAATGGAGTCTTCAACTCAATTGTAGTTGATGGAGACTGATTCACCAAATAAAAGGCATGGTTACAAGCTTCAGCCCAAAAATATTTATCCAAATCAGCTTGAAAAAGCATACAATGAGCTCTTTCTAAGAGAGTCCTATTCATACGTTCTGCTACTCCATTTTGTTGTAGTATATGACACACAGTGTGGTGTCTCACTATGCTATTTCTTTCCAATAACTCATAAAACTAACTTTCACAAAATTCCAAACCATTGTTAGTCCTCAAATGCTTAATTTTCTTGGTTGTTTGATTTTCTACACAAGCCTTGAATTTTACAAATTTTGAGAATGTATCATTCTTATTCTTCATAAAATACATACAAACATGTCGAGAGAAGTCATCAATAAAAGTCAATATATACCGAGCACCACCCTTTGACATAACACGAGAAGGACCCCAAAGATTTGAATGAATATAATCAACAATATCTTTCGTTTTATGGATGGATGTACTGAACTTGACCATGTGATGTTTTCTATAGACATAATGCTCATAGAAATCAAGCTTCCCAGTTTTCTGACCACCAAGCAAATCATGTTTGCTCAAAGTTTGGGGCCAATTTTGGTTGCACAAATATATAATAATAGGTAACAGTAAAATAATAAGTAATGAAAAAAATAAATAACACACAATGATTTAAGTAGTTTAACTTTTCAATGTGAAAAGTCTACTTCATTAACGACGGTACACCGAGGAAAATTCACTAATAATCAAATAGAGATACAAATATCAATATTCAAATAGCTTCACAAAATATTAAAAAATCCAAATATACCCAAAAAATATCTCCTTCTAATTTACTGATAATATATATAACAAGATAAATTGATAAATTTACTATTAAATAAAATATTACAATAAAAATAATATGAGCGGCTTACTTAGTTTCAGCTTCTCACCTTTTCTTCTATCCTCGAAAAAACATGCCCTGAAAATTTATTTTATTTCAATAGCTGTTGATTCAGGTGTAGGAGAGAAGGAAAAAGTAGAGATAGGGTTGGGCTATGGTGGTCGAAGAGAAGATGACTGCTGGTAGGCGATGATGTGTCTCTATTTTCAGCTTCTCTTCACTCAAGCAGCTTCTTATTGTTTTTCTTCTTTTGGTTTCAGCTCTCTCGTGGCAGCTTTAATTACTTCTCAGCAAAAACATATACAATATATATATATATATATATATATTAGTTAAAATTCTCAGGGTTTAATGAGATGATTTTGGACGTAAGAGTTTTATGGGCCAATTTAATAGTTACCCTAGCCCTCGTGCCTTTAACTTCTTTCTGGAGTTCAGGGCCTGCATTTGTAAGTAGAAACTCTTTACATTTTCAATGAGATCTAAAATTTGTTTCTGAATTCCACCATTCCATCCTCTTTATGTTCTACTTTAGTATTCTCTTCATTACCAGCAGCCACCATACTAAGTTTAAATTGGATTTCAGTAGCATTTTCTTCTTTAAGAACTTCATATTCACCACTAACATCAGCCATTGTGCAATGCTCAATCATGGATTTGATAAAAGAATCAGGTTTGGGATTATCACCTTTGTATTTTCTCTCTCTGAGACTCGCTTCTACATCATAATCTAACTCAACAACATCAACTTACCTCTATATATGTTTAAATATGAATCTTTCTTAGGACTTCATCCAATCCTCTAATATAACGATCAACTTGTAATTCAGACTCACTCAAATTATTTCTATATTTAAGTTTATAAAACTCAGCAGTATACTCACTTACACTTTTGATTCCATTGTTGACATTGTTGGTATTACTGGTGTAAGTCCTCTTTATGATCACAAGGCAGGAAATGAGCTTTCAAGAGCTTCTTCATTCTTGACCAGGATCTGATGAGTCTTTTCCCAAATAATTACTCTCATTTTGAAGTTGTTCCCACCAAACAGACGCATAGCCTTTCAATCAAGATTTAGAAATAAAAGAATTTATGTAAAACTTTTCTTAAAAATTATATTTGAGAGAGGAATTGTATTAGATATATAATATACAAAAGTATGTCCAGGTTCAAGGAACCTTAAGTTAGTAACAAACTAACAAATTAACCTACTAACAACTTATTGTTGAGTGTGAACACTTTCATCCCCCTTCAAGCGAAAGGGTCTGGGAGTTAGACAGAGTTTGGACTTCAAAGTGAGAAACCTTGAGCTTGGTAAGTGCTTAGTTAATAGATCTATTGTTTGATCTTCACTGGCAATATAATGAAGTTGAAGACTCTTTTTGAGGACTAGATCACAAATGAAATGAAGATCAATGGCTATGTATTTTTTTCTGGTATGAAATACGGGGTTGGTTGTCATATAACTTAAGCTGACATTATCATACCACAACAAAGGAACTTGCTGAATAGGCACACATAATTCTTTGAGGATGGAAAGGGTCCAAACAATTTCTGAGGTTGCAATTATCATTCCTCGATATTCTAATTCTGCACTGCTTCGAGAAACAACATTTTGTTTTGTGGCCGACCAGGAAACAAGATTTGGACCTAGATATAAACAATAGCCACTAGAGATCCTTTCATCATCTATGCTAGTGCCCCAGTCTGCATCAGTAAAAGCCTGTATATCAAGGTTTTTTGATATTCGTAGCTTCAAGCCATCTTGCATAGTTCCTTTTAGGTATCTCAAGATTCTTTTTACTGCAAACCAATGAGCTGTTGTCGGCTGATGCAAAAACTGACAGGCTCTATTTACAGCAAAAGAAATATCTGGTCTTGTGAGAGTAACATATTGTAAAGCACCTACTACACTTCTATACTGCGTCTGATCTTCAAACAACTCACCATCATACTTTGATAGACTTTTTCCAATAACGCCAGGTGTTTTGGCTAGCTTACATTCTAACATATCTGTTCTGGAAAGTAACTTGGCTTGACACAAATGAATGGAATCTTTATCATATGAAACTTCAATGCCTAGAAAATAAGAGAGTTTGCCTAGATCTCTCAAAGCAAAAGTGGCATGTAACATGTCTATAAGTCTTCAAATCTGATCTGGTGAACTTCCAGTAATAAGAATATCATCAACATAAACTAAGACAATTAATGTTGAAGTTTTACCAAAATAGAGAAACATAGAACTGTTAGATTTTGAGCACTTAAAACCCCAGGATTGAAGAGCATGACTTAATTTAGTAAACCAAGCTCTTAGTGCTTGTTTAAGGCCGTAAAGAGCTTTCCTTAGTCTGGAAACTTTATCAGGGAACTTGTTATTTATAAAACCTCATCTTCAAGTTCTCCATTGACGAATGTGTTTTGAACATCAAGCTGCCTTATATTCCATCCTGAAGATAAAGCAATCGTTAGAACAATTCGTATGGTTGTAGGCTTTACAACAGAACAAAAAGTCTCATAATAGTCCAATCCATATGTTTGGTTATACCCATTTGCCACCAACCTTGCTTTATATCTTTCTATGGATCCATCTGGTTTATATTTGAGTTTGAAACCCCATTTGCAACCAATTACATTTGCATTAGTAGGGATATCCACTAGATCCCACGTTTCTGTTTTCTACAGAGCATCATATTCTCTATTCATTGCTTCAGTCCAGTTGGGATCCTTCAAGGCTTGTTTGTAAGTTTTTGGCTCTGTCTCTTTGTATGCTAAGAAGACTTTCTTCTTGAAAATTTCATGTTGAGACCTTGTAACCATTCTTTTTTCTGTTTGAGTAGGTTCCTATATCATAGCAAGTGTTTCAGATTGTGATATTGCAGCAGGCAAAGAAGTAGAACAAGCAGGTGGTTCAGATACATGTAAATCAGAAGTAGCAACATGTGGTGAAGTATTGATTGGTGGAGTAATAGGAACATTTATAAGAGCATGAGTGAAAGATTCTTGTGCAGCAGGAGGTGACTTTGTAGAATCTTGTGCCATGGGGAATATATTCTCATCAAACACAACGTGCCTAGTGACATAAACTCTTCCAGAACTGGAATCTAAACAGAGATACCCCTTGTGATTTTGGCTATACCCAATAAACAAGCATTTTTGAGATCTGTATTACAGTTTGTGAGAATTATAGGGTCGAAGAAAGGGATAACACAAACATCCAAATACTTTCATCATATTATAATCAGGAGCTTTATGAAAAAGTATAGAGTAAGGGGATTCAAACTCTAGAAGTTTTGATGGCATTCTATTGATCAGATACACAGCAGCTTGGAAGGCATAAACCCAGTATTTTTGAGGCATAGAAGCATGTGCTAGAAGGGCAAGACCAGTTTCTACAACATGATGATGCTTCCTTTCTACCCTGCCATTTTGAGCAGAAGTGTAGGGACAAGAAAAACGATGAGAGATACCACATGAACTTAAGAATGATTCAAAAGCTTTAAATTCACCTCCATTATCAAATTGTAAACATTTGATATTCATGCTAAACTGATTTTCAACAAGTCTTTTAAACTGAATGACCTTGTTGAGAGCTTGATCTTTCGTTTGTAATGAAAATAGCCAAGTAAACCTATTGTAATCATCTACAAAGAGAATAAAATATCTTGCACCAGAAGTAGAAATCATAGGAGTAGGTCCCCAAATATCAGTGTGAACTAATTCTAAAGGTTGAGAAGCTCTAGAAGTAGACAATTTGAAAGGAAGTTTGTGACTCTTTGCTAACTGAAAAGATGAACAAATTGACCCTTCATTTAAGGTAGCAGAAACATTACATTGTCGAATTATTCTTTGAAAAAATTCAAAAGAAGCATGTCCAACACGACTATGCCATAGATCATTGTCTTTAACAAGTGAAAAAGCAGCAAGATTATTATTATTACAAGTAAACAAGGGGTTAGAAACCTCTTTGTAAGAAGCTGTTGGAATCTTATAGAGTCCATCCTCAAGGTTGCCTTGAGTTAGAACCTTCTTTGTAAACCGATCCTTCACAAAGAAAGAATTGGAATGAAACTCAACAAATGAATTATTATCAGAACAAAGCTTGGCTACACTTATTAGATTGGCAGATAGAGAAGGAACATGAAGCACTTTCTTAAGAGAAAACACATAAGATGTAGAAGGAAGAAAGACAGATCCAACACTAGAGATAGAGATTTTTTTACCACTACCAACAGTAACACGATCTTGTCCAGTGTAAGGTGTAGTGGTAGACATGTTTCTAGAGTTTTGTGTCATATGGTGAGTAGCTCCAGAATCAAGGAACCATGCATCATCACTGACTGTATTTTGAGATGATATCATAGCAGAGATCTGACTTTGATTAGAATTCTGATTCTCCGAGTTAGATGCTTGGAAGGATATGTCAAATCTATGGTAACAATTATGGACAGTATATCCAAATTTTCCACAAAGCTGACATTGAGGTTTATTCTTGTTGTTACCTCTTCCTCCTTGATTGCTCTTTCCACCACGACCACGTCCTCTAGTGTAGTAATGGTTGTGATTCTACCCTGAATTCTGATTTGGAGACCTTTGGAAGCCTTGATTATTCTTAGGATAAGGCTTGTTTCCAGCATACTTGTTTTGCACAAAATTAGCTGCTATATTATATCCTTGTTCAATAGAATTCTTCTGCTAAAGACGATGCTCAAAAGACATGAACATACTATGAACTGCCTATAAAGAGATCTTATCATCTCTGGCATTGATCGATGTAACAAATGCATTGTAGTCAGCACCAAGACCACTAAGGAGATTCATAACTTGATAATGTTCAGAGACAGGTTCTCTTATTGCAGCCAAACTGTCAAAAACACCTTTGAGTTTCATGATATAATCAATCATTGACATAGAATTCTTCTTCGTTGTTTGCAATTGCAGTCTCAATTGCATAATTCTAACTCTAGAAAAGGAAGATAAGATCTGCTCAAGAGTGACCCAAGCTGAGTGAGAGGTAGTATGACCAATAATCTAAGCCATAATTTCTGGGGTGAGAGAAGAGTAAATCCAACTCAAGATCATTTGATCTTTTCTTCGCCATAAAAAAAACTCTAGATTTAGATTTCCTGTAGTAGCAGCAACTGTTGGTGGAAAGATCGAGATTCCTTCGATGAAATCCTCAAATCCATTGGCAAAAATCACATTATCCATCTGAGATCGCCAGAGAACATAGTTAATTCGATCTAGTTTCACAGGCAAGGCATGATTGAGTAGATGCGACGTTGGAGAAGAGATTGATCCTAAATTTTGAGAGGCTCTAGACGAAGAAGTAGCAGATCCAGTAGCCATGATTGGACGAAGAAATGAGAGAAGAGAAAAAAAGAGATAGAGAAAACAGCTTTGTTACCATATCAAGATTTAGAAATAAAAGAATTTCTATAAAACTTTCTCAAAAATTATATTTGAGAGAGGAATTGTATTAGATATATAATATACAAAACTATGTCCAGGTTCAATGAACCTTGAGTTAGTAACAAACTAACAAATTAACCTACTAACAACTTATTGTTGAGTGTGAACACTTTCACTTTCAAATTAAATGCAACTAAGGGAACATATTTTTCTTCAGGAATTTTCGTGAGCTCAAAAAGCTCTGCAACATTTAGTAACCAGTCCATAAAATTATTAGCGTAAAAATGATCAACAAAATGAGGAAGCTCAATTTCAATCTTTGTTCCTAGTTATTTATCGTGCTCTGCTATATCTGGAACAAGTCGACCCAATTCATAATCTTCAAAGACACAATTCGATTCTTCAAATTAGGTTAGAGAATACTATGCTTATTGATAGCCTTGGTTTGCTAGTGATGATACTTGAACAAAATCTTATCGTTTTCGATAAAGATAGAGCTTGAAATGTTGTTAAAAATCAACATCAATTCAATAAATGAAGTAGTTGTAAAATGAAGAAAAATAATAATAAATAAAGTGGTTGAAAGATGTAGGGAAATAAATTGAGTATTTGAATGATGTAGAAAAATAAATAAAGTGATTAAAGAATGTAGAAAAATAAATGAGGTGATTGAAGGATGTAGAAAAGAGAAGTATGTAGATAATATTTGTGTGGTGTAGATTTCATAATGAGGACTATAAATATCCTAACTTGCATTTGGTTTAATCATTCAATCAAAAACAAATAAGTCTTGTATTCTTAGTTTAAGTGTGAGTTGAGCTTTCTTTTTAAGTGTTTGTATTTTTTTATTCAATTTGTGAGTTGTCTTTGAAATGTGTTATAGTATCTTTTATTATGAGTAACAAGTAGTTTTTTTACTTATTTGGATCCAATATTAGTAAAAGTAGTGTTGTGTATTCTAAATTTTACTCAATAAATGTTACTTTTTGTCCCAAATTTTACTGAATCTCAACGATTTATTGTCTGATACTTTTTGGAGTTTGAGAAAGGTCTTGTGAAACTTTATCAACCCAATTTTATATTCACTTTTTGGGATTTCTCATTACAATACAAAACTCCTTCGAATCGTGAACATTGTCATTGATCTGTCGACTACCTAAAATCTTATATGACATCGAAAGTGGGGCCCGTTAGACTATTATAATCCCCATGCAAGTTAGCTAGTTAGTTGCTTGCAATTTATGTTCACATTTATACGTAATTATCTAGCTTAGTTTCCTTAATGATTAAGTCTTCTTCATAATTATTTTGTAATAATTCATAACAAATATCACATTCATCATTTAATTTGTTATTATAGTATCATAACTCTAAAAGATTATAAAGTCTACTTCTTTACTGCTCGAGTTCTTAAGCAATTAAGATTCAACCATGGCTGGTAAAAATGCTTTATCCTATCAAGATTTTGTTCATACACCTAATTTTAATCAACACAATCTAGTGCATAAGTCTTTTAGACCTTCATACAATCAATTTGCTTTGTCTTCATTCGATCTTTTGGCTCATATTTTTTTCTCAATTCCACAATAAATGCAAGTCTATTTATTAAACTTCATCACAACAATTACCTAATTTGACACAAGCAACCTTCTCTTTCTATGCTCAATCAAAAATTCTTGATTTGAAGAGTCAGCTACAATCTATGAGAAAGGAAGGCTTGATTGTGTTTCACTACATTTCCAAGATTAGAATACTTTCACATCATTTAGTTGCTATGAGACAACCAATTTCTAAATGTGATCTTGTTATGTATGCTTTGGCTAGTTTGAGTTGCAATCCTAGCTACAATCCTTTGATCAAATCCATTAATATGACGAGTGATAAGCCTAACTTTAGCTCTTTTCATAACCATCTAGAAACATATGAAAGGAAGATTGTTCAACAATATGGATCTGATAAGAAACGAGTTTTTCATGCTCATTCTACCTTTACTAATAAATCCTTCTCTACACAAAAGCTTAAAAGCAATCAACCTTGTGGTGGTTCTTGGAATCTGTAAACATTTCTCAAATACTTGAACTTACAACCTCTATTATTCAATACAATTCTTGTAGGATTTTTTGCACCAAGTGTTCCTTCATCTAATACTAGTAATCCTAATACTAGTAAGGAGTTTGGCACTGGTGCAAGGCATGTATGTCAAATATGTGACAAAATTGGCCATTAATCAACTCGATGTTTCATCTTGAGAGATTTACTCAAAAAAACCTATAAAAGTAATTTTCTTCCAATTCTCCAACTGCTTGCACTACAAATGCAGGGAATCAATCTACACAAGACAATGCTTGGCTTCTTGATACAGGTAGCTATTACCTAGCCTCAGATCCATCAAATGCTCCTCATTCTACACTCTACACTAGTAATGAAAGAGTCTCATTTGGTAATGGTGATCTTCTTTGTATTCATTGTATTAGTTATGGTCTTTATCTTCCTCTCAAAGTCAATGTTTTCTTGCATTAAAAAGCTTTCTTTATACTCCTTTTGCTACCTCAAACCTTTTATCTATACACAAATTATGTTGTGATAATCAAGTGTTTATGGAGTTTTATTTTGATTTTTCTACATCAAAGAAATTTCCACAAAGACGATACTCATGCAAGGACAAGCTAAAGGGTCTTATCATCTAACTAGCTTTTTAAGTGATTTTCCCTCCTTTGGTGTTCCCTCTGCACAGATTGCTTCTCTTATTCAATGGCACTTACATCTACGATATCATTATTTTCTAACTATGTCTCATATTGTCAATAAGCATAGTTTAGGTGTTTCTTCTAAAGACAGATTGTTGTGTGAACATTGTCAAACATCTAAATCTCACAAATTGACTTTTTTAACCAAGATCTTAGAAAAGTGTATCTGCATTTTCTTTATTTTTTCTTGATCTTTGGTGCTCACCAACTATCTCATGTAATGGTGATTGATATTCTCTTTCTATTGTTGATGACCTTAGTCAATTTACTTGGTTGCTTTGTCATAAAACCTAGGATCAATGCATATCAGTTTTTGATTCATTTCTTACTATGGTTAAGTTACAATCTAATACCAATGTCAAGAGCATTCAAACTGACTTTGATGGTAAATTTATTGCTTTCAAATATTTGGTTAATAAGCTAGATTTGATTTATAGATTCCCTTGCCCTCATACATCTAAACAAAATGGATTAGTAGAGAGCAAGCATCAACATATAGATGATAAAGGATTGGCTTTGTTACATCAAGCTTCAATGCTTGTTCCATACTAGCCATATGCCATAAGTACTACTATCTATTTGATGAATAAACTTCCTTCCAAGATTCATTATGGTCATTCATTTTTTGAATTTATGTTTAATAAAATTCTTGTCTATGACTAAATGAGAACCTATCGTACTCAATGTTTACCATATCATTAAGCATATTGTAAAAATAAATTACAATCTTGATCAGTCTCATTTGTATTTATAAGTTATGCTGCTTAACACTGTGGGTATCTATGCTTGGATGCTTCTACTGGTTTGTCTATATCAATAGGGATGTTATATTCAATGAACAAATCTATCCTTTTTCTCCTTCTTCCCTTGATCCTTCTAGTGTTTCCAAGTCACTTGAGTCTCAAATTCTTTTTCCTAGTTCTATTCATCTTGAGTCTATAGTTTCATTTTCTCATTCCTTCATCAGACCCTATATCACCTCTAACTTGTAATATCACTAATCCTATCTCTCTTTCACCATAACCTTCTTCTAATCCCGTGTCTTCTCATTTCCTTAACAAATTAAGTATTTTCTTCCAATTGTTGAAACTCATCCACCACTTTATAGCTACTAGAGGCAATGTATCAAAAGGTCTAAGGCATATACTAATTCAGTTACTATACTTTTAGCACCTAAATCATAGAAATATGTTATAAAAATTCAAAAATGGCAAGACTCAGTGCAAAAGGAATATGATGCTTTGGTTAATAATGGTACATGGGAGTTGGTTCTCTTACTTGTTGGTAAAAAATCCATTGCATGTAAGTGGGTATTTTGGGTTAAGCTTATCAAGTTAGGCCTATTAGATAACTATAAGACAAAATTGGTCACTCTTGGTTACCTTTAAGAGGTTAGGGTGCATTTCTATGAGACTTTTATCTTTGTTATTAAACCTGCAACAATTAGGGTGGTTTTGAGTTTGGCTTTAACCTTTGAATGAAAATTAAGGCAAGTTGATGTCAACGATTTCTTTTTAAATGGAAATTTGGAAAAAAGTTGTTTATATGCAACAACTAGCTGGATTTGAGAAAGATGATAGATTGGTTTACAAATTGTTAAAAGAACTATATGGTCTAAAACAAGCCTTATGGGCATTACATCATAAGTTAAGTGATTTTCTTCTATCTTGTGGCATTCAAAATCTAATGTGAGCTTATTTATCAAGATTCATCATTCAGTTATTCTCTTGGTCTTGGTTTACATAGGTAATATTATCATCATAGGGAACTCACCTAATGGTAATGATGATCTTGTCATTCAATAAAATGCTACCATTTCATTAAAGAATTTAGGTAGATCGAATTTATTTCTTGGCATCAAGGATTCTTATACTCAAATTGGTATTCATCTTTACCAACAAAAGAATATAAAGGATCTTATTTCTAAATGCAATTTGCAAGATAGCAAGCACGTCAAAACTCCTATGATCTTAGGGAAGCTTCTTACTAAGCATGATGGTGTCGCTTTAGAAGATCCAAGTGAATATATTAGTATGGTTGGTGGGCTAAAATACCTCACCCTTACGAGACCAGAAATCTCATTTGTTGTTAATAAGTTATGTCAATTTTTATCTCAGCCCATAGATTGTCACTGGCTTGATGTAAATCATTTCTTACGTTATATGAATGGAACTTTACACCATGGTTTTCTTATGACACCCTCCACCAATCCTGACTTGGTCACATTCAGTGATGTAGATTTGGGTGTACTGATAATCAAAAAAGCACAAGTGCTTACTGCATTTTCTACGATAACTGTCTTGTTTTGTAAAAATGTGTAAAGTAAAAATTGGTTTCCAAATCCTATACTAAATTAGGGTATCATGTCCTTGCCTTTGCTACCAATGAACTTTTATGGCTCTAATTCTTTCTCTTTGAGTTACATGTAGTCATGGATTGCAAGCCGTTACTCATATATGACAACTAAAGTGCAAAATATCTTGCTTAGAATCCCATCTTGCAAGAACGTACCAGCATATTAAGTTTTATCGTCACTTTCTTAGTGATCATGTCATGAAAGGAACTTTACAAATTGCACATATTTCCTCACAAAACCAGCTAGTTGATGGGCTCACAAAACCACTTGGAACATTGCAGTTTTAAATGCTACGATCCAAATTATTGGTGCTTCTATTCCCATCAATTTGAGGGAGGGTATTAGACTATTGTAATCCCAATGCAAGTTAGTTAGTTGGCCTATATGTTTACACTTATACATAATTAGAAGCTTAGTTCTTAATGATTAAGTCTTCTTATGAACCTATACATAATGGCTGCATAATTGTTTTGCAATAATTCATCAATAAAAAACATCGTATTCATCATTTAGTTTGTTAATAGAGCCAAACTCCACTCTAATACCAATTTGACACAGGATATCTATTGATTAATACCTATGCTCAAGAAGAACTCAAATGAGAAAAGAGCACGTTGGCTTAATTCATTGAAAGGGATAAACAACTTAAAGGAAGGAAATGCGAGGAAAATTCAATGACTGAATAATATTGACATGAGCTAAAACCATTTATACCTCTACTTAAAACAAAACATAAATGATGATGCTTTATGTTTTGATTAGTAACTTGAAAAGCCAGCTCACAAAGTGACAAAAATAATAAACAAAATAACAAGAATGAATTGATACATTACTATAAAAAAGGAGCAATTAAGTCGATTTTTGGAAAAAATCAAATTATAATGAATTTTAAGTTGGTACGTTAAAAGACGGACTTAACAAAATTAAAAAAACATATTTGTCCTATGTATCAATCAACCCTACACATAGAATTTTAAGTCGGTTATACGTGTCAATCGACTTAAGTCACATGTAGCATCGATTGACATGTAAAACCGACTTAAAATCCTACTTGTAGCCTCAGTTCTACGTGTCAACCGATGCTACTATTTTATTTTTCTATAATTTTTTTAAGTCGATTAACACGTACGATCGATGCTACACGTAGGATTTTAAGTCGGTTATACGTGTCAACTAACTTAAGCCACGTGTAGCATCGGTTGACACATAGAACCCACTTAAAATCATACATGTAGCATCAGTTCTATGTGTTAACCGACACTACCTTATTTTTGTCTTTATCTTCTTCTCTTCCCCATTTATCGACATTGATAGCTCGTGTGGAACTCTTCCCTTATAGAGAAAATCCACCTCCAACCATCATTACTAATGACATCAGTTTGGTTTTCTTTTTCTCTAATTTCTCTTTTAGATCCACTATTTTTTAGCAGAATACTCAAATTTTTCATACCCATTTTCCTTCATTTTCTCACTTACCAAACACTTTTTTTTCTGTATTTCCTTCATTTTTTCCCTTCATTTTTTCACTTCATTTACCCTTGTAAATATTTCTGCTAATTTTTTTACACTTATTATTCATATTTTTATTTTATTTTAATGTATATTATGTGTTATTAATTATGTGTATAATTGTTTGTGTTATGTAAGTTGTGTATTTTTATTCAAGCTTAAAAGAAAATAAGGTATTTTATTCATTTATTTATTTTAATGATTTTATGTATTTAGGTTTTTGATATATTTTAATTTATTTTAAACTTAAAATTTTTGAAAATTATTTACATGTAAATGAAATATATATATATATAATATAAAATATATTTTTATATGTATATAATGTATAATGGGTTTATTAATATTTATTATATATATATATATATAATATTTATTAATATTAATTATGGCCATTTATTAATATAAATTATTATATTCAAAAATGTGTTTTTTAATCTTTTAACTACGAAAATAAACCAATTAAGAAATATATTATTATTTTAATTATTTTTATATTAAAATATTATTATTCTTTCCTATAAAAATAGTACAAAGTACAAATATATTAAACTTGATCAATTAATATGATTCTTTTTCAATTTTTTGTTTTGTTTTAATATTTGATTATTATCACTATTTTTATTTTAAAGATTTTTATTTTTAAAAAATAAAAAATAAATTTAAATAATTTTCTATTATAATATTATTATTGTTGAATTTTTTCTTAAATAATTATGTACTAAATTATATTCTGTTTTTGACACCAATTTATTTTACATTCAATATGGAATCAATTTTCATGCTTGGAATGCAAAATTTCAGTAAGATAGGAAACAAAAAGCAAAGGACTTGGTGTATTGAAAACATTTCAAAGAGAGTAATGCTTGTACGTTTAAGATGTAAAAAACATAAATAAATTTCTTCTCAGATAAATTTTTCCAATAAAATTGTTCATAAATTTTCACAAACAAATCTTCTTGAAAAAGAAAAATCTACAACAATTAAAATTATTCTAAGAAAATGTTTCAAGTTTCTTCAATAAAACAGATATCCCACCAAATTTTTAATGGAAAGTAATTAATCTTTACTATTTAATTAAAAAATCTGTTGATTAATTTTATAGCCAAATAACCTATTTTAAAGGCAAAAATTCTTTTTGAAACAAAAAAATTGGAATTTAATTAATAGAAATAGAATATAACTTGAACAGTTTTTGGAAATTGCCTAACTATAAACAGTACATTTCACTACAATAACCATGAAATTTAATTTTGAAATTCGATAAATTATACTTATTATAATTTAATAAAATTTAAAATTAATGTAATTTTTTTAAAAAAATAAATTTGATTAATATCTGTATTTTAAAAATAATAAATAATATTTCTTTAATACTTAATTAATAAACCCACAATATACTGATTATACCAATTATATCATAACACAATAACAATAGTTATAAATCGGGTGACGTGAAGAACGAAGATATTATACTTAAGACATTGACAGCCACAATTTTAACTATACACTAAAGATTATCAGCTTCATCATCTGAAGTACGTGTCACTGTTACTGGACAACCACTTCTTAGTCTTGAAAACATAGCCCATTTTTCAATGCTCGAGTCCCTGTCGATCACCTTCCACCTGTATAGATTCAAATTCATCACTTTAGTTACCTTATTAGGTAATGGGAAAAAGAGAAATAGAGATACTTTTATTTAGTTTTTAATCTATTTATTTAAAAACAATATTTTTAAATTCTTTTATTTATAAAAAATATATTATATAAAAATAAAATTATCTTCTTATTTAATTTTTTATTAAATATAATGAAATATATATGTAATGAATAGTTTTTAAATAAAAAATTATTCAAATTTTGAATAAATATTTTAATTAAACTTAAATTAAATTTTTATTATCTAACGTATGATTTTAGATATTAGACAATAAAAAATATATTTAAAATAATTAAATATTAATTTTTTTGTGTATATATGTATTGAAAATATAAACACACATTATTTCATTATATTTATAAAAAATAAAATAAAAATTTAAAGTTATTCTTACTTAACAATTTTTCATAAATAAAATGATTTTAATAACACATTTTTTACGAATAAAAAGATTTAAAATTAATTTTTTTTAAATAAAACAACTAATAACATAATTTATCTAAATAAATTGATCTTTAAACACTTCATATAGTATAATATTACAAATTGGTCGTCTTAATATTTTTATTTTAATCTTAATAGAGAATCTTTTTCTTGAAAGACATTTTAGTCCTCATCAATTTAATATAAATCTAATGCAGACTTGCCCTTTATTTTGTTCAGTTAACTTCTTTTCCGGATCCGCTAAAAGTTATCACATGAACTTATTTGTGGGGTTAAAAACAAATTTGGGAAATTCTTAAAAGTAACCTCTATGAAAATTAAAACAATAAAAATAATATCTTAATTAAATGAAATTAAATATTAAATTAATTTAAATAATTATAATTTAATTTAAACCGTGTTTAATTAAACGTTGTTAAAAATAAAATCATATATCTGATTTTTTTAATAATAAAAATATATAAAATAAACATAAAAAATATTATTTTTATGGTTATAAATTTTAAAAATAATATTTTTAATTTTTTTTAAATGAAAAAGTTATATGACGAATAATATACTAATTTTGTTTTTGGTATTTTTTTATATCTATATTATTAATTAATATCTTAGTAATATTTTCATTTTTTAAAATACCAATCTAATGTAAAATTGAAATCAAATTAAAAATTTTGATACGTATAGATACATGATATTTTTTAAAAAAATATTTTTGGCTTTTAATATTTTAAAATACTTTCCTCTATTCTCTTCTCTCTCCTCTCTTTCTCAACCTATATTTTCCAAAAACATCCTATCTCTCCTTTTATCTTTTGTATCCTTTTCTTATATTGTCCTTTTATGTTCTTTCTTACATCTCTCAGCTCCAAGATCAAGTCTATATAAAGATGAAGTCGTTTTTCTTTTATAAAAGTGACTTTTATGAATATTATGTTTCCTTCTCCCTCTATATTAATTATGAGTCATTTATTTAATTTAGATATTTTGACATCATAGAATCATTATTATTTTTATGTGTTGAATTATATTATTTGTTGTAAAAAATCTTATAATTTGGATTCAATTTATTTATAGTAAATCGGAACAGTTTGTGCAAACAATTTTTAAAAGAAGATGAGAGGGTTAAGAGGAAATAAAATGAGATAAATTATTAACATATGTATTTAATAACTCAAAAATACAAAAAAATGCTTTTGTTGTGAGGTAAGAATAAATAAAAACGTCAAAAATACACTTCATTAAAATCGCATGTACTAGCCACATGAAAAATTGCACAAAACTAATTTTTTTTCAAATGTGTGTATCATTAAGATATCAATTAATAATAATAGTAAAACTAGGATATCAAAAATAGAATTAAGGTACCATTAAGATAGAGAACTCAACTACCTTGATTTAAAAAAGTTCAAGTTTATTTGTACTTTGTGTTTGTGTGTTGGCTTTTCATGTACAAAACAACAAATCTATTTATTTTACTCAATGTTTTGATTTTCTTATGTGTAAGATTGGTTACCGCATATCAATAATGTACACATATACATAGTTAGGAATATTGCTATTGAAAGCATGTTTTTCACACACCATGGTTGTTTAATATACATGCTAGGTGGTGAATAGTGGATTTTGGCTCAATTCATGTGCGGATATTTATAAAAATTACTCGATAATTTTTAGATCAAAAAATTACTCAAAGAAGTCCTCGACAAGGGCCTTGTGAGGGTCTCATTGGACCCCTCGATGAACCCTCGATAAGGTGGTTAGCGAGAACCATCCGTGAGGTGGTCAGGTCATCGATATTCCTTATATAAATACTCCTCTTTTCTTTGTCTCCTTAATCATTCTTGATGTGCCAAAATTCTACCAAATTTATACTAAAAATTACAATTATTTCACAAATTAGTTTGAAAGTGTTTGAGTATCTACATTACAGTGTTGTGAGTAAAATAATTTGCTTAAGTTGTTAGCTCTTTATTATTTTACTTTTTTTATGGGACACAATATTGTGAGATTGGGTTGGGTTGTTATGGTGAGATATCAAATCATTTGGTGTGTGTGCCATATGGATTCACTATGTATTCCAAGTAGACAATTTGTGTTTTATGGTGGAAAGTTTTTTTTCACGATAGTTAGTGATTGAGGGTGGTTCTCAAGGTTAATCATTCTTTTCTCTTCATAATACTAATCTACAATTTCTGATCACACCACATTAGGTGGTGTTAGCTTTGGAGAAAAAACTAGTTTCATGTGTCGAATTAACTTGTTGCGAAGGCAACAAGCAAAGGTATATACACTTCAAACAGAGGCCCTAACTAATAGAGGTATTAATGGTTTTATTTTTGTCAGAATTGTAATTGGTTTATTACTTAGTGAATTATTTGCTGTCAAGTGGTTAACATAAGTAATCCGAAGATGTTATCATATAGATAGGGTTTCTATGTGGGTTTATCTCGTTACATCGTTTATTGTGCATGCTCCTTTGTTCTATTAGTACAATCTATGTTTAAATTATATATGTTACAACATACTAGTGTTTAAACTCTTATTAAAATGCTTTAATTATCTTTACTTGTTTCTACTTCTAAATAATAGGTTTATTGATTAACGTTTTCTTACTGTTTAAGTATATTATTTATAGTTGTTACTTTATTATGTTATTTGTTTATCTTTCTGTTTGTTGTGGGTTAGAGATGAGTTCTTAAGGAGTCTAAATCTTTTTACTCGAGTTATGTACCTGATTATGAATTCTTTCAGAATGCATAAGTGTTTATAGAACATTGACAACTATTCTCTCTTTTTTCTTTTCTTTTTTTTGTTCAAAGAAACCTCAATAGGAATGATGGTCATTGCCACATTAGACACTGATAGCATATTTGGAAATTATAAGAGTTTTAGCAATATGAGCTAGCAGAGGAACTGCTTCTATAGACTTGAGATGGAAGCACAATATCGTTAAGATTCAAATTTCGTACCTCATTATCAAATGAGTTAGCAGTATCCCTAGTCAGATTTTCATCATGGCTATTACAGAATCGATCATTGACAATTATTAATCTTAGCCGATAAAAATAGTAAAAATTGTTCTTTAATTTGTTGCCTATGAGAATTAAGTAGTTGGACTTAGGTTGCGTTTGGTTCACAGAATAGAATCGGAATCAAAATGGGAATGAAATGAAATGGAAAGGAAACAATGTTGTTTGGTTTGACCACTGGAATCAAGCTCGGAATCAAGATTATAATATTTGATTTGCCACTCGAATAAAATAGATAAAATTGCAAATTATCTTAATACCCCTACATTCAGTAACGTTCAAATAATATCATTTAATTACTATTTTTTCGTTAGACAAAATACATTATTGAAATAATTATTATTTTTAAATAATTATTACTTTATTAAAAAGAAAATATATTATTAAAATTATTATTTTTCTAAATAGGGTTTAAGATTTTGAGGTTTGAGATTTGGGATTTGAGGTTTAGGGATTTAAGATTTGGGGTTTAGGGTTAAAATTATTATTTTTCTAAAAAGGGTTTAGGGTTTTAGAATTTGGGATTTTGGATTTAGGGTTTAGGGTTTGGAATTTGTGGTTTAGGGATTTGTGGTTTAGGGTTTAGAGTTTAGGGTTTTGGGGTTTAGGGTTTTGAGATTTGGGGCTTAGGGTTTAGGGATTTAGGTTTTAAGGTTTAGGATTTTGGGGTTTAGGGTTTGGAGATTTAGGATTTAAGATTTAAGATTTAGGGATTTGGGGTTTAGGGTTTAGGGATTTGGGGCTTAGAGTTTAGGGTTTTAGGATTTGGATTTAGGGATTTGGGGTTTAGGGTTTAGGGATTTGGGGCTTAGAGTTTAGGGTTTTAGGATTTGGATTTAGGGTTTAGGGTTTTGGATTTTTGGATTTAGGGTTTTGGGTTTGGGGATTTGAGTTTAGGGTTATATTTAAGATAAGGGTAAAATTGGAAAAAAAATTAAGATGAAAATGAAATCATGATTTTTGAAGAGGGATAAGGAATTGTGAATCTTTCTCCTTTAGTAATCGATTTCATTCTAATCCCTCCATTCAGCTCAATTAAACACACAAATATAAGGAATCAATTCTGATTTATTTTTATTCTCTCCAACCAAATATCACCTTAATGTGTAGGATTTTAATAAATTGAGGACGAAAATGTATGACAAATAAAAATAGTAATTTTCCAAATGGTTGTTTTCTTTGAGATTTTAAAAAGCACTTTTAACAATGAAAAGCACTAAGGAACAGATTTAGGGTTCAAAAAACACATTGTGTGCTTTCTGATAAAAAGCTTTTTCATGTGTTTCTTTCTAAAACAGTTTTTGTTTTAATTGCTTATATATGAACAAAATCCCTTCTAACAAAATCACAAGCAAACATATTTATAGTTTAACTAGTTTTAAATTCGTTTTTAAATTAAAAATAACACTAAATGAAAAGTGGATGGAATGAAGAAATGAAATCTGACCTATAGAAGGTGATGAGACGGTGGAGAAAGACCAGCATCATGGATTTAGCCAAGTTCATTCCAAGGCAAGTCCTCCCTCCCATCCCAAATGCTAAGAAGCTGTAAGGTTTTGACTCATCCTGCTTATCATCAAATACCTTTCATTATTAAAGTTCCACATGTTTGCATGCACTGCTAGCTCGTAGGAGCTATTTCAAAATTGTGATTTAATTAAAAAATAATTTGTAGGAAAGAAGTTAATTAGATATGTCCGGCCTAAAATATATATATATATATATATACTAAAAAAAGCACTTGTATCTAAGAAGTCAATTATAAATGTGTGTACACACTTTTTTTCTAACTATCTATAAAGTCAATTATATATTTGGCAAAAAAGAAATTCTAAAAATAATGCTTTTAATTATTAAAATGAAAGACATGTTTGTTGTTTGGAAAAAAAGAAGCAATATTAATAGATTTATGTTGAAATTTGGTTAAAACTTAATTACGTTAATTATATTTAGAGGAGTGTTTTTCTAAGTAGTAACGGGGCTTACTTCTCAGTTCTCCAAAATGGAGTAAAAGTATCGCAGGAGGTCCTACGCAGTACTTGAAAATGCTTTTATTTTTAATAATAATAATAATAATAATTAATAATAATATTAATTAATAATAATAATAATTAATAATAATAATAATAATAACAATAATAATAACAACACGCTTTTGCTTCTAAAAGCACTTGTAAAAGTGAATCTAAATAATTTCATGTTGTATGTTGCATAAATTTGACTCCGCTAATTCAGTCTTTGTGGAATTGTTTGGAAGTCAATAATTAATAATTTTGACTAAAAAATAATAATAATTAATAGTTGAATACATTAAAAAAAAACTTACATCAAATCTTGAAGGATTGAACTTATTAGGGTCATTGTATATCGTAGGATCAAAATGCATTGATCTAGCATCAATATTAATATTCCACCCCCTTTTTATCCTGAATCCTACATTTAATAATAATAATAATAATCATCGTCGTAATCGTAATTGTCGTCATCGTCGTAATCCTGATAATAATAATAATAATAATAATAATAATAATAATAATAATAATAATAATAATAATAATAATAATAAAACAGAATAACTAAAATGCCTTTAAATTTTACCCTGCTGATTAAATTAAAAATATATATTTTAACTAATTTGAACGGTGTGAAAAACGAACCATTGATCTCACAGTCCAGCAGAGCCAATCTGGGGAACCATGGTACTATGGATGCCATCCTCAACGATTCTTTTACTATCTGTTTCAAACCATTCACGTACACTTATTTATCAATTAAAATATAGCATATTTATGTTACAAGTATATAATTGAAATTGTGATTAATAATATAAGTTGTACTTTTTTTTCAAAAATAATTATAGAATAAAGGGTAAAATAGAGATAATTATTACAATATTGAAATTATAGTCAGTCGAAGTAGAACATATATTAATATTTTTTATATAAATATAATTATATAAAAAAAATATAATTTTAATAATTAAACACACAATACTCGAAATAATTAGGTAGAATTTTATCTATTCTTATTTTTATATTTTTTATTTTAGTTAGACACATATATTAAATTAGTTAAAAAATAAAAATTAATGTCATATTTTAAATAATATTATAGAGTAAAATTTATGTTAAAATTTTATTTTTTTTAAAACTAAATACATTTATGAATAAATGTTAAGAAATAAAAAATGTGAATAAATAATAATAAAATTACTACCACTTGAAGATTATTATCTAAATATATATCCCTAATTGATACAAAATAATTATAATTATTAACATAACAAACATAATTTACAAGAGTAGCACACAGATTCATATATATATTAAAACCTAAGTGTTACATGGATTTCAAAGTGGGCATAGGTGAACTTAAGTGTGGTCAAGAGGGCATAGGAAAATATTTTTAATCTCAAGCAGACATGTGTTCTAAACTAATTAAATTAGATTGGTTCATTTACTAATCATCTTATTAAATTTGAGAATATTTATAAAATAATTTTTTTATTAAAATTATTAATAAAAAATGATTAAAAATAATTTTTACAAATTTAATTAAGTGACTAACATATAACAAAGTCTAGTCCATTTTCTTAATATCAAATATTAAAATAAAATATTAAAGTTAATTTTATAAAATAATAAAATTTATACACTACAAAATCTAAGTGACTATAAACACTCCATTTGTACAAGTCATTAGACTCCTAACTCCCCACTTCTCCTCTTTATCCTTCAAAGTACTTATCCTACTCTTATTGTCATTTTTTTCCGGTTGAGACTAATACCCCCATTAAATGGCATATATATAATTATGTTATTAATAAACACTAATTTAGAGTATCTAACCCCAAAAAAAAAAAAAAACCTTTTGATTCATCACAATAATGAAATAAGGACTCTCTCATTTTTATATCACAGAACATGCACTTGTTTCTGCACCGTCCCCTTTAAATATTTTTTTTTATCTACAAAATAAATAAATAAATAAATATTTACCTTAGAAGCATATGACATCTCATTAAGATCCTCCAAGGTGAGAAATGTATATTTTCTCTTTCTTGCTAATTGGAATTGTTCATTCTGCTCAAGTAAAGTGATGTTCACGTCAATAATAATATACGAGTGAAAGAGGTTTAAATAAAATGATCAAAGTATTAAAACTTAAAAATTAAGAAAATATCTCTTAAAACGTGTTAAAACACATGTGAACGTGTAATATGTTTATATAGTATATAGTGCATCCAACACTAAAAGTCAACTAGTGTTTTGGAGTATATAGTGCATCCAACACTAAAAGTCAACTAGTGTTTTGGAGTGTATATTATTAAACGTGTTAAAAAAATCTGATCGTCTCATTAATTTTATCAATTTAATTTAATTCGTTAATTTTTTGACGATTTCGATCTAATTATCGGATTATATCAAATTGAATTTTTTTTAATCTATTAAGTTCGGATCAAATGATAAATTTTACTATGTATCATTTGATCCTATCCGATCCGATTCGATCGAAAATACTTAAATATATATTTATATTTTATATATTAGTCATATTCTCATTGATCATTTCTATATTAATCATATTTTAAGCTTTCTTTTAGTTCAAATAAATTTATGTTATGTGAAAATTTAATTTTTTTATTCAAAAATACAAAAAATATAACTAATTAAGTTTATTAGTCTGATTGATCGGATTTAATCGATCTAATTCGAATAGGTTATGGATCGGATTGTATCGAATTTGAAAGATAATCGAATTGGTTACAGATTAAGATGTTTCAATCCTATCGGATGATCGGATCGAATGAATATAAAATCAACGGACTACATATTATTGATTTATCTTTACCACCTCATCATTTTTTTGTATGTGTTTTCAAAAAAATAAAAATAAAATAAATAATAATAATAAATAAATAAATAAACAGGGATACCCTTAGCATTTGAAGAACCTCTCTATTTTCATCCAAGAATTTAACCATCCATGTGATTGCACTCGCAGTTGTATCCTGACCTGCATTTCATTAGTATTTTCCAAGGACGTAGATACATTATTAGAATCTATTTTCTAATCACAAAAATATCAAGAAATTAACTTATTTTTAAAATTTTGAAAGAAAAAAAAAGCTTTGTGAGGATAAAGTTATGCAGACCTGCAATAATCATAGTTAAAATATTGTCTTTGATCTCAGAATCTGTTAGCTTTGTGTTTGTAGCATTACATGGTTTACCATCTTTCATCAGCAGTCGTTGTAGAAAATCATCTTGCTCAACTCCTAAACCTTTTCTTCTTTTACTAATTACCTTTTCGATTATTCTCATGATTCTTTGTCTTGCCTGATCATTCAAAGAAAAAAAAATCATTTTTATTCAAAATGTTAATTTTAAGATTTGGAAATGTTGTCAATTTTACACACTGAAGTAGGTAAGCACAGAGAAAATCCAATATTACGACGGGATAATAATACTATAGAGAAAATATCTTTGTGGGTTAGGTTAGGGATTATACTTCTTGTTATGCATAAATTTTTTACCATTTTACAAAAAAAAATTATGTATTTTATTTACAAAAATATAATATTATAATTAAAAATACTATCTAACAACCATCCAAAATTTGTTAATTATATTTATTGTTTTATAATATATTTAATATTTATTAAATATAATTTTAAATTTTATATTTAAAATATATTTATCCGTCCCACCCCATTCATTGAAATACTATCCATTAATAAAAAAACAAATTAAAAATTAGGAAAGCCCATTTCTAAAAATAACTGACCATGCTAGGGCCTAACTTTAGCCTAACATAAAGGGTCCATTTAAAAGTAGATATTGAGCCGTTTGAATGAGAGAGTGGTACTTAGCGGCTTAAATAGCCACATATTACTTTTCTAATTAGTTTTTTCCCGCTTTCAAAAGTTTATTTCAAAATTGATTCTTTTATATTAATAAATACTAAAATATTTTTACTACATAATTTTAACATATTGAAAATAAGTTTAAATTAACAAAAAATTTAGTAATTCTCTTTTTAACGATAGAATTATTAGAGATTTCATCGATATTTAAATATAATATTTTACTTTACGTCTAAATTAAAAATAAGTAATTACTTGATACTAAGCATACGTAGTACTTTACATTCGAAGATATTCACTGAATCTTTACCAAGTTCAATAGAACTTGGATACTATCATTGGAAAATAAGACTATAAAAGTAGTTACCTGAAGGCCCCTGTAGAATCTGGCCCCAGGGATGTTTAAAGGGAAAGAAAGCATCGCTTCACAAATATGTCCCACTTCCTTCTGCAGCATCTCTAACTCTTGTCCCTTCTCTATGCTCATTAACATCTTGCACATCGCCTTACATGTTATCTACACAACCACCACTCATCATCACTTATAAAAATTAAGACAAGTTATTTTGTTGGTTGTGTAGAGTTCATTTGAAAAAAAATTAAAATTTACGTTATTTAAATGACAACGATGATATTTTTATAATATTTATTACAAAATTGATGATATATTTATCACGTTCAAAGGTTAAATGGTAGATTTTGATAAACCATAAACATTTAGCGTAATTAGATTTATTATTTCACTTAAACAAATTTGATATATAAACTAATAAATATATTATTAAAATATTAAAAAAATTACAAATATATTATTTAAATTTATAAGGTTATAAATATAATACTCAAGTAACATAAGTATTACACAAACACTATCATAGTGTAACTTATGATATTTTGGTGTTACATTTGTAACATAAAAACGTTACAAAAATATTATATATGTTATGTAATGATATTTTTATAATACTTATAAAACTTCGATATTATATTATATTTATAACAATAAAAAATTAGGTAATATTTTACAACTTTGTGTATTAATTTGTTTGTTTATGCTAACAAATATAACCTAAAATAACAAGAATATTTTAGAAAAAATAAAACATAAAACAATTGTGAAGCCAAAAGTGGAAAGCCACACTAATAGAATTCCTACCTAATTAAATGATTAAATCGTATATTTCCTAATTTGGCAAGACAGAGCATTAAGCAAACTCATGATTGCATTGAAATTAGTAATATACCTTAAGTGATTCCTCAAGAACCATGACAGTAGTTTTATGTTCCCAAGAATGAAGATTTTCAATAATCAATTCATCAAAGTCTTTGATGAAGGAAGAAATAGAAGCAGCTGAGAACAAGTTACTTAAACGACTACGAAGAAACTTATGATGATGTTGATCAGCACATAATAAGCTTTGATTTCCCACCAGCTTTGCAATTGACTTCATGTATTTCTTAGTGAAATTCCCCACAGTTTCAATATTGCTCAAAATCGCTTTCGCTGAGTCGGTGCTTGAAACAAACACTTGTGTTTCCCCAAATATGTTGGTCTTGAAGCAATTCCCATATCTTCAAAATTCACAAATTATTTGGGTTAATGCGTTTAACTTCTCTAGCGACTATCATAGTAGTTTAGTTAGAATATTAATATGTTAATTTGCATATAAATAAATAAATAAATATTTACCTGAGACGGCGGATTCGGACAAAATCATAAAACCCATAACTGCTATTGTTGGCTGACATGAACTGAAGTGTTTCACCAATTAATGGTAAACCTTGGTTGCCAGGAGGAGTCTTAGCTTTAAGTTTATTTTGCTTATGGAAACTTTGTTGCGCCAAATATGTCTTCACAATTTGGTACATGATTAGAAATAACAAAGGACCAAAAATAAGCAACAATGCATTATCTCCTAGAGAGAAGAGGCCAGTGTCCATTATTATTGTTTTCTTTTCCTCTGAATTTGCATTCAGTTCTATGGGTTTTATATATAAGTTAGAGTTTGGGGGGCAATTAATTTATCTTGAGACTCATTGTATAAATCGAATACGAATTTAAAAACACAAATCGTATTAATCAAAACAAATTTAGAATTCATTTAAGTTGATTTAAATAATATAAAAATATTTGGTTTTTATTGATGTTGTATAATATATAATATTAATTATTTTGTATTTACGATGAATATGATAATTCATGTAATTTAAGCTTCTTTTAGTATTTTTGTTTTAAGATATTGATTATTCATTTATTAATAAGAGTTATACTATATTTTATTAATAATAAATGATTTCACTAATTATAAGAACATTTTTGAATTCAATTTTAAAATTGAATTTTACACACTAGAATTTGAATACATCGATTATTTCATATAAAATTATAAAAAAATGTACTATTTTGTTAGTGAATATAATGAATTAATTTGTAACTTTATTATTGGTAATTACTTTTATAAATATCATATATTATCACTAATTAATCAAAATTACATATATTGCTTATAAATCCAAAATATCTATTTACTTTATTTTCATGTAATAGTGGTTTGAAAGAGATCAACAAGTAGGGATTATGACTTGTGAGCATTATGTAAAATAAAAATGATGTTTTCATAATTCTTGGTTTCTGTTGTTTTATAATATACTGAAATTCTTTTATTCGTTATTATTAATAATTCTTGATACTAATTAAATTAGATTCTAATTTTTTTTTTCTTCTTCTCCTTATAATTAGACTACTCAAGTTATGATTAGACTAATTTAAGCTTACCTCATTCGAGCTTGCACGAATTGACGTTCCAGTGGGCATAGAAAATTGTATATAAATCATCAAATCAGCTCTAACGGTGGAGAAGCTAGCAAATTAACCAAGTTGCAGAATTAATTGGCCGACATGCTTTCATATAACTTTTGAAATAAAAGGTCTCCTTAACTCCACTTCAATATAGCAGTGGAATTTGAGTAAATTATAGACGTAAGCTCTTGATTTGTAATGTTTTTGACCAACCCAATGGTGGTTATTCTTTCACATAAAGGAATCTCATACACTCATGATCAATGAATTCAGTCACACCAATTGGCATGCATTTTGCAGAAGTAGCATATTGTATTAAACAGAAAAAGTTTGTGGCGTTATATACGTGTATATATATATAGAATTAATATATACATTGTGCTCTTTTTCCATTAAAACACAAAGATTGTGCTCTTTTTCCATTAAAACACAAAGATTGTGCTCTTTTTCCATTAAAACACAAAGATTGTGCTCTTTTACGTAATGTATTAGGAAAGCAATACCACCGTTCATCATTGAATATTGTTAAAAAAAAAAAATAAGAAAAAAGAAACCCAAATGCTATTAGAAGAAGCTACTCTCCACTCTAGCACGAAGAATTTCGCTTAGCTTGAAGTTAATTTCTAAAAAGTTGCTTATGCTCGTGAAATCAGTAATCACATGCCAGATTTCAAATAGCTTGGTCTAGTGTATCAGCTGCAGTCTCCCTCCTTTTTTTTAAGTCACAAATTTAAATTATACTATATACCGTTTCTTAAAATTAAAAATAGCTTAGTCGAAACTAAATAAAGTCAAATGCATATTATTTAAAAATTGGTCCAAATCGTGATATTTATTCAAAGTATGATATTGATTAAATTTGATATTAAAAATTTATATTAAAGATATAATTAAATTATAGGAGTGAATAGATAATTTTCTAAACTAGGACTAATTAAAAATTATTGTTATGACTAGACATGCTATCATTGTAATCAATATAATACATAAAATAAAAAAATAATATTTTTTATTTAAATTTATTTCCAACAATATTTTTAGGTAAAAATAACTTCGACAATAAGAATGATTTAAGAGAAAGACCATTGGTTAAATGTTCAATTACAAAACAAGATCTTAGATTACCCTTCATAGATAAAGCTCTAATATAATCTACATATAATTCTTCACTTCTTTCACAATCTCCACAAGGTAGATGTACGAATCCAGACTAACGTTTCAATATACGTAAGTTACACAAGCAATCGAACCCATTCTTCAAGTACATGAAAATATAATTATCACAAATAGCCCAAGTATAGGGTGTGTCTTAGAACGAATTAATAATAAATAATCATAACTAGAAGATTCAAAAGATATATTGAATAAATCAAATCACCTAACAAATCTTAAAACAATCATGTAAAGCTCATAAATATGGATAAAAAAAAATGCATACTAATCAATGAAACATAACAAAACAATATGATTAAATTAAAAAGCTTATAACTATATGATGTAGAGAATATAATTTTTTTTCTTTAAAAACATTTTTAAAGAGAGAGCATACAACAAGATAAGTAGAATGAGTGTGGTAATCTTTAACAATTAATGAGTAATGTGTTGTTATTATAGAAAAGTTGAAGCTCTGGTCATTTTTTAATATTAAATGACATTCCTACTTTGAAAAGGATTGGTTATACTCATTAAAAATAAAGTTTTTGAAAAATATACCAATTCGATGGAGTTAAAATGAAAGTTTTAACATTGTCAAACATATTCTCAATTGATCGAGACCTTACTCGATCGATCTAACCATTTATCAATTGATCAAGACCCTTTTTGATCAATTTAGCAAACAATAAGCCTAATGTAAATTTTAACCTAAGGGTACTCGATCGAACTCGATTGATGGTCGATCCGAGTTTGATCGATCTAACAAGGTAGATTGATTGACCAAATACTATATTGAACGAGTCCCTAAAATTTTCAACCCGAGAGTATCTAAATCATTGATTGATCTATTTGTACATTATGTTCATGAAGGCATACAATTTTGAACATGATAGGATAGAATTTTATACCTAAGGTGCATCTATATGGAACTCGGGTGTGTTTTCAGATTTGCTTGATAGACTTGATAATGATCCTAGAAACTAATTTATAGATAAACGATAAATCCATGAAAATAATGACCTTGCAAACTCAACCATTGGAATTTTTGTGTTGCAAAACTACTTTCTCACTACACAAAACTCATAGGATTTAAAGTACAATTACAATGAAGTCCTAGATTCCATAGTGAAACTATCATACGATCCGATGAATCCATTTTTGCTACAACTTGACAAGATTGTATGTAGCTAGTACCGCATAGACAAAGCATATGACAACTTGACTTGAAAAACGCATTGTACATTAATTTAGTTAATATAGAAATAGTGATGTAAAGTTCATATGCTATGCATGTATAAACGCCAAGCCATTTCAGCTTAACATACTACATAAAGATGCATGACATTTTCCCCATATATGTAATATCTCTTTCTATATGTCTAATAACATGAAATATGAGGGTAAAGCAATAAGAATCACTCTCAATCTTTTTGGCATACGAAAAAGATAAAGTAATCAATAACCACATTTATTTATTATGATTAAGCATAATATTCATTCATTCAGTCCAATATAAAAATATTACAACCATAATCATCATAAAACTATAAATACTATTGAGTTAATAGTACACCCACAAAACATAGACAATTTAAGGTAATAAATAAAATAACTAAACTTAATGATCAAGGATCCTATCATTCGTAGTGTTATGACGAGCGTCCATTCACGTTCTCATTTCATCTCCAAATTTTTGTTGATGGGAAAGAGGTAGAGCACACTTACATTTTTAATTTCACCATCACCTAGAATATCTATAGCATCACTAGTACCAACCTCTAGTGTGTTTCACATCTTAGTTGCATGAACGAGGGATCTGGAGATGGTGCCTTTACCAATTTCATGCATATAACTCACTAAGTCGAAGTCTTTTATTGGTTTAACTCCTATAATAAGTATCATTCTTATCAAAAGACACACATAGGGGTGGACAACCATAAGTTAGAGATAGAGGCTTACGCCAAGACTTCATCCTAACTAATAGTACCAACATTAAAGGCTATCCCATTTTCGATATAGTATAAGATATTAACATGTTGAAAATTAAGTTCATTAGGGTGACTTGAAGGAAGGAGGTAAACACATACCTCTATTTAAGATAAAATAGAAGAAAGTGAACACACTTAGTATGTGAAGTCCTTTAGAGTTTTTTCAAGTATCTGAAGGCCATCCTTTTGTCAATATAGTACAAGATATTAACATGTTGAAAACCAAGTTCATTAGGGTGATTTTAAGAAAGGAGGTCAGCACATACCTCTATTTAAGATTCAATAGAAGAGAGTGAATGCACTTAGTATGTGAAGTCATTTAGAGTTTTTTCAAGTGTCTGGTGATCCGCTTAGCTCAGTTAATAAGTTTGCGTCACTAGCATTAAAATCGTCCAAATTAAAATGGTCTTCACCAATATTAGTGAGTCCAAGAAACTCATTTATGGCTCGGGTATGGACATCTATAAATTTGTTTTGGATAAAAACCTTGTAAGACATGGGTCTATGATCATGAATCTTAGGGTTAAAATTAGCATAGAATTCCCAAATCAAAGTAGATCAATAGATCTTTTTGGGAAAAAATTGATGCTTAGCTAAGAGCCCTAATGGATTAGGTAATGCCTATGAAAAAAAATCATGCTAGTGAAAAACACATTCTAGTAAAATAGGCACATAGAGAAGCAAGATTTGTACCTTGTTTGGGATTCTCATGTCAACTACTATGTTCTGGCTGAAAAGGTTACACCTAATGGGACTTTAAGTTGTCAAGAGACCATTGGAGAGAGATGTTCAAATAGAGAAAATACAAAAAATATTGAAAAAAATTTCAAGAAAAAGAAACATAGATTTGTGCCAAAAACAATTTGGTTAGGAGGGATGTAATATGAAGGATGTGGGAGTGACTTTGGGGCCAAAAAATAATGTTTGGTTGGCAAGAAAGTGATGGAAAAGGAGAGAAGTGGGTTCAAATTTTCTAATGTTCGAAGGGATTTTGTATGATTGTGATGCTAGAAAGGTGTTTAGGAGGAATATTGGAGTGTTTATGGGCCAAATTATGTGAGCATTGGTGAAAAATGATGAAAAAACATGTAGAGGGGCGAAAGGAGAAAGTTAGGGTTAGTTGGGCATAGAGGAGAAAATGACGGGATATTTTGATTGTAACTATTCAATCAATCGAGATTATAATTGATCAATCGACATTAAACTGTTAAATGGTTAAGGATCGATCGATCGATCAATCAAGATTAACAAGTTCCAAAAATTTTAAGTGACAATTTTGATCTAGTGTTGTTATTTTTGTAAAAGAAAGGAACTCTCCTTAAGTCTTATGATACCAATTAAATAGTTAATGAAAAAGGTGAAAAATTAGAAAAGTTAATATATATATATATTCTTTTTAATATTTACAATGCAATAAATATATTTAATCACAATCAAACATACAACCAATTGAAAATTATTTTTGCTCAAATTTTGATTATTCATTGTATAAATAAGTAATTAAATTTGACGAGACATATAGAAACACTAACACATATAATGACATATTGACATGCACTCAAAATAGTATACATGTTTGAACTGCACTAATATTTTAATCAATTCATCTATAACCAATCGCAAAATATCCAATAGAAAAAGTATCACCTATTATGTAAAACTGCAATTGAATCTTCAATCTTACACAATAAAATATGTCTATCCAATGATAATCTTAATTATTTTTTTTATTTTAACCTATTTTTTTAATTAATTCATGTATAACCAATCACTAAAGATCAAAAAGAAAAAAAAGATCACCTATTATGTAAAGTTGCAATTGAGTCTTCAATCTCACACCATAACATATGTTTATTCACATATAATTTTTTTTAATTTTAACATCTTTGGATCTTTCTTTTTGTGCATACCAATTGTAATATTTTTTTCATGCATAATCGTGTTGCACAATATTTTTAATTTTTATTTTGACATGCATAAGCCATAATTTTAGTTTTGTGACTTTCATACTAGTTGTGAGGTAGTCATATTTGCTCACTACAATAGTTGTACACATAACAATAGGTAGTGCTCTCAATACTAAGTGCCTCCTTATCGTAAAAATTTTAAAATGTAAGAAATAGAACTCAACATAATTTTGTATTCAAGGCTAGCTCAAGTCCTAGAATATTTCAAGCATAATCATAAAATTTAGGCATAACATACTCGTGTGTTCAATGAGTGTGTGATAAGTTAATGTCAACATCGATAATCAAATTTAAAAATTTACATGTGTGTGCAAGTCTAATTGTAAAACCATTTATATTACTAAAAATAATCAAAATATTCAAGTCACTAAAGACAAGGTTGTATGTGAGCAAGTATTCTCTAAGTCCATTACCATGTTGGCTAAAAATATATTCTACTTTTTTTGTATTTTTTTAACAATTACAAAATCTTAAAATTTAAAAGAAATGAAATCCTATGAAATTTGTCACCTATGATCATTTAAGCATTCAATCAAAGGTACATATGTGAACAATAAAAGATGGTTAGGTAATCAAAAAAAGACAATCTTTCCTAATCCAAAATTTCTTGAATTTTGATTTCTTTATGTCATTGCGTTGGGATTCACCTATCTTAGATTTATATGCATGTTCTTAGACTTAGCTTTAACTTTCACATTCATCATAAGTGAAGATACAACATGCATGGTAGGATGATGAAAATGACTCCTAGAATTTGAAACATGGAAACAATTTATTAAAATATGCAGCAGTCAATAAAAATTTGCACTTAGACCTAATATGATCTTTCCTACTATAATAATGATAGACATGAACAAATTTAATAGTAAGTACAAGTGATTTATGTGTATCATGTGAAGAAGAAGGGTTAGAGGATTTAACAAACTAAGTTTTTAAAGATTATGGTGTAGAATGCTCATCTACATTGCCTAGCCCCCTCTTATCTTCAAAAGGACATTTTGTTTAGTCTTTAGGCTCCAATGGTCAACATATTCACAAATTCCTATGATTCTTCAAGTTATTGCACAAGCTTATTGTTTTCTTGTTGAATACTTACAAGACTTGAGCTCAAAATATTTACAAGTTCATATATATCAAATTTTTTCTAACATGGTAAATTTAGTACATAGGCTATGATTTCATCATTTAATTTAGTTAAATTTACAAGTAACATATCTTTCTCTTTCTTATGGGCTATAAAGTTTAGAAAAAGTTCCTCAAAGTTATTGGCATTGAATTTTACAATAAGAGAATCAGAATCACTTCCCTCATCATCTAAGCCAATGTCAGTCTCATTGGAGTTTTCATCAAAATTTTCAATGAAAGCTAGATAATTAGTATCACCATTGTTTAATTCACTTGCATTTTCATGGTCCCTTTCTAAGTCACTTGGGGTAGCATTGAAAGCTTTTTCACTTTTCTTCTTTTTTTTTTGGCACACTCAATTGTAAAATAACCAAAGCCATTGCGTTTGAAACATAGAGGTCTAGTGGATTTTTATAAGTTTTTTTGTACTCTGTATTTGTAGGTTGGCTTCTCGTGTACAAGATATAATGTTTGTCTATTTTTACTTAGTGTTATGTCTTATTTTAAGTAAGGTTGGTTACTGCAAATCAGTAATGCATACACATATATAGTTAGGTACACTTTATATGCAAGCAAGTTTACACACATCACGTGGTTGGTTTTTGTAGTGTGCATGCTAGGTCGTTCACTCACTCATCAACATTGTCGGTCATGTTTTTGTTTTGTTTTGAATGTGAATATTTATGGAAATTACTTGACATTTTTTAGGAAACAAAAAATGTATTTGTTAGCACCTTGCCACCACTCTCGCCAGCACCCTTACCACAACCCTTAACAAGGTGGTTGGCGAGGTCCATGACGAGGTGACTAGAAAGGTAGCCAACGAGGTGGCTAGTTGTGTGCTATAAATACCCCATCTTTAAACGATCATTCAATTCATAAATTCTGCTAAAACCATGTCAATTTGTTTGATAATTTTGAATTCCATTTTCACTACTATATTAGATATTGATGATACATTTGAGAGAGTATAAAATAGTAAGGTAAACTATTTTTTCTAAATTGTGAGAACCTCATTGTGAGAGTAAGCTAAGTTAAATTATTTGAGTTCTCTTATATCTTGTTATGTGTAATAATAGATAGATTATTTTAAGTTTGAAGGTAGAGATTATTTTGAGTTTGAGGGTAGTCCTTAAGATTGTGAGTAGTTACACTTCTTGTTAATGATATGTGGTTATTGATCACATCACATTGTGTGGTGTTGGCTGTGGAAGAGAGCCAGGTTTGTGAGTCAAATAAAGTCATTGTAAGAGTAGCAAGCAAAGGCAATAATAGATAATTTAGATAGAGATCCTGGCCAATAGAGATAATACTAGTTTTATTTATTTCAGAGTTATAATTGTTTAACACTTAGTGAATTATTTGCTGCCGAGTGGTTACCATAAGTAACCCAAGGATATTACCACATAGATAAGTTTTATATGCGGGTTTACCTTGTTATATAGTATGTTATGTATGCTCAACTTTTGTGCTACTACTATCTAAGTTTAAGGTATGTATGATACAACATACTAAAAGCTTAAATTCTAATTAGAAAGCCTTTATATTTTTGCATGCTTTCTATTGAATATATATAATATTTAGTGTTCAAAGTTATCTACTTATTTGATAGTATTTTATTTGTGCTTATGCTATACTACCTACTCGAGTATTTACTATTCTATTCGTGTGAGTTAAGGTCAAGTCCCTTAGTAATTTGTATCTTCTTACCCTAGTCGTGTACTGGGTTGTGGAATTTTTAATTGGTATAAGAGTTGATGCACCATTTTTGGGGTTAACTTCTCCGGTGTTGATTCTATTAACTCATTATTCACACACAAATTCTCTCTGATAGAGTCGGGAGAAGGAGGTAATGTAGGTAGAGCTCCATTTTTCAATGGGCTGAACTATGCTTATTAGAAATCAACAATGAGGGTGTTCTTGTGATCTGTCAAAGACCGTGGTGGTTTCTTGTTGAGAATGACTGGATATACTCAACTAAAACCCTACCATATAATACTATGATTTCAAAACCTCTAATTGAGTGGACAAAGGAAGAATGTTAGAAGTTTGAATGAAATAATAATGGTGCCTAATGAGTTTAAAAGAATACATAGTTATACTACCTCTAAGAAAGTATGAGTTATTCTATAACAATGCATGAAGGAACATTTATTGTAAAGAGATACCAAATTCTATAATTAAATAGAGATTTTGAGTTATACATCATTCATAAGGGTGAGACTTTAGACAAGTTGTATGAACGATTCTCAAATGTTGTCAACAGTTTGTACAACTTGGGTAGGCCCATCAATGAAGAAAATTTAGATTAAGAAGATCATTATTAGCCTACCAAGAAAAGAGTACTTGAATAAGCGTGCGATGAAAGTTGAGGTTACTATTTCATATAGTACTAGCAATGATGATGAGGATAATACTAATTTCCAAGCTTTATTTGCCATAAGCAATGTCATTGATCCTCCAACTACTGCCTAGATTTTGGAAAGTTTACAACTGATGATGATGAAAATGAGCAAAATGAATTGCTCGATTTACAATACTATAATATTGGAGCATATTAAGTTTCAAAAAGAACTTGAGATTAACGCATTGGAAAAAACTCCAGAGAAAGGAAGTCCTTGATTGGTGGTCAAAAACATGATCTCACAAGTAGATGTGAGATCATTCATAAGAGATATGATCATTTTCGTGAAAAAATTAATACAAATTATGAAAAGGTGAAGAAGCTTGAGGAATAATTAAAGATTCCTACTTTAGGAAAAGCTACTCAGCTTTTTGTCAATGTTGACCCACTCTTGATCAGATGAATGAAGTTGAATAGTTAAAAAGGTAAATTGTTATCCTTCAGAGCACAAAGAATATCTAGCTTACTCGATTTTAGAAAAAGAAGCTGAGATTGAACAACTGCATAAGAAAGTTAGAGTTCTTAATAATTCTGCTACATATCTTGAATCATTCCTTAAGAAAAATGAAGAGTTGATTAAAGCTTTGAGGGATAAACTAAGTGTTAGTGAGAAACAATTGTCCCTTTCTACCACCATGGTCAACAATATAATGAATGATTCCAAGAAATTAAATGAAATCCTCAACAATGTAAAGACATTTGGTAACAAACATGACATTGGTTATAGTGAAGTGGGTTCTACTAAGTTTTTCAAAACTTTCAATCAAGATCTAAAGTTGAAGTTTGTTGCCAGCAACCTAAGAGATCAGTCTATTGTGTCTTTTAAATCATATTACTCTAGCAAGTTGGGCTCTTCATCTAAGGCTAGAACCTCTCAGTGCTTTAATGATGCTCTACTACCTCTATCTAATGTTATCCTTACTTGTCACCACTATAATGAACTTAGGCATGTGAGATTTTACTGCAAAAAAAATACTTCTCCTTCTCATATGAAATTTAATATGAGTGCCTGTTCTTCCTCTCCTCCGTGTACAATTCCTTGGAGTTAGGGATCCAGATTCTCTAAATCTACTCTTTGTGCCTGTTATTTTTATGGCACAATTGGCCACCTTACTAGGAAATGCCCTAGATATTTGAGAAGTTCATCTCAGAGTTCTCCACCTCATTCACTCTTATCATCTTTGACTAGATGTAGCTATTGTGGCTCATCTAAGCATGTTAAAGTTGGTTACATTATGCTCTTGAGGCATAATGTGGAAAGAAATAAATCTACCTCAAAAATTTCACATAGACCATTTCATATAGATAACTTCATTGAATTTTTTAAAAATTATAAAAAAAAATCATGATATAAATATACACCTCATGTTTATATGATTCAGAGACTATCTCCTAATTCAATTGCCCCTCATAAATTCTTTAAACGGAGTGATGCTATCTAATCACTATTTTGGGTGACTAATGAGTACTTAAAATGCACTAAAATTAACATAATTTAATGTACTTTAATTAATTAAAGAGATTTATATTTGTATAATTTTATCATATATCTATATAAATTTATATTTTTGGAATAATGAGTATTTTTAATGTTTTATAGGTATTTTTGTTAAAAAATAACTTAAAGATTCAAAGAAAAATACTAAAGGGAATATATCACAAATATGTTGAGAAAAAAATGAGAAAAAGTAAAAAAAAAATGGAAAATTGGACAAAATGGGTCAAAAATGCAAAGTCTCATGTGCAACAACACACTCTCGTATCGAGTCACGCATGCGTATGTGTGCATTCAACACAAACCCAGCACATACTAGCTTGCTTGCAACTAGCACATGTGCATTCTGAGTCACGTGCACCCCAACACACGCTCGAGTTGAGTCCCATGCATGCCAGCTCACGCACGCACACGTTCGTGCGCGCCAATGCCCATTTGTTGCAAATTTTGCCCTCCACATGCGTGCCAGCCTGTCCATACTCATACAAAATCAATTTTTGAGATATTTTCCCACCTTTTTTAGCCTTTTCCTCATCTATAAAAGGACCATCTCCCTTATTGTAAAAATTATCCCTCAAAATCCCAAAAATTGCAAACTTCTCTCTCTAAATAACTTTGTTTTTTAGCTTTTTTAGTTTTAAATTTCTTCTATTTTGAGAAGAACTAGTTATGCTTTTATATAATTTTATTTTTTGATTTAATAAATCGAAATGCAAATCTATTTGGAGGTTTTCCAAAAACAGAATTAGGATCAAAGTTTTGTAAGGATTCTTTTTGAGTTATAATTTTAAATGAATTCATTATAGTTATTTTTATGTTTTATTCTTATATATTATATTTAATTTGTCTGTGATTAAATTTAATATAGCTGGTTATTTATAAATATGATATAATTATAATGTTGTTATGCTTGCGAAATATTAAATAGGTAAAACATTTCTAGAAAATAAATTGATTTTGCTTTTATTCAAGATTTTATATTAAGGATGTTAGAGAGAAATATATTATTTTTCATTACAAACTTAAATTTAAAAATTAGATTCTAAGATTTAATTATCTAGTCTTATTTAAAGTAGTATTCTTGTATTTGTTGATACAATTACTCAGTAGGTCTCCCTACTTAGCATACTGACGACCAATCAATAATCATTTTGATTAAATATCAATGATAAATGTATAAAATTTTGTTGGAATTTTTCCTAATAGCTTAAATATCTAACAGTTTTTACTATGATACTAGAGCTTTCAAGGATCTTGTGAGTAATGTGATTATGGCATTCGTATAGAGATATTTTTTTTATCTTCTCCATCATCCATTACACCAGTCATACCTCCAAGCAATAATAAAAGCAATGGTAGTATGAATGTTCACCGTGATTCAATAGTGGTTACTTGAACTCAAAGGAATGTTCTTGATGTGCTATCCCAAAACCCATTTATAGTTCCTCCAAATAGTTTATCAATTTCTGTCAAGCTTGACGACAACAACTACCTAATTTGGAGATAAGAAATTATGAGCTTTATCATGGCATATAGATTGGAAAGGTTCATTAATAGATTTTTGCCTCTTCATAGTCTGTTTCTTGATCAAGGATGAACTATTTCAAATCCTAAATTTGCTACCTAGATGTAATATGATTCGATGGTAAAGAGTAGGACTTATTGTTGGGTTTTCCTCTTATTTGGAAGAGCCCAAGTGAAGCCCATGTGGCTTAAAAGCTCATAGAGTAAGAAGGGGAAATTGTGTCATTTTATTGCTTCATTAATAAACCCATTTAGGGTTTGTTGAGTGTGCATTTTTCTGAAGAGAAAAATTAAGAGCAGCAGCAAAGGCCGCAGCTAGCAGAAAAACTAAGAGCAATTTTTCAGTTTCTCCTTCTCCAGCAAGTCTTCATCAAGTGCTCGATGGAAGGATGTTTGTGGTCCGATTAAGCTGAAATTTGCAGGAAGTTTCATGACTCAAGACTCTTTAATCTGTACGGTGGGATTTTGATTTGGCTCACTGGTTTGGAAATTATGAGTATTGAACAGTGACTACGAATTGGATTAGATCTCTCCATTTTTCTTGAAATAATTGTTAGTTTCCAAGAAGTGTATTCTTGATGATGTTATTGATTTTTTTCCTCTAGTTTTACCTAGAGAGAAATGTTGTAAAATTGTTTCTAGATAGTGGAAGTTTTGGAGAGGAGTGCCATGATTGTTTCTTTCCTACAACGGGAAGGTTTTTCCACGTAAATTGCTTGTGTTGATTTTGTGCATGTTTCATTTTAAGCTCTATTTATTTTTTTTTCCTAAAAGATTCACACAAATAAGGAGAATAGGTTTAATTCTGCTGTTTAGAGCTTGATTAATTTCGAATTGTTATTTTGATTCTCCTAACAAAATGGTATCAAAGTTGTGGTTATTATTGTTGAATTTCTTGTGTTGAATTTCTTGTGTTGAATAATGGAACCAAATTTGAGTAGAATGATTACTTTGAATGGTTCTAATTATCACACTTGGAAAGTAAAAATGGAAGATCTCCTTTATGTCAAACAGTTTCATTTACCGGTGTTTGCCTCTTAGAAGCCAGAAAAGTTGTTTGAAGAAGAATGAAGTTTGTTACATCGACAAGTCTGCCGGTATATAAGGCAGTGGGTAGATGATAATGTTTTGTATCATATTAGTGGAGAAATACATGCACGATCACTATGGAATAAACTTGAAGAGTTGTATGCTCGGAAAATAGGAATAATAAAATGTTTCTTATAAAGCAGTTGATGGCTTTAAGGTACCAAGATGGAACTCCATTGATAGATCACTTGAATACATTATAAGGAATAATCAATTAGTTAGCTGGAATGACTATCAAGTTTGATGATGAGATTCAAAGGTTGTGTTTATTGGGTACGTTACTGGACTCTTGAGAAACATTTAGAATGTCATTAAGTAACTCAGCTCCAAATGGTGTAATCAATATGGATCTGGCTAAGAGTAGTGTTTTGAATGAAGAAATGAGAATAAAATCACATGGGTCTTCTCAGCAGGCAGAGATTTTGGTTACAGAAAGAGGAGAGAGGAGTAAAAGCAGTGGTTTCAAGAGCAAAGAAAAAGGAAGAAACAAGTCCAATTGGTTTTCTAATGTTGAGTGTCATCACTATGGCATGAAAGGGCACATCAAGAAATATTGTATACATTTGAAGCAATATAACAAGAATAAAGACAAAGAACAAGTGGGTGGTGTTGGCAAGGAAAATGATCGAGTTTCCATCGCTAGTTTAGAAGACTTTCTCGTTGTTTATAATGAAGATGTTGTCAATGTTGCATGTCACGAGATCAGTTGGGTTATTGATAGTGGAGCCTCCATTCATGCTACATCTTGAGACGACTTCTTTACATCCTATACGGCAGGTGACTTTGGGACAGTGAAGTTGGGTAATGATGGCTTGGTTAAAGTCATTGGTATTGGATATGTGTGTTTGTAGATGAATAATGGCACTTGGCTACTTCTTAGAGGGGTAAAACATATTCCTGAAATTCATTTCAACTTGATCTTTGCAGGTAAACTTGATGATGAAAGATATTGCAATACCTTTAGTAATGGTCAATGGAAACTTACTAAATGTGCTACGGTTGTTCCTCATGGGAACAAGCATTCAAATTTGTATATATTGTAGGCGAGACTCTTCAAAGGGGTTATTAATGCTATGACAGATAAGCTTATAGCAAAATTGTGGCATAAGAGACTTGCTCACATGAGTGAGAAAGGCTTGACAATATTGACTAAAAAAACTTCTTTCTGGAATGAATGATGTTTGTTTAAGAAGATGTACTCATTGTTTGGCAGGGAAGCAAAAGAGAGTTTCTTTCAAGAGTTCCCCTCCTTCAAGAAAACAATACATACTAGATTTGGTACATTCAGATGTATGTGGTCCTATGAATACAAAAACTTTGGGTGGTGCCAGTTATTTTGTGACCTTCATAGATGATTGTTCAAGAAAGTTATGGGTGTACACATTGAAGAGCAAAAATCAAGTATTAGATGTGTTTAAACAGTTCCAAGCCTTAGTTGAGAGACAAACTGGGAAGAAATTACGGTACATCAGAACAGATAATGGGGGAGAGTATTCAGGTCCTTTTTATGAGTATTGTAGGCATTAGGGCATTCAACATCAAAAGACACCTCCCAAGACTCTTCAGTTAAATGGGTTGGCTGAGAGAATGAACAGGACATTGGTTGAAAGAGTAAGATGTCTTCTTTTGTAGGCCCAATTGCCAAGATCTTTCTGGGGTGAGGATTTGAATATAGTTGTACATGTTCTTAATCTCATACCATGTGTTCCTCTTCAGTTTGATGTACCAAACAGAGTTTGGACTGGCAAAGATGTTTCTTATGATCATTTTCGCGTTTTTGGTTGCAAGACATTTGTGCATATACCAAAAGATGAGAGATCTAAGCTCAATGTGAAGACACGAAAGTGTATCTTTATTGGTTATAGTCTGGATGAATTTGGCTATAGATTTTATGATCCAATTGAGAAGAAACTGGTAAGGAGTCATGATGTTGTGTTTATAGAAGATCAAACTATACAAGATGTTGAGAAGATAGAAAAAAAGAGTCCATCAATATAGCGATGATTTGATTGACCTAGATCCGGTTCCTTTATCAGTACAGATGAAACAAAATGTTCAAGATGACCAGCAGGGTTTAGATGATGCAGATATGCAAGCTAAAACAGATCACCAGACTACTGATCAGTTGCCATAACTAGAAATTCCACCCAAGAGGTCTACCAGAGACCGACATCCTTCCACATGGTATGATACATATGAGTATGTGTTATTGAAAGATGAGGCAAAACCTCAATTTTATGTAGAAGCGATGGAAGATGGAAACAGAGCATACTGGGTTGGTGCTATGGAAGATGAGATGCAGTCACTGTATGACAATCACACGTTTGAGTTGGTAAAGTTGCCTAAGGGTAAGAGAGCTTTGAAAAACAAGTGGGTCTACAGAGTGAAGCAAGAAGAACACAATTCACAACCACTATACAAAGCTAGACTAGTCATCAAGGGATTCAGTCAGAGAAAAGGTATTGATTTTGATGATATTTTCTCTCCTGTTGTGAAGATGTCTTCCATACGTGTTGTTCTAGGTCTAGCAGCAAGCTTGGATTTAGAAATTGAGCAAATGGATGTGAAAACTGCCTTTCTTCATGGTGAGTTGGAGGAAGATATTTATATGGAGCAGCCAGAGGGTTTTGAGGTTAAAGGAAAAGAGGATTATGTATGTCGGTTAAAGAAAAGCCTTTACGGGTTGAAGAAAGCACCTAGACAATGGTATAAGAAGTTTGAGTGGTTATGGGGAAGCATGGTTAGAAGAAGACTACTTCTGATCATTGTGTTTTTGTGCAAAAATTCTCTGATGATGATTTTATCATTTTATTGCTCTATGTTGATGACATGTTGATTGTTGGTAGAAATTCTTCAAGAATTGATAATTTGAAGAAACAGTTGAGTAAGTCCTTTGACATGAAGGACTTAGGACCAGTAAAACAAATTCTTGGTATTCGAATTTGTCGAGACAAGAAAAGAAAGAAGTTGTACATGTCACAGGAACGGTCAATCAATAAGGTACTTGAAAGGTTTCATATGGATTAAGCTAAAATGGTTTCTTCTCCTTTATCTAATCACTTTAAGTTGAGATCGAGTCAAGGTCCTTCAACAGATAAAGAGAAGGAAGATATGGAAAAGGTTCCATATACCTCAGTATTAGGAAGCTTAATGTATGTAATGGTGTGTACGAGGCCAGACATGGCTCATGTAGTTGGAGTTGTTAGTCATTTTCTTTCGAATCCAGGAAGAGAGCATTGGGATGCAGTAAAGTGGATTATGAGATATCTTCGAGGTACTTCCAAGTTAACACTTAGCTTCAGAAGTTGAAAAATAGTGTTAGTTGGATACACTAATTCAGATTTAGCAAAAGATGAAGATTCTCATAAGTCTACTTCAGGTTATCTAATTGCTTTCTCTGGAGGAGCAGTTTCTTGGTAGTCAAGATTGCAAAAGTATGTTGCACTTTCTACAGTAGAGGCAGAGTTTATTGCAACATTAGAAGCTTGTAAGGAGTTGTTGTGGATGAAACAGTTCTTGAGGGAACTTGGTTTCAAGCAGTAGAAATATTTGTTATTCTGCGATAATAAGAGTTCTATTCACCTAACTAAGAACTCGATGTTTCACTCAAGATCAAAGAATATTGATGTGAGGTATCATTGGATAAGGGATACTCTTAACAATAAGTTATTTGAACTTGAGAAAATCCATACTGATGAGAATGGATCGACATGCTGACAAAAGCAATGTCAATAAAAAACTTAAAGTTTGTTGTTCAATTGCCGGGATGGTGGATCCCTCTATCTAATCAGAAAAAATGAAGATTTGTTAGGTTTTCCTCTTATTTGGAGGAGCCCAAGTGAAGCCCATGTGGCTTAAAAGCCCATGGAGTAAGAAGGGGAAATTTTGTTTTTTCATTGCTTCATTAATAAACTCATTTAGGGTTTATTGAGTGTGCATTTTTATGGATAGAAAAATTAAGAGGAGCAGCAAAGGCATCAACTAGCAGAAAAACTGAGAGCAATTTTTTCAGTTTCTCCTTCTCCAGTAAGCCTTTATCAAGTGCTCCGATGTAAGGTCGTTTGTGGTCCGATTAGGCTGAAATTTTATAGTCGGGTTTATGAGTCAAGAATCGTTAATCTGTATGGTGGGATTTAGATTTAAATCACCGGTTTGGGAAATTATGAGCAGTGAACAGTGACTATGAATTGGGTTAGATCTCTCCATTTTTCTTGAAATAATTGTTAGTTTCCAAGAAGTGTATTCTTGATGATGTTGTTGATTGTTTGCCTCTAGTTTTACCTAGAGAGAACTATTGTATAATTTTTTCTGGATAGTGGAAGTTTTGGAGAGGAGTGCCGTGGTTGTTTCCTTCCTACACCGGGAAGGTTTTTCCTCGTAAATTTCTTGTGTTGATTTTGTGCATGTTTCATTTTAAGCTCTATTTATTTGTTTCCTAAAAGATTCACACAAAGAATGAGAATAGGTTTAATTCCGCTGTTTAGAGCTTGATTAAATTCGAATTGTTATTGTGATTCTCCTTACACTTATAGCAAAGTATCTCTAAGTATGAATATTGTTCTTGTAGGAAGTTCCACTTTTAGACAAAAATGAGTAGCATTGGAAGAGAGGTTTGCTAATACTACTCAATCAAGAATAGGGAATCTTCATAGGCTATTATAATCACTCAAAAAAGATGGTTTGTCTGTTAGTTAGTACCTATTGTGTGCAAAGCTCTTATTTGATGATTTGGTTGCATTAGGTGAAATAATTCCTTAAAGAGTACTTGTTTTTGTATATTTTGAATGGTCTTGATATATCTCATTATTATAATTTTATCACTTCTACTAAGATGACCAAAGTTAGACCCTCTGTGAGTATTTTCACAGTTTTTTTAAATCTATGAAATAATGCTTGTTATCTCGGATAAAAGTGAACAAGATTATGTGTTTCACTCAAATTATGTTGGTAGTAGTAAGAACAGTGTTAGTAACTACTTAAATTTTAATAGCTTGAAATAGTATGGTAACAATTCTGCAAAGCATTATCCCTGGAAATTTCATCAATTTCTTAAGTATCAGTCAAACTTTTAATGCTTCTACTTTAGCCACAAAGGTAATCAGTCAAACGGTTCTAAGAATTTCAAGAAAGCTTTGTTGATAAACAAATTTGCAATATATGTGATAAACTTGGGCATACAATATCATCATCCTTTGTGTTAATGGATGTTCGACATCACTAGAAAATCTCCATAATTAGGGTTTATAACAAATGCTATGCACGTCTCTAGCTCCTGGTTGCTTAACTCAAGAGCAATCGTCATCTTACCCCAAATGCTAGTAAAGTTTGTTAGTCCTCTATTTACATTGGCTTAGGTAGTGTTCTTATTAGTGATGGGAATAAATTCTTGCTATTGCTAGTGTGGGTTCTAATACTTTAGTTGTATATGATAATAATCTCTTGCATGCTCTACAAACATATAACCTTTTATCAATTCAAAAGTTGTATTCAGATAATCAAGTTTTCATTGAGTTTTATTCTGATTAATTTTCTAGTAAGGATCTTCATTCGAATGATGTGGTTTTGCAAGACAAGAGTGAGAATGGACTGTATAAGTTGTAGGAATAGTGAGTAGTCATTCACCAATTCAAAGTATAGCATATATAGTGTAATACTGCTTCTTTTATCCATTCAGAGGTAGCTGTAAATTACCAGAGCTTGCATGTCATCCCTCATTTGATATTACACTCAAGACATTCGAAGGTGTAATGTGTATTGTAAAGGACTTATCATATATAGAGGGACCCTATTTTAAAAAAAAATATTGTTGATCAACTTCCTAGCCATAATTTAAGCTTTTTATAAAGTTAGTTTCCTAATAACTTTTAATATAGTATAAGAGTTGGAGATCTAATATTTAAACCCGAGTACTCGCAATTGTTAAATTTCAAATATTTAACTTACATATTGTATAAAACTAATACTTGTATAGAGTGATAAATGTATAAAAATATTGTTAACCCTTATCCTCCAAATAACTTAAGTTTTGAGAAAATTAGTTTCCAATAACTTTTAACAAATAAAAAATATATTCAAAGAATATGTCATTTGCAAAAAGTAATTATCATCGAATTAATAATAGAAAATATTTTTATGTTCAAGTACTACTATACAAAATTTGAGTAATATCCCTAAATGACTTTTATCATACCTTATCTAATGTAATACTATATTCTACATAGATGAAAAATGCCAATTGTTGGCGTGTGTAGCAACTGCTAGGGTTAGGGTTTTATTTTCTTTTTCCTTAGTATAAATAATCAATATTCTTGCACAGGAAATATCATCAGAAATATATGAAATAATTGATAATTAACAGAAATGACAATATTTGTCATGGTATCAGAGCAAGTTATTGTTGCCTAGATAGCTACCTACTGAGCTATTTTTTGTTCTTCTCGACACTGGTTGATCTGGTGTGCTAGTTTGGCTGGTTTGGCTGATTTGTGGCTAGTCTGGGGCAGCTGTACTGTTCTTTAGCTCTGCAATTCTGTAAACTGAAAAAAAAAAATTACAGTGATCATATTGATGATGAGGATGGTTTTAAGTGTAGACGAAAAACTAGTAAAGGGTCTCACTGTAAGAACCTTTTTGCATAGAGGAATAGAAGCGAAAAACTTAATGAAAGGCTTTACCATCTTCACGCATTGGTTCTTGTAAACTAAAAGAAAAAAAACAAGCATCTTCAGTTGCTTTGCTTTCTGTGAACTGCTCTTCAAGTTTAGAAATCACAGACTGTAGTTCATTTTTGACATTTTTGATATGTTTCACTAATTAGTTTGTTCTCAGGCATTACTGAAGATATCTGAGATTTTAGCTGTTGTCATTCAGAGTTGAGCTGATGTGTTAAAACTTCTATGTCCTCTTGGAATTCCTTCCAGGGCCTGTTGAATAATTTTTATGGATTCTACCATTTCACCAATTCGGACTAGATAACGAGCCAATGAATCCCCCTCTTTTTGCCACTGTACTTCCCAATCAAATTTTTCGTATGGAAGTGCAGTGATGTATGCAGTTGAGGCATCCTAACAGACTAGTAGACTTGAACCTTGTTCCTACATGACCCGATCAATTCGATCAGACACTCGCCATCTATTTTCATTGTTCAACTCTTTGACAACATGAGAAAACCAAAAGCTCTGCCCTCCCCCTCTCATGCCTTTCTTCATTCATGGTTCGATATTCTGGTGTCCTAGGTGTAGAGGAACCTAGTCCAGTGGGCCCGTAAAACTCACTATGGTCTTCATGGATTTCTGAAGTTGTTCCATTGGTGGCACTTAAGTAGTAGTTGTTGCTCCCTTGTTCCTTAGTTTAGTGCCCTCTCTAAATCCCTCTTGAATCTGTGAGGAACATTGCAAAGTTGAGAAAGCACAAGCCGAACAACGGCTCTTCTGAAGATGGAAGCTGCAAAGACCACACTTCCAGTTCCCTTAACCATGGTGGAAGCAGTTCAGAAAAGCGCAGTAGAAGAAAGGCGCTACTCCACATGAGGGCTGTGTGAATAGAGAAATAAAATTAGGGTTATAGTTCTGAATTTTTCTATATATATTGGCTAGTGTATGAACGAAAAAAAAGGAAAAAAAAGTATTGATAGATTCATGTTAGAATCTAGAGATTTAACCACCAATTCCATCTTCAACAATTTGACTACAAAAATGACTGAAGTTCTAACTAGACCTCAGACCGCCTCATAACCTCTGCTAACTGAAGCGTTGACTACTCCCATTAGTATCAAGTTGGGAAGATCCAACTATGCCTTATGGTCCCAGGTGGTAGAGATGTATATCTCTGGCAAAGACAAACTGGGATATATTAATGGGGATTTTCATCAACCTGCTGAAACTGACCCCTTATTCAGGAGATGGCATACTGAAAATGCCATTTTCAAGGGATGGTTGATCAATTCGATGGACCCCTCCTTGATTGAAATTTTTATTTGATTCCCAACTGCGAAACATGTTTGGGATTCTACTACTACAACCTACTATGATGGGACAGACACGTCTCAAGTGTATGATCTTCACCGTCGAGTTACTCGTATGAAGCAGACGGGTGGATCCATTGAAAAATACTACAATGACCTTCAAGGGTTATGGCGAGAAATTGATTTACGTTGTCCTAACCCAATGGAGTGTGTGAATGACATACAAAAATATAACTCAATCGTACAGGAAGATCGAGTATATACCTTCCTCGATGGACTTGATAATATACTAGATAAAATTCGAACTGATGTGCTTCAAATCAAACCATTCCCTATGGTGGAACAAGCCTATGGATTTATCTTTAGGGAAGAGGTCAGGCATACCATGATGATCACAGGTACAGATACGACTCCCGAAGTAGTTATGGCTTTCAAAGGGATCAAGGGACACCATAATCCGATGCCATCAAAACCAGGAACTCCTTTTTTGGGTAGCAAGAAATCCATGGGAAATCCACCTTCTGTTGACATAAAATGTGGCCATTATGGAAACTCCAAACACACCAGTGAAAACTACTTCAAACTACATGGGTATCCAGAGTGGTGGAATGATCTTCAAGCACGGAAGAAATGGGAAACCATTAGGAGAGCCGTTGTGGCTACCAATAATGCATCACTATCCCTTATTCCTCAGGCCGAATCTTCCCAAGATCTAGGTATTTCAAGTAAATCATTTCACATCTCTACTTGTAGTGATAATAAGGATTGGATTCTCAACTCTGGAGCTACAGATCATATGACATTTGACCCCAAAGATCTCTCCAATACAACCCAGCCGAGATGGAGTCGTGTTGCCAGTGCCAATGGCGTCACCTATCCAGTTACAGGGGATGGAAGAGTGAATTTATCTCCTTCATTATCATTATCTAATACACTATGTGTACCCTCTCTTTCAAACAAACTAATGTTTATAAGTCATGTTACTTCAGATCTTAACTATGTAGTATTGATGTATTCTACCTTTTGTCTTCTACATGATATTCTCACCAAGGATATCATTAGGCATGGTACTAAGAGATGAGGTTTATATTATGTGGATGACCTCAGTTTAGGAAGAGCCAATCACATGCAACACACGATTAGTAACAAGGAACAGAAAATTTGGTTATGTCATCGTCGATTTGGGCATCTATCATTTGAGTATTTAAAGCACCTACTACCTAGTTTATTTTCAAATGTCACACACTCGGATTTCAAATGTGATACTTGTATCTTAGCAAAAAGTCATAGGGCGTCTTATCCTATGAGCATGCATAAAAGTATGATTCCATTTGCTTTAGTACATTCTGATGTTTGGGGACCTTCCCCAGTCATTACGTCGTCGGGTTATCATTGGTTTGTAATTTTTGTTGATGATTGTACACAAATGACATGGCTTTACCTTCTCAAACATAAAGATGAAGTATTTTCTACGTTTCACTCATTTCACACCATGATTCAGACATAATTTTCTAAAAAAATTAAGATCCTTAGGTCTGATAATGGAGGGAGTATGTTAATCAACAATTTCGGACATACTTAGACAACCATAGTATTCTCCATGAAACCTCATGTTCACAAACCCCACAATAGAATGGGACTGCAGAGAGGAATAATAGGCATATTTTAGAAACTGCCCAGACCTTACTAATCGGTGCACATATGCCTAGTAGATACTAGAGTGATGCTGTTAATACAGTTGTGTATCTATTGAATCGTATGCCCACAAAACCTTACAATTTCAGACTCCATTAAAGGTGCTATCTGATCATGTTCCCTTACCTACTATTTTGATGCTTCCGCCCCAAATTTTTGTGTGTGTTGTTTTTGTCCACCTCCATAAAAATCAACGAACTAAATTGGATCCATGTGTTGTACGATGCGTATTCTTGGGGTATGACGTACAAAAAAAAGGATATCGATACTACGATCCTATCACTAAAAGAACCTACATTACCATGGATGTCACTTTCCTAGAATCTGAATGTTTTTCCCATCACCAATATCCAATTATCCTCTTCAAGGGGAGAGATATGATGAAGAACAAAATTGGCTTGATGTTGAAGTGTTAGACATTAGTAACAATCCGACATACTTGGATAATGCCAACAATATAGATGAGCAAGTACCTATACCCGAACTTCTAAGAATTAAATCTGAATTAGTGACTGAATCTCTAGAAGATGTAGTGGTTGATTCACCCCTCCACTCTCTAGTACCCAATGATCATCCTGCTGAGAATACTCCTAAGGTAAGCTCTCCTATCACACCTTTACAAACTAATGCTATAGATACATCTGTTGGTTATGTTCTACCTTTTAGACACAATCGAAGAAAACCTCTGAATCGATACTCTCCAGACAGAGAAGAACGACAATCCAAGTATCCAATAGCCAATTATGTATCTACTCAAGGGTTATCAGAGCCTATAAGGACATTTGCACAAATACTATCCTCATGTAAAATTCCAATTAGCGTTGAAGAAGCCCTATCTGATCCAAATTGGGCTCAAGCTATAAAAGAAGAATTTGAGGCATTGTAGAAGAATAACACATGGGTGTTAAGGGAGTTGCCTCAAGGGAGGAAGATGGTAGGATGCATATGAGTGCTCAAAAAGCACTAAAATTACCATGATTTTATGCACATTAATTGATTAAAAAATATATATATTTATATATTTTATCATATATTTATATAAATTTGTCTTTTTCGGTATCACGGGTATTTTTATTGTTTTTCAGGTATTTTTGCTTAAAAACGTAACTTAAAGACTCAAAGAGGAATACTGGAAGCAATACATCACAAATATATTAATAAATAAATGAGGAAAGGTCAACAAATATGGAAAAATTGGACAAAATGGGTCAAAAATGTCAAAAAGGAGAAAATCGCACCGCCCAGCCGTGTCGAGCCCTGCGCACCATGATGTCCTTCCGCGAGTGCCTGTGCGCCCTGCTTCTGCCCCCGTACGCGCCCTGCGTGCCCAACTGCCCTCCGCGCGCGTCGCTACCCATTTTCGCGCGCAGTCGCCCCCATGACGTCATGTTGACGTCAGCAATTGTACTCCGCATTTTCACAATTTTTTAACATTTTTTCACTCACTTTTTCTCCCCATCCTCACCTATAAATACCCCATTCTCTTCACTTCTAAAAACACCTCAAAACATATTCTCTTCTCTCTTTCTTTCTCTCATTTCTTAGATTTTTTAGTTTTTTTAGTTTTTCTTAGTTTTTAGTTAATTTCTCTTAGTTTTAGAGTTCTTCCCTTTTTAGAAAGAACTAGTTATGTTTTTGTAATTTGTTAGCTTTTTGATTCAATAAATGGGAGTGCAAATTCCGCTTGGAGGTTTTCCAGCAACGAGAATAGCATCGAAGTTTGGTAAGGATTTTATTTTCTTTACAATTATTTTTTATGCTTTATTCTTACATGTTATATTTAATTTGTCTGTGATTAAATTTAACTCTACTGGCTGTTTATAAACATGATGTAATAATAACGTTGTTATGCTTGCGAAATATTAAATAGGTAAAAATCTCTAAAATGAATTGATTTTATTTTTATTCAAGATTTTATATTAAGAATGTTAGAGAGAATTATATTATTTTTCATTACAAACTTAAATCTGAAAATTAGATTTCAAGGTTTAGTTATCCGGTCTAATTTAGAGTAGTGCTCTTTTATTTGTTGGTACAATCGCCTGGTAGTTAGAGTGAAGCTCTATTTCAAAAGTTTTTATAAGAATTATTATCTGAAAATGTATTGACAACATGTTTTCAGTAGTGGTTTTAAAACTTGAAAGTTAGTACTCGGATAACTAAATTCTTAGGTTTAATTTGGACATTTTGAATAAAGTTTAAACTGTCTAACCCCACCAAAGGTGGCATTTAAATGGTTTATTTTCAATCTCTTAGAAAAAGGAATTAATTTAATTAACCAAATTAGTTATCAACCCCACCCATAGGTGTTAATTGATTTGTTTAGTTAACAAAGAATATCTAACCCCACCAAAGGTGGTATTCATATAAAAAGGGAGAATCAATAAATATCAATTCATATCTTTAATAGCCTAAATAATATGAGCAAACATAATTAACTTAGTTATTATATCCATAAATACTCCACCATTATAAATGATAAAATTTGCATAAATATTTATTGAATCTATGTTTATTTTTATGTCAGTAGATTAAAAACACAAAACCCCAAAATATCGTCACAGGATGTTTAGGATTTAATTTCGTTTTTAAAAAGTTTGAATAATAAATTAAAAACCACATACATTCCTTCCTTAGATCGACCTTGGGAGTATACTTATTATTTTCTTCGAAATGATTCGTGCACTTGCGAGAGTTTTATAAATATAAAACCAAAGTATTGGCAAGAATCGGCGATGCCAGTTTTCGTTCATCAAATGCAAGTGGATTTTCTCCATTAAGTATAAAATAGATGGGTCAGTTGATCGATACAAGGAAAGGCTATTAGGAAAAGGGTATACAGAGAAACATGGAATAGATTATCAAGAAACCTTCTCACCTGTGGCTAAACTAAAAATTGTGAGAGTTTTGTTATCTCTTGCAGCAAATTTAGATTGGTCATTACATCAACTTGACGTGAAAAATGCCTTCCTTCATGGTGATCTTGAAGAAGAGATCTACATGGATATCCCACCAGGATATACTGTTACATCAGGAAAAGAAACTGCATGTAGATTACAATGAGCATTGTATGGACTAAAACAATCACCTTGGGCATGGTTTGGCAGGTTGAGTTTAGCAATGAAGAAATATGGGTTTCAACAAAGCAACTCTGATCACACTTTTTTCCTAAAACATCGATTGGGAACAATAACAGCCCTTATAGTCTATGTAGATGACATGATCATTACAGAGGATGATAAAGAAGAAATATCTAAGCTTCAAGAACAACTGTCAAATGAGTTTGAAATGAAGAACTTGGGAGGGCTCAAATACTTCTTAGGCATTGAGATAACAAGATCAAAATAAGGCATATGTCTTTCCCAAAGGAAATATACTCTAGACCTACTGGCAGAGGCATGATTACTAGATTATAAACCTTTCAATATTCCAATGGTTCAAAATCATAAACTTGGAGAATATGTGGACCAAGTACCAGTAGATAAACAGAGATATCAACGGTTAATGGGTAAACTCATATATTTATCTCATACTTGACCTGATACTGCTTATGTTGTGAGTATCGTGAGTCAGTTCATGCATTGCCCAAGTGAAGACCATATGGATGTCGTCATGCGAATACTCGTTATTTAAAATCCTTCCCTCGAAAAGGACTTATGTTTTCAAAGAATGACCAATTGGAAGTCGTTGGATATACAGATTCAGACTGGGCAGAGAATATCAAGGATAGGAAATCTACTGCAGGGTACTTTACTTTTGTGGGGGGGGGGGCAATCTTGTTACATGGAGGAGCAAGAAGCAAAAGATAGCTGCCTAATCTAGTGCTGAAGCTGAATTTCGAGGAATAGTCAAGGGAATATGTGAGCTCCTTTGGTTGAAAAAACTTCTAATTGAGATTGGTATTGCCCCTAACTCTAAAATGAACTTATTTTGTGATAACAAAGCAACCATTTCCATCTCCCACAATCCAGTTCAACATGATCGCACGAAGCATATTGAAGTGGATCTGAACTTCATCAAGCAGAATCTTGAAGAAAAGATTATTCAGCTTCTATTATGTGTCTGCAAATAACTTCTACAACTCACTTAACAAGTTGAGCATAAGAGACATATATGCACCAACTTGAGGGGGGAGTGTTGACGTGTGTTGTGACAATGACAGACAACAATGTTAATGGAGTAGGGAAATGACCTACAACAATGTTTAGTGGAACAGAAAATATAGGTGTGCAGCAGCTGCTAGGGTTAGGTTTTTATTTTCGTTTTCCTTAGTATAAATAATCAATATTCTTGTACAGGAAATATCATCAAAAATATATGAAACAATTGATAATTAACAGAAATGACAATATTTATCACCAACTACTTTCGCCCATAAATACTATTCAAATTTTGCACCATGTAGTGTTAGTTCCTTATTTTGCAGAATTGAGGGGAAGAACACAATAAACAAAAATAGTCATCAACAATAAAATAATATGAAATGAAATCAAGAAAGTTTTAAGTTAGGGTAGTGTGAACAAAATAGTTCAGGTTACTGCAGATTATTGATCATTCGTTACTTCATATGATTCTAATTTTATTATATTTACTTTGTTTTCAAGATCTGCATGTATTTAAATTGAAGACACAATTTTTTGTTGTTGCTTTAAATTGAAGAAACACTTATAATATTTTGAAAGAAATAATAATGCTTGATCTCTGTTTATTATCATTAGTATTACAAAAGAATGTTTTTATAGCTTGTAAAACAAACTGCGCGCGAATAATTTGTACATTTTAGCAACAAATTAATATTAATTTTAATAACTTTTAAATATATATATATAGTGATTTATTGGCTGATCTAATAATTAATCAATTAATGTTTGGTAGGTCTCCTAAAATTTGTTGGTAAAGCTCGGATCCATGAGTTAGCAGCAATAGAGTCCTTGGTCAAGAAGGGTTGAACCTCATTCTCCTCAAGATTATTACGTGCCCACTCAACTCTTCTAGATATGTTTGCACCTGCTCCATCACATTTGTATTGTCCATAATATACAGTCCTGCATTTATTATATTATTATTATTACTCATAGAATATAAAAAAAAATTAATAACAATATTTAATTATTCAAAGAGAAAATTAAAAATTAATTAATGAATAAATTAAGTACATTTGTTTGGAAGAGTCATCCCAATCGTCCCAGCCCTGAGGAAGAATAGCACCAGACATGTAACTGAAGGCAAATATGACTCTAGAATAAGGACCCCATGGCCTTCCAAGCACTGCCGTTTTGACACCACTTATTTTGCAGTTAAAGAATGTGAACCCCGTTTCTTCTGATGGTGACATTCTTCTTTGCGCTGTTATCGCTCCCCCTGATATTGATATAGACCGTACGTGGCATTTCTGTAATTTATATCATTTTAATTCACATTGAATTTAATTAAAAATTAGATTAATATATAACCTTGTGCCATGTGTGTAAGTAAAACTAGCGATGCAAAGGACACATGCACATTTAGTTCATGATAAAATATTATCATTTTTCATTTAAAATTATCTCGTATCATTTAAATTATAATATTAATATATTTAATTTTATGTATAATATTGTATTATTTTATTATCTATTATTTTTTTTGTATATATTTCATAACTCATTTAGTTAAGAGATATATTATCTTATTATCGTTTAATTTTATAAAAAATTAAGTAACATCAGAAGAAATAAAAATCAATAAATTGCATCTTGAATTATCTTAATCTTCACATTTACCTCAAAGAAAGAAGCTGCATTTCCACAAATAAAGTCAGTGGCTCCTTCGATATAACAATTCTTATAATAATGTCTGCCTGTGTCGTCAAGTAGAGTGTCTTGATATGAAAGAATTCTACACCCATAAAATGCAGCTCTATCTCCTGATACCCTTAATGCCACTGCTTTCTCTCCTGGACCATATGTATTCTATATATTTATAAAACAATTTAAATATTAATATCATTAAATAAATAAAAAAACATTTAAATCTCTAATTAAATATTAATAACATTAAATATTAAAATAATTATATCATAAACATGTACCTTAATAGTTAGAAAGCGAGCCACGAAATCATTTGCTAAAACAGAAAATGTTGGAGACTCAAATATGTGTTCACTGTCATCCCAAGTAATGACAGTCTCCTTAGGATTAAATCCACTAATGGTAATAAATGGCTTGTCGGCAGGTACAATTATTTTCTCTTTATAAATTCCAGGCTTAATTGATATGAACACCACTTCTTTGTTGTTTGAAGGTACTGCATCAATGGCTTCTTGTATTTTCTTGTAATCACCTTTGCCAGATGGATCAACTCTTATCAAAAGTGCTTCTTTTGGGCCTTCGTTTGCTGCTTGAGAAACATTAATCTGAAAAGCATATATAACAATTACAATAAAATAAATTACTAAAGTACCCTTAAGCGCCATTCCTATATTTGAAAAAAAAATACAGAGTAACAATTGTCAATTTTTATATGTAGAAAAGAATTTATAATTTGATGGGGGTGTGACAATGAAGAGAACGAGCTCTCATATTTATAATGTAGAATTCAAACAGATGTGATAGACATTGAATTGGAAAGGCCGATTTCTTAAAGGCAAATTAAAAAAAATGATTAAGCTTAATGGATGATGATGATTAAGACCAAAAAGGGTTGCTCAAAACACAAGTAGCCGATTGTGTGCTTAAGACAGACGATAGAAATGTTTGAAAACCGAGTGAGGTTCATTTCTCTCTCATATTATTTAACATAATTATGAAAATTAATAACTTAAAATGAGAACAAAAGAATGTTCTTGTATTCAATGCAAACAATATTATGCTGATATAGCTTTAGAGCTGGCTATCAGCTGTAATAGGCTGTAGAAAAATAGGTAGCTTGTGTGTAATTTTGCAATCATGGACTTGCTACGTTATTGAACAGGAATACCAGTTCCTTAGATCGGTGACTTTGACCACGACAAACGCCAAGCAGCTAGCCAATACGGCTGGGCTTGCGCTTGGATTACAAGAGAAAGAAACTTTTTAGAACTTGGACTACGGAAGAATGTGACTTTTTTATCGTTCGATGTTTAAATTAATTATGAGATTTGTAAAAAAAAAAAAAGGGGGGGGGGGGGGGGGGGGGGGAAGTTTAGGGTCTTATAATGAAGATAAAAGAGTGTTAAAAGAACACACTAAAAATTAATTCTTCTGTTGGTAATATTTCATATATAGTAAGGGTCGAATTCACGTAAGATTAATAATAATTATAATTATAATTATTAGTTTATTAGTGATTTAAATTAAGTTATTAATAGAAATTTTGCATTAATTACAAAAAATATAAAATTAACATAAAAATAAATAAAATAAAAAATGCATGATTTTTGAAAGAAAATAATGAGAAATATGTGACTATTCTCGTCACTAACATATAATTTAACTAATCATATCACGAATCGAAATTAATTTTTCAAATTCTAAATCAAATTAAACCATAATATGTTCTTATTAACTTTTTAATATTAACTTTTCAGGAAGGTAGCCTCTACCTCTTCCTACCTTTTCTTTTATTGTATTAACAAATCAATTATTAATTAACTTAAATCTAAAATAATTTATACTTATGTTTATTATATTCAATTAATTTATTACTTTTTTTAAGATAATTTTGTTCGTCGGTAGTAATATAATTACATTCAATTTATAATATTAGTATAGATAGTTATTCATGCATATTATGGATATTTAAGAAAAAAATGTAATAAAAATGATAAACCAAACTTAATGATCTCGGTTATATTACGAAGTGACTTTGGAAGATTAAGCTGCATTTAAATTTTAAATCAATGGATTATTTGTATAAATAATGTTGGATGAATACTAGTTATGATATTTGAAGGTTCAATCTCGAATCAATATCGGAGTGAAATTGAAATTAATAAAGATTGATAATTAATTAATGTATCAATCATTTATTAAAGCTTGAATTTATAGTTTTATTGATCACAAATCTATTTCATAAAAATATTAATATATATATTAAAATGTTTGTAGGAATTTAAATGCTTATGAGATAAAGAAGGGTATTTTAGTAAGATTACTCTTAGAAGCACAAAATTTGATTGTGTGTAGGATTCATACTTGATGATTTTGGAGTTTTATTCTAAATGAAACTATGTGAAATGAAAACCATTTAAATATATCACTCTTTCTTCTTGGTGGGCAAAATAATGAATTTTTTGGAGAAACTCACATTCATTTGAAAGTATTTAGTGGCATAAGATTTAACCCAAAGCCATACAATTCAAGAAAGTGATTCTTGAATTCTTTAGCCATCACCCAAAAGAAAAAAAAAAGAAGGAAAGAAAAGAAAGTGATTCTTGAATCAAGGTTTTTCTTGTAGACTAACACTATTCATCCATAAGGGTGTTTAAGTTGGAGAATGAATAAATTTTGTTCAACTAGAAGATTTGAAGGACACCCATCTATAGTCATGCTTATTGGGAGATAAGATTTGGAAATCCAAAGGTTCCAACAATTGTTTATAACTTAATCTCTTTCTACTTCATAATTGAATTATAAATTTTGAGCAAAGTTTTTATTTCCAAATATCACAAGCTTTAAGAATTTTGTTTCAGTTGAAACCTTTCCAAGGAAAACTAACATCTCTCAAGTTTGAAACATTGAGAAAGACTATTGGCATTTTTATCTCTCCTTGAGTTTTCAGTGATTGTGTCACTTAGACCTATGTGGTTTCCTGTAGTGACTTATTTGTTTTATATGTTTTTGATTATGTGTTTTTATTCAATGCTAAAAGTATGCAGTTATGTTGTTACTTTATCGTGTTTATCTATTATATGTATGATTGACATTATTATTAGCTCATGTTTACATATTTTTTTGCCTTATATAAAGATATTCTTTTGATTTTCTATGTCAAAAAAAGGGAAAAGTTTGTATGCTTAACATGTTTGATTGTTACAAAGGGTTGGTGAGTGTGTTTGCACTATACTTTGTTGCCTGGTATACATACACATAAGGAAAGTATAGTATGATTTCAAGGAGAATTGGGTTTCTTGGTTGCATGTTGATTGTGCTTTGGCTATTATAGTTGTTTTTCATGGATATGAGTTTCCTTATGAGTGTGGGATACAAGTAAATGTAGACTTAGAGTTTAATTAGAGCTATTTGGAGCTTAAAGCTTGTAGCTTGGAATGGACCACCAAGATGGATGCATCAATAATTATAATAGATGGAGCACAACAAGATAGATGAAGTAGTAGTAGGTATGTTAGAGGTGTCTACATGATGTGTCTAAGTTCGTTCATGAGAATTAACTCTTTAGATACATCTTGCATGAATTTATTGTGTAGAGATACCATGTTTATTTTAGGTTGTATATTATTTTTTATGAAAATCTAAAATAGAAGATTGTAAGCTCTATAGTTTTTGGGTGGCATTCTCGTGTGCAAAATGCATAATAGATATTTTACTTAGTGTATTTTTCATCCTTAATCTTTGGCTGATTATTGACAGTTTATATTTGATGATACACACTACTTAGAGTTTACCATGTAATTGGCATGTTTAGGTTGTGTGGTTTCATTGTTATTTTTGAATATTTGTGAAAAATTATTCAACATTTTTGAAATAAGAGATTGCATACTTTTGATGCTCAATCTAGTATCGTTATAGTGTCAAATAAAGCTCATTGAGCTTGCCATGTTGTAACACATCGCTTGCTAAGGTAGATTGGTAAGGCTAGTGAGAGTTTTTCTTGTATTGACTTGATCGTATTATGAATTAGCTATGAAGGGTTAAGTTACACCTAATGTTTATATTAGTGGATTACTCAAATATATTGTATTGGATAATATTAGTTATGATGTTTAGGGGAGAAATTCTAAGATTAATAAGGATTAATAATTGATTAAAAAGTTAATTAATGTATCAAATCTTTATTCAAACCTGAAATCATAATTCTATCGATTTTCGAGTCTACTCTATAACAATAGTTAAACAATGTTGCTTTCAAGTTAAAATAATTAATTAATTTAAAACGAGTTATTTAAATTGATCAAAATATATATTTATTTATTATGATAATTTAATAGGGTCATAAAAGTCATATAATTATGTAAAGAAAAATAATAATTTTGTAATAATGTGTTTTTTAGTCCTTTAACTTTTAGAAAAATGATTAATTAAAAACAAATAATATTATTTTATTTATTTATTATTAAAATATTTTATTATTATTAAGTTATTAAAATGCAATAAAACACAAGCTATTAACAATGATGGAAGGAAAATTTATTATGAAATTATTTAAAATTTAACAATGATGGAAGGAAAATTTATTATGAAATTATTTAAAATATCGAATTTTTACTTGTTTTAATAATTTAATAAAAAATATTATTAAAATAATATTATATGTATTCAATTGATCATTTTTATAAAAAATAATGACAAAAAAATACCTTTTAAAATAGGATGGATTAAATGCACATTAAAGTTTAATTCGAAGGACGCGAATAATCCTTTCCTATTATTTATTATTTAGGTGGAATGAATAACTTTTGCAATTTTCTTTTTTGAAAACATAATATTTTTATTTGAAAAAGATTTTTCAAAAGAAACAATTAGTTAGAGAGTTTACTTATAGTTTTTTATAATTTTATTGTGTATGCGATAATAAAGAAGGCACTAAATTGCGTGGGTTTTTTTTTTAATCGCATTTTGTAATTGATATCGAGTTTGGATCAAATGTTTTTTGCTAAAATATTACCAAAACAACAAATAGGTGACCAAACAGTACCAGGCTGCGCTATCCATGACTACCCAGGCCACCAACGTTGCCAATAGGTCAGCCATTAACAGTGGGTACACGACACACACGAGATGGCAAGTTAGGGAAGAACGCTTGCCACCTTTGTCAGTGGCTAGCACGATAGCTGCTGCTCCAGATGTTGACTGATTGCACGCCATCAAGCTAGCTCAGGTTTGCTTCCACATGTTGTGTGTCCAGGTTCGATCTCATTTGATGATGATCAAACGCAAGGCTCTAAATGTTTCGATACAAATTATTTTGTTTGAAGTTTTAACTTGGTCGGCCCGATACGTAACAAATGAATTAAATGTATAATAATTAAGTAATTTAATTAATATCTTTTACTTTATTTGAAACTAAAAAGAATTCAGTTACAAATAATGTGATATTTATTTTTTAAGGTGATGAATATTTTTGATTTGATGTTTGGATAGCTAATGACATATTGTATTGATAGACATATACCATATCATATATATATTTTAAAACACTTAGTTATTAAGTTTTAAATTAAATATATTTATACAAAATAAATTTTTAAAAAAGAGTTTTAAGGGATGCATTATATTAATTTATTATAATTAAATTAATAAAAATATAACACCTTATTATTTATGTTATTAAATCTAATTATAATTATTATAATAGAATTTTTTTTGAATCAAATAGACCATATTAATTTATTTTAAGATAGATTTTAAAGCACCTAACCATTAGGCTTTAAATTAAATATATTTATCACATAGATATGGGTGTAAAGTTAAATTTTTGAAAAATAGTTTTAAGAGATGCACTATAATTAAATTAATAAAAATAAAATATATCATTATTTGTGTGATCAAACCAAATTATAATTGCTATAATTAAAAGAAGTTTCGAACAAATGGAAAAAAATATTTATTTTGAGAGTTATTGATAATTTAAATTATTTAAATTTCTCAAAAATAAAGATGTGATGTTTTTTCAAAATTTAATTATTTAACATATTGAGTGAGAAAGAAGACTAACAAGTTTCCTATGATCTCTTTCATATTTATCACACTAGGTGGTGCACCAACATGGCTACCATGGGCCAAATATGTTTCAACGCATTGATTTGTCATATCATCATATTTTTTGGTGCTTTTTTTTATCATTTTATATTATTTTAATTATATCTAGGTCCGCAATTATAATTTATCTCAAAATTATTAATTCACAAGATTTTAATTAGTTAATACTTACATACAATAAATATTCCAGGAATAACAAGTTCCTAATTTTCCAATGACCTATTTTTCTCTAGTTAATTTTTTGTTCATAAGTATTTGATATTTCACTAATAGAATCCTCATGTGGAGATCTATGACTGATACATAGATGGCTTAAGAATAATCACAAATGCATAGTCCAAATTCGAAGGACATCTCTCTTGGATTATTCAATTGTGGTAACTTTTTTATTATTGTCTTACAATTGTACTCATTTTGTGGTCCTATTTATAACTTTAGTTGTCAATTGGGTCAAATAATGATTTTACTCTTAAATATTAAGTCTTCTTCAGCTTGAACAGACAATTCATTGATCCCCGAGTCCTCTCCGTGACGATCACCACATGATATTGTGTTTCAAAAGATAAATAATTCATTATTAATTACTTATTTGACCAAATCATATAGTAGTATTTGTCGATGATGTAGGAGTGTTGTAAATGTTAAATTTAATATAAAGGGTGAAATGGTAATTTACTAACCTAATATTTATTACAATTAATTATTACTTTAAGTAATATTAGTTGAATTAAATAATTACTTAATTAATTAATAAAAATTAAAAATATATAAAAATATACAAGGTAGGTGTGTATATGCTTGTTGAAAAAGTAAAGACATTTGGATAATTTCCTACATCTCACAAATATTTTTAGAGGGCAAAGCTAGAGAATGATAAGATATTGAAGGTTTTAGAGTCAATATTTGTCGAGAGATTGGTTATATTTTTTCATTTACATTATATTTTATATTTTATCTTATATTATCTCATTTTTTTAGATTTAATTTAATATAATAAAGATTGACTACACTTATGATACTCTTGAACTTAATTTTTCCATATTAAGAATTAGTTTATTTGTCCATTCTTTATTATTTTTTCTATATTAAGAATTAGTTTATTTGTCCATTCTTTATTATTGTTGATATTTGATATTTTAATTAATCTATTTTTTACTACTTTTAATATAATAAGAAAATTAGGTTATGCATGAGAGAGGTAATTTGATTATAATCATGCTTAATTAATATACATAGTTTTTACATAGAGATGTATGATTTGTATGTATGTGGTCTATAAATGAAAGATTAATAAATAAGATGTAATTTGATTAGTACGAGAGTATGATTCAATTATTTACTATATTTAGTAAATTGCTTGGTAAAGGAATTGCGTGGTAGTTGAGGACTGTGCAAATTAATCAGTATGAGAGTGTGATTAATGTGTGCTTGGGTGACTTTTACGAATACCCATATTCTCTTAGTATTTTTCATCTAGAAAAATTGTAGCATACTTCTATCAAATTGACATATCATTTTTCTATTTTTAAATCACTATTACCTTGAGAGTTGTTAGATATTAATGATTCATTATTGTGTGGGCAAAATAGTGCTATTGAGTGGTTAGTACTCGAGGTGGTATTTACAAGTGAATTTTTATGATGAGCCTGTGAGGCAGTGAGTTGTGTGTCGACTAGTAATTGCCTTGTGTAACTTTTTCTTATATGAAAACAACATTATAATAAAGGGTTGAGTTGAGTTGTTTAAGTTCTCATATTTATGGATTTATACTACAATGTTGTGGGAAAAATAAAGTGCTTGGGTGTTGAGCTCTTTACTAGTTTACTTTCTATGTGAGACATAGCACATTAAGTTTGGTTTGGGTTATTATTATGAGATACCAAATCGTTAAATGTATACAGTATATGGATTGACCGTGTGTCCCATATAGACAATTTGTGGTTTATGGTGGATTGTGTATCATTGGATGATTATTGGTGGCTCGTGATTGAGGGTGATACTCAAAGTCAATAATTCTTGTTCACTTTACACATGAATGATAAACAGTTACTCATCACACGACATCGAGTGGTGTTGGAGGTAATAAGTAAGATAGTAATAGACATTTCAGACAAAGGTCTCGCCTAATAGAGGTAATAGGGGTTTTATTTTTGTTAGGACTATAATTGTTTTATTGCTTAGTGAATTTGTTTGATATCAAGTGGTTTTCATAAGTGACCTGAGGATGTTACCATATAGATAGGGATTCTATGTGGGTTTATCTTATTATACTTGGTGTTGTGTATGCTATATTTTTTGGTTGATAAGATCTAAGTTTAAATTATGTATGTCTCTACATATTGAGGTTTAAAGTTTGATTAAAAAGCCTTTAATATTTATTGCTTTCTTTTTTATTATTGATAATATGTTTGTAGCTTATTTACTACATATTGTTCTTATTTGTACTTCTGCTATGATTATTCACTACTACAAAACGAACTATTAATGTTGGTTTTCTGAACCGATTTTAAATTGACTGACTTAAAATTTAAAGTCGGTTCAACGCGTGAACTCACTTTAAAATATTGTTTTTTTATTATTTTTGTTCTCATTTTCACTCTACTCATAACCTGTATTTCGTATAGCATAAAAAACCAAAATCTATTTGACAAATTGTAAATAATAATAAAAATAATTAAAAATTTAAATATAATTAATTACAAAAAATAATGTATATACAATACATATATATATATAGTTAACTTAAATTACAAATAAAATGATGTCGTCAAAGTGTAATGGATTGTACAAACAAACTTGGTTGGCTTAGAATCACTAGCATAGTGATAAGAAAACTAGGTAAAAATAAATTGGTTCATATAACAATTCATTGATCCCTTACATACATGAGCACGTAAACATCAATCAAACAAGCAGTCTAAACTTCAGAGACATATGAATGGAGAAATTAAATCATTATAAATATTACCATGGTGTTGTCCTATGTTATTCAAGATTATATTCTTCTCCTGATGTTATAATTTTAACAAAGTGTTTTGTCCATTATTCTTGTAAATCATAAAAAATATGCATATCATAGCCCCACTTTTTCCAACCAAAGAAATATACGTAATTAATTAAATTCAAAATAAGAATGCATGTCATATCATGAATTCACAAAAAATAACTTATATATGTTAACAGATTAGTAAAAAAGATTACCACATCGACATCCGAGTGATATAATAATAACCTTGTCCCTTTGAACTCATATTAGCACTTTATTAATCTTGTGTCTATAAATATGAAGCTATCTGGAATCAAATTGGTATTTTTAATGCTATAATGAGCTCTAAATATGAAATCAAGTGTAACTCTGATTTGTTACTTGTCTTGGTTGAGTTTTGGTGCCCTTAAACGTATGGAACAATTGTGTAATATGTTTATAGGCACCAAAACTCAACCAAGCGAAGTGCAAATCTGAGTTATACTTGATTTCATATTTAGAGCTCATTATAGCATTAAAAATACCAACTTGATTCTAGATAACTTCATATTTATAGATAAAAGATTAATAAAGTTCTAATATGAGTTCGAAGAAAAGTAGACAAGATAGATGAGATGAAGTTTGGGCAAATAACAGGTCCATAAAACAATGCATTCCCCTAAATACATGAGCACATAAACATTCATCAAACAAAATATCTATCAAACAAGTGACTTCAGACACAAGAATATAGAAATTAAATCATTATAAAATTTACCGTTATATTGTCATATACTATTCAAGATCATCAAAATCTTCTCCTGAATCTTCTTATAATGATATAATTTGAAACATATGTTCTGCCCATTCCTCTCGTAAATCATAAAAAATTTGCTGGTCATAGCTCGTCTTGTTCCAACCAAATAACTAAGTGTATTTAAAATCAAAATAAGAATGTAATTTCATGAATTCACAAAGAATAACTCATATATGTTAAAAAAAATTTGTATATTGGTAAAATATATTACCACATCATCAATTAGAAGTTTGATATTTGTGATGATTTCTCTCATAAACTTCATGACATAATAACAACACATGACTTCATTATTTTGTTGTGGAACCTACAAAAAACAGTACATGATTTTCCATATTCGAACATCTTTATTATTCAATAGTAAAATTAATAAAATTATTAATATTCGCTTGTACATACCATAACTTTATGCGGTATAAGCTTATGAGATTTTTTAAGGGAAATTCCCCTAAATTTGTTCCACAACTTCCATGCCCTATCAAAGTTTAAAACTATTAATTTTTTATTAAATATTACAAAAAACAATAGAAGAAAAATAGCTAGATATAATAAATCTTACATTTCAACAACTGTTTTTGTATCTTTACTCTATTCTATGGAAGTTGAGTCACAGTACCAAACATGATTATTGAACAGATCAAGGATTACCAACATCCAATGATCTTATCCCTCTTCAAACCTTAGTGACCAAGGGATTATCAACTTTTGATTTCTGTTTAGCGTTAATACCTTATCATATAATTGAAGAATCATAGAACATTACTAAATATGATGAGTGATTATGTTGAAGTCGATAATAACACGGCCTATATAAAAGAAATATATATAAGTAATTAAATAATATAAATATAATTATATATGTTCTACATAAATGAAAGAAAATTAAATAAATTAAGGACTCACATTGTCCACACTTGAATTATACTTAAATCGATCATTTGATATTCAAATAGTTGCAATATGCACTCGATCGATATATAAGTTTGGCTGAGGTCTACACCAAAAATTTCTATAGGAAATGGCACAGTCCATCCATCATTTATGCTAAATGCCCTTGCAACAATAGTCATCAAAACACCAAGATTTCTGCTGCAGTTTAAAGCATAATCATAACTATACTTTTTCCAAGGCTTCTTCTTGAATGATTTGGTGTGCGATGATTGGCCATTAGACATAGATTTACCATAAGATACTTGCTTCGTATCTCTTAAATGGGTCACATTTAAGAGTCGTATAACAAACTAAAGAAGTATTATGTATGTTAGAAATAATAAAAGATATAATAAAATAATAGTAGTAAAAAATTGTTATATTTTAAGTAAAAAAATAGTACCACGTCAAAATTTAGATCAACATGAATCGATGGTCAAGCCACATACTGTCCAATTGCCTCTTGTACTTTGTTAGCATTAGAAGGCACATGTAGTGGACAATCATGGAGCAATGATTAATCAAATACTATTCGCCAATGATTTGGAAAATATTGATTATGAATCATCTAATCATCGCGCAATTGTTGTGCCGTTTCAATAGCAAAAAAAGTTCATTGATGAAGGATGTTTCAACAAATATTTCATAATTTGTAAAAAAATGAAGTGTTATATATAATAAATAAAAAATATAATAAAAAATAAAATAATAGATTATCTACACTAGAAATTAAAATCTTATCATATATGATTCATGAAATAGAGGACTCTCATGTGGGGTACCTATTGGATGTACATTATCACCAAAATGTTCATTGTGATGTCATGTCTGACATGTGTTATGCTTGATATTCTTTTAAAGTGGAAATCTCACTTAACATTGAGGCCTTAAAGGAGTTGAGTTCTTCTTCAATTTTATTGTACTTCTCCTTATTGACCGTCTGAGGCTTTTGTTTTGGAATTTTAAAATACACCATATAACCATCATATTGGATACCTCCCCTAACACGATCAAGATGCTCGCGTCTGAATGCATGATAAATAGCATCTCTTCTAGGCTTTTTTATTTATTTCACCCCTGAATATTTGTTCTTGAATAACTTTATACAAATAATAAAGTAAACAAACATATCATACATTATTACATCAATTATTAAAAATCATATGGACTTTGTGTCAGCCAAAATTACTAACCAACTTATTTACATGTTTCTATGCACAATTCAGATCGGTTAACCGATCTACCCAATTTAAATTCCTACATAAATTATGAAAATTTTATTAACTATGACATCAACTTAAATTTGACTTAAATAAATATTTATAAATTAACACAAATTAATAATACTATTCTATATCTAACTTCAGGATTTGAAGACCTCTCAGTACGGTTAGGAAGAATATTATGCATTTGTATATTCTGATATTATTCATTAATAATATGAAATTCATTTGTACGTCTATAATCCATGAAGTCTTTCCAAACTTGAGGTGTAATCCAAGGGTGTCCTTCAGGAATTTTGTACAGCTCTACTTCATCAAGTGGTTCCAAATATGGAAACACATAATTTCTTGAAAATATGAAAGTTTTGTATTTCTTTCACGCCTTATTTGCAATCTTATAACACTTGCTCTTCCAAGTGTCATCGAATTTGTAACAATTCTATAAAAACACACTACAAAATATTAGATATAATACAAAAAAGATATAATATATTTAATTAGTTATAAAATATAAGAGACTTACACAAATTATTTTCCATATTTTGAACTTTTCATTTTTTTCAACCTGAGTCCAATCATTTATATTGATTGGTATATTGGACTTCACAAGTCTACCAATAGAAGATTTCAATTGTTGACCATTTTTCCATATGGGATTACCAGTAGCATAAAATAGAAAAGGTACTATATCATTTGGGTTAAGTGAAGCATCAAGTATATTCGCCCAACCCTTCTTTTCAAATGCCCCAATGGGTCATTTGGATCTACAAGCTTTGTTACCCGAGGATCCATGAAATATCTGCAAAAAATGAAGAAATATAAATTAATTGATAATTTTAGGAACATACATATATATAAACATTCAAGAGTCATTACAACAATATATAATATACATTATGTTTAATTAGGTTGTTGATCGTATACATATATTCCTTCACAATCACTTCGAGTTCATAACGAAGAATCATCATCATCATCATCAACTAGATCATCACATACATTAGGAAATTTGTTTGAGAAATTACTAATATTGGTTAATGTATCAAGAATGTGGTCATCATCTTCAAAAGCATCACAATGGTAAACTCTTTTTGTGGAGGCATTAACACAATAGACCATCTTGTGTCAATTTGATCGCTCATGTAAAATATTTGTTTTGCATGAAGTGATAACATGAAAGGATCATCAGTGTGACTTATCTTGGATATATTTATAAGAGTAAATCCAAAATCATCTATTTTATATCCAACATTGATAACATATTCGACCCAATCACACAAGAAAACTGTTTCATGGAAGACCTCATAATCCAATTCCCAAATCTCTTGAATTATACCATAATATGTTCCATCAGAAAGTACATGATTACCATTTTTTGAACAGGAAAATTGCATAGTTTTTGCAACCATCTTCACATCACTATTCTAATTTACTCAGACTTTGTCTCTAGCTTGAGTCGTAAACCTCAATCCATTTATTATGAAACTAGAAAATGATTTCAAATCGAATTGTGGACCATATGCAAGCCATTCTAAACTTTATATTATTTTATGATTGGGTTTCTTGAGTTCATCTCGAATCTATGTATACAAAAACATGAATTTTGTTTAAAGCAAAGTTTCAAAACATTGCATAAAAGTACTAATGAATTCTTGTATGTGACACTTACATGGTTGCGAAACCAATTAATAAGCTTTCTCTTATGTTCATCATACAACCATTTTTCTACTCCATTTTTTTATAACAATGATCAATTTTCAATAAGTTTAAATGCATCATGTAATGTTATTAAATATATATAAAGTAGATATCATCATTAATATTTAAATAAAAAATATTTTTTGCATAAATGGAAAGGTTAAACATCTTACTCTATGTATGGTTGTGTCTCATTATTATTTACCAAAATAATTCGGTGTGCCTTTTCCCATCCGAGTGCGATCAATAAACAATTTCTTACTTCCACCAAGCATAGGGTTACCTATTTGGATCATGTGATGTTCTAAGAACAACTTGTGCGTAGGATTCCCAATTTTAGTGCAACCACTAAAGTATTTAGAACAAAACTCAAAGGTCTCTTCAGCAATGTAGCGTTCCACCATGCATCCTTCAAGTCAATTTCTATTATTTACATATCCTTTAAGGACTTGCATATATCTCTCAAAATGATACATACACCTTAAGTAAGTAGGACCACAAAATTGAACCTCTCAAACTAAATGAACACACAAGTGAATCATTATATCGAAGAAAGAAAGAGGAAAATATTTTTCAATTAGACACAAAGTCTCTACAACATCTTTCTGTAAAGAGTTTAACTCGCCAATTGATATAGATTTCTTGCATATTGTATTGAAGAATGAACAAAGATGAATTATTGATAATCAAATATTTTTTGTAAGAATTGATCTACTAGAAATTGGTAATAAGTGTTGCATTAAAATATGACAATCATGTGATTTCAATCCATAAAGTTTCTTATCGATGATAGACACAAAATTTCTTAAGTTGGATGAGTAATCATCAGGAACTTTCATACCCTCCAAACATTTACAAAACACTTCCTTCTCTTTTGTTAACATTGTATATGATAATGGTGGCAAGTATGTTTGATTCTTATCATTTTCCACCTGTGGTCCCAATTCAAGTCGTATGCTTAGTTTCTTTAAATCCAGTCTTGCTTTAATTCCATCCTTTGTTTTTACAGGTATATTAAGCAATGTACCAACCAAGCTCTCACATAAATTTTTCTCAATGTACATGACATCTAAGATGTGATGAATGTGTAGGTCTTTCCAATAAGGTAATTCCCAAAATATTGATTTTTTATTCCAACAATCATGGTAAGTCGGTTCAAATTCTTTTCATTTTCACCCATTTCATTAGTTGACCTATTTCGTTTCCCTACCTTAGTGATTTTTTTTTCATCTTTTCATATCATTTGAATGTCATACCATTCAATTGCCTTAATATCTCAACACCTCGCAAAGGTCGGGTTGCATGATCATGATCTTCTTCACCATCGAACGATTTCTTTTGGTGTATAAACTTGTGTCCAGATGGAAAAAAATCTTCTATGTCTTCTATAAGAAATCTTTCGTATGTGAACAAGATAAGTTGCAGAAATTCCATCACTACATATAGGGCATCCTTTATAACCTTTTGTTGCATGTTCTGATAAGTTTCCATGGATAGGAAATCATTAATTGTCCATAAAAGAACCCCCTCAAGTTAAAGTGTTCTTCTTTATGTGCATCGAAAACATTTACACCATCATTCCATAATGTCTTTAAATCATCTATTAGAGGCTACAAATATATATCAATATCAACACCGGGTTGTTTTGGTCCTAAGATCAATAATGTTAACATCATGAATTTTCTTTTCATACACAACCAGGGAGGAAGGTTGTATGTTACGATAATTACTAGCCAACAACTATATCTACTACTAAGGGAACTATGTGGATTAATTCCATCACCAGCAATGGCAAGAAGAAGATTGCTTGAATCAGATGCAAATTGAGGAGATAAATTATCTACTACTTTCCAATTTGGAGAATTACAAGGATGACGTAGCACCCTATCATTAGATCGATTATCTAAATGTCAAGTCAACATATTTGATGTCTCTTTACTTTTGAACAACCTTTGAAAGCGAGGAATCGATGGAAAGTACCAAAGAACCTTTGTAGGCACGCCTTTCTTATGTGTTGTCTCATTTGTACCATGATTCCATCTCGATTCTTTATACATCAGACAATCATCTAATGTCTCATATTCTTTTCTATAAAAAATGCAATCATTTGGACAAGCATGAATCTTATGATATTCCATGCTAAATTGACTAAGAGATTTCTTCACTTCATACATTGAAGATGACAATTCAATACCCTCAGGAAACATATCGACTAGTAGATTTAGTAATTCTATTAATCCCTTGTCAGAAAAACATGTTTTGCCTTCACATTGTACAAATTAACCAATCTTGAATTTTTAGTGTATTTTTTGCATTTTGGATACAACAGTTTTTCGACATCTTCTAGAAGTTTTTTAAAGGTTTCAGGATCATCCTCACGTAGTTTATCTTCAACATCATGAAACATATTTTCTGTCTGTATATTCTGATAAGATGTATGTAATCCACTCACATTCTTATTTATCTCTTCCCCATGAGTATTATTAATATTTTCTCCATGAAATACCAACATTTATAGCTCAAAAGAATACCACTACAGATAAGGTGATACTTAACCTCATCAAATTCATAAAATCGCTCATTTTTACATTTAACACATGGGTATCGAATCATACCAATTCCAGTATCACTATTTCTACAAGAAAATTTCATGAAACTTTCAACTCTAGAAATATAGTCCTCCTCAATTCTACACTTTGACATCCAAGATTTGTCTATTTTCTATTAATGATATTAATTAAGCATATTAATTATGTATCTGGTCAATATATTTCAAGTATTATTATATATAAATTTCTTAATTATTAGAATATATACCAAAACATACATAATACAAAACATTTATCATTTTAATCATTTTACAATGGTATTACTTTTACTTAATAAAATATTATTATTTATATGTAAATAAATTTTGTCACGTACGATAAATAATATAGTCTTTCAAACCCACAACATGTAGATATTATTTTCATAGAAAATAAGCCAACCATATAATAACAAGCATAATACAAAACATACATAAATCAAAAAGTTATACAAAAAATAAAGCAAATTGAATAATAAGGAAATGAAGAAGAAATGTGTATAAAAAAATTGAGTATTTCGCTCAAAAAATAGGGGATCTGAAAGATAATGAAAAAAAGAATATAACCGACAAAACGACGTTGGAAATGGTGGTCGGAGGTGGTCAAAATTTGAGAAAGAGTGGAGGGTGAGCTCGGTTTTGGGCGAAGGGGGAAGAGAAATTTGGAATTTGGAATTCTGCTGGTGAAGAAGAGAGAAGAAACGGTAATAAACGTGACGTAGCATCGGTTCACATGGCGAACCGACGCTATCTATGCAATTTAAAATTGAATTTTTTTTATCAATTATTATTTTATTTGAATTCTTTAAAATTTAATTTGAATATATATGTAGTATAAAAAAAGAAAAAATAATATCTAAACAAATACACAAAATTAAATAAAGATATATCGTACGTGTGTAAATAATTTTAAATATCCAAACAAATACATAAAATTATATAATTTTAAAAATCAATTGTCTAAAAAAAGGGAAAAATTATACTATATATATATTGATATATATCCAACTTAAATTTTAAAGAGTCAAATAAAATAATAATTGACCTAAAAAAACATTGTACCTAAAAACAAATTTCAATTGTAAACTACATTTTTTAATAAAAAAAATATACGTAGGACGTAGCGTCGGTTTACCACGTCAACTGATCCTACATCCTACGTGAATAGTGTGAGTTCTACATCGAACCAACTTTAAATTCATTATAAATTGGTTTTTTCCAAAACCGATTTTACATATCGACTTAAATACCCCATTTTGTAGTAGTGTTTCAAGCTTTGTAAAGAGGAGGGTGACTTACTTGATCCTATTTTATATCAAAAATTGGTAGGTAACCTTATCTATCTCACCATTACTAGACCAAATATTTCATTTGTTGTATAGCAAGTCAGCCAATTTCTTGAAACTCCTCTTAATCTTCATTTGGTTGTTTTTTGTAGCATCATATACTATGTTCAAGGCATTTTTTCCCATGGCTTATTCTTTCTTGTAGGCAATTTCTCTCATCTTGTTGCTTTTGGCAATACTGATTGGGTTGGTTATGTTGATATACATCGCTCTGTCCCTAGTTGGTACGTGTTCTTAGGTAATGTATTGATCTCCTTAAGACAGATCCTACACCTTTACATGCTGATAATACTAGTGATATTTAGATCACGACCAATCCTATCCATCATGAATGAACAAAGCATATTGAAATCGACTATCACTCTATCCGTCAATCTTTTGAAGCTCGTGTTATTACTCTTCTACACATTTCTACTGAACGATAAATTACTGATATGTTTATCAAGACTCTCACTTTTTATTGACATTGCTCCCTAAGTAGAAAATTGATACTTGTTGATCAACTCACATTAATTTATGGGGGTTGTCAATGATAATTTTGTTGTCCATTTTTATTTCAAGATTTGTTTCCTTGATTTATGGTTATTTTAATTAGTTTAATATTTGATAGATTATATAGGATAATATCAGTAAATGTGTAACTTTTTTTAATGCATAGAATTCTTATATACAGTATATGTAATAAAGAGAAATCATAGGATGAATAATTCGGTCATTTCATATATATTTTTGGCTTATTTTTGACACATGTATCTATATAATATTATGTATAGATACTTCAATCAAGTTTTAATTAAACCCACGTGAAAATAAGTTGTATGTTAACGAGGATAATGATTACAATTCGTCGCGGTCCACGTCAACTAGGTCTTGTCGACACCTGAGCGAGAGACCTTAGCGAGTACTTGCCAAACTACAAAAGTAATTATTGTATGTTTAAAAATTGTTGAATAAGTTCTTACAAATATCATAAAAAAAAAATGTAAACATATTACTAGACATGTTATCTTTTATGTTTTATGCATGAAAATGCCAACACAAAAATAACAGATATTTTTCACATTTACATTGATTAAATAATTTGTTGTATATGTTAAAACTAACCCATTATAATGCTATAGTTACAACTAACTTGTAGTACAAGGACATTTTTTGGGCAATTGATATGAAACTTTTCAAAATTGGCGTCATTTTTAGAAACGAGATATATATTAAAAAAATTGCATCTATATCATAAGTCCTCAAGAAGGCAGGGACTTCACTCCATTTTCAGTCCTTAATTTAGAATTTATTATTCATTTTTATTTAAAATACTTGCAAAAATATATTGAAGATCTTCCGTGGGTACGTAGTCGAAATTCCTTAAACAAAGAACAAGAATTAAAGTGATATTTTAAATGTTTTTTTCCTACTTTTTCATTTTTATTATAAAAAAAAATTTATAGAAATAGTCAATGATAAATATTATATAAAAAAAGAAAGAAAAAATTTGAGATAATAAAAAAGGAAAAAAATTAATAATATTTATATGATAAGAAAAAAAAATGTAATAATAATACATTACAAAGTGTTTGAAATGATAATAATAAAAAATTATAAACTAATTATAAGTTTTTAGATATTCAAATTTAAGTAATAGTTTAAATAAGTTTTATAAAAGAAAATTTATCAATATAATAAAAACATAACTTAAAGATAAAATATAATATATTATACAATATTTATTATTAGTTTGAGTTTTAATATAATATTTATATAATTTTTTTAGAAAATATGAATAAATATATATTTATTAAAACGAGGTTATATTTTTAGATAACCGAATAAACAATGCAACCCTCATTCTTACTCCTTGTAGCATTATAAAATGCATATGCTCACTCCCTCCCTGTCTCACATTTCTCATTGGCCTACCTAGACAAGTTATGTATTGCAAATAAGTTTATATATATATATATATATATATATATATTGTTGTAATAGTTATAAACATACATAATAACAATCCGTTATGATTATTGGTATATTCCTGTCATAATAATACGTAATCCACGCTTAGTGGTACAAATAGCCTAATGATCGTCTCGTATAAGTAACCGCCTCAGCATTTCTATTATAATCCACGCTTTTCCTTTCTTTTATCAATAAACAATTCCGTAGTGTCTTTATTTCCAACTTAGTTTAAAGCCCTTCATAAATCTTCACACTTATCCAAACCGTTCAAAAACTCCAAAAAGAGAAAATGGAAATATGGTCATCGCAAGCGAACATAGCCTCTTCCTCCAAGAAACTACTTACAATTGCAACATCTCTCACCGCCTCAGTAATTCTCTTCAGAAATATTGCAAGTGATCTAATCCCATACACAGTCCAAAATTACTTCTACACGCGCCTCCACAATCTTTCCTCCTGGTTTTCGTCCCGGCTCACAATCGTTGTCCAAGAATTCGATGGCCTCATTACCAACCAAATGTTTGAAGCAATCAACACTTACTTGGGCACATTTGAATCCTCATCAACCCAACGAATTAAAGTCCTCAAAGCCGAAAAAGAGAAGCAAATAGATGTCACAATAGACATGAATCAAGAGCTTATTGATATATACAAGGGTGTGAAATTCAAGTGGATTTTAGTTTGCTCAAGAAACGACATGTCGTTAACCAACAATAAACGCGATAACAATGCCTTTACAAGATCCGAGGTAAGACACTATGAACTCAATTTTCACAAGAAGCATAGAGACATGGCTTTAAAGTCTTACTTAACTTATATTTTACACAAAGCTAAAGCAATAAGAGAAGAAAGGAAGACAGTTAGACTGCATACTGTTGATTACAATGGAACAGATTATTGGAGTTGGATAAACATGGATCATCCTGCGACATTCGAGACTATGGCACTAGAGCCAGAGATGAAGAACACATTGATTGAGGACCTTGATAGGTTTATGGAGAGAAAAGAGTATTATAAGAGAGTTGGGAAGGCTTGGAAACGAGGGTATTTGCTTTATGGCCCACCTGGTACTGGAAAGTCGAGCTTGGTTGCTGCTATGGCTAATTACCTCAAATTTGATGTTTATGACTTGGATTTAAGAGAGGTTCAATGTAATTCGGATCTGAGAAGATTGTTAATTGGCACAGCAAGTCGGTCCATTTTGGTAATTGAAGACATTGATTGCTCCATTCAACTTCCAAATAGAGATATAGAAACTGAATGCAAATCTGTAGAGGATGATAAGGCAAGTTTATATGATTCTTGAATAGAAAAAAAATTAGTTTATTTACGGCACATACAACATGCAATTTTGGGGAAAAACGATTATGTAGAACATATATATACTATTTAGGGCGTAGCATGCAATGATTGTGGCTATTACAAATTCTAACATAAATGCTCTAGTGGGCTGTCCATTAATTTCATTTTGCTATGTAAATGTAGGTTAGTCTCTCGGGTTTACTAAACTTCATAGACGGTTTGTGGTCAAGTTGTGGAGATCAAAGAATACTTGTGTTTACAACAAATTACAAGGAACGTCTTGATCCGGCTTTGCTAAGACCGGGTCGCATAGATGTGCAGCTTCATATGACATATTGCACTTTCAGTGGATTCAGGATATTAGCAAAGAATTATTTACAGATTGAGGAGCATCCACTATTGGGAAATATTGAAGAGTTGCTACTGCAGAATGTTAAAGCGACACCTGCTGAAGTTGTTGGAGAATTGATGAAGAGTGACAGAGCCGATGTTGCACTTCAAGGACTTGTAAGATTCCTGCAGAGAAAAACACATGGCATTTGAATGGTCCAAACCCGGAAATCCCAATGTTATCGTCAGAGATTAGCTGAGTAAAAAGAAGAAGACACTCAAGATCTTTATTCTCTTGTTATTTTGTTTCCCCATTTCCTTCAACTGAAAACAATCTGCATTTTAGAGAACATAGATAGAATGTATTTGCAAGGAGCTTTGATTTTTTAGCCTATTAGATGTCAAAAAGTGTAGAAGTTGCATATTTGTGTGACCCAAGTTCATTTTCATGGCTGCGATGGTGCCAATGATGTTGTCAACCCAGTCTTGCAAGGTGTTAGGGTATGCATGTATGCTTGCCCAAAGTCATTAGTAAAATCTATGGCCGTATGCTCGTGTGTAGCTTAGTATAGTGGGTTATTAATTAAATGTAGTGGGGATACTTAGGAAATAGTCATAAAGTATAGTGGGTTATTAATTAAATGTAGCGGGGATACTTAGGAAATAGTCATAAGAACTCTTTAGGGGAGGTGGTAAGATCATCCAAGAAGGAGTTGTGCCATTGAAAGTGTTGGGTATAGTCATGTACTCCTTCGTCCACATTAATGGGAACAAGTAGACGAATTGTATATACAATCATTGTGTAAAGATCTTTGATTTATGCTTGTTTTATTCTTTCCTGGTTTCCTTAGTGCTCTTTGTTGCCTCGATTGTTGTTTGTTGTGTTTGAATGCTTTCAATGTGCACTTGTGTTGTCATATGATGCTTCAATTATTGAGTTGTGATTACCCCTGCTTACTTTGTATTCGCAAGATGCAATAACCAAGGTCACATATGCTAACTAGGTTGACTTGCTTTCTTGCAAGTTTAGCAAGTATCAAATGATTCAAGTGTAACTAAATGGATTTTTATAGTTTATATAAGAGCTTGAAGGTTATAGGAGGAAAATGCACATAGACTATGCAACGATGTTTTGATTTATATGATTAGCAATTGGGTGAGCTAGTAGGCTTACCTGAACTTGTACATGAAATAAGTGCTAGATTAAGTGGAATTGAAGGAACTGACCTTCGAGGTCTTGTGGCTAATGTTGAAAGTTTAAAATCTAGAGTTCTTACTCTTGAGAGGAATATGGGAGGGGAGTCTCCATTGATCTCTAGATCTACTGCGTCATTAGTTGGTGAGCTTGTAGAAGATGTGTTGAATGCGGCCCAAGGTTTGGAGAAGAACTCATAAATGATATGTGTGTGACTATTAATGCAATCAAGATGGAGTTAGGAGAAATGAACACCAAGTTCAATGTCACTTACCTATTACCAACCAACTAGTTAACCCCGATGGTGCTAGAAATGGAAGAGTCAAGGTACTAGAACCTCGAGCTTATAGAGGGGCACGAGATGCTCAAAGATCTTGAGAATTTCATCTTTGATATAAAGTAATAGTTTCAAGCATTACAGACTGAGTCAAATCATGCAAAAGTCAGCATTGCCACCATGTATTTGATTGGCGGAGCCAAGTTGTGATGGAGAACAAAGTATGATGAGATTTAGAAAGGAAAGTACCAAATTAACTCTTGGAAAGATTTGAGAGGTGAGTTGAGGACTCAATTGATTAGATACATATTTAATATACTTAATGTCATTAATAGAAAATGGACAAATCTTGAATGTCAAAGTGTAAAATTATGCAAGACTACATTTCTGGAGTTGAAAGTTTCTTGGAATTTTCTTGTAGAAATAGTAATAATGAAATTAGTATGACTCGATGTCCATGTGTTAAATGTAAAAATGAGCGATTTCATGAAATTGACGAGGTTAAGTATCACATTATCCATAGTGGTATTCTTTTGAGTTATAAATGTTGGTATTATCATGGAGAAAATATTGATAATACTCATGGGGAAGAAATAAATAAGAATGTGAGTGGATTACATACATCTTATCATAATGTACAGACATAAAATATATTTCATGGTGTTGAAGATGAACTAAATGAGGATGATCTCGAAACCTTTAAAAAAACTTCTAGAAGATTTTAAAAAACCGTTGTATCCAAAATGCAAGAAATATACTAAAATGTTGGGATTGGTTCATTTGTACAATGTGAAGGAAAACAATGGTTTTTCTGACAAGAATTTAACAGAATTACTAAATCTACTAATAGATATGTTTCCTGAGGGTATTGAATTGTCATCTTCAATGTATGAAGTGAAGAAACCTCTTAATCGATTTGGCATTGAATATCATAAGATTTATGCTTGTCCAAATGATTGCATTCTTTATAAAAAATAATATGAGACATTAGATGATTGTTTGATGTGTAAAGAATCGAGATGGAATCATGCTACAAATGAGACAACACTTAAGAAAGGTGTGCCCGTAAAGGTTCTTTGGTACTTTCCTTCGATTCTTCGCTTTCAAAGGTTGTTCAAAAGTAAATAGATATGAAAGATGTTGACTTGGCATTCAGATAATTGATCTGATGATGAGATGCTACGTCATCCTTGTGATTCTCCAAATTGTAAAGTAGTCTATAATTTATCCCCTCAATTTGCATCTAATCTACGCAATCTTTGTCTTACCATTGCTGCTAATGGAATTAATCCACATAGTTCCCTTAGTAGTAGATATAGTTGTTAGTCAGTAATTATGGTAACATACAACCTTCCTCCCTAGTTGTGTATGAAAAAAAATTCATGATGTTAACATTTTTTATCTTAGGACCAAAACAACCCGGTGTTCATATTGATATATATTTGCAACCTCTGATAGATGATTTAAAGACGTTATGGAATGATGGTGTAAATATTTACGATGCACATAAAGAAGAACACTTTAACTTGAGGGGGATCCTTTTATGGACAATTAATGAATTTCCTGCCTGTGGGAACTTATCAAAACATGCAACAAAAGGTTACAAGGGATGCCCTATATGTAGTGATGATACTTTTGCAACTTATCTTATTCACGGATGAAAGATGTCTTATAGAAGACATAGAAGATTTTTTTCCATCTGGACACAAGTTTAGATACCAAAAGAAACTATTAGATGGTGAAGAAGATCATGATCATACACCCTGATCTTTGCGAGGTGTTGAGATATTAAGGCAATTGAATGGTATGACATTCAAACGATATAGAAAGATGAAAAAAAGAATACTCACTAAGGTAGGGAAATGAAAGAGGTCAACTAATAAAATTGGTGAAAATGAAAATGTTACTGAATCAGTAGACCATGGTTGTTGGAATAAAAAATCAATATTTTGTGAATTACCTTATTGGAAATACCTACACATTCGTCACATCTTATGTGTCATTTACATTAAGAAAAATGTATGTGAGAGCTTGATTGGTACATTACTTAATATACTTGGAAAAATGAAGGATGTAATTAAAGCAAGACTGAATTTAAAAGAGAAGGATGTGTTTTGTAAATTTTTGGCGGGTATGAAAGTTCCTGATGGTTACTCGTCCAACTTAAGAAATTTTGTGTTTATCATCGATAAGAAACTTTATGGATTGAAATCACATGACTGTCATAACTTAATGCAATAGTTATTACTAGTTGCTATTAGATCAGTTATTTCAAAACATGTTCGATTATCAATAATTCGTCTTTGTTCATTCTTCAATATAATATGCAAGAAATCTATATTAATTGGCAAGTTAAACTCTTTACAGAAAGATGTTGTAGAGACTTTGTGTCTAATTGAAAAAAACATTCCTCCTTCTTTCTTCGATATAATGATTCACTGGTGTGTTCATTTAGTTCAAGAGGTTCAATTATATGGTCGTACTTACTTAAGGTGGATGTATCCTTTTGAAAGATATATGTAAGTCCTTAAAGGATATGTAAATAATAGAAATTGACCTAAAGAATGCATGGTGGAACGTTACATTGCTGAAAAGGCCATTGATTTTTGTTCTGAATACTTTAGTGGTTGCACTAAAATTGGGAATCTTACGCACAAGTTGTTCTTAGAACATCACATTATCCAAGCAGGTAGCCCTATGCTTGGTGGAAGTAAGAAATTGTTTATTGATCACACTCGATGGGAAAAAGCACACCGAATTATTTTGGTAAATAATAATGAGGCATAACCGTACATAGAGTAAGATGTTTAACCTTTCCATTTATGCAAAAAATATTTTTTATTTAAATATTAATGATGATATCTACTTTATATATCTTTAATAACATTACAAGATGTATTTAAACTTATTGAAGATTGATCCTCGTTATAAAAAAAAAGAAGGAGAAAAATGGTTGCATGATGAACATAAGCGAGAGCTTATTAATTGGTTTCGCAACCATGTAAGTGTCACAAAAAAAATTCATGTATGTTCCCAGATCTATTAAACGTTTTAAAACTTTTCTCTAAACACATTTCATGTTTTTGTATACATAGATTTGAGATGAACTCAAGAAACCCAAGCATAAAATAACAGAAAGTTTACAATGGCTTGCACATGGGCCACAATTCGATGTCAAATCATTTTCTAGTTTCACAATAAATGGATCGAGGTTTACATCTCAAGCTAGGGACAAAGTTCGAGTAAATCAAAATAGTGTGTGATGATGGTTGCACAAACTATGCAATTTTCCAGTTCAAAAGATGTTAATCCTGTACTTTCTGATAGAACATATTATGGTATAATTCAAGAGATTTGGGAACTCGATTATGAGGTCTTTCATGAAACAATATTCTTGTGTGATTAGGTCGAAGATGTTATCAATGTTGGATATAAAATAGATGATTTTGGATTTACCCTTGAAAATTTGTCCAAGATAAGTCACAATGTTGATCCTTTCACGTTAGCACTTCATGCAAAATAAGTATTTTACTTTAGCGATCAAATTGACACAAGATGGTCTATTATGTTAACGCATGTACAAAAATATTTCTACCATTGTGATGCTTTAGAAGATGATGACCCTATGCTAGATAAATTATCCAATATTAGTCATTTCTCAAACAAATTTCCTAATGTATGTGATGATCTAGTTGATGACTATGATTCTTCGTCATCAACTCGAAGTGATTATGAAGTAATATATGTATACAATTAACAACCTAATTAAACATAATGTATGTTCTATATTGTTTTAATAAATCTTGGATATTTATATAAATGTATGGACTTAAATTTGTCAATTAATTTATATTTCATCATTGTTTGCAAATATTTCATGGATCCTAGGGTACCAGAGCTTATAGATCTAAATGATCTAATAGGGCATTTGAAAAGAAAGGGTTGGGCGAATATACTTGATGCTCTACTTAACCTAGATAATAGAGTACGCGTTCTATTTGATGCTACTCGTAATCCAATAAGGGAAAATGGCCAACAATTGAAATCCTCTATTGGTAGACTTGTGAAGTCAAGTATACCAATCAATATAAATGATTGGACTCAGGTTGACGAAGTTGAAAAGTACAAATTATGAAAAACCATTTGTATAAGTCTCTTATATTTTATAACTAATTACATATATTATATCTTTTTTGTATTATATCTAATCTTTTGTATTGTGTTTTTACAGAATCGTTATAAAGTCGATGACACATGGAAAAGCAAGTGTTATAAGATTGCAAATAAGGCGTGGAAGAAATACAAAACTTCCAGATTGGCCAGAAATTATGTGCTTTCATATTTGGAACCACTTGATGAAGTAGAACTCTACAAAATCCTTGAAAGACATCCCTGGATTACACCTCAAGTTTGTAAAGACTTCGTAGATTATAGAATTACGAATGAAATTCAAATTATTAGAGAAGAACATCAGAATATACAAATGCATAATATTCTTCCTAACCGTACTCGGAGATTTTCAAATCTTGAAGTTAGCTATAGAATGGTATTATTAATTTGTGTTAATTTATAAATATTTTTATATTTATTTTCCTCAAATTTAAGTTGATGTCATGGTTAATAAATTTATTTAATTTTTGTAGGAAGCTGAATTGGGTAGACTAGTTACCCGATATGAATTTTACAAAGAAAGAAAAATTCTCAAAACGAAGAAGTCAAGACCAATGACTAAGTGAGGAGAAGAACAACTAAATAAGTTAGTTAGTAATTTAACTTTTCACAAAGTCCTTATGATTTTTAATAATTGATGTAATAATGTATTATATGTTTATTTTCTTTATTATTTGTAGAGAGCTGTTCAAGAACAAATATCCATGGGTGAAATAATCGAACAACTAAGGATAGATGCTATATATCATGCATTTGGACACAAGCATCCTGGTCGTGTTAGGGGAGGTAGCCAATATGATGGTTATATGGAGTATTTTAACATTCCAAAACAAAGCCTTAGATGTTCAATAAGGAGAAGTACTGTAAAATTGAAAAAGAACTCAACTTCTTTAAGGCCTCAATGTTAAGTGAGATTTCCACTTTAAAAGAATATCACTCATAACGCATGTTAGGCATGACATCATACTACAATCAGGGCAAGCCATATTGGCCAGGCATGCCACCCATGCAATCTCATGGGGGCCAACTTATATCTAGTATGGGATATAGTCATCCTATTGGTCCTCCATTTATGCCAGGAATGCAGATGCAATTAGGTAGTGGTTAATTTTCTCCAATGCAATCTGTGCATTTTTACCATCAATCACATCACGATGAACGTTTTGATGAGAATGTACTTTCAATAGCTACCCCATATGGGAGTCCTCCTCTATTTGATGAATCATTTATAGTTAGATTTTAAGTTTATGTAGATAATCTATTATTTTTATTTTTTATTATATATTTTATTTATTATATATAACGCTAAATATTTTTACAGAATATGAAATGTTTGTTGAAACATCCTTCATCAATGGACTTTTTTGCTATTGGAACGGTACAACAATTGAGCGATGATCGGATGATTCATAATCAATATTTGCCAAATCATTAGTAAATAGTATTTGATTAATTATTGCTCCATGATTTTCCACTACCTGTGCCTTCAGATGCTATCACAGTCCAAGAGGCGGTTCGACAATATATGGCTTGGCCGTTGATTCAAGTTGTGATAAATTTTGACATGGTAGTATTTTTTTACTTAAAAGATAATACTTTTTTACTACTATTATTTTATTGTTACTAACATACATAATACTTCTTCTTTAGTCTATTATACCAGAATTAGTAAATGCGACACATTTAAGAGTACAAAGCAAGTATCTCGTGGTAAATATATGTCTAGTGGCCAATCATCGTGCACTAAGTCATTCAAGAAGAAGCCTTAGAAAAAGTATAGTTATGATTATGCTTTAAACTTCAACATAAATCTTAGCACTTTGATGACTATTGTTGCGAGGACATCTAGCATAAATGATGGATGGACTGTGCCACTTCCTATAGAAAGTTTTGGTGGACATTGACCAAACATATATATCAATTCAGTGCATATTACAGTTATTTGAATATCAAATGATCGATTTAAGTATAATTCAAATGTGGACAAGGTGAGTCCTCAATCAGTAAATAACTTTCATTTATGTAGAATATATATAATTATAATTATATTTATATATATTCTTTTATATAGGGCATGTTATTATCGACTTCAACATAATCACTTATCACATTTAGCAATATTCTATGATTCTTCATTTATCAATCAATATCAAGAGAATGATGTTAGCATCAGAGCTAAACAATTATGTGATAGGGCATTAGCGCTTAATAGAAATCAGAAGTTGATAATTCCTTGGCCACTAAGGTTTGAACAAGGCCAAGATCATTGGATGTTGGTAATCCTTGATATGTTTAATAATCATGTTTGGTATTGTGACTAGCTTTTATAGAACTAAGTAAAGATACAAAAGCAGTTGCTAACTATTTTTCTTTTATTGTTCTTTGTAATATTTAATAAAAAAACTAACCATTTTAACTTTGATAGGGCATGGAAGCTATGGAAAAAGTTTAGGGGTATTGCCCTTAAAAAATCTCATAAGCTTATATGACACAAAGTTATGGTATATACAAGCGAATATTAATAATTAAAGTAAATTTTACTATTGAATAATAAAGATGTTCGAATATGGAAAATCATGTACATTTGTTTTTTGTAGGTTCCACAACAAAACGATGGAGTCATGTGTGGTTATTATGTCATGAAGTTTATGAGCAAAATCATCACAAATATCAAAATTTCAATTGAAGATGTGGTAATCTCTTTTACCAATATACATTTTTAACATATTTTTTGTGAATTCATGAAATTACATTCTTATTTTGAATTTAAATATATGTTGTTTTTTGCTTGGAATAAGACGAGCTATGACTAGCAAATTTTTGATGATTTACGAGAGGAATGGGCACAACACATGGTTCAAATTATATCATCATAAGAAAAATCAGGAGAAGATTCTGATCATCTTGAATAACATATAACAACATAATGATAAATTTTATAATACTTTAATTTCTCTATTCCTATGTCTAAAGTCTCGTGTTTGATAGATGTTTATGTGCTCATGTATTTAGGAGAATGAATTGTTTTATGGACTTGTTTTTTGCCCAAACTTCATCTCATCTCTCTTTCCTAGTTCCCTTATGACAACATTATGGTAGTCATTGGCCAACGAAGTACAGGAAAACCACCAAGAATCATCATTCCAGTTTAATATCATGAATTCACAAAAAATAATTTATATATGTTAAAATATTAGTATAAGAGATTACCACATCGACACTCGAGTGATATAATAATAACCTTATCCCTTATAAATCATATTAGCATTGTATTAATCCTTTTTCTGTAAATATGAAGCTATTTAGAATCAAGCTGGTATTTTTAATGCTATAATGAGCTCTAAATATGAAGTCAAGTGTAACTCCGATTTATTACTTAGGTTGGTTGAGTTTTGGTGCCCATAAACTTATGAAACAACAGTTTTTTGCCTAACTAACCCTAGTAACAAATCAGAGTTACACTTGACTTCATTTTTAGAGTTCATTATAGAATTAAAAATACCAGCTTAATTCTAGATATCTTCATATTTATAGACAAAAGATTAATACAATACTAATATTATTTTGAAGAGATAAGGTTATTATTATATCACTTGGGTGTCAATATGGTAATTTTTTTTACTAATCTCTTAACATATATAAGTTATTTTTTGTGAATTCATGATATTACATTCTTATTTTGAATTTAATTACATATGTTTCTTTGGTTGGAACAAATGGGGCTATGATATGCATATTTTTGATGATTTACAAGAAGATTGAACATAACACTTTGTTTAAATTATAACACCAAGAGAAGAATATGATGATCTTGAATAACATAGGACAACACTATGGTAATATTTATAATGCTTTAATTTCTCCATTCATATGTCTCTGAAGTATAGACTGCTTGTTTGAGGGATGTTTACGTGCTCATGTATTTAGGGGAATGAATTGGTATATGAACCAGCTTTGTTTTTGCCTAGTTTCCTTATCACTATGCTAGTGATTCTAAATCAACCAAGCTTGTTTTCCTTGAAATAAAATGAGAATATCACAAAATCCATGACACTTTGATAACATCATTTTATTTGTACTTTAAGTTAAATGTATATGTATTGTATATAAATTATTTTTTTGTAATAAATTTAGTTATCAAGTAATTAATTATATTTAATTTTTCAATTATTTGTATTATTATTTAAACTTTGTTAAACAGATTTTGGTTTTTTTCTGCTATATGTGATCGAATACAGATTATTAGTAGAGTAGAATATATATATATATATATATATATTAAGTCAGTTTAACCGTTGAACCGAATTTAATGCATGGTTTTGTAGTAGTGATATGGCTTGGAAGAAGTTATGCAACCTCAAGTAGTTGGGGCAAGGGAGAGATTATGTAATGTAATTGGCATTGATGTTGGACATTCAGGACAAGTCGGGGAAGGATAATACTTTTTTTCTTTCTGGAAGGGTTGAAGTCGTAGGCAAAGACCAAGTTGTAGAGGCAAAGGGTTCAATACCTTGCACAAGCACAAGCTATTGCAAAATGCTTGATAGATTATGCTACGGAGCCTAGTCAGAACAAGAACACTCCACCAACTTCCAATGGGACCAACAAGAAGTTCTCAATGTCGAACAATGGAAAATGTGGGGGAATAGAGTTCAAGAAGCCCCAGAATGGAAAGGGATAATCCTTATCACATAACTCCAATAATCATGGTTGGAAGCATAAGCCCTCATTTGGTTACTTTTTTTCAATGAGGCTCATCCTGTTATTGATTGCCCAAATGAAAACCAATTGTGTGCATTACAAGCTACTTTGAAAGAACAAGAAGATGAAGAAGAGATAGAAGGCAAGGAGGAGACTAGACGGCTAGGTACACTACATTTTTTAGGAGCCTTGAAGAATCAGATGGAAAATCCAAAGAAAGTCATTGAAAAAGGACTTTTTTTAAGGTACTCTAAATGGTAAGGTTGCAAATACCATAATGATAGATTCAGAATCCACTCATAACTTTATCATGAAGTACGAAGCCAAGAGACTTGGTTTGAAGTTAAAGAAGGACGTAGGCAAAATAAAGATTGTTAGCTCTCAAGCTAGGGCCACCGTATGGTTGGCCAAATAAGTAAAGATTAAATTTAGAGAATGGGAGGGATGTACGAACATCATGGTTGTCTCTACGGATGATTTTAACATCATCTTGGGGATGGAATTTATGATGGGAAAAAAACCATCCTTGTACCAGTTGTAGAGAGTCTCTTGATTATGAGAGACAACTCGAATGTTGTGCAGGGAAAGATGTGAAAATCAAGGAAACCAAGGCTCTTATCTGCTTTAAATTTAAGAAAGGTTTGAAGAGGTATGATTCCTCATTCATAGAAATCCCAATGCTGCATGAGGAAAAATGGAGCAACAAGGAAAAAGTTTATTTTTAGATTATGAAATTAAAGTCCAATGAAGACATCATGCATGATCAATTTCAAAGTTTCTCCCACCAAGAAGAGACATAGACCACTAGATTGAGCTCTTACATGGAACCAAGCCGCCTACAAAGGCACCCTAAAGAATTTCACCGTTAAAGCTCGCGGAGCTTCAAAAACAATTGAATGAGTTACTAGAAGCAAACTTTATTAGGCCATCAAAATCTTAATACGGTGCACCAATGTTGTTTCAAAGGAAGCAAGATGGGATTCTAAGATTGTGTGTTGATTATCGGGCTCTCAACAAGGTAACACTGCGGAACACTTATCTCATTCCCTTGATAGCTGATTTGCTTAATCAAGTTTGTAGAGCGAAGTATCTCATCAAGTTGGATCTAAGGTTGGTGTACTACCAAGTCAAAATAGCAAGGGGGATGAGCCCAAAACAATGTGTTATTACTAGATATGGAGCGTTTGAGTTCTCAGTGATGCCTTTTGGGTTGATTAATGCTCTAGTCATGTTTTGTACACTAATGAATCAAGTCTTATGAGAGTACCTTGATAAATTTATGGTGGTCTATTTGGATGACATTGTGGTGTACAACTCTAGTCTTGAAGAATATGCATAGCACTTACGATTAGTTTTTCAAAAGTTAAGGAGTCATCAAGTGCATGTTAAAAGGAAAAGTGCTCATTTTCTCTGAATAAAATTAAGTTCCTTGGCCACATTATCGAACATGGTCTTGTACATATGGATATGAAGGAGGTGAGGTACATTCAAGAGTGGAAAGTGACCACTAGTGTAAAGGAAATGAGGTCATTTCTTAGGTTGGCCAATTATTATAGAAGATTTGTAGAAGGGTACTCTAAGAGAACTACACCATTGATTGAGTTGTTGAAGAAGGGTTTCATTCGATATGGAACGAACGGTGCTAGAAATCTTTTGGAGATATAAAGGAGACAATGATGAATAATCCAATTCTTTCCCTATCGGACATGAACAAGTTATTTGAGGTGCAAATAGATGCCTTTGACTTTCCTTTAGAAGGGGTCTTACTTCAAGAAGAACATCTAATAGCATATGAGAGTCATAAATTGTCAAATGTAAAGAAGATACATGGCACAAGAGAAAGAGCTACTAGCATTCATTCATTACTTGCGAATATAGAGGCATTATATATTGGGGTCGAAGTTTGTGGTAAAGATAGATAACTTAGCAGTGAGTCATTTCTTATCCCATCCAAAGTTGACTACAAAGCAAGCCATATGGCAAGAGTTCTTGGTCGAGTTTCATTTCCACTTTGAGCATAAGGTTGGTTGCACCAACCAAGTTGCCGATGCTTTGAGTCGTAAGGTGGAGCTTGTGGCCCTAAGGATACTGGTGACTATATCAACAAGTTCTATAGCTACATTTGTAAGGATGCGTATCAAAGAGAATCTGGATAAGGACTCCTTGGCAAAAACAATCTTCAAGTAATACATGAAGGGAAGACACACCAATTTTGAGATATGGATAGGTTACTCATACACAAGTTGAGCAAATTATTTGTTTTCAAAGCAAGGGATTTAAGAAGGACACTTATAAGGGAGTTATGACACCTTGTGTATAGGTTATCCAGGTTGGTAAAAAAACATATGCCCTGGTGAATTTAGGGTACTATGGGCCACATATGCGTGAGGATGTTATGCAGTAGAAGACCTGTCTCATCTATCAGCAAGATAAAGTTGAGAAGTAGAAGGTGGAACCTTTTCCAATTCCAAAGAGGCCATAGAAGAGTGTCTCATTGGACTACATCAATAACCTTCCTAAGGTAAGAAATCTAAGTTTTAGTTATGGTTGATAGGTTTTAAAGTATGCAACTTTTATTGCTGTAGAGAAGTATTGCTTGATAGAAGAGACATCTCGCTTATTTTTTAAGTTCATTGTCAAGTATTGGGGTGTTTCCTAGAATATTGTGAGTGATCGAGACACAAGATATACAGGGACCTTTTGGACAAAACCCTTCAAGCTTCTCAGTTCATAACTTGACTCTACTTCGAGCTACTACCTACAATTGGATGGAGAGACGGAGAGATTTAACGATTATTAGAGGAGTATCACTACACTTTGTGACAACAAACTAGAAGAATTGGTCACTGTTGCTCGACATAGCCCAATTTTGTTTCAATGCTCAGAAGAGCTCTTCCACCAACAAGAGCACTTTTGAGATTGTCAATGGACAACAACCACTATTACCCCCACACAGTGGATGGACCTTATATTCGAAAGAATCCCAAAGCTTTCAATTTCACAAAGGAGTGGAGAAGTAATGTTGAGATTACTTGTGCCTACTTAGAGAAAGTTTCTCATGGAATGAAAAAGTGGACAGACATTCGTTGTAGGCCACTAGAGTTTCAAGTGGGAGATCTTTTAACGGTGAAGTTGTTACCATAATAGATTTGATCTCAACGCACAAGGTACAGAAGAATTATCAAAAGATATGAAGGTCCAATTTCTATTGTTGGCAAAATCAAAAGAGCATCTCATAAGGAAATAACCCCTTATTGGATGAAGATGCATTCTATGTTTCAAATCAACAATCTGAAGCCTTACCATCTAAACATCGAAGATGAAGATTGCAACCAACCATCCAAAGCCAAAGTCGACACCAAATTGTAGACAACCAAAGAGCCATATTTTAGCATGATGGGTTATAAAGGTGGGATGTCAATAGCGACAAGAGTACTTAGTGAAGTGGAAGAATTTGGGAATCGACTAAACTAACTGGAAACAGGTAGAGCACTTGGAACAGTTCCAAAAATGATTGAAGACTTCAAAGCTAACTAAGTCGATAAGGACACTGATAACTTAGGTAAAGGAGAATGTTAAGATTTGCATGTGAATGACGCACGTATGCTTGCCTAAGGTCATTAGTAAAGCCTATGGCCACATGCTTGTGTGCAACTTAGTATAGTGTGGGTATTTTTGTAATCTTCCAACTTTTATGTCTCTTTAAACAAAGTCATGTTTTCTTAAGAAACTTAAAAAATAGTCATAATAACTCTTTAGAGAGAGTTGGTAAAGTCACCTATGAAGGGACCGTGCCATTGAAGGTGTTGAGCATACCTGTACATTCCCTCACCAACATCAACGAGAACAAGTAGATAAATTTCATATATAATCCTTGTGTCATGATATTTGTTTTATATTTACTTTATTCTTTCTTAGTTACTGTGATGTTCTTCATTGTCTCAATTATTGCTTGTTGTGTTTGATTATTTTTTATGTGCACTTGTTGTGTTGTCATGCAATGCCTCAATGATTAACTTGTGATTATATCTTTACTTAATTTGTATTCACAATGTGCATCAATTAAGGTCACATGTGCGAACAGACTGACTTGTTTCCTTGTAGGTTTAGTAAGTAACCAACGATTTGAGAGTAATTAAACAAATCGTTACACAAGGCATGCTTACAAGTTAGACATCTCCACACCCAAGCTTTGAGTCTATTGTTTCTGCATCTTTGTAAAAAAACACTTCTCAACAAAACGTGAAAAAATTATCTAATTTTGTGCTTCTGAACAAATTTTTCGAAACTGTTTCTTTGTTAAAATATTTTTAACACAAGGACAAACAAACATACCCTTCAAAAGCATAAAATAATTTACGAGATAGTTTACTAGCAGCACTTACAACCTTCAAAAACACATTTTCTTATAATGCCTCTACAAAATCTAAGCACGATAACAGTTGATCATGAATTAGTGGGCTACATAACCAAAGCATGTACGGCGTTGGCACAAATGCATTCAATAATATACATACCCCTTTATCAACGAAAAATACAGCAAGAAACTTCATTGCACTGAAAAATACATAACCCTTTATATGTTTATGTACTTGTATATATAAGCGCAAGCAAGTACAGTTTCATTTATTTACAAAAACAAATATTACACACAACAAAATAGTTCACGTGCAATAATAAGACCACCATCAGACAATCTTTTAGCATGCAAAATTCACAAACATGAAAATGAAATTAGAAAAGAAAAAGGCTCTCCGCCAAACCCTTTCTTCAACACAATCACCAGCACCAACGTTTCTTCTGCTGTCACCAAATAAGGAAAACGTAAGCATCAGTCTGCTGTGGACGAGAAAGAGGTATAGTTTCTTCTAGGTACCTTAGGAAGAAAAATATTTAACTTACCCTTAATCTGGTGTGCACTTGTCTATCAATATACTCATAAAGTTCTTCCTGCCTCATGAGAGATTCGTGTAGAGCCTGATCAGCAAGAGACAAATTATCACCCCAAGAACACATGGAGAAGATGCATGCCATTAAAAATAAGGCAAACCACAAAATGCTAACAATCATAATGGCATAATCTATCCGGTGACCATATTGCCACGACTCAATTTGTTATTGCTAAGATAACTTTCTATTAATAACAATTTTATACAACAATAATGACATTGAAGTGTATTTAAGGATATAATAGACGATTTATACATTTTTGTTAGAACAATAACAATAGTTATTACAGCAATATCATTAATTTATTTATTTTTATAAAAAATAAAAATTAATGGCATAGTTTAATCTTGTAAATGCCATCAGACCATCATTTTCACAATCTGACAGAAACATTGAATGGAAGGGTAAGAAAGAGGAGGAAACTAAAGAGCATTGCAAAATAATATAAATCATGATGGTTATGCCTGATGTACTGCTTTAAAATATTTCTTAGTTTGTTACACAAGAATACTTGCCAATACAGGGCCATTCAAGAAAAATAAAGCACAAAGTGTCATTAAAATGAAGGTACTAATAGAAGGGTGTGATTCAAACAAGAACCTCTATTAAACCTTTTAAGCATTAGAACATGCGAGAAAAATTCAGTATTTCAGCTTTAGGACCTAAAGTAAATGCAGGGGTATAATGCAGGGGCATAGTTAGAAAAGACTTTGGATCTTACCAACAAGACAATGCCATGGCATATCGCAAAGTTAGCCAGCACAGAATTATAAAAATACATGAAGAAATCATATCAGGCTTTATAGCAGATGCAACATATAGTTACAGACCTATATTTCAGTAAAAAAAAAGCATCTAGAGATTTTTAGCACACTAATAAATTTGAGGGGAAAATATATGATATGAAACAACATCATCACTATATCTTGAAAGTTATAGAGAATATTGAAACAGAGAGATAATCACCTTTTTAGTAGCAATTAGCTCTGCTTCTAATGCATCTACACGATAAACAGCAGCATTCAACAACTCCTCTTTCTCATAAGGCATCTCAAACGACTTTCTTTGTAGCATATCTACCTTCTCTTCAAGTTCACTAAGCTTTTTCAAAGCAGATGACAAAAGGTCTACCTTCGTGAACCCTGGATCTGGTGAAGGGGGACGACACTCCTCCTTTAGAGAAGATTCAACTGTAGTATCTAGATTGCCAAATGGAGAATGAGACGAGTTGGGAAGTTTCTTGGTCACCCGGAATACTACTGATTGAATAACAGTAAAGAGAGTGACAAACATAGTTATAAGCACAGCCCAGAAACGAGTAGAGATTCCTTTTGGAGGTTCTACTGCAGTTGCCAGAGGTATTCCTGCATGGATTTTAACACTTTAATGGTTCATTTAATAGTCAGCAGTTGGCTTTATTCAATGTTGGTTTATCGTGTATGAGGTAATAATATTCAATAGGAAATCTCATCTTCAAGAAAAATGATGATTATTTCATCTTGTTTATTCATTAATATTTCCACCAACTTTCTTGGGAGACAATAAACGGTGAAGGCAATATATTATCTCAACTATTACGTATTTTATTTATTTATTTATTTTTCTTCACAACTATTAGCATATATTTGCTAAAGAGAGTGACAGGCAACAGCAATAAATACCAGGTTAAAGCATTTTAAAACCCTAATTTAACATTTTAAGTATTCTAAGTTTCTAACCTGCACAGAGAGATGGACTTTGCTGTAAAACCTGTTTCTCACAATCAACAACCTTGTCAACCATGGGGACATATTCATCACATTCAGAGTAGCTACCAGCAGTGTTGGCCCTTACAAGTACCCTAGCCTAAAACCAATATCAAACCATATTGTCCAATCAGTATTTTTACAAACAAAATCTTATCTGGGTGATAATACAGTATTTTTGCAAAGTGATATCAAAATTTCAGGTGAGTGCTTTTGGATTCCATGTAACTATGCAACTGAATAGCATGTTTCACCTAAGTAATAAAAATAACAATTTTTGCCTAGTCTGTGTTCAGTAAAAGTAAAATAAGAGGAAAGTGCAGTGCTTGCAATCCAGGTCTTCAATGCAATCAAGGTTGAAAGCATCAAACAAAAAACCATGTGGTGCTAGAGACACACACACATAGAGAGAGACCAACTAAATAATCGTTTATCCACAAATTAATCGGACCTGTCACTTTAATGATTTGTTATGCCAAGCATTAAATGTGATAGATAATTGAATATCAATACCACCTCTTCACTAACGGGAGTCAACTTAGGAAGTGAGTAGCTCCTACTAGCTTTAGGAGATGCCATATCTTCCACTTCAGATCCTGACTCTGCTGTAGATGTATCACTACTTCTTAACTATATCAATGATCATATTGATAGTATTAGAGGAAATGTGGCTTAATCTAAAATAATATATGCATGAAAAATTCATGGTACAAATAGTATGATAGTCTTGTAAATCATACTGTTGGAAAACGAGGCTTCTCATAAGAAACTACTTTCCCATCACTGTTGGTGACTGTTAAGATTTGTCTGAAACACTTTGCTTCACCATTAAGCACCATCTGCATGAAATCAATCATTCCTCAAATTATACTTTCCAAAGAATAAAAAGCAATGCTAACGCAAGATATGATTAAAGAATGGCAAGGTAAAGTACAAACCTTTAATATATTTGGGTCATTCCATGGCCCCTTGTCAGACCTCATACAACCCCCCTGATCAGCACAGGTGCAAGTACCACCCAAGAATTCTGGCAAGTCACTGGGAAAAGAGATAAAGATTTTAATGTCTTCAATCGTTACTGGAACTAAATGTGATAATCACCAGATCAATAAGAAAAAGGCCAAGTACCTGGCATCTATAATTTCAAGCAATTTGCTCTGGTATTTATTACCAAGAACCTGAAGGAAAATTCCTATTATTATCAGTTGACCAAATTGTAAACTTCAATCAAGTGCTTATAATATTTGAAAAAAAAAATTCACAGCTCTTCTATAACATACATGAATCTTGGTAGCTGTTTTTGGATCAATGAATTGTTTAACAGTATTCCAGAGCAGCTTAAAACCAGGACCAGCATTAATAATAAACATTCTGTGAAGTGTCTGCAGAAAGAAGAAGTGAATTATGAGCAGATAAACATCAAAGTCTAAATCTGATTACACATGGAATATGACTACAAATTTAATCCAACCAACAAAGGATAGCAAGTATCAGAACTCCAAACCTCAGGGTAGTTGTCACCATCAATCTTCTGTAGCCCAGTGATGAGATCTCGTGCAGACTTGGTGAAGTTTTTAAAACCCTAGAATTAGATAGTTGGAAGATCAAATTGAGAATATAAATCATTCCAGAAAACCTGAAAAGTTCAAACTCAATAAGTAGAAAACATACCACGCCTTGAACATCTAAAATAGTTGTGCTTGAATCTATGTGCCTCTTTGCTGCTACAGAACATGCAGGAAACTTAACAGCAAAGCTCCTTTGGAACTCCTTTACATGGTACCTTATGTAACGATCCAAAGTAGTCACTTGCATCAGTTTGTTGGGATCAACTTTTCCTAGTCTTTCTATATACACAGGTCTTCCTTCCTTATCCACACTATGATAACCATGAGGGTAGTACTGTAGAACTTCATGCAACTCATCATACTCAAAGTCCTAGAGAATAACAAAAATGTCATTCACACGGAACATAAAAACATATTTTCATCAAAAATATATATATATATATATATATATATATATCATTCGTCACTAACAAAAAAATTGACAGCAGTGATTAGAAATCAAGCCAGAAAATTGAAGAAAATAATCAAATTAACCTACCTCAATAATGGTATCAACACCAAAGTCCTTCCTCCATTGAATCATGTTAGCCCACATGACCTTCGCTTTCTCAATATCAAACTTCCTTGCTTTCATGAACCTACAATGAAAATAATATTAAGAAAGAAATCAATGAACATGATAAAATCCACCCATTTATCATCTATCATGATCAAAGAATCACCTCAACAACATATGATAATCATCAAGTCCTTGAGGAAGCAACTCTTCCAAGATAAGAGCCTGTCTAAATCCATCTACAGCCTGTAGCTCTTCAACACTCCGAACATCCTCAATTGATAGAGAGTTACTCCGGCTTTTTCTCCTCTTTTTCTTGAGAGAATGTCTGAATTTAATTGCTTTCTTTTTGAAACTTCCCATTCGTGTTCCTTTATCATCCTCTGAGTTTTCAAAATCCGATTTCCTTTCTTTTCTTTCATCACGGCTTGAGAACCCTTCAAAGCCTGGAAATAAAACATCGTCAAAATTACAATCAGGGTCCATTTATCAATATATTGAATCCAAACTCATTATTTTCATGTGGCTTGCTAACACAAGAGTTGAATTTCTAGCTTAGTATTTTTCAAAGCAAACTGCCCAGAAAAATGTCAAGACCAAAAAAATGAATTCTAGAAAGTAATTTTTAAATAATATTTCACAACTCTCATATCTAGGAACTAACTTGATCTTACATTTACATACCTCACAAGTAGACTTTGGTGCCACTGAGCTACCAAAGCCTTCACATGTTTCCCTATTCATTCCACATCCCTAACGATTACCAGCAATGTAATTATAATGATTTAAGCAGCCAAATGAAATAGTCAGAGAAATGTTTGCAAGAAGAAATCACATTATTATGTCCAAAATATTTCCAATTTCGAGTGATAAAGCTCGTTAAAAAAGCTGAAGTTCCAAAACCAAATTTAAATTTCTTGAATCAAACATCACATAGAAGGATTTCGTGTAACAAAATTCAACATGAAAAGGGGGAAACTAGGATAAAGAACATAAAGAAAACTCACAAGGCCTAGCAAATCGATCAAGCGGTCCCGACATGGCAATGAACTAATCAATAGTGTTAGTCAACGAAATGACCAAGCCGTTAACTTCAATTCAAAAGAATAGAGAATTAGCGTTCCTAGAAACAAGTAGCTTCTTCTCTGAAATTTCTACCCTTTTACTTTATGACAATCTTATACATCTTCGATAATGTAACTCAACGCCTCAAGGTGGAGATTGGAAAGAGAGTCCAGAGAAACAAAAGAAGTTAGGGCTCAACGTAAGGCGGGGATGGCGATATAGAATAAATTTGTTCCCTAATTTAATAAATCGGTTTTCAAATGAGACGGAAGAGAAACGGTGAGGAATATACCGGTACAATTATATACTACCTTTTTGTTTTTGCTATTTGTAGATGACACGTGGCAATAAAACGAGTTAAGCGTGGCGAGAACTTGCTCACGGTAGTCTATGCCCCGTTTTGTCGTTAATTCTTTTACATTGGGTAGGTTTAATTACTCCTAATTTAACTTTAATGATATTTAATTAGATAAATAAAAATATAGGTATATAATAAAAATACTTTATTTATTAACTATAAATTTTAAAATAATATTTTATTTTTAATTTTAACAAGTCTTGCCTTAATGATGTTAGCTAGAATAAAGTTGGCTCCAGGCCATCTATTTATTATTAAAACGAATTATTATTTCAGAAAAAATATAGATTGTTGTTTGTAATGAGTTATGGCTCATCATGTGACCGACGATCTTCCATACCCCACTCATTATTGAAACAAATATCGAACTTAATTAAACTTGTTTTTATTTCTTTGAACAATACATTTAGAAAAGTAAAAGTAAATAAACAAATTAGTGTAGTTTTTTTAATTGATATTACTTACATTTGTGGACAACCACTATGACTTAAACAGATCATATATTAAACATACTTCTTTTTAATATTTCGCAAACAGATTTTCATTTATTTTTATATGACCGTCGTGAAGTTTATGCCGTTATACGTAAGCATTACCAGTCTAACACGTACAATATATACATATATTTTGTTTTTCCCTTCTGTTTACGTTGTAAACAGAAAAAATGACTGCATCAGTTGCTTCCACAACAATACATTGACAGCAGACAACGTTTTATCTTATATTCACAATGTCTCTACATACATTATTTATACATGTAGGTAGATAAAAGTAGTCCATGGCTGGTTTCTGACATCGTCGACTCTCTCTTCAGCTTCAGACAATGCAGTTTATGTACATTCTAAATCAACAGCAGCTGATTGAATGTTATGAAGATCATTCAAGTTCAACACCAAGTGTAGTAAAAGGGGAAGGACAAAAGAGTCAAAAGAATAAACAAGTGCATATCCATTGTGCAAAGTTTCTCCTAACCTAGAGTTGATTGAGTTTGTCTCTCCATTGACCTATATCATAACAACAGACAGAGCAAAATTACAAATTATATGTCCGAAGTCGACTAAAACAGAGTGGAAAAGAAAAGGACAGGGCTTCTCATTTTCTCAAAATAAAATTCCAGAAGTTTGACAAATGGAAGTTGATACTACAATTTTCTTTAAATCAAATCATGGGATCCACTAATGAACCAACTAAGTACCTAACCACTCACAATAGAATTGCAACGACTAAAGGTATTTTTTTAAAATAATGACACGTAAGTATCCAAACAGTGGAGTCTAGGTGGTGCAATCTAAAAGCTATATGGCATCACGGACATAGAAAAATAAGTTGAACGATCCACTCAAAACAAATTGTATTGTACCAAATATCAAATATCTATTATTTATATCCTCAAATAACATCCAGCAATCAAACCCCTTCCTTCTTTCTTCGGTGCACACTTAGTCACCCCAAACCAGCTTTCTTCAAACAAGCTCTACACCTTCTTTCCCAATAGTCTTCCAACACTGCGCTAATCCAAACACTCCCTTCACTTCAGATATCCCAAACCCACCATTAGCAACGGCTAACTTACACAAATTATCAATCAAAACCTTATCATTTTTAAGATAAATAATTGTTGCTAAAGAATGACAATAAAGAAATAAAGTTACTAAAATATGCTTGGATTGTGTACTAGATTAAGTCACTCTCTTTAAAATATTTCATGACTCTACTCAAGATGTGCAAGTAATCTACCGCCCAATTGTTCCCAGGATGAACAACCCAAAAAACCTTTTCTATCTCGAACCTCTAGTGCACTTTAGAAGACTAGAATACTACACCTACTAATTCTAGATTGTTCAGAACCAAAGAACAAAAACAAAAGCAAATAATTTTCTTTCGAATATAGTTTGTTGTATAAATGACTTTAAAAAATAGAGTATATGTCACCTCATCACACTGTACTCGACTCGATCGGTCGAACGAACAACGAAAACGGTGCGCTTGTGAGAATTAGACCAACAATTACCTATCTCCTCTTCCTTTCACAAAATCAGATACCCTTTGTTTCCAATCTCAAGTTTCAACTTAAAATCTTATAAACACCTCCAAAGAGATATTCGCACATGAATTTTTAAACTAGTTTTAATCAAGCTACTAAACAAAATATAAGATTGTAAATAAGCAAAACATGTTTATCGACTTGAACCTTTACTTAGTGGAAATACTTTAGAATATACTAGAATAATTCGTAATTTTGAACTCTATCTCTAACAATATCGTACACATAACATTTCCAATGCATAGTTCAAAAACTCATGCTTTACAACCATGCATGTTTATCCCAGTATAATGAATGTTCTAATAAATTTTGCACAAAATTCCATAGAAAGCGATCACACTTCTACATTCACATATACTATAGAATTCGTTAAGAGTTAATTATTAACTCATCCTTCTATCACTTTAGGGTTTCATGTTTCTAATAATATAGAATAGAAATTATAATAGCATGATTCATCTTATATCACTTCAAGACTCGTTATTATCGACTTCAAGTTAATCACTCATCACATTTAGCAATGTTCTATGATTCTTCATTTGTCAATCAATATCAAGAGAAGAATGTTAACATCAAAGCTAAACAATTATGTGATAGTACATTAACACTTAACATGAATCAAAAGTTGATAATCCCTTGGCCACTAAAGTTTGAATAAGGTCAAGATCATTGGATGTTGGTAATCCTTGATCTATACGGCAATTATGTTTGGTACTATGACTCAGCTTCCATAGAATTAAGTAAAGATACAAAAACAGTTGTCGAAATATAAGAGTTATAGGTAGTTATTTTTCTTCTATTATTCTTTGTAATATTTAATAAAAAAAAAACTAACCGTTTTAAACTTTGATAGGATATGGAAGTTGTAAAATAAGAATAAAGGCATTGCCCTTAAAAAATTTCATAAGCTTATAGAAGGACAAAGTTATGGTATTTGCAGGATCAACAATGTTGGTTCTACTCATCAAGCCCCTTATTCCAACACAAGCAAATTGTAGGCCTCCAATATAGGGATAAACATTTTAACTATGGATAACTAAAATTATGATTAACTGTAAAAACTCAATGGTTATTAACTGAAAAATAATTGTAACTGAAAAATAATTGTAACTGATAAAGCGTGAGACATGAATGCTTATTGTAAAACTCAAACTACGGTTAACATATATCGAATATATATTAATATTTTTTTATATGCATATAATTAAATAAAAAATACACTTTTAATAATAAAACACACAATATTTGAAATAATTTTATTGAATTTTATTTTATTTAGAAACATGTGTTAAATAGTAAAAAAAATAAAACTAATGTCAATATTTTAAATAATATAATAGAGTAAGATTTGTGTTAAGATTTAATTTTTTAAAATTAAATATATGTTAAAAAAATATGAAACGTGGTTAAACCGCGGAAAAATTACTACCGACTCATAACCGATGGTTATTACTTGAATGCACCCGAAATTGGTACGAGGTGATTAGGATTATTAATATGATTGTTCCCACGCCCATTCCTACCCTAAAGCCTAATCCAAACCATGAACAATCTAAACCTATAAATGGGCCCTTATGGGATGTCCAAATATGGAGTTAGGGTTGATAATTATGGAACTATTTTAGACAATTTTGGGTTACTATCACATGGGCCTTCAAATGGGCCTCAAAATAATTCCAATCCAAGTCAACATAAAAGGTATCCTTGGTGTGAGCATTGTCGTAAAAATGGCTACACAAAACATACCTATTGGGAGATACATGATAAGCGAACAAACCAAGACTACAATAATAAAAGTCGAGGCTATCAAGATACTACAAAATTTCCAAAGGAGTAAGCTACCTCTAGTGGAACGTCCAACCCAAAGCAAATGGAGCAGCTCTACCAAATATTTTCAAACCTTCAAAAATCTAGTCAATCCTATACACATATTCCTTCAAGTTCACTACCCCATAAATGTAACTTTCTAACAACACTAAGTACCAACTCACGACCTAAAACACCTTGGATTATTTATTCTGTGCTAGAAACCTAAAAGTTAAAATTGCAAATGGAGCTCTCTCACCCGTTGTAAGAAAAAAGAGTATAAAAAAATTTCTAACTCTACAGTTCTCAATCTATTCTTCACGTTCCAAAGTTATCATGCAATTTACTCTCTATAAGTCAGTTAACATAAACTCGTATTGTTTCGCTAAATTTTTTTTCCATCATCTTTTATTTTTCAGAACCTATTATCCTGGAAGACAATTGATAGTGCTAAAGAATGTGAGGGACTCTACTACTTTAAGGAATCTAATGTGAGTGGAAAGTATCAAATTGTCAATTATAGCTCTGCATCTAATTTGTGAACTTGTAAAACATCTTAACACATCCTTTCCAAAACACAATTGCACACCATCAAAACCATTTACTATCATTCACAGTGATTTATAGGGTCTTTCCCATACTCTGACTCATACACATACAAAGTAGTTTATAACCTTTATTGATTATCATACCCGAATGTGTAGGTTTATCTGCTAAACAAGAAAATTGATGTTCATAACATTTTTATTAATATCAATACTATGATACAAACCCAATTTCAAATACAAATCCAATTTTTGCGTACTGATAACGTGACCGAATATTTTAATGCTACTTTGGAAAATTATCTCCTACTACATGGAATAATTCACCAAATTACATGTGTCGACACTCCTCAACAAAATGGAGTTGTCGAAAGAAAAACAGACATATCTAAGAAGTAGCATGTGTTATAATGTTTACTGCTCATATGCCAAAAATGTTATGGAGTGATACAATCCTAATGTCTACCTATCTAATAAACAAAATGCCAAGTCATGTTTTCTCTTTCGAACCACCTATACAAAAACTCAGACATTGTTTCCTAATTTATCGTCTCTTTTCTAATCTCCCTCTCAAAATGTTTGGTTATACATTTTTCGTACACATTAATCCTCAATTCAAGGCAAGTTAGATCAAAGGGCACTATATTGTCTATTCTTGAGATGTTCTCCTACTCAAAAGAGTTACAAATGCTTCGACCCTTCCACCAGAAAAGTTTACACCAACCTTGATGCAACCTTTTTTGAAAACACCTTATTTTCAACAACCTTCTCTTTAGGGAGAAAAGATCAGTGAAGCTCGATTGTTTAACTTTGATCTTCCTTTTTCCAAACACTCATCCTGATCCAATCATACTCAATTCTAATGAACCATTTAGAGAAAGAAATTTGAACTTAACAAAAGATGCAGGCACACAAAAGAACAAGGAAATACTTGTCTACTCACCACGACCAACTACAAAAACTAGAGATAATCTCACTCTTGAAACACTACGATAAAGAACAAGGAAATACTTGTCTACTCACCACGACCAACTACAAAAACTAGGGATAATCTCACTCTTGAAACACTACGATAAAGAACAAGGAAATACTTGTCTACTCACCACAACCAACTACAAAAACTAGGGATAATCTCACTCTTGAAACACTACGATAGCTCGAACTGGTAATAGCTCCAAGTATCCTTAAGTCTCCTTCAGACATAGATAATCCTGAACCAAATACTAATGATTTACCTATTGCTCTCAAAAAATAACCCAAATCTTGTACTCTACATCCCATTTCAAACTTTGTGTCTTAGAAAATTGTCCCCCCGATTCCAAGCTTGTACATCTAACCTTGGTAAAATAAACATTCCAAAAAATATTGAAGAGGCATAGGAAATTTCCGGAAGGAAAGAAGCAATAATGGAAGAATTATGGGCTTTGATAAAAAAAAATGGCACTTGAAATGTTGTCAAACTATCACGTGGAAAATAACCTATAGGATGCAAGTGGGTCTTTACTGTGAAATGCAAAGCTGATGGGACTATGGAACATTACAAAACCCGATTGGTTGCCAAAAGGTTTACTCAAACTTATGAAATCGATTATACTAAAACCTTTGCACCAGCTGCCAAGTTAAATACAATTTGGATCCGATTGTCACTAGCAGCAAATTTGGACTACATACTTCAACAATTTGACATTAAGAATGCATTTCTTCATGGAAAGTTAGAAGAAGAAATCTTCATAACGCTACCTTTGGGATTTTGTCAACAGAGGCATGGATAACATGGCATGCAAATTCAACAAGTCTCTTTATGGTCTCAAACAATCGCTTAGAGCGTTGTTTAATAGGTTTGCAAAGGTAATAAAGGGACAAGTTACCAACAAAGTCGATCACATCATACTTTATTCTTTCAACAAACTACAGAAGGGTTAAAAACAATTATAATCATTTATGTTGATGATATTATTAGAACCGGTGATAACTTAACCAAGATTGAGAGACTTAAGAAAACTCTAGCCTTAGAATTTAAAGTAAAGGATTTAGTAAAAATGAATTACTTTCTAAGTATGGAGGTTGCTAGGTAAAAAAGTGGTATTAGAGTCTCTCAACAAAAATATATACCCAATCTCTTAACTGGACTGGTATGCTTAGAAGCAAACCTAATGACACCATAATTGATTAAGGAAAAAGAACATAAGTTAATGACAAAACAGTCGACAAAGAACGATATTAGAGGTTAGTTTGAAAATTGATTTACTTATCCCACACATGACCCGACATTGCATTTACAGACAATATGATTAACCAACATATCCATTCACCAACAAAAAATCACTTAGAGGTGATACACATAATATTTAGATACCTCAAATGATCTCTAGGAAAAGGATTATTCTTCACAAATGATGAAAGCAGAGAAATAGAAATATATACAGATGCTGATTGGGCAAGTTTAATAGAAGATAGGAGATCTACTGTTGGATATTACACATTTGTCTAGAAAAACCAATAATTTGGAGAAGAAAGAAACAAAACGTAATAGACAGAAGTAGTGTTAAAGCATAATTTCAAGTAGTTGCACAAGGGATATATGAAGGATTATGGTTAAAATACTATTGACAAAATTACATATTGATACCAATACACCCATTAAGGTTTATTGTGACAACAAAGTAATTTCAAGTAGTTGCACAAGGGATATATGAAGGATTATGGTTAAAAAACTATTGACAAAATTACATATTGATACCAAGACACCCATTAAGGTTTATTGTGACAACAAAGCTACCATGAATTTTTCACTCAATCTGTTGGGTTTATCTACTAAACAAGAAAACTATTGTTTGTAATATTTTTATTAATTTCAATACTATGATACAAACCCAATTTCAAACACAAGTCCAAATTTTGTGTATTGATAATATGACCGAATATTTTAATGCTACTTTGGAAAATTATCTCCTACAACATGGCATAATTCACCAGAGTACATCTGTCGACACTCTTCAACAAAATGGAGTTATCGAACGAAAAAACAGACATCTTAGAAGTTGCATGTGCTACAATGTTTACTACTCATATGCCAAAAATGTTCTGGGTGATATTGTTCTGGGGTGCTACAATGTTTACAGAGAAACCTATTACAATCCAAATCTAGCATGGTATAGTAAGTGATATTGTTCTTTGACAACATAACAGAATGTTCTCCTTCGAGATCCACAGCAAACCAATCCAGCCGGCTAGTGTATTGGCTAGGTAAATTAAAAGAAGCTACACCTGCATCAAGGCCACCCTCCTTGGCAGTTAGGGTAGCTAGTTTGTAACATGTACGCTCAAGTGGACCACCTTGAAATGCCCTATCTGATTCAGCAGCCAATAATCTCACCTATAAGGAAGGCAGAAAGCTGATTGTAGCTTACAAGTTTGAACATGGTAGGTAAAGTCAAGATATTGCGGTTATTCAACGTTTTATGGTCAGTACCACCCTGCCCCGAGTCTTTCAAAAACTTTACTCCACCCTTATCTTTATTTTCACTATATTGTCACTACGGTTTTGTTAGAATTTCCGGTAAGGTTTTTTATAAATTTAATTATACTTTTTTTCTATATGCATCTTGCGTTTGCAATCTGAAAATAAGGATTTACAAAACTGTAAAATGTAAGTTTTCACTTTGACAAGTTTTCTTCATTAATTATTTATCAAATTATGGATTTTTCTCTTTTTGGGTTTTGTTATCTAATATTTTTGGATTTTATGACCTAATTGCAGGATATCTCATTCTATTTGGGGTTTATGTGAAATAATATGTATTCATTTAGAGGGAATAATGCGTATTCCCAGCAGTCATATGCTAGACAATGAGTATATGGCCAAAATGTAAGTTTTTTCTTCTCTGTTTGTATGTTTTCGTAAATCAGATTTACAAATTCCTTCTCATGCAAGCTTAGGAATCTCTCTTTTTTCTAGGTAAATAAAGTTTCCCCTACTTTTAGAGAGTTTACTGACTGTTTGATTCTTGAGTTGAATATCTGTTCTAATCGTATCTTTAATGCCAAACATAATTGACTATGGTGTCTGGTGTTAGTTTGCAATTTGATCTTAACCTGTTCTGATAGTAGAATAGAAGAATGAAATTGTATCTACCATTGTTGTACACAGTGAGGGATCCATGATTTTCACTAAAGGGAGCATGTAAATATACAAACATAGAAAATAAAATATTGTATTAAGTAAGGGTGTGTTTGATAATGATACAATGATCCCCACTAACTGATCCAATTCACTTTCTAGAACAACAGCAGCAATGGAGAAAACATATATCAAAATAACAGGAAATATGAAATCGACAATAGAAAAACGAAGGAGGTCGATACTCAGCAATCCATTTATTGAGAGGTAGAGCAATCCGTTTTCAATGTAAGCCATTAATAACAGGTTTTATATTTCTCACCTATTAATAATACTTAATTGCTTATATCATCCGAGAGGACAGGCAATTATCCAAAAAAAAAAAAACAAAGTCAGAGAAGGCAGACAAGGAAGCATATATGAAAACTCAAATTGAAAACAAGGAAGCAAAAAAGAACATATCAAAACCCAAATTACACATGTAGAAGAAGAGAAGAAACAAATAACATCAAAAACAAACCTCAAAGGCGGCACCTTTATAAATCTTCCAAGGTCAGTAATATATATATGGATGAGAGGAAACTGGGCACCAGATAAATGCTGAAAATGGCTGATAACGTGAGAGGGAGAGAGTGAAACAGAGGCAAACTGATTGAGAAGGAGGCCTTAATAGCTACCAATTCGTATAACAAAGGGAAACGCGTGATTAAGAATCTATAGGCCACTACCAGATTGTATACTGCGAGGAAAAAGATCTAAAAAACTTACGATCAAACGTGATTGAGAAGAGGCGAGTTTGGATAACAGAAGCAAACTGATTGAGAAGGAAGCGCTACTAGCTTCCAGTTCGTATAGCAGAGGGAAAGGATCAAACGTGATTGAGAAGCTCTACCACTACCAGTTTGTATATAGCGAGGGAAAGGATCTAAAAATTTTAAGATCAATTAAATTCATGCTTAAAAACTTGCGTTTTTAGAATTTTTATATTGCGGTTTATAAAAAAGTTAAAACAGCTCGTTTTTGGTTAATAATTGATGTAATATATATTAGTTATAAGTATTAGAAATTAAATACACCACTTACATTTTAAAATTTAGCTGTAAGTTTTTTTTTTTAATTTTATAATATTTAAAGCAATTTAACTTAAAAATAATAATCTTTTATTTTTTTAAAACTATAGTAAAAACCCCTTATTTTACTATTGATACAAAGAAAGTTTCTTTTCAAACCTAATCATCTTTATTCCAAGGAACACCTTTGCGTAAATATTTGACATTATTAACCGCATTAATATTAGAAAAAAGTTATTAATATAAAGTGTAAATATCATTTTTAAATTTATAATAAATGAATTTATCACTTTCACTATAATTAATTTGGAAACTTTATTTTCTTTACGAGGAAAAACAAAACTTTCAATTGTTTAATATAAATTTCTTCTTTTAAATCATCATTTAAAAAAGATGATTTAACATCTATTTGATACACAATAAGATCACGAAAAATATATATGTGCAAGTATAAAAAAAATCTACATTTTCTTTTTATGTTTTAATTTATTCTTAAGTATCCATTTATAACTTATTAATATAGAGATAAATCAACTAAATGTCAAATTTTATTAGACTGAGTCCATTCCATTATTAATAACTTCTTCCTAGACATATTTAAAGAAAACAAAGCTTTTTGAAGAGTTAAGAGATCTTCTTCTAAGGTAAAAGTATAAAAATTAAATTCATAATTTTTTGTGGTTCAAATTTGTATAGTCTTTCTAAATTTAGGATCTAATTTCTCATTTGGTTCATTATTTCTAATCATAGGCAAATTACTAGAAGTTAATCTCCACTATTATTTAATTTAAAAGGGAACCTATGTCTAAAAAAATCAACATCATTTGATTCAATAACAACATGGTCATTCATATCAAAATATATATAGGCTTTACTCTTCATAGCATATCCAATAAAGGTGTGCCTATAAGCTCTTCTAATAAATTTATTTATTTTAGGATAAAAAATGTAAATATAAAGCAAACAACCCCAAGTTTTAAACAAGACAACTTAGATTTCTTATTTTTCAAAGCTTCATAAGGAGAAATTTTACTTTTGGTTTTAGGAACTCTATTAAGCACATAACAAATAATTAACAAAAAAATTCCTCACCAATGAGATTCAGCACCAGAGTTATATAAAATAGCAAAAATGATTCAATTAAGGTTCTATTTTTACTTCAACTTTGTCATTCATTTTTGGAAAATAAGGTGTAGTTTTTTCATGAATGATTCCATGGGCTTTATAAATGAAAGAGTCTAAAATCTGGTATACAAACATAATAAGGAGATAATGACTCCTAAAGGACTTGCCCTAAACTCGTTAGCAACGAAAAGTAAACACATAAAAGATATAACATGGAAATAGTATAAAATAATCACAAAGTAGACAAATTAATTTAAATAATATATATAATATATAAAAAGCAATATGAATAAAATAAAATAAAAAGCTTTTTAATTAGAGTTTAAATCACAATATGTTGGTACATATACATCATAAACTCAGATTATACTAGCATAGAAGTGGAGCATACACAAAAACATATGTAACGAGGTAAACCCACATGGAACTCCATTTTATGTGGTTAAATCATCGGGTTGCTTATTGCAATCAATTGGTAGTAAATAATATAATAAATAATAAAGGGATACAACTTGATAGAAATATAAATGAAAATACCTCTACCAATAGGGACCAACCTACCCTAACAGTGAGTGAGTTTAAATCACTGTATATTGGTACATATATGGTATAAACTCATATCATACTAGCATAGTACCAGAACATACACAAAAAAAAACATATGTAATAAGGTAAACTCACATAGAACCTCATTCTATGTGGTAAAATCCTCGGGTTGCTTATGGAAATCACTTGGTGGTAAATAATCTACTAAATAAAAAAAACGAATACAACTTGATAGAAATATAAATACGAATACCTCTACCAATAGAGACCAACTTGCCCTAATTGTCTATTGCTACCCTTGCTCATTGCCTTCACAACTACTCAATCCATCTTGTTAGAGTGCTCTACGAGACCCTCAATGAGTATGTAAAAAACACTTAATGAGCACTTAGGCGAAGAGGTGGCAAGGAACAATGATAAATACACAATGTGTAGAAAGAGAGAGAAATAGAATGATATACCACCAAACATAGATATTTTTTTAATTTTAAAAACAATAAAATGCAAAAAATAACACAAATAAATATCAAACAAACAAAGTAAAGGACGAAAACCACATAATGAAAAACTACACGTCGTAAGGGAAAAAAGAAATAAATTGCTCAACCATACACAAATCACCAAAAAAAGTGATCAAACTGCATCACTATGTTTAAAGAATTTATAAAGGCCAACAAAGTCAAGGTGTGGTCTCTATGTCATATGAGAAATTGGTTTATGTGGCATTGATTGGACACGAAATGTGTTCAATAAATACGCAATTATATGTATCATACGAAGTAATATAATGATAAAAAAAGATCGTTCTCATGAAGATTATACTATTAGAAACTAGTTTTTAAATTAAAAAAATATAAATCAATTTTTTTGTGCTTTTATGTATTAAGAGAGAAAAATTAAAAGAACTAAAAATAAATAATGATAATTAATTAAATCATATTTAATAGCTAAAAATATATATGAGAAAATCTCTAAGATTACTAAATTTCATAATTTTCTAATCATATGAATCACTAAAATCTCCCCAATATAATTATCAATCAATTACATAATCAATTGAATCTAATCTAGCATGTATTCCTCTCTTAAGTAAACTACACACTATATAGTAATTAACCTAATTACACTCTCATGTCAATTAAATTGCACACTACTCATTAAGTTCATTAATTATAGATCACACATATAAAAATCATACATCTCTGCCTAGAAAATATGCATGTTATTTAATCAAGACAAATAATTAAATAATTCTCTCAAATCTATTTAATTGTCTCTATAGATAAATTGTTAGTCAAACAATTAATAGCATAAAAATCAAATTAAATAGTATAATTAAACTGAAATCATAATTGGAATAAAATATTAGATCATCACATGTTATAAATTGGTTCATAAGACCGCTAGACTAATAAATTAACTAGACATAATTTTGTTCATAAAACACATATTTTTCATAAAAAAAGACGTAAAAATTGATAAAGATAGGAGTAGAAGAAGAAATACAATCAATCTCTTGAATTGTAATACCAATCTCTTCTTGAATCTCTACCAAAATTGTTTTTTTCCTTTTGAATGTTTCTATATTTTTCTCTCTTCTTAGATACAAAAACTAATAAAACCTATGTTAATTATGGCTCATTAAGATTTATGAGGTGATTATGGGATTAAATATAGTTTAGGTGGAATTTGGATTGTCAGATCAGCTTCAGATCATGGGCTAAGATCAAAACAAGCAAAATTAATAGCACTAGCCAATAATAGTGTGACACATGAGACACGTACTCACTAGGCTAATCAAAGTGTGGCGCATGACAAGGGAAAACTATTATGGTCAACACATATTGAGTCAATGTCATGCATGGAAACATGATTTGAGGTAACGAATGGCATGGTGCACATGTGGAAAGAACAAATGATTTAGATAATGACGTGTGGTAGGCTTGTTGACTAAACATCGAACTTGGATTGATCGTTGAATTGACATGTGGCATAGCAATACATCACACTACACATATGGTGATCTATGATTAGGCATTTCTACTAGTGTTCCATCTACGTGGCTTACCCAGTCAGCTTCTCTACTTATGTGGCATCCATGTGGTAGCTTTTGATTGGTTATACGTTAAAATTCATAAAAATCCATAAAATTTCAAAAAAATCCCAAAAATTATATTTTTACCCATTTTCACTAAAACATTTATATATTAATATTTTTTAATCCAAAAATACTATTTATTGAATAAAACAAACAAATATTAAATAAAAAAATACATTGATAACTTTACTTTCATAGATTCGTTATACTCCCAAACTTAACTTTTTGTTTGTCCTCAAGTAAAACCAAGTCTAAGTAAATAAAATGACATGGGTAGTATATTCATATATATATATATATATACACATGCATATTTAGTTAAAAATACCCCCCTCAAAAGTCATACAATTTTATCACAAGCAGGTTCACATATTCATCCATCAATGTTCCATCTATACAAGGATATGTAAGGTTTTTGAAAAATTGATTTGTGTGTGTGCTGCACATGATATCTTCTAATGCACTCATGAAATCAAAATATATGAGCATGTTAATCAATTAAATCTTAGAACAAGTCTTATAAGTCTATTTTTCATATTCCTATCCACTAATATAAATATGCACTTAGCTAAAGATCAATAAAGACTTTACATGCTTGTAATGTAAGACTTAGGTAAATGTCAATAAATGAAGACATTTAGACTCTTTTTACACCTTAACTTTCTTTTTATTCATCATGCACTTTTTAACTGCAATTGGACCTTTGCTTGATATTTTAGTGCATCATCTCTTATCATTATTTTCATATTCTATTATTCCACATCTTTTTTTTTGTAATTTCACAACACCCCCAAACTTATTTTCAATTTTATTTTCTTTTTCTTTAAAGGGATAATTATATTGTGAGTTTTTTTTTATCTTTTTTTATAGGATGCATTACATTTTACTTCACTCTATAGCATAACACATCATTGCATCTTTTTCTTTTTCATACAAGCTAAAGGTGCAAGGGTAAAGGTAATGCTTATCGGTTTGACATAAAATATGGCTTAAGATATGAAAAGTTCTTTATTGGGCTCAAATGGGTGACTACAGATATAATAATGGTTAGCGTAAAAGGCTTAATTGATCCAAATAAGGCCTAAATAATTTCCCTTGCTAAATACTATTCAAGATTTTGCCTCAAGGGATGATCAAATAGATTCTAAAACATGGTAGATCTCATCAACTTGCATAACTCATTACAAATTTTCTCTCAATAAGAACACCAAAATCAATCATGAATATGTGCATAAAAATTTGAGTAAATTGAATCAAATTTATCCTAGTCATGACACACCACGAGTATGTTCATTCATTATCCTAGTCATGACAACCAATTTTTATCATTGAGTTCATATGTTTAATATCAAGCATGAATGCATTTAGTTTTCATATATTTATCAATTTCTACCCAAAACATTATTAAAAACATCCTAAAAAAATTCTCTAAAATTTTAAAATGCATACTAAATACTAAAGTAGAGAATGAAGTTCCCTCCCCTAAACTTAAATTGCACATGGTCCCCAATATAAACATATACATATGAAAAAGTAAAACCCCTTTAGTCTTGGCACACCACATTTTTCGTTGAAATGCTTAGCCATTGCTATCCATAATTATTCACCTACAAAATAAAAATAATAAAAATTTAAGTAAAATAACGTTGGATTTCCTCCTAACTAATTTCACGTTTAACGTCTTTCACTAGATGATCATATCAAATCTTAAGGTACATCCCTTTATGTTCATTTACTTTTGAGTTTGCTCGAAAAAGGTTTGAGTCTTGATTTTTTAATAATACTTTATATTTTAGTTTGCAAACACGATGCTCAATTCTCTTATCATGCCATTTTTTTCTTTTTGAACTTTTTGGAATTCTTGTAAGCACTCCATCGTAACTTATCCAATTTATGTATTTCCATCATCTTTTTCACCTCTCTATTAAACTATTCTGCTAGCTCACTTGATTGAGGATGAGAGGGTAAAATTGTGAGGTCTAAACTTGGTAGCCCTTCAATAGATGATTTCAACTTATATCCTAACTCAAAATTTTCCATAAACTTATATGGTACACACATGAGAGGCATGTCCTTCAAAAAGTTTACATAGTTCATAATATCAACTTTTGATTCCATACTTTCAAAGTTAAAACATGTTGAGTTGTTTTTTGGTGAGTTTATGTTCTTATTCATAGCATCATGTGTAACAATATTAAGTGTGGGAAACTCAATAGATTCTTTTAAGTTATCCTCACAATCAGTAACATTTATCTTAAAGAATTCATTAGCATTATCAATATTAGGGGGTTTAGATGCTTTAAAAACTTTAAATATTATTTTTTCATCTTGCACTTTCATTTTAAGCTCACCTTTTTGTACATTAATTATTGCTCTTCTATGTCTAGTACAATAAAATCCACCTGAAAGATGAACTTTTCTACCTTTAATAGCACATCTTCTACCATAACCCAAGGTCTCTTAATTGATCTATTTTCCATTTGTAATTTTACTGAAGTGGATTTGGCTTTACTAAAAAGATAACTAATTATCATATACTTCATGATATGTTTTCAAAAATTAATCTAACAATTCAAAAGATTTTAACTATTTACTTAAATTTGATTTAAAGAAATGATAATTTTTTGTGAGAAGATTTTAAAACTAATCCAAAAATTCTAAAAATTACTAAACAACACAAAGAAAATAAAATCAAACATAATAAAAATGAGAATGTGAACATAATTTTTTTAAAATTGTTAATTTTTTTGAAATTAAGCATAGTAACGTTTCACAACCCCAAACTTAGAACTTATATTGTCCTCAATGTAATAATTGTAAATTAAAGATGAAGAGAAAAGAGAAGAACAATTACCTATTTCTTGAGAATGTGTAAGTAGTGATGGAGAAATCCATGTGCATCCATCATGTTCATCATTAAAGTCCACATAGATAGATCGTTATGAACTTCAAACATCTCAAAAAATATTTTTAGTTTTTAACAATTCTAAAATTATTCACGTTCAATTAAACTAAAATAAACAAAGAAATTAAATAAATAAAACAAATAAAGGAAAGTTACCTAAAATGATAGGTTGCCTCTCATCCAACACTTAGTTTAATGTCTTATGAAGACATAACTTAGGAGATTTCATTTTAAGTAATCTCAATGTCCCCACATCATTGAGTCACTCAAACTTACCGGTAGAACAAGTTTGTCTACCTATACTTTGTAAGTCATGCTCTATGGATTTTTAAAAATTTATTTACTTAAACTAGGGACATGATTGTGTGTTTTAGATAACCCACTTCTAGGTGCAAGTTAAATAACTATGGAATCAAAACACATTTGTACCTAGATCTAACAAAGCAACTACCTTCTTTTGTCACAGATTGTGATTAAATTTTTTGAAATTTTGGAGATAGCTTCAGAATTTATTTTAAACTTTTTTTATTTAATTTTATTATAAGTTCTAAGTTAAATAATATAATCAGTATTAACCAAGATTACTCATAGAAAATAATGGTGAGGCAAAGTCTTCTTAAAAACCATCCTCCTAGGCAAAATACTGTTCCAAGAAAGACTAGTGGCACAAAAGCTTCCAAGAACTAATCTCTTATACAAAACTCTCTTAGATCTTTACTTACAATCTCACTTAATTAAGTTAAGTAAAAATCTAAGTTAATTAAGTTACGTTGAAATCTAAGTTAATAAATTAAGTTTTTTTTAAATTAAAATTAAAAGAAAATTAAAAGTAAAAAAGTAAAAAAAATTAATTTTTTTTATATTTATTATTTTTTTTGAAAAGAAAATAACTAGATAAAATAAAGTTTAATTTTTTAAAAAAAATAATTTTTTTAACACAAAATAAATAAATACAATTATAGTTATTTACAACACAAAATGTTATCAAAATTTTGATAAATAATTTAAAAAATGATATTACTTTCCTGGAAACGGCTCCAAAAACATGATAAGCTTATCAAGTCCCCGACAATGGTGCTAAAAACTTGATGAGTAGGGTCGTCTTCAAATTTGCAATAATGATCTTGTAAGTACTTTGGTTTTATATTTGTTAAACTCTCGCAAGTGCACAAATCATTTTATAAAAAATGATAAGTATACTATTAAAGTCGATCCAAGGAAAGAATATATGTCATTTTTAATTTATTACTCAAAATCTTAAAAATGAAATTAAATCTTAAAAATCGTGTCACGATATTTTGGTTTTTTTGTTTCCTAATCTAATAACATAAATATAAATACAGATATATAATCAATAAACATTTATACAAATTTTTATTATTATAACAATGGAGAATTTATGGATATAATAATTATGTGTGCTCATATTATTTAGGTTATTAAATATATAAATTGATATTTATTGATTCTCTTTTTTTTATATGAATTTGGTGGGGTTAGATATATGTGTGGGGTAGATAATTAATTTGGTTAATTAAATTAATTCTTTTTTGTAAGAGATTGAAAATGAACTATTTAAATGTCACATTTGGTGGTGTTAGACATTTTAAATTTTATTCTAGATGTCCAAACTAAACCTAAGAATTTAATTATCCGAGTACTAACTTTCAAGTTTTAAAACTATTACTGAAAATATGTTATCAATACATTTTCGAATAATAGTTCTTATAAATATTTTTGAAATAAAGCTTCACTCTAACTACCAAGTGATTATACCAACAAATAAAATAGCATTACTCTAAATCAGACTGGATAATTAAACCTTAAAATCTAATTTTAAGATTTAAGTGTAATGAAAAATAATATATTTCTATATAACATTCTTAATATAAAATTTTAAATAAAAACAAACTCAATTTATTTTATAGAAATGTTTTACCTATTTAATATTTTGTAAGCATAACAACATTATTATTATATCATATTTACAAACAGCTAGACATGTTAAATTCAATCACAGAAAAATTAAATATAATATATAAGAATAAAACATAAAAAATAACCGTAAAGAATCCATTAAAATTATACCTTAAAAGAATCTTTACAACATTTTGATGTTAATTCTATTATTAGAAAACCTCCAAATGAATTTTCATTTTTGTTTATTGAATAAAAAACTAAAAATCTATTACTTTAAAACTAAGAAAACTTTCTAGAGAGAGAAAGCTAGAAAGAGAAAGAGTTGATAAAATTATTTCGGTGGGTGTGATTTTTACATTGGGTGGGATTCACGGCCGAAAATGCGCTAACATGCACGGGATTTGTATGGAGTTATGGCATGAATGGGTGCGGCTGCATGCGTGACTTCAACATGAAATGGGAGCGGTGGTGCGTAGAGTTTCGACATGCGGTTGGGTATTTTTGTCCATTTTTCCATTTTTTTGACTTTTTATCATTTTTTTTCTTAACATATTTGTGATGTATTGCCTCCAATATTATTCTTCGAGTATTTAAATTATTTTTTAAGTGAAAATACTTGAAAAAAATACTCTTAATTCCGTAAAGATAAAATTATATAAAAATATGATAAAATCATATAAATATAAATATTTTTAATCAATTAAAGTACATTAAATCATGATAATTTTAGTATTTTTAAGCACTCATCAATGATTAAGCATGCTCATTTTCACTTATAGAGAGTTAAGGCTCTAATCAAATCTTCTTTTTCTTTAAGGATGGATTCCATATACGTAGTAGAATTGTTGAAAATTTAACTCTATCATGTAACTATTCTACTTAAACTTCCTTCTCGGTAAGAATATATGCCAGATACTCCTTAGCATTTTCAAGAACAATAATCTACTTCTTCAAGCATGAAATTTCAAAATCCTAATCAAATGAGGGATCAGGATCAACATACATAGTAGTGGCTCTACTAATAGTAAAATTCTTTAACTGCTCGTCAAGGCTTTTCATCTTATCATGATTTGCATTAAATCTTTCCTATAAATCAATGTATCTTTTCTAAATGATCTCACACTTGTTAGTGAGATCATTTTGTTCACAATCAATTAAGGACTTCCTCTCCTCAAGATCGACCTTCAACGCTCTTATCTCGTGCTATTTTTCTTCCATGCTTTTAAAAGCCTGTTTCTTTGTTTTTCATACTTTATATGCTCTAACAAGGGCTCATTGTAGGTGTCTAGCAACTCATCTTACTCATCATCATCATCTTTAGCGATTACCTCTTGAACCTCTGAGGTAGTAGTTAGAGGATATTCGATGGTTCTTGAAGCCATAAGGGCCAAGATGTTGGTGTCATCCTCATCATCACTATTGGTACTATCCAAAATTGCAACCTCATCCTTCATCTCACATTTGTTTGTGCATTTTTTCTTTGAAAAACAATTTGTAGCAATATGCCCCAACTTCCCACACTTAAAATATATTATTTTGTTGACATGACTCCTACTATGTTTCTTAGTCTCATTCTTAGAGTCCTTGTCATTCTCTAAAAAATTCAAGCCTTTAGTAATTGAATAGTCTCTTCTGATTCCATCATATGAGGTCTTCTTATTACAAAAGAATCTAATTAACTTCTTGTCGAGAAGTACCATTTCTTCTTTATCTGGACTAGAATTTTCATCACTGATAATAATGATATTTCCATCCTTATTGGTTTCTTGGTATTATTGAGCATAATGTTCTTTCCTTTTCCAGTAATGTTTTCATTCTATCTAGGAAGTAAGTGATAATGTTTGAACTTATAAGTGACCTACCAACTCATTCACGATGAGTTCTCCCAAATATATTGATTCAATCACTATAACTTTAACATGTAAACAGTGTGGAAGACTAGATATGATGTTTTCTATCTACATCTCTTCATTGATTGGTCTTTCTAAGTTATAAGAACTATTGAAGATGTTCAAGAAGCAATAATAAAACTTATCAAAAAGTCTCATTTCTTCCGTTATGTAGAGTTTGAAGTCTCTATTCAACTTTAAAATCCTAGATCTTTTCATAATAAAGGTACCCTTATGCGTTATCTCTAGGACGTCTCAAGCTTTTTTGGTGGTGGTGTATCTCTGAATTCTTCTATATTCATTTTGCATAACAACCATGATGATTACAAATAGCCCTTTACTACTCCATTCTAACTCTTTATTTTCTTTCTTTGTATATTTAATCATTAGTTTAGGAATTATAATGTTGTCAAAAAGAGTCTTGGTTGGATACATACTACCATTTTCAACAAGAAACCAGACACAATCCCAAAGTGACCATAAAAAAGTTGGCATCTAAGACTTCTAATAGGTGAACTTTAGCTCACTGAAAAGTGGAGGCATACAGACATTACATCTCTTTCCTAAATCCATAATAGAGAATGTGTGTGTGTGTGTAAAGTGAGTTTAAAAAATTAACACTAGAGTGGTCAAGCTCAATAGAGTGAACTCACTCTCATACCAATTGAAAGAGTCCAAAACCCGATACACAATCAAGGTAAGGAGATATTGACTCTTAAAGGACTCATCCTAAACCATTAGTAGTGAAAAGTGAACACATAACAAATAGAACACATAAGCTATATAAAATAATCATAGAGCATATAGATTAATTTAAACATTAGATATAATAAACATAAAGTAGTAAGAATGCACCAAATAACTAAAAATTTCTAATCAGATTTTAAATCACAATATGTTGGTACATACACAGTATAAACTCAAACTATACTAGTACAATAGTAGAGCATACACAACAATAGATGTAATAAGGTAAACCCATATAGAACCCTTGTTTATGTGGTAAAATCCTCACGTTGCTTATGTCAATCACTCGATAGCAAACAATCCACTAAACAATAAATAGATACCATTTGATAGAAATATAAATACAATACCTCTATTAATTATGATTAACCTACCCTAACTGCCTATTGCTACCATCACTCAATACCTCTGTAACTACTCGATCTGACACACATATCTAACTCTCCTCTAGAGCCAACATAACACTTAGTAGTGTGATTGGTAACCAGTGATTAGTAATGTGAATAAGAAATATGGGAAATACCTCAACCACGATAGCAAACAAACACCATTTTAGGAACTCAAGTAATACTAATCCAACCCAAACTCATAGTTTTTCTCCCAAGAGAAATATAAAATAGTCTCAAGAGTCCTCAATACTCAATAACACTTTTTTACTCACATAAAAACATAACAAAAATACTAAAATATACTCAAAAGGAATTATAAAAAGGAAGCAGGGTTCATAAAATTTTAATAGAATTTTGATACGTTTTTCTTGCATAGAAAAAAGGAGAAGAAAGGTATTTATAGAAGAAAAAAAACCCACCAATCCGGCCACCATCACCAAGGCTTCATTGGCCACCTCACTGGGGGTTCGACGAGTGGTTCATCGATGATCTTTTCAAGATGCCAAAATTGTAATTTTTTCATTTTAAAAATTATCAAGTAATTTTTTGTAAATACCCTCAAACACAATGAAATAAAAACCATAGACCTCAACCTAGCATGCATACTAAGATAACTAACCCCGTCATGTATGTATAACATGCTTGCATACAAAGTATACCTAATTATATGTATGTGTGAATTACCGATCATCAGTAACCAACCTTACATAGAGGAAAACAAATACACTAAGTTAAATAAACAAAATTCATGTTTTGTACATGGGAATGCCAACAAAGACACAAAGGAGTATAGGATTTAGAGTAAAAATCATTAAAAGTATTAGAATCGTATTCATTGCCTGTATCACTTTGAAATCTCTTTATTTTTCTATTAAATTGATTTTAAATTTCATTTAAGAGTATTTTGAACATGTCAAATGCTTCACTTTTATTTTTCATGAGATACACAAAAGTGTAATCAGAGTAGTCATCAATGAAAGAAATAAAATAGTATTTTTGTCAAATTACCATCAAGTTCAAAAATATTAGAATGAATTAAATCAAGTGATTTAGATTCTTTAACTATTAATTTATGTGAGGTTTTGATAATTTTAACTTGACTACAAAAATTACATTTTTCAAAATCATTCAAAGATAATTTAGGAATGAGTCATAAGCTATTCATGTTCTTAATCATGAGTTTATTAATGTGATAAGGTCTAACATGCCAAGTATTGAAAGAATACAACATGTAAACAGAAAGAGAAATTTTATTCATCTCAACATTTAATTTAAACATACCATCAGTAGTAAACCTTTTTCCAGCAAACTTATTATTCTTAGTAATTGTATAAAAATCAACTCTAATTGTTTAAGTAAATGCAATATTGTTAAGAAGATAGCCCAAAACTAAATTCTTTCTCATCTCTAGAGTATGTAGAACATTCTTTAGGATGATAGTCTTTCCAGAGCTAAACTTTAACTCCCCCTTACTAGTACCAATAACCATAGTGGGGTGAAAATCACTCAACAACACTTTATTTTCCTTAGCTTCATAATAGTGCTTGAAAAAATCACGATCTTAGCAAACATGGCAAGTAGTTTCAATGTCTATCCATTACCCATCGGATCTACCAACAAAGTTGATTTAAGGTATCATATCAATAAATTGCTCTTCAATTATGTTTGCATTGGGAGCAGATCGAGGCCTATTTTGACAATTCCGAGCCATATGCCCAGGCCTGGTGCAATTATAACACAAAACATGTCATTCCTTGGGGGTGTTGATGTCCATTCTATGGAGAATTCTTGTTACAATTTTTATTGTTGTGGTTCTAGTTGGTATTGGGATTATGATACTTCATGTTTCTCTCTTTAAGTTTGAGAATGATAGAAGTGGATTTCCAATTAAAACTGTTATTGGAAACAATAAGTATTTCATCCTTTTGATTTTGTTTTAGGGGTTCCTCCTCAATATGAATATGGGTGATAATACTTTCTAATGAGAACTCCTTAGCTTTGTGCCTAAGAATTTTTTTAAAGTATTTCCAAGCATGAGGTAATTCATAAATCAAAACAAATTGAAATTTTTCATCTAAAGGCACATCTTCAGATATTATTTCATGTGCTATATTTTGTAGTTCATATGATTGAGCTTCCACAGATTTGTCATCAGTCATTTGGTATTTAAGATATTGACTGATCACATATTTCTTTGTTCCTACTTCTTCAGTATCATATTTCTTTTGAAATGCATCCCATATTTTATTACCAGATTTATCAAAATTATAGTAATCATACAAGTCATCAGACAAACTATTTAGAATAAAAGTTTTACATAGGAAATCATATTCTACCAAATACTCATAATTCTTAGCTTAAGTTTCATTAGGTTCAATAAGTAGTTCAGGTTTGACAGTATTACAAACATAAGAGACATTTTTCATAGTAAGAAAAAATAACATTTTCTATCTCATCTTTTAAAATGGGACCCTTCAAAGCAAAAAGGTTTATTCAAATCAATAGTTATTAAATCAATAGATATGAGTAATGACCACTCATTTTAAAATTATTGATGCAAAATAATAAAAAAGGAAGGATGTTTTGGTGCTCTACCCTAGATGTGCAAGCAGTCTACAGTCATGTGATCCACATAATGAAACATGCCAAAACACTTTTTCTGTCTCAGACCTTCATTGCATTTTAGAAGATCATAATACTACAACTAGGTTGCTCAAAATCAAAGAACTAAAACAGAAGCAAATGATTTTGTTTTGAAGATAGTTTATGTAGAGAGAAAAAATCAAAGAACTGTGTTGTATTAATGACCAAGGCCATTGCCTCTATAAGTGAAAATCAAAGTTGTTGGAGAAAATAATTAAATAAAATATATTTTTTTAAAATAAAGTTTCTATCATCTCATTGCACTCGGCTTAGTTGGCGACGGTAGCTACAGCGACAACATGTGTGTGTGAGAGGTTAACCAACAATTGTTTATTTCTTCTCCCAATGGGTATACATTGGGGTCTAATCTCAAGTCTCAACTTAACATTTTATAAATACCTCTAAAGAAATGTTTCTAATCAATGCAAGACAACTATCATAGACTTCTTTTTTCCGAATTCATTTTTTATATTGAATATTTAAATCAATAATTTTATACAAGTTTCAAAGTTTAATATATCTTAGTAATATGGAAATTATTCCTTGATTACTACCTTTATGTATCATGTTAACTAGTATTAATATGCATACTTCCAACCTACTGCTTCATTATTTAATATTTCAGGCAGTAAACAATAATTTTAGCAATAATATCATTAATAGTATTATTGTTTCTAACCGAGTCACATCTGTTTTGATGGGCATCTTTGACATGCATAAAACCTTCAAAGCTGTCTTATTGTCTAAATCAAAACTCAAATGACGTAGTTTAATGACAAAAAAACCTATCTACATAACGAACTTTACAAATGTCAAATGCAAAGCTCTTCTGATGGAGTACACAATGCATCAGCTACATTATTAGCAACTTACTGATCCAATTCATCAATTAATAAGCCATTTGAAACAATGGTCTGTGTCAAGAACTTCCCAGATTCAGTGACACTCATTCCATTAGCCAGGTACTTGTTTACTTGTATTGGAACCTAACCTCATTGGCAGTAATAAATCAAGACTAAATTTGTAACTATAATAAAGTATTGGATGCTTCTTTACTTTCAAGTCTTGTAGATCAGTATAATTCAAGAATTAAAAGGAAAAAAAAGAATAAGAGTCAATCTTTAGTAACAAAAGCACGTCAGAACTTGACCTACCTTATGCTTTTATGGAAAGACATTTACTAGATAACTATATCCATTCTTCAGCCAAATAAGGCATAAAGACATTCTCATATCGAATAAAACCAGTTGGTGTACCTTACAATGCTATACCTTCAAAAGAAACATGGTAAAAATTTCTCAGCATAATTTGATTCACATTCGAATCTACCATCCATTATAAGCTCTTAACAAAACGAAAGAAACACTCTTAACATTCCTAAATTGCAAGTCAAAGTGACATGTTATATTATTCAACAATGAATTAACTAACTTCCTTCCATTGAATTATCCTAGCTTAGCATAAATTAAGATTATTTATGATATTTAAGCACAAACAAGACAAATAAATAGTTCAAAAATTTCCAAATAACTCTACTTTTGTAGAGTTATCAACTGTAGCACACAATAAATCATGTTGCAACTCGAGTGTAAAAATCTAGTAGAAACCTAATACACATTCCAAATGTGTTTAACCCTCATGTTAACCTATAAATACAACCTTAATCCCTCTTAATTAGAGATCAATTAGGCCATATAATAGCCACGAGCTACTCTTAACCATTCTACATACGTTTATATAAAGATACAAAGAGAAAATATCCTAATTATGAAGAAGATCTAATGATTTGAAGAAGGTAGCGATAACCCGTTCATACATTTGGAATCATCTTTATCAAGAAGGGATATTTTTATTGTCATATATTATTTTCTCTTTATATTTTGATATCTTTATAGTTGAATTAACTTTTGTTAATTTAACTATGATTTTCTAGTTTATGAAGTATGAGATTCTAATATTTGCTTTCAATGGATAGAAGGATAATTTTATAATTTGAATAAATAAAAGTTTTATTTATTTCTTGTTCATGTTCTTAAAATCTTTAATTATAAATTAATGATGGATCAAGTCTTGATTTATAATTAAAGAAAATATTTTAGACTTAAACATTAAAAATATAATTTGTGCTTGGTTGTGCATTAATGAATGATAATTTAATTTGATTTCGTCGATCAATTCCAAGCACGACTAATGAAGTAATTGATTAATTCAGATTACATTAGATGGTTAAAAATATCTTTAATTATAAATTAATAATGGATCAAATCTTGATTTGTAATTAAATAATATATTTTTCTTAGTTTTTTAATTAATTAAGAATTATGTGAACTCACCAAGACGTTGGGGTTCACTTATTTAAAAAGAAAAAAAATAGTAAACCTACTATAATTTAGGTTATAATTTTATTTACTTACTATAATTTAGTTATTTGCGATCTTAGTTATTTAATTAATTTAGAATTAAAGTTCTTTTCTACCAACCACATGATAGAATATTTAGGATTATTTTTTTAACTAATTAAAAAGATAATTTAACTTTTTAAAACAACTAACCAATTATTTTAGAGACCAACCTTTGAATAACTTATCATTAGTCTACTAGTGATTTGTGTACTTGCAAACAATTTAAATTTGTGCATCAAGGTCTTCTTACTTTGAGGGATTGATCCAACGAATCATGGGATATATCACTAAATGATCCAACTATGATCCTTCTTTTTGTGTAAATGGCACACATTCAGGTTTAACATGAGGGATGATCCCTCTATAGAGGAATCATGGGCCTATTGAAGGATCGATCGACCTCCGATCCCCAATCGATCTTGTTAAATTGTGTAAATTTTAACAAGGAAATTTAGGGGAAGGATCGATCCCTCATCTTATGAACAAAACATTTTTGAGACGGATCGATCTAGTAATTGAGTATTGGTCAATTTTATCTCCTTTTTTGTGATTTTTAATTCCAGTTGGTAGCAAACTATCAGTAATATTTTATCACATCAGATGACTAACATTTTCCTCTAGGTTTTCTAAAAATATATCACTTATCTCTAGGTATCTATAAATTAGATGACATGATAGTTTTTTAGATCACCTATTTTTACAATTTGCTTGTCTCTACTCTCAGCTTTTGATTTAGTCTTTATTTTTATTCTCTCATCTAGCATATTAGTATAATCATGCTAGTTAAGGTGTAAGCCTATTTATTGATTTTGGTTTTTGAATTGTGTTTAAAATTAATGGTTTTGTTCTAGGGTATCTATATGCTTCTTGTTTACATTGTTTATCTATCTAAAGCATAGGTTAAATTTATTTACTATATTAATTCATCTAAAACATGAATAGAACTTGTGGACGTGTTTGATAACTTAAGGAAAGTTGATGAGATGTCGATTATGATCTATTCATCATATCTTGGAGGTTGCAAAAATAGAACAAGGGACCATAAGTATAGTTCATTAGGAGCATCATTTGTGTAAGGATAGTATAAGTTGGGATTATACTTTAACATTGTATTTTCATAGTGGATAATTTAGGTGGTCTAATAAATCAATGATTTTTGTCTAAGTCATTGTTGTGATTTATGTTATTTTCACCTATACATTTCATGTCTTTGTTTTTAATTTCCCAATTTTTTTTATACAAGATTAATTACATATTTGGTCATTTTGTTTAAGTTTCAAACTTAAAATTGATAATTTTAAAAAATAACCTATTCATTGCCATTTAGGGTTATTTCATCCGCATTTTAAAATTTTCATGGCCAAAGTGTAGAATTAGAATTAATAAAGGGACCATTACTATAATTGAAACTTTTCTTTAATATATCAAAATGATATCTTTATGTGTATTAAGGTAGTATCTTGATTTGGCGAGGCTTACAGTTTATTTTGATTTTTTTAACCTATTAGTTGGAGTAGTTAAAAATTTTATTAAACCATGAATCATTTCAAGTTTATTCAACCTGGAACTTTGTTAGCATATAACCAACAATATCCTCATAAAAAATATCACATGGTTTAGCCATCCCTTAGTTAAAGATATACATTATTTTAGTGCTTTACATTGTGGTTTAGCACCTCTAAGATGGAGCCCATGCCTTTGTTGAGAGATTCAACATAAGATGACTAAATTTAGTGTTGATGACTTTTTACCAATAGTAAAAAACTTGAGTTCAATATCTCAAAAAGCTAACAAAGCAAGTATAGTTTAAATCCTATTATTAATCCATCAATCTTGAGCTAATACTTTGTTTGTGTTATATATTGCTCCTTAGTGAGCAAATTGGAAAATTTCCACATTGGTTAGGAATAAAGATGAGTGTTGGATTTGGGGCTATAAATAAAGCCCTCTTTCACCATTTGTAAACATCCCAAAATTTGTAAATCTTCCTCTCTTTTGTAAGGGTAATTGATTAGCTCAATTTTTCCCAATTAGTTATAATGTTGAAGTTCATCCATTTGGAGATAGTGGAAATGGTTAACAATGCCCGAGGACCTAGGTAACATTTATACCGAACCTCGTTAAATTTCTGGTGTTATTATTTTTTTGCTTTAATATTTCTGTTTTAATATATGTTTTAGTTTATTTTAGCATTATATTTCCAATAACATTATTTTGTCGGGTTAGTTTGAGTTTTATTCATTTAAATCATAAGTGAATAGTAACTACTTAGAATAGGGAAAATATACCCGATTTTCCCAACAATTGGTATCAGAGCCGAAGATTTTCTACCTAGGAATTTGTTTGTATTTCGTTTGTTTGCTATTTGAATATAATTACTAGTTGTTATAATTTGAAGAAATGGCGGAAGAAAAATTTCTTTCAAACAAAGGCTAGTCATCCACGTCAAGCAGAACTATGGTGATGAATGCAAGATTTGAGGTGGACAAGTTTGATGGAACATGTCATTTCGGCATATGGCAAGGCGAAGTTCTAGATGCTCTGTTTTAACAAGGTCTAGACATCACCATTGAAGAAGAGAAACCAGATGGAGTAGATGAAGTAGAGTGGAAAAATATCAACCGATTGGCATATGGTACAATCCGTTCATGTCTCTCAAGAGAACAAAAGTACATGTTCATGAAGGATACATCCGTAAGTAAGTTGTGGAAGGCGTTGGAGAACAAGTTCATGAAGAAGAGTGGACAAAATTGACTCTATTTGAAGAAGAAGTTGTTCTAGTTTGAATACCTTCCAGGTACTACAATAAACGACCATATTACTACTTTTAATCAATTAGTAGCAGACTTGTTAAATATGGATGAAACTTTTAAAGATAAAGATTTAGCCTTGATGTTGTTAGCCTCCCTTCCTGATGAGTTTGATCATCTTATTACGAGCTTACTCATTGGGAAGGATAAAATGTCTTTTGAGGAAGTTTGTACTGTTTTGTATAGTTATGATATTGGAAGGAAAGATAAAAGAGAAAGCAAGAATGAAGCAGCAGAGGCATTTTCTGTAAGAGGATGTTCGCAAACACAACAGAAAGGAATGAGAGCTAGATCTCTATCAAAAGGAAGACTTGGTAAAGATGAATGTGCCTTTTGTCATGAGAAAGGCCATTGGAAGAAAAATTGTCTGAAGCTGCAAAAGAAAGCAAAAGCTGTGCAATCTGATGCATGTGTAGCTGAAAGCAATTCAAATTCAGATTTTGCATTGGTTGGTTCGTCAACAGCATCTCATCCTGGTGATTGGATTTTTTATTTAGCATGTACTTTCCATATGTTTCCTAACAAGGAATGGTTCTTTAACTTTGAAGAACTAGACGGTGGAGTTGTTTTCATAGGTAATGATTATAAATGCAAAGTTTTAGGAATCGGTAAAATTCGTTTGAAGAATAAAGATGGCTCAATCAGGGTCTTGACAGATGTTCATTATGTTCCAGATATGAAGAAGAATCTCATTGTTGTGGGAGTCTTAGAATCAAAATGCTTCACTGTGACCATACAAAATGGGGCATTGAAGGTTACTTCTGGAGTACTTGTGGCGATGAAAGGTGTTCGGAAGAATAACTTGTACTACTACCTTGGTATTACGGTTATTGGGACAGCATCATCAGCAATTTCAGAGGAAGAAAGAGATTTAGAAACTACCAAGTTGTGGCATATACGTTTTGGACATGCTGGGTAAAAAGCTTTGCAGATTCTAGTAAAGCAAGGCATGTTAAAAGGTGTGAGAACCGGCAAGTTAGAATTCTATGAGCATTGTGTATTGGGGAAGCAGAAAAGAGTAAGCTTTGGCATTGCTCTTCATAATACAAAGGACATTTTGGATTACATCCATACTAATGTATGGGGGCCAACAAGAACTCCATCCATGAGTGGCAAACATTATTATGTCACTTTCGTTGATGACTTATCTAGAAGAGTTTGGGTGTATCTCATGAAGAAGAAGGATAAAGTGTTGGGGATTTTTCTCAAGTGGAAGAAGATGATCGAGACTCAAACTGGTAAAAAGATCAAGCTTCTGAGGTCTGATAATGGTACTGAGTACACAAACGATCCATTTATGAAAGTTTGTGAAGAAGAAGGGATAGTGCGACACTTCACTATTCGAAAAACACCACAACAAAACAGAGTTACAAAACATATGAACCAGACTTTGCTGGTTTAGGCAAGCAATATCGGGCTGAGACTATGACATATGCATGTCATCTCATCAACCATCTACCATCGTCTGCTCTTGAAGGCAAAACGCCTATGGAGGTATGGTCTGGAAAACCTGCTAGAGATTACGATTTCTTACATGTGTTTGGTTCAATTGCATACTTCCATGTAACAGAATCAAAGTTGGACCCAAGAGCCAAGAAAGCCATTTTTTTTGGATCCCTTATGGTTCTAAGAGATATCGACTATGGTGCCTTGAAACGAAAAAGATAATCTTTAGCAGAGATGTTACCTTTGATGAATCTGCATTGTTGAGAAAGGTAACTAAGAAGATTGATGGCACTTTAGAGCAGGTGGAGCAAACTCTGAAACATGGGGAGTTTGAAAGCAAAATTGTTAATCCAGTTAGTGAAGATAAGACAGAAGCTGATCCTCCATTAACAAAAGATGAATCAGATAAAGAGGTTTTAACCCAAGAACCTCCATAACAACAAGAAGAAACTGCAGTTGATAGGCCACGATGACAAAATGTCAAGGTACCTGCTCGATACAAGGATTTTGAATACCTACCTGCTCAGTTTAAGAATATGGTGGCCTCTGCACTTTCAGTTGTGCATGATGATGTTCCTTCCATATATAAAGAAGCAATCAGAAGCCCTGGAGTTGAAAGATGGAAGGAAGCCATGGATGAAGAACTTTTGTCCCTTCCGAAGAATAAAACATGGAAGTTCACACAACTACCTAAGGGCAAGAAGGCAATTGGATGCAAATGGGTGTATGCAAAGAAAGATGGTATTCACTACAAGGCAAGGTTGGTGGCTAAGGGATACGCTCAGAAGGAGTGAATCGATTATAATGAGGTATTTTCTCTAGTTGTAAAACATTCCTCCATTAGAATTTTGTTGGCCTTGGTAGCACAGTTCGATTTGGAACTAGTTCAACTTGATGTGAAAACCGTGTTTCTACACAGTGACTTAGAAGAGAAAATCTATATGTCTCAACCATAAGGGTTTATTGTTGCTGGTAAAGAGAATTAGGTTTGTAAGCTGAACAAATCATTGTATGGATTGAACCAATCTCCAAGGCAGTGGTACAAACGATTTGATTAGTTTATGTTGCAAAAGAAGTACACCAGAAGCACACATGATCATTGTGTGTATTTTCACAAGCTACAAAATGAGTCTTTTGTCTATCTCCTATTGTACGTCGATGATATGTTGATTGCATCGAAGAGCCAAGCAGAAATTGAAAAGTTTAAGGCTCAACTAAGTCAAGAGTTTGAGATGAAAGATTTGGGAGAAGCCAAGAAGATTCTCGGTATGGAGATAAGCAGAGATAGGAAGAAGGGGAAGCTTAGTTTGACCCAGAGTCAATATTTGAAGCGGATACTACAACGTTTTGGTATGAATGAATAGACAAAACCTGTAAGTACTCCGCTAGTTCCTCAATTCAAACTTAGTGCTCAATTATCTCCTAAGAATGATGTAGAATGAGAATATATGGCAAAGGTACCATATGCAAATGCGGTTGGTAGCTTGATGTATGCAATGGTGTATACAAGACCTGACATTTCACATGTGGTTGATGCTATGAGTAGATACATGCATGATCCTAATAAAGGATATTCATTGGCTGTGAAATGGATTCTACAGTATATTATAAATATTGTAAATATTGGTTTAGTATTTCAGTAGGATAATACCATTGCCCAATTAGTTATAATGTTGAAGTTCATCCATTTGGAGATAGTAAAAGTAGTCAACGATTCCCGAGAACGTAGGTAACATTTATAACAAACCTCGTTAAATTTCTGGTGTTATTATTTTTCTGTTTTAATATTTCTGTTTCAATATTTGTTTTAGTTTATTTTAGCATTATATTTTCAATAACATTATTTTGTCAGATTAGTTTGAATTCTATTCATTTAAATCATAAATAAATAATAACTACTTAGAATAAGAAAAATATACCAAATTTTCCCTAACAATTTGCATCCAGTTAACAACCAATTAAGATTAATATATTATTGTCAAAAAGTTAGTTAATGTGGTTGTGAGATAATGAGAAGTTTTGTGAAAAATAAATTTGATTTGAGTAATTCTTCTCTTAAATGTTTTCCTTTTGAGCTTGTTCATATCTATTCCTCCAACAAAATCCTCTATTCCAAAATACCACCATCTATTCAACAGTAACAGCCAATTTAAGTTTAATAAATTTGCATCAAGAAGTTAATTAATACTAAATGTTAAACATATAGTAAAAGCTTGTTTAACATGCAAGTAAACAATAGTGCTAGGTACTTAGTTTACGATAGCAATTAGATAGTTTAATCGTAAACTAAGTTATACGATCATAATATGAAGATTATTTGAGAGTTGATAGATCAAAAATAGAATGATAAGAAGTATTCGTACATGATCATGCATGTTTAATGGATCAAACGTGGTCCATTCTGAATTACATTTTCACAGAATGACCAAATTTGCTCCATTAATCAAATTGCATGGACCAAATTAACATCTAATATTATTTAAAACTAAAACTAAAATAGTTTTGAAGTTCCTCAACCAAAGTTAGGCGGTGGCCAAACATTTCCATCGCCACTATGATCGCCAGTCAGGTAAGACATTGAATTCAATGGCACCAAACAAAGCCCTCTACTTCTCAGATCTCGCTTTCCTTCTTCCTTTCCATCGTGCATTTGATCCTGGAAGTTAATTTTATTTGGCCATAATAAAATAATAATTTCCAAGATCATAACTAGAATTTAATTTAAGAAGAAAATATAAAAAAATCGATATATATATTTTAAAGTAGATATTAACTAGTATGCATAAACCAACAAATATACCATCAGATTATTACGAAGATTACAAATGTATTATCAAACTATATCGAGTGACAAAAATAATAATCAACTATATTGAGTGGTATAAATGTACTACTATGTTGTTTTTTCAGTAAAAAAATTTATATTTTCGGTGATAGATATGTACAAATAATAAAAAAATAGTAATAAATTTATATCATTAATAATAAGTTTACTATTAGATTTATACCAATAATAAATTGGGTAATAGATTTGTTACAACTACAATACTTGAATACTATTTTTGTCACTTAATAAAATTAGATTATATGATTGCAACTTTCACAAATGCTAATTCTCCTCAATGTTATAAAAGCTACAATTGATAATTAATCTTACCCCTTGCATTTTTTTATAAGATTTGTTGCGATGGGATTTCATATACGGCACACTTAGTGTCTGCAACAAAAAAAGAAACACAAAAATTAATTAATTGTAGTTTTGCCACTGAGAGTGATTTTAAAGAATAATCAAAAGTCCAAATTGGCATTAATATGCAAGAAGCTGTAAAGCTAGAAAACCCTAATTTATTTGGCAGGCTTATTTAAGGGTTTTGTGACAGCTGATATAGAAGCCAGACATCTGGTAATTCTAGAGCACAACCTGAATTGGATTCCAACATCATGATACCAATAAGTAATCTGTCTCCCTAGCGTTTGGCTTCGGACCATTTCTGGTATACATATTAGATGAATTTGGCAAGTGATTGCATTCATATTCATTCAAGATTGTTTGCATGATGTTCCCTTATAAGTAAAGTTGAGACTCAAAAAATAAATAATCAAAAAATTAAAAAAAAATCTATTTATTATAAATTGTGGTATTATATATAATAGTTAATTATATATTGAAAAATATTTCTTACCATTTTCAGTCCAACACATAAATAAGTGCTCTTCATAAAAGAGTAAGAATAGATTGAAGGATTAATACCTCCACTTGGTTTTGAAGGAATTTGATGTAACCAATGGCCTCCATTAGTACGGACGCCGTATCTGTCTATAATATTCACCCAACCAACACACAAAAATAATATATATATATATTAATCAATTTGTCAACATAACAATTCTTATATAACAAATACCCTAATTTTTTTTTAAGTAATTCAAATAGTTTTAATTTTAATTCTATTAAAAAATACTTATAAAGAGCACTTTTTCTTTTGACCTCTTTGTATACGTACTATGTATCAATTTCGATTCCAGTGTGGTAAATTTATAATTCAAAGTAAATATGTGTTTAAAAGTTAAGTTTATTTGAACACATGCATGTTAAATAATAGTATTCATAGTACAAAATTTTTGTTAATGACTAACATGGTTTTTCATGCTCCAATGACTAACGTCTTTTGTGAAAGTTGCTAGCTAGAGCTATAAGAGCTTTTGTGCTGCTTTTTAACCCAAGTAAAAATAGAAAGAGATAAAAAGTTAAAACCCGGGCAGAGATTCATGCAATATATATTCCCTTTAATTGAATACGGGCACAAAATGAGTTCTTCATTACCTTGCCAAAGGGAGCTACCAATTGCTGAAGAGCAGCAATTCTATCGCCTAATTTCTCTTTTCTAACCTGCATATGTTTATATACATTACATGCCATAGATTTATATATACAACACGCATTTTTAAGATCATGAGTACCTCTTTGGGAATACTTAGAACAAAAAATTTTGTAATCACAATGTTTATGTTATATCACGTCTAAATATTATATAAAAAATAAATCATTTTTTTAGTTTTTAAAATAATTATGACATATATTATAATATAAGAGATGATGGTACAAAAACTGTTACAAATTTTTGGGGTATTAGTAATTCTCTTAGGATTAATATATAAAACCCATTTTAATTAAGTAATTAACTATTCAGTGTTCTTTATTTATATTATTTTAAAAAAGTAATTAACTATTCAGAGTTTGAAGGAAGGCACCTTAAAAGGCGGGCACGATGTACGCGACTCACACCTTGATTTCTTAGGTGCAGCTTGAGTCGCCTTTGGCTCCACAGAGCTGCCGGTTCGCTTTTCTTCTATTATTTCAGTATTGTTGGACGATGTAAACTTCGAAATAAACAAAAAGTACAAGATTTATTATAATTAAGTTTCATTTTTATTATTATCAAACTTTGCAAAGAAATGAAGAAGAGAAAAAAAAAAGTGGAAACAAAAGCAAAAATAAACTTCTGAAAAAGTGATAAATGCATTGCTAGAAAAACACTGTATAAAGTTGAAGGCTCTTGCATCTTCTAAAAATGACGCAAAAAGATAAATCTAAAGCTGTATAACGATTCTGCTACTTCATGTAAATGAAAGATTTTTAAATAAAGTGATTTAACTTTTGGTATAATTTTCAAATTTTAATGCTTTTACCAAATTGACTTACTTGAATATTTTGTAATTAAACTAATTAACAATACTAAAAATAAAATGGTATAATTAAGCTCATTGTGAGTACTGTGTGAATTCAAACCAATCGGTGTATACGCGCGCAGTTGTGTGTGTAACTATTATTTCAAAACAAAAATTAAAAATGCATAATTAGGGATTAATAACTTACTTTACCAATGGAAGAAGGTACTCTATGAGGATATTGCATCTGGTGATCAAGAGAAATTGAATGATTATCTCTGAAATTTCCAAGAACATTAATGTTTAAAGGGTGCTGAGCAAAACTTGTAGCAGCTGATGAAGCTAAATGGTCCAAATTACCCCTTAAAATTGTAGAATTAGTAGGCTGATGATTCAAGCTTGGAACATTTACACTTGGATAAATCTGACTAAAATGTCCTCTACTACCAAAACTCAAAGAAGCTGGTGGAGTTTGATGGTAACTAGAAGACAAGGTTTTGAGCAATAGCTTTTCACTCAGATATTCTTGATTGAAATCTTTGTGCTTATTCTTTATTTGACTTGTATTTGGATGTTGATCAAGAAAGTTACAATCAGTAATAATATTATTGGTTGAACCAATAATACTACTGTTTAACATATCTGTGAATTTTGGGAAAGACATTTCTGAGAACTCATCCTTAATTTTATTAGCTCGAATGTGTAAGTCATGTGGTGATTGCTGATGATTGGTGTAGCTCCCAATAGCTGCATTGTTTGTCCAATATTGGAATCCCATGTTTTGAATCATAGAGTTGGACCCAGCTTCAATACTGTAGTTTTGATTCAAGTGTCCAATAGGACTTGTAATGCTGCATAACATAAAAGATCATATTTAATACCAGTAAAATAAAAATATGTAAAACCAGGATGAAAATTGAACTGTTTAATAATTTCTATAGTAATACTCCTGTGTTACACTGAGTATAATAATATATGTAGTGTTTATATCCTTATCTCAACAGTCATAACTAAAAGAAGCTATTTTCTCGATTCTTTTCCTTGTAAATCTCAATAGTTGAGAGTAAAAAATTGTGTAAAAAGTTGTACAGTTCCAGCTTGTATACATGTTTTCAACGAACTAATTAAATCTTTGCTTTAATTGTTTCAAAAGCAGCTCATACAACTAATAGTAAATTAAACATGTTGAAACAAACATGCATAATACATTTCTGGGGACAGTTCATGATGAGCATCAAAACAAACAAGGAAAAAGAGATAAAAGCAACACATAATGATTCCACATAGAAAGAGAGAGGGAGATAGAATATTGAACTTACGAAGTGGGACTTGAAGAGGTCCAAGAATGGCTGCTAATTCCATTAAATCCAAAGGAATAAGAATTAGATAAAGAAGAAGAAGAAGAAGATGATGATGATGATGATGAAGAAGACCCAACTGGTTGGTCAGCTTGGAGAAAGGGTTGGTGATGGAGATTTGCAGAGTCCATATTCTTTGATGATTTAATTGTTTACAAAAAGCAAGCTTACTAGCTTCTTGAAAATCCCAAGATGATAAATATATCAATTTCACTAATAAATTTATTCATTACCTAAACCTAGCTAGCTACAGATTTTATTTTTTTGGGTGGTCTAGAGAGTAATCTCAATCACTCTTTTCAAAGAAAAATTACTACACTACTAGTCTTCAATCTTCATCATCATCAGGTGTCTTCCACATATCCCCCTTCTTGCTTTTTCTGCAACTTTTCTCCTCTCTCTCTCTCTCTCCATCTTCTTTACTCTTTCAAGTTTTATACCTTATTATAAAGAAAAAATGATTTTTATTTCATCTATATATAGATTAATTTATTTGCCATAATATAGTACATCATTTTCAATAATACTAAAGTAATAGCCTTCAAAAGAAAGAAAGAAAGAGAGACATTAGTTTTTTTTTTTTTTTCCATCTCTATACCTCTGTCTCTATTTCTCTCTCTTCTGAGTACTTTAACTATTGTTTATATTTCCTTTTTCCTTTTTGGCTATCTTTTTTTGGGATGTTAATTTATTTATGGATATATGAGTTCTTTTTTGTACTCTCTCTCACACACAGCTACAATTACAGGCAGATGATTAAACTTCCACAATGACATGATTAAAATCCATTCCTTCGATCCCAAGGCTGTCAAAGTAAACTTGGGCCTCTGTGTGTAGAGAAATGATAGCAACCACGCTCTCTCCCAAATTATCTACCCCACATGTTCTTAAATTATTATAATAAAATATATTTATATTCATATTAATTATAATACAACGTATACTTAAATAATTTTAAAATGAGTTTTTTTTTATTTTTCAATAATATTTGGTAATATATTATACCATAATTACTATAATTACCACTTTAACATTCTTATTCGATTAGTTATATATGTTGCATTTTGGTCGGTTAATTAGTGTATATATCAACTACTAATTCTCCTTTGCAATCCTATGAATAATTTCTATTATTTTGCATCATCTTTACGTAATCCTAAAGTTTTCAATCGACCTAAGCCCATATCTTATTATTACAACACGCAATATATGATGAGAAAAATAATTCAAATTTTGAAAATTATTATTATATATTGTGAGAGTTATGGATTATACGTAATATTAACATATCAATATATGTATTTGGGAAATCCATTGGTACTTATATGTTAATGACTTTTAATGATATTTACTAATTAAAAAGAAGAAGAAAAAGTTATGAAACATGGAGAGTTTTTATAACTTAGGAAAAAATGGATGTGGTTACTAAAGTGTCATTAAATGAGTGTTAGTGAAATGTCAAGAATTTCTTTAAAAGGTAATATAAATATGATTGCAATGAATAATTTGGTATATAAGTAGTGAGTTTATCAAGTTTATTGAAAATTATTGATTTACATCTGCTGTGCTATCTAAGTTCATAACATTAACGAGTGGCTATATATACACTAACTATTTAGGAGTGCATCTTAAACCATGATAATTTTCATTTATATGTTGTATCTTTTGTTGTAGTACTCATATATCACAAATATTTAATATATATTTGGGTCCATTACATGTAAAAAGTCAAAATCTTAACTATACGTGATTTTGGAAAAATAAATATTCACTTACCTACATTTTTTATTTTCCACAATATTCACCCAAATTTACAACAAGAATCTAAAACCCAAGACTAGGATGTTATTGAATTGTCTAACCAAGCTATTGTTCGACTAATGTTTTAGTGCAAGGCCAACGTGGATCCTTACTTTTGGCACAGGAGCTGCTAGTGGTTTCAATGTGTGTGATGTACACGTGCATTGTTGATGGGCGTATCAATAAGCCTCCTTGGGATGATTTTTTATTATTATTAAGATAATTTTTATCGAAAAGAAACTACATACAATACAAGATTAATAGTCAAACCACCTAAAATAATGACTCCCAAAATATCTTTTATAATTTAAAAAATATTTTTAGGGACTCAAAAATGAAACTACTTGAGTAGTTAACTTATATCATATAAAAATCTGACAAAAATTAAATTGTATTTTTGATGATATCTAGTAACTAAAAATTAGAAAATGGGCTAATGGTATTGAAAACAAACAAATTGATAAAGTATGTATATGGGAAGGCATGCAACTATTGCACTATGAGAAAATTCAAAATTTTCCAAGAATTTATGAGGTCTAAACAAAATAAAACATAAACTTAAAGCATATAATCTAGACTTATATTTTCATTTCGATAGGAAAAATGATTATAACAATAGCATAATCATATGGTTAATTAGTTACCTAAACTGACATATATTAGACATTTAGATCTTATTTATTGGTCAACTTGGTGCCCATACTTATGCTTAGCTAGCGTGCATTCATATAAGAACATTTCATTAAACAAAATGTCCTAATTTAGGCCTTGCTAGAATTATACATGTTAAGGAAGTTGAAGTGCTAGCTCAGCCTATGCAATCTAAGAGTTTTTTACAAGCCAAGTCCTAGTACTGTGTTAGTTTGTTAGAGCTTATTTTACTAAATGCATAACATTTGTAGTCACTCATTAAAATTGTAATACAAAATTTCAGTCTCTTATCTTCTTTGTTTTCACTCTTTGCGTTTTCTCTTTTTCTCCACAGTTCTTCGTGAGTTCTTGACTCATGTTCAATCATAGGATCAAGTTTCTCTAGAAATTTCATGGTATTAGAGCTACTCGGGTTTGAAGTAAAAGAAAGATCAAGCAAATATGTATAATTGATGACTCTTGTTAAAAGAATATAGAAACCTTCAAGAATGACGTTGAAGTTCAAGCCAAGAAACATGATTGATCACTTTTCAAACTCATATTAATACAGACAAGTTATATCGTACAAACTTTGTTGTATAAGAGAAACAATTTCTAAGAAATCTTCATAGTTTTGTTCTTCGAAAGTATACTTGTTCTTTAAGAATATATCACAAAGGGAAAGCAAATGATGAGTATAGATACTAGATAATATAGGATCAAATGATTGGCTCATGATTTTAATTTGCATGGAGGGTGAATTGATGAAGTTTTAGATTGTGATACAAGTGAGTAGATGTGGACTGTCTTAGAGAATTCCTTTACTTCGCACTCGATAGTAAATATTTTTCAATATAAATCAAAGTTGTACAACATTAGGAAGGGATTTGTGTTTGCTATAGACTATGCACTATTAAAAAACATACATATGATCTAAGACATTTAGCCTCGGTTTTTATAAAACTAAAGCCATAGACATATCCTATGACCTCGGTTATTTATAAAACGAGGTCATATATATGCCCTATGGCTTCGGTTATTTAAAAATAGAGGTCATAGACATCCTATCAATTTTCCCTCTTTAGTTTACACTAAATACCAAATTTTTTATCAATTTTTCCCTATCTTTTTTTGCCAGTCACGTGTATGCGTATACCTTGATCTCTTTTTTGTTTGCCTCATCCCATAGTTCCAACTACCTCATTTTCTTTCCATCACCAGGTGATGATTTTGTTTCCCTTTCATCCTCTCCAGTTGCTTGATCTTTTTCCATCCAATGCAAAAGCGAAGGCAAGGGCAAGCACGATAGAATTAGGGTTTGGCTATACGAGCGTGACAAAATTAGGGTTTGGCTCTACGAGCGTGAATTGATGAGGGAGGTTGACATATTCCAATAAGTTAACCCAAAATCTATGGAAATAGCTTGCCAAGATAATGCTAATGAGTTTCTTTATTCATATACTTAATCGACAAGTGGTCAAGTTCGAATATGCTACTATTAAGGTATTTGGTGTATATCTTATAACCATTTGATTTTCCAGGCCGTTTCATTTTTAATTTCTTAAAGATGTTATATTACATGTAAAGTAGTACTTTTAATTAAATCTGCTCCTTCAGCTATAATAACTTTGAATTTTATCTCAAGTTTAATTTGGCATGAACTTATTTGTAAAATATCTTAATGTACGCATTCTTATGTAAAAAACAACAACTGTTCATATGTTAAATATTAAACACCTTGCTAAGATGATCTACTTTCTAAGTATATATTCTCTAGCTTTAAAGATATGGTTTCTCTATAGTCTTTTCTACTGTTTCTATAATTGCCTTAATTGTAGTTGTGACGTTTATTTGATTTTAAATGCCATAACATTTTTGAAGGTGTAATGAAGTTGGAATAGAAAAAACTCAAAACAATTTGGGGGAAAGAAAAAAATAGGAACTCAAAATTGTTCAATTCATATGAGTATATGTTTATTTTTTGATTTTTCTGCTCTCTACTCCTTCAATAATTGAAATAATTCCATTGTCTCAGTTATAAGGAGTATTGGTGCGAGTTATAGAAGAGCTTGAGGCCCTCTAACCAGAACACATGGTATGTATATTCAATGGCTATTAATGATATCTCATAATTTAATTTAAAGTACTTGTATCCTATCTTTTGGGTTGCTCAGAAAATTGAGCCCCAAACTGTTGAAGCTAAAAGACGGTGCAATAGGAAAATCATCCTTCTCTTTCATTTTGGATGACCTTGCTGGAGAACAGTTCCATTGAGAACCCGTAAGTGATTATCTTAATCAAGAAAGAAACTTTGTCCTATGTCTTTTTGTCTTCAATGTGCTTGATGCTATTATGGATTAACAATACAAATGCTCTTTAATGTATCTTCCCTCTTTTTTCTTTCCCTATTATGAGTTAATATGCTCTAGTGGATCTTATTATGCTATTCCCTTTGGGCAAGACATTCAATTGCTTTGCACATTGATAAATATGGGCGAGGTCTTGCATGCTGCTTAAAACATTCCTCACATTATTTTTTCCATTTTCTGAGTAGGTATTCTCCATTGATAGATTAGCTATTGAGTATCAAATTCTACGATCGTATTCTAGAGCAACAAGCAATGTTTGGGTACCTTCTTAACTCATCACAAATTGGTGAGAATCTTGGTGGAGAAACTGTGGTAGAAGCAAATACTTCTGATAGTATAGGAAGAGTACCACATGGATCAGTTGGAGCAACTGTTGGTCATCGGGCCATTGCTTAAAGTAATAGTGCCAAAATTGCTGAAACGTTTTTCTGATACACAACACCAGAAGAGGAAACCATCGATTTCTACTTAGTTCATTTTACTTATTTTGTTATATGTGTTGCTTATTGTGTTGTATTTATTTTAATGAATTTACCTTCTTCTTTTATTATTTTGATTATTTGGCAGGTGATGACCTTCCCCTCAACTTGTAGAGCTTGTGTTGCTAAATGTGAAACAAGAATTTTCATCACCAGTATCCTTCATGTGTTGACATGTTATATCATTTTGCTTATAGGTTAAAAACATTACATTTTTATTGAATGTCTCATCTTAGTTGAGTATGACGTTGCTACTAGTTTTTGTGATTTTATTTCTCATTTCTACTAGAGAAAAAGGTAAACAAGTGATATGATCATTAGGGTAGGGAATTTTATGCACCACTTGCAAATTATTTCATAACAAGAGTTTGAACCTATGTTTGTGAATAATGGAATTTTGAGTACTATTTTTTTTCTTTTTTCTTTTATGTTATAAGATTGTTCATTGAAAATGTGTATTGAATTAGACATTTGTTTTTATATTCACTAATTTTGTAGAATATGGTTGATTGTAATTGAGATTTAATTCATTGTTCTTGCTCTAAGTTTGTTTTTTTCCTCTTATTCTAAGTTTGTTTTTTCCCTTTTTTGATTATAATTGAGAATTATTTCACTATTCTTGCTCTAATTTTTAAGTAAGTTTGTTTAAAATTATTTGCTAGCTTTATCCATTGATTTACGTATATCTCACATGTGGTTCTTGGCTTGGTGGTAGTGCCTGGTGTCTGGTGCCTGGTTCTTAGTAGGGTACTGGTGGTGATGGTAGTGGTGGTAGTGGTGGTAGTGGTGGTAGTGGTGGTGCGTGTACTGGTGCTTAAAATATTTTTTAATTTTTTTGACACTATTTTTTATCAAGGTGTGTAAGTATTAAAAACCTTTTGGTTTGGGAACCTGATGCAAATTCTTGAGTACTTAGGTAATATGCACGATTCTTTCTTTTATTATTCTATTCAATATTGTCTAAAAGATTGTGAAAATGTTATTTTTATTTTCTGCTCATAAATCTATAATTTGATATGTAGGTGGTTTGTTATTTTATGGGACTTATTCCCAAAAATTCAAAAGGTGTGGTCAAATTAAAATATCAAGGAACAAATGGTATTAATGGAGTTAGGATTATTAGTTTTTAGCAGTTTTTTGGTGTTGATGCCTGGTGCCTGTGCTAGTGCATTGGCACTGGTGCCTGGTGCTTGGTCCTGGTGATGTGCCTGTGATGGTGTATGGTGCCAAGTGTTGGTGTCTGGTAATGGGCCACTCCTTGCTTGTATCCTCACTCTTATAGAGTTCATCTTGTTCCATATCATCTATATCCATTTCATTGTTTATTGCCATTGGCCAATATGAAGCAACTATGCCGACTAAAGATGGTTTGCAAGGTATTTTCAGTTTCATTGTTTTTCCCTTAGTTCATATTATGTATAAGATTGTTCAGTTGGAAAATGATTTAGGAAACCATTTTTTTCCCCTTCAGAATCATCGATAATCGGCTAATACCTAGTATTTTTGAAAAAAATGAAGACCCAAAATTTGTAATGTTTTATGCATTTGCATCTCTTTTGTATGGAAGTTAAGCTATCACTTGCCTTTGGAATTTAACAAAACACGAGGACGGAATTATTAATTACAAAGATGTTATCCGTAAAGGGAGAGAAAATAAAAGGTATAAAAGAAGACACTCAAAATGAAATTTGAATTTGTTTGGCATAATGAAACTTCTTGCCCTGTTAGAGAGAATTGAACTATATGAAAATATATATGTTATAAGTTTTCCTATTATTATTGCTGGTAGATTATGGGAATGTGTAGCTAGTAGCCTAATATGGATGAACTAAGATGGTAGCCATTATCATGATAGAAACAATCCCAAGGTTATTGTAACTTATAATTTGCTAATGTTTTCTTACCACTAGTATGCTGCCTTCTTATTCGTATTTATTACCATATAATATGATGATCTGGAACTTATTTCATACCTCTATTTTCTCTGGGTTTGATTGTGTTGCTTGGTTAATGAAGCTGGCTAATCATATTCATTTTCAAGTTTTACAATATCATGGACCAAAGAAGCTGATATCAATTTATCTATTTATGTAGTTCTCCTTCAAAATTGCTTGATGTAATCTACTCATTAACTTGGCACGCAACTGAGAGTGGTATTCAATTGAAGTTCTATATTGGTTTGGATCCATAATCTAGGATTTTATTACTAGTATACCTGCTGGCTAAGACAATTGAGAGTGATATTGCTATAGCAAAGTGAATTTACTTCTATACGAGCTGCTACTATGCCCATTTATTGTTTTCTTTTGATGCATATTTGATATGTTTTGTATGTTTGTAGCCTCTATGAGCAAAGCAATACCATGATTGTGATAAATGTGTTCTTCAATTTGATCATCACTGTGTTTGGTTAGAAACATGTGTCAGATAGGGTAATCGTTGTAAATTTTGGTGAGACTCGTATAAAAGTTTTTCTAGATTCCATTAGTTTTTTTTTTTGCTGTTTTTTTTTCATGGTAGGTACCAAGTGCAACATCAGTAGGCACCAGGTTCTGGTCATTTTCCACTTCAATTTTGAGTTAGCATAATTAAGTTCATTAATGCTAATAGCATGTGGTGTATTAAAGGTTGATTACTATCTATGCATACATGCTACTTTAGTTTGTTTTTGCTATTTTCCTTTTCATGATAGGCACCAGGCACAAGGCGCAGTAGTAGCAGGTACTAGGTGTACCAGTACACCACCACACTAGGCTCACTAGGTACACCAGTACACCAGCGTATCAGGCTCACTAGGTACACTAGCATACCAATGCATGAGATGCACTAGCATGCCAGCACACCAGGTACCAAGCGCACTAGCGTACCACATTCACCAACGCATCATCATACCAATGTACCAGGCACTAGACGCACTAGCACACCAGGTGTACCAACACACCAGCGCACCAGGTGTACCAACACACCAGCGCACCAGGTACACCAGTATACTAGGTGCACCAGCACACTAGTATACTAGGTGCACTAGCACACCAGGTGTACCAACACAACAATGCCTATGGTATTTGCCTTTTCTTTACACTTCTATTGAGTTGTTAGGGACTTGATTATGTTGATTTGAAGTACACTTATAAATACTTGTAATTAATAGTAAAAATCCAGTTTGTAATAGTAAGGTTTTATTATGTTTTAATGTATAATATGCTTTCAAATGTAATTATACTTTAATTTTAATATAATATGATTTTAATATTGTAATTTTCATTGATTTTTAATATTGTAATTAATAATTGTATTTTTTAAATTTATGCATACTCTACAACCTCGATTATTTAAAGACCGAGGTCATATACATGTCTTATGGCCTTAGTCTTTCAATAACCGATGCCATAGGTAATAGTCTATGATCTTTCTCACTTAGGCCTCAGTTCTTATAACCGTGGTCATAGACCTGCTATCATGATTAAAACCCGAGTCCATATGTACTTTTTGTAGTAGTGATGTTATGAGAAATAAAGATATTATGATGCAATTATCAGCCTGTGGCTATAGAGTATCTATAGAGAATCAAGTGCATGAACTTCTTAATGGAGTTGAAATAGATTATGTGTAGTTCATACTACATAGTCAAGTAAAACATAACCTTTTTTTGTGAGGTAGGTGCAATTGATGCTACTTACTCATGAAAAGATGTAAGAAGAGCACAATAGTGGTTAATGAGGTGTTTTTGCCCTTGGAAAACTTTGTGCAAAATCAGCCCCAAAGTCTTATCATAGATGGTGCTAGTGAGACTTTCATGAAAACTAGAATTTTAATTCTCAACATTATAGTGGTAGAGGACAAAACTCTTCTCAAGTAGGAAGAGGCAAAAATAATTATGGAGGAAGTGGAAGGCATTAATGCCTATTGTGTGACTAAATTGGCCATATGGTAAATAAAATGTTGGTATAGATTTGGGAAAGGCTTTCAACCACCTATGAATAACTAACAAAATCAACAAGGGTCTTTGATGACTCTATGAAAGTAGAGTCATTAGTTCACTTTTTTACATAATATTTACTTGTTTTATTCAATAAATAGTATTTTTGGGGCCAAAAATATAAAAATATAAACGTTTTAGTGAAAAGGGGTGAAAATATAATTTTTGGAAGTTTTCTGGATTTTTTTATGAATTTTTAATGCAGGGCAATTAGAAGCTACCACATGGTATGTCACGCAAGCAAAGAAGCTGACCAGGTAAGCCATCCATACTCCATGCAAGCAAAGATAGTGAATCACGTTATGCCGCATGCGAAGAGGACGAGCCCCACACCATGTGTCAGCATGGCATTCAATCAAAGTTCAAAGATTTGTCAAGCCACACTTCCACGTGTCGCCATTTGATTGATCCCTATGTTCCATATGTGTGGCATGCCATCCATTTCTATGAATCATAGTGCACCGTGTGGCACTAACTTAGTAATCGTTAACTCTAACCGATCTCCCTTACCAAGTGTCATGCTCTAATTCACCCAGTGAATTATATGTGTCACATGTCATGCTATGATTGGTTAGCACTATCAATTTTGCTTATTGTGATCTCAGCCCTTAATCTGAAGCTGATATGACTATTCAAATTGCACTTGAGCTATATTTAAGCTCCTAATCACCCCATAAACCTGAAGAGGCTGTCATTAGCCTAAGTTTGGTCAAGAAGGGTGTTGTCTCTTTAAGAGAACATAAAACGTGCAAGTATACATGGTCACAAGTAATAAAATTTGATAAGTAAAGTATCATTCCCATGGAGATTTGTCACTATAGTTTGTTAAGTACTAAAATTATTTCACTCTGATTTTATCTAAAACAATCGTTAATTGGAAGATGATTTAACTAACTAAAAAGTTTTATAACAAATAAAAGAAAATTCTAGGATTGCAGTTTTCACCAAATTAGTCCACTCGAATCATATCATTTTCTCTTGATTTATATTTTTTGTAAATTTAATTTGTCAACCGAAACTTCTAATTTTATCCATACATCTCTTCCGAGCTTCGTATAGACATACCTCGTTAAATTAATTCACTATATTCCTATGAGAATTAAATTTACCAAGATTCATTACATTCTAAGTTCTCAAATGGCCACACATACGATAAAGGTATATTCCTATCCTTCATATATACATGTTATTCTATCCATGAGCAATATACACAAAAATGCCTCTTCCAAGTTTATTTGAGTGCCACAGATCAATTGATAAATTTTCCAACAATCAAAAGCATTAAGCACAAATAGAATAAACAAATTAAAAATCTAATAAATCATTCCAAAATAATTAAACTTAAGCTTCATAAATTTAGATAAAACGCAACCCTAGAAAAATTAAATTACTTCATAAATAAAAATTAAATTACAACACTTAAGGAATATTCGCTCAAGAACACAAAGAAAATTAAAAAAATTCTGCTTCTAAATTTTCTGGCACACGTAGAACACAACAGAAGCCAAAAATGGCTTTTGCGTGTTCCACAGTCCAAGTCTCCAAACTCTCAAAAATGAACCCAAAAACAACCTAAAAAAAAACCTCATAATTTATCACAATAATCCCTTATTTATAACTCCAAAAAATATATCATAAAATATAATTTTCTACACGCGGGAGACAAAATAGTATATCGAAAATAATAATTAAATCCGCGTGGGGGACAAGATTTTTGAAACACACATTCATGCGTGTAAAATATATACATTGCAAAACAGGGGAACGTACGTCGTTGCGGATTTTCGTTTCAATTCATGTTGCCATGTGTTGCGATCTGATTCGCTACAAGATATAATGAGACATGTGGCAGCCATTTATTCGCTGTGAAGAGAGAGTGAACACAGAATGCGTCACACAAGATAATGGCACGTGAGACACATGGGTCCCACAAAAAAATTTGGAACCCAATACGTGCCACGTGTCCGTTTCGGATTAGCTGCAGGAATATTTTAGACACGTGGCATTGTTTGATTTGTTGGACGGTTATGGCACACAAAGTTTCTGTGGACCACAGACATGTGGGTCCCACCCTACATGCCAGCCTACGCGGTAGGTGGGCCTCACTCAGTGCCTAGCAATGTGCACTTGAATATCCGTGTCCACTCGAGATTGTCGTGTCTAGTTCCACGTGCCTCATCGTCGCCATTGATTTCCTGATCCAATGGTTGGTGTCGTGCGTTGGTGATTGCACGAGTGGCCTCTTTTTCCTGTGCAGAAAATAAGTATCCTTAATTGCATTTTAGCTCTCCAATTTAATTCAAATTAACTTCTAACTTTTGTTAATTGCAATTAAGCCCTTTTCTAATTTAAATTAACTTTTCAATTTTTATTAATTTCAATTAAGCCCTATTTAATTCAAATTATATTTTAGACTTTTGTTAATTGCAATTAAGCAATGTTTTAATTTAAATTATATTTTCAAATATATATTTGCAATTAAGTACTTTTTCGATTCAAATTCTTTAATTTTCTTAAAAATATATTCCTTAAAAAATAAACAGTAAATATTAATTTATTACATTAAAATTAACTAAAACTACCAAGAACATAGAAATTATAATTAATAAAATAGATGAAAATAATTATATAAAATACAGTTATCAAAGGGACATAATTTTGGTGGAGATTCAAGAGGAGATTAACACCACAACTCAAGGGATTGATTGTATTTCTTCTTCTATTCTTTTCTTGATCAATTTTTATGTCTTTCTTTATGAAAAATATGAGCTTTATGAACATAATTATGTGTAGTTAATTTATTAATCTAGGCATCTTATGAACCCAATTTTTACCATGTGATGATCTAATATTTTACCCCAATTATAATTTTAATTTGATTATATTGCTTAATCTAATTTTTATGTTATTAATTGTTTGGCCAACAATTTATCTATAGAGGAAATTAAATAGATTTGAGAGAATTATTTCATTATCCGTCTTGATTAAATAACATACATAGTTTCTAGGTAGAGATGCATGATTCTTATGTATGTGATCAATAATTGATAAACTTAATGACTAGTATAAAATTTAATTGGCATGAAAGTGTGATTAATTTAATTAGTATATGATGTGTAGCTTACTTGAGAGAGGAATACATACTAGGTTAGATTCAATTGATTATGTAATTAATTTATAATTATATTGAAGAGATTTTAGCGATTTGTATGTTTAGAAAATTGGGGGATTAAGTATTCCTAGATATTTTCTCATATATCTTCTTAGTTACCAAATTTGATTTAATTAATTATTGATATTTACTTTTAGTTATTTTAATTTTGCTTCCTTAAAATATAAAAACACAAAAAAAATTGATTTTTATTTTTTATGTTTTAAAAATTAGTTCCTAATAAAATATTCTCTATGAGAGCGATATTTTCTTATCTTTATATTAATTTTTGTGTTATGTATACTTGCATACTCCTTGCATACACTCCGTGTATGACGATCAAGTTTTTGGCGTCATTGCTTGAGATTATAAATATTAGAAATTAATTTTTTATTTTAGATATTTTTCTTTACTTTAATTTTAATTTTAATTTACTTATGTTCTTTTATTGACTTATTTATTTATTTTTATGTTTTTGAATTTTTATTTATTTTTAATTTAGACACATGCTTTAGTGTTATTAGAAGCATATTGTAGAAAATGACTAACTATAATTATCAATGTTCAATGGATAGAATGATAGCCACAAGAAGAGTAGGTGAAATACACTAGGTAAATGATATCATGACACTTACAACTCAAGTGTCATATTTTTTAAATCTTTTAAAGATTCAAAACTCACCAACAAGTATAAACTAGGTCCAAGATTCAAGGGTGTTATGTGTGTGTGTTTTGTGATGGAGCTCATTTTTTTGATAATTGTCCAGATAATCCTGAATCAATGTTTTATGTGGGTAATTTGAATCAAAACAATAATCTATACTTAAACACATATAACCCAGGATGGAGAGAACATATGAATTTCTCTTGGAATAACAACAATCAGGGTAGTAATCAATTCAACCATCAATCATTTCTACCACCTAGTTTCCAACAACCACAACAAGTACAAACCTAAGAAAATAAGCCACATACTAAGGACAATAGAAATTCCTTAATGAGGATGATGAAAGATTTCATCCAATCACTTAATACAAAAGTGACAACTCAAGAAGCTTCAATTCGAAATTTGGAAAATGAAATGAGGCAACTTACTCAGGCTTTAAGTCAATGGCCTCATGGTAACCTTCCAAGTGACACAATTGTAAACCCAAGAAGAAAATATATGGACCATTGCAACACCATAGGAGTGGTAAAACTTTAGAGGAGGAACATGAGACCCAAAAGGATAAGGAGGAACTAGAAACTAAAAAGGATGATGAGGAATTAGAGAATAAAGAGAGTAATGAAAAGGAAATAATTCAGCCAAAAAAGAGCAACCTCTACGAACCCACTATTCATTTCCCTTAAATACTGCAAAAGCAAAAGTCAAATATGTAGTTTTCAAAAATTTTGGAAGTCTTCAGAAAGTTGCACATAAACATATCATTTGTATATACAGTGGAAAAAATGCCTTCATATGCCAAAATTTTAAAGAACATCTTGTCTAATAAAAGGAGGCTTAGAGCTAATGAAATAATAACCTTAATTGAAGGCTATAATGTCATCCTTGCTAGAAAATTACCCCAAATGTTGAAAGATCCAAATAGTTTTGACATTCCTTGTACAATTGGGAACATCCACTTTGAGAAAGCATTATGTGACTTGGGTTCTAGCATTAACCTTATGCCATTATTAGTCTTCAAGAGATTGGGGGTTGGTAAAGCCAAACCCACTTCTGTAACATTACAAATAATAGATAATTTAATTAAGAGACCTTAGGGTGTGGTACAAGATGTACTAGTAAAAGTAAAAAAATCATCTTTTTTGGAAAATTTCATTATGTTAGACATGGAGGAGGACCGTGATGTTACTATCATACTTGTCAATCCATTCTTAGCAACAGGAAGAGGACTCATTGATGTACAAAAATGTGAACTTACAATGAGAGTACAAGATGAACAAATAATGTTTAAAGTTTTAAAAGAATCTGAACCCTCTGATATTGATAATGCTAATGAATATTTAAGTATAAATGTTACTGATTGTAGGAATAGCTTAAAATAATCTATCAATTTACCCAAACTTAAGACTTTAACACATGCTACTATAAACAAGAACATAAACTCACCAGAAAATAAATCAACCTATTATAACTTTAAAAGTATGGCATTGAAGGTTGATATTATAGACTGTATAAACGTTTTGGAAGACGCACCTCTCCTGTGTGTATCAAAGGAAATTATGGAAAATTTGGAGATAGGATCTAAGCTTAAACCATCAATTGAAGAGCCACTAAGTTTATACCCCACACTTTTACCCTTCCATCCCTAGTTAAGTATGAAAGTGAAAGAGTCCAATGGAGAAGTGAAAAAGCTGTTAGAAATACATAAATTGGATAAGTTACGGTGGAGTGCATATAAAAATGCCAAAAAGTTCAAAAATATATATATATGGCATGAGAAAATAATTGAGCACGATGTTTGTGAACCAGAACATGAAGTATTATTGAACAAATCAAGACTCAAACTGGTTCCAGACAAACTCAAAAGTAAATGGACATAAAGGGATATGCCTTAGGACATGATACAACCATCTAGTCAAGGACATTAAATGTGATGCTGGTTGGGAGATAACCCAATGTTATTTTACTTATATTTTTATTGTCTTTGTTTTATAGGTGCATAAATGTGGAGAGTAATGGCGCAACAAGATTGAGCAATTTCAACGACAGATGTGGTGTGCCAAGACTAAGGGGATTTTCTTTTCTCTTACCTTTTCATATTTATAAGGAAACTAAATACATGCATGCTTGATATGAAACATATGATCTCAATGATAAAAATTTGTTGTCATGACTAGAATAAGGAATGCAACATATTTTTTAATATATTTACATTAATAACGGGATATGATTGCTAGTTTTGATTGGATTGATTCAAATTCTTATGCACATGTTCATGATTGATTGTGGTGTTCTTCTTGAGAGAAAATTTGTAGTGATTTATGCGAGTAGATGAGATCTATCAGGTTTTAGAATCTATTTGATCATCCCTTAAGACGAAATCCTAAATAGTATTTAGCAAGATAAATGATTTAGGCCTTATTTGGATTGATTGAGCCTTTCAAGCTAACCATTGTTAATATCTTTAGTCACCTATTTGAGCCTAAAAAAGAACCATTCATATCTTTAAGCCACATTTAATGCCTAACTAATAAGTATTACCTTTACCCTTACACCTTTAGCTTATATGAAAATAAAAAAAATGCAATCATGTGTTATGCTTTAGAGTAAGGTGAATGTAATACACCCTATAAACAAAATGAAAAAAATAAGAAGCAAAACTCACAACACAATTATCCCTCTAAAGAAAAAAAATAGAATTGAAAACAAGTTTGGGTGTTGTGAAGTTACAAAAAAAAAAAAAGAGATGTGGAATAAAAGAATAACAAAAGAGGGTGTACTGAAATATCAAATAAAATCTCAATTGCAGTTAAAAAGTGCATGATGAAAAATAAGAAAGCTACAGTGTGGCAAGAGCCTAAGTGTCTTCATTTATCGACCCTTCACCTAAGCCTTACATTACAAATATGTAAAGTCCTTATTAATCTTGAGCTAAGTGCATATTTATATTAGAGGATAGGGATGTGAAAAATAGGCTTATGAGACTTGTTCTAATATTGAAATGATTATCATTCTTATATAGGTTGATTTCATGAGTGCATTGGATGATATCATATGTACCACACACACACGAATCATTTTGTCAAAAACCTTGTATATCCTTGTATTGATTGAACGTTGTTTGATGAATATATGAATCTCTTTATCATAGGATTGTATGACTCTTGAGAGGGATAGTTTTCATGAACTATGTATGTACTAATAGAAGTATATTTATGAATATACTACCCATGTTATTTTATTTAGTTATACTTGGCTTTACTTGAGGACAAGAAAAGAGTTAACTAATGAGAGATGCTTTTAGGAAAGCTAAAATTTTAATTCTCAACATTATAGTGGTAGAGGACAAAACTCTTCTCAAGTAGGAAGAGGCAGAAATAATTATGGAGGAGGTGGAAGGCATCAATGCCTATTGTGTGACAAAATTGGCCATATGGTAAATAAAATGTTGATATAGATTTGAGAAAGACTTTCAACCACCTATGAATAATTGACAAAATTAGTAAGGGTCTTCTTCACAAAAAAAAAAGCAACATTAACAAGCATTTGCACATTTCTCTCTCAAGAAAGCTTTTTTTAGTTTTAAAGTTATTATCTTTTTTTGAGAAGAACTAGTTATGTTTTTGTAGATTTCTAGTTTTGGATTCAATAAACGGAAATGCAAATCCCTTTGGAGGTTTTCAGAAATAGAATTAGCATCATTATTCTATAATGATTCTTTTGAGATATAATTTTAAAAAATATTCTTTGCACTTATTTTTAAGTTTAAGTTTTATATATTATATTTAATTTGTTTATGATTAAATTTAAATGGTTGACTATTTGTAAATATGAAATAATAATAACGTTATTATGTTTGCCAAATATTGAATAGGTAAAACATTTCTATAAAATAAATTCATTTTGTTTTTATTGAAGATTTTATATTAATGATGTTAGAGAGAAATATATTATTTTTTATTACAAACTTAAATTTAAAAATTAGCTTTTAATGTTTAATTATCTAGTTTGATTTTGAATAGTAATCTTTTATTTATTGGTACAAACTCCTTATAGTTAGAGTAAAGTTCTATTTCAAAAGTTTTTATGAGAAATATTATTCGAAAACGTATTCGCAACATATTTTTAGTAATAGTTTTAGAACTTGAAAGGTAGTACTCGGATAATTAAATTCTTAAGTTTAATTTGGACATCTTGAATAAAGTTTTAAAATGTCTTATCACATCAAAAGTGGCATTTAAATTACTCATTTTCAATCTCTTAGGAAAAAGGAATTAATTTAATTAACCAAATTAATTATCGAGTCTACCTATATGTGTTAGTTGATTTGTTTAATTATTAAAGAATATCTAACCCCAACAAAGGTGATATTTATATGAAAAAGAGAGAATCAATAAATATTAATTTATATCTTTTATAACATAAGTAATATGAGCAAGCATAATTAAGTTAATTAGTATATCCATATATACGCTACTGTTATGAATAATAAAAAAATTCATAATTGTTTATTGAATTCATATCTATGTTTATTTTTTTATGGTGTTAGACTAGGAAACATAAAAATTAAAATATCGTGGCGTAATATTTAGGATTTAATTTCGTTTTTAAAAGTTTGATTAATAAATTAAAAATCACATATATTCTTTCCTTAGATCGACTTTAGGAGTATACTTGTCATTTTCTATAAAATAATTCATGCACTTGCTAGAATTTTACAAATATAAAATCAAAGTATCTATAAAATCGGTATTACTAACTTGACGCGAGTTTTGTTCTCATCATTTATCAAATTTTCTTTATTATTTCCATGATCATTTAGCTTTTTGTTGATGATGTTATTTTATGCTTACATCAATTTATCATGTGTGCATGATCATAATTTATTGATTTGTTATCTAATTTTAAAAAAGCTATTTTTATTATTCTTGTGCTTACATTTATTGTTTTAGGATTCCTAGGTTTTGATTTACTGATACATGTTTTGAACCTGCTAGCTTAGGATTATTTTTTTGTTAAATATGTTATATGACACATCTTGCACATGTGTTTTTGTGATAATATTATAGGTGATGAAGTTAAAATATTTGGTGGCTTATGGATAAGGATTGATCAAAGCGTTGACTCAAATCATACCTATAAGGGTAGTTTAAGATCGACTTTATGATGAACATTATTTTTCATAATAGATAGGTTAAGTGACTTAAGGACCAATGATATTCTTCTTAGGTTATAGACCAAGGTTGTTGGTAATTGTTTTTTCTACATTTAATTTTAACATGATATTTGTTTTGCAATTAAAAATTTATTGTTGAAATTTGATTTAAAACCCAATTTTTATTGTTTGTTAATCGAGTATATACCTTAGACAATGACCACCAAATAAAATTGCGAGTTCCCACAAGGATCTGATCTCAAAGACTTTGGTTCACCCACCTAAAATCTCAAGACATCGGTCTGACATTATCAAAATACATAAAAGCATTATAGTTTATATTTTAAGGAAGAAAAATTAAAATAAATAAAAGTAAATAACAATAATTAATTAAATCATATTTTGTGACTAAAAAGATATATGAGAAAATATCTAGGAATACTTAATCTCCCAATTTTCTAAACATACGACTCGCTAAAATCTCCCCAATAAAATATTAATTAATTACATGATCAATGGAATCTAACCTAACATGTATTCCTCTCTCAAGTAAACTACACACCATATAGTAATTAGTTTAATCACACTCACTTGCCAATTAAATTGCATACTACTCATTAAGTTCATCCATTATGGATCACATATATAAGAATCATACATCTTTGCCTAAAAACTATGCATGTTATTTAATCAAGACAAAAAATTAAATAATTCTCTCAAATCTATTTAATTGTCTCTATGGATAAATTGTTGGCCAAATAATTAATAGCGTAAAAATCAGATTAAATAATATAATTAATTAAAATTATAATTGGGGTAAAATATTAGATCATCAAACGGTGAAAATTGGGTTCATAAGATCCCTAGATTAATAAATTAATTATACATAATTATGTTCATAAAGCTCTTATTTTTCATAAAGCTCTTATTTTTCATAAAGAAAGACATAAAATTGATAAAAACAAAGAGTAGAAAAAGAAATACAATCAATCTCTTAAATTGTAGTATTAATCTCCTATTGACTCTCCACTAAAATTGTGTCGTCTCTTGAATTTTTTCTATATTTTTCTTTCTTTTAAGCTCCAAAAAATGACCAAAATTATGCTAATGGAGGCCAATTAGGGTTTATAGAGTAATTAGGGGCTTAAATAAATATTGGGTGTGATATAGATTGTCAGATTAGCTTCAGATCAAGGGCTACGATATAAACAAGAAAAATTGAAAGTTCCAGCCAATCACAGTGTGACACATGGTAGAGGAAATTCACTGGGTGAATTAGGGAGCGAAATATGGCGAAGGAGACCGATCAGAGTCAATGCTTGCTAATTTAGTGACACGCAGCGCAAAGTGATTTATGGAAATGGATGGCATGGTGCATGGGCAGAACGCGTGGAGCAATGGCGTAGTGACATATGGTATGGGGCATTGACCAATTTCCAAACTTGGATTGAACATTGTGCTGACATATGGCACATGTTTTTTCTTCCTCACACGTGGCATAATGTGATTCGCTATTCATGCTTATATGGCACCTGCATGGCTTGCCCAGTCAGCTCTTCTGCTTACATGATATGCCACGTGGAAACTCCTGATTGATCCTGCATTAAAAATTCATAAAAATTCCAAAATTTATATTTTCATCCATTTTCACTAAAAAGTTTATATTTTAATATTTTTAGCCATAAAAATTCTTTTTATTGAATAAAGCAAGTAAATATTAAGTAAAAAAGTGCACTAATGACTCTATTTTCATATAGTCATCAAGTACTCATTTTTGGAAGACACAAATGTTAGAAATCTCGACCCCAATATATCCATTATAAGACACTTGGCACATACTAAATCTACTAAGGACCCCTTTCAAAAAATGAAGCATACTAAAGGGAAAATATAACCCTAAAAGGGAAAAATTGGATATCCAAAAGAAGGGAAAGCCTTGTACCCTAACAAAGATTCTTATTGATAACACCAAAAAAGTGGAGTTATTTAATCACTTCAAGCTAACCATTTATCTTGTTTTGAGATGAATATCATTGGAAAGGTCTATTTTGTTTTAACGATGTTATTGCAAGTAAAAAGACATCAAATAGAGCAAACATAAGCAAATTAGGATAAATTCAAGATCAGAAAAGTTCAATAGGTCAAGCCATCTATCAATAGATAAAAAAAAGCCTTGATCATTCATCAATAAGGCATTATCCCAGGAATGAAAAAAAAAAGAGTTAGATTGATCGAAAAAGTTATCAATCTATCAAGCATAGGTAGATTAATCTAGCTTGGATTGAGATTCGATTGATTTTAAGTCCAAAATTTTAATCTCAACCATTGGGTCAAAGATAACATGATTCCTAAATAGATTATGACCTATTTTATCTTATTTAAACACCATTAATAGGCCATAAAGAAGGGATAGCTCTTAGAGAATTCATAAGAACATAAAAGATATTAAAGGAACAAAGAGAGAATAAGTAGATATAAATTAAGAAGGTAATTGAGTAACTTGAAAGGGAGATTGAAGAAGAAGTTGAATTCTTCATCAAAGTTGGATTTAATTATTTTCTTCTTCATTTTTGGAAATTTTATACACTCATATAATTTAGTGACGATTTTTAGAGCTATGAGTGGCTAAGTTCTTTTTTGAAATTTTTGATGAACCTATCCATGAAAAATGTGATTGATTTTATTTAGTTGAATAAATGTTTCTATTATTAGTTGAATAGTAATTTTGATCTTAATCCTTTGATTGTTTGGCCAATAATTATTTGATTTGAGATTCATACCCTAAATTGACAATGTAGATTTTTGAATTAGTTATGGAATTATTATCACATGAACTAAAAAGGTACAATAATATGATTGATGAATGTGTGGCATGTTACATGAGATCATAATTGATGTGCGTATCAAATAACATGACAATGTGATTGTTTGCACACTACCAAAAGAATGTTTGACAAATATTCATAGGTATATCAAAGCATATAGCCAATCAATTAGGTAGAGAAACTGTTCAATGATATTTTATATTGTATGTGGAGTGGTTAGGAGATTCATAGATCCAAGTTCTTAACATTATTTACATGATTATTATTTGTTTCTTGGAATCAATTTTAGGATTAGTCATAGTTTAGATAATTTTCTCTTTTTACTCGCCTAGATAGTATTATGATTGTCATAAATTAGTACTTAATTATAAAAGAAACACTTTTATTACTTTTACGACTCATATATTTGTGAAATCACTACCAAATTTTTGGAATCATTGCTGGGAAGTGTAATATATTTTATTATTAATAGTAGTATTCGTATAGAAATACTAGTATTGGTAATTTAATATTTTTTACTTTAGTTTGTTTTATACCCATAGAGACATGTACTAATCTTCAACCTTTTATCTTAAGATAGAGAGAAGTCTTCACGGGTTAAAAAAAGAGAGAGACTACACCAAACTCAACTTAGAGCTATGGAAAATTTGGAGATCAATGGGACGTGATTGTCTCTAAACCTCTTTGGAAATTCACAGAATCATAAGCGATTGAGTTCAATCTTTTGTTAATAGACCCCTATCAATGTAAACAACTTTTAGCTAAAACATAATGTCATACAAATGGTGCAATCAAATCAATTTGGAGGCTTTGATAATGAGGATCCAAACACTCACTTGGCTACCTTCTTTGAGCTATGTGATACCTTTAAGATGGATGAAGTATTAGATGATGCCATACATCATCACTTGTTCCCCTTCTCACTTAGGGACAAGGAAAATGCATGGTTAAATTCATTACCAATAGGACCCATCACCACTTGGGATGACTTTGCTTATAAATTCTTATAAATATTTCCTCACCTTCAAGCACAACCAAATTTAGGAATGCTATCACTTACCTTCAATAACTAGGTAGAGATCCTTTTTATGAGCCTTGAGAATGGTTCAAAGAGCTATTAAGAAAATGCCCACACCATGCTATTCCACAGTGGTTCAAAATTAAAATATTTTATGGTGGAATATTGGGGAAAGCTAGAGCTATACTTAATGCAGTAAGAAGAGTGTTTTAATAGGGAAAGTGAAAGTAGAGATTTTTCATTCCTTGAAGAGATGGCATTCAACAGCTGTCAATAGTCAATAGAGAGGATAAATCCAAAAAAGGGATATGGAATTGTAGATTTTAATTCCTTTACTACTTTACAAGCACAAACAAATTCATTGTTATTAAGGCTAACAAAGAAGCTTTATGCTAAGACTATAGGGGATTAATATGGTACAAACCCATTTTTTTCTTGTGAGCACCTTATTGAACCTTATCTTAGTGATACATGTGGAAGAAATCCTGAGGTTATGATTATATTAATAATCAAAAATACCAAAGGTGTCCTTATTCAAATATATATAATCCAGGTGTGACAGAAGTCACCTTAACTTCTCTTGAAGTAATAACAACCAAAGTAGAGTTCCTAACAATATGTCAACTTTCAATCATCCACAATAACAACCACCCGTTAAAGACTCATGACTTGATAGATTTTAGAGGTTGATAGAGACTATGATGTCAGTCCAAGGATGGATTTAATAAACAATAAGGTGGAGAGCTTGGTAATAATGGAAGTGTAAATGGGATAGCTCGCAAAAACATTCCAAGAAAGGAATCAAGGTATGCTTCTTATTAACACTAAAGTAAATCCTAAGAAGAATGGTAGGTAGCAATACAATGATATTATAACGATAAATGGGAAAGTTGTAGGAGGTGAGAAAGAAAAGAAAACTAAAAAAAAGAAATGAAGGAAGAGATTGAACAAGAAAAAGAAGAGAAAATGAGAGAAAAGTATTAGTGAAGCCTAAGGAAGGAATGACTTATAGGGAGAGGGTTTACATGCACCCACCCCTTTCTTTCCCATAACGACTCCATAAGAAAAAGCTACAAAAATAATTATCTAGGTTGCTCAATATTTTTAAGAAGTTGTAAATCAATATCCCCTTCATGGAAGTTTAAGAACATATTAAATGTCATTATATATGAAATTTAAGAAGAAGATTCTATCAAAGAAGAGGAAGTTCGAAGATTGTGAGGCCATTTCCTTTACAAAGGACTATAAGATTATAATTGATCAAAGACTACCATCTAAGTTGAAGAAGCCCCATACATTTCACATTCCATGCATAATAGAGGATCATCACTTTTGGAAGGCACGTTGTGATTTTGGAGCCAGTGTCAACTTAATTCCCTTGTTAGTTTTTAGAAATTTAAGACTTAAGAAAGTACAACCAGCCTCAGTGATCATGCAAATGGATGATTGATATTTGAAGGGATGAAGATGAGTGATTAAGGATGTGATAGTAAAGGTAGACAATTTTATCTTCCTCACATATTTTATTTTTTAGATATAGAAGAAGAAAACGAGATCCTTGTTATTTTAGACTGCCCTTTCCTACCTACAAGAAGGACCTTAATTGATATAGAGCTGGAAAAATTTAATTAGTAGAGTTCAAAAGGATGAAGTAAAATTCAAGGTATTTAAACATCAGAGGAACTCTATAAAGTTAAGGAGCTTTAAGAAGTGAAAGAAATAAACTTGGAAAAGAAGAAAGGAGAGGTGAATAATGAGATCACAAAGTAGAAGAGAGAATATAGTAAAAAGAAGAAGAAATAGGAAGTTGAGAAATTATACTATGCTAGTATTAGTGATAAAAAAATGTATGGAGAGAATATTCAAGGAGGACTTTTATGTTGTAAGTCTTATAAGTTCTTTGTGACTATGTTGGTGTTCTAGTGTGAAAAACACCTAATCTGTTTACTTTATCTAGTGTATTGCCTTCCTCTAGATAAAGTTGGCTATTGATTATTTAGTAATGCAAAGACGTACTTAGTTAGGTACACTCTATATGTGAGACTATTTTCACACATCACTAGGTTGGTTTTCATATTATACATGTTAGGTTGTGTTATTTGTGATTTTATGTCATTTATCTTACGAGTATTTATGGAAAACTACTTGGCTTTTTGGAACCAAAAAATCATATTTTTTAGGACCTGTCGACCTAGTTCAACAGCCTCTTGCCAACCCTAGCTGACGAGGTGTAATAGGTATTACCCTCGCCATGCCTGCTATGTTGGCAAGATGATCAACGAGGCCAGAAATAGTTGAGAAATTTTCTATAAATATCATCTTATTTCTTTAAAATGGTAATTTAAAAAAATTGAAGCAAAATCCTATCAAATTTTTTCATTTTTCTTATTACATTTCACATTTACTTTTAGTGTTTATTCAATACTTTTGAATCACGTTTGTGTGAGAAAAACCATGTTCTTAGGTTAGGATAAGTTACCTTAGTGAGTGTCCAAGATAGGTTTTGCTATTAGGTTTTGTTGTGGTAGGTACCTTATTTCTTACTATATTAATCGTTCATAACCAATCATATTACTTTGTGTAGTAGGACTCCAAAGGAGAGCTATATTCTTGTGTTGAATCAAAGCTTTTATGGAGGAAACATGTAAGGGAAACATAGAAAATTAAGATAGGTAATCCTAACTCATATAAATATTTGCATTTATATTTTCTATCGAGTTGTATCTATTTATTCTGTTTAGTGGATTGTTTGCCACTGGGTGGATTCTATAATCAACATAAGGATTTACCACATAGGTAGAGTTTCTATGTGAGTTTACCTCATTATATTTTTGTGTCTGTATGATTTACTTTTATGTTAGTCTAATTTGAGTCTTTCTCGTGTATGTGCTAGCATATGAGACTTTGACTCTGATTGAAAACTCTCTACACCTTTATGTTATGGCATGCTTTATTTCCTTTCTTATTTAGCATTTCTATTGACTTCTGATTATTCTACCTATTTATATTAAATTAATCTACTTGATTTCTAATTGATTTAATCTGCTTTTGCTTTATTTTTATTTTTTTGTATTTTTCCCTACTTGTGAGTTGGGTGTGAATCTCTAAGGAGTCCTTATCTCCTTACCTTTTTTATTTACCAAGTGTTAGAATCTCTCAATTCGTATCAAAGTGGATACACCCTTGTTGAGCTTAACAACAAGGTTTTTGATTATTTCTTACTCATTATTTCCAGGTACTCGATCAATTCTATTTTAATCGACTCTAAAGAGAGAGGTAATGTAGGCAGGGCTCCTTTGTTTTAATGGGCTTAACTATGCCTATTAGAAGTCTAATACGTGGATTTTATTTTGATAAATTAGGGACCATATCTAGTTTTTGATATAAAAAAAATGGCTAGATGTATCTAACTAAAACCCTCCCTGATAACATTGTTATCCCTAAGCCGATGATGGAATGGTCCAAGGTGGAGACCAAATAATCTGAATGGAGTAGAAAAGGTTCATATGCTATTATCTTAGCAGTCACTCGAAATGAATGCAAAAGTATTGAAAGCTGCACTACTTCTAAGCAGGCTTAGAATATTTTAGAGACAATGCATGAGGGAACCTCTGCAAATAAAAGGTCAAAATCTTTAAATCACAAAATAGATTTTGAGTTCTATTTAATGGAGGAAGATGAAACATTCAATAAGTTCTACACTCATCTCTGTAACATTGTGAACTACTCTTATAATCTTAGAGACCTATTAGTGAAGAAAACCAAATTTAAAATATTATTGTCTGTCTCCCTAACCATTTCCATGCTAAGGTCAGTTATTGAATCCATGCATAAATTTGGAGAAGCAAATGTCATTGAGTTGGTTAGTGACCTTAATGTGTTTAAGCTTCACCATATTCTCCCTAGACATGGTTAGAATGCTTTTATAAAAGGAAAAAAGCATTGATCTCAAAACCATGAAAGACAATGGTTTGAAAAGAGATGTTAATACTAATGTAGTGAGTGATGAACGTTTAAGTCTTGATGAGGAAGAGATGGCTTTACAAGCCAAGAAGTTTACTAAATTCTTTAGAAGTAATAATAACTCTTTTAAGGGTGTCAGAAGAGACAACTTATGCAAAAGGGACTCAAAATCTATGAAGAATAATGATGACTCTAAAAATGAGTTGGATAGATAACATAGAAGCAACCATTAAGTAAAATCAAGTGTTTTGAATATGGAAAGCTAGGTCATATCTCTGCAAACTAATTTTATTAGTAGAATCACATAAGTAAGTGTGCAATGAAGGTTAAGGTTCTATTTTAGATGGTAGCAATAGTGTCGATGAGAATGATACTAACTTTTTTAGCCTTCATTACTTCAAGTTCAAATAAAGATCCTCCCATTGCATCCACACAAGGCCACAAAGTTATTATAAACTGTATTTATAAGCAAGAAATACTTTTGGATACCTATAATGAACTTCTAAAAGTACCTTAACTTTGAAAAAGCTAAGAAGAAGGCCATGGAAAGCCTTGAAAAACGGACCAAGAGTCAAGCAAGTTAAAGGTCGCTTTTGAGGAAAAGAATTCCTCTATTAACAATGATCAAAGTGATCTTAAAAATAAGTGTGAGATAATCTAGAAAATATATTCTAATATCTAAATAATTTTAATACAAATCACTCCAAGTTGACGAGTCTAAAAGATGATTTAAAGAATTTTGAGTCTTGAAAAGTGACTCTTTTTTATGCTTGTTTTGATTCTTCTCCTGATTAGAATGCCAGAGTTGCTCACCAGAGCAAGTAGGTGATAGTTCTTGTAAGCGATAAGATGTATTCAGTATATACTCTGTTTGAGAAGGAAGTAGAACTTGAAGAGCTAGATGAAAAATTCAAGATACTCAACAACTCTGAAGTGTTCCTTAAATCTTTCATTCTAGAAAAGGAACATCTAATTAGAGCTATGTAAGATAATTTCTTAGTGTGTGAGAAGGAGCTTGCACACTCCTCTTTGTTTTTGAATAAGATGATGACTAATTTTTAGAACCTGATTAAGTTATCAATAGCAAGTCTATTGGTAATGATAGTGGAATTGATTTTTAAGAAAGATTGTCTATGTTAGTGGGTGCTATTTACAAGTTTACCATCCCTAACCTTAATTTGAATTCATTGGATACAATACACAAAGGTAAGTCGGCTATAGCATCTCAGCCTTTCTCCTCTAGTAAGGTGAACAACTCACCTATTGCTAGCCACCATTGTCAAGAACATGGGCATTTGAGACTCAAACATGGGAAGTTGACTTCTCATCCTTGTGTGAGAGTCAATGTTAGTACTGGTTCTTCTTATAGAGTAAAAAAAACCTAGATTCTCTCACTCTTCAACATATTTATGCTACCTATGTAACACTATTTTGTTATATTGCTAGATATTGTCCTATATATGTTAGGAATACCCTCGAAGGTCTCTTCCTTTTAATCCTCCCTCTTTCCCCTTAGGAATTGTGGCTCACCTAAGTATGTTCTTACTTGATGTATTATTCACATAAGGCATAATGTGAAACAAACTAAATCTACTTTTAAAAGTCTACGTGATTGACCATATATGGGCCACTCAATCTATTTTTTTGATAATTTCTAAACAAAATGTTTCTTGAGTACCATATACACCATACACTTATATGAGCCAGAGATTGAATTTTGATACTATTTTCCCTTACAAATTTTGTACTAAAAGGAGGGATGCATTTTGATCACTCTTTCTTGTCATCAATGTTGGTGGAGCATGTATTCCCTTTCTCTCCTTTTATTATGGTATTTATATTGGTGTTTCATTTTTTGTTATTTTTCTATTTGATTGATATTCATTTGAACTTTCTTTATGTTCCTTTTTGTGTCTTCACTATTTGGAAAAACAAGAAATAACATGTTTTTTTTAATTTTTATACTCTCTTTCTCTCTCCTCCCAAGTTATTTCTATCATTTTTTGGAACCTCACCACCTACTTTCCAAGGTGCTCATCAAGGGTAATTTATTACTCAATTGCTAAGGGCTCACCAAGTTTGTAGTTAAGGTGGTTGTGAAGGGTAAGTGAGCACACAATGATAACTCAATTGAAGTAGTCATTTACGCATTTTTTACGCTTAATATTTGGTTTTTATATTCAATAAACATTTTTTTGGGTTAAAATATAAAAATATAAAATATTTAGTGAAAAGTGATGATAATTTAATTTCTAGAATTTTCTAGGATTTTTTTGGAATGTTTTTGGGTTTTTTATGAATTTTTAATGCAGGATCAATAATAAGTGACCACATGGTGCCATGTAAGTAGAGGATGTGACTGCACAAGGCATACAGACACCACGCCAGTAGAGACAACCAACTGAATATCGACGTGTGTGAGGAGTGAGGCAACACCTCACCATGTGTCAACACGACGTTCATCCCGATTTCAGAGTTTTTTGAGTCCCACATTGTTACACATGATGCCAAGTTTTTGGCACAGTTGGGGATTATAAATATTAGAAATTAATTATTATTATTATTATTTATTTTATTATTTATTTTAATTTACTTATTTTAATTTACTAACTTATTTATTTATTTTCTTTATTTAATTATTTATTTTTTTAATTTTTATTTATTTTTAATTTAGACATATCCTTTAGTGCTATTAGAAGCATCATTGAGAAAATAGCTAGTAATAATTATCAATGTTCAATGAACAAAATGACAACCAAAAGAAGAGTAGTTGGAATGCATGAGGAAAATGATATAATGACACTTACAACTCAAGTATCATTTTTAGTTAATCTTTTGAAGGCTCAAAACTTGCTAGGGAGTATAAAAAAAGTTTAAGATTCAAGTGTGTTGTGGTGTAGCCCATTTGTTTGATAATTGTCCAAATAATCTTGAATCAATATTCTATGTGGGTAATGTGAACTAAAATAATAATCCATACTCAAACATATATAACTCAGAATGGAGACAACATCCAAATTTCTCTTGGAATAACAATAATCATGATGGTTATTAATTGAATTTTCAATCATTTCCACCACCTGGTTTTTAACAACTATAACAATCCTAAGCCCAAGAAAAGAAGCCACTTATTAAGGACAATGCAAATTATTTAATAGGGATGATGAAATACTTCATCCAATCATTTAATACAAAATCTTCAACTCAAGAGGCTTCAATTCAAAATTTAGAGACTCAAATAAGGAAACTTGCTCAGGCTATAAGCCAAAGGCCTTAAGATAACCTTTAAAGTAAGGACCATTGTAAATCATTCACCTTGAGGAGTGGTAAAAATTTTGAGTAGGAAATAAGACTAAAAAGAATGAGAAGAAATACGAAACAAACAAGGATAAGAAGGAATTAGTGGATGAAGAGAGTAATGGAAAGGAAATTATTCAGCCAAAAAGAGAAACCTTTACAAACCCACTATTTCTTTACCTCAAAGACTGCAAAAGCAAAATTCAGATATGTTGTTTTTAAAATTTATTGTTGTCTTTAAGAAGCTACACATAAACATAGCATTTGTAGATACACTTGAATAAATTATGTGTTATTTCAAATTCATGAAGGATATATTGTCAAATAAAAGAAGGCATAGAGATAATGAAATAATAACATTAAATGAAGGTTGTAGTGCCATCCTTTCTAGAAAACTACCACAAAAACTAAAAGATCTAGGTAGTTTTGACATCCCTTTCACTATTGAGAAAATCTATTTTGGCAAGACATTATATGATTTAGGTTCTAACATTAACCTCATTTCCTTGTCGATCTTCTAAATATTTGGGGTTGGTAAAGCTAAACCTACTTTAGTAACATTACAAATGATAGATAGATCAATTAAGAGGCCTCTAGGTGTGGTAAAAGATGTTCTAGTCAAGGTAGAAAAATTCATCTTTTCGGTAGACTTTATTGTGCTAGACATGGAGGAGGATTGTGACATTTCAATTATACTTAGTCATCCTTTCTTCGTAACTAGAAAATAATTCATTGATGTACAAAAAGGTGAGCTTACAATAAGAGTGCAAGATGAACAAGTAACATTGAATGTGTTCAAAGTAATTTAATTTTCTGATGTTGATAATGTTGATTACTTTCAAATATATAGTACTGGCGAGCTAACCATTGATGTGCTTTATGACATATGACCTAGTGAAACTTTAGAGTATCTAGTTGTTGATTCTATGAACACACATTCTATTGAATACCACGACATTCATAAAGGCACACAAATTCATGTCAGTAGCATAACAAAACTTGTTAAATCACCCCTACCCAAAAATTTAACACATGATGCTATTAATAAGGAAATAAACTCACCAAAAAACAACTTAACCTATTTTAACTTTGAAAGTGTGGAATCAAAGGTTGATATTGTAGACTGTGTGAACTTTTTGGATGACATGCCTCTCATATGTGTATCAAAGGAATTTGTGGAGAATTTTGAGATAAGATCTAAGATCAAACCATCAATTGAAGGACCATTTAGTTTAGATCTCACACATTTACCCTTTAATCCCCAATCAAGTAGGAAAGCAAAAGAGTCCAATAAAGAGGTAAAAAAGATGCTGGAAATACATAAATTAGATGAGCCGCAATGGAGTGCTTATAAGAAAGCCAAAAATCTCAAAAAGAAAACAAAAATATGGCACAATAAGATAATTGAGCATTGTGTTTGCAAACCATGACATAAAGTATTATTGAACAAATCAAGACTCAAAATATTTTTGGGCAAACTAAAAACTAAATGGATATAGAAGGATGCACCTTAGGACTTAATATGACCATCTAGTCAAGGGCATTAAACATGATGCTGGTTGGGAGGCAACCCAATGTTATTTCACTTATATTTTCAATGTTTTTTGCTTTGTAGGTGAAGAAATATGGAGAGTAATGGCGCAACAAGATTGAGCAGTTTCAACGATAGATGTGGTGTGCCATGGCTAAGGGAGTTTTCTTTCCTTTTACTTTTTCTTATTTATATGTGCACATTGGGGATAGTGTGCAATTTAAGTTTGAGGGAGGGAACTTCATTTTCTACTTTAGTATCTACTCTGAATTTTAAAATTTTTAGGGAATGTTTTTTTACGATGATTTTAATCATGATTTGGATAGAAATTGATACATATATGAAAACTAAATGCATGCATGTTTGATGTGAAACATATGAACTTCAGGATAAAAATTGGTTGTCATAACAAGGATAAGGAATGTAACATATTTGTTAAGATACTTACATTAATCATGTGATATGGTTGTAATTTTGATTGAATTGATTCAAATTTTTATGCACATATTCATGATTGAATTTGATGTTCTTATTGACAGAAAATTATGAGTGAGTTATATGAGTTGATGGGATCTACTAGGTTTTAGAATCTATTTGATCATTCCTTGAGGTGAAATTATAAATAGTATTTAGCAAGAGAAATGACTTAGGCCTTATTTGGATCGATTGAGCCTTTCAAGCTAACTATTTTTAATATTTGTAGTCAACCATTTAAGCTTAACAAAGAACCTTTCATATCTTTAAGCCACATTTTATGCCTAACCAATAAGTATTACTTTTACCCTTGTACATTTAGCTTGTATGAAAAAAAAATGCAATCTTATGTTATGCTATAAAAGGAGGTGAAATTTAATGCACCTTATGAAAAAAAAGAATAAGCAAAACTCACAACACAATTATCCCTCTAAAGAAAAAAAAAATAGAATTGAAAATAAGTTTGAGGGTGTTATGCAATTAAAAAATAGATGTGGAATAAAAGAATATGAAAAAAATGGTAAAAGAGGGTGCACTAAAATATCAAGTTAAAATTCAATTGCAGTTAAAAAGTGCATGATGAATAAAATAAAAGCTAAGGTATGGAAAGAGTCTAAATGTCTTCATTTATCGAACCCCCACTTAAGCCTTACATTACAACGATGGAAATTCCTTATTGATCTTTAGCTAAGTGCATATTCATATTAGTGGAGAGGGATGTGAAAAACAGACCTATGAGACTTATTCTAAGACTGAATTGATTAGCATGCTCATATAGTTTGATTTCATGAATGCATTGGATGATATCATATGCAACACACATGTGAATGAATTTGTAAAAAACCTTGCATATCCTTTTATTGATGGAACGTTGATTGATGAATATGTGAACCTCATTGTCATAGGAATGTATGACTTTTTAGAGGGATAGTTTTTTCTAAACATAGATGTATTAATAGATATATATTTATGAAAATACTACCCATATCATTTTATTTAGTTAGACTTGGCTTTACTTGAGGACAAGGAAAGAGTTAAGTTTGGAAGTGTGTTTACTCTACAAAAGTAAAGTCATTAGCACACTTCTTACACTAAATATTTGCTTATTTTATTCAATAAATAGTATTTTTTGGGTTAAACATATTAATATATAAATTTTTAGTGAAAAAGGGGTGAAAATATAATTTATGAAAATTTTGGGACTTTTAATGGATTGTTTTATAAATTTTTAAACCATGACCAATAAGGAGTTGCCACATGGCACCATGCAAGTAGAGGAGCTGACTAAGTAAGCCATGTGGATGCCACGCCAACAGAGACAACCAATCAAATATTGCCATGTCAACCCAGCATTCATCTCAACTTCATCTCGCTTGATCAATGTGCTCGCCACACATCGTGATTTGATTCACCCAACTATTCCACTAGCTTTCCACTCTATCTATTTCCATGAATGAAGTTGCGCCAACTAGCACTGACTCAAAAAGAATTAACCCAGACCGGTTTCCTTGCCACACATTGCTCTCTAATTTTCTAATTGAATCATGTGTGCCACGTGTCTGATTCTATTTCACTGGTATTGTTAATTTTTCTTGTTTTGATCCCAACCCTTGATCTGAAGCTGATTTGAAAGTCCAGATTCCACTTCAGCTATATTTAACCCCATAAGCACCCTATAAACCTTAACAAGCCATCATTAGCATAATTTTCATCAATTTTTAGATCTAAAAAGAGAGAAAAATACATGAAATTTCAAAAGGAGATACAATTTTTATGGAGATTGATTGTATTTTTCTTCTACTTCTTTCTTTATCAATTTTTATGTCTTTCTTATTGAAAAAAATGAGCTTTATGAAAAAACAAATTATATGTAGTTAAGTTATTAATCTAGGGATCTTATGAACCCAATTTTCACCATATGATGATCTAATATTTTCCCCAAATATGAATTGAATTGAATTATATTATTTAATCTAATTTTTATGCTATTAATTGTTTGTCCCATAATTTATCTATAGAGGCAATTGAATATATTTAAGATAATTATTTAATTATTTGTCTTGATTAAATAACATGCATATTTTCGAGACAGAGATGTATGATTCTTATGTATGTGATCCATAATTGAGGAAATTAATAAGTAGTATGCAATTTAATTGATATGAGAATGTGATTAGGTTAATTACTACATGATGTGTAGTTAACTTGAGAGAGGAATACATGCTAGGTTAGACTCAATTGATCATGTAATTAATTAATAATTATATTGGAGGGATTTTGGTGATTCACATGTTTAGAAAATTGGGGGATTAAGTATTTCAAGATATTTTCTCATATATCTTTTTAGTTACCAAATTTGATTTAATTAATTATTGGTATTTATTTTTAGTTATTTTAATTTTTCTTTCTTAAAATATAAAAACAAAAAAAATTGATTTTTATTTTTTTGTTTTAAAAATTAGTTTCTAAAAAATAACCTTTGTGGGAACGATCTTTTCTTACCATTATATTACTTCTTGTGATATGTATACTTGTGTATTCATCGCACATAATTTGTGTCTAATCACACAAGATTCCTATATATACTTCATCCTTATTAGGTAACTGATTGAATATATACCTTATCACTCAAAATTGTTAGTCTCCTCCCTTTTCTAGACACTTATGTACCTAGCTTTTCTAAATGTTTCCTAAATTACCTCAATTATTCCAAATGACCCAGAAATACCCCTGAGTACCAGTCCGAGTCTGATGGGCTTTTTCATCGATTAACACTCATCCTCTGTGAACAACATATAATAATTAGTGACTCTCTTCTTATCCAAGAATGATTAGCTTCATTTTCTTGGCTTTCTTCTTATTCTTTATCTTACTCACATGATCTCACTTTTGTTTGAGAATTTTATAATACTATGTCACCTTTTCATCCTTCTAACTTCTCTACTACTTTCATCCTTAGACGAAAAAGTGTTACTTTCTTTGGAGTTCACATTCTTAGAATATTCTCTTCTAGATTTTGAGGATCATTCTTTCCCCACCATCTATTTTGAGTTCAAGAACCTTGCTTCTCTCAAACTCTATGTGGGATTCTCTTAGGTTGATGGGCGTAATATCATTAAGATGGTTGAATGGCTAGTTAGACCTATACATATCTATGGTGTAGGTTCCCTAATATTAAGTAAGACTGTACCTGGTCGCCATCACAAATATATTATAAGTGTTATTATTCATCCTTGCTTCCATTTCTCTTATGTTACTGAGTGTAGAGGACACTTTCTTTGCATTATCCTTAGCAATGAGACTATAGATCTTGCAAACATGATCTGTAAGACTGTTGTCTTTCATTCTACTAGCCTTTCTCTCTCCATTCTTCATTATCCTTCTTTGATTACTCTGTGAGGTTATACCTTCTTCCCTGATGTATTTGGCACTATTGAAAGTAGATGATCTATTTGACTTTGCCATTTTCCTTAGAGATGAGACTCTGAGCATTATACTCTTTTCTGTTTTTCCAACCAGAATTCTTCATAGTCTACTCACTATACTTCTTCTTCTATTCCTCATTAGTTACCTTATTCTTTTTGTGAGGTTACTTCATAGTTTCCTCTTCTTCATGGGGACCCTCCTCATTTATAGAAGATATACGTTCCATGATGCGAAAGTTTGTTGATACTTGGCTAGCTCAAGGTCAGGCTGCTTCTTATCACCCTACTCCCTAGCCTTTAGTGCATGGCTCTCCTCGCTCCTTTGCTTTCATCTCCAATTGGATCCCTTACCTCCCTTTTTAGAAACTTTAGTAGAGATGCAATTGATCTTATCATGACCCTACTTCTTCAAGACTAATTTAACCAATAGTCTTCTATGTCTTCCCTAGACTATAGTGATCATATTGGTTTTTCCTATATAGGTGCCTAGGATGATGATGATGGGGAGGGTGGCAGAGAGTGTTGATTTTTTTTTTATTTGTTGTTTTTGATGTACTTTTTATTTTTCCATCTAAAAACTTATAATTAAAAACCCATTCTTAATGATAGGTTTTATTTATTACTATGTCTTCTCTATACATGATTATTTATGTTTAGCATGAGTATGCTTTCTATTTACATATGTTGCATTATGTTTAGTTTATGCCTTAACCTTTTCTACTCTAGTGCATGAGCAATAACTTTTCCAACTATAAAAGGTAGTCGGGCCTAGCTTATAATAGATTCTAGCTTATCTAGCTATTTATTAGGTAACTTATTAGTAACCAAAACCTGAGTTAATCAAATGCTATTGAATTAGCCTCCTTATTAAAGGGACTGGAATTTTGATGGTTAGTCAAAGAGGAAATGGATCAAAATAGGTTGTTCAAGAGGAATTCTACCAACAATGCCACCATTCTAGCTTGCACTATCGCTTGAAGAGAGATGCCTGTGAAACCCCTTTAAGTCATGTAATTCAAATAAACTTCTACACTTACTAGATTGTAAGCTTTAAACATACTACCGTACTAATGGAATTTATGTAATTGTTCTTTTTGGCAAGGTTTGAGACTATTGAAGGTTCTAACAATTTACTAATTGTAGGTCGTACGCCAGCCATACATAGTTTGAATTATGATGGTCATGATGCTTGGCTATTGTAGAACCCCAAGATCTCTTTCATTGAATGTCCACACCTGATTGATGAACAAAATCGAAAATTCCAATTTTGCAAATTTTTTGCTTTAATATTTGTAAAAATCTCTCAAGTGCACTAATCATTTTATAGAAAATGATGGATATACTCTCAAGGTTGATCTAATGAAGGAATATATATGTTTTTTAATTTATTATTCAAACTTTTAAAAATGAAATTAAATCCTAAACATCTTATCACGATATTTTGATTTTTGTTTCCTAATCTATTGACATAAAAAATAAACATAGATATGGATTCAATAAATAATAATACAAATTTTTATCATTCATAACAGTGGAGTATTTATGGATATAATAAGTAAGTTAATTATTCTTGCTCATATTATTTAGATTATTAAAGATATAAATTGATATTTATTGATTCTCTCTTTTTTATATGCATACCACATTTGGTGGGGTTATATATTCTTTGTTAATTAAAAAAATCAATTAACATCTATGGATGGGGTCGATAATTAATTTGGTTAATTAAATTAATTATTTTTTCTATGAGATTGAAAATTAACCATTTAAATGCCACCTTTGGTGGGATTAGACATTTTAAACTTTATGCAAGGTATCCAAATTAAACCTAAAAATTTAATTATCTGAGTACTAACTTTCAAGTATTAAAATCATTACTGAAAATATGTTATCAATATATTTTCGGGCAATAGTTCTTATAAAAAACTTTTGAAATAGAGTTTCACTCTAAAAATGGGGTGATTGTACTAACAAATAAAAGAACACTACTCTAAATCAGACCAAATAATTAAACCTTATAATCCAATTTTCAAATTTAAGTTTGTAATAAAAAATAATATATTTCTCTTTAGCATCCTTAATATAAAATATTGAATATAAATAAAATGAATTTATATGTTTTACCTATTTAATATTTCGCAAGCATAACAACGTTATTATTATATCAGATTTACAAACAGCCATATAGGTTAAATTTAATCACAGACAAATTAAACATAACATATAAGAATAAAACATACAAAAATAACTATAAAGAATTCATTTTAAAATTATACCTCAAAAGAATTCTTACAGAACTTTGATGCTAATTTGTTGCTGGAAAACCTCCAAACGGATTTGCATTTCCATTTATTGAATCAAAAACTAGAAATATGTAAAAGCATAACTAGTTCTTCTCAAAAAGAAAATAACTTTAAAACTAAAAACTAGGGAGAAAAAGCTAGAGAGAGAAGAGATTTTGAGAGATTTGAGAGATTTGAGGGATTTTTGGGATGATTTTTAAAATGAGGGGAGAGTCCTTTTATAGATGAGGAAAAGGCCAAAAAAGTTGGGAAATATCTCAAAAATTGATTTTGGAAGCGTTTGGACAGGTTGGCATGCATGTGAGGGGCGAGATTGATAACAAATAGGCATTTGGTGTATGCGAGACAAGCATAGACATTTACTAGCATATGCGAGACTCAATGTAGGCATGTTCTGGTATACACGGGCATATGATGGACGTGTGATGGCATAGGCATGTACTAGCATATGTGAGACTAAATGCATGTATGTGTTGGTATGCGCGAGCATATGATGGATGTGTGCTGGGCTGTGCAATGGCCTGTTCTGGCCGTGTGCGCATGCGAGACTCTACGTGAATGGATGTGGTTGTGGGTGAGATAGGCATGATGTGCACGTGATTGGGATTTTTTTTCATTTTTCCATTTGTTTTGACTTTTCCTCATATGTTTTTCAATATATTTGTGATGTATTGCCTCTAGTATTTTTCTTTTAGTTTTTAAATTATTTTTGAACGAAAATACCTGGAAAAAAATACCCATGATTCCAAAAAGATAAATTTATGTAAAAATATGATAAAATCATGCAAATATAAATCTATTTAATCAAGTAAAGTATATTAAATCATGGTAATTTTAGTGTTTTTTAAGCACTCATCACTGATCCACCGTCTACACTTCCTACATTCACTTGATTATTGTATTCCTTTATGCCTTCTATCCCTTATGTAGAGGTGTTGCTTTAATGTTTTGGGCCAAAAATGGGAGAAGTTTTTGTGCATAACTCATGCTTTATTAACATCCTATGTGTTACATGGGATGTGAGTGTAGATGGCAACACATTTTGGTTGCCTAACTTGCATTCACTTAAAAGGAGTGTGATAAGTGTTAAAATGTATTTAATATATCTTGATTTTAAGTATGTTAAATGATTAAATAGATTTGTATTTGCTTAGTTTTACTGTCATTTTAAACAAATCTATATTTTCTAAATCATGGGTATATTTTATTATTTTTCAGGTATTTCTTGTATTTAAATGATTCAATTTGAAGAAATATATCTAAAAGCACCCATTACAACTTAGAAAATAAAAAAGACAACATATGTAAAGCATTATGTATGTATTAAAACTTGAAAAAGGAAATAAAAAAATAAAGGGTTCCAAGTGATTTAGAATAGAGGATGATGTTGTGTAAAATTTTATGTGCCATGGTGCGAGACAATAGGAGTAATGTGCCCCAAATATGATGCAGGTTGTGGTGTGAAAAATTTGTATGCTACGTTATGAATGTAAGATCAAGCCAAAATCGTGTACAATATGTGTTTGTCGTGGCGTGAAATAATTGTATGACTCTAATTTAGAGTAATTGAAAGACATATTGATGACATATTCTTCATATTAATTTTAAAATATGAAAGTTAGTTCTAGATACTTAAGTCGTAAACTTAACTTAGACACATTGATGAGAGTTTAAATTGATAGCCCCGTGAAAAGCATTAAATAAATGGTTTATTACTTCCTTAGGAATAAAGCACAATTTAGTCAAATATCACTTACTGATCCCCACCAAAATAATTTAATCGATAATTGATTAACAAAAGAATTTGATCCCTACCTTAGGATATTTTCTTATTTAAAAGGATAACCAATAATGTTAACTCATGTTTCAAATAACCCATATAGATATTAAGCAAACATAATTAACTAATAAATCCTATAAATTCTTGACTACATGATAAATGTTTAATTTCTTAAATGTGTATTGAATCTATCTTTATTTTTATGTCATTAGTTTTGATTTTCAAACCAAAAACAATCCTGATAGGATGTTTAGGTTATTATTTTTGTTTTTAAGAGTTTGTAAAATTATTTAAAAACCACGTTATTCCTTTTTAAACTGAATTTAGAAGTATCCTTATTATTTTCTATAAGTGATTTGTGAACTACGAGCTATATTATAAATCATACAAAATTTGTATGCAATAATTTTATGCATCAGAGTGTTGTGTGAAGTTAGAGAGAATTGTGTGTTTTTTGTTTTGTACTACTTGTTTGATTGTTCCTAGCCTATTGATATGTACTAATGTAGTAGTTACATGATAGTATTTTGTTAGACTACACAATGCTTCTACATGATGCATTCATAGGTATGTGTTTTTTCGTGTATGTAAGTTATAGGTGTAGATTTAGACCTTGGAGTTCACATTTGCAATAAGGATATGTTGATGCATGAAGATGGATGAAGCACACACGATGGATACACTTGGAATAGATGTGTTATGGGTGATTATCTTGCATCAATATTCTGTTCATGGGAATGAACATTTTTAGGTCATCTTTATAATCATCTCTTTATGTGTATCTATATTAGTTGTGTAGTGTTTTGACATGGAAAGCCATTGGGAGAGATTATAAATCTTGTAAGTCCATTGTATCTATGTTGACATTTTCATTTGTAAAACATAGAATCTGTTTATTTTACTTAGTGTATTGTCTTCCTCTATATAAGTTTGGTTGCTACCAGTTCAGTAATGTAGACATAAACTTAGTCAGGTACATTATGTTTACGAGCATGTTTACACACACCACATGGTCAATTTTCGTAGTATGCATGCTAGGTTATGTTATTTATGGTTTTAGGTTGTTTATTCTAGGGATATTTGTAGAAAATCATTTTGGAATTTTTAGAATGAAAAAATCACATTTTTTTAAGGCTCGTCGATTGACTTGGCTTGCCCTCTCTCCATCACTGGCTAGCAAGATGTAATGGATATTACCCTCATCATGTATGGTATTACCCCTACCCAGTATTATTGTGGCTTATTAATGACACTTTTTTTAAAAATACCCTATTTTTCACTTGTACTCTACACAATATATTACTTCCATGATCTGTACACATTTTGAATAGAAAAATTCTAAAAGTATATTTATTAATTTCCCTCGAGGCACACATTTCTCATCACACTCCTTAATTTTCAAATTTTCAAATTCTTAAAAGTTTCTCAATACACATCCAAAAATTTATGTATTCCTTAAATTATCCACTAAACTCCACGAGTCTTTCGCCCTTTAATTTTCATATTTTTTCTTAGGATGAAAAGCATCATCCAAATTTTTATTTGCAATATCTTTTCATTTCATTATCATCTTTTCATCATCCATATATATATATATATATGCACCGGCGGTGTTCAAACAAACTAGATCTCAGTGCTCAAAATGCAAAGAACGTATATTATTATACTATAATAGAGAATTTGATAATTCTAAATTAAATTAACCTTATTCTTGGCCCGTAGCCGCGCGTATAGAACAAGTCATAAACCGCCTGTGCATGATTGGCTCCTAAAAACATAGAACACAAGTCCAAGGTCAGGCAGCCAGCGCATCACATGAATCTCTCGCCATAACAATTCACTAAGACATATAATTCACCGAGTATTGAATTTTGTTTGTTAATATTTACTGTAAAGTTGGAATCTAATTGGGAATAGAGTCAAGAGTCCATAAATATGTTTGTCACCAAAACCTCGCTGACTATTTTCCATTGGCTTTAACATTCGAGACAAAAGCGAAAATAATAAGGTTTTATTTTTGATACCTCATACTTTTATATATAATAATAAAGTAAAATATACATTTACTTATTTACTAATTTTTTAATGATTAAAAAATAAAAATCTACACTAAATAGATAAATACATAAAAATAGAAAAGTTTATTTAAATTTAAAAATAATCTTAAGAAGTTAATTTAATGTAAAATGAACTTTTGTTATATTTAACATAATTTAAAAAATTATTTATCACATCAAAGAAATTAATATTAAAATTAAAAATATTATCATATGTTTATCATTATATCATGGGTTATATGTCATTAAATCAAATTGAAAATGAATCACAAACTTAGAGATATAAAATGTATTATCTCTTGGCATCTCATGTGTCATTTAGTGTTTCTAATTTATTTATTGTGTAATATTTTCTCATTTTATTTCATTTTAATTAGATTATAACACTAATGTACCTAACTTTAAACACATAATATTATTATTTTTATTAAACTTATATTATTAGTTATTATTTATCATATTTTTTTATTTTTTTATTTCTAAGTATTTTATTTAGGCTCCTTAGAGACAAATGATATATCTAAATTAATACTTTTTCATTATTATCTTATCTCATTAAAAATTAATTAATATAAGATGAAATGTATTTTGAAAATTAATGGATTATCTTATGAATCTCGTTAACATCTCATCTTAATTTATGTCTCTACATAAATCATTTATCAAAAAATGTAACTACTTTACTATATTTTATTTGAGATAAATAAAAAATAGTTTTATTCAATATTTAATTATATGTATATTTGTTTATTTTTCTAATTTTCATTTTTATATTATTAGAATAAAAAAATAAAAAAAATTATATTTATTTTATTATTTTAGTATTATTGATTATTTAATATTAAAATATAAGAAAAATTAACAATTTAGCTTAAAATACAAAATACTGTTTGATTTTAAAGATATTATAAAAATTACATCGAATAACCATTATCTTTAACTTCCATTACAATTGAATGTTATCTTTGATATTTTTGAAAGATTGGAAATATATTTGAAAAAAATGCAAATTTTGAAAGTATTATTGATATTTTTCTCAATTTTTATAAAATTATTTATGGCATATTCTCGACATCCAATTTATAATATGAATTTTTCTAATCTATATATTTATGAAAACATATATATATATATATATATATCGAAAATGTTAAACCTAAGATAGTGTAAACACATGTATATGTTCAAAATATTTAAAAATATTGATTAATTGTTTTTTAAATATTTAAAAATATTGATTAATTGTTTTTTAAATATTTAAAAATATTGATTAATTGTTTTTTAAATATTTAAAAATATTGATTAATTATTTTTTAAAATGAGTTAAAAATTAAACCAATTAAATAAGTGGGTTATATATAAATACTAATAATTCAATCACTTCTAACATACAGAATACATAAAACACTAACAAAGTTTTTTACAACATAAAACATTTATTTTGTTTTTTGGTTGATAATTCTCATGTGTTAAAATGGTAATTAGTTGTTGTTTGAATATATTCGTTTGTAATATTATAGAAAATCTCTGATTTTGGGAAAAAATATTAAAAGTGAGAGAGAATATAAAACCATAGCAAATTAAATATCTTGTACCCAAAAAAAAAGAGAAAAAGAAAAATTCGTACCCAAGAATATATCTTCATAACATTCTCCAGACAAAAATTGTGATGTACCTACCACCTGTAAAACTTAATGGTTTCCACTACCTTCAATACCAGTTTTCTATATAGTTGAGTCTGTATATGTCGACTGCTAAATTTAACTTGTAAGGTTTTTCATGTAGTACTCTACTTGAAATTAATAAGTCAATTAAAATAATTATCAGCCCACAATAAAACAAATGATGATATGTGGGAAAGAATGGAAGAAACAATTCTATATTCATATCTCTACAGAAGCATTTGCTAGATAATTAAGCTCTTATGTTTTCAAAATCTGATTGATATACATATACATATATATATATATATATATACATACTCATGAGCAATCTGACCAATCATTTATTTATTTTAATGCATTATCTATCCATATATAATATTAATGTGTGATTAGGAGACATACATAGCTTCATTTAACTAAATACGATTATGAAAATTACAAATAAATATGGGTGGAAATTGACAAAAATAGCTAGTTATGTTAGAAATTTGTTTTCTTTATTTTTTATAATAATTTAATTCATTTTTTTATTTTTTTTCTTTCAATTTGTTAATATTTTTATTTTTCTCACATTATTCAATTATTTTTGACATATAAATAGCATATATTTTATTTAATTAGTATGGATAATAATAACTATAAAAATTATAATAAAAAAATTAACATTAATTTAAAAAATTTCCTTTTTTCATAACAAAAGCACCATATTATTTATAATTTATAGAAAAACACAAAAATACTAAAATATTCTAACAAAAAGTGGATTTATTTTTCAATAAATATATGATTAATTAAGGTGTCATTCTCAAATATTAAAGAAGAACATACTTTTAATAATTTGATCAGCCCCACAAAAGTTCACATCAGACGAAAAGCTGATTAGGGGAATGTGAGATCAGAGTATGGGCAAGACACTTAGCTTTTCTTTTTCACCCTTTCAGCACGCTCACCCATTATATCTCTTACATATACGTTAAATTTATTTATAATTTTATTTCTTTTCGTTTATTTATCTTTTAGGACTATTTTGTTTTGTTTTAAACCTTTTCTTCTTTATCGAGAGCTTTTTCTTTCTTTCTTTCTTTTGTTTTGACAACTTTTTCTTATTTCCTAGTCTCACTATCTTCCAAGATTCATTTCACTAAAGCTGCCCCTACTTCAGATTTTAAATATAGAAAATTCAATTATTATTCTTCTTTTCTTGATTCTTCAAAGATTCGTCTATAAAAAATTACAATTTTTATGATATATATATATAAATTGTAATTTTTTATAGACGAATCTATGCATCCATTAGTTTGTGTCTAAGGGTATTTAATTACTTCAGGGAACAAAAAGTTATAGTTAATAGTATATATATATACTGACTAGAGACGATGTTTGTTAATCAATAAATATTAGTACTAATTAATTATATTCTTTGTGGTATAGAGGCAAACGTATATCTTAATTAACAGAGCTAATGGTGTTTTTTTTTTCAAGCCAGTAAAGTATATACATTATTGACTTGATATAGTTCCCTGAAAATGATCCATATCTCAGTTATGATTTGACAATTAACTCAACTGTATATATTTTCGAGGCGAAGTGATTAAAAATGATCATATAAATGCATATTTACTCTTTTTGTTAGAAAAAAATATTTTTGAATTTTTTGTTTGAAAATAATATCATTAAAATTTCTTTATTTGTAAAAATATTATTAGTTAAGAATAAAATTGATTTCTGATCCTAGTTTTTTAAAATATAATAAAATAATATATATGTTTTTCATATATATAGATAAATAATTAATATTTAATTAAAAAATTATTAAAATTTTTATTGTCTAATATGACTAATTAATCCATATGACTTAAATAACCTTTTTTCTATTTTCAATTACATACATTTTTTTTTCTAAACTTTTAAAAAAATCTTGAAGTGATAAGTCGTTTAATTTATTTATGCAATGATTTATTACAGCTAATAAACTTAAAACGAAAATAAAACTTTTCTAACTATTGAGGATTTTTTTTAACCATAACTATTAAGGACACTCACTTAGCCAAAAAGTTGTTCAAATGGGTTGGATAGTGTATATTACAATATATTAAATATTAAATATAAATCCATAAATTAATATGCTATTGCTACTAATATAGAGCTCATTTGAATATCTTGAAGTTTTACTATTCAAGTCTTATCACATATATTTGTGTTGGATTCTTATGTATAAAACATGAAGTCTGTATATATGTTTTTAGTATATCTATCTTCTTATGTGTAAGGATAATTACTATGGATCAATAATGCACACGTGCACATAATTAAGTACATTTTGTCAATTGGTTTGTTTTTGGACATTCATGATATGTGATTGAATCGCTCTACCACACTGAGCTATTAAGGAACACCAGACTTAAGGAAGTTGACTCTTGTTCTTTGGACCAACCTATGACTATAGAAAAATGGGTTCATCAATCTTTTTCACATACATAGAAAGAAAAGGTTATGATAGCAAGCTCCTCCCCAGCCAAAAAGCCTTCAAGACAAGAGGCGGTGGTCAACCATCCACTCTCGAGATTAATATTGATAAATCAATTTTCGCATCCTGCTAGTTCACTAAGTAGACTCACTCTACTAAGAGGCAACAAAGGCTTCTTGCCAAAAACAAAGGACCTACTTCTCACCCTAGGAGTTAGCAGGTATGATAGAGTCCCCTCTTTGTCTGTCTACCTAAGTTTCTACTACTCAATCATAGAATCGATTTCGATCAAGCATAAAAAGCCCTATATTATTAGTAAGCTAATGCACCCCCTTCTTTCTCAAAGTCAAGTTTCTCGCTTGTTAGTCAAGCTCTGAAGCCCCTACTCTTATGGGATAGTTGAAGAAGAAGAGGTTTGAAACCCTATACAAGAGGCTTTTCTGCTAACCTATACAAGGTATTGGTTTCGATCTCGCTTGGTGGTACCCCTCTCGATGATTGTTGACTCAATATTGATTTCGTGCTTGAGTTAGAGGTCCTTTCTTCCATTAATCAAATCATGTAATTCTCTATCATAAATATTTCAGCCGTGAATCTCATGCCATACTTCTTGTTTCTCTAAATCGGTTCCTAGTTTTAGTCAATCAAGATTCTCTATAAAAAGTGGGAAGTGCCTTTACTTTAGGTTAGGCCAGTCTCATCATTCATGCAATTCCCCCGTCCATCGATCGATCACATGAATACGCATCTAGTTAGCACATAGCAAATTAAAAAAGCATTCATCTTGGATTCTCTTCCTCAATCAAAATTTCTATCAATTGATCCCTATTCATTCGGTCAAAGTATCCACCCTATATTAAGAGGTGTACCATGTTGATAGGAATTGGCAAAGACCTTCTTGTACACATCCTCGAGGGAAATATTCATAGTCATCATCACTAGTTTCTCCCGAGGGAATGGTATGTCTTTGTTCTTGGTGTTGTTTAATAGATGCCAAGTTTTTCTTATTGCCGTCCGAGAATCTCCATCTGCTCTTAAGTAGGCAAGCTAAAATTCTTATATCAAGTTGATTTTTCAAAAGACTTTCTCTTTACCCTTTGTATCATTATCTTTTCAAAAGCCTAGACCCATTCTTCTGGTTCTCCATTAGTCTTATCTCAGGTGCATAATATAGAACTCTTTCTTTTCTTTCTTTCCTATTTCTCATTTTGTTGATTGAAAGAGAATAAGTGTTATCCATTGAGTAAAAAGGTGATTCAGGCGGTTGGTGGCCTTATTCGAGAGTTGCAAGTCCTTGCCACTGCATGAGTGGTAGCTCAAGCTCAAAACTCATCCAACATGAGTCATAATCATTGCATTATGGTCCATTTCTTGACTTCAGATGCTTGATTTGCACTTCTGATTGGTTCCATCTGTCCCCTACAAAAATGAATGGAATATGTAGGGGTCAGTCACTCAAGCGATTTGGGTTCTTAGTCATTTCCTATTCACATGCCCTCCCTATAGTCCATTGATGAGTAGGGTGGTAAATTTAGAGGGTACCTACCTCCTCTTTAGACGTTTCCTTGACAACCTTGCGATTTTTTGATTTCTGCCTTTGGAGGTAGAAGTACTTGGTCACTAGGGTTTCCTTTTCCTCAACCAATTTGGGTGAGTTAGCCCTGAGATTGATTTAATATTTTATTATAAGTTAGTTAGACAAAGATGAATTAAAGGTAAGATAGATTTGAGGTCAAGTGGCATAGGACCATAGGACGTATTCCATCCTTACCGAATTCATTCCATTGAAGAGTAAAAAGCTCCTTCTTATGTTGAATTTCTTTGGTTTGGAAGTTCCAGAATGTTGTTTATGGATTTATAACAAAGGAAAGGACCCTTATGTCATTTTATTAATTAAAGTTCTATGGTGGTCACCACTCCTCCATGCCAAGGACGGGGTCAAACCGTCATTCCTGGATTTGTAGTCCAATACATTTCCATTATGTTACCTAGCCAAACCTACCACCTCATGTGACAAAGTCAAATGGTTGTTCTTCCTTCCCCACTTTCTCTTTTTCTACATATGCGGTGGCGGACGGAGCACTCTATATGACCGACAATAGCCAAAAAGAAGGGATAACTTATTTCTCTCTTTCCTTGCCTAAATGTTTTCTTTTTATCCATAGGACGACTTTGTGCAGATATATGTTTGCTGGGGGGATTGCTTTTGAGGTATGCCTTTCTAGTGGGTTGTTCTTTTCTCTGTCTTTTTCATCTAGTGTTTGTACTGTGTCAGAAAATCTTCATCTTTAATCTCTTTTTCCAATGCAATAAATAAGTTTAACAATTTCTCTCAGCATTTGTCGTTTAAGATATTGATCTCAATATCTATAAGTAGGGGGTCAACATTCACTATTAAGCTTACACATGTCCATTCCTTTCAAGCTTGATCCTGCCCTTAGACTCGTTACGCTATCAACTGAACCTTGGTTGCTCGGCCACTGTATTCGGTTGGAACTCTGTTTGAGAACCTTCTCTCAGAGATTCCCTTCACCAAGTCATCACCAGAAATTTGCTCTTATCCCTTGGTGTCAAAGGACAAGTTACTTTCTTGTCTTCCCAAAAACTTTCTTTATTCTCATTAGAGAAAGACTCTTATATGACCAGGTTATACATTACAAGCCAACTTCTTTTTTAGTTATTTGTGTTCCATGTTGGTTATTTGTGAGTCTACGAGTGATCGTGGTTGAGTGGTTTTTCACATTGTGGATCTATGGTACCTGATCGAACTACATTAAGTGCATGTTTGGTTGACTGTAATGGAATGTCATCAGAATTAATTCCTTCCAATTTTATGTTTGGTTAGGCTGAAAAGTGGGAATGGAATAGAATCGATTCCTAAAGAGAAGGAATCATATTTTCTTCTCCCCCTTAAGGAATCATGATTCCATTCCCATCTAAATTTGTCTTCATAATTTTACCCAAACTTTAAATATAACCCTAAATCTTAAATCATAAATCCTAAACCCTAAATCTCAAATCCTAAAACCCAAAAACCTAAACACTATTTAAAAAAAGAATAATTTTAACCCTAAACTTTAACCCACAAATATAACCCTAAACCTTAAACCCTAAATCCCAAATTCTAAAATCCTAAACCCTTATAACCCTAAACCTTAACCCACAAACATAACTATTAACCCTAAACCCTATTTAAAAATAATAATTTTAACCCTAAACCTTAAACCATAAATCCCAAATTCTAAAATCCTAAACCCTTATAACCCTAAACCTTAACCCACAAACATAACTATTAACCCTAAACCCTATTTAAAAATAATAATTTTAACCCTAAACCTTAAACCATAAATCCCAAATACTAAAATTCTAAATCCTAAACCCCAAATCCCAAAACCCTAAACCTTATTTAGAAAAATAATAATTTTAACCCTAAACCTTAACTCATAAATATAATCATAAACCCTAAATCCCTAAACCCTAAATCCCTAAATCCTAAATCCCCAACCTCAAAACCATAAACCTTATTTAGAAAAATAATAATTTTAATAATATATTTTATTTATTTTATAATGTATTTTGTGTGACGAAAAAATAATAATTAAATGATATTATTTAAATTTTACTAATATAGGGGTATTAAGGTAATATATAGTGTTTTTCATTCCATTCCAGTTGTAAACCAAACACTGTAATACTGATTCATTATTTGATTCCAATGATCAAACCAAACAAAACTATTTCCTTTCCATTCCTATTCCCATTCCCATTCCAATTCCATTATGTGAACCAAACGCCACCTAAGTGGTGCTGGATTTGGAAGAAAGTTAGGTTCGTGTGTCAAACCATGTCATTACGAAAAAATAAGCAAAGGCAATAATAAGCGATTTGAACAATGGTTATGTCTGATAGAGGTAATTGGAGTTTTATTTCTATTGAGATTGTAATCGTTTTATTGCTTAGTAGATTTGTTTGCTATCAAGTGTTTCCATAAGCAACCCATAGGTGTTACCACATAGATAGCATTTTTGTGAGGATTTACCTTGTTACATCTGATGTTATGCATGCTCTAACATGTGGCTAGTACAATCAGAGTTTAATTGGTGTATGTTTGTACACACCGAAGTCTAAACTCTTATTAGAAAAGGGTTTAATATTTATCATCTACTTTCTTATTACTATATAACATATTTGCTACTTGTTATTAACTGTCTATAAGTAATTTATATTGTTTCTACTTTTTATCTGTATGTGAGTTTGGTGTGAGTCTCTAGGGAGTCTGTATCTCTTTATCTTAGAAGTGTACCAGGTGTTAGAATCTTTATTATGGTTTGCTATGTATGTATGCTTGTATGCTGTGAGTATACACTCATTATTTACCAAATTTTTCCACATATAAGGTCTTGAAGTGATCGAAAATCCTTTATGGCTTTTCAATATATATGACTATTTTGCATGTTGTTTTTTGTTTCATATGTTTATGCATACTACTAGACTAGACAAGAGACTATGAGGCACGCTATTAGTAATGAATTTATTGTAGTTTGTTCTTTCTTATTACTAGTTGTTTTTATTGTGCGTTGAATTAATTATGTTATTTTCTTAATTCACTTTTATGAGTCATGCTTGGCTAAATTGATATAGAACCCATGAAAAGATTCAATAGATTTACATCTCCATTCTTTATCTAGGTCCCAATTACCTATTTGAGTTAAAGAATAATTGACCTTTATGTAATTGTTCCTACATATATGATTCTTCAGTTGGTATCATAGCAAGTCATCCTTATTTAGGCTTTACCACTTGGGTGCTCAATCCTAGAGCTCTATCTACATAGACACACACCTTTATCACCAATGGTGTGGGCTATTGTTGTTCTGCGAGATTGTTTATGTTCATGAACTTTTTTTGTTTGTATGTTCCCTATTTTCTTGTTCATGTATATTTATTTCTCACAACTTCATTGTCTTGCACGATATGTTAATTGTCATATTTATAACTATGCCTAATTGTTTGATTCTTTACTAGTATTTTCCCTTGCTAGTTTCCTTGACTTTTTATGTGTGTTTACCTTACTTATTACTTCTTCTTTTGTTGTTGTTTGCATGAGTATCACGTCACATGTTTTCATCATATAGTGTCAAAGTATTAAGATTTTTATATCTATAGTCTTATCATTCATATGCCACATCATATAGAATGCATCTCACTTGTTTTACTAAGTTCTTCTTTCCTATACCTAGTATATTGATTGTTGGTTATCTATTTGTCTCCTATTGGTTTCTATTCATGTTTTTCCTAGACTTCCTTCCCTTATGTTTTAGATGTATTTTTGGAGAAAACTGAGGTGTTATTATAAGCTCGTGTGCATGAGTGTTTCTTCTCTTTTCTCTATACTATACCTCTTTGGGTTTCATTGTGCATTTATATGTTATATAGATTATTTACTATCTTAGGACTCTTGATTTAAATGCATTATTATGACTAGACTTATGCATTTAGTTGGTATGCTTAGTCGTTGGGTTGTTCATCCCCTCTAAGAATGTCTCTTGCTTCTTCGTTGGAACTTAAGTCTTCCTTACATGCTTAGATGTTTTAGTATAATCACTTGTTTCTTCTCCCTCTTGGGGATGTTGCTTATGTTGCTCATTAGTTAGTCTATTTTTTTCTTCTCTTGATTAGCAACCTATCTTTCTCTAGAGGTAACCCTATGTGGTTTTACAGATGATCTATCTTGAGCCACATTCTTGTCTTTTTGGTTTATGATATTTTTTGAGACCATCTTTGTCATCTCACTTGTTTGTTGTTGTGTGTTTGTGAGACTGACTATTTCTTTCACTTACTAGCTTATTTCTCTTGTGTCAGTTCATTAACTATGCTTATCTCATCTTGCTTACTATCCTTCCATGCTTCTAAATTATTTATGTTCTATTGTGTGTAGATGCTTTTTCTTTAGGGTTGTTTTGAGAGTGTAGGATGTATAACATTTTTATTGCTTGGCATGCTCACATTTAGGGGAGAGTTGTGTGTTTGTTACATGGTGACAGAGGAAGTGCTATGTTTGTTTATGCATCCTTGACGTTTGTCCTATTTATGAGTTTTATGTTATACTGTATGTTCTTATGTTGCTTCCTTCTTCTTAACATCACTTTTCATGAGCTATGCATAAATAGGATAGTTAGTATGACATGTAGCATGCATAGTATTCAATCTATTATTTCACATGTCATCTTCATACTATTATTTCACATGTCATCTTCTATGTTTACCAGCATTCTTATTATGTAGTAATTTATTGCATGTTTTCTACATGTAGTTGTTTGTTTGGTATTTTCTATTAAAATGCACAACACATGTTTTTATTTTTGTAGATTGGGATGTCTTTCCACATGTGTGTGCATAGCATGGGGTGGGATTGTAAGAATGGATATACCTAACCATTATTAAGGGAAGATAGTTGAATCACTAGAAGTTTATCAACTTGGAAAATAGTTACTCCTAATCAACTTCTTCTTTGGGGTTCACTGACACATTTATGTGGTATTGATGTGTGAGGGAAGATAGCTAAGCTACTAGAAGTGTGTCAACTTGGAAGATAGCTGGACTTTTAGTTAATATCTTCTTATAAATTCGCTAACACATTTATATGGCATTGGTGTTTGACTGCCCATCCTACCAACTTGTTGTAAGCACATTACGAAGTCTTTTATACCCTCATACAACACATATAGACATGTGGTCCTTGCTATATATCATATTTGGGAGATGTCATTACGCCAAGGAGTGTTGTATATATTGAGGGTGAATTTGAGTATTTATATTCCATGTAGATTTTTTTGTTTGTGCTACATAATTACTATTCTTAGCCTATCGGTGTGTGCCTATGTAGGGGTAACATGATAGTATTTGGATAGACTACACACTTTTCCTACTTAATATGTTTACGAGGTATGCATTTATTTTGCGTATGCAGGTTACAAATGTAGATTGAAGTCATCGAGCTATAGAATTGTTGTGTGTTGATGTGATAGGACCCTTGTGATTTAGACTGATAGAGTATATATTAGTTGATTTGAGAAGATGGATGGAGCACACAAGATGGAGGCACTTGGACTATATTTGTTTCTAGGTGTTGGTTTTGCATCAATGTTTTATATAAGGAAACAAACATCTTTAGGTCATCTTTATGATCATCTCATATTTGATGTGTGTCTACACTTCTAGTGTAGTGTTTTGACATAGAAAACCAACCAGGGGAGAATGTAAGTTTTATAGTCCTTTGTGTCTAGCTTGGCTTCCCGTGTGCAAACACATACTTTATGTTTATTTTACTTAGTGTATCTATCTTCCTCTGGATAATATTGGTTATCATAGATTAGTAATACATACAAGTACAGAGTTAAATACACTTTGTATACGAGCATAATTACATGTATCACAGGGATGGTTTTTGTAGTGTGCATGTTAGGTTGACACTTGTTTCCTGACATTATTGTTTGTGTTTTGGCTTTATTTCAGTTTAGGTATTTATGGAAATTACTCCATAATTTTTAGAACAAAAATATTTTTGGCACTTCATGCAACTTTCAATTACACTTTATTTTCTTTGATGTTTTTTCTTGATTTCCTGGTACAATTGTCTTTTTGATCAGCTATTTTTTCTTTTTGATAATGAAAATTCTGATATGAAATTGCAAAGGAATTGTTAAGGGGGAAACATTTGGTGCACTTAGGTAGGCTTGCTTTGAGTATGTTCTCGATTTTAATAGTTGGTGTTGGAAATGAGGATGGTCCTGGCAAATTTCTTTGGACAATAGCTAAATTGTAAATTGCTAAGTACATTGTTTTTCTTCTTCTTTTGTAGTGGTTTTTATTAAGATTATTAATCTATTGTATAACCATAGTTTCAAGCTAAATAGTTAGGTGTTAGTTGTAGCACATTTGTTGGATTTCAGCATGGATGATGATGCTTTTGTTCACTTTGGAGCTTTTAAAAGTTCTTTACTTATACTCTATGCCATGCTACATCATACTGGTGAGTTTTTTGTACTTTTTTCAAAGCATCTAATGCACATTTTTAATGCTAGAAATATTGTTCTTTGTGTCCTTAGGTGGCCATGGTGATTACTAAAGATGTAGTCTTCATTGATTTTTTTGTCTTTGCTTGTTATTTTATTTCTCGGTTGCTTTTGTTATATTTATCAAAATTAATTAGATTTATACTATTTTAATTTTGTGTAATGAAAGTTATATCTCCTTTTAATCAATAATAATAATAAATAAATAAATAAATAGAAACACTAGTCCTTATATATATCCCTGTCGGTCAACGGTAGGATCAAACACCAATAAATATGCAGCATTAACCATATAAAACTAAGCTTATTGCGACTGATTGCGGATATTCTGATTATATATTTGTTTAATGTACTAAATTAACTATTATTGTGTTCTTTAGTTTTAAGTGAATTAGAAGGTTCTCAACGCAAATTGATACTACTTGCCAGCAAAGTTTAGTTCACGTTTCAAAATAACTCTAAACTTGATTAATGGCCAACAACTTTCCATATTTTAACCTTCTTACTAACTTTATTGGACTAGATATATGGTACCTAAAAATATTCTAGTTAGACATAGGCCCTAGGGTTTGAGTAATGGTACTTTTTATTTTAATTTTTTGATACTAGTAGTACCCTTTCTTAATTATAAATACTAACAGTAACTTTGAACATCATATAACCATTTGTTTTTGTTTTTCATTTTTTTCATTTTATTTTTTCTAGTAAACAATTTTGTTTTAGATCATGTTGAACCCGGTTTTTGTTAACATCAAACAAGGGGTATTCTTGTCTTTCTTGTTTCTTATGAGAAGGAACTTGTTCAGATATTGGATAACCACGGGTTCGTGATCTTTAGACCTCCAATGCTTAAGTCAGTATGAGAAGTTTGTAGATGATAGATGAGTTCAGGGTCCATCTCTATGGTTAAAGGAAAGGAAGTGTAGAGTTTATATCTCATTATGTTCGCTTGGGTGAAGTATGCAGGGTGAATTTATATAGGGATTATAATTTACCTTATGTGTATCCCTTATTTAGATTGAATTTCTGCAACATTGCTGTTTTATCTTCATAATTATAATTTACAAATAATTAGGGGATATTTACCTATTATTTATTTCATTAAATGATTATCTAACATAGAATGTCATTGTATAACTTGGGTTGGTTTGTGGGTCAATACAATGATTGTGATCGTTTACCGCTTGTTATGTGGTATGTAATAATTTACACTTAACATCAGCTCCCCAAGCCTTATAGACTTTGAAGAATGGACGAGGATGTATGCCTGTTGTTTCATCGATATAGAGGTTCATGGCTCTTTTAATTACACTAGCAGTGTTAGTGTGCTATTTCACCTGTCCAATTGAAGGATTTTCTGCACTTTTTTCCTATTCAAAATATGCATGGTAACTTACTGTCGCTCATAGTATTTAAGGATTTCCATTCGAATTCCTAGTTAGGGAGTTATGAGATACTCATATGCGAGAATTTATAGAAAACTCAAACAATCTCTACGAATGATGTATCCAAATAAAAGACCAGTGAGGAAAAAGATCATCACCTCAAACAATTCAACGTGACACCAAAGATAGTATTCAAACCTTTCTTTTTTATCGATGATCCTGATATATATTTCTTCAAACAATTCAATGAAAAAGAATCATGAAAAAGAAAATTTGGACACACTCCACAAGGAAAAAATCAACATAAGTGTTATATAAGATATTAAAAAGGAACCTTGGTATTAAAGCTACCTTAAATATCATTTTCTAACCAAGGACAACATTAAGGATAATAAAGAGATAGGTACGAGGGAGAATGTGACTAGTATACTTAAAAGAAGACTAACATCAAAGTGCAATGATGTAAATAATGAACTAAAAGCTTATAAGTTCGACATTATACATTTCAATATCTTTGATGGTGGCGGATGATAAAAAAAAGGCACCATCAAGCAAGGGACATTAAACTAAGAGCTTTGTTGGAAGCAATCTACTAGATTTATTTTCTACTCCCTTTTTACTTATTTTTATATTACTTATATTCGTGTTCTTACTTAAAGGCAATGTAAGAATTAGTATGGAAGAGTGTTAAAACATCACTATCTTTATTGTTTTATGAATTATTAGTTTACCATGTTTTAGGATTAATATGCTCCAAGTAGTTTTTTTTCTTCTTATTTTTTAGAGTGGCTTAGAATCAATCACATGTTCTCTCTTCATTTTTTGGCCTCTGTGATGAAATTATCTAAACAATGTTAGGTCAAAAAGTACAATAAATATGGATAAAGTCTTGATCTTGTTCTTAAGTGAAGTTAACTTTATGATAATTTTGCTTAAAACTAATATGCATAATAGCTAAATTGGTGATAGAAAAATTTATAATTCCTTAGAACTTTGTTGTACTTTTAATCAATAAAAATAGGTTTCTAGAATTTTTCTTTAATTTTATCAAGGAAAATGCTAAATGTATTTCTTGAAAAATGATTAAGGCAATATGATTAACTTTTTGGCTAAATTGTCCTACCCGCATTGTTATTAATCTTTCAAGAACAACTTTTTTAGAGAACCAATTTAAGCCCACATGGACCAATTGTTTGTCTCCACTCATTTTCTTTTTAACCAAACACATTGGTCATAAACTATAGTTCAAGAAAAGTGAGAGTTGTACAAAGAGAGAATAGATTCTATGAAATGCATTAATAAGATTTAAAAGTGTCAATTATGATATAATTGATTAAATGCCTAACATACAGAAAATAGCCCTTGCTATAATATGTATCTCATAAAAGGAAAAAAACACACAATATGTATATATATATAACATGACAAGCGAACAAGTTGAAAAATTTATTAAAATAGATTTCTGCTGTAAAATAAAGTTGCAAAAATAAAAGAAAAGAACCCAATAATGATGTTGGGTCCAAAAAATGAAATTTGTCCCTATTTTATTAACATAGGCAACTAAGGCATAGTTGAACGTGGTGCATCAACTCATATAGTTATTAGCAAATACTATCTTTAGGTTGTGAACTATTGATTTACTTTATATATTGAATTTGTTGTTGTTAAACGGTTGCCTTTAAAAACTCATGTATGTTACGACAAAGGTAAGGATTCTTTGTGGGTTTACAAAGTTACATTACTATGTTTGGTAAACACATGTAGTGTGAGTACAATCAGGATTGCATTTGGATATGTTCATATATAAGAAGATCTATTTGTGATTTGAAACACTTCTTTCTTACTACTTTCTCCAATATCATATGATATATGTCTTACCTTTATACTATTTTTCTTACAACATATTATCTTAATATTCTTTATCTTTCTATTTTTGTTGATGTCATGGTGTGTACTGCCTATTAAACATTGTATCTATATAGTTTAATATTTTTTTCTTTCTTATTCCTTTCTGATTATCTGACACTATTATTGTATTATTGTTTACCCATTTTTTCTATTTGCAAAATTGGTGTGAGTCCTATGGAATCTGTATCTGCTTGCCTTGGTTATAGACCAATTCTTGAACTCTTTTAGATGGTAGGAAAGTGAGTATAATTTTTGGGCATAACCACTCTAGTGTTGATTCTTTCTATATCACTTTTTTCACATACACATTCACTAGGATGAATTTCGATAAAAAAATGGAACGTAGGTAAATCTTTGTTGTACAATGAGCTAAACCTTTGTTACAAAGAGAGCACATCTGGTTTTAATTTGAAAATTGTTGCATGTATACCATGAAATTTTTGTTGATCATTCCATTATCAATAAGTGTATGATTGAATGGACAAAAAGATGAGAGCAAAGAATCAAACATGAATAGTAAAAGGTTGTATGAAATTACGAGTTGTCAATATCAATGAGTATTGAAGAATCAAAGAATGTAGTAAATAAAAGGAATCTTGATATATATTGTAAGTTACATACGAGGGAAATTTTGTGGTAAAGAGATTGAGGCTGATTCACGTAAATAGAGACTATGAGTTTTTATAGAAGTAAGAAGATGAAACTTTTGACAACTTCTATGGAAAATATTTTGATCTCGTGAACATGTCTTACAACGATGGTTGACATATCAACAAAGAGAAGGAGGTTAAGAAAGTCCTTGTAAGTCTCCCACCTTTATTCAAAGAAAAAATTACTACAATTGATAACTTTTTCAAGCTCGAGAATCTTAAGAAACATGAGTTGATTGGTGATCTTTAAGCATTCAATGTTCACTACCTTTTACCTAAGAAATGGAATGTAGATGCTAATAAAGGAATAAACCTCACTCTTAAGTCCACTAAAGGTAATGGAAGTATCATGAAAAAGTACACCTCTGTCGCTAGTGATGATAACTCCAGCCCAAATTAGGATGAGATGGCTCTACTAGCCAAGATGTTTACAAAGTTCTTTGGATGCAAGAGGAACTATTATATTGAGACTAAAAGAGAAATATTTGGCAAGAGAGACTTGAGGTAATGAAAGAAGACAAAAGACTTTGATCACAAAGGTGATAAAAATTAGAGTAGGTTCCATATCAACTAAATAAAGTGTTTAAAGTGCAAAAAGCTAAGACACATAACTACCTAGTGTTTTCTAAGTAGAATCACTTAGGGAAAATAGCAATGAAAGTTAAGGTTACTATTTTGGATAGTAGAACAAGTGTTGATAAGGAATAAAGCTACTTTATTGCTTTATTGCATCAAACTCTATTATGGACCCTTCTCTTGCAACCTCAAGGTCTAGCAGGTTTGCTAATGAGTATGAAGATGACTAGGAAGAGCTCTTGGAAAAATATAATGAGCTTACAAAGGATCATGTCAAGTTTGAAAAAGCTTAGAAAAATGTTTGGAGAGCTTGAAGATAAAGAGTTAAGCTCCTTGAAAGCTACCCTTGAGGATAAGAAGTGCTCAATTAATCATGAGCAAAATGATCTCTCAAGAAAGTGTGAGATTTATCAAAAATATTATTATGATAAACATATTGAATGCAATTTAAATTTGTATTTATCTTGAATAAAATATTTGGAAAAGGAATATTTAGTCAAGCTATGAAAATCAGAGAACTGTTAGGCTTGATTTATATTAAGATTAAGTTGTTTGGATCACACTTGAAAGTTAATAAAATATGGACCTAATTATTCTAGAGGGGGGTGAATAGGTTATTTTTAATTTTTATTAATTTATAACTTAATAACCTAAACAAAGTGGCCATACATGTAATCACGTGTAAGAATAAAATGTAGAAGTAAAATAATAACACACGATATTTTTAGGTGGAAATAACCTAGACCATAACCATGACCTGAGAGGAAAATCACTGGTCCACTGGACCACCTAACTTTCCACTATGAAAATCAAATGTTCAACTACAAATTCGATCTTATGCTACCCTCCCTAGGATATTGCCCCAATGTACTTTACTTACGAGCCCCTACTCTATTTTCATAGTTTCTAATATTAGTGTGAGCGGTTTCTAGACTAACATTCCAATAAGCTCCCCGCCAATCAGATCGTTCACAAATGAACTGCAAAAAGGTTAGCACAAAAAACATAAGTATCTGTGTGTGTTCTAGAACGGATTTATTATGAATAATCCTAACTAGATGATTCAAAACATATGTCACTTAAATCAAATCAACTAGCAAATCTAGATCAAAAAGATTAAGTCTAAGTTCAATAAAAATAGCTTCTTTAAAGATTAATAATCAAATCAAATAATTATGATCTCTCAAAAACCAATGAATGAAAATCAATATATATATATATATATATATATTAATTATCTTTTTCACTGTGTATATATATTAATTACCCTTTGTCACTCATGTCTTTCAATAATTAACTTACTACTAATATCAATTGATTTCTTAATTATGCCTTACGCGTAAGAATCAAATTCTTTAAATATGTATATTAATACCTTGTTTTGCACTTGCTGAATGATTTACTTCCTGAATACCATATTTGATGAGTCAACTTTTCGACTATTCATATATATATTCCTTAGTTGTCTCCAGTCTAATGATGTCGATAATAGCAGTATTTTCTTGAATGTTTTTAGGTAGCTTTTTCTTGCAATAGACATAATTTATTTTTTGAGCACACCCTAATTCAACCCTAATGTGTCTATATATATATATATAGTAATAATGACTTAGTAGTATTAGGATTAAATATATTTTAGACTTAATTTTTCAAAGCCCATAAAAATTTAATAAAAAAATTAATTTTTAAAACACATCTTAAAAATATTAAGACACATCTAAAAAATATTTAATTAATAACTTCATAAATTGACTCAAGTTTAAATAAATATTTTAGTTCCAAAAATAATTTTAGATTTATAAACATGTGCTATTAAATGTATGAATACAATCATGTGTGTTATAGTTATAAACTTAAATTATACCTAAAGTACGACTATCTAGAACTCGAACATTTGTTCGGCTTTTCTTGATAGACTTGATAGCTGGCCTAAAAAAACTTACAGGTAAATATTTTGTTCACGAAAATAGTCAACACTCATAGTCCTTGCAACGCTTATTGGAAAGAAGGTGATTTTTGTTTACATTCACAAAGAGTATTTGGCATATACTCTTTCTGAGAGAGAAGAGGAGTTAGGTGCAAGAAAAAGTTAAGGATCTTGTCTCTTTTAGCAAATTATAGGAGGCATCCATCAAGAAAAAATATTATCTCATTAGAGCACTCGATACTAAATAGGTAAAGTTGAAAGATTAATCAGAACACTCCAAAGTACAGTTAAAGTGATTTCTACCACTCTAAGGGTTTCCAAAGTAAATTTGGATTAGATTTTGAGTAAAAAAAAGCTCCTCATGAGAGACCCAAGCTAGGATTTGCTAAAGTGGTTTCTACCATTCTAAAGGTTGCCAAATTTTTTATCAAGCCAGTGGTTGCAAGTCCTAAAATGAAGAAAGTAGTCGACATTCTTAAAGGTGATTCTATGGTATTGTCCTACTTAGGCTCATCCCGTAAGGTGATCATTTCATCTCTTACTTCTCCTTCTCATTGTATCGATGATGGACTCTTATCATTAATTACACATTTTCTACCTATTTGTCACCATTTCTATGAATGTGGGAATTTGAGATCTCACTATGAGAGATTAACCACTCATTCTCATGTAAGAGTTAATGTTAATTCTTCTTCTTTCCACTATCTTCCTTGTGCTACTCTCTACAGTCAAAGACCACATTTCTATCACTCCAGCATCAACTATTTTTACCTAATTGTAGGCCACTTTGTCAGATTGTGCCCTAGATTACTCTAGGAGTAGTTCTATGAGATCATCCTTTCTCTCCTCATTAAGATGTCTTTAGTTTTAACTATTGTGATTCACCTTAGCAATATCAATCTAGGTGTATTTTGCATTGATGACACAATCTAAAATGGGAAAACATTTCTTCAAAAGCTTTCCATGTAGGGTATATGATAATTACTTGATGAGTTTCTATAGAATTTCAAAACAAAATGTTTCTCGAGTACAACCTACATCATATACTTAAGAGAAATGGAGATTACACTTCACTACTGCAACCCCTAACACAATCTACTTTTGTCTCTTTTGGTATATAAATTTCTATATGTGTTTACCATTTTTTAATGTCTTCTTCTTGTGTGATTTTTTTGATTCAATTATTTATGTGATTTTTTTTATTTTTTTATATTTGTTTTTCTTCTTTGAGTTTTATAATGTTTTCTAAAACTTAATTTTTGAAGAAAATACAAAAAAAAATATATTTTAAGATTGGGCTCCATTATTTCTTTTTCTCTCTCTCCTCCTTGGTTGCTCTTCAAGCCCTTCGCTAAATCTTACCCAACCCTCATCGAGTGTCACTGAGCACTTTTTTAACATACACATCTTGATCTCGCCGAGCCTTGAGTGAAGAGGTCAACGAGCACATAGAACCTCTTAAAAAAACCTACCTATTTATTTTTTATTCCACAAAATTTTCTAAACACTTTTGCTCTCCTTTCCAAAATAGTTCTAACCCTACCTCAACCTTCCATTTTTATTTGATGGCCCCCCAAGGGAAAAAATAAAGAAAAAATATGCACTAATAGTCAAGGAAGATTCAGCTGAGTTGTTTGGTCCTCCACCTCTTTGATTTGCACCTATAATGGAAGATTGTTCGATTCACATTGATGAATTTTCCATTGTTTAAGAAATGTTATATACCTTTGCTTGATCTCATTATGTAATTTAAATTATTCCTTTGATCATTCTTATTTTCAAGAGGTTTACAATGCTATTGTTATTTTTTACATTAGAACTATATCTAGTTTGTCAAGAGTTGTTCTTAGTCAGACAGAAGCTAACTATGGTGATTTAGGACAAAAATGTATATCATTAGGAGTAGGCCATTTATAGAGAGGCCTTGTTGTAGAAAAATTATCAACTTTACAATTTAGAGCACTCAGCTCTTAGACATTGTTCTTTTATATCACCTATTTCGTCCCTTTTGGTTTGAATGCAAGTGAATGGTGATACTTCTCGTATTCATTATATAGGAGCCAGTCCTAGTTCCTGTCTTTAAGGTATCCATATGTTGCAATCTGTTGATTCTTTTAACTGTATGATTGATACCTTTCTTCTTGATCATATTGTCATGTTCCATGAAATCTTCCCATTTTTGGACCATAGGAAGCCCATAATAGGGATTTGATAAGCCTCCTCAGAAGATGAGGCAGAGAATGGAGCATACTCTTAAATTTTCTTTCTTTCTTGTATCTATATTGATGTACTTTTCTTTTTCCCAAAAATGTAATAAAAAGCTATTATTAATAAATATTGTTTGTGTTCAAATGTTTATATTTTCAATGTTATTTACTTTTCAATATTGTTTATATAGTATTTAATATGTATTCTTGATTGTTTATGTGTCATGAGTTTATATGCTTGTGCTACATATTTATGTGGTGATGCTTTAATCTTTTCCTACTAGATATAATAGTGGTTAGGATTATTACAACTATGTATGCCTTTTCTCCCTTATGTTAGTGTCTTCTTTGAATCTAGTATCAAAAAGGCGGGAAATATTTTTTTGCACAACTCGTTGATTGCTATATGGTTTATGGCATGGGATGCAAGTGTAGGTTTGCACTTCATCTTGTTTACTTGACTTGCATACATGTTGGGAAAGTGCAGCATGAAGTTAAGGAGAATTGTGTTGATATGTGTTGTTTCTCTATTGCATTCTTGATTGCACTTAGCCTATTGATGTTTACCTATGTAAGGATAATATGATAATATTTTGTGAGACACAATATAGGTCTATATGATACATTCTTGAATATATGTTATTTTGTGTATGCATAACATATGTGTAGCTATAGACTATTAAGTTTAGATGGAGATAGATTTAGACATGTATCATGAAGTGTGCATCAAGATAGATGTGTTGATTCGTGAAGATTGATCAAACATAACAAGACAAATGCATTAAAGTTAGGTGTGTTGGGGAATTCTAGGTTGGGTGTCAGAGTTTTTTCATGTGAATGAACTTTTTTAAGCTATCTTACATGAATGTATTATGTATGTGTCTATATTAATTGTGTAGTTCTTTCCCACATAAATCCAAAAAGGGATATTGTAAGTCCTATAATTTCTATTGTGTTTGTGTTGGAATTCCCATGTGAAAATACAAAGTCTGTATTACTTTACTTAATGTTTTGTCCTTCTTTATGTAATATAAATTATTGACAATTTAGTATTACACATTCACATAGTTGTATCACTTTATATGTTAACATGTTATACATACCATTAAGGGATTGAGAGCATGGAGTTGAAATATTTAGGTTGTATTTATGCAATGGTAGCTTTTATTTTTTGTGGGTATATTTGGAAAACTAGTTGACAAATTTTACAAACAAAACAATATGTTAGTGTTCGATGAGATAGCTCTTGCCATAATGGCTATTACCCTATCTAAGGTGGTCATTAAGAGCTCATCGACGTTGTTGACAAGGTGGTTGACAAGGGCTCACACTACTTCAGAACTTTTTACAAATACCCTAATTTGGACTTTGAAAATTAATTATAAATTATAAGGGAAACTCTTGTAGCTTGTAAACATGGGATTATCAATGAAAAGTGTTTTCAAAATTCCAAAATTTCGATACTTTGAGGGTATTTTAGTATCAGTGACACATTAAGTGTTTTTGCAAAGCAATTTTGTATAGGTTAATTAAAATTTGTATTAATACCAAGATGTAGTTGCAAATCAAATGCATATGCATGGGATTGGCCTTACCTTAGGATGTATCACATATACTAACTTGGCTATGATTATGTCACATCAAATGGTTATGGAGCTCTGAAGGAGACCTAGATTTTGAGATCAGATCACAACTATTGTGCAGATAGCAATAAGGAAGTTTAGGTACAAATGAGTGTGGTGTTCTAAGTAATAGTGATATTAAAGAATACTATATTTAGGTTGTGGAGGGTATTAATGGTCTATTTTTTGTGGTTTCAGGTGCTATTTAGTACCATTGTTTAGAAAACTTTTACTCTCTTTGTTTGTAAAGCTTGTTAGAGCATGACAAATTAAATTAACTTTTTATCTAATTTTTCATTAAATATAAATGATAACACATATAACATATGCATATGTATTTGTTTTTATGGATATAAATATAAAAATATAATTTTTAATAAAATAAAGAGAAATTATACCTAAATTTTATGTAATTGTTTTCCTTTTCAAACTTACACATAATTTTAAATGTCTAATATCCTTCATTATAATTATATTCACACAATTTTATCATTTTATTATCAATAAAACTATGTTTGATTAGTAAATGTCACAATCATACATTAGATAATGAAAATATTTTAACTAATAAAAAGAATAGTTAAAAGATTGGCTAATGTTTTTTTTTAAATTGAAATTACTGCATTAGGTATATATTTAACAAAAAGTATTAAAAATATATGTGCAACATGTGCTATAGCTTTATATTTAATGAAAAATGAAATGAAAATGCTTTAATTTTATCTTTTCCTAACATCTTTTTCTCAAACAATTCCACTTAAAAACATTTATCTAAGCATTAATGGTAGTTAAGAATAACATGAAATGCATTTATAGGTTGAATGTTTAACAGAAGATTCCCATATGTTGGAATAATTACACGAAGGTTAATTATTCTTTCAACTCAAATAGGTAACTAAGACCTAGATGAGGGGTGAAAATGCCAACCTATGAAATATTTCTTGAGCTCTATAACAATTCGACTAAGTAGTCCTTACAACTTGAATTAAACAATTCACACAACATAAGTACAAAACATCATACTCAATTCAACACAATAAAAACTACATGTAGTAAGAAAGAACAAACTACGATAAATATATTAGTGATGGTATGCCTCAAATTTCTTGTCCAGACTAGCAACAAACATATGGATGGCAAACCACTACAAGTGAGATAAGAATGCATACTAAACGAAAAAGGATTTTCAATATTTTCAAAACTTCATATGTAAGAAAATATTTGATAAATGATGATTGTACTCTCACGACATGCGATCAAAGTAAACATAGCAAACCAATTAAAGAATCTAACCGAGGAGATACATTTAGGGAAAGAAGATATAGACTCCTTGAAGACTCACATAAAACTCATACATACATAAAATACATAAGTAATATAATATAATCAGGGATCAGGCAGACTAATTTAATACTTCATAATTAATGATTGAAAATCTATAGACATGCTAAATAGAAAAGAAACAAAACATCCTATAACATAAAATGAATATTATTTCTCATTAGAAATATTAATGTCTAGTATTTTGGATCATATAAGATGGATACTCAGATTAGACTAACACAAAATTTGACCATGCATAACATTCTATAGATAATATGTAACTATTAATCATAGTACCAGTACATATAATGTGTAAACAAAAAGTATGCAATAAAGAATAAAATCATTTTAATTAGATTATAAACTTTAATTTATAGAAACATACACCATTTAAAATCTGATTATACTAGCCACATATTCGAGCATATATAACAATAGATATAGTGAGGTAAACTCGTATAGAAACTATATCTATGTTGTAACATCATCGGGTTGCTTAATGCAACCAATCACCAGCAAAAAATTCACTCATCAATAAAACTATTACAACTCTAATGAAAAATAAAACAACCAATAACTCTATAAGTTAGGACCTCCATTTGAACTACCTATTGCAGCTTTTACAACAACCTTATTTGACACAGAACTTGGATCTCTTCCAAAGACAACACCACCAATGTGGTGTGATAAAAAACCATAGATCAGTAACTAGAAATGTAATTACTCCTAATCTTAAGGACCACTTTCAAACTCAAACAATATATCTCTTATTACACACAACAAGAGATACAAGAACTTAAAGCATTTAACTTAGTTTACTCTCATAATGAGTTTCTCACAAATATACAGTTGCATCCAAGCAAATCTCAATCGACACACGGCTTACACAAAACTCAGTAGGAAACACTATCTTAAGTACTCAACACTCAAAAGCACAAATTTTTTTCACACAATCACGAATTACTAATGCCAAATAACACTCAATATATTAGTCATTCAAAAACAAAAAAAAATGAGACTATCTTGAGTACTCAAAACTCACAAGTAAAGTTTTGTTCACACAATCACAAGTTACTAATACCTAATAGTACTAAAGATATTAGTGATTTGAAAACAAAAAAAATGATATGTCAATTTGATGGATCTATGCTACATTTTTTGGATATCAAGTAAGAGGAAATGGATGGGTATTTACAAAACTTAAATTTGGCACCTTGCTAGCCACCTCGCTAGTAACCTTGCCAGCCACCTCACCGACCACATTACCAAGGGTGGTGGTAAGCTTGGTGGCAAGCTTGGTAGCGAGGTTTTAAAAGTCACATTTTTTTGTTCCCAAAGTGCCAAGTATTTTCCATAAATACTTGCACCCAAGATGAACTTAAAACACAAATGAAAATTTTGGCTGGCCTCGCATGCTCCCTCTCCAAAAACCAACACTCTACCTAGCATGAACACTACAAAAACCAATCTCATGGTATGTGTAAACATACTTGCATACAAATTGTTTCTAAATAATTGTGTGTGTGTGTGTATTACTAATCTATGCTAACTAGGGGTGTCCATAAACCGGACTGGACCGGACCAAACCGTAAAACCGGATCAAACTGGACCGGACTGAATGGTTTTACAAATCAAACGGTCCAGTCCGGTTTGTACTAATTTTAAACCATTCAAACTAGACCAGACCATTTTAATAATATATTAAAAAAATCATATTATTCTTCATTAAATGTATAAAAAAATCGAACCAAACTGGAAACCAAACCGGACCGAACCATTTTATAAACCAAACGGTCCGGTCTGATTTGTATTAATTAAAACCGTTTCAAACGATCTTGTCTAGTTAATTGTTTTTAACCAAAACTAGACCGGACCGGACCGTTGGACACCCCTAGTTCTAACCCACCTTGCATAGAAGATGATAGAATATTGAGTAAAATAAAATAGACACTATATTTTGCACACGAAAGCCAACACACAAACCCAAGTAAATAGGACTTACATGCATATTCATATATATGACTAGCATACACACTAGCTTATCATTTGTAGCATACTCGATCATTGATGAAAGAGTTATGCATGGCCTCTTACACTCTTAGCATAATATAAATCTTTTTGTGGGGTGTTTATACTATTTCATCTTTTGAAAATATAGTCTTGAGATCTTTAATGAATCCCATAGAAAGGTATGTACAAAATAATATGTATCCTTTGTAGGCATTTATTAGGCGTTGTAAGTTCTATTTGATGATAATATATATGTCGATGTCGATTTTATATCTATAGGATGAACAAACCATTAACACCTCAGGCCATCGTGGGGTACTACAAGAAATTGGATTTATAGTGCCAATTGTTTTGTAGCAAAAACTTTTGGCTTCTAAATGATATCTTTGTTACAAAATTTAAAGTTTTGCTACTAACTTACTAGCAGTAAACTTTCTTTTTTTTTTAATGAAAAAGTCTAATGCTAATTATATATAACCCAACAAAAAGGATCACCACTAAAGTAGGCAATTTGTGGCGAAATATTTCGTTATAATAAGTTCAAATTAGAGGCAAAAATGAGACTTCACCACTAATTGTACATGTCATCTTAAAATAGTAAAATAAACAAGGTGGTGATATTACCACAACCAAAATTATTATTACAAGAATAATAATTCATTAATGAAAAATTTATTTCATAATAATGGTACTATGGTTTAAAACTCAAACAAATTTGCATAAATATTTTTAAAAATAATATTATGAAAATATGCATATTTAACCTATTATTGATTTTTATTCAAAAATAATTTTGACATTATAGTTATCTAATAAATTATGTGATTTTCTTTTAAAATTCTAATTAAAAATAAAGTAGATGTATACGTGAAATTAGTGACTACTACAATAGTGACATTTGGTCTAAAAAATTTAACCATGGTCAATTTATCTAATTTTCTATCCTTTTAGTCTCTTTATCATCTTTTTTTCTCTCTATTATCGTTTTATCTCTCATCTTATTTTATTTATGTATTTGTAATTAATTTATTTTAACATTATAAATTTTATTTTTAATAATTGAACTAGTTTGAATTTACAAATTATAAAAGATAAACAAGATAGTATTTTCAATGAAGAAAAACAGAGATTGAGTGATGCTTAAATAAGAGAATTTATTTTTATTATTGAACAAAAGAATAAAAGGGTATCTTTTCTTATTTTTAATGATATTTTTAATGATGATAATTATAAATAAAATACCATTTTTATAAAAATTCAATTTTTAAAAAAATTTAAACTACATTAACTATTTTTTGAAAATTACAAGACTAAACCTTCCTATTTTAAAAGAGACATGACTAATGTATAAGAGTTACAAGACTATTTAAACCATAATCCCAATAAAGGGGAATAATTAACCTAGCTAGCATGCCTATATCCTTTGAAATAATTTCCATTATGACTCTCCTCTCTCAGCCTCTTACACATATATCCAGCGTCGATTGTCGGTAGCCACTTCCACCATCGATAGCATTCTCCAACTCCGTTCTGGTCTAGTCCTTCTAGCTTCGTGAGTGGCCAACAACTTTAACTCATTCATGGTAAGAACTTCCACCATTTTTCATGGTTAGCCACTTCTAATTAAGTATTGTTTGGACATTTGGATCGACCTGGAGCCTAAACTACCAACCTTTGTTTCTATAGGGTCGGCCACCAGTCTGAGTTATAGAATGGTCTTATAGGATGGTCGTCCCTGGTTTATAAATATACATGTTTTAACCTTTTTATCCTTCCTGCACGACATACTTACATGTGTATACCCTATCTAATAAAGACATATACATGTGAAACTATATATATACATAGACTCCATAGGAGATCCATACATTCAATCAATTTCTTTGATTTCTCTCTAAGTTCTCTCTTTACAAATCAGACCAATCCTAACATTTTGGTGCCTGATGAGTGCTCAAAAAGCACTAAAATTACCATCATTTTATGCACATTAATTGGTTAAAAATATATATATATTTATATGTTTTATCATATATTTATATAAATTTGCCTTTTTCGGAATCACGGGTATTTTTATTGTTTTTCAGGTATTTTGGCTTAAAAACATAACTTAAACACTCAAAGAGAAATATTGGAAGCAATACATCACAAATATATTAATAAATAAATGGGGAAAGGTCAACAAATATGAAAACATTTGGACAAAATGGGTCAAAAAGGTCAAAAATGTCAAAAAGGAGAAAATCGCGCCGCCGCACCGCCCAGTCGCCCAGTCGCCCCAGCACGCAGCGCCCAGTCCTAGTTCCGCGCACGCCCACGCGCTCCCCTACGCGTAGCGCCCTCTTCCGCGCCAAACTACCCTCCGCGCACGCCGATGCCCATTTCCTTCCATTTTCGCGCGCAGCCGTCCCCATGACGTCATCAATGACCTCAGCAATTGTACTCCGCATTTTCACAATTTTTTAACATTTTTTCACCCACTTTTTCTCTCCATCTTCTACAATAAATACCCCCCTTCTCTTCACTTCTAAACACACCTCAAAATACACTTCTCTCTTCTTTCTTTCTCTCCATTTCTTAGTTTTTAGTTTTTCTTAGTTTTTAGTTAATTTCTCTTAGTTTTAGAGTTCTTCCCTTTTTTGGGAAGAACTAGTTATGTTTATGTAATTTATTAGCTTTTTGATTCAATAAATGGGAGTGCAAATTCCGCTTGGAGGTTTTCCAGCAACGGGAATAGCGTTGAAGTTCTGTAAGGATTTTATTTTCTTACAGTTATTTTTATGCTTTATTCTTACATGTTATATTTAATTTGTCTGTGATTAAATTTAACTCTGCTGGATATTTATAAACATGATGTAATAATAACGTTGTTATGCTTGCGAAATATTAAATAGGTGAAAATCTCTAAAATAAATTGATTTTGTTTTTATTCAAGATTTTATATTAAGAATTTTAGAGAGAAATATATTATTTTTCATGACAAACTTAAACCTGAAAATTAGATTTTAAGGTTTAGTTATCGGGTCTGATTTAGAGTAGTGCTCTTTTATTTGTTGGTACAATCGCCCGATAGTTAGAGTGAAGCTCTATTTCAAAAGTTTTTATAAGAATTATTATCTGAAAATGTATTGACAACATGTTTTCAGTAGTGGTTTTAAAACATGAAAGTTAGTACTCGGATAACTAAATTCTTAGGTTTAATTTGGACACCTTGAATAAAGTTTAAACTGTCTAACCTCACCAATGGTGGCATTTAAATTGTTCATTTTCAATCTCTTAGAAAAAGGAATTAATTTAATTAACCAAATTAGTTATCAACCCCACCCATAGGTGTTAATTGATTTGTTTAGTTAACAAAGAATATCTAACCCCACCAAAGGTGGTATTCATATAAAAAAGGGAGAATCAATAAATATCAATTCATATCTTTAATAACCTAAGTAATATGAGCAAGCATAATTAACTTAGTTATTATATCCATAAATACTCCACCATTATAAATGATAAAATTTGCATAAATGTTTATTGAATCTATGTTTATTTTTATGTAAGTAGATTAAAAACACAAAACCTAAAATATCGTGACATGATGTTTAGGATTTAATTTCGTTTTTAAAAATTTAAATAATAAATTAAAAACCACATACATTCCTTCCTTAGATCGACCTTGGGAGTATACTTGTCATTTTCTTCGAAATGATTCCTGCACTTGCGAGAGTTTTATAAATATTAAAACCAAAGTATTGGCAAGAATCGGTGATGCCGGTTTTCGCTCATCAGTGCCACCAAGGGGCTCATATTTTTAGGTCAAGTTTTGGCTTCTAAACCCATACTTTCAAAGATTCACCCTGAATTTTGAGAGAGATTTAAAAGACCAAACACATGTTCCACTTACTAGTTCCCCCAAAATCACAATCACTTGTCCCTTATCACCATGGTAGGAACACATATTGAAGAACGATTAAGACTAGAAAATAAAGAGGCAACAACATATTATATAATACCTCAAAAACTCATAATTAAGCCGAAAGAAAGGCTAAACCTCATCAAAAATTACCTTGTCAACTCCTCTAGTTAAGGAGAGAGCTCGAGGAGACCTGGCGAAAGAATAAAGTGCTTCGCTCCCAATCAAGTGGAGGAACCTCTAAGGATCAAGCAACCAACCTAATTGAAAAAAATAGACTGTAGTGTGTCATGCTTGAGCCTAATCTTGGGGAATAGGATGTCAAAGGCAAAACCATTTCTAATTCAGTGAGAACTAGAGATGAGTAGTGGATACAAGAAAGGAAGAAATTAGAGGTACGATTTTAGGCTTTAGAAGAAGCTATTAAGAAATAACACTATGCTTTAAAAATAACCCATGAAAGGCATAAAAAAGGCAGGACTTCCTATGATGTGTATATGGACTATGAGCAACTATGTGTCTCCCTATTTTTCGATGAGATAGAGAATGAAGAACCATCAACCAAGTTCAATGCTCCCAAATGCCTTAATTATCTAGGAACTAACAACCCTGTATCACATGTACAACACTTCAAGACAACCATCGCCCCATTATCCCCACACAAGGGAAAAGAGATGCCATGATGTGCAAATTGTTTACTACTCGCCCTAAAGTGGGTCAACAACCTGTCATCCCACACCATACCCAACTTCTAATATTTTGTGAGGATGTTCATAACCAACTATGCCTATAACAAGCCCTTAAGGAAGGAGTTCGACCACATCTTCCCAATTATTCAAGAGAGGGGTAAGTCTATCGAGAAGTGTATGAAATGATTTAGGGAAGAAAATTTGTAAATCTCTCACTGTCCTAGTTCTTTTGCTATAGAAGCCTGTAGATGGAGTATCCTAAAGAATTATGACTTGTTGTAGAGATAACCTTAAAAGCTCTTCATACTTTAAAGGAAGCTTATGGAAAGTTGATAAAATTTGTCAATCCTAAAAGAGAGTTAGGTTTGGTCAAGGGCCAACTGGCTGATGTAGAGGTTGTGCCAAAGAAGAAAAAAAGAGCATAATTCCTAACAGGGCAAATTAGAATAGTGGCGTCAGTAGAAATAGGCATTTTGTGCCAAACAATAGAGTAAGTAGAAAATGGTTAGGGAATAGTGGACCTTGGGAGAGGTCACTTTCTCCTTTTAGAGGTCCTTTCTTGAGAGTGAATCTAGCTCAGAACATATTTAGGATGGAGGAAGTGACAAATGTTAAATGGCTCCCGAAAAGAAGTCTCCTCCTAAAGAAACATATAAATGGTGTGCCTTCCACAAGGATTTAGGCCACGAGAAGAGAGATTGTAGGCACCTTAAAAAGGAAATTGAGGAGCTTTTGGCCAAAGGATATTTGAAAGACCTCAAATGAGACAACAATGAAAGAGGAGTTCATCAAAATAGGAAAAAAAATCCAAAACCATCCATTCTATCGAATAACAGGAGAGAACCCAACAACGAGCCTAACATTAGAACTTCCATACCATATATGGAGGGCTTGGAATCAGTAGAGTTTCAAAAAACTCACGCAAGAAGCTTGCTAGAGAGATGCATCATGTCCCGTATGTGTACACCATGGAAAAGGCGATGTCCTCTGTGAGGATCAAATTTACTAAGAAGGGTGAGACCTTATCCCATTACGAAGACCCCTTAGTGATCACTTTGATAATTGAATCCTATGATGTTTTCCTAATCGCGATTGACACAGATAGCTTAGTTGATTTTCTTTTTCTTTCTTCTGTAAGAGCCCTAGGTGTAAAAGAAATTAACATTCTAAGGACAGAGCTACCCTTAGGGGGATTCCACAGTAGTACCACCTATGCATTAGGGAATGTGGTATTTCCTATCATGGAAAAAGAGTCAATATTGATGAATAATTTTGCGGTCATTCATGTCCTAGCTCACTACAATGCAATCTTGGGTAGGCCATGTATTCACAAGATGAAGGCGATCCCATCTACCTTCCACCAAGTGATCGAATTCCCAACTGATGAGGGCACATAGGAGATAAGGGGAGACCAAGAGAAAGACAAAAGTTGCTCTAAGTCTACCATGAAAGTGGTCATCCCCAAGTAGCATTCATAGAAAGGTCTCTCCCAAAGAAGTTCAAGGGGTAAAATTCTAGTAAATTCTATCAATATAAATGAGGTACAAGACTTACTAATAGAATACAAGGGTGAGAATCATCCTTTAAAGCTAAGTAGGGATCTGACAAGAGAGGTGGAGGAGTAACCCTCATACTTGCTCAAAACCAACTCTAATGTCTTCATATGGACTCGACAAATATGCTTGGGATTGACCTTGAAGTTATATTGCACAAATTAAACGTCAATCTAGATTATAGATCTATCCAACAAAGAAATATAAAGTTCTTGAGGGATAAGAATAAGGTGATTAAAAATCAAGTCACCAACTTTAGGGAAATAAAAGTTATAAGGGAGGTTAATTACCCTACTTTCTTGTCAAATGTGGTATTGGTAAAAATAGCTTGTTGGTCCCCCATATATGTGTGATCTTTATAGACTTAAATGAGGCTTGTCCTAAAGACTGTTTCCCCCCTCCCAAGTATCAATCAATTGGTTGATGCTACCACTGGTTTTGGACTACTAAGTTTCTTGGACACATATTATGGTTACCATTAAATCAAAATGCACTCTATGGACAAGAAGAAAACATATTTCATCATAGAGGAAGGGACCTTTTGATATACCAAATGCCCATTTGGATTGAAGATTACATGCCACGTATCAGCACCTCGTTAACAAAATTTTTGTATATCAGTTAGGTAGAAACCTGGAGGAATATGTGTATAACATGATAATGTAATTAGAAAACCCTCAGAACCACAACATAGACCTAGAGGAATTACTTTCGATAATTGGAAGGTATGGCATAAGAGTTAACCCCAAGAAGTCTATCTTTGGTGTGGCTACAATAAAATTTTAGGATATCTCATATCTTCTTGAGGGATTAAGGCCAATTTAGATAAGATATAGGTCTTGGTAAACATGTAGCCACCTTCTAACTAGAAAATGGCTGAACAACTTAACAAATTAATAGTGACACTCAATAAGTTCATCTCCAAATACATGGACAAGTGTTTACCATTGTTTAAGATGGTGAGCAAAAACACATTAGGTTTTTAGGACGATAACAATGCCTTTGAAGCAATTAGGCAATACCTAAGAAACTCTTTTATTCTAGTCAATCCTCTACAAGATGAGACACTTTATTTATATTTGGTTCTGCCTCCCTAGACATACAACACCATACTTCTAGAAAAAAGAGACAAGGTCTAGCATCGAATCTACTACATCATTCAAATCTTGATAGAGCCTCAAAATAGATACCCAACCATTAAAAAGTTAGCCTTCATCCTCAAAGTCAATGCACAAAAGCTTAGGAACTACTTTGGCTCACACATAGTGGTGGTATTGACCTTCCAACCACTTAAAAGAATTTTGATGAGACCAGAAGTAGTGGGAATATTGGCACAAATTTCTAGAGAATTGGGTGATTATGACATTAAATACATGTCTAGGTGATGGCTAAGTTTGTGACAGAATTCAATGAGATACCAGAAGTTATTGTTGATGAAGGGCATAAGGAGGTGTATATGGTGGATTAAAAGGAGAGGCCAACTTGAAAAGTATTTGTTGACAGAGTGAAAAATTTCAATGGTGCTGGGCTAGAAGTGGTCATAACAGACCATGATAAAAACTATTTTAAGTATGCCATCACACTAAATTTCCAGGCAACTAATAATGTCATAGTTTACAATGCAACTATATTTAGGGTCATAATGTTAAAGAAACTTGGGGCAAATAAGATCACTTAACATAGTGATTCTAAACTAGTTGTCAACTAGTTCTTGGGGACATTTAAAATTAGGGATAGAAAGATGAATGGGTATTTAGAGAGGCTAAAATGAGAGTGTTCAAAATTTTCTAAGTTTAATATCAAACAAATAGCTAGAAATGAGAATAATCATGTTGAGGCTTTGGTCACACTGGCATCCGTATGAGGGTCCTACCATACTCGAGTGGTGTCAGTAATGATCTTGGCAAGAGCAAGTCTGGATAGATCCCCCTACCAATCAATGGATTTCCTCGATCTATAGCTGCTTTGAAATGGAAGACCTACCCAAGGATCAAAAGTTTGCAAGGAGGTTATTGATGAGTGCTCAAAAAGCACTAAAATTACCATGATTTTATGCACATTAATTGATTAATAAAATATATATGCATTTATATGATTTTATCATATATTTATATATATTTGTCTTTTCTGAATCACGGGTATTTTTATTATTCTTCAGGTATTTTCACTTAAAAACGTAACTTAAAGACTCAAAGAAGAATATTGGAGGCAATGCATCACAAATTTATTCAAAAAATAAATAAGGAAAAGTCAACAAGTTGGAAAAATTTGACAAAATGAGTCAAAAAGGTCAAAATGGAGGAAATCGCGCTGCCCAGCCACGCCGACCATCGCGCACAACGCGCCTAGCAAAGCACGCACGACGCCAGCATCTGCCCCAACCGCACCCAGCAACGCACGCGCCAGCTTACTACCATTTGCACCCAGCCTACGCCCAACTACACGCATCACTACCTAGTCTGTGCCCATTTGCGCCCCATCTGAACGCGTAGCCGCCCCACATCATGCTGACGTCATCAAATGACATCATCATTCACTACTCCGCATGTCCACCTTTTTTATCATTTTTTCACCCACTTTTTCTTCCTATTCTCTTTACTTCATACCACACCTCAAAACATATCTTCTCTTCTCTTTCTTTCTCTCATTTCTATGTTTATAAACTTTTCTTAGTTTTTAGCTTTTCTTAGGTAGTTTCTCTCAGTTTTAGAGTCCTTCTCTTTTTGAGAAGAACTAGTTATGTTTTTGTAATTTATTTGCTTTTCGATTCAATAAATGGGAGTGTAAATTCCGTTTGGAGGTTTTCCAGCAACGGGAATAGCGTCGAAGTTCTGTAAGGATTTTATTTTCTTTATAGTTATTTTTATGCTTTATTCTTACATGTTATATTTAATTTGTCTGTGATTAAATTTAACATTGGTGGCTGTTTGTAAACATGATATAATAATAACGTTATTTTGCTTGCGAAATATTAAATAGGTAAAAATCTTTAAAATGAATTGATTTTATCTTTATTCAAGATTTTATATTAAGAATGTTAGAGAGAAATATATTATTTTTCATTACAAACTTAAATCTGAAAATTAGATTTTAAGGTTTAGTTATCCGGCCTGATTTAGAGTAGTACTCTTTTATTTGTTGGTACAATCGCCCGGTAGTTAGAGTGAAGCTCTATTTCAAAAGTTTTTAAAAGAATTATTAATTGAAAATGTATTGACAACATGTTTTCAGTAGTGGTTTTAAAACTTGAAATTTAGTACTCGGTTAACTAAATTCTTAGGTTTAATTTGGACACCTTAAATAAAGTTTAAACTGTCTAACCCCACCAAAGGTGCCATTTAAATGGTTCATTTTCAATCTCTTAGAAAAAAGGAATTAATTTAATTAACGAAATTAGTTATCAACCCCACCTATAGGAGTTAATTGATTTGTTTAGTTAACAAAGAATATTGATGCTTATTTTCGCAAGTGTACAAATCGTTCAAGTAATAAAGTGTACAAAAAGTACGGATATCGAACCCACAAGGAATGGCGTTACTAAGTACTGAAATTGACTAACCCTAATTTTATTTGAAAACCGAATTGTTGAAATTGTTTTAAAAGCAAATTCACATAAAACTAAACATAAATAACAAAATTTAATGTTGTTCACAAATGATTAAAAACGCTAAGGCATTTGATTTCGCTAAATCAATTCAATCCGATTTCAAGTCATGTTATATGAGAATCAAAGCTAAAAGTGATGGTTGAAAAACCCAAATTTACCTAATATTCTGTCTCGAGTTATATTAGAATTACTTATCTATGGAAACCGACTATATTTCTATGAAGATTTAATCACAAACAAGCACATTACGATTTATGGAGTTTCTAGAATAACCACATACATCATGCATTAGGTTTCAAACTCGCATTCATTACACATCTCCTCTCGGTCTCAATATAATGCAACAAATCATTTAAATCTTGATCAGAAATTTAAAAGCATTAAGCATGGAAATAAATACTCAACTTGCAAACAATGAATTCATATAACGATAACACAAGAAATCAGATTTTCTTGATTCAACTACATCATAGCCTTAGCAAAAATGAATTAGTTCATAACGAAACTAAGAACAAACATATTCTCAATTGAATCCATGAACAAACAATCTGAATAAACTGCAGAAAATAAAAGCTAAGGAGAAGAGATGAAGAACTCTTGAAGATGAAGACTTGGTAGCAACAATGGTGATGATCCTTCAAGCTTCTCCAACCTTTCTCTCCAAAATTTCCTTTTCTCCTCCAAAAATAACTTAGATCTGCTCTCTCTGCCGTCCCCCTCTTTTCCATCATAATGTATATATAGATCTAGGGTTTGGGGGGCAATTTTGGAACAAAACAACATAAAAAATGTGTTTTCGGACGAAACTCGCCGGCGGCGACATTATTCTCGCCGCGGAGAGATTTCTAGAAAATTAAATTTTGGGTTTTTGGATTTTGGCCGGCGGCCAAAATAATGTGGCCGGCGGCGAGATACTTTGGCCGGCGGCCAACATAATGTGGTCGGCGGCGAGATGAGTTTACCAAAATTTGTGCTCTCGGGAAGATTTTCGCCAGGATTTTAGCCGGCGGCGAGATGAATATGGCCGGCGGCGAGAATACTTTGGCCGGCGGCGAGATTCACTTGGCCAAAATCCGTGCTCCCTGCATGATTTTCAACATTTTCTCCGTAAGGTTTTCACCGGCGGCGAGAATACTCTCGCCGGCGGTGAAATTCCAAATTTTGAAATTTTGTTCTCTTTTTATTTTCATTCAATCCCGATCATTGTACTTTGTCCCTAACTTCTCCAAAATCATGATTTTACTTGAAATTGCACTTTAAACACGAAATACCCGTGAAATGACATTTGTGGATTAAATAATCAAATAAACACAATTTTCACACAAATATCAACATTAAATCATAATAAAAATGCAATAATTTAGCTCTTATCAAATATCTAACTCCACCAAAGGTGATATTCATATAAAAAAGAGAGAATCAATAAATATCAATTTATATCTTTTAATAACCTAGATAATATGAGCAAGCATAATTAACTTAGTTATTATATCCATAAATACTCCACTATTATAAATGATAAAATTTGCATAAATATTTATTGAATCTGTATCTATGTTTATTTTTATGTTATTAGATTAGAAACACAAAATCCAAACTATCGTGACAGGATGTTTATGATTTAATTTAATTTTTAAAAGTTTGAATAATAAATTAAAAACCACACATATTCCTTCCTTAGATCAACCTTGGGAGTATACTTATCATTTTCTACGAAATGATTTGTGCACTTGCGAGAGTTTTATAAATATAAAACCAAAGTATTGGCAGAATCGGCGATCCTGGTTTTCACTCATCAGTTATCATAATGGATTATGAGGCAGTGATACTATTAGTCCACTATGCTAGTAGATTGTACAAAGTACACTTAACAATGCAAAAAGTGACAAAGATTTACCCCATTTTCACACATGTATCCAAACACCATGACGAGGTTGGTAAGTCCTTTGCTTTTCTACAAATGGGGTTTTGACATAGTGGGACCTCTACCTCCAGAATAGGGTCAAAAGAAGTTTCTACTAGTGGCTATTGGTTATGTTTTTGAATGGATTGAAGTAGAACTTCTAGGATTAATACATGAGGAAAAAGTGATTCAATTTATTTAGATGTCTATAAAGTTTTTGGTTCATCCTACCCAAGGAGATCGTTACCGGTAATAGGAGGAAATTTATAGGTCATAACATCAAGGCATTTTTCATCAAATATAACATCAAGATGTGTTACTGAACGACATATCATCCCTAAGCCAATGGTCAAGCGGAATCTTCAAACAAATTAATCATCAACCTACTAAAGAAAAAGTTGGAGAGTATAAAAAGAAAGATGGGTTAAGGAGCTTCTAGAGGGATTATGGGTTATCAGGACTAGCTCTTGAGGAAGCACTAATGAAACCCCATTTTCCTTAGTCTATAGGACTGAAGCTGTAATACGAACTGAAGTTACGGTACCCACTTCCATATCGGCCCTAACAAAAGAACAGAACAATGTGAGTAGGGAAATCGAGCTGACCTTCACCAAGGAAAAAAGGGATGAAGCTTTGAGGAAGATAATCGAGTAGAAAAGAAAAGTATTGTATTATTACAAAAATACCATGCGTTTCAAAGTGTTCATCATGGGTGATTGGGTTCTTAGGAGGGTTTTACCTAGCAAGAAAGAATGGATGGCTAGTAAAATGGGTGCAAATTGGGAAGGACCTTATCAAATAATTGAGAGAACATCAGGAGAGCCCTACTTGTTAAGAAGCATTAAATGAGCTAAGGATGGCACAAGTTGGAATGCTAGACACTTAAAAAAATACTACTTATGATATATCTTAATTTACTACTTTCATGTACCATCATTACGTGTATATATATAAAGTAGGTTCCATCAAAAAATGAATCTTTCCTAGAAGTCTCCCACTATTATAGGTCATAGGTTGATCACCTTTGTTAAGAACCAAGTAGAGCGTCCTAATACTTTAAAAAAATTCATAAGGTGATCACCTCGGTTAGGAACTTGGTTGGCACTTTGATAATGAAGGGAGAGTTAAGCACCTTGGTCAGGAACCAGGTAGAGCTTCTTCTTCCACTATTATAGGTCATGGGTTGATAACCTCAGTTAAGAACCAACTAGAGTGCCCTGACACTTACAAAATTCACAAGTTGATCACCTTGATCAGAAACCCGGGTGGCACTCTAACAGTGAAGGTAGAGGTGAGCACCTCAGTTAAGAACTAGGTAGAGTTCCCTCTCCCATTATTATATATCATAGGTTGATCACCTAGAATAAAAGCTAGGTAGACTGCCTTAACACATTCAAAAGTCGTGAGTTGATCACCTCATTTAGGAATAAGGTTAACACTCTGACAGTAAAGGTAGAGCTGAACACTTCAATTGGGAACCAAGTAGAGGTGAACACTTTGATTAGGAACCAAGTAGAGCTCCCTTTCTTACCATTATATGTCATGGGCTGATCACCTCAGTTATGAGCCATGTAGAGTTCTGTGACACCCATACAAGTCCACGACTCATCCACCTCAATTTGGAATATGAAAATGGAAATATGTATTGGCCTGGTATGGTAAGAGCATTACATTAAAAACATTTTATATTGTTGAAGTTTATAACACTCTTCAAGATTTATTGATTCGTAGCTCGATCAAGAAAAAATTAAAATTCTTGAGGCTCTTAAACATATGACCAGTGCCCAGGTCATCTATCTTCTTTACCATAAGCAATAGCTCGGCCTAAATCTTGATGATTCCTTTTATATATTAACAACTACTTTGGGAGGGGGGGGGGGGGATAGACCTCAATATGAGCATTGGATGCTCCAATTCTTTAACGACCTCTACCACTTTGAGGAACACCCATTCAGATCACTTTGTATAGAAGCTCACCCAATAGGACTCCCTGTTTATAAAGGCAGCCATTTTAGTTAGGTTCTTCCTCTCTCTATTTTGAATTTGGGACAACTACTATTTATAAGAAGCAAGCTCACACTTGGTCTCCTCGAAAGGTCTTAACTTTCCCTCAAGTTTGAACACCTTGAATTTTAGTTATCTAATCTTGCTCTTAAGCCTACCATTTTCCACTTTCAAAGCTTGAACTGAATGTCTATTATCCCGATCAAAATCCATAAATTTTGACCAAAAAAGATGGAGAAGGAGTTGGTAACTATTTTTATTTCCTAGATTTAACAAGTGTCCCAAACCCCCTTTTATATGGGATGATGTTAAGAAAAATGACTGGTGGCACGTGTCCTAAAAATAGGTGGGTTGGTCAAACATTATAAATATACACTTCAAATTATATGAATCTACACTTGTGCAAACAAATTGATTTTTCATTAATAAATTTTTAATTACAAGAAGGTTGAGCTCACAACTATACAAGTAGAAATGGCATCGAGCTCAAAAAATTTAAAAAGCATATAGGCCCTAGAATATACTTGAATTGTATGCTCGAACCATAAAGATTGATGGTCTCCGTCCCCACCCTCTACACCTGATGTCTCGGCTCCATTATCACTCTTACCAATGTCGAGCTCTCCTTATCGTCCCCCACTTGATATTTTAGTAGGCATGTACTGGGGATTGATTGAGATATCTAGAATATGATAATGGTAGCCTCCCAAGTCCTTCTTCTTGGCCTCCATTTTAAAATATTCCATGCCTAAGTGGTACCCAATCTTGACGCTCGAGGTGAACCCTTGTCCATCACATAAAGCTTGACTTTTGTCTTTGTTTCAAACTCAACCACTCTATAGCTACAGTCCTCAATCATTGGCCTAGCTCTTTTCTGGATCTCCTTAATCTTGCCCTTGGGTTTTCATTTATCCTATTATAGCTTAGCAAGATGCCTAGAGTTTTCATTCAACTCGGCAATGGCCTTATTAGTTTTTCCTTTTTATCTATAGCCTCGCCCTTCCACTTATTGGCCCTCTCTAGCAACACTACATACTTGGTTCGAGTAGAGTCATGGACCTATTTTTCTTGTGCCAATTCAAGGTTTAAATTCCCCACACTTCAAGCCTTGTCAAACCAGTAAAGCAACTATAACTATAAGAAAGAAAATAGGGCGTGAGATCAAAAAATATGTCATGAGATTAAACTTGTAAAAATACAAATTATTATTATAAACATAAATGTGAGATAGGATTAACACATCTGGTACAAAAAGCAACAGATGATAACCTTAAAACTTGTATCCTCGCATACGGCCTCAAGTTGCTTCTCATAAGCTTTAATAGAAAGATGACTTACCTAATGATCGAAGTGCTCTGGCACCAAGCCTCAATATAGAGTCATCCCATCCACGTTGGTGGTAAGATCATTAACGACACCCTTCCTTTCCTTTTAATCCCTTATAGGGTGGTCAGATTCTCTAGCACCCGAGCTAGGATGTGGTGAATTGTATAACTCTTGTGATGTGGATAAAGGCTCAAAGACATTCAATGGCTCTAGGATAAACGCAGACTCATTTATGGTGACTTTACTCTTCCTTTTAGAGGGGACAAAGATACCTTCTTGCCTAGAAGATTTTCTCTTCTTCTTACCTTTAGAGAAGTCCTTCCCAGAAATAGGAGATGGACTCTTTTAAGAGCTTGCCCCTGAGGAAATGACCTTACCATATAGTCTAGACAAGAGAGAGGCAACATTGAACTCTATTGTATCTATAAAATAAGAATGAGGTGTTATTCTCATAAGGTTGTGTCAATTAGAAAAAAAGAGAAAAAAATTGAAATGTCAAGGCTAGTTCACCATCGTCAGCAACCACTTCAAACCTTCCCCCATAGTCTGTGGGAGAGGTTTGGTTCTTAGAAAGCCCTCATATTTCTTATCATGAACTTATCCACCCTAAGCTCTTAGCATATCAGTGTAAGGTAGAACGAGTATCTATGAGGAGTGCTTAAAAAGCACTAAAATTACCATGATTTAATGTACTTTAATTGATTAAATAGATTTATATATGTATGATTTTATCATATTTTTATAAAAAAAATAACTCAACAACTCAAAGAAAAATACTAGAGGAAATACATCACAAATATGTTGAGGATATGCTGACTCCAACCTATCACCCTCTCATATCTGATGAGTCCCGCATGCCAACATCTGAAAGCATCAACGCCCGTCCCATCATAAATCTCACCCCACACGTGTGCCAGCATGTCCAAACTACTCCAAAATCAATTTTAAGATATTTTTAAACCTTTTTTTTTTTGACATTTTACTTATCTATATAACATCCCTTTCCCTCATAGTACAATCATCCCTCAAATCCCCAAAATCTCTTCTCTCTCTCTAGCTTTCTCTCTCTAGTTCTTAGTTTTTTTAGCTTTAAAGTTCTTCTCTTTTTAAGAAGAGCTAGTTATGTTTTTATAGATTTCTAGTTTTTGATTCAATATACAAAAATGCAAATCCATTTGGAGGTTTTCCAGCAACGAAATTAGCATCAAAGTTTTGTAAGAATTGTTTTGAGGTGTAATTTTAAAATGAATTTTTTATAGTTATTTTTTAAATCTTATTCTTATATGTTATGTTTAATTTTTCTATGATTAAATTTAACTTGGTTGGGTGTTTGTAAATTGATATAATAATAACGTTGTTATGCTTGCGAAATATTAAAGAGGTAAAACATCTACATGAAATAAATTGATTTTGTTTTTATTCAAGATTTTATATTAAGGATGTTAGAGAGAAATATATTATTTTTATTATAAACGTAAATTTGAAAATTAGATTTTAAGGTTTAATAATCTGATCTAATTTAAAGTATTTTTCTTTTATTTATTGGCACAATCGCGCAGTAGTTAGAATGAAGCTATATTTCAAAATGTTTTTATTAGAACTATTATTCGAAAATATATTGACAACATATTTTTAATAGTAGTTTTAAACCTTGAAAGTTAGTACTCGGATAATTAAATTCTTAGATTTAATTTGGAGACTTTGAATAAAATTTAAAATGTATAACCCCACCAAAGGTGGCATTTAAATGGTTCATTTTTAAACTCTTAGAAAAAAAGAATTAATTTAAATAATTTGAGTAAGAATAATTAATTTAATTATTATATTTATAAATACTCCACTATTTTGAATGATAAAAATTTGTATAATTGTTTATTGAATCTGGATTTATGTTTATTTTTTTATGTTATTAAATTAAGAAACACATAAACCAAAATATCGCGAAAATATATTTAGGATTTAATTTAATTTTTAAAATTTTGGATAATAAATTAAAAAGCACGTATATTCTTTCCTTAAATCAACCTTGGGAATATACTTGTCAGTTTTTATAAAATAATTCATACACTTGTGAGAATTTTACAAATATAAAACCAACATATTTACAAGATCAATATTGCTAACTCGATACTGGTCTTGTTATTATTCATCAAGTTTTTAGCGCCTTTACCGAGGACATGATTTTGAATCATCAAGTTTTTGACGTTATTGCTAGGGAAGGAATAACGTTTTTAAATTATTTACCAAATTTTTAAAAACTTTATGTTTTGTAAATAATAGTGAGTTTTTATAACTTTAAAACAATAAAGCAAAATCAAAACAAAACAAAATTTTAAATTTTAAATTTTTTTTAAAAAATAATAAAATAATTAAAGGAATAAAGTTTTTGATTAAATATTTGTGATTTAATTTTCATAAAAAATAATAAATCTTAAATTTAAATTAATTTAACTTAACTATTAAATTTTAAAAAATCTAAATAAAAAGTAAATAAAAAATTTAAAATTTAAAATTTATAGAAAAATTTAAATATATTGTAAATCAAAAATTTAAAATTAAAATTTTATAAAAATATAAAAAAATAGTAAAAAAATTAAAAACAAAATATAAATGAAAAGTAAATTTAAATTTAAAATTAAATTTATTTAATTATTTTATTTTCTAAAGAAAATTAAAAAATAAATAAAAATTAAAAAAATTAAGAAAAGAAAAACTTTTAAACTTTTAATTTTTAAGTTTTAATTTTCTTTTAATATTTAATTTTAAGAGAGTTCTGTATAGAAGACTAGTTCTTGGTAGCTTTTGTGTCACTCGTATTTCTTGGAAACGTTGTTGAGTTTAGAAGGATAGTTTATAAGGAGGCTTTGCCTTAAGAATCTTTCCTCTCGAAGCACTTTGAATTAATACTGATTATGTTATTAATAAAATTTTAATTAGTTTTTAACTTTCACTTTTAATTTTAATAAACAAATTTTAACTTAATTTTTAAATTATATTTTAATTTTTAACTTCACAATGATCAACTTCTTTATATTGTATTAATTTTAGTTTATTAATTTTTATTTATTATATAATGTTTTTGTGTACTAACTTGTAAATATTGTACGATATAACATGTATAAAAATGTATTTGTATTATATATTAGATAAAGTGTGTTATATTATGTACAATTTAATCATATATATTTATTTGTATAAAAATATGTCTATACTATATATTATATAGAGTGTATTATAAATATTTATTATGTGTAATTTAATTATGTATATTTATTTGTAAAATAAATGTTCGTATTATATGATAGATGAGTGTATTATAAATATGTAAAGTTTAAGTATGTATAATTATATGTATCAAATTTTATATAAAAGTTGTTTGTATTGTATATATTGTAAAATCTATATAATTATTATTTTTATTATTTTTCTTATTTTACTAACTTAATTTTTATTTTCTTATTTTCTTTTACTTAATTTTTATTTTTATTATTTAGTATTTATTTTAATACTCAATGTTAGATTAGTAAAAAACAAGAAAAAAAAACATTATAAAGCTATCTCCAAAATTTCAAAGTTTTTTATCACAACATATGATAAAGGGAGGTAGTTGCTTTGTTAGATCTAGATACAAATGTGTTTTGATTCCTTAGCTATTTGATTTATCTAAAACTTACAATCATGTCCCTACTTTTAAGTAAAGAAAATTTTGAAAATCCATAAGGCATGACTTAAAAAGTATAGGTAGACAAACTTGTCCTACTTGTAGGTTTTATTAACTGAATGATGTAGGTATATTGAGTTTACTTAAAATTAAATCCCCTAAGTTACGTCTTGCTAAGATGTTAAAATAAGCATTAGATTAGAGGCAACCCTTCATTTTAATTAATTTTCTTTTATTTCTTTTATTTATTTAATTTATTTTAGTTTAATTCCATGTGAATAATTTTAGAATTCTTAAAACTTAAAATATTTCTTGAGATATTAGAAGTTCACAACGATCTATTTGTGTGAACTTGAATGATGGACATGATGGATGAACCTACATTTCTCCATCACTATTTTCCCATTCTTAAGAAATAGGTAACTTTTCTTCTCTTTTCTCTTTATCTTTAATTTTTTAATTCTTACATTGAGGATAATATAAGTTCTAGATTGGGGGTGGTGTAAAGTTACTATGCTTGATATCAAAAAAATTATGTTCACATTTTCATTTTTATTATGTTTGATTTTGTTTTCTTTATATGGTTTAGTAATTTTTAGAATTTTAGGATTAGTTTTTAAAAAATTTCTTACAAAAAATTATCATTTCTTTAAATCAAATTTGAGTAAATAATTAAGTATTTTACACTGTTAGATTATTTTTTGAAAACATATCATGGAGTATATGGTAACTAGTTAGTTTTTGTCATGACTACTATTTCTTGATAAGGTGTGGAAATTATATTAAACCTAAAATCTTTGTTTAGGAATCAAATAGTCGAGACTACCCTTATGAGAAATATTTTGAGCACATTATCCTCTATTCTGAGTGATAAATATTATTTTTTCTACTCTAAACACTTTTCTTATTTTTTCAACATTATTAGATTATCTCTATAAGACTTAGCATTGAATGTCTAGATTTTTACATCTTAATAAAGTGTTATATATATATATATATATTGCATTTGCTTAGCTTAAATGAGTTAAGTAGAAATTGATAGTATATGTCTATCCTCATTCATGAAAGACTTCTATTAAAAAAGATATAGATCTAGCGTTACCTATACAAATACAAATAGAAAAGCCAAATATTAAATACTCACTTTACCATATGAAAAATGTACAATCTGTACATGAGTCAACTCTCTAAAAAAATGGATTCTCTTATAAAAGAGAAATATAAGGGGAAGAAAAAAAAGAATAGAAAGAAAGAGAGGAAAATAAATAGTATAATCTATATACTATGACCTAAAAAGCCTAAATAGTTGTGAGAAATGGTTTAATGCAAACGAAAATATAGGAAGTAATTCCTTTAGAAGTTATTGTATTTTCCTACATTTTTTAATAGGCATATCACTTGATATTTTTATTTGATGAATTTGATTGATGCATGAAAGTAATTTATAATATTTTATAAATCCTTACATTTGATTCCTTTCATAATATCAATGTTAAATAATACTTTGAGCCTTTTTTCTTTATATATATGCTAACATATCAGTTCATTTATATACATTAATTATTTTGCATATAAATTAGTATGAGTGTTTGAACCCATAGGATTCAATGTTTTTGAGAATATTGACATGTGAGAAATAGAGTCGAAGCAAATTCAACTTCCTGACACTAAGTTTGGTTGAAATTAAATTGATACATTTTTTACATGAAATATGAAAATGATTTCAACTAATTATTATTATAAATCATGAATGTTTAAGAAGTTAAAAATAATCTATACTTAAGATTTTAATTATGAAATTAAAAAGAGATTATAAGCATGAAATATTTTTGTATTTCATTTCTTTATTTATTTGTCTTTTTACTTTATTTTAAATTTTAGTTAACTTCTTATTTTATTTGTTTTTATTTTTTGTTAATGTTTGTGAGTATCATTACAAAAAACCCTCACAAAACTTAAACTCGTCCACTAAGAAAATCTAGGGATTTAACAACTTGTTGCATAACCTTAATGTAACAGTGTCAATCCACGAAATTAATTTATGATAGTTTAATTTTTAGTTTTTGCTGCTTCTCTTCCTAAGGGACTAGCAAGAAGCTAATTGAGTGTTGTGATAAATGCTTAAAAAGCAATAAAATTATCATGATTTAATTTAATTTAATTAATTAAATAGATTTATATTTGTATGATTTTATCATATTTTTATATAAATGTTTCTTTTGTTAATCACATGTATTCTTATTGTATTTTTAGGTATTTTTTTTCAAAAATAACTTAAAGACTCAAACAAAAATACTAGAGTCAATACATCACAAATATGTTGAGAAAAACTGAGGAAAAGTCAAAAAATGGAAAAATTGGACAAACTGGGTCAAAATGGTCAACATGTCAAAACTTTTGAGTCCAGCCTGCCCCCGCACATGCATATACTGAGTCCAACATACCCTGTGGCTAACCAAGCCTTGGTATGCTCTGTAGGTTCCCAGACCCTATGTTCCTCGCTTTCTTCCTTTATGACCTAGCCACATATATCTAAGTTTGGGGCACATTCAACTTAATGGTTGGAAAGGCCTGAGGATGAGTAGTGGAGGTAAACGGTTGAGGTAGAGGTTGACTCTCTTTTCTTGAAGTTTTTGTCTTGAAAGACCTTGAGTTATCACTTGCATTGTGGTATTATGAGCTCTATCAAGAGTACGAGCCCGAGGTCTATACTATATGCATTGTTTGTAGAATACCATGAAACATAAAAAATGGTAAGGTACGAGAATGAGGGATTATCTAGGGTCAAATTTGAAAATAAAGGGAAATGATTTTTTAGAACTAACTTGAAAAGAAAGCAAAAAGTGTTAGACTCGTGAAACTTCTACTCTAAAACCTGAGCAAAATATTTATGTGTCGAACTGAATTCTTACCATAGAACTAAAAACCCTTTTACAACGTGGGTTGCGAAGATAAAGAGTTTTTTCTCTTTACTTTTGTGTAATGTGCAAGAAATGATGAAAATGCTCAACCTAGGCCCCTTCTTATACAGAGAACCATGTATTCTCTCTCCAATAAACTGACATGCATTTATTAGGAGATTTGAATGGTTCAGATTCACTGCTCGAGTATTACTCTTCCACTTCAGCTCAAAGATCGAGCTAAAAGAGTAGAAGGACTGGATGTTTGGACATATGGATCGACCTAGTGCCCGACCTACCTTACAACCCAAGCCTAGAAGATAGCCCGAGATAATGGACAAATCATCCCAAAGCAAATTCCAAAAATCGCGCCCACAATGCACTTGTAGAAAAGAACTGCTCGAGCCAACCTTTGTATCTATAGGATCAACCACCAGTCGGAGCTGTAGGATGGTCGACCCTAGTTTATAAATATACTTGTTTTTACCTATTTTTCCTTCTTGACACACTTACATGTGTATACCTTATGTAACCAATACTTGTACATATAAAACTATATATATATACATGGACTCCATAAGAGATTCATACATTCAATCAATTGTTTTTATTTCTCTCTAAGTTCTCTCGCTATAAATCGGACCAATCCCAACAAGTACTAGTTTCATTTCAATTTACCTATTTATTGAAATACCATATGCAAGCACTTACAAAATTTTACAGAGACTTAGTTTCCCAATCTCTAGCAATTCAAGTGGTGACTTTTTCTAGTACTTGGAAATTTCAAAAAGTTTTCTTTGAATTCTAACATGTATTTGAGAATTTCTCCTAGAAACTCTCCTGAATCATTCAAAGTGGGTATTCAAAAGTCATTAATGTATATGAGTTTTGAAATTTTTTTTGGTTTCCTTAATTATTACAAAAAAATGACAATAAGAGGATTTTGGAAATAGGTTAACTACATATCAAAGAAACACTTTGTATCCATAATATGTATGCTCGTAATTCTTGTTTTTCTTGCATTCAACTTGCATTGTCAACATTGGTCAGCCAAAGATATTTATAGATGATCACCATCCCTTTTCTTTATTTATTCAAACCCCAAAAAAATCCCAAACACATTGTATTGCAAGAAGCAGATTATAAGTGTTGTGTAATTATCTTTTTAGGCTATTACAATTTGATAAGAGTAATTTGAGAGAGAGAAGAGGGAAAGCGAGAATAAGCCAATTGGCTTAATTTTTATATCATTCCTCAGTTTCTCAGCTATCTTATTGCCTTACAAAAGCAAGAGAGAGAGATAGAGAATTAACCAAAATAACAGAAAGAGAAAGGCATGGAATAACAGAATTTGCTCGGGCAGTGGGGTGGAGGTACTACTCTAATTGCTTATTGATTCCGCTCATGATGAGAGTGGATGGTCCCCCTCCTCCAATGAACATCAAACTTCTCTACTCGTTGATGCTTATGCGCTTGCCCGAACAGTGCACGCACGAGCTCCTCTGCACATGGTTCAGCGCATATGCACCTATCAACTCCCCCCGCCTGAGAATCCTTGTCCGCAAGGATAAACCCAGGGTATGCTTTAGAGAACCACCACTCATTCTCCCAAGTGGCATCCTTGGCTGGTGCCTCTACCCATTTAACGAGGAATTTTATTTTGGTCGATACTTTCCCTTTTGGATCACTCTCTGCTCCAAAATAGTTTCTGGTTGAGGAATCACTGTAGAATTATCTAAGAGAGGAGGAAATTGGGTAAAGGTAGGGGTGTGGGGTCCAAGGTGCTTTTTGAGTCAGCTAACATAGAAGACGTTGTGAACTTGAGAACCAGTAGGTAGGGCGAGCTTATAGGCCACAACTTCCATTCGAGTTGTTATCTGATAAGGACTATAGTAATGTGGAGCTAGCTTCATGGCAACTCGAAAAACCACTGAGGTTTATCTATAAGGCTGTAGATAGAGGTACACATAATCCCCTACCTCAAAATTTACCTCCCGTCGATGCTGATCAGCTTGACATTTCATTCTATTTTGTGCTTGTAAGAGACTGGCACATATGACGCAGCATTTGATCTTGATCTCGTAGAGTCTCATACACCAACTGAATGTTGGAAGTTCCAGGAATATAAGCCAATAGACATGGCAGTGGAGTTCCATACACTGCTTCAAATGGAGACATCTTAGTTGAGGAGTGAATTGAGGTATTGTAACTGAATTCTGCCCAAGGTATCCATTCTATCGAGTGTCTTGGTTGATCTCCTATGAAGCAGCTTATGTACTGTTCTAGGGTATGGTTAACCACCTCTGTTTGGCCATCTGTTTGAGGATGATAACTCGAACTCATGCAAAGTTTGGTACCTTGGAGTTGGAATAAGGTTCTCCAAAAAGAACTGATGAATATCTTATCTCTATTACTTACTATAGATGTAGGGAAGCCATGCAATCGCACCACATTGGCCACAAATGTATTGGCAACTGTCAGTGTAGTGAAGGGATGCCTCAGGGCAGTAAAGTGAGCATACTTTGTCAAGCGATTCACCACTACCAAAATAACAGTATTTCCTTTTAAGGAAGGTAAGCCTTTGATGAAATCCATTAAAATTCTAGTCCAACTTTTGTTAGGAATTAGTAAGGGCTGCAACAGCCCTGTTGATTGCATGCAATCATTTTTGCACCTATGGAATATATCATATGAGCATAGGAACTCTTTTACTCCTTTCTCCATATTAGGCCAATTGAAATTCTGTTTAATACACACAAGTGTCTTATGAAACCTAAAGTGGCCCCCTACGGGTGATTAAAGGCAGTCAGCCAGTATCTAGGAAACTAGGGTTGACTTGGGATTTAGGTATACTTTATTTCTTTTGAAGCATACCCCATCCCTTTGGTATAAGTTATGAATTGAAGCTGAGGTGATTCTCTTTTGAAGTATCTCATAAAAAGGATCTTGTTGAACTTATTTTTGGAGTATGGGCCACCAGCCAACTTGAGGTTGAGAAATGGAAATAAATTTAAATTCTACTACTCGGGATAAGGAATCTACTGCTTCGTTTTTTGACCCTTTTTTATATTTGATCTCATAGTCATAACCGAGTAGCTTAGGTAACCAATGTGTCTAGATTGGTGTGGTGATCCTTTGTTCCAAGAGATACTTCAAGCTCTTCTGATCCGTTCGTACAGTGAATGGTCTTCCCAACAAATAGGGTCTCCATAGGCTGATAACTTTAACTACTACTAGCATTTCTTTCTCATAAGTGAATAGAGCTAAGGCTGATTCTTTGAGGGCAACACTGAAGTAAGCCACTGGGTCATTTTCTTGTGTCAAAACTGCCTCAAGACCTATGCCACTTGCATCACACTCGATGATAAAATGTTGAGTAAAATCAGGTAACTTCAGAATGGGAGGGGCAGTCAATGCTTCCTTTAATTGTTGGAAGGATCTAGCTGCAACCTCGTTCCACTGAAACCCTTCTTTTCCCAATAGACAGGTGAGTGGTGCTACCATTCCTCCAAATTGTTTGATGAACTTTCTATAATAGCCTACTCGCCCGAGAAATCCTCTGACTCACAGGGCTGTTGTTGGTGTTGGCCATTCCGTTACTACACATTTTTTGTGGGATCAATTGAGACCCTTTGTTCAGAGATCAGGTGGCCCAGATATTTGACCTGTAAGACCCTGAAGTGACACTTGGATGGTTTATCATATAAATTGTTAGTTGCAAGTATTTGTAGAACAGTCTGCAAGTGTAAGATGTGATCTTCCCAATTTTGAGAGTACACTAACATGTCATCAAAGAAAAGTAATATAAATGTCCTAAGATAAGGTCAAAAGAGTTCATTCATTAGGCTTTGGAAGGTGGGTGGAGCGTTGGTGAGGTCAAACAACATCACAAGGAACTCATAGTGCACTTCATGTGTTCTAAAAGCAATTTTTGTAGTATCACCTCACAAACCCTTATTTGGTGATACCCTGACCGTAAGTCTAGCTTGGAATATATCTTGGCCCCATGTAACTCATCCAATAATTCATCTATGATAGGTGATGCTTATTTTCGCAAGTGTACGAATCGTTTAAGTAATAAAGTGTACAAAAGTAAGGATATCGAACCCACAAGGAATGACGTTACTAAGTACCAAAATTGACTAATCCTAATTTTATTTGAAAACCGAATTGTTGAAATTGTTTAAGAAGCAAATTAACTTAAAACTAAAGAAAATAACACAATTAAATGTTGTTCACAAATTATTAAAAATGCTAAGGCATTTGATTTCACTAAATCAATTCAACCCGATTTCAAGTCATGGTATATGAGAATCAAAGCTACAATTCATGGTATATTAAAATTACTTATCTATGAAAACCAACTATATTTCTATGAAGATTTAATCACAAACAAGCACATTACGATTTATGGAATTTCTAGAATAACCACATACATCATGCATTAGTTCTCACACTCGCATTCAACATACGATATTTATCACAAGAAGCATTCATTACACATCTCCTCTCGGTCTCAATATAATGCAACAAATCATCTAAATCTTGGCCAAAAATTTAAAAGCATTAAGCATGGAAATAAATACTCAACTTGAAAACAATGAACTCATATAACAATAACCAAAGAAATCAGATTTTCTTGATTCAACTATATCATAGCCTTAGCAAAAACGAATTAGTTCATAATAGAAATAAGAACAAACATATTCTCAATTGAATCCATGAATAACAAATCTGAATAAAATGCAGAAAATAAAGGCTAAGGAGAAGAGATGAAAAACTCTTGAAGATGAAGACTTGGTAGCAACAATGGTGATGATCCTTCAATGCTTCTCCAAACTTTCTCTCCAAAATTGCCTTTTCTCCTCGAAAAATGTCTTAGACTTGCTCTCTCTGTCGTGGCCCCTTTCTCCATCATATTGTATATATATATCTAGGGTTTTGGGGGTAATTTTGGAACAAAACAACCAAAAAAATGTGTTTTCGGATGAAAATCGCCGGCATCGACATTATTCCCGCCGAGGCAAGATTTCTGGAAAATAAAATTTTTGGTTTTCTGATTTTGGCCGGTGGCCAAATTAATGTGGCCGGCGGCTAGATGCATTTGGCCGGCAACGAGATTAATTGGCCGACGGCGAGATGAGTTTGCCAAAATTTGTGCTCTCGGGAAGATTTTTGCCGTGCTTTCTGTAGGATTTTCGCCGGCGGCGAGAATAATCTAGCTAGCGGCGGGATTTCCAAATTTTGAAACTTTGTTTTATTTTTATTTTCACTCAATCCCGATCATTGAACTTTGTCCCAAACTTCTCCAAAATCATGATTTTACCTGAAATTGCACTTTAAACACGAAATATCCATGAAATGATATTTGTGGATTAAATAATCAAATAAACACAATTTTCACACAAATATCAACATTTAAATCATAACAAAAATGCAATAATTTGACTCTTATCAATAGGTATGGGGTACTTGTCTTTAAGAATGATGACATTCAATGATCTATAGTCAACACAGAATCTCCAGGCTCTATCAGTTTTTTTAACCAATAAAACTGGTGATAAGAATGGGTTGTTACTAGGTCTGATCAAGCCTAACTGTAAGAGTTCTTGCACCATTCTCTCTATTTTAGCCTTATGATAATGAGCGTAATGCTAAGGGTATATGTTTACTGGTCATAAGCTTAGCTGTAAAGGTATGTGGTAATCATGTGATCTTTTAGGTGGTAAGTTGGATGGAGGTTCGACTACCTGAGGAAATGAAGCCAGTAGTTTCTGTATCTCTGGGGGGTGAATTTTGGTTTGTGTACTGGAGTTGTCATTGAGAGTTATTTGGAGGAATAACCCAATTCTTGGCAAATTGTTGACCTCTTTGCAAGTTAGGGCTATAATGTTGGTGCGTTTTAATCCTTAAAATTTGTGAATAACTCCTTTCACCTTGAAGCTGATGGTAAGTTTCTTATAGTCCATCTGCACATGTCCTAAGGTTTCTATCCATTGAACTCCTAAAACCAATTGAGAAGCTGCAACTGGGAGGACATAAAAGTGTGATGTGATTTGAAAACCATGGATGGTAAGGTTAAGGTTGTAGCATTGACCAATGTATTCTATCTGCTGTCGATTAGCCACCATTACCTGTAATTTCTTTTCCTTGGTTATGGTTATTCCCAATTGGGAGGTTAGGGTTTGGTCAATGAAGTTATGAGTACTTCCCCTATCAATCAACACCAATACCTTCTTATCTTTCATCTTTCCCATGATACACATAGTTTGTGGATGTTCAGCTTCTGCAATTGCATGGAGTGAGATCTCAGGTAATATTTCAAACAATTTTGTTTCCAACCGAAATTCTTCCAACTGATTTATGTGGTCTATGTGGTTTGTGTGAGGCTCTTCTATCATAAACAACTGAGGCCGCGCACATCAATGACCAACCATAAATCTTTCCAACTTATTTGTGTGGTCTACGAAAAGTTGTTGGTTGAGCTGCTGATCCTGAATTTGGTCGTTGTTGGGGTGGTGGTCCTAGTACACCAGCGCTAGGATTCAGTGAGGTTTTTATTGTCACTGAAGTTGTTTGGTAATGTTGGTATTGCATCATTTTCCTCTGGAGTGAACTCCTATCTTCGATCAATCTTGCTACCCCTATAGCATCAGCTAGGGTTTGAGGTTGTTTGATTTTGACATCAATGTGAATATCATCTCTTAGTCCTGCTATAAAACATCCTATTAGGAATTCTTCAGGCAAGCCATCCACCCTGTGAGATAATTTCTCAAAGGCTTCCTAGTAAGCCGCTAAGCTTGAGGTGTGCTTCAGTCTAGATAATGCTTCTGAAGGGTCCTCATAATCTATGGGTCCAAACCTTAGTTGTATAGCTCTAATGAACTCTTCCTAGGTGAGAGAGCCGCAAAATTTGGTGATCCATTGATGCCATTGCAAGGCAATGCCCTTGAGGTAGAACAAAGCCAATTGGACTCATTGTTCTAATGGAGTTTGTGTACTCGAAGTACTACTCGGCCTTGTATATCCATCCGGTGGGGTCTTCCTCAGCAAATGTTGGAAACAAAAGCTTCAGGTGAGAGCGAGAGTTTTCAAAGGGGTTTCGAGAGGTGTAAGGATAAGGGTTTTCTTCTTTGGCGAAAGGATTAACCTCAGGAAGGGTGCGCGAGGTGCGCAATGCATGTAATTCAATGAGCACTGTTGGTAAGGTGGTGCCTACCTAGTCGAACCTAGTCTCATGCCGAGCAAGGGTTTCCATTACCTCACTGTGAAATTTAGCATTGGATTTTCCCCTGGTATCCATGGCTTTGATACCACTGATAAGAGTAATTTGAGAGAGAGAAGAGGGAAAACGAGAATAAGGCAATTGGCTTAATTTTTATATCATTCCTCAGTTTCTCGGCTATTATCAGTGGGGTGGAGGTACTACTCTAACCGTTTATTGATTCCCCTCATGATGAGAGTGGATGGTCCCCCTCCTCCAACAAACATCAATCTGCTCTGCTCGTTGCTGCTTATGTGCTTGCCCGAACAGTGCGCGTGCAAGCTCCTCTATGCATGGTTCAGCACATATGCACCTATCACAAGTACACTGGTGTGATATATTGTTGTGTTTTGATGTCCGTAATCTTCAATCCTAGGTATCTGGAATTGCTTCTATAGATAAAAAAGTTAAAAATATATGGGTCTTTGTACAGTTGAATCTGTTGCCTACTCCCCATGAAAGATCCATTTCAAATAAAGGAATTGATGAAGCAAAGGATGAAAAGATCAAGGAGTCAGGCATGTTATTTACCCCTAATGTATGCATTTTTTCCAATATTGTAGTACTGATACTTGGGGTTTTCTTACGTATGAATGATATTTTAATTCTTTCTTACATTGGCATCTGTATGTAGCATCAACATTGTTTTGTAGTTGTGACTATTTTCTATATCTATCTTCTTTTCCCCCATAAATTCTTTGTTTAACTTGTTGCTAGTGTTGTTTTTCAAGTCCCTTCTTTAAGTGTTGATGTTTTGGGGTCATCTTGATGTGTTAATTTGGTTTATGCTTCAAATTATGTTAAAGAATTTTGCAGGGTATGTGATCCTAATTGATAATAGCATCTATTTTGGCACAATTAGCTTGATAAGAGGATAGTTTGGTTAACTAGGTTTGAGGACCACATATGATGACTAAAGAAGATCCATATTCATATGGATAGGAAAGAATAATTTTTGTCTATGTTTTGTTTAAAGACGTCAGGGACTTTTCTAAGTTAATACATTTTGTGATTCTTTTTATTGTACGTGTTTTAAAATTTTTAATATTTGTTATTAAATGTTGAATAAAATAAGAATCGAAGAAAATGCAATCGATTCTCTTGAAAAGACAATTTTAAACTTGTTATATTGATTTTCTTATTGTTTATCAAACATATTTTAAGCGAGTACATAATTCATTTTTGTTCTTCATGAAATTTTCTTAAAATGGAAAAACATGGTCTAGAAATAACACAAATTATATTATCAATTGCACTAAGTTTGACCGTTGATTACATTACAACACAATTAATGATTCATCAAGTGTACTTATTCTAAATTAATGGTCCAATTGTTGAATTATTAGCAAGTTATAATGCAAGTTTTGGCTCAAGTTATACTTATATGCGTGGGTGTGAATCGGTGTACGTACTTAGATTACCTTTGAATCTTTTCATTCGGTTAATTTTTGTAAATCTTTAAAGGAGACACAATAATTATTTTAAACCCAAGAAGATTAAATTCGAAATCAAGATGAATATATTCGAAACTATGATGTGGAGAAACAAATTCACAAGGAGTTAATGTTCAATTACAACTTCAAATGCATCAAATTATATAGCATGTTATGCAACCTTTATAAAGTTATCATTTATAATCTTTTTTACTTTTATCATTCTTATGGTTTTATTTTTTTATAGCAATTTTAAAACTTAGTTTTTTTTTTCTAATATTCCAAAGTTATTACGTCCATTTGAACTATGTTATTTTTTAATTATATTTTTTTATATGCATAAATACATTGTGGATATATTTGTTATTAATAATATGAAAATTATAAAAATAATGTCATGATCTTATGTTATATTTAATTTTAAATTTTATATTATATTAATTAAAAATAATTATAACTAGTAAAATTTAGTGACAAACCTTTACTGTTTTATTAACAAAATATTTCGAGTCTTCTACATGCATATGGTGACGTACTTGTACTATTTTAACAAAGTTTGACCTTAATTAAAGATATTTGGGTTAAAAAAGTTTGACCTTAATTAAAGATATTTGGTAGTGAACACAAATTTGTAATCATTTTCACCTTTTGCAACCATACCATGGTCGAATTGGTGTCAAAAATATTTCTCCTATAAAAATAATTGGTGACGAAATTTAGTTTTTTTTTGTAACCAAATGTTTTGCCTCTAAAATTATTGAATGTTCTCTTGCAATGTCATGGTAGATACATTTACGGACTACGGAGTAATGGGGTTCTATAAATGTAAACTTATTAACAATTATTTGATTGAAACAAAGATTTTTGCTAGGGTCATTGTAACAATAATTGAGAAAAAAGCTGTTGTTACTTGTTTCATTTTTTTATTATAATATATTGTTATCCAAACAACCTTTAACAATATATATATATCCTTTTTAATATTGATAAATAATATTGTTTTTGAATAAAAAATTTAAATATATAGATTTTAAAAAATATAAAAACTTAAATTAATAAATGAATCTTAAAACTAAAGAAAATATTTAATTATAATTAAAAATATATATAACATTAAATTGTATTTACTTAACAATAGATATCATTTAATAAATTTTTTGTCTAAACAATTTGCATTAAAAAGGGAAAGCAGAAATCATTTAATAAACATTATATTAAAAATGGTCAATATATATATATATGTATGTATTATTGAACAAATAACAATTACATGGATGAAAAATAAAGAATAATGTTTGAAAAAAAAAACTCCTTAATTAATAGTAACAATAGCCGGCTAACGGAATAATAGGTTTAAATCAATGGGGGATTTTCGTAAAAGAATTTCTTGTTGGCCTAGCTTTCAACACAAAATATTAGGTTATTTGAAGTACTATTTCATCTTAAATATATATGTATTTTGCTATTTATTTTTCATTTTAATATAAAACTTATTTATATACTCAATAATTCCTCTTTATTAAGAACATATCTAGTCATCTTTAAACTCGGATCATGCATTCAAAACCAAGAATAAGTTATTTAGTAACATTATCTTTAATCGAATATTTATACTACATCGAGTTATAAACATTACATATTATAAAGGGTCAAAAAAATTTGAACTAGGTTAATCACACCTCGAGATTCTATAGGAATCTAAAATATCATTATGATTCAACATGAAATGTACCGTTTGTTCGTTTAAACTTAGGCTATTATTACCTAAATTCACTTTCATCTTGGAAAACATTACGTGTGCTCATAAAATATTAATAAGGTCTTAATGCTACTTATTATAACGTGATACACGTAATAAGTTCAACTTCTGGCTTTGAACGTACACACAATAACTCTCGTTCTGATTGATTGTATTGCGCGCATTAAAATATTTTAGTCAAATATATGGAAAAGGAGGTCTAAAGTTTTGCAGGATTAAAGGTATGTCTTGAGAAGAAGACAAACCAATGGAACCAGAGAATAAATGCTTTCGCTTCTCAAGCTTTAGCATAAAAAATCCAACACTTGGGACCATCTCTTCATTACTTTCCACGACCACTTAATCAGATTTATATACTTTTTTTTTCTTTCTTATACATCAGTCCTACCTTCTTCTTTTTTCCTTCTTTCTTTCTTTCTTTCTTTCCCGTACATACGAGTCCTCTGCTTCCCATGATGTCTTTGTTTGGCTTAATTTTTTTTCCAGCTTGAGAAGACTTCAATGCCTCATTGAAACAGTCACGCATAGAATAAGACGCCACTGTAAATATAATTTTATTTTTTAACGGGTTGAAAGACCACAACTATCGTTTAATACCCAAACATATTGGATGAGTTGTAAAAATACTCAAAACATTTAAGTAACTATAAAAAGTTATGCAACGATAAAAACATATTCAAATGATAACTATCGTTTAATTTTTTAACATGTTATAAATTAGAATTTATGAAAGTGAAATTTGTGTCCAATTTAGTTATACAAATAAATAATTATGGGTAACAGTAAAATAATAAGAAATTAGAATAAATAGCACATAATAATTTAAGTGATTCAACTTTTCAATTTTAAAAGTTTACTCCACTTACGATAATACATCGAAAAAAATCTACTAATAATCAAATAGAGATATAAACATCAATCTTTAGAAAGTTTCACAAAATATATACCAAAATCCAAAATATATCTAGGAAATAACTCACTTTAATTTATTGGTAATATATAGCAAGATAAATTAACAAACTTACTATGTAATCAAATATTACCATACAAATGAGCTTACTACATACGGTCTTTCTTCTAATATGCTCTGTAAAATTTGAGAAGAAGAATGAGAGATTCCTTAGCTAAAAATAAAATTTGGCAACTCTTTCTTCTCTATTTTCTTGGCCAACGCAGCTGTTCTCAATTTTGCTATCTTACGTCAGCTTGTTGTCTTCACGCAGGAACAAACATATATATATATAGAAGGAAAAGAGAAATGGTTTAATATCTTATTGGGCCTAATATTTACTTTGGGCCAACATTAACAAATCACCACCTTGGCTCAAAACAAAAAATAAGTTATTCAAATATGAAATTCTTCGAATTATCAAATAATCATCGTCCAAAGACCCGAAGGGTGATCATCTTCTACAAATATCAATCAAGTCCAAGCAATGTTTTAACTTGTTAATGGAACTAGTTTGGTTATCATATCAACTAGATTCTCTATAGTGACTATCTTATTTACAACAATAGCATCTTGAGAGACAATGTCACGAACAAAGTGATAGCTGACATCAATATGTTTGGTTATTTTATGATACATAGTATTCTTGATCAAGTGTATTACACTCTAACTATCACAAAATACAATAGAAGTATCCTACTGTAAACCCAAATCACAAACCAAACCTCTAAGCCAAATGGTTTCTTTCGTTGTTTCTGCTGCTACCATATATTCTACCTCTGTCGTAAACAAAGCAATTGTAGACTGTAAAGTAGCCTTCCAACTAATGGTACAATGAGAAAGAGTGAAGACATAACCTATTAGAAATCTTCTTCTATCCAAATCACTAGCATATCATAGTCCATATAACCAATAACATTGTAATTGGTATTAGAACTTCCATCATATACCAAACAAAAATTAGATGTACCTTTCAAATACCGAAATATCCATTTCACTACTTGCCAATGGCCCTTACCAGGATTACCCATATATTTGCTGACAACACTACTTGCATGTGAAATGTCTGGACGAGTACAAACCATAGCGTACATTAAACTACCAATAACACTAGCATATGGAACCTGAGACATGTACGACTCTTCTTCTTCTTACTGTGGTGACAAATACAAAGAAAGCCTAAAATGCACAACTAACGATGTACTCACAGGTTTAGACTCTTTCATACCAAAGTGTGCAAGAACTTTTTCAATATAACTTTTCTGAGTCAAATAAAGCTTGCCTGCTTGTCCATCCCTGTCAATTTCCATGCCCAAAATTTTCTTTGCGGCACCCAAATCTTTCATCTCAAACTCACCACTAATTTGAGAATTTAATTTATGGATCTTAGACTTATTCTTAGAAGCAATAAGTATGTCATCAACATAAAGCAAAAAATAGACAAATGAACCATCATAAAATCTTTTAAGATAAACACAACTATTATAATCACTCCTAGAGTAACCATGATCAATAATAAAAGAATCAAACCACTTATACCAAAACCTAAGGGATTGCTTCAACCCATATAAAGACCTTTTCAATAAACAAACATGATCTTCCTTACCTGGAACAAAAAACCCCTCTGGTTAATGCATATGTATTTGTTCCTCAAGCTCACTATGTAAGAAGGTTGTCTTAACATCAAGCATTTCAAATTCCTTGTCAAACAATGAAACCATAGCAAGCAACACACAAATAGACCGATGTATCACAACAGGTGAAAATACTTCATTGAAGTCGATACCCTTTTTCTGACAATAACCCTTTGCAACAAAACTTGTCTTGAATCTAGCTACTTTAACCTTAGGTATACCTTCTTTTTTCTTGCAGACCCATTTGTTTCCAACAATCTTTTGACCCTTAGGCAGTTTCACCAATTCCCAACTATGATTCTTATAAAGTGATTCAATCTCATCATTCATAACAACCAACCACTAAATAGATTTATCACAAGTGATAGCTTCATGATAACTAGAAGGTTCATGCACCTCAATATACTCTACCACAAACAATGCAAAAGAAACTAAGTCTGCATCTGCGTACCATTGAGGATGTTGAATCTCTCTTATTCCTTTATCCTTAGCAATAATATATGGTTACTCATGTTGCTCTTTTGTTAAATCATGAGCAGCATCATCAATCCCATCCACAGATGGTTGATCTACAATTCCCTCTTACACTTGACTAGGAGCTCCACTCTCAAGCTCCACCTACTCACTAATATTGTGGTCTTTACCTGCAATAATAGACTCTTTTTTTTCTTTTCCAAAATGGAAAACTCATCAAACTTAACATCTATATTAATCAAAATTTAGGCGACTTAGGTTCAACAAACAATAATCTATAACCTTTCACCCTATAAGGATACCCTAAAAATATGCATTTCAAAACCCTAGGCTCAAGTTTACCATCATTAACATGATCATAAGCAGGACAACCAAAAACTTTCAAATCAGAATAATTAGTAGGAGTACCAGAGAATACCTTAAACGGAGTCTTCAACTCAATTGTAGTTAATGAAGATCAATTCACAAAATAACAAGCATGGTTACAAGCATCAACTCAAAAATATTTACCCAAGTTAGCTTGAAAGAGCATATAATGAGCTTTATAAGAGAGTTCTATTCATACGTTTTGCTACTCCATTTTGCTATGGTGTGTTACACACAGTGTAGTGTCTCACTATGCCATTTCTTTCACAGAACTCATTAAACTGACTTTCACAAAATTCCAAACCATTATCAGTGCTCAAATGCTTTATTTTCTATACAATCCTTGAATTTTACAAATTTTGAGAACACATCATTCTTGTTCTTTAAACAATACACCCAAACATGATAAGTGAAGTCATTAATAAAAGTCAACATATACTGGGTACAACCCTTAGACACAACACGAGAAAAACCCCAAAGATCTGAATGAATATAATCAACAACACTTTTCATTTTATGAATGGTTGTACTGAACTTGACAACGTACTCACAGAAATCAAGCTTCCTAGTTTTCTAACCACAAAAAAAAATCTAGTGTGCTAAAAATAGACATCCCTACCTTACTCATATGCCCAAGACACATATGCCATAATGAAGTAGTATCTGAATCTTGATCTAATGAGGACGAAATTGAAACACTACCAATAACAGTGCTACCCTGAAGCATATAGAGGCCACGCGGCAATTACTCTTTCATAAGAACGAGAGCACCCTTACTAACTCTTAAAACACCACCTTTAGGTACATACTTGTAACCTTATGAATCAAGACTACCCAAATATATCAAGTTCTTTTTCAAATCTGGAACATGGAGAACATCTTTCAAAGTCTTAACAATACCATCATGTATCTTAACTCGAACAGTACTAATACCAAAAACCTTGCAGGACATATTATTTCTCATAAAGACAACACCCCCTCAATAGACTAATAAGAAGCAAACCAGTCTCTACTGGGGCACATATGGTAAGTGCAACCCGAATCAAGAATTCAAACATCTATAGGAGAACTAATAGATATTGATAGAACATTTTCACCATCAGAACCAAAACTATCTACAACACCAGCAACATCATTAGTAACAGAAGACGTTGTGGTAGATTTTCCTTTACCTTTGAGTTTCAAACAATTTACTTTCCAATGCCCTTCTTGACGACAATAGTTGTATTTATCCTTTCATTTTCTAGATTTAGGTCTAGACTTGCCTCTATTGTTGCTTGAGCCTTTTTCTTGATTTCTACCTCTGACAAATAAACCACTACTAGTATCATTGTTGCTAGTAGACACCTTTTTCTTCAACTGTTTGGAGTTCAAAGCTACTTTGACATCCTCCAAAGGAATAGTGTCTTGCCCATATAGCATAGTATCAAAAAAATGTTCAAATGAATGAGGTAAAGAACATAATAGAACTAATGCTTGATCCTCATCATCAATCTTAATACCATCATTTTTTAGATCATGAATAGTTTTAGTATATTCATCAAGGTGATCGTGTAAAGGTGTACCTTCTGACATTCTTAATGTATACAAACACTACTTCAAATATAACCGAATTATCAAAGGCTTGGTCATATACAAATTCTCCAATTTAAGCCATAACCCAATAGAAGATTCCTCATCAAAAACCTTGTGTAATACCTCATTAGACAAGGATAATTGATTTGAACTGAGAGCATTTTCTATCAATGCATCTTTTTCTTTATCATTAATTTTTTTGGCAATATATCCTTCCCTTCAATTATCTAAATGAGCCCTTATTTAATTAATATGACACGTATCTTCATATGCCATAGACTGAAATCATTCTTATCATTGAATTTCTCAATTTTGTATTTTACTGACATGATAGAAAATCCAATATTAAATAAATAGAAGCATAACCCAATAAATATGAACCCAATTAGATAACTAAAACCTCAAAATAAATGCAAAAGAGAAAACTTGATCAATTCTAACAAATAACATAATAACCCAAAGCTTTGATACCAATTTTTTATAAGTTAGCACTTGCGAAAGCGAAGTTTGGGTCCAATTTGGTTGCATAATTAAATAATTATGGGTAATAGCAGAATAATAAGCAATGAAAATAAATGGCACACAATGATTTAAGTGGTTTAACTTTTCAATGTGAAAAGTCTACTTCACTCACGACGACACACTGAGGAAAATCCACTAATAATCAAATGGAGATATAAACACCAATCTTCAGATAGGTTTACAAAATATATACCAAAATCCAAAATATATCTAGAAAATAACTCCCTATAATTTACTGGTAATATATAGCAAGATAAATTAATGAACTTGCTAGTTAATAAATTAATACTCTGTAAAATTTGAGAAGAAGAATGAGAGATTCCTTAGCTGAAAATAAAATTTGGTAGCTCTCTCTTCTCTATTTTCTTGTCCAACGCAACTACTCTCAATTTTTCTCTCTGACGGTAGCTTGTTGTCTTCACACAGGAAGAAACATATATATATATATATATAAGGACAAGGGAAAGGGTTTAATATCTTATTGGGCCTACTATTTGTTTTTGGCCAACATTAACATAACAGAATAGTAACATGTGCATTTTCTTAAGGATATTATGGAAAAATATTGAGTGGTTTAACTACATTTTATATCCACAATGTATTCAGTGAGTTGCATTATTACCCAAAATGTTTAAGTAGTTGCAATTATGACACTACTACAATACATACATATAGTATCAGAAAATTTAGCTTTAGTTTTTTTTAAACCGAGGCAATAGGGTTTTAGCCTTGGTTTTCAAAAAACTGTAGCTATAACATATCCTATGGCCTTGGTTTTTTAAAAATCGTGACCATAGACATACCCTATTAATTTTTTGACTTTTACACCAATTTTTTCCTTTTTTTCTCTTTTCCCTTCCTTTTTTTTCCTTCCATTTTCTCCCCCTTACGTGCTCGCTCTGTATCATTTTAGGGTTCTCATCACGCCCTTGATCTCTACCGCTATGTGTATATCACCGTGATGGAGACGAAGTTAAATGTGTGCAATGGAAGTGATGTGACTGAATCATCAGGTGGTGACGTGCTGATTTTTCCAAAAATGGTCAAGTATAGGTAAAATCCCGACGATTTATAGGGTGTTCATACTTTTAGTTGTCTTGGCTTGCTAGTATTTTCACATTACCTAATCTAGTTCACTTTTAAGTAAATATTAGCTACTTCAATACTAAAAACGATAACACTATTCTCAAGAAAACAATGGGTGTGTCCATTAACGGTTGTCTCTTGCACTGACAAAATTGTTGGCAATTTATTGATCTGTAGCCTAAAGGATAGGAACCATTGTTCCATTTATTTTTGCCTCAGCATTGTAAAATTTTCAATAGCTTTTATGCCTTGTATTATGGAGTTATATTTTCTAAGGAACTTGAAACTAAATTTGTACATTCAAAAATGTCCTATTTAACCTGTTCTAACCCATATTTTATGCACTATCATTTGCTTCTACTAGGGAAAAATGACAAATAGGTTATGGGTTATTACTCTTTTTTGGCTTTATGGCTTTGCTTTGAGGATTCATGCTGATCAGAATATGCTCACTGAGAGAATTTTAGGTGCATTTTTAATATTCTCTTTCACTAAAGTTGATATGTGGGCTTCTATAAATTGCAGATGTGATGTTAATGTCTTTCTTGTTGGGAAATTGACGAAACACTACTACATAGTACCTTCATTTCTTAGCCTTTGTTGTTGTGTATAGAAGCTATTTTAGCTTCGTTTTATTGGATAAATGGGGCAAATTGTTCTAATTGGCAATTTTTTCGATTAGTTAATTTCTATGGAGTATCAACTTGGATACATTTCATTTTCTAAGTCTTTCTAAGTGTAAGACTTGGATTATTGTAATTTTTTAATATTTAATGAGGTTTTGATAATCTAGGGTAGGATAGTTTGTTAATGTATGGAAAAGTAGATTTGATAATCTGGGGAAGAATAGTTTATGTATGAAAAAGTATACTTAACTAGGATATTCCTTCATTATTGATTTTGTACATAGACATAGAAAAATCATCTAAGTCAATGTTGAATACAAGAAAACAAGTTAGTGTGATAAAATTTGAAAAAGAAAATATGTTGTGTTTTCTTACGGAATTTAAGACGTATCAATTGAGCTACTCATACAAGGTCTTCGAAAAGTGTTTATTTTCACAAGTTTTGTGTATATCCATTCTTGATTTATCGCGTTTCTTTGTGAAGATAAATCATTCATATCCCTTCAAAATTAAGAAAAAAGACTTTTTTCCATCTAAATTCTCTTCAAGGGTTGTTACAACTCAATAACATGGAGCTTATTTGAACTTGTTGAAGTTATAAAGTTAAAGTCTTATTTATAAGTGCATTAGTTCTGTTTTTTTTTTGAAAAATTTATATTTCATTAGAACACATGAATAATTAAATCAATAAAATGAAAATATGTCAAATCAATCTATGTTAAAAAATTAGTTTTGTTATAAAAGTAGAGTAGTCACTTCATAATCCATAAACATTACAAAAAATAAGTTGTGTTTGTTTCCTAACTGTCTAAGTCTTTAATATGATTTGTTTTCAAATAAATGGACTGTTTTGGAACATTTCACTATATAGCCTTCCAATATATTTGTGCATTGTGCACGATATTTATGTGTGTATATACTGCATGTTGTCATACTTTCTAGTGGTTATGGATTAATTAAATTAATTGGAAGGTAATTAGTGGTCACTTGTGTATATATTTACATGCATGCAATGTTCTTTTCTTTCCAGAGAAAAATCCGGTCGATTAACTCTGTTACTTGAAATATTCAGATGGCTTCCATTTCTTATAACATGGTTGATAAATGTGGGGTTTTTTGTGTTATTTTATTTTTGAGATTATCTTCAAATCTTGCTACTCATGTTGGTGGGAGTGTAGGATTGGGACCTTCCAAATTTGCATACACGTAAATTTTTTGTTTTCCTTTCCTTTTTAATTTTTTTAATTTGTGCAAAAATATTTTCAATCTTCTTATTCAAGATTGATTTTTAATCTTCTCTTTTGGAAGATATCATCCAACCACAGGATATAAAAGAGTTTTGCTTTGTTTTAGTTGTACTATCTAGATAAGCTACCATAACCCTAAGTGGTATATATTAGCACTTCACAAATTTTTATGCCTTTCACTTGATTTGATATGCATACTCTATTAGGCAGCTGCATGTATATAGATCAAGTATCATAAATTTTCTTAGAGGCTAGATATGCATTCCACCTTTCACTCTTGAACAGGTTCAAGAACTTACTATGAGTCATTTGTTGTATATGCAGGAATAGATATAGATTGAAAAACTTATTGTGGAAATATGAGGTATTGCTTATATTCATGAAATCTGGATGTTAGTTTGCTCATAGTAGAGGCTTATTTTCACAGATACTGTCACATAGTGTCATTTATTATAGACAATTTTATGACACTATAATCATGGTGTAGCTATATATTAAGAATAAATAAGTAGAGAGGACTCTTGTGTAAGGGAACCTATATTACAAATGGATTGAAATTGAGTTACTGTTTTATTAATATTCCTTTACTTTCCTTTTATTATTTTTCCTAACACTATTATTTCCTTTTGAAGCTTCTTATACTAATGATAATAATGTTGTTGATGTTATTGATATGGGTAGTACTAATTTCATTGATTTGTCTCTCAAGTTTTCATATTTGATCGAGTACCATAAATTTACTTAGAGGCTAGATATGCATTCCACCTTTCACTCTTGAATAGGTTCAAGAACTTACTATAGGCCATTTGTTGTATATGCAGGATTAATAGATATAGATGGAAGAACTTATCATGGAAATCAAAGTTATTTCTTATATTCATGGAATCTGGATGTTGGTATGCTCATAGTAGATGCTATCAAGGAAGAAGATTTTGAAGAAAAGCATTACAATGTGACATGTAAAATATTTTCAGATTGATTTAGATTGTAAACAATTTGACTAGTTATATTAGTAAATTATTTTCATGTATATTTTTATATTTTGGAACATTTTAATTAGCTAGTTCTATTAAGGTTTTATTATGTTTAGTGTATATATAAACTCTTAATTAATGTAATATCCCTCTTAAGTTAAATATAATGACTCTTAATTCTTTCAATTTTTCAATTTATTTTAATTTATATTGAAAATTGAGGTTAATTGAGATGTTTATGGTCACAGTTTAAGTGTAACTGGGATAATAGATATCATTTTGAATACAAGTCTATGACCTCGGTTTTAACCGAGGCCATAGGTAACAATCTATGGTTTCTCTCACTTAAGCCTCGGTTCTTATAACCATGGCCATAGACCTATGGTCATGGTTAAAAACCAAGGCTATATGTATGTATTGTAGTAGTGTGACCACAAGAAAATACATATGGAGCACACATGAAATAATAATTCTAAAAAAATTCAATGATTGTAATCGATTGGGCATGTTTTATCTTTACATAATATTGTGGGTGGCACGTTCGGATGAACATTCAATTTAAACCTTACTTTAAATCTCTCAAAGTAAAAGCCTTTCCCGTAGAAGATTTTAGAAACTAACTCCTAGTTATGAAAATCGAGGGTTTGGTTTTGTAAATTGGAACTTATATATATCAACTAAACATTAATAAAGTAAAAAATAAGATCTAAAGATTATGATGAAAATATGAATAAAAGAAAGATTGTAGGATTATTCTCCACTCTTAGCATATACTGTAAATAATGGAGATCAAGATGGTGACCAAATTTTTGTTCCCAAATATTCCCAAGATCCTTTGCAAAGAATTGATGGTCCAATGACTAGGGCAAACACAAAGGGGACGAAGGAAGCTTTACAAGGCTTGATCACAAAAGTGCAATATAAAAAGGCTATGCTAGAAGATTCTAAAATTAAATTCAATGATTCCAAAGCTTCACCAATGATTGTCAATTATCTTTTTATGCAAGGGATATATTTGGAAGATCAAGTTGGGAGCAAGGATTGATTTAGGAAGTAATTTTTTATTTTAGTTAATTATAAGCCTTTTATGTTTAGAAATTTTTGTTTTAGTGAATTATGGGGTTTTATTTTATTTTATTTATCATAAGTCTTTTAGTCTTTTATATTTAAGGATGGATTAGGCCTAATCCCCAATTAAATAGGCCCATTAGGGTTGAATTGTTGACTAATATTTTTTATAGCTACAATTTTGTCTAGGGAATTCATGAGAAGTTTTCGTGAGGCATTTGGGGTTTTCATGAGGCTTTCATACTTATAAAAAAGAAACCACTATGTAATTTGGAGGCAGACCATATTTGATTAATAAAATGTTTATTTAAAAAAGGTTCTTGCTTTGCTTTCTTGTGTTCTTAATTGAATAATTGAATTCGACTTATCAAAGGGAGTGATAATCGTTTGTGGCATCTCAATGTTGGGGTTTTAAGAACTTTGTTTCCTTAGGGTTCTAATCTGATCATCTTCAACATATATTTAGAAAATCAATTGTTCCAATTCCTTTGAGTTCTTAGGTTTCTAGGGTTGTTTGCTTAGAGGGTCCACATTATTTGGTATCAAAGCCTTGGTTGCTAAAACTAGCTTATCTATCTACATCTATCATAATTTTGAGTTCTTGAATAAAAAAATACATCTTGTTCTTATTTCAGTCCTTTTTTGAGTTTTCTTAATTCACAAAAAAAATCAATCCATCAAGTCTTTTGTTTTCTTTTAATTTTGATTTCTTTGTTTTCATCTTTGGATTTGTTGTTTCTTTGAGTTCTCGATTAAAAAAAAACAAAAATTTTGTCCTTTAAGTCTTGTGTTTTATTTTCAATTTCGTTGTCATTGTTTTTGTCTTTGGATTTTGTTTCGTAGTTCTATTTGAATTTTTCATATCTTTTTTTTTTCTTTGTTTCTGTGTTCAATCCATCTTTGTTCTTCAAAAAAAAAAAGAACAGGATTGTTGTTCACATTTCAAAAAACAATTTTGATAAATTAGAATTGCAATTTTGAACGGCCATAACTTTCGACTCGGGTATCGAAAGGACTATTATAATATATCAAATCAAAAATTGGTTCGATTAATATATGATATTTTAGATGTTTCCTATGTTCTTGTATTTTTGGAGCTCAAATTCCATGTTTTACATGACTTAGCAAGGGATTAAAAGTTTGTCACACCTTTGTGCGTTGATTTCAATCCTTCATCATTAGGGTTGAGAATTTGTTTTTTTGATTTTTCTATTCACAAAAGCCACAACAGTAGTAAAAAAAAGGAAAAATACAAGAAGAAAAGGAGAACAAAGTAGCAGATTGTTCAAGATTTCAATTCTTGTTTTTCTTGTTGAAATTGGTTTTCTTTTATTTTGTTCTAGTTTTGTCTCTTTCATTCAATAGAATCATCAAACTTGGTGTCCAAGTTTGATTTTTTTAAAACAATCATTCATATTATGGTTAAGATTCTTTCTTTAGAGTCTTCTTTAGACTTGCTTTCTATCCTCAATTAAGTTTTTAAAATTCTAATTTTCAAGATCTTGAAAAGATTCTTTTTGGGTCTTTAGATTCCTATTAGGACTTTCTTTTTGACACCCTTTGTCATTATGTTTTTAAATTCCTATTTTTGAGATTGTTACCAATAAATCAGTTACTCCTTGAGATTAGTTGAATGCTTTGATTTTGTTAAGAACATAAAAGAAGGTTGGCTTGAGCTTTGAGTGGAAAAAGGCAAGAGAGATAACAAAAAGAGAGGTCGAAATAGTGTAAAGGAAAAAGAGTTTGAAATAGTAGAAAAAAGACACTACCAAAATATACTATTAAAGTTGGTTATTAACCGACTTTAAATTTTGTACTTTAAGTTTAAAGCTGGTTCACACGGTGAATCGACTTTAATTTTTTTATTTTTTTCTATTATCCTTGTAACCTTGTAAACCCTTGGGAATAGCTCCAAATCCTTTCCACAAATATTGATCCTTTGCTTTTCTATTAACAACCTGAATTAAAATTCAAACTAGCTATAAGAATTTCTACAAATATAATTTCACAACTAGTCAAATAAACATTACTTTCAACAACAAAAATAAATATTCTACCCCAACACACTCCAATACATTAAAAAAATCGTAGATCCCTCGCCTCTCAACCCCTGTAAAATTCAAAAACCATTAGATCTGAAAAATAAAATATTAAGAAAAATCCAGAAACAATAGTAATAAAATCATATAAAGATCTAATTTGGAAGCTGTATCATCGAGGTCAATGGAGGTGACACGGTCCCACTTGTACAAGCTTAAGAAACTGAATGAGACAAAAAAAACCAACTTAACAATATTTGAAGAAAGAAAAAATTGAGAAAATTCTAGAGAGAGAGAGAGAGTACTTGGAACAAAAGAGACCGAGCATAAGAAAGAGGGGAAGCAAGTAAATAAGAAAGATAAGTGAGTAGAGAAGAGCGAGAAATGGTAGGGTTGGTAAATTTGAATTTTTTGTCAAATGGGGGAGAAAGAAGAGAAAAGAAAAAAATGTGTGTAACATCGGTTGACACGTAGGATCGACGCTAAATGTAGGATTTTAAGTTGGTTCTATGTATCAAATGATGCTACACGTGACTTAAGTCGGTTGATATGTAGAACTGACTTAAAATCCTACGTGTAGTGTCGGTTGATATGTAAAACTGACTTAAAATCCTACATGTAGCGTTAGTCTTACGTGTCAACCGACTTAAAGAATTACAGAAAAATAACATAGTAGTGTCAGTTGACACAGATGACCAATGCTACAAGTAAGATTTGAAGTCGGGTCAACGTGTCAATCAACTTAAGCCATATGTGACGTCATTTGATACTTAGAACCGACTTAAAATCTTACATGTATTGTCGGTTGACACATTGAACCGACGCTATTTTTTTGATTTTTTAAGTCGGTCTTTCAGCGTACCGAGTTTAAATTCATTATAAATCTATTTTTCCTAAAACCTAACTTCAAATCCTGGCATAATTACCCTTTTTTAGTAGTGAGAGGCTAAAATATGGAACAAAAGAGTGATAACAATATGATTTGAGAGCAAACACTTGACGAAGCGTGTGAGGAATACTACCTTTTTATTTTATTTTATAGATTGAAAATATGAGTAAGGAAGGAGGAGAACAACAAGATATTGACTTGAAATTCTTCATCAAAGTTATTCATGACCAAACACTTAGGCGATTTAGAATTCTCTACCGGCTATGAATCACATAGAAGAAGACTTATAAGACATGAGTTCAAGGAAGAAGAATTTGATTCCAATGTGAAGAAGAGAACAAGTTATAAATGGGAAAAAAATATTAACTATAAAAAGATAACAATATAGGTAGTATAAAGAAGAAAATTTTGCTTTTTCAAGGAAAGAATGATCTTGAGTTATACTTGGAGTGGGAAAGAAAGGTTGAGCATGTATTTTATTATTATAATTACTCCAAGGAGAAGAAAGTAAAGCTAGCAACCATAGAATTTACAAATTGTACTGATATATGGTGGGTTCAATTGATTGTAAATAGGTGAAGGAATGGTGAGAGACCTATTCAATCATGGGAAGAGATGAAATTGTTGATGCGTAAGTGGTTTATACCTAGCCATTACTATAAGGATTTATATAGAAAGTTTCAAGGGCTGGTTCAAGGTTCTATGAGTGTAGAAGATTATTATAAGGAGATGGAAATCACCATGATTAGAGAAAATATAGAAAAAGATAGAGAAGTGACAATGACTAGATTCATTGTCGGATTAAACAAGGAGATTGTTAATGTGATTGAGTTGCAAAATAATGTAGAGATAGAGGAACTACTACACAAGGCCATAAAAGTAGATAAGAAAATAATGTCCAATATGATAAGATCTGGTTCATTCTCGGATTCTCCATAGTGATCAAATTGGAAGAACAACAAAGCTACCTTTAGCACAAAATATGAAGAAAATTCAAACAATTTAATCACTAATCCTAAGGGTAAACTCAAAACTAAAAATCTTACCAAGTCACGTGATATTTATGTTCCAAGAACTCGGAAATATTGTTTTTGAATGCCCAAACACAAGGTTATGGTTGTACAGGCGAATGGAGAAATTGAAAGTGCTAGTTCAAGTGATAATGAAATGCCACCATTGGAGGATTTTTCTGATGTTGAATTGGAAGAACCTGTACATGGAGAATTATTTGTCACACGGCGAGCCCTAAATATACAACCTAAGAATGAAGGAGATGAGGAGCAATGTAAGCATATTTTTCACAAAAGATTCCATGTGAAGGATAAGGTATGTATGGTTATTATTAATAGTGGGAGCTATATTAATGTGGCTAGTACTTTGTAGGTAGAAATGTTGCATTTGAAGTGGTAGAAGCATCCCAAACTGTACAAGCTATAATGTCTAAATGATTGTGGAGAAGTGAATGCCAAAAAACAAGTTTGGGTTCCTTTTTAGATTGGAAAGTATGAGGATTAGGTTCTTTGTGATGTGGAATCAATGTATGATGCTGATGAGCAAAACCGACATCTCTGATCCTACAAATACTTTGGTTTTATATTTGTAAAACTTTCGCAAGTGCACGAATCATTTTAAAGAAAATGACAAGTGTACTTCCAAGGTCGATCTATAGAAGGAATATATGTGGTTTTTAATTTATTATTCAAACTTTTAGAAAAGAAAATAAATCCTTAATATCCTGTAACAATATTTCAGGTTTTGTATTTCCTAATCTAATAACATAAAAATAAATGTATATGTGGATTCAATAAACATTTATGCACATTTTTTATCATTTATAAAAGAGGAGTATTTATGGATATAATAATTAAGTTAATTATGCTTGTTCATATTATTTAGGTTATTAAAGGTACAAATTGATATTTATTGATTTTTTTATATGAATACCACCTTTGGTGGGGTTAGATATTTTTTTAATTAAACAAATCAATTAACACCAATGGGTGGTATCGATAATCAATTTGGTTAATTAAATTAATTCTTTTTTCTATGAGATTGAAAATTAACCATTTAAATGCCCCATTTGGTGGGGTTAGACAATTTAACTTTATTTAAGGTATCCAAATTAAACCTAATAATTTAATTATCCAAGTACTAACTTTTGTGTTTTAAAACCATTATTGAAAATATATTGTGAATACATTTTCGAGTAATAGTTCTTATAAAATTGTTTGAAATAGAGCTTCACTCTAACTACCGGGTGATTATACCAACAAATAAAAGAGTACTACTGTAAATCAGATAGAATAATTAAACCTTAAAATCTAATTTTCAAATTTAAATTTTTAATGAAAAGAAATATATTTCTCTCTAACATCTTTAATATAAAATCTTGAATAAAAACAAAATCAATTCATTTTATAGAGATTTTTACTTATTTAATTTTCGAAAACATAACAATGTTATTATTAAATCATGTTTACAAATAGCATGCTATGTTTAATTTAATTACAAATAAATTAAATATAACCTATAATAATAAAACATAAAAATAACTCTAAAGAATAAGAATCCTTATAGAACCTTGATGCTAATTTTGTTTCTGGAAAACGTCCAAATGGATTTGCATATCGATTTTCATTTCCATTTATTGAATAAAAAAGCTAAAAATTTACAAAATCATAGCTATTTGTTCTCAAAAAGAGAAGAAATTTAAAACTAAAAAAATAAAACTTTCTAGAGTAAGAAAGCTAAAGAGAGAAAGAGCTAAGAAAATTATTTCTTAAGGTGTTTTTTATAATAGGGATAAAGGTATTTATATGTGAGGAAAAGGGTAAAAAAGTGGGAAAAAATAATAAAATATGGCTTTAAATGCGTAATGGATGGGCATTAAGGTAGAATGGTTGGGTGTTGACGCATGCACTAATACAGGCAGTGGTGCGCGCAGGAATTTAGCGTGGTGCAAGCATCTGCATGTAGAGTTCAACATGATGTGATGCAGTTGGGTGCATTGTTTGACGTGGTGTGCACAGCTAAGGGCAGTTTAAATGCATAATGGATAGGCATTGATGTAGGCATTGATGCAGAATGGATGGGTGTTGATGTAGGTGCTAATGCAGATAGTGGAACTCGCGTGAATTTGGTATGATATGGCATAGATGGGAATGTTGATAGACGTGGTGGGGCACAACTGCACACATTATTCATCATGGTACACACGGTTATGTTGAATTATCCTACTTACGACAAAGAGCTTTACGCATTAGTGAGAACTCATCAAATCTGGAAACATTACTTATAACCGAGGGAATTCATCATTCATTCTAATCATAAGAGTTTGATGTTTTTGAAGACCCAAGGTAAGCTTAATAAAAGACATGTTAAATGGTTGGAGTTCATAGGAATGTTTCCTTATGTCAATGATTAAAAGTTTTTATGCCAATGATTTTGATTTTAACCAAGTATGGAATGCATGTGATTTTTGTGCATTTGGTGAATTTTATTGGCATGAAGGATTTCTATTAAAAAATATATAAATTAAATGTTCCTATTAGTTCTGTTCGTGAGTTGCTTGTTAGGGAAATTCATGGGCGAGGTTTGATGGGGCACTCTGGTGTTCTCAAGACTTTAGATATTTTACGTGAGCATTTTTATTGGCCTAATATGAAGCATGATGTGCAATGTATTTGTAAAAAGTGCATTACATATAGGAAAGCAAAATCTAAAAGTAAATCGCATGGCTTGTAGATCCGTTTACATGTGCCCAATCGACCTTGGATTGATATATCGATGGATTTTATTTTAGGGTTACCACAGACTCAAAGTGGGAAGGATAAACTATTTATTCTTATTAATAGGCCTAATATGTCTCACTTTATTGCATGTTCTAAAATCAATGATGCAACACATATTGTTGATTTGTTCTTTAAAGAAGTGGTTTGTTTGCATGGGTTGCCTAAGATAATTGGTAGTGATAGGGATGTTAAGTTCCTAATTCATTTTTGGCGCACTTTATGGAATAAATTAGGAACTAAATTTTTATTTTTTACTATTGCACATCCTTAAACAGATGGTCAAATTGAAGTAGTTAATAGGGAAATGACTACATTGTTGCATGCTGTCATTCAAAATAATTTAACATAGTGGGAAAAGTGTTTGCCACATATTGAGTTTGCATATAATAAGAATGTTCATTCCACATATTTTTCTTCTTTTGAAACTGTTTATGGCTTTAATCCTTTAAAACACCTATTGATGTTTTACCTTTGCCTACTAATGAACATGCAAATCTTGATGGTAAGAAAAAGAATTTTTTTGTGAAATATTTACATGCCAATATTCAGGTCAACATTGAAAGGAAGAATGACCAATATACTAAACAAGCCAATAAGGGACGATTCAAGGTTGTTTCTCAACCTGGAGATTGGGTTTGGGTGCATATGCGTAAGGAGAGGTTTCCTACACAATGCAAATGAAAATTATAGCCTCAAAGAAATGGACATTTTCATGTCTTCGAACGGATCAATGATAACACCTTCAAGATATATTTTCCAAGTGACTATGGTAATATTAGTACAACTTTTAATGACACTGTTTGATTTAGGTGATTTATGGATGAATCGTTTCGAAGAGAAAATGAATAATGGGGATCAAGGTGCTGACCAAGTTGATGTTCCCAAATATTCTCAAGATCCTTTACAAGGAATTGGTAGCCCAATGACTATGGAAAAGATAAATAGGATGAAAATATTTATGCAAGGCTTGATCACGAAAGTGCAATATAAAGAGGCTATGCTAGATGATTCTAAAACTAAATTTGATAATTTCAAAGCTTCACCAAGGATGTTCTATTACCTTTTTATGTTTAGCAATTCTTGTTTTAAATAGAATTGTTGGCTTTTTTCTGTTTTATTTTTCATAAGTCTTTTAGTTTTTTTATTTTTAAAGATGGATTAGGCCTAATCCACAACTAAATAGGCCCATTAGGTTTGAATTTTCACCCAGGGTTTTTATTTTTAACTAGAATTTCATCTAGGGATTTCATAAGGTGTTTAGGGTTTTCATGAGGTGTTTAGGGTTTTCATGAGGAGTTTAGGGTTTTCATGAGGGTTTATTTCTTATAAAAAGAAGACACTATGTAATTTGGAGGCATACTTTATTTGATTAATAAAAAGTTTATTTTAGAAAGCTCTTTGCTTTGTTGCCTTTTTGTGTTCCTAATTGAATACTTGAATTCAACTTATCAAAGGGAGTTATCATTCTTTGTGGCATCTTAAAGTTGGGGTTTTAAGGAGTTTGTTTCCTTAAGGTTCTAATCTGATCATCTTAAATAAATTCTTAGCAAATCAATCGTTTTTAATTCCTTTGAGTTTTTAGGTTTCTAGGGTTGTTCGTTTAGAAGGTCCACATAAGTAAATCAACAAAAACATATCTAAATTTTCTATTATTTGATTATACCCACTTAGAGAATTTCACAAGCTCAAATTTTTTGACCTCTTCCTACCTATTTGTTGAATTAAATAAGCATTTAATTTAAAAATCTTCTTAATATAAAACGTAGACTAAGCTCTTTAAGTTTTATCTATAAAAAAACATTCAAATATATTGAAGCGAATCATCTCTCTATTAAACTCCATTGTAAGATTTCCATTATACATATTTACTTTTTTATGAGTTGTTCTCATGAAAGGTCTACCCAAAAGCAAGGATTTTTCCTTAGTAGTAGAGTCATCTTTCATTTCAATTAATATAAAGAAATAAATTGGAAAGATAAGCTCATCCACCAATACCAAAATATCTTCCAACACTCCCATTGGATAAAGGTTATAATTATTGACTAGTTGAATAACTACACCGCTTGGGATCATAAGATGGGTCATATTTAGCTTGGGTGATCTCCTTGGTAGAACCCACCCTCCTTGTTGTGATGTATGTACGACACAAGTAGGTTGATAGGATTAGATGGTGGCCGGATGTGTGGGCGTCCTGATTTGTCAACGAGGTTCAAAAAGATAACAAATTCGTTGGTTGAATAGTCATTGGAAGTTCATAAAAGTCTTTTGGCCATCCATGGGTTCACCCTTTTAGTGAACCAAGTTTTAAACAATCATAAATAGAGTAAGGCATCACATTATTTAAAGTACCTTGGTCTAGTATAGCTTGTTCAAATTTAGTGTTACCTATAATGCATGGTATGGTGAAGCTACCTAGATTTGTTAATTTTGGTGGGTGTTTCCTTTACAAGTTTACTGACACATTCTCCTTGAATCGCTTCATTACCTTTTAGTTTTTTCTTATTGGTGCACAATCCCTTGAGAAACTTTAAATAGCAAGGTACTTGCTTGATGACATCTAATAACAAAATTTTAATTGTACTTTTTGAAGGGTGTCCAAGTTTCCTTACTCATACTCCTCCTTATTTGATTTTGGAAATCTACTAGAAAAAGGCATAAGGGGTTCTGATGAGACAAGACTCGCATCGGATTAGCAATACCAATATTGTAGATACTTTGGTTTTGTATTTGTAAAACTCTCACAAGTACACGAATCATTTTATTCAAAATGACAAGTATACTCCCAAGGTTGATCTAAGAAAGGAATATATGTGGTTTTTTAATTTATTATTCAAATTTTAAAAATGAAATTAAATCCTAAACATCCTGTTATAATATTTTAATTTTTGTTTCTTAATCTAATGACATAAAAAATAAAATATAGATATGGATTGAATAAACAGTAATGCAAATTTTTATCATTCATAATAGTTGAATATTTATGGATATAATAATTAAGTTAATTATACTTCCTCATATTATTTAGGTTATTAAATATATAAATTGATATTTATTGATTCTCTCTTTTTTCATATGAATACCACCTTTGGTGGGGTTAGATATTCTTTGTTGATTAAACTAATTAATTAACACCTATGGTTGGGGTCAATAATTAATTTGGTTAATTAAATTAATTCCTTTCTCTAGGAGATTGAAAATTAACCATTTAAATGCCACCTTTGGTGGGATTAGACATTTTAAATTTTATTCAAGGTATCCAAGTTAAACATAAGAATTTAATTATCTGAGTACTAACTTTCAAGTTTTAAAACTATTACTGAAAATATGTTATTAATACATTTTCGAAAAATAGTTCTTATAAAAACTTTTAAAATATAGTTTCACTCTAACGATCAGGCCATTGTGTCAAAAATAAAAGAGCACTACTCTAAATCAGACGGGATAATTAAACCTTTAAATCTAATTTTGAGATTTAAGTTTGTAATGAAAAATAATATATTTCTCTCTTACATCCTTAATATAAAATCTTGAATAAAAACAAAATCAATTTATTTTATAGAGCTATTTTACCTCTTTAATATTGCGCCAGCTTAACAACATTTTAATTATATCATATTTAAAAATAGCTAATCATGTTAAATTTAATCATAGATAAATTAAACATAACATATAAGAATAAAACATAAAAAAATAACTGTAAAGAATTTATTTCAAAATTATATCTCAAAAGAATCCTTATAAAACTTTGATGCTAATTCTTTTGTAGGAAAACCTCCAAATAGATTTGCATTTCCATTTATTGAATATAACAAGAAATCTATAAAATCATAACTAGAGAGAAGGCTAGAGAGAAAAAAGTTCATGATTTTTGGGATGATTTTTACAACAGGGGAAAATGTCATTTTATAGGTGAGTAAAAGGCTACAAAAGTGAAAAGATATCTTGAAAATTGATTTTGGACACATTTTGGACAGGCTAGCATGTGTGTGGGTAGACAAGGGCATGGATCTTGGCCTGATATAGGTTGGCACACTAGGCACACAACTCAAAAGTTTCCATGCTTAATTTCAAAAAAATTAATAATTTTAAAAAAAATTATTTTCACATTTTCATTTTTATTGTGTTTGATTTTGTTTTCTTTACGTGATTTAGTTATTTTTAGAATTTTAGGATTAATTTTTAAAAACAATTTTCTTACAAAACATTATCATTTCTTTAAAGCAAATTTAAGTAAATAATTAAGTCTTTTTCACAATTAGATTATTTTTTGAAACATATCCTAGAGTATATGGTAATTAGTTCGTTTTTATCATGACTGGTATTTCTTGATAAGGTGTAGAAATTATATTAATCCCAAAATCTCTTATTAGGAATCAAATAGTGGAGACTACCCTTGTGAGAAATATTTTGAGCCCATTATCCTTTATTCATAGTGATAAATATTATTATTTTACTCTAAATCTTTTCCTATTTTTCAACATTATTGGATGATCTCTATAGAACTTAGCATTAAATGTCTGGATTTTTACATCTTAATGAAGTGCTATATATTTATTTTTCATTTGCTTAGATTAAATGATTTAAGTAGAAATTGATAGTATATATCTTTCTTCATTCATGCATGACTTCTATTAAAAAAACGATACATCTAAGGTTACCGATACAAACACAAAAAAAAAAAACCAAATATTAACTACTCACCTTACTATATAAAACTGTACAATCTGTACATGAGTTAACTCTCTAAAAAAATGGATTCTCTTAAAAAATAAGAATATAAAGGAAAGGAAAGGAAAAAAAGAATAGAAAGAAAGAGAGGAAAATAAATAGTATAATCTATACACTATGACCTAAAAAGCATAAATAGTTGTGAAAAATGGTTTAATGAATTGCATTTTCCTACATTTTCTAAAAGACATATTACTTGATCTTTTTATTTGATGAATTTTATTGATGCATGAAAGTAATGTATAATATTTTATAAATCCTTACATTTGATTCCTTTCATGAGATCAACGTAAAAATAACACTTTGAGTCTTTTTTTCTTTATGCATATGTGAAAATATTAGTTCATTTCTATAAATTAATTATTTTGCATATGAATTAGTATGAGTATTTGAGCCCATAGAGCCAAAATGAATTAGTATGAGTATTTGACATGTGAGGAATAGAGCCAAAACGAATTAGTATGAGTATTTGACATGTGAGGAATAGAGCCAAAACGAATTTGGATTCCTAACACTAAGTTTGGGTGAAATTAAATTGATACATTTTTTATATGAAATATGAAAATGATTTTCAACTAATTGTTATAATAAATCATATGCTTAGGAGGTTGAAATAATCTATGCTTAAAGATTTTAATAATGAAATTTAAAAGATATTATAAGCATGAGATATTTTTGTATTTTGTTTCTTTATTTTATTTTAGTATTTTAACTTTATTTTAAATTTTAGTTAACATCTTATTTTATTTATTTTGTTTTGTTTTCATATTTTGTTAATTTTTGTGGGTATCATTACTGAAAACCCTCGTAAGAGTTTAGTTTTTAGTTTTTTATGCATGCGGGGCTCGACATGGCATGCACATGACTCAGTTGTTTTTTTTTCATTTTTTCTCACTTATTTGTATAATAAATGAATACAACACTTTGAATATTATGATTTATTGCTTGCAATAGTTTTTTCTACTAGTATTTAAATTATTTTTGGAGCAAAAATACCTAAGAAAAAATAAAAATATCTAGGATTTCAAAAATACAAATTTATATAAAATATGATAAAATTATATAAATATAAATCTATTTAATCAATTAAAATATATTAAATCATAGTAATTTTAGTAATTTTTATACACTCATCACAACCTCAACCAAATTCTTTCTATTCCCTTTCTATTCCCTTAGCAAGAGAAGTGATACAAATAAAATAAAACTAAAAATTATATCCTAGATCACTTTATTGGATTGACACGGTTGCATTTAGAGTATGCAGCAAGTCTTTAAACCCCTAGGTTGCTTTAGTGGACGAGTTGAAGTCTCGGAAGGGTTTTCAATAATGATACCAACAAACATTGAACTAAATGTAAAAATTAAAAAAATCAAAAATCAAAAAATAAAATTATAACAAAATAAGAACTAAATAAAATAAAAAAATTTACTTAAAAATAAAATAAATTAAAAAAACAAAACAAATCATTAAAATGTCTCAAGCTTTTTAATCTCCTTTCAAATCATAATTAAAATCTAAAGCATAAGCTATTTTCAACTTCTTAAAAAGTCATAGTTTATAATAATTATTAATTGAAAATCACTTTCATACTTCATTTCAAAAATGTTTCAATTTAAATTTACCCAATTTCAACGTCAGAAATTTGAATTCGCTTCCACTCTATCCTTACAAGCCAATACTCTCAAAACATTGAATCCTATGGGTTTAAGCACTCATACTAAGACATATGAAAATAGAGTTTATGTTTATAAATGAGTTGATAAGTTCAGATACTTATATAAGAAGAAAGGCTAAAAAATAATGCATAACTTCGATCTCATGAAAGAAATCGAATGTTTTAGGATATCACAAAGAAATCACAAAATTATTTTCATGCCTCAATCCAAATCGTTAAATATAAATTTCAAGATATATGTCTTATAGAATTGAAGAAAGTGCAATGAATTTTTAGGGATTTACTTTCTATAATTTTCTTTTGTAATTAATATTTTCTCACAACTTTGTAGACTATGTGGGTCATAGTATGTAGAATATACTATTAATTTTTTTTCTCTCTCTCTCTCTCTCTCTCTCTATCTTTCTTTATTTTATTTAAGAGATTTTTTCAACACTACTATTCATAGTATGTACATTTTTCTAGGATTTTGATGAGTGGTTAATTTTGTGACTTTTCTATTTGATTTTGGTTTAGGTAACCTCATATATATCTCTTTTTGATAAAAGTCATGTAAGAAGGATGAAAGGGCATATACTATCAATTTCTACTTAAGTCATTCAATCTAAGTAGTAAAATCAATATATGACACCTTAATATATGTGGAAATCCTAAGATTCAATGCTAATACCTATAGAGATCATCAAAATATTTGATGAAATAAGAAATGTATTTGGAGTAGAAAAAATATATTTCACTCAAAATAAAAAAAATTAGGCTCAAATTATATCTCACAAGCATAGTCTCCACTATTTGATTCCTAAACACTGATTTTGAGTTCATTATAATTTTCACACTTTATAATGAAATACTACTTATGAAAAAAACTAAATAATTACCATATAATCCATGATATGTTTTCAAAAATTAATCTAACAGTGCAAAAGACTTAACTATTTACTTAAATTTGATTTAAAGAAATGATAAAATTTTGTGAGAAAATTATTAAAATTGATCCTAAAATTCTAAAAATTATTAAACCACACAAAGAAAATAAAATCAAACACGATAAAAATGAAAATGCAAAAATAAAAGCTTTTAAAATTATAATTTTTTTTAAATTAAGCAAAGTAACTTTTCACCACCTCTAACCTAGAACTTACATTATCCTCAATGTAACAATTATAAATTAATGATAAAAAAGAGAAGAAAAGTTACCTATTTCTTGAGAATGGGAAAGTAGTGATGGAGAATTGCACGTGTATTGATCCATCATGTTCATCATTAAACTTCACATATGCAAATCGTTGTGAAATTCTTACATCTCAACAAATATTTTTAGTTTTAACAATTTTAAAATTATTCACATAAAATTAAACTAAAATAAACAAAATAAATTAAATATAAAAAATAAAAAAAATTACCTAAAAAGATGGGTTACCTCCCATCTAGCGCTAAATTTAACGTCTTAGCAAGAAGACTCTTGGGGGATTTCATTTTAAGTAAACTCAACATCCCCACATCATTGAGTCAATCAAATCTACATGTAGGAGAAGTTTGTCTACCTATACTTTTTAAGTCATGCCCTATGGATTTTCAAAATTTTATTTACTTAAAACTAGGGACATAATTATAGGTTTTAGATAACTCACTTCTAGGTGCAAATGAAATAACTAAAGCATCAAAACACAGTTGTAACTTGATCTAACAAAGAAACTACCTCATTTTATCACAAATTATGATTAAAAACTTTAAAATTTTGGTGATAGCTTCAAAAAATTTATTTTTATTTATTTGTTTTATAATCTCTAAGTTAAATAACATAATTAGTATTAACTAAGAGTGTTCACAGGAAAGAATGGTGAGACAAAGCCTCCTTAAAATACACCCTCTTAGATAGAGCAACGTTTCTAAGAAAGACTAGTCGCACTAAGGCTTCCAAGAACTAGTCTCCTAAAGAGAACTCTCTTAGATCTTTAATTTCCAATATATTAAAATCTAAGTTAATAAATTAAGTGAAAATTTAAGTTAATTAAGTTAAGTGAAAATCAAGGTTAATTAAGTTAAGTGAAAATCTAAGTTAATTAAGTTAATAAAATTATGTTTTTTTACATTAAAATTTAAATTTAAATATTTTTTGTTTTTTTATTAAAAAATTAAAAATTAAAGGAAGTTATTTTTTAATTAAAAAAAAAATAAAAAAGTAAATATTTATTTATTTATTAATTGTTTTATATTTTTTAATTAAAAGGCATAAATTAAATTTTTTTATTTTTGTTGAACACAAAATAAATAAATAAAAATCACAATTATTTACAACTCAAAAAGTTTTAAAATTTTTGATAAATAATTTAAAAAATTTATTCCTTTCCCGGCAATGGCTTCAAGAACTTGATGAAACAAAATCATGTGTCCAACAATGGTGCCAAAAACTAGATTAGACAAAACTGGCATCAAGTTAGCAATATAGATCTAACAGATACTTTAGTTATATATTTGTAAGACTCTCGCAAGTACACAAATAATTTTATGAAAAATAACAAGTATACCCTCAAGGTCGATCTAAGGAAGAAATATATGTGACTTTTACTTTATTATTCAAACTTTAAAAAAAAATTAAATCCTTGACATCCTGTCATGATATTTTGATTTTTGTTTCCTAATCTAATGACATAAAAAATAAACATAGATATGGATACAATAATTAAGTTAATTATGCTTACTAATGTCCTTAAGCGGGTCCAAATGTTTTTGTTTAATATTAATTAACTAATATCCATAGGTATGGCCAATTAATTAACTAAGTATTTAATTTCACCTTTGTTTCTAAGAAAATAGTAAACCATCTATTCACAGCTTTAGGTGGAGTCAATTAATTTGACTTTATTCAAGGTGTACAAATTAAACATAAGAATTTAATTAGCACAGTACTAATTTTCAAGTTTTGGAACCATTACTCAAAATATATTGTAAATAAATTTTTGAATAACAGTTCTTATAAAAAACTTTTGGAATGGAGTTTCACTATAACTACTTAGCGATTATACCTACAAATAAAAGAGACTTCTCTAAATAAAACATGATAATTAAACCTTAATCTAGTTTTTAGATTTAAGTTTGTAATGAAAAATAATATATTTCTCTCTAACATCTTTAATATAAAATCTTGAACAAAAACAAAAACAATTTATTTTATATAAAACTTTTACCTATTTAATATTTTGCAACCATAACAATGTTATTATTATATCATATTTATAAATAGCTAACCATGTTAAATTTAATCACAAACAAATTAAATATAACATATGAGAATAAAACATAAAAATAACTATAAAGAATTCATTTTAAAATTATATCTCAAAAGAATTGTTTCAAAACTTTGATACTAATTCCATTTTTGGAAAACTTCCAAACGGATTTGTATTTCTATTTATTGAATCAAAAACTATAAATATACAAAAGCATAACTAGTTCTTCTCAAAAGTAGAAGATTTCAAAACAAAAAAAAATAAAACTAAGAAAATTTATATAGAGAGAAATCTAGAGAGAGAGAGAGCGAAGTTTGTGATTTTTGGTATGTTTTTTACAATTAGGGATAGGGTCCTTTTATAGGTGAGAAGAAACCCAAAAAAGTGGAAAAATATCTTGAAAATTGATTTTGGACACGTTTCGGACATGATGGCACGCATGTGGGGCACGAATATTACGATAGACGGGCGTTTGGTATGCATAAGCTTATGGAACTTGGTAGATGCATGCGAGGGTCGACATGGCATACGCGTGACTAGGCAGTTTTGTTTTTTTTTCATTTTTCCATTTTTTTGACTTTTCCTCTTTTTTTTCTCACTTATTTGTATAAGAAATGAATACTACATTTTGAATATTGTGATGTATTAATTCTAGTATTTTTTTTCTTCTAGTCTTTAAATTAATTTTGGAGCTAAAATATATGGAAAATAATAAAAATACTTGTGATTTTAAAAATACAAATTTATATAAAATATGATAAAATTAGACAAATTTAAATATATTTAATCAATTAAAGTACATTAAATCATGGTAATTTTAGTATTTTTTAAGCACTCATCAAGTTCATAAGTAGAAATTGGAAATTTAAAGTGTACCTTTAGTGATTGTTTCTCTTCCTTTGGCACATTATTAGAATTACTTGAATTGGCTCGCCTTTGTTTCTTTATTCTTGCTTAGATTCTTATAAGCTTCTTCAAGTTGCTTCTTGCTTCTCAATGAGATAACACTAACATTCACCCTAGGATTAACCATGGGTTGAGAGGGAAGTTTACCAGGCCATTATTCCTCTAATCTGCTAATCGTAATAGCTAATTGACTTAATCCATTTTCAAGGTTCTTGATAATAGCTTTTATGTCTTATTGAAAATTAATTGAATCTTGTTGAAACTTGAAAATATTTTGTTAGAGTTTAACAATGTTGGATTCTATTGAACTTATCAAATCCTATAAAGATTTATCTTGAGATGGAGAAGGATTTTGTAGTCTTACTTGATAAGGTTATGGATCCTTTGGATAAGAAATGCTTGGTGGATTAGCATGGGCAGCTACTTGATTGACTCCAAAATAGCTAAAGTTGTGATGATCCCTCTATCTAAAATTTTAAGTGTTAGAGAACATATCATATCTTTTCCTTTGTTATAGGACACATGTCTATTAGGTGTTCAATGTTGGTGTGAATTCGACAAGCTTTTAACTATCCTATCAATAAGTGTTGCACAATTGAAGTAAGGGTACTCAATTTTTATTTAGTGTTAATAGGAACTCCCACTTTATTGATCTTTTTTGATGGGTTAGATTGGGTGCCAAACTATTGAGCATTTACAGCCATAATGGCAATAACATTTTTTAGCATTTTTATTGTTTATTAACTAATGCACCACTTGGTGCATCAATCATGCTTGTATCCATGGATATCAATCCCTCATATAAGTATCGAAGTATGAGTTACTCACTCATTTGAGGATGAGGGAAACTTGCACATAATTTCTTGAACTATTCACAATACTCATATAAAATTTCCCCATTCAACAATTGAATAACACAAATTTCTTTCCTAATTTGAGTGAACTAGAAGCTAAAAATCTTTCCTAAAGTGGTATAACCATCCTTTAGTGTTGTATACTAAAGTGAATGGAAATGCTCTAAGTTTTGCCCACTTTATTGTAATGTCATTAGGTTTTATGCTAAAACACACCGCCTGAAATTCCTTTAGATGTTTGTCATTGTATTAAATGCATGTTTTTTGTTGATGTAAAAGTTAGTATAGCCATCTCCTCAAGAGTTTGATTAGGAATATTCATAACCATTTCTTCAATGATGGAATAATCCGAATCGTGAGATGAGTCACTTTAAATTGGATGATTTATCTAAATTGTTGGGCAAATCAAAAGTGCAATGTGTGACTTGATCTAAATTTATAGTGTGAGGCCATCACAATGACTCTGAAAAATAAATAAAGACTAGAAATAAATTAAGTAAAAATAAAACAAAAATAAATGTAATAAAAAAAATTAAAAAAGGATTTAATAATATAAAATACTTAAAAATAAATAGAAGTAAATAACAATTAAATTTAAAAAAAAACAATGATACGACGCCAAAAATTCATGCGTTAAGATGAATAGGAAATTTAGACCATACTTTAAATTGCTTAATATGCTATAATTTAGTATTACTCAGTAAATGTCTTTCTGAAAAAGGATTTTGGAAACCAATTCCTCTTTACTAATATAGAGGGTTTTGGTTTTGTAAACTAAAACTTAAATATATCAACTAATAATAAAGTAAAAATAAGATTTAATATTATGATGAAAATATGAATAAAAGAAAAACTATAGGATCAAGATAATCCATATGATTTTTGAATTTGAGAATTAATACATAATCAAGAAAAATAGAGATCTAGAATATAACAGATTTTATTAAATATTACAATCTATGTTTATAGATTTGAAATCACCACAATCAATTATAAAATTCACTATTCATAGAAAAACTAAATTCATAATAATATTCATGATAACAAATAAAATAAAGGAGAATAAATATTAGAATTATTGTCTTTTGATCTAATCTTCAACTCAATGAAATTACATCTTTGAATTTTATTCTTGGTTCTTGTCTCCCTCTTGAGTTATGGATCTTAAACCATGATTTGCCTTTTATAATACTAGGTTTAGAGGGGAGCAAATGGGATAAACATATTGAGAAACTTGAACTTTACTATTCATTTATGAAAGGTAGCCGGCGCACTTTATTTCATGCTATGGCATGCAATCAATGTTATGCCATTAGGTATACCCAAGAGGACTATGCCGCATCATGCTTTGTTATTTTGAGTGCTTAGCTCACTCAAGAGGAGTGTGTCACAACACATTATTTTTGTGTCTTGACATGGTTTCAATTCTTTGTTGTTGCATCTTGACCCTCGTTAATGTATTTTGTGTAAATATTTTTCAACTAATCCTCCATTATATGACAATTATGCCCCCAATATGCATATTCTTATGATTCTTGTCATTTATACCTTTTAATGACCAAATTGCCTGAAATACATCGAAACATACCTTATGATTTCGAAAGCACTTTTATAATGTAATTAAGCAAAAATGAAACATTAAAACTTAATTATCCCAATTTCGATAAATCACCAGGTAAGTGTCCTTTTCAAGCACTTATTAGTGGGCATAATTGTGACTACTTAAACGTTTTGGACATCTTTGTAGCTCACCCCATATGTTATGGACATAAAATCTTGTTAACCAAATTAAAAATACATATACATAATTGGATAATTGGTTGCAATGGTCTAGTAACTATGACTCTAGTATACAAAAGTTTGTGACCTTTTAAGTGAGGTAGTATAAGTCCATTTTCTAAACGAAAAGTGGACCAAAATTCTAAAATATAAAAAAATATCATAACTTTCTCACATGAAGTACTATGTGCCTCATTAAGAGAGGTACATGCTCCATTTATTAAAAATAACTTCATACCATATAATTCTTAGAACTTTTTTTTTCTAATGTTATAGCCATCATTTATACATTTTATGCAACATTTTTAACCCTTTTTACTTTTCTCTCGTCTCTTATCTTTCCAAATACCAAAACAATACTAAAACTACTTTAAAGCCCTCTAGATAGTTCAAATCATTCATTTTTGAAGATTCCATCCTCAAACTCGATTCAACAACACTAAAATGTGAAATCGCTTGAAGATCATGAGAAAGATGGTGATTATGGGATTATGGAACCATTTAGGAATTTTTTTTGTTAAACCATTTAGTTAACCATTTAGGAATTGACTATATTAGTTTCTTTCTTTTTTATTAGTTACTTTTTCATACTGTTATCCTTTATTTTATGAGAAAAATACCTCCACGGTCATTTATATATAGTGAAGATTCTTATACATCCGAACAATTACATGAAAGTCTATTGTTCTTTTGACTCAAAAAGGTAATTGGGACCTAGATAGTTCAAATCATTCATTTTTCATGAGCTCTATATCAATTCAACCAAGCAGGCCTCACAACATTACTTGAGCAATTAACATAGCAAAAGTACAAAACAACATTCTCAACTTAATACATAACAAAAACAACTTACTGCAAGAAAGAAGAAACTATATGAAACACACTAGTGACGGCGAGCCTCACAGGCTCATATCCACGCTAACAACATGCATAAACCTAGCATGAAATAGTGTCATACATACTGAAAAGCTATAAGGGATTTCCAATCTCTTCAGGACTTCATTTATGAAGACATATTTGATAAATGATGATTGCAATTTTACAACATGCAATCATACATTACATAACAAACCATAATAAGTAATACAAAACTTGATACATTACTAGGATAAGGAGAGACATAATCCTTAGAGACCCACACCAAAAATGCATGATCAAAAAGTAGAAGTTATAATTTCAAAGTTATAGCATGCTACAAGGAAAGGAAAGAAATAATGCATGGGAACAAATATAACGAGGTAAATCCACATAGAAACCCTATCAATATGGTAACATTAGGCAACCACTCAATATCAAATAATTTACTAAATAATAAATCAGTTACAACTCTAAAAATAAATAAAATCACTATTACCTTTATTAGTTAGAACCTCCATCGTTATTGCCTATTATTTCTCTTGTTATTGCTTCTACAACGACTCTATTCAATGCATGAACCCGACTCTCCTTTAAAGCTCATACCACCCAAAATGGTGTGATCAGAAACCAAAGAACAGTAATGTGTAAATTGAATAATAAAAAGTTACAAGATTGCAACCACTAGTCGACACACTTCTCACAACCACAAAGGCTTATCACGTAAGAATCAATTGCATGAGGGAAACTAAAAGACAATACCTAGTTCACACATAAAACACACTAACAAACACCATCTTGAGTACTCTCTACTGAAAAAATGATTTTTCTCACACTCTCATGATCACTAATGTCAAACAACACTAAAGGTATTAGTGATCCAAAAATAGAAAAATGAGATGTCAATTTGACAGAGCTTCACTACATTTTCTGGATACAAATTGACAAGAAATGTGGGGTATATATAGAACTCAAATTTTTCACCTCCCTAAGGATAGTGATAAGGGTAGTGGCGAGGTGGTAAAAGGTGACATTTTTTCGTTCCAAAAATGGTTGAGTACTTTCCATAAATATTGGCACCGGAAAATAACAAAAAATACAAGTGAGAACATCAATTCTCTTGTACATTCACTCACCGAGAACCAACACTACATCTAGCATGCACACTATAAAAACCAAACTTGTGGTGTGTGTAAATATGATCACATACAAAGTGTTCCTCACTATGTGGGTTTGTTTTATTGATCTATAGTAACCAGGTTTACATAAAGGATGATAGAAAAACTGAGTAAAATATATGAGACATTGTGTTTTGCACATGGGAAGCCAACATATAGAAAAGAGTACAACGGGACTTAGATTCTCCCCTTTTGGCTTTTCGTGTCAAAGCACTACACAACTAAGTACGTACTCACATTAGTCATGAGATGATCTTGAAGATGACCAAAGGACATTTATTCCCATAATAAAAACCTTAATGCATACCTAAAATTAAAAGACACACCTACACCAAGTGAATCCACCTTGTGTGCTTCATCCATCTTAATGTATCAACTCATCCAATCTTTGTCACTCTAAAGCATGAGTAACTTAATACCACTGCGTACAACCCACTTGAAGCACAAAGACTTCACTCTACACCTTTAACATACACATAAGAAACAAACACATACCCCGTAAATATATCATGCAGAAAAATTGTGTAGTCTAAACACATACAATTGTGCCATCCTTACATAGATAAATACTGATAGGCTAAGTACAATTAAAATTAGCACAAGTATGTAGACTCCATCCTAATATATATAACACTCCTCCTGAGTGTATGCATTTCAAATAACCATGATGTAATGCAAAATTGTACTCATTATCCCATGCATCATCTAGCATGTGAACAAACAAATACACATATGAACAGACAATTACAATGCATATACAAATAAACAAACACAAGTTGTGCACACTTATCCCGCTTTTTGACATCGTAAGGTGATGAGCGAAAACCGACATCGTCGATTCTTGCCAATACTTTGGTTTTAATATTTATAAAACTCTCGCAAGTGCACGAATCATTTTGAAGAAAATGATAAGTATACTCCCAAGGTCGATCTAAGAAAGGAATGTATGTGGTTTTTAATTTATTATTCAAACTTTTAAAAACGAAATTAAATCCTAAACATCCTGTCACGATAGTTTGGTTTTTGTGTTCCTAATCTAATAACATAAAATAAACATATATACAGATTAATTAAATATAATCTAATAACATAAAAAATAAACATAGATACAAATTCAATAAATATTTATCTAAAAATAAATACAAATACAGATTCAATAAATATTTATGCAAATTTTATCATTTATATTAGTGGAGTATTTATGGATATAATAACTAAATTAATTATGCTTGCTCATATTATTTAGGTTATTAAAGATATAAATTGATATTTTATTGATTCTCTCTTTTTTATATAAATACCACCTTTGGTGGGGTTAGATATTCTTTGTTAACTAAACAAATCAATTAACACCTATGGGTGGGGTTGATAACTAATTTGGTTAATTAAATTAATTCCTTTTTCTAAGAGATTGAAAATGAACCATTTAAATGCCACCTTTGGTGGGGTTAGACAATTTAAACATTATTCAAGGTGTCCAAATTAAACATAAGAATTTAATTATCCGAGTACTAACTTTCAAGTTTTAAAACCACTATTGAAAACATGTTGTCAATACATTTTCACATAATAATTCTTATAAAAACTTTTGAAATAGAGTTTCACTCTAACTACCGGGCGATTGTACCAACAAATAAAAGAGCACTACTCTAAATTAGACCGGATAACTAAACCTTAAAATCTAATTTTCAGGTTTAAGTTTGTAATGAAAAATAATATATTTCTCTCTAACATTCTTAATATAAAATCTTGAATAAAAACAAAATCAATTCATTTTAAAGATTTTTACCTATTTAATATTTCGCAAGCATAACAACGTCATTATTACATCATGTTTACTAAACAACCAGCATAGTTAAATTTAACCACAGACAAATTAAATATAACATGTAAGAATAAAGCATAAAAATAACTGTAAAGAAAATAAAATCCTTACAGAACTTCGACGCTATTCCCGTAGCTAGAAAACCTCCAAGCGGAATTTGCACTCCCATTTATTGAATAAAAAAGCTAAATTATTACAAAAACATTACAAGTTCCTCTCAAAAAGAGAAGAACTCTACAACTAAGAGAATTGAACTAAAAACTAAGAGAAAAACTAAGAAAAGCTTAGAAACTAAGAAAATCTCAAAAACTAAGAAATGAGAGAAAGAAAGAAGAGAGAAGTGTGTTTTGAAGGTGTGTTTTGAAGTGAAGGGAAGGGGGGTATTTATAGGTGAGGATGGAGAGAAAAAATGAGTAAAAAAAAATGTAAAAACGCGTAATGGAAATGCTGAGGTCATTAATGATGTCAGCATGACGTCACGGGGGCGGCTGCACGTGAAAAATGGGGCGAAAAGGCATTGGGCGCGCAGAGGGGGACTGCTGGGTGCTGCGCGCGCGTGAACAGTGCCCGCGCGCTGGGGCGCGAGCGGGCTGGGGCGCTGGGCTGCCCGCGCGGCTGGGCTGCGGGGCGCGATTTCCGTCTTTTTGACATTTTTGACCTTTTCGACCCATTTTGTCCAATTTTTCCATGTTTTTTGACCTTTTCCCACTTATTTATTAATATATTTGTGATGTATTGCTTCAAGTATTCCTCTTTGAGTCTTTAAATTGCGTTTTTAAGCGAAAATACCTGAAAAACAATAAAAATACCCGTGATTCCGAAAAAGACAAATTTATATAAATATATGATAAAACATATAAATATATGTATTTTTAATCAATTAATGTACATAAAATCATGGTTATTTTAGTGCTTTTTGAGCACTCATCATAAGGCATAGTAACCACAAACACACTATGCAACATACCACACCCCTACATGAAGAAGAAAAGTCAAACAAAAAGGCAATAATCCTAACACTTATGCAAAATACTAGAGAAACTTAAAGCAAACACAAAAAGAAGCAACACATGCAGTCATGCGAAATAGACAAAAAAAACACCAAGACACTAGCAAGGTAAAACCATGTAATAAACAATAACCTAAATGCATAGGCATACCAAAAGTATTGCAGATAGAAAAAATCTCCCTTATACAATACTTAGCACAACGACCTACGTCCATAAGTGTTATAAGAGGACATAAAGGTCTTTGCAATATGCATACAACACATCGACTAGAGGGCACTCAAACACCAACGATACATAATCTGTCAATGAATCTGAAAAAGATGTTGACTAGAAGTCTAACTATCTTCTAAGTTGGCACACACCTAGTGACTCAACAATCTTCCCTCAAACATCAACACCACTTAAACGTGTCAACGAAACCCTAGGAAGGAATTGACTACTAGTCCAACTATTTTCCAAGTTCAAACAATCCTAGTGATTCAACTATCTTCCCCCAATAACACTTGGGTGTATTCAATCTTGTAACTTTAACCCATACTATGCACACATATACCGAAAGACATCCCAATCTACCAAAGAAAATATATGTCATGCATTTAAACAAAAAAAACCAAGCTATCAGCTACATGTGATTAACATGCAACAACCCACTACAACAGGAAAGTAGGTAAACATATAAGAAGGTATATGAAATAGGAGAATGTAGACTATGAATGCAATAAGTCAAACTAATAATCCTATTTATGCAAGGTTCATACAAAGTGATATCAAGAAGATGGAGGCATTATAACAAAAATCGATAAACAGGAAAAAAAAGCAATATAGAAAGAGGGAAGTAGACAAAGTACACAAAACATGTGAGGACAGACAAACAGAGAGTAAGGAGCATACCAAACTTAGTCTGACAAAGTAAACAATATTTTATGAACTTTTAAAAAGACAGAGTTGAGAAAAATTAAAGCAACAAATAAAATAAAAGGAGTTCAACACTTTCCATCTACCTTTTCTACATCAATGTTCCCAAGAACACTACAATGGAAGCTAATTTTTCAAAGGGAATGATTAGGCTCAAAGGGAAATAAGTTATCATCTTGACAAAACAAAGAAAGTATGGAGAACAACAAGCCAAAAAAGATCTATCAGAGTGAAGAGGTCCTCTAGAACTAGTAGGATGGGATCTAACTGAGGCTAAATAAATGGGTGAACTATGAATATGAGATATAATAAGATGAAAATAAGCCACAACACCCTGATCAAAATCATGAAATCGATACAAATCCAAGAAATTTTCAAACTCAAAATGATAACAAGAAAAGAAGGAAGCCAAAAAACTAGAAGAGACTAATAAATTACTGATATCTCAAGAGAAAACAACTCTATATCCTCTAAGCACAAAAAGTGGTAGAGAAACCAATGGAAGAAATAAGAGGTAGAGTAGGACAAAAGCTAGAGAGCCTTTAGGGATTATCCAAAACATTTAACGAAAGTATCCATATGGTACTTAATTCATATTGAATTCATGTAAGGAGATGCAAATTTTTTTGATGAGATGCACCATGTGTGATATGTTTAACTTGTTTACTCTATATACCATTAAGATATGCTTATCCGAACAAAAACTAATAGAAATATAGACACAAGTAAGCCAAACATTATAAGTCCACTTTTAGCCTCTCTCGCCACTAAAGTCGATGCCAACTAAGAAGAAATCAAAAGGTCTTTTAAATTTTGTAATATCAGGTTAAGGTTTATGTAGATCAGAAGGAACATTTAAGGGAAAACACATCTTTGTCAACAAAACAACCAGTTTAAGTAAAGTCCTCACAACCAAGTGAATAAGCCTTTAAAATTAGGGTAATACTTTTTGCTTCTCGAAATTCAAAAAACTTACAAACCCAATATAAATGAATTTTCTTCTTTTACAACATAGCATTCATTTGTTGGAACCTTCATTTTCATTTTCTTTCTTTACATTTTCCTTTTTTCTTCTTTCTTTCTTTTCATTTTCCATTTTCTTTTTTCTTTTTCAAAAGTGAGGGAAAAATACTGAATGTGTGTACTAGTAAAAAATTCAAAACATAACAAAAGGTGTACAAGGTAAGTAGGATTTATTTTTTATGCAAAGCTAGTAGGAGTAAAGAAAAGAAGGGATAACATAATGGCTCAAAAATAAAGCCTAAGTACTAGAGAACAATTGTGGCATGAAAGGGTCAAATGGTTCAAAGAAGGCCTAAATCCTTTCTCTATCTAAGTAGCACCTAAGATTTCACCTCAAGAGACACTAAAGTGGATTTTGGAGCCTGATTGAGTCATACAAATAATCAAAGCAAAAATCCATACAAACCTCTCAAAATATCCATACAAATTCACAAGATTATGACATGTGTATAAAAATAATTCTTTTCAAATTTAACAGAAGAATTCAGCCATACATACGCTCAATGAAAACACATGTCATAAAAATCAAATTTGAATTAAAGTGAAATGCATACCACTCACAAACCAGTAACCTATTAAGTTCACTATACTTGTAGTAGAAAAACAAAAGAAAAGAACATGTAGAACCATCTTGGGAAGAGAAAGAAAGAGAGAAGGAGAATTCCAAATGACCATATATATATATTAAAGCAGTAAAATAAGATAAACACAGTGTTAGAGAAATAGACAAATAAAATAACAATAAACAAATGGGATTACAAAGATGGACTCAAAGGAGATCATAGGATAAAAAGATAAGGATGTGCACTAAGATATATCATCAGTACAAACCTTACAGTGATGCATATAGAGAGAAAACCTAACTAATTGTACATAATTGCCTCAAATGAGATCATTTTCAACACTCACATTATTGAAAATCAAGAGAAGGAAAGAAATTGACTAACTAACAGGAAACATAGTTAACACCCCAAGAGAGAAGAACTAAGGGATGTTAGAAAAATATATAAGTATATGAGAAAGACTCGGGTTCCAACACAATTACAAGAGACAAGCTTATATAGGATCAATACCCTAAACATCAACATTTCCAACTAAACACACAAGTTTAGTCATAGCAATTCGTGTAAGTCTATAGTCCTAAAGATAGGTACATATAGATGCATGATGAAAACCCAAATAGCAAAGTACATAGAAAAACTCATGTAACACACTTTAACAACAATTCAATTTTTTTCCAAAGATACCTCTAAAGCACAAGAAAAGAAAGAACATCCAAACGAGGACAAAAATCAACAGGAAGCTAATAGAGGAGCAACACATAACATATTAGGTACAAGAAAGAAGAACCTAATAAAATAGGTGTGATACATTCTATATGATATGGCATATGAATGACAAGACTAAGAAATAAAATCTTAAAATTTGACACTACATAATGAAAACATGTGATATGATTCTTAAGAAAATAGCTATAAAATAAGTACACAATAAGCACGAAAAACACACAAAAACACAATATCAAAGTAACAAGTAGGAGAGAATTTTTGTAAAGGATCAAACAATTAGGTATAGTAGCAAGTAGGATAGTTAACATACTGTGTAAGACAAAGAATCTGAGAGAAAGAAAGAGACATGCATGAATAAGAAAAGTGGGAACATGCAAAAAATGAAGGTTTATAAAGATAACAGTTTAACATAACACTAATAGCTCACACTAGTGGAGATAAATGGCACAAACATACAAGGTGTGTGTATGTATAGATAGAGCTATAGGATCGAAAACCTAGGCAATTAAGCCTAAATAGGGGTGATTCGTTTTAACACCAATTGAAGATTCAAAATACGTAGGAAAATTTACATGAAGGTTAGTTGTTCTTTCGATTGAAATAGGAAGCTGGGACCTAGATGAGGGGTTAAATTTCCAACCCATGGAATCTTTTTACAAGCTCTATATGAATTTGGCCAAGGGGGCCTCACAATATGAATTGAGCAATTGACATAGTGAAAGTACAAAACAATATTCTCAATTAAAAATAACCTACAATAAGGTAGAAGAAACTGTAGTAAATAGACTAGTGGCAATGTGTCTCACAGGCTCCAATTTAGGCTAGCAATCTACATAAACATAGAAAAACATCACACAGTATGAAAGATAGTCATATATAATTGGGATTTTCTATCTCCTCGAGACCTCATATGTGGAAACATATTAGATAAATGATGATTGTAGTTTCAAAACATGAAATCATATAGTATATAATAAACCATAAAGAGTCAAACACTCAATAAATTACCAGGATAAAGAGATATAGACTTCTTAGAGACTCACACCAAAAATGCATGATCAAAAAGTATAAGTAATAAATACAAAGCTATATGTATGCTACAAGGAAAGGAAAGAAAGCATGCAACTACGTAAAACAATAAGCTTTCTAATAAGAGTCTAAATCTAGTATGATGGAACATACATAATAGAAATTCATACTATACTAACAGAATAGCATATCATATATAAGAAGAGTTATAACAATGTAAATTCATATGGAAACCCTATCTATATGGTAGGATCCTCGGGTTGCTTAAGGGAGCCACCCATTAGCAAATAATCCACTAAATAATAAATTAGTTATAGCTTTGAAAGAAATAAAACAACTATTACCTCTATTAGTTGGGAACTCTCTCCTAATTGCCTATTGTTCCTCTTACTTGCTACTTTTGTAATGACTGTATTCGACACATGAACATGGATTTCCTCCAAAGTCCACACGATCCAAAATGGTGTGATAAAAAACAAAAGATTAGTAAGGTGTAAAACGAAGAAGAAAATAATGCATGAATGAAACCATTAGTTGACATATGGGCTCACAACTACATAGGCTCTTCATATAAGAAATAGTTGCATAGGGGCACCTAATAGGCAACACCTAGCTAATCACACATAAACCCACTCACAAATACCATCTCAAGTAATCTCCACTCAAAAGAAAAACTTTTCTCACACTATTAAGAATCACTAATACCGAATAATACTCAAGGTATTAGTGATTCAGAAATAGAAAAATGAGATGTCAATTTAATGGAGATTTGATACATTTTTTTGATAGAATATAAGAAGTAACAGTGGGTAGTTATAGAACTCAAATTTTCAACCTCGCTAGCCACCTCATAAACCATCTCGCTAACCACCTCACCAGGGGTGGTGGTAAGCTTGGTGATGAACTTGGTCACAAGGTGGTAACAGTCACAATTTATTGTTCCAAAAAATTACTGAGTAATTTCCATTTATACCGACACCCAAAAACCCAAAAACATAAGTGATAATATCGGTTTTCTTGCATGCTCACTTATGAAAAACCAATACTTCACCTAGCGTGCACATTACGAAAACCAACCCCATGTTGTGTGTAAACATACTCACATTCAAAGTGTTTCTAACTATGTGTGTGTGTGTGTGTGTGTGTGTGTGTGTTACTGATCCATAGTAGCCAACATTACATAAGGAATGGTAAAAACTAAGTAAAATATAACAGACATCATTGTTTACACATAGGAAGCCAACACATAAACAAGAGTTATTGCAAAAATAGGTCTTATACCTATTTTTTTTGTAACAATTTAGTCCTATTATTATGTTTTTCCGTTTTATCTTTTGATTTGTTCAATGCATTAGATAGAGACTGTTATAACTTACATAAACTATAAGTGAAAGAAACATTTTCATAACAATAGGACTAAAATTATAACAAAAATAAGTATAAGGTCTAAGTGTTATTTTTAGAATAACTATAAGAGATTTACAATCATCTTCCTTTATTTTATTTAAAAATCCTTATTTTCTCTCTTTGTTAGGCATATGATACATCATGTACGAATTATTTGACTTTTTTGTTAAGTTTTAGACTATGATCCACTTTTAATAGATAAAATAGAGCTGTAGTGTCCCACCCAAAAGGTAGTGTACTTTTGTGCATTTTGGCCATGGTTTAGGTAAATTACCTTAAATAACTCTCATACAAATATTACAACAAAAATAACACCTTAATAACATTGAACACAATCTAATTGGAAAGAGTTTAGTATTGAATGAGTGTAGCTAGTTAGTTTAATGTAAACGACATTCAATTGGTCTACATTCAATTTTGAATGTTTGGACTAGACATTTTCACTATAGTAAAAAGAGTTTGATATAAAAGGAATTATTTTTATAGTTATTAGTTTTAAATGGTACTATAAATGTTATCTTTAAATAATTATTGAGCTAATGAGCTAAAATTATTTATTTTTGTATTTATTGAGAAAATATTGATTTTCTATAAATGTTTTTGTTATCCTACCCTTTTAATCATCGTAGCCTATCACTTTAATATATAGTGCACACTAATCCTATATTTGTTAGAATACCAACAATCCTAGTAACATCCTCATTTGATTTTTATCTCTTATAAATACAAAGCAATACCATACAAAATAATAGAGAATATCAAAATATACAGATTTAGAATAATAAGTGTTAGAGGTAGGAATTAAAAAGAAGATTTAAGAAGCAATCAAAAGAGTTGAATGTCAAAAATTAAAGACACCAATCCTAAGTTTTCTTCTTCTTTTATTGTTATTATGAATAATATTATGAATTTATTTCTTTTCCAAAGTAGCTAATTTTATGATTGATTGTGGGTAATTTCAATGTCCTAGACATGGATTATAATATTTAATAAGATATACAATTGTATAATTGAATAATCTGATTAATTCATCATTAATCAATTTATTATTTGATAGGATAAGTAATCCCTTGATCAATTTAAATAACTAGTGATAAATTGCTTGTAATGAGAATTAATACTCAAGATAATTAAAATGAGTTTGTGTGTTCAACCATGATCCAATTTTCATCTTAAAATTAAATATGTTTGATAGATTAAATTTAGAGAGTGTATTCTAAGTTTTCTATTAGAAAGTGTTTTTATTAAGAACTTGCTTGATTCAATGAATATGTAAGAAAAGGTGAAGAAGTTTGCACTTGTGAATTTTTCTTAGCTGGTATAATCAAAGAATAGGAGATAATATATGCTTTTGTTGATTTGCAATACATGCTAGCGGTAGAGAATAATCCTACAATTATTCATTTATTTATATTTTTATTGTAATCTTTATATCTTATTTTTATCATATTAATCTTTATTTTTTAAACTTAATTTTCATTATGTGAAACCGTAATATTGTTAAGCCCTTGAGATAAAATATCAAAAAATGTATTCTCTCAATTATGATTATTAACTTGCTCGAAGACTAATAAAGAGTAAGTGTGGGTAAGTTTGATAAATGATATTTTATACACACTTTTAGATATTAATTGCTTTATGTTTGTATATATTTTATTATTATAATATGCTTAAATTATTTATTTTATATTTATTAGGAAATTGTTGATTTTTTAGATTTTTTGGGATTTTGTTTTGGATATTTTATGATTTTTTTAATAGGTAAATTAACTTAGAAATGAGGTGGATATATTTTGTAGCTTATTCCTAGCGCAACTTATCCTATCCTTTTAACCATTACATCTTATTCTATTCTCTTGACATATGGTGCACATTGATCCTATCTTTACCAAAACACCAACAATCCTATTTACATCTTGATTTCATTTTTATATCTGATAACAAAACAACACCATACAAAATAAAAGAGAATGTTAGAGTTTGAAAATTTAGAATAATAAGAACTTAAGGTATGAATTAAGAAGAAGATTGAATAGGCAATCAAAAGAATTGAATACCAGAATTAAAAACACCAATACTAAGTTTTCTTCTTCTTCTTTTATTGTTATTATATATAATAATATGAATTTATTTTTTCCTTGAGTAGCTAATTTTATAATTGATTATAGGTAATTTCAAAGCCCTAGATATAGATTGTAATATTTAAAACGATTTATAATATTCTATTAAACTATTATTATGGATTATATATTAATTCTTTTGTATGGTGTTTAACCTTGATCCAATTTTCATCTTAAAATTGAATGCCTTTGACATATTAAATTTAGAGAGCTTATTGTAGGATTTTTATTTAAAAGATTTTTGATTAAGAGCATGTTTAATTCAATGAATAGGTAAGAAGAGGTAGAGACTTTAACACTTGTGAACTTAGTTAAGTTGGTGTAATCCAACTTATAGGATATTAGTGATAAGTTCTTAAAAGCACTTAATATATCATAATTTTATGCATGTTTATTGATTATATAGATTTATATTAATTTTTTTTACTATCATTTTATGAAAATACATCTTTTTGGAATCAAGGGTATATTTTATTTTTTGAAGGTATTTATTGCATTGAAAAGATTCAACATAAAAAAAATTATGCTTGAAAGAACCCATTACAACTTGGAAGATTAAAATATACACATATGTAAAACATTATATATGTTTCAAAATTAGAAAAAAGTAATAACATGGATATTAGGGTCTCAAAGTGATGTAGTTTGAAATGTTCAGTGGTATGAAATTGTTGTGACGTGTGGCGCTAGGCTAAAGGAAAGAATCAATACATCCTAGATATGATACAAGGCATGCCATTAAAACATTATGTGATGTGATGCAAAGAGAGTGGATAATGCATAAATAGTGTGAAGAATATGTATGTTGCGGCATGAAAAAACTGTATGCTACGGTGCCAAGCTAAAAAATCCACTTTTTCTCCTTTTCTCACCCTATAAATATGACTCTATTTCTTTTGTAATAGATATCCTATGTATCCCACCCATTATCTTCTAACTTATTCCTTACATTTCTTAGCTTTTTTTAACTTTTCTTTTAGTAGTTTAAAGTTCTCTTATTTGAGAGTTGAACAAATTTAGTTCATATAATAGCTTTTAGCTTTAATTCAATAAACAACATAACAATTCAATCTGGAGGTTTTTCATAAGCAATTCTAAGAATTCTACTGAGGTATATTTAAATGTATTCTTTTCAGAATATTTACATGCTATATGTTTAACTCATTGATCATTTATTATATTATGCATGTCTAGCTATAAATAGTATGAGATATTAGTAATTTTGTTACACATGTGAAATGTTAAAGTAGACTAAATATTTTTATAAAATGAAATTAGTTTTATTTCATCATCTAGATTTGAACTAAAGTTTGTAAATAAAAAATATATATTGATGAAATGTTTTTCTTAGTAAACAATAGAGTTAGATTTATGATTTAAATTATCTAATTTAGAGTAGCACTCTTAAATCTTTTGATTTATGCCAACTGTATAGTTAAAGTGAGCTCTATTTCTAATATTTTTATAAGAGTAATTATTAAAGATATATTGGTGACATATCATTCATAATATTTTTATAATCTGAAAGTTAGTTCTAGGTACTTAAATCACAAACCTAACTTAGACACCTTAATGAAGTTTAAATTTTTGGCCCGATCGAAGGTGGCAAGTTAAATGGTTTACTGATTTCTTGGAAAAGAAGGATACTTTAATTAAGGTTTAAACTGTCGGCCTGACATAAAGTGACAAGTTAAAATTTAATTAAAAAGAAAAATGTTCCTTACCTTAGGATCGTTTCATACCTATAAGAGAGAATCAATAGTCTTAATTCATATCTTTAATATCATACTTAATATTGAACATGCATAATTAAGTTACTAATATATTACGTAAATTCTCCACTGCATAATAAATTTTTATTTGCTTAAATGTTCAATTGAATCTATCTTTATCTTCAGGTTTTTAGTTTAGAAACTCTACCCAAAACAATCATGATAGGGTTCTTAGGTTATTTAATTTTATTTTTAAATAATTTATTGAATAATTTAAAATCCACATGATTCCTTTTTAGACCCAACATGGAAGTATAGTTGTCATTTTTCATAAGTCATTCGTGCACTTACGACCTATTTTATAAATTATACAAAATTTGTAAGCCTATATGCTAGGAAAACCAATAATAGTACTGAAAACTCGTTAACCTTTACAAGCATCAAGTTTTCGGATAGGTGTTTTTCTTACACCCTCAAAGATAAAGCTAAGTCTTCGTTCATGACCCTACAACCGGGTTCATTAATTACTTGGGAGGCCATCCATAGTAAGTTTATGCATGGGTATTATTGCTATCATAGGACTTCATAATTAAGAGTAAAAATAGCAACATTATATTAAATGGATGATGAACCCTTCCACGAAACATGGGAAAGAATCTAAATACTTTTGATTCAATGCATACACCATAGCTATGCATTGCAAGTATAAAACCAATTCATTTATGATGGGATAACACAACAATGCCAGTACATAATTAATAATGTTGCAGGGGGGCTATGGGAGAAAAAATTGCAAAAGAAACTTATAAGCATTATGAGAGGTTGAAAGCTAATTGCCAACAAAGTACCGTAGGAAGAAGAGCAGGAGTTAATAAAGTTGGCTCTGGGAGCAAAATAGCCTTGAAACTTGCAGAATTGACAAAGCAAATGCAAATTCTCACTACCATTCAAAAGTCAAAATAAAGGGTATATTAATTTTGTGGTTTAATTGGACATAATTTTTTTAATTATTCAAACTCAAGAAATTATAGTATAGATACATTAGAGGAAAGAAATTATATACAAACTTATCATTACAACAACTATAATTATTCAAACAATTGCCAAGCATATGACCAAAATGACACGTAAAGGCCATATAAACCTTACCTACAAAATCAATCTAAACCAACCTTAGAAGTTAATTTGATTGCTTTTATTCAAATTAATATAGACAACCAATTGATGAAAATCAAAGGTTGAATTTTATAGAGGCTTTGGTTAAAAAGGTTGAAGTCAAAGTTGGGAAACTTGCAAAATGCATGCAAAAGAAAAAAAAAAGGAACGCTACCCTACCAAGCTGAAAAAGCAAAGGATATAACAATCCTTCAAAGTGGTAAGGTTGTAAGTAAAATATTACCTAAAATTTCTAATGATTTACTATTTTTTACAGGTAATAAAGAAGGTGAAATTATAGTCTATCACAATAAAGAGACAAGTTCTAATAATAATAAACCTTTTAAGGAAAGAATTAGGAAATCAATTGATGTCCCCAAAAATCATAAAACATCATAACTAAATAAATAGTCAATACCATTTTCACAGTACCTAGGAGAATGAAAACAAGATAATTAATTCTTTGATCTTTTTAATATGCTTTCCAAAGTAAATATTAATTTACCTTTATTATAAGTTATTAAGAATACACCCTCATATTCTAAGTTTTTCAAGGAATTGAATAGTAAGAAAATGAGGTATGAACTTAGTGAAAGAGTAGTGATGTGATTCAACACCAACTATCTCCAAAGTTGAAGATCCAAGTAATTTCATCATTAACATCACTATGGAGGATAAAAAGGTAGTTAAAGTAATGCTAGACCTAGGTTCTAGTATAAATTTTATGTCATACTCGATCTTCTTATAGCTAGGTTTGGGAGATCAAAAACTTGCAACCATATCCCTTCAAATTACAGATAGATCTATTAAATATCCAAAGGGAATGGTTGAATACGTACTCGTACAATTAGATAAACTTATAATAACTATTGATTTTATAGTTCTAGCTATGAAGAAAAACTCATCTTTGGATAAAGAACATACAATGCTTCTTGGAAGACCATTTATAGCCATTACCAAAACTATTAGCAATGTCTAAGATGGAATTTTAACAATGATAGTCTTAGGAGAGACTATCCACTTTAAATTTTTTGACTCATCACATTTTACTTATATTTCACCTATTGATGAATGCAATAATGTTGATTCAATGGATATACTTGTACATAACACCTTTATGCACGATATAACAAAAGACAAATTGGAAATTTTGTTAACTGATGAAAAGGAAGATGAAGATTGAGATTAGGAGACTAAGAGATATCATGATCTTTTAGATAATTATGAACTTGTAAGAAAATCTAGTACACCCTTATATTTATTTAAGATCAAATTTGGGGAAGAAGCTACTCAAGTGAAGCATGTGTTTGTGGGAGAATGGGAAACTTATCCAGCTATCATTAACTTCTTCTTGACCAAAACCCAAGAAATTGAAATTGTTAAGATGCTTAAGAATCTTAAGAAATCTATAGGTTGGATTATCAAGGATATTAGAAGTATTAGTCCTATTATGTGTATACATAAGATAAATTTGGAGGACAATGCTAAACCCATTAGAGAGGGCCAAGGAAGACTTAACCTTATCATACAGGAGGTAGCTAAAAACAAATATATGAAACTCCTAGAAGTAGAAGTTATTTACCTAATTGCTAATAGTGGGTGGGTTAGTTTGGTAAATTTGGTATCAAAGAAGTTTGTATTAACAGTTGTGAAGAATGAAAAAATGAATTAGTACCTACTCGAACAATTATAGGATAGCGGATGTGTAGAGATTATAGGAAATTCAATTTATACACCAAAAAGGATCACTTTCCTCTTCCATTCATTGATCAAATGCTAAAAAGACTATTTGAGCATGAATATTACTATTTTCTAGATGGCCTTCCAGTTATTATTAGGTACCCATTACAATAGAAGATCTGGAAAAAGCCACATTTACATGTCCTTTTGGGACCTTTTTCTTTTAGAAGGATGCAGTTTGGGTTATGCAATACCCCACCACGTTCTAGAGATGCATGATTTCAATTTTCTCAAAGATGATAGAAATATTCATTGAGGAATTTATTGATGATATTTTCTATATTTGGAACTTTAATTGATGATTACTTGCATAATTTGACTTTAGTTTGAAAATTAATTTTATGGTACAACAGGGATAGTGCTAGGACATGTTATTTCTAACATAGGAATTAAAGTTGAGAAGGCAAAAATAGAATTGATTGCAAAATTACCTCCACCTATATCTGTTAAGGGGATTAAAATGTTTTTAGGACACTAAAATAAGTCATCCTTTATGCAATTTTCTATCAAAAGATGTTTATGCAATCAGACCAATTTTGTGGCAACAAGTGGATAAGCATATACATGTTATATATTACTCTAGTAAAACACTCAATGATGCTCAAATAAAATATTTCATCATTGAGAAAGATTTTTTTACTCTTGTCTTTTCTTTACATAAATATAGGTATTACTTAGTAGGTTCTAAAGTAATTGTGTATTTTAATCATGTTGCTTTAAGAAATCTCCTAAATAAATCTAATGTTAAGTCAAGATTAATCAGGGGTTTTACTCTTAGAAGAATTTGTCCTATAAATCAAAGATAAAAAGGGCAATGAAAAACGTAGTAGCTAATTATTTATCTAGGTTAGTTTCTGAATTTAGCTCTCTTGAAGGTGAGAGTAAAGAAGAGATTGTTAAAACTTTTCTGGATGAATGTTTTTTCTATAGGTCCAAATCCATGGTTTTATGATATAGTTAGTTGTCTTGCTAGTGGTATTTTGAGACCTAAAATATCTTATCAAGAAAAGAAAAAAAAATCTTGAGCTCTTATAGGAAATACTTTTGGAATGACCCTTAACTATTCAAGATTCGTCAAGATCAAATCATCTGAAGGTAGGCTTCTAAAGAATAACATAAAAGCATCTTGGCCTTTTGTCAAGATTGTGAATTCCATTTTTGTTGTAACAAAATGGCTTTTAAGGTATTAGAACTTGGCTTTTGTTGGCCAACCCATTTTAAAGATGATGTTACGCTTGATACTCGTTGTAATAGATGTCAAAGGAAAATTAATATGGATAAACGAGATGAAATGCTTTTGAAATCTTATTTAGTTATTGAACTTTTTCATGTATATATGATTGACTTTATAGGTCCTTTTCCCCATCTTCTAGGGCTGAATATATCTTGGTTGATGTGGATTATGTGTCCAAGTGGGTATAAGATATACCCATTAAAACTAGTGATGTTAGCGTTGTTGTAAAATTGTCGAAGGATTCAATTTTTAGTAGGTTTGGGATGCCAGGGAATCAATAAGTGATGGATGAAGTCATTTTTGCAATTAACATTTTAATGGAATACTAAAAAAGTATAATATCACACACAAAGTTGATATTCCATATCATCCTCAATTTCCTATTAAGTGAAAGTGAATAATAGGCAAATAAAAAGGGTTCTAGAACATACTATAAGCCCTTATTAGTTAATCTTTACAAAAAAACATTACACTTACTCGTAAAACTCAAATACAAGGTTTATTGGGAAATTAAAGGCCTCACCACCACCTTCACCACTACCCTTGGTGATGTAGTTGGAAAGGTGTCTGGCTAGGTGGCCGATGAGAAGTGCATTCTGATCCCTATAAATACCCCACTTCTTTCTCCTCTCTTAAAATATTACTTAAGAGCCAAAAATATTCCAAAATTCATTCTAAGATTTTTACTGTGTGTTATGGTATTATTGGTATAACAGTGTCCTTTAAATTTTACTGTGTTTTTCTATTATTCATTGGAACAAAAATATTTAGGACATTTCATATTTGATGAGTGTATGTACCTAGTTGTGCAGCGTTTTCACACAAAAATCCAAAGGGGGAGATTGTAAGTCTCGTTATTCTTGTGTCTGTGTGTTGGCTTTCCATGTACAAAACACGGTATCTATTTTCTTTCTACTCAGTGTATTTTTCTTCCAATACGTAAGGTTGGTTACTGTAGATAAGTAATTCACACATTAATAAAGTTAGGTACACTTTGTATGCAAGCATGTTTACAAATACCATGGGTTTGTTTTCATTGCATGCATGCTAGGTTAAGAGTTTATGGTTTTCGATGAGCTAGCTTACTAGTGAGTAAATGTCGAGTATTTTTATGGATTATACTCATTATTTTTTAAAACAAAAAATACATTTTTTAAGCACCTTCTAACAATCTCACCAAGGACCTCACCCCCATTCTTAGTGATGTATTCGATGAGTCATCCAATAAGGTGTGTAGTCTAAGCACTTTAAATACTCATTGTTTAAGAGACAAAACTCTGCCAAAATTCATTGAGATGTTTATCTATTTTTGAAATTATTTAAGAGAGCATACATTTAAGAGTGGTTCCTTTTTATGGTTAGTCATAAAAATGTTATCTGTGTGAGTACGTGGATTGTATGTCTACCATACACAATTTGATATTAATTGTGCACTTTGTGTCCTATGAGAATATAAGCTGATACAGTTTCAGTTACTAATCATTGGTTACCAATCATACCATATTATGTGGTGTATGCTATAAAGGATAGCCAGGTTCAAGTGTTGAATTGAAAATTTGGGGAAGTAGCAAGTGAAGAGAAGTAGTAGGTAGTTTGAACAGAGGTCTTGGCTGATAGAGGTAATAGTGGTTTTGTTGTCTATTAATTTTGTAACTTTTTTGCTATTTAGAAAATAATTTGTCACTGAGTTGTTGCCTTAAGTAACCAAGGATGTTACTATATTGATATCATCTCTATATGGGTTTACCTTGTTATATCGAGTATTATGCATGATCTCTTATTAAAATAGTATAGTTTGAGTTTTTTAGGTATATGTATCAACATACTGAAGAATAAAATTTTATTATAAAGAATTTATTGCTTACTAGCCTTTTTGTTTGATATATAATATCTATTATCAAGTTATATATTTTTTGATATTATATTATCTGTCATTCTGCTGCATTATTTGTGTAAGTGTTTATTTCCTTGTTTGTACAAGTTAGGGCTGAGTCCTTTAGGACTCTATATCTTTTTACCCTTGTTGCATACTCGATTATGGACTCTTTTAAGTCTAGACCTTTTAAATTTTGTTTTGATATTTATGTTGTATGCCTAGATTGACAAGTGAAATTCTGTTCCTTTTGATCCAGAAATAGAGAGAACCTTACTCAACTAGGGAATAGTTAGCATAAGATCAATCAAGGGTTATGGCAGAATAAGGGGATTAATGAGCTATAGTGGTTCCAAAACCTTTAATATATTTTATAGTGTCACAAGTAGATGGATCCTAATCATTTATCAATAGATCAAGAAGCAATGTTGAGAATTTTGAACTCAAGCTAGGTGTCATTCAGATGGTGCAAGTAAACTAGTTTAGTGGTTAGTTAACAATTACCTAAATCTTCAATTGGTTTCATTCTTCAAAATTTGTGACACCTTCAAGATGAATGGTGTATCATGACAATGCGATTTGCCTATGCTTATTTCCTTTCTCACTAAGGGACAAGGATAAGGTTTGATTATAGTCCCTACTTGTTGGGTCTCACTACATGGGACCAATTGGCTCAAATATTCTTAGCAAAGTACTTCCCACTTTTAAACATAGCTATACTAAACAAACATCACACATTTTCAGATATTTTAAGGGGAATCACTTTATAAATCTTGGGAATTCTACAAAGAGTTATTAAGAAAATTCCCACACCATGATCTTCCTACTTAGTTGTAAGTGCAAATATTCTATAATGGATTAATAGAGCAAGCAAAGACCATAATTGATGTGGTGGCTAGGGGAACTTTAATAAGTAAAACTGAAAAGGAAGTCTTTGTACTACTTAAAGAAATAGCATCCAATAATTTCCAATAGCCTATGGAGAGGATCAACTAAAGTGAGTGATTGGAGCAATAGGCGTAGACACTATAGTAGCATTGCCAGCTCAAACTAATTCTTTGTTATTGGGGTTAACTAAGAAGTTGGATTTCCTAGAATCCACTCATGGGCTTTTATTCAAAATTTAGAGATCCAAATGTGGTAACTGGCCCAAACCATAAGTTAAAGACCATAAAGTAACCTTTGAAACAACATATAAGTAAACCCAAAAAATAGGGTAAGGAGTATTTAAAGTAGTAGCTTTAATTAGTGGTAACTTTATAAGAAAGCAGGAATCTAAAAAGGATAAGGAAGACAAGGAAAGTGGACACAAAGAGCAATGAAAAAGAAATAATTCAGCCAAAGAAGAGAAAACTCTACAAACCCACGATACCTTTCCCTCAAAGACTCTAAAAGAAAAAGTTAGAAACATAGTTTTCAAAATTCCTAAACGTCTTCAATAAGATGAATTTAAACAAACCATTAGTAGATGAACTTGAATGGACATCATGTCTAAGAAAAGGAGGCTTGGAGACAATGAGACAATGAGACAATAAACTTGACTAGAGGTTGTAGAGCCATCCTAGATAGAAAGCTACAACAAAAACTAAAAATTTTGGGTAGCTTTGACATCCCTTACACAATTGGGAATATATAGTTTGTGAAGGCATTATGTGACTTGGGTGTAAGAATTAATTTTATGTCACTATAAGCTTGGTAGATAGGTCAATCAAAGGACCACAAGTTATGGTAAAAGATGTGTTAATAAAAGTTGAAAAATTCATCTATTTGGAAGATTTCATTGTACTAGCTAGTCATGGAGAAGGACCATGACATTCATATTGCCCATTATTAGTAACTAGAAGAGCACTCATTAATGTATAAAAAGGTGTGCTTACAATGAAAGTACATGATGAACAGGAAACATTTAATGTTTTTAAAACAATATTGATAATACTAGTGATTACTTTAAGATAGATGTTACTAATGAGCTATCCAGTAATGTTCTTTATAACATGTGCCCTGGTGATGTCTTATAATATGTGCTTATTAATTTTGTGAATACACAAGTTGATAAACACCATGAAAATCACTTAGGTACACAAACTTATGATGATAGTTTAACTAAATCTATTAAATCATCCACACTTATGACTTTAAAACATGATGCAATGAACAATGAAATAAACTCTTAAGAAAACAACTAAACTCACTTGAATGATGAAATTGTGGAATCTGTTCCATATGTTGATATTATTTACTATGTGAACTATTTGGAGGCTATGCCTCCCATGTATTTATCTAATGCAATTATGGAGTGTATTGAGATAGGTTCTAGGTTAAAACCATCCATTTAGAAGCCACCCAAGTTAGAGCTTAAAACATTACCAACCATATTTGTTATGCATTTTTGGGTGTGAACATGACACTTCTGGTCATAATTTCGCTAATATAAGTGTGAAGAAAAAAGAGTCACTCTTAAAGGTGCTTAATAAATTCAAAAGAGCTATGGGTTGGTCTATTGCCAACATCAAAGGCATAAACCCATCCATATACATGCATAAAATCTTATTAGAGGATAGAGATAAGTTTACCAAGCATTGACAATGCTGATTAAATCCTATTATAAAAAAGGTAGTAAAGAAAGAAATTGTTAAGTAACTAGACATAGGAATCATTTACACAATATTAGATCGTGAATGAGTAAGCTCATTCCAATATGTATTGAAAAATAAGGAATCATTATGGTGGAAAATGATCCAAATGAGTTCATACCCACAATGACTATCATAGGATGGAGATTATGTATGAATTTTCACAAGGTGAATAAAGCTATAAAGAAATACCATTTTCCTCTCTCATTCATTGATCAAATTCTTGACATATTAGCCAAGCATTCCTTCTTTTGTCTATCTGATGTTTATTTTGGTTATAAGCATATTATTATGGCACCCAAAGCCCAAGAAAAGACTATCTTTATATACCCTTATGGAACTTTAACCCATAACATTTCAACACTGTATAATGGTTATTTTCTCAGGCATAGTGGAAAAGCATTTATACATCTTTATGGATGACTTTTTAGTCTTTGGGAACAAATTTGATGAGTGTTTACACTATCTTTACCTAGTGCTACAAAGATGTGAAGAAACCAACTTGGTTTTAAATTGGGAGAATGGTCACTTTAAGGTACATAAGGATATTATCTTGTGATTAAGTCTTTAGTAAGGGTATTGAGGTGGATAGAGCTAAGATAGAAGTGATTTAGAAGCTACCACCTCCTACTAGTGCAAGAGGAGTCAGGAGTTTTCTTGGACACACATGCTTATACCGTAGGTTTGTCAAATATTTTCTGAAGTCTTTATACCCTCATGGAATCTATTGGAGAAAGATATGCCTTTTATATTTGATGATAAATATTTAGAGGCATTTGAAGTGATTATAGAGAAATTGGTGTCATCACGAACTTTAGTGTATGCCTTTGAGAAATTTAGATCTTATTTGTTTAGGACTAAGGTGATAGAAGGATACGAAATCAAGAATGATCAAATGGTTCTCCTTCTACAAGAGTTTGACTTGAAAATTCATGATAAAAGTGGTTCGAAGGTGACAAGCCATCTATCTATATTGGAGAGGGAAGCAAATATGGTTGATAATATGATGATTTTGGAATCTTTCCTAAATGAGAAGCTTATTTCAATAGCTCAAATTGACATCTGATGTCACGTAGACATTACAAACTTCCTAGTTGATAACATCCTTCCACCTGACCTCACATGGTAACAAAAGAATAAATTTGGCCATAATGTGAGACAATATTTTTGAGATAACCCTTACCTCTACAAAGAATGTGATGATTATATTTTTGAGATGTTATATTCCTTACAATAATTTTGGAAGTATTCTTCACCATTACCACAGTTCAGATTATAAAGGCCACTTTTGAAGCACAAAAACAGTAGCTAAGGTACTTCAATCTGGTTATTTTTGGCCTACATTATTTATAGATGCCTACCTTTATGTATAGAAATGTGATAGTATGAAAATATAGGTAATATTCCCAAAAAAAGGATATGCCTTAAATAATATACGTGAAGTGGAATTGTTTGATATTTAGGATATTGACATTATGGGACCATTTCCTTCATCCTTTGGTAAACAATACATACTAGTATGTGAGGATTACTTGTCAAAGTAGGTAAAGGCCATTGCCAAAAAAATATTTGATGCCAAAGTTGTCATGAAATTTTTGAAGAAAAAGATTTTTACTAGGTTTGGAACTCCTAAGATTATCATTAGTAATAGAAGTAGTCATTTTTATAATATATCCTTTAATTATTTACATAAGTAATTGATTGAGCATAAGGTATCTAACCACTATCATCCCTAAAGAAGTAGGTAAGCATAGGTGTCCAATAGAGAGGTGAAAAGAATTTTGGAGAAAAAGTGAATAATTCTAGAAAGCATTGGGCCTCTAAGTTAGATGATTCCTTATGGACATACATAACTGGATATAGAACACCAATTGGTACCACCCATACAAGCTTGCCCATCCCAATCATAAATTCTTTCAAAGGCATTTCACCTACCGATAGAATTGGATCATAAAGAATATTGAGTATTGAAACAATTGAATATAGCCATGGATACATCTGGTAAGAAAAGAATGCCCAATTAAATGAGTTGTATGAGCTTTGATGGAATGCTTATGAGAACTCCATGCTATAGAAAGAGAAACCAAAATGATGGATGACAAGAGAATTATGCACCATACTTTTTAATCAAGACAAAAAGTATTTCTGTTTTACCTAAGATTCAAACTATTTTAGAGAAAAATCAAGAGTAGATAGTCATGTCCATTCACCATCATGAAGGTAACCAACCATGAATCCATTCAATTAGAGAAAAAAAAAATAAAGAATGGTTCATGTTAATGGACACAAAGTAAAGCATTATTATTGAGATCCACTACCAAATGAAAAGGTTGTGATGACCTTGATGGATACACCTTAGGAGCTTATATAATAGTCTAGACAAGGAAGTTAAAGTTACACTTTTTTGGTAGCAATCCAATGTTATTTTAATTATGATTTTCTATTTTAAAATTTAATAAATGTGGAGGGCAATGGCACAACAAATTGGACAATTTTGGTGAGGAAAATTGGTCTACAAAGGCTAAGGTAGTTTTCTTTCCTTTTACTCATTCATATTCATATATGCACATTAGGGACAATGTGAAATTTTAGTGTGGGGGAGGTAAATACGTTCTCTACTTTAGGGTTTAGTAAAATTTAATGTTTAGTATGCATTTTTGTTTTCTTCTTTTGGGATGTTTTTACCATGATTTTGATAGAAATTGATAAATACATATTTGATATGAAACATATGAAACATATGAACCCAATGATAGAAATTGGTTGTCATAACCAAGATGAGGAATGTAACTTGGTCATTAAGATACTTACATTAATCATGTGATATGCTTGCTAGTTTTGATTGGATTGATTAATATTTTTATGCACATGCTTATGATAGATTTTGGTGCTCTTATTGGGACAAAATTTAGGATGAGTTATGCTAGTCTTTAAGGTATATCATGTTTTAGAATCTATTTAAGCATCCTTTGATTCTTCCTAGCTAACCATTGTTTATATCCTTAGTCACCCTGTTGAGCCTAACTAAGAACCATTCATATCTATAAATCACATTTTAAGCCTAACCAATAAGCATGACCTTTACCCTTTCATCTTTAGCTTTCATGAAAAATGCAATCATGTGATATGTTATAAAATGAGGTGAAATGTAATGCAACCTATTTCTTAAAAAGAAAAGCTCACATCAAAATTGTCCCTTTGAACAAAAATAAAAAGAATAAAATGAAAGATAAGTTTAGGGGTGTTTTGAAGCTATTAAAAAAAGGATGTAGAATAAAAAATTAAAATAATGGTAATATATGGTGCACAAGGACATCTAATTGTAGATAAATATAGCATGATGAATTAAAAGAAAGTTGAGGTGTGAAAAAAAACTAAATATATCCATTTATCTACCCCCACCTAAGTCTTACATTACATGCATGCAAAGTCCTATTAATATTTATCTAAATTCATATTTACATTAGTAGATAGGGGTGTTAAAAATAGATGTATGAAACTTAATATAAGACTTAGTGTATTAGCATACTTATACAAGTTGATCTCATGAGTGCATTGGATGACATCATGTGCAACACACACATGAATCAATTCATCAAAAACCATGCATATCTTTGTATTAATGGAATGTTGATTGATGAATATATGAACCTCCTTGTCTGGTGTTGTGAAATCATTGAGGGGGAATTTATTTGTCTTAACATGCATGTATTAATATATATGTGTTTATGAATATGCTACCCATATCATTTCGTCTTAACATGCTAGTTAGACTTTGTTTTGCTTGTGGGAAATCAAATAGTTAAGTTTTGGGTGTGATAACTCTATAAAAGTAAAGTTATTTAATCACTTTTGAACCATTTATTTGTCTTGTTATATTCTAAAATATCATGAAAAAGGTTTAATTTGTGTTTAGTTATATCAAAGTAGGAGGAACAATGGCAAACAGAATGAAAACAAGTCAAAAATGGGAAAATCAGCACCATACCACAACAAGCATTTTTGTGTACCATGACACACATAAAGAAGAAAATATGCAATGAGGACCATGTCGCGGCGCTCATACGTAGTTGGGCATGAATCCTATTTTAATCAAACAATGAGTCTTAGCTTCAATCCTAATCCCTTGGATCGTTTTTAGAGATTATTCAATGGTCTATATTAAGACTTTTTCCTTTTAATAAACACAATTTTTGCACAAATTAAACACATAATTAAGAAACAATAAAAAAAACCTAGCAGTAGTCAAATAGAGAGAAAAGTGATAAAAAGTTGAAGATTAAAGAAGATACAATTTTGTGAATATTCAATAACATATTAGTACTACAAATTAAAAGATTGAGTGTATCTCTTATTCTTCTATTTCTTTGTTATTTTATGTCTTTCCCAATGAAAATATAAGCTTTATGAACTTATTTATGTCTAGCTAATTGATTAATCTAGGGGTCTTACAAACTCAATTTTCTATATGAGATAATCTAATATTTTATCCCAATTATTATTTCCATTCAATTATATTATTTAACTTGATTTTTATGCTATGAATTGTTTGTCTAACAATTAATCTACAAAGTGAATTAAATAGATTCGAGATAATTATTCAATTTTTTATCTTAATTAAATAAAATGCATAGTATCTATACAAAGATGTATGATTCTTAAGTGTGAAATCTATAATTAATGAACTTAATGAGTAATATAAAATCCAATTGGCATGAGAGTGTGATTAGGTTAATAACTATATGGTATGTAGTTTACTTGGGAGAGGAATACCTATTAGATTAGATTTAATTGATCAAGTAATTGCTGGTAATTATTTTGAAAACATTTAGTGATTCCTATGCTTATTGGGAGATTAAAGATTTCTAGATTTTTTATCACATATTTTCGTAGTTGTTGAATTTTACGATTTAAAATTAGTTGTCATTTATTTTTCTGTTTTTATAATTTGATATTGTCCAAATAGTATTCTTAATAAATATATTGGTACTCTTCTAAAAGTTATATAACTCCCTATGGGATCTATATTTATACTTAGGTACATTATATTACTCACACGACCTATATACTTGCGGTAAGTGTGTTTAACCCATTGTATTCCATGTTGCGACCCACATTGCTCAAAACTAGATGGATGTACATATAAGTCTTACATGTATTGTTATTTTGATATTCTAAGATGTAAATGAGTGCTTCAAATGTGCTTCTTCATGTGTGATCAATTTATAAAATTGAAGTAAAAAAACCTAAAATTCAACAAAAAAAACATGTGATTATGAACATATAGATTTCTTAAATAATGATAAAATTAATCATATTCAAATCTATTTATTACATTTATGTGCAAATAAACCAAAAAAATATTAGAGCCTTTTAAGCACTCATCATAAACCCGAACTAGCTTCTTACTAGCCTTTAAGTATTGTGAGGACTTTCAATGATGATACCCATAAACATCCTAAAATTTAAAATTAAAAGAAATAGCAAAAACAAAAATACACTATAATTGAAACAAAAAATAAACTAAAATTAAAATAACCAAATCTCTCACGCTTTAGCCTCAAAGGATCATAGTTTATTGTAAGAATCAATTGCAAATCACAAATTCATGTTCTATTATAAAAATATATCAATTTTTGCTCACCCAATCTTAGTGTTAGGAATCTAAATTCACTTTGACTCTAATCCTCACAAGTCATACTATCAATATCACACTGATCTGATGGGTTTAAGCACTGAACAAATATATATATGCCAATAAAAGTTATGTAAAGAACTGAGTTAATAGGTTTGCATATGATTAAATAAGAAAAAATGTATGTAACTTTGATCTCATAAAAGGAATCAAATGATAGAATTTATGAAGGATTCACATTAATGCATTAATTAAAGTCATTAAGGAAAAATGTCAAGTATATGCCTTAAGATGCATGAAAATGCATTGACTTCAAGGATATTTATTTCCTATTTTTTCTTTTATAATACCCATATAATCATTTGAAGAAATTTAAGGTCAAAGTATTTAGTTATACTTTTTACTTTTATATTTTTTTTAATATATATATATTTCATTTTTTTAAAAGAGTTGACCCATGTACATATGTATGATTTTGGTGAATGGAAAATTTTTGCTCCTTTTATCAGCTTTAGGGAACCCCATATTATATATATTTTTTAAGAAGTCAAACATGAAGGAAATACACATACAATTCCAATTTTCACTTAAACCATTCAATCTAAGCAATAAAAATAAATATATGATTCTTTATCACATGTTAAAAATCCTAACATTGAAGGTGAGACCTATAGAGATCATACAACTGTTTGAATTAATAAGAAGAGTGTTTAAATGAATATACAAAAATATTACCATTGATAATAAAATTCTTATAGGCTTAAAAATATTCTCTTAAGGTAATCTCCTCTATTTGATTTGTAAACATCAATTTCAGGTTTATCTCAATCTCAACATTCAAGCATGAAACACAAACTATGACAAAAAATAAACTAACTATCATATATTCCATAACATGTTTAAGACATGAATCCAACACTGTAGAGGACTCAATATTTCACTTTAAATAAAATAAAAGCATTATAATTTGCAAAAAAATTTAAAATGAACCAAAAAAAGAAGAAAATAAATGTAAATACATGTTTAATAAAAAAGTTAGTAATGTCTAAATTTATGTGTAACTTTCCTTCCACCACTAACCCAGAATCTACATTGTCCTTAATGTATCAAACGTAAATTAAAGATTTAGATAAAGAAAAGAAAAGTTACCCATTTTCTCCTAGCTTAATATGATCAAGAATAATGTAGTAAGTCAAGTGCATCCATTATCTTAAACAATGTAACCAGATAGATAGAATGATATTTACTTTTTGAAAATCATATCTCAATAAATAGTTGTAAATTTAACAATTCTAAATAAAATAACTATGGGTTCACATTAATAGGAAATAATGTAAACTAAAATATAATAAATTACATTGAAATGGAAATAACATAAAAAAATAACATAGAAAAACACAAAAAAAAACTAAACTATAAATTCAAAAAGACAAACTGAAATGAAATACATAAAAATAATAGAACTCCATTGCAAGGTTGGAGTATTCGGGTGATCTAAACATAAACTCGTATCCTAAATTTTTGGGTGCTCTGAATTGACTATTATCATTTCTGAAATGAGAATTGGTTAAACTTTGCATCTCTATGAGATGTCATATAGATTCACTCTAAAGCTGGTATTGCCCACTTATATACTCAACATGTTGGGTAGAGTTTTCTTGGACATATTTCTTCATGTAAGTTACTTCTTAATTTAAGTGATGAATTTCATATTTCATTGACATCTTTGAAGAAGAAGCTACTCTTTTTTCTCTTTAGTACCCGAGGTGAGTTCACTCATGTACGTTAGAGTCAGTAATTCACTCAGTTGTAATAGCACCTCACCCTTTGGATAATTCACCCCTACTTTTACACATAGAATTGTAACAAGTTTGGGAAAGAAATAACTTAAATAGTGATTGTTTATAGACAATCATATCCGTTGGTGAATTATGGATCTATTATCTATGGTTATTATGGATGTTATAGCAAAAAGTAATAAAGTCCATTCTCAATCCATGGAATAGAAGTGAGTGGTAAAATAAGTCCAGAATAGATAAAATATTGCAAGATGCGAAAAATCTTACTTAAATGTTTGGCTTTAAAACCCGTAAGTTTCCCTCTAGAATATTCCCACTCAGCCTCTGTACTGCTAGGCTTTCTATTACCTCATTATAGGAAACATCATTTAAGTATTTTCGTACCCATCCTATCCCACATGCACTAAATCATAGTAAGAACTTATATCAGATGGGCCAAACAAAACTAGTACACTCAAAACCTTTACTCGATTGTCAACAACATTGGGAACATAAGTATAAAATTCCTAAATGATGGACTCAATGCAAAGGCTTCTAGATTCTTTATGGACTATCTCTATCCAAGTACTACTATGACATCCATTATCCTATCAAAATGAAAAATCTATCTAAGTTGACATTCCAATCCCCTTTTCTACCATACAATTCTTATTTATTTCAACAACCTTATCAAACCTAAGTTTGGCCACTACACTAGCAAACTTATATTTATTATAGTCCACAAGGACCTCACTGTCCTTTCCTTTTTCACTTCTATTTCTTTTAGGGGACAATTAAGGTTTTGTAGTCATTTCATCCAAAAATTATAGAATTAATTCACACAAATCAAAAAATTAATCCAAGAACTTATTCTAATTCTTTTGATCACTTACTTATTTTTTTGTGAAAAGGACGAAGATTTAAAAGATATGCTTTGTAGAAGATGAAGACTTGAATATTCATGGTGGAGATTTTAGAAAATCTCTCAATGAATGACTAGAAAACAAATAGTAATAAGAGTATTTAGAAGATATTAGAAGGATTGAAGGAAAAATATGTGACTCCAAGGGGGTTTGTTGTGCTTGGAAGGAGAGAAAATTAGAATTTGAGAGAAAAAGAAAATAAAATGTGAGAAAAGGGGGTTGGAATGCATAGGGCTAGGCATTTTAGCCAAAAACAAATTAACACATGCCACAACGCATGTTCATTCATGTCACGGTGTGAACAGTTATAATCTCAGACCAAATGTTCAGCAACATAGAGGCCCTAGTACACTAAGATTCATGCCACGATATGAAGGAAAATTCTTCACACTTGAATTTCATCTAAAGAACCCCATGCGGCAGTCACAAAAAGGCCATGCCTATGCTCAGAAATATTTTTTATGTAAATTAAAACTATAACTAATCTAACACTAAATAAAATCTAACTATTAAATAATTAAAATAAAACATATGAAAATAACAAAAAAATTATAACTATAACTAAATATTATTGAGCATTAAATAAAAACTAAATAGTAAATATGTAACAAAATAACAAAAAAAGAAATTATAATATTCAAAATAAAAATAATAAATAAATTAAATCAAAACAAAAATAATAATGGAGAACTTCCTACCTCATATCCAGAACATAGTTTATGGTCTTAACAAGACATTTCTTGGGGAACTTCCATTTTTAATAAACTCAAAGTCCCTGATTGGTCATGCATTAAAAGAATTCATAAAAAATCCCAAAACATTCATAAAATTTCCAAAAAAAAATATTTTTTCAACACTTTTAACTAAAAAGTTTATATTTTAATATTTTAAATCCTAAAAATCCTATTTATTGAAGAAAACAAAAAAATATTAAGCTGAAAAGTATACTGATAAGTCTACTTTCGTAGAATCATCAAGCATCACAAGTTAGAAAAAGAACTAAGAATTCATCATCATACAATCACACATGTAATCTACATTCAATCCTAGAATGATAATAAGGAAATAAGTTGTATACTTTAAGAGATAGATTTACAAAAAGATATGTATGAATAAGGAAATAGGGAAAATGCAATCAACAAAAGTTCAAAGAGATACTAGTTGAGATTTTATATGTTGAAACATTACACCAAAGTCAATTGAACTTCCAATCTAAATAGGAATTTAGGACCTAAATGAGGGTATGTATGTATGTATGTATATAACTTTATATGAACTTCATATATATGTATGTATGTATATATATTACTTTAGTTACCTAATTAAGATCTAAATCATTTCTCAAGTTAAACACTATCTTCAATTTTGCCTCAAAAGTTGATCAAATAGATTCTAAAATGTGAAAATCACCTAACATATAACATTTGTCACACCAACTATTTTCCAAATAAGCACATAAAACAATCAATGACATTCATTTTGTATATATATGTATATGTATGTATGTATATATATATATGTGTGTGTGCGCGTGTGTGTGCGCGCGCAAATATATGTATATATATGTACATATAAATGTATATATATATATATATATGTATATATGTATGTATGTATGTATGTATGTAGATTGTGTATTTCTTTTTGGGTCTAATTTGATGTCATTTATGTTTTTAAAACACATTTAAGCCTAACCATAATGTATTACCTATTCCGTCACACCTTTAGCTTATGAGTATTTGAAATCATGTGTATTATTAAAGAGTTAGATAAAATTTAATGCATCCAAAAATATAAGAATAAAATAAATGAAAGATAAACTCACAACACTACATTTCACAAGAATTGAAAATGACTAAACTTAAAAAATAACTTTGGCTGTTGAGATGCAAAGAAAAATAAAGAAAGAAAATATCACAATAAATGCACTAAGTTAATGAATTAAAGCTCAATTGCCTGATAATAAAAAGTAAGCTAATGTGTGAATTTAAGCATAAATGTGTCTTGTTTGTCTACCCCACCTAAGCCTTAGTATACAAGCTTTTAAGTCCTTTTAATCTCAAGCTATATGCATATATAATCTACATTATGAAATATGTTGATACTATAATATAAAGGCAAGGGCATATAAACCTATCTCTTGAGTGCATTAAATGAAATTATTTTTTAAAAACAATTCATACCCTTATGTTAATATAATGTTGATTGATTGCCATGTAAACATCTACATCACAAGATTGTACAACATTTGAAGGGAATATATTTTTTGCCCAAAATGCATGTATTGAGGAAATATATATACATTTGTTTTATGAATATGCTACACATATCACTAGTTTATTATTTAGTTTACGTTTAGCATAGCTTGAAGACAAGCATAGAGTGAAGGCATTGGACCACGCATAGAGTCACCTACCTAAACGCTAGTTGACTTAAGTATCCAACTTGTCTAATCTAATTGAGCAAGGTATTTATCTAAAAACTTGTGATCCTACTTAAGTATAGCAACTCTAGTGTTCAAAATTTTGGTATGTCATTGTACAATACGCAACAAACATGATAAAAACGATTAAAAGGTGGGCCCTTGTTGCATTAGAACTTAATATTATGTAAATGTGTTGGACAACTTTTGGTGGTACATAAAATAGCACCCCAAAAATAGTACTAATTTGATTCCATCTAGATGGAAGAGCCCTATAGAATGTTTTTTGTATAGTACTAAGGACCTTAAAATAATACTGTATTGTAAAGAATACAAATTTTATGGCTATGTAAAAGTTCATCTTACCTAGGGATGTGGATTTAAATGGTACTAGATACTTGGTTTAGTATGTTTGAATGTTTAATTCAAAAATTATGTATCTTGAATTTTTATTTCATCCTAAAATTTAAATTTTTTTTTTAATTTTAAACATGTAAAAAAATATATTAAAAAAATTAAATATTAATTTAAATAAACTTTTAAATGATTTATTTAATAGGTAGAAAAACTACATAAACCAAATTAAATGCAATTTTCAATATAAAAGATTTTTTTTTAAATATATATCATTAATTTATCTGATTATATTATTTAAGTTGTTGTTAAATAATATATAAAATAATTATATTACAATACAACGTAGTTGAGTACAATATGACTAAACTTCTAAACTCCTAGTTGTCTGATGAGCATCGTTGCGACATGCTTTTGTATTGATGGTATGTCACTTTCCTTCTTTGAACAACCAAGGATTAAGATTCTTCTTATCAAGATTATACAAATAAAATTAAAGTACTCTTATTCAGACACCATATATGTCTGTCTTTGTTTTTCACTAAAAAGCTGTGTAGATCTTAACCAACTAGCTAGGACGATCAGTTCACAGAGCTTTATGATATTTGAAATAAAACATGAGTTCGTCAAAGTTATTTTCTTTTGCGAAAAGCAGAATATGTATTTGAAAATATGTTTCAATTTTGTAGGCTTGTATTGGGTTGGAAGCAGCATCATATTCCACTATCTACTCATGGAGAAATTAAAAGAGGGGATAAAGGAACGTTAGAGGAGATAATGGGACCATAATGCAATCCCTGCCTCCATTTGCCGAAACTTTGAAGTATTTCAAAACCTCTGCCTTCGTATTATTTTGTTGATGCATGTTAGACTATAAACTTTTAAAAAACAGAAACATTATCACACGAGAACTATAATACAAAAAATAATTTCTTTTTTTTATATAAAAGATTAGTTTTTGTGATTCGAACTAATTACTTAAAAAATACTAAGAATAAGTTATACAGAAAATCGTGAATGGGAGATTATTAAAAATACCATTGAAGTTTGCACCCAATATTTTGAAAATGTCAAAAACTACCTTAAACTTTAAAGAAAGAAAAAGACAATGATTTTTTTACGATATCTTTAAAATTAAATATATTTTAGGCCAAAAAAATTTAATTTCTTTTATATTTTAATATTAAATAATTAATATAATTAAACTAATAAAATAAAAAAATAAATATAACTGTAAATATTATTATTTTATTAAAATAATATAACGAATGAAACTTAGAAAAATAAATAAATGCACATAAAATTTAAAATTATATATATACATGATAAGAAAAAATTTAAATACATATATACAGGAAATGAAGTTATTTTTTATTTATCTCAAATCATATATAGTAAAATGGTTATTTTAATTTTTTATAAATGTTTTAGGACCTAATTTTAATTAAATTGAATATCATATAATCCAATTTGTAATGGAAAATTAACTTAGTATTTTCAGTTTTAACATATAAGTGGAAATAATAACAACAGTAAATTTTTTAACTAATTTATAAATATAAAAATTGAGACTAAATTTCATTTGTAATTCTTCATTCTAATAATGTTTTGGATTAATTGACTTGTATTAAATTATAATTATCTCATTTTTTATAAATAAATTATTCAATTACCATTCACATATTTTATTTGTTGAATATTGCAAGTAGTTTTTTTTAAATATGTTTAGCATAATAAAAAGTAAATTTTTAATTTTATAAGACATTGAAAAAAAAATTAAATTTTTTTTTCTCATAATTAAATATCAATTATGAGCAAAACTTTTGGAAATGTAGAAAAATATAAATATTTTTACAACATTAACGGTGAGAACTAGATGATGGGATACAAGTTGTTAAATAAATTAAGAACAATAGATTAATATTTTAAGACTATTTGTTAATTAAATAAACTTTATAATTCTTTGTGTTTCTTTACATAGTATATAATTTTATTTTTTGCAATAACAAACATTGTAAATAAATATTTTTCACTTTATTATTATTTTAAATATTATTTCAATAATTTAATAAAAATTTAAAAAAAAAGTAAAAAACAGTTGATTTAAAAGTAAATATCATTACTGATTAAGATTATTATTTGTTAAAATATCTCATATCGATTGATCATAAAATATCAAACACATATATAAACAAGTGCAATCATTTATTTAATAACTTAGATTTTAAGATAGAATTAAACTCAAATTTAATATTATTTGTGATAATATATCTAACATTAGCTTTTATTAAAAGAGTTTTTTAAAAATGCTAAGTATATTTGTGAGCAAAAAAGGGCAACGTATGGTTGATTTTTTTCCGAGTAAAACACATATAACTTTCAATTGATGATCAACACGTTAATGAATGACCTTCATTCGTTACTATTTTAGTCAGCAATATTCTTCGCTTTCATTGCCTTTTACTTTATTTGTTTGTTAATTTGTATTGCTGTTAATTAGAATTAGAATTTTTCTATGTCTTGTTCATCTTTATCTAGTTGATTCATCGTAATCAAATTTGGGAAACATATCAAAACCCAAGTCAAAAGCATACAATTTTTATTTTTATTTTATTTTTAAACTACTACTTTTATACGAGAAATAATTAATCTGAACAAATATTAATATAGATAGAAATATACCACGAATTAATATTAAGGATTTTATTAAAATGAAAAGCAAAAAAAAGCTAGAAAACTAGCTGCTTGAAGAACGTGTCTACTTGTCTTAATTAAAAATTAAGGCACCGTATAACATTCCCTTCAATGTGTTCATTAATAAAATATGAGACACAGAATGCCGATAAATAAGTTAGGCAAATATATATGTTACCCTTTTTACTATTTTTATTTTAAGGTGACTTTAAAAAACATAAAAATAATTAAAAAGCACGCATGCAGCTAAAAAAAAATTTAATTAAAAAAAGAAAATAATAGATGATTAAGATATAAATTTGGTTTCATATAATGAACAAAATGAGAAGTTATACCACTTCAACCACAAGTCATAACCTTATATTTATTTTAAGGTGACTTCAATTGCATATTAATGGTACAAAAAATTTAAATTAGAATTTATATGAGAATAAAATTAGTGGGATTATATTAGCTTATTTTCCTATGATTTTTTTAATCTATTATATCATTTTTAAATTTTACCGTTTTATTTCTAAACTTCATTTTGGTGTTGCTGTAATCATATTTCACAAAATTCTCCATTCAAATTTCCTGTCTCACAGTTGTACATCATGAGCATATGTACGTTTTTAAATACATAATAATAATAATAAAAGAAGTAGTAAGTGTACTGCCTTATTTCTATTGAGAAGTATTTACAAGGGCTGAAAATTTAGAGGGCAAGTTAGACGATTCAATTTGCCTTCAAAATGACTATGAAAAACCCATCTAACAAAATTGGGCTTAAATAATTACAATCTCTAGGAACCCACCTAATTGAAATCATTAAGAATTTATCCACATTATTATCCATATCAAATAAAAGACTTTTGTATAAGCATGAATGTGTTAAAAATTAAGCAAATTTTTGATAAGTTAAATTTATGATAAAAAAAATATATAAAATAACGCATAAATTTAATAATAGAATTCGCCCAATTTTGCCTACGTCTCTAGACATACTACAAATCTTTTTACTTAAAAAATGAGAAATTATATAAAGTGTTTATAACACTCACAACTCATAACTCAATTACACACAAGAAAATTGTTCTTAATTTTCTCACAAAAGCTTTCTTTTTCTCTAAGCTTTTCTCTCAATTGAATAATACAAAGTATCTATTGGGGTGCTCTATTTATAAATAAAGAAACCTCATTTCTACATGTTTTGTCAACTAATTCTTAATTGGCTTTAATTCTTTTTCAACAAAAGGTGCGCCGTCCATTTAATTTTCTTGGGTTGTTGCCTTGACAACCACTCTTTTTTTATTATCATTTATTGCATTGTTTGGTGCATGTAGGTTTGACAATTTCCCACTTGAAGACTAATTTCAATCTGTCTTCATACCTCGATCAATGCATCAGTTTTTCTAGTCTTGTTACTCTAGCAGACCAACTGAAATTGAACACAACTTCAGTTTGTCAATAGTCACTACCTTTGTTAATATATCCACTGGATTTTTGCTTTCTTTAATCTTTTTCACTATTAACACATCATCTTCCAATAGAGATCTGATGAAGTAATAATGAAGCTCAATATGCTTGGTTCTATAATGAAATGTTGATTTTTTTGCCAAGTGTATCGCAACTTAACTACCATTGTGTAGAACATTCTTCTCCTATTTGAATCCCAACTTAGTTAACAAACTTGAAAGTCATATCATCTCTTTACTAGCTTTAGTCACTTCTACATACTCAGCTTTTGTAGTGGATAGAGTGACAATCTTCTGTATATGTGACATCCAACTAACATTTGTAGTTCCAATAGTAAATATATAACCAGTGGTGCTTCTTTGGTGATCAACTTCACCTCCAAAGTCTGCATCTATGTAGCCCTATACTTTTAAGTCTCCTTTACTAAAGTACAAACACTTCTCTAAGGTGCCTCATAGATACGAAAAACACTTGACTACTTCCTAAGAAGCTTTTCCTGTATTTGACATAAACTTGCTAATAACTCCCACTACATGGCCAAAGTGACTAGCTAAGGGTGTGCTAACTAGGTTGGCATCACACATGTTGAATCTTTGCAAAACAAGGTTGATGTACTATGCCTAAGATAACTTCAAGGATCCTCACTTCTTATCTGTTATGATTTGCATTCCAAGAATCTTCTCTGCTAAACCCAAGTCTTTTATGTCAAACTCTTTTGACAATTGTTGGTTTAATCTTCTGATATCATCCATATCTGAACCTGTTACTAACATATCATCAACATAAAGTATTAAAATGATATAACTAGACCTATATCTCTTGAAGTAGCAATAGTGGTTAGCATTTCACTTCTAGAAACCTTCCTTGTGCATAGTGTTGTCAAAGTTTTTGTACCACTATTTTGAGGCTTGTTTTAGGCCATACAACCTCTTCTTAAGTCTACACACTATGTTCTTTTTCCCTTTTTCTAAGAATTCTGGCTAGTACGTGTATATCTTCTCATCTAAGTCTTTGTGAAAGAATGAAATCTTCACATCCAACTATTCAAGATGAAGATCTTCAATGTCTATAATACTCAACACTAATATGATAGTATTGAGCTTCACAATAAGGGAAAAAATGTCGGTGTAGTCAACGTTTTCCTTCTACTGAAATCCTTTGACAATTAGTCAAGCTTTTTATCTCTTAGAACCAACATGCTCCTCTTTCACCCGGTATGCCCATTTGTTGTGAAATGTATTCTTCCCCATGGGTAACTCAACTAGTTCCCATGTCTGAGATTTCATTTCTTCTTTCATAGAAAACTCTTACTTGTTGGCATCTTGAGTCTAATGATAACTGTATTTTATACAGTTATTTTTATCTATTTTATTAATTATAATTGCTATGTTCTTTACATTTTTAGTTAATTTTAGTTTAATAAATTAGTATTTACTGTTAAGGAATATATTTTAAGAACATTATATAATTTAAATTGAAAACGTAATTAATTGCAATTTTATGTCCAAAAATATAATTTCAAATAAATGAGTACTTAATTGCAATTTATAAAAGTCGAAAATATAATTTAAATTAAAATCGGGTTTAATTTTAATTATTAAAATTTTAAAATTTAATTTAAATCATAAAAGGGCTTGTAATTAAAGAAAGTTTAAAAATGTAATTTAAATTAAATTTGTGGGTCAAAATACAATTAATTAAAGTTGAATTTTTGCGCAGGAAAGAAGAATTCCACGCGTCGTCTTCCACGCGCGCAACGTGGACCATCCGATCAGAGAAGAAACGGCTAGGATGAGCGCGTGTCCTTCAAACCCGACCAAAGAGAATGGGTGCAGGGTTTCCTCTATCACGCGGCTCGGTGCCCGAGTAAAGCCCACCTGCCACGCAGGCCGGCGTACAGGGTGGGACCCACGTGTCTGACACGTTTTCAAGGCATGATTGCGTGCGACTGATCCACATACACTCGGTTATTCTATGAATCACAACATGCCACGTGTCCCACTTAATCTTGCAACCAATAATATTCTGACACGTGGCATGTTACGGTGAGCGCGAAAGTGCAGGATCGCGCACGTGTTCCAGCCGTTGTCTCGCACGTTCGCGTACCTCTGCTCCTCTGCGGTAATTCTATGTGCGCCCGTCCCTGAGCGCCAATGATATGCTGCCACATGTCCGACTTTAGCTTTCAACGAATCATATCGCGACACATGGCAGCGGAAATTGAAAAAAAAAGACAACGACGCGCATGTTCCTAGTTTGCGTTTTCGATACCAGTTTTTCTTTTTCGATACATTTTGTCCCCTCACGCGTATTATTTTATTATAAAAAAATGTATTTTTTTAGAAATTTGATGTTATAAATAGGGGATATTATGATAGAGTAAATGAGTTTTGGGAGTTTAGAGTTTGAGTTTTTTTTGGTTCGTTTTGAGGGTTTGACTGTGGAACACGCAGAAGCCATTTTGACTTCTGTTGTGTTCCGCGTGTGCCAAAAATTTAGAGAGGAAATGAAGTTTTAATTTTCTTTGTGTTCTTATTCGAAATTCCTTAATTGTTGTAATTTTATTTTTCATTTATGAAATAATTTAATTTTTCTAGGGTTGCATTTTATCTGAATTTATGAAGCTTTAATTTTAATTATTTTTGAACGATTTATAAGACGTTCGATTTGTTTATTCTATTATGTGCTTAATGCTTTTGATTATTTACGAATTTTATCAAATGATCCGTAGCACTTAAATAAATTTGGAAGAGACATTTTTTTGTATATTGCTCATGGATAGAATGACATGTATGATGAAGGATAGGAATATATCCTAATTGTATGTGTGACCATTTGAAAACTTAGAACGTAATGAATCTTGATGAATTTAATTCTCATAGGAATATAGTGAATTAATTTAACGAGGTGTGTCTATACAGAGCTCAGAAGAGATGTATGGATAAAAATAGAAGTTTTCGGTTGACAAATTAAATGTACTAAAAATATAAATCAAGAGAAAACAATATGATTAGAGTGGATTAATTTGGTTAAAAACTGCAATACTAGATTTCTTTTATTTTATTATAAAACTTTTTAGTTAACGTCTTCCAATAAACGACTGTTTTGGATAAAATTAGAGAGAGATAATTTTAGTACTCAACGAACTGTAGTAAAAAATCTCTGTGGGAATGATACTTTACTTACAAATTTTATTACTTGTGATCGTGTATACTTGCACGTTTTGTGCTCTCCTAAAAGAGACAACATCTAACAAGTTTCATCATAGCATTCAAGCTTCCCTCTATCAGTTAATAACATATAAATTATGTATCTCATGTTAGGAATATGAGGTCGAGAAGAACTTCTCAATACAGAAGTTGTAGTATAAGGTTGTGACGAGCTCCTATGGTTGAGGACTTGTTACAATTGGTTCTGCCACGAGATTATCTGGGACATCATCTATATCTACAAATACTGACTCATTCTACTCTGAGTCATTGGAGTCTATTTTATGCTTATCCTTATACATACGGTAGCCAAAATCATCCTCATAATAGCTAATGAGGTGTGTTTCTTGGATATGGGATCACACTTATTCCTACCTTGATCACTGATATGCACAAATGCTACATAATAAAAAAAATGATATGATAATTTTACCTCTTTATGCTCTATATCTCCTCTGGTATTCTATGCTCCAATGGAATAAATGGGCATCAGTTGATCAAGTAAGCTGCGTGTTGACTACTTCTTTCTAGAACTACTTTGGTAGACTTGACTATATACGAATGCTTCTAGCTCTTTCTGTCAATATTCGGTTCATACACTCATCTACACCATTGTGTTATGGCATGCCTATCACAATTCTCTCCATTTTGATCCTTTATTCATAGTAGAAAGTTTTGAATCCGATGTCTTCATATTCACCACCATTTTCGATTCTAAGCTTCCAAGAGTGATCATCAATAAATGTCATGAAGTAGTGTTTCCCACTAATGGATGATACGATCGTTGGTTCCCAAACATCAGAGTACATGATTTTTAGCCTTTCCTTCTTTGAGGTTATTCCACTTGTCTATAAGATAACTCTATTTTATTTTCCAAGTATACAATATTTTCACATGTCTATCTGCGTTGACTGTGGACCTAGAAGTTTTCCCTTTGAGTGCATAATCTTCATCCCTTTCTAACTCATGTGGCCTAGTCTCTAGTGCCACAGATTTAATGTTTCATTTCCTACTACAACTGCAATCAAACAACGTGTCTCTACTGTCATGTAAAAAGTGTCACTCTTTATGCCTCGAGAAACCGTCATTACACCCTTTGAAATATTCCAATCATTACCATGGAAGATCATAATGTAGCCTTCACTAGCCAACTACCTTATTGAGATTAAGGTGGTGTTTGGTTCACGGAATGAAGTGGGAATGGAATTGAATGAAAAGGAAACAGTTTTGTTTGGTTTGACCATTAGAATAAAAAAAGAAATCAATATTACAATGTTTGGTTTACAACTAGAATAAAATGGAAAATACTGTTTATGACCTTAATACCCTATATTCAATAAAGTTTAAAAATATCATTTAATTATTTTTTTTTCAGACAGAATATATTATTAAAATCATTATTTTTCGAAATAATTATTACTTAAAAATAAAATATATTATTTTTCTAAATATGGCTTAGGGTTTTGAGGTTTAGGATTAGGGATTTAGGGTTTTGGGATTTGAGATTTGAGGTTTGAGGTTTAGGGTTTAGGGTTTAGGGTTTAAGATTATATTTGTGGGTTAATGTTTAGGGTTAAATTATTATTTTTCTAAATAGGTTTAGGGTTAATGATTATATTCGTGGGTTAAGGTTTAGGGTTAAAATTATTATTTTTCTAAATAGAGTTTAGGGTTTTAGAATTTAGGGTTTGGGGTTTAAGGTTTAGGATTTAGGGTTATATTTATGGGTTAAGTTTTTGGGTTAAAATTATTATATTTCAAAATAGGGTTTAATATTTTTGGATTTAATGTTTAGGATTTAGGGCTTAGGGTTTACGATTATATTTAGGATTGGGGTAAAATTGGAAAAAAACCTTGACATAGGAATGGAATCATGATTCCTTAAGCGGGGAGAAGGAATTCTGATTCCTTCCCATTTAGGAATTCTAATTCCTTATCTTTTAGGAATCAATTCCATTCTATTACCACCTTTCAGCCTAACCAAACATAAAATTGGAATGAATCAATTTTGATTCCATTCCATTATAGTTAACCAAACATAGGGTAAGTTCTTTCTTAGGTCGGGGATATGTCTGACATCTTTCAGCTCCCAAATAGACCCATTCAACTTAATCTTCAGTACACCTTCTCTAATAATAATGCTCAATTGATCATCCCCAACCTATACATTTCCAAGATTTTTGAGAACATATTTCTCGAAGAATTCTTTCTATGAAATAGCATGGAACGATGCACTAGAGCCTAACACCCAAGATTCTTCCTTACTTTCCAAAGAGCACATCAATGCATTATTTCCTCCTAAGGTGAAAGTAACATTTGCCTTTACCTTTGCTTCCTGGTCCTTCGATGCACTATTGCACTGATTTTTATAGTGTCATGTTCTCCCATAATTTCAACACTCGACAGTCTACAAGCTATGGAAATTATTAGGATTCTTGGATTTGGAGCTCCTGTCCTTTGATCTATCTTGATAGTTTGTTCGGCTACGTCCATTCTCTCTGGTTAAATTTCTTCATCTTGACTTTGTATGCAAAACTAAAGAGGTTGACGATTCACCTGACTCTCTACGTCAGATATCTTTATTGAGAAATAGATTATGTACATCATCAAATTTCAACTTATTGCTTCCTGTCAAACTACTCACAACCGTGATAGTAACATTCCAGCTTTTTGGTTGAGAAGGAAAAAGTATCAATGCTCATACTTCTTCATCGAATTCAATTCTAACTGAACTCAATTGGGTTGTGACTGTGTTGAGTTCATTGAAATGTTGAGCTACCGATATGCCTTCTGCCATCCGCAAATTGAACAAATGCCTTATCAAATGCACTTTGTTTGAGGTCGATGGCTTCTCATACATTTTGGAGAAAGATGTCATAAGACCTGCCGTGGTCTTTTCCTTTGCTATGTTGAAAGCAACATTGCAGGATAGTGTTAATCGAATAAATCCTAGGGCTTGTCTATCTAGAAGATTCCAATCTTCTTCCTTCATAGCCTCTGGCTTCTTCCCTAAAAGAAGTTGATACAGATTTCTTTGATATCGATAATCCTTCATTTGCATTTTCCAAAACCCAAAATCTGTGTCATCAAATTTCTCGAGTTTCACTTTTTCTTCATCTGCAGTCATTGTTCCCACTCAAATCTGACTTTCTCCATATCATTTTTGACTATTCTTGTGAGCCACCGTGTATTAGAACACCTTTATCAACAAACCAATATCGTAGACAAAATTTATTATTCACATAATTCATTATTCATATAAATAGTAATCTTGTAGAAAATTGACAGAAATCTCCACAAAAATGCTTTAATACTAGTTGTTAGGAAATTACGCAAATTCTCAATAAGCTAGATTTATGAGAAAACAAAAATAGACAAAATAACACACAAATTAGATAACAGAGTTCGACTAATTTGTCTTACGTCTACAGACCTGCTGCATATCTTTTTACTAAAAATTGAGAAATTATACAAAGTATTTACAACACTCACAACTCACAACTCAATTACACCCAAGAAAATAGCTCCCAATTCTCTCTCACTAAAGCCTTTTTTTCTCTAAGCTTTTTTCTCTAAGTGGATAATTCAAAGTACCTATTAGGTACTCTATTTATAGATGCATAAGCCCCACTTATACATGTTTTGTCAACTAATTCTTAATTATCTTTACTTCTTTTTCAACAAAAGGATGCATATACATTCAATTGTCTTGGATTGTTTGCTTGACAACCACTCTTTTATTTTATTGTCATTTATTGTATCGTTTGGTTCATGTAAGTTTGACCAACAAAATGCCTTAATCAAACCTATGTTATCACCTTCTACATAGATAGGCTTGCGCTTCCAAATTAGTACTTTCTGATAAGCATAGAAGAAAGCATAAACCTCTGCTATCTATGGGGATCAAGGTGAAAACTTTTAATACAACCATAAATAAAGCCTTTAGAGATGGTCCATAAGAACAAAACCCACTACAGCTCTATCATTAATCCATATATACAGCATCAAAATTAATTTTGAAGGCTCCTCTTTGAGGTGCTTGCCAATTAAAAGAAACAACCACAAAGGTTTCCTCTACAGTATCCCCTTAAGCACTTGTCCTTTTCAATAGAGAGTTTTTGAATTCACCACCTCTGATTGAAAGCAACTTTAAAACATGAACAAAGTTTACATCTTTTTCTTTGGAATAGAAATTGATTACGAAGCCACCATAATGTTTCAAACATGATTGCTGCAGTTAAGGTAAATTCCATAGACGAAATGCTGCTGGACAGGAGACGTTTTTAGAGGAGATATAATGTAACTAATATAAGTCTGGATGTCTAGATGTTGCATAAACTTCCATAACATATTCCATTTCCAATAAAACCACCAGGAATGTAAAATTTCAAACCAAATAAAAAGGGGTTCTATATCTTCAACTTCCTTATGGCAAAACGGACATAAGTAATAGATTTTTTGATAAGGTGTACTTTGTTAAATATTTTCTAGAGGAGTACTTTGTGACGTTCATGCAATTCCTGTTTCATGAAATTCTTCCAAAGACCTTTGTGTGAACGAATGTGTTGATTCTTAACAATAAATGTGTAAACATCTCTAACAGAAAATTCGCCTGATCCTGTAACCAACCAATGTATTGAGATATTTTAGAAAGAGTTGGGGGGTCTTATGTTCAAGATATATGCAGCAATATTAGGACCAACCTTAAAAAAGCCAGTATTATTTATATATTTCCTGTGAAATACCTAAATTCATAGTTTTGAAGGTTGATTCGCTAAATCCCAAGCTGTCTTGGCGACATTGCCTGATTAGACTCTTGGAATTTCCTAAAACTTAGTCATCCAAACAATTTCAGAGTGCAAACATTATCCTAGCAAACTAGGCTGAAATATGGGTTTTCGATTGATCACTAGACCATCAAAATATTTTTACCAAATTATCTGCAGCTTTAGAAATGAAAAAAAGAAGTTTGAACGCACTCGTCGAGTATATGGGAAAAGTCTAAAGGATTGATCGAATTAAAGTGGCTCTCCCAGCGTTAGATAGAAGCTTTTCTTGCCAGCTTGATAATCTTCCTCGGCTTGTTGAGAAATATTTAAAACTCAACCTTCTTCTTCTTGTGTATGAAAAGTGAATTGCCTAGATATTTAATTAGCCGGTGAGAGATTTGTATTTGAAATATGCTAATGATTTATTGATTTAGAGACTCACTAGTATTTGGAGAGATTAAAACAGGATGAATTTTGAAGATTTCTGGCTTGATTTGAGTATTCTCAACGATTCTTCAAAATAGATTTGAGCACATAAATTTCCGAGAGATTTGATCCAGCGAACATTGTCATATCATCGGCATAGTGTAAATGGGATATGGTTGGACCATTTCTTGCAGGTTTAATTCCTAAAATCAAAGTATTATGTTCACCTCTTAGCAACATTCTTGGTAAGAATTCAGCTACAATGATGAATAAAAAGGGGGATAAAGGGTCCCCTTGCCGTGCTAATGTTCTGGAATGATTTGACCATATGATGATCCATTGAGTAGAATGACATAGGATACTGTACAAAGCAGTTTAAAATAGGTTTTTTTTTTCTACCGGTATTAATTATAATAGTTAAAAAACTTATTTAAAATTTAATTTAAAAAAAATAAAAACAAACGGATTGATACCGATATCCAATAATTATGTTAATTTTTCTTTTTTTTTTCTTCACGTTCCCCCTTCTATTCTTTTCTTTTTTTTCTACCCCTTTTTCTTTCTCTTTTCCTATTTTCTTCTTCTTTTTTTCTACTTTTTTCTCTCTTTCTTCATGCTCTCACCTTTCTTTCTTTTTTCTCTCTCTTTTTTTCCATTTTCTTCTTCTTTCTCCTTCTCCACACTTAAAAACTCATCTTTCTTTTCTATTTTTTCATTTTTTTCTTCTTCTCTTTCTCTATACTTCTTTCATTTATGTTCTCTGATTTTCTATCTATTTCTTCATTACAAGTGAAATATTTTCAAAATAAGGTTAGAGATATTAATTATATAATTTGTGTAAATTATTATTGGTTTTATTAGCATGTAAAAATTAATTTTTTTTCTAGATTTATAAACCTTTAGGGAGCTGTTAAGTTGAGAAATTTTTGAAAATTTTCCAACTATTTGGATGATTGTTTTTCTGTGAAACTGATTTGGGGTTATTTAATGAGATTTTTAATTGAAATAATTTATTATTTATTATCCTAATTAATCAAAAATATAATTTAAAAAATGTATTATCTGTGATCATGTTTTAGACGGGGGCTTAAAGATTAATATAATAATAATAAAGTACTAGATTCTGCATTTTGGGTTCAAAGGAAGAAATTGAGAAATATACTAGTTGTGACTTATGAGAAGAAAAAGAGTTAATAGTTATTTGTTTCTTTCGTTCATTCCATGTAGTGTAGATTATACACATTTTTGCATTTGTATATCTTATTATTAAATTATCAAAATTAGACAGTTTATAAATTTAACAATAAAAATATTATTATAAATAGTTTCTCAATGTATTAGGCCTTACTATTTTACAAAGTGTTAATTAATAAACTAATTTAATTTTAAGTATTGATGTATTATTATTTGATAATTTTTTTATACCTTCTAGAGAATGGATGATCTTAGTATTCTAATAATTCACGGTGGTAAGTGGTCAAAGAAAGATGACAAAGAAGTATATCGAGGAGATGAAGGTTCGGTGATAAGGATCAAAAAAGAATTTATGTATAATGACCTTAAAGATAAATTGTTTCAAAAGTTGAAGATTGATAAGTATAAGTATGAAATTTCAATGAAATACTTCTATAAGAATGATCTGACACTACCTACTATTTTAATAGGCAATGACGAAGATCTCAATGGGTTTTTTAATCTTCATGTTCAAGATAATCAAAGCAAGGTTGTTGAATATGTTACAAAAAATGAGATAAGATCTGTAGATACACATCATTCTATTTGTTGTGAAGAACTTGTTAATTTTGGAAATGGTCATGTAAGTTGGACAATATTTTTGAGAGTATAGAGAAAGAGAACAAGAATGATCATTCTTCAAATCCTAATGAATTTATTGGTAATGCTCTTAGGAACAAGAGTGATGTAAACGGTAATGCTCTTAGTGCAACCTTATAACAATGTTATTTCATCAATCACTTCTAGGCTCATTATAGGAGTTGATTCTGAAAATGGTTTATCTCAATCTCAAGGAACAACTTTAGTTCGGTGCAGTAATAAAGTACTGTCTAATCGACCATGTACACCCACATATATTTTTTCAAATGGTGATGTTGGTTCTTCAGTGCCACATGTAGAGCTTGATTTGAAGTTTGATCAAGTATTTGACAATAAGATAGATTTCACTACACATGTCGGGCTTCATGCCATAAGAAATAGATTTGAGATGAGGACACTAACAAGCAAGAAAGACCGTGTAGTGATAAAATGCATTTAAGCTAATTGTACTTGGATGATTAGATGTAATAAGATCACTAGATCAGATCGATTCAGGGTAAAACAGTTTGAATCAAGACATACTTGTGATCCTAATAAGTACATGGGGAAAAATATGACCGTGACCTCAAGAGTGATAGAAAATGCTATTAAGATGAAACTGGTGCGACCTGGACGAATTTATAAGCCAAAAGATATTATTGATGATTGTCAGAATGAGTTTGGGATTGATATTGGTTACACCACAACATACATGTCTAAAGAGAAAGCTCTCAGATTTCTATGGGGCATTGAAGAGGAATCTTTCCTGAAACTCCCTTCCTACTGTCATGTTCTAAAGGAAAGAAATCCTGGAAGCATCACACATATTGAAGTTGACCAATTGGGAAGATTGAAGTATTTTTTCATGGCACTAGGTCCATGTATTAGAGGATTCTTATCCTACATAAGACATGTGATTACAGTTGATGGTGCATTTGTTACTGGTAGGTATGTTGGGACATTATTTGTAGCAAATGGTTCTGATGGAAATAACAATATATATCCAATCTCCATTGGGGTTGGAGATTCAGAGAATAATGATGCTTGGGAATGGTTTTTTTTAAAACTATCATCTGTAGTTGGGCACATTGACGACCTTGTTATTTTTTCGGATAGACATCAAAGTATTATTCAAGCTGTTCTGAAAGCATTTCCTAATGCAATGCATGGTTAATGTGCATTTCACATGGAGATGAATTTAAATCACAAATTTAAGAACTGTGACATTATACCTTTGTTCAGATGCTGCTCAAGAGCTTATACAAAGGGTGAATTTGACAAGTACATGGGGGATTTGAGAGAGATTTATCCTTTGATAGAGAAGTACTTATTGGAAGCAGGTAAAGAGAAGTGGTCAAGATATCATTTCCTAGGAAATAGGTACGGGATAATGACCACCAATGGTTCTGAATCTTTTAATAATGTAATGAAATTGACACGTGAATTACCCATAACTATGCTTGTTGATTATTACCGCAGCAAAATACAACAATGGTTTGTGGAACGTAAAGAGGTTGGAATGAGATGAGGAACTCGATTCCTTTCAAAATTAATGCACATGTTTTCCAGGTAAATGATTCATTCACCAGATGTTATCCTATTGTCATGTTTATCTATTTGCATTGTTTTTGTTAAATATCTATAAAATTTTACTTTTTATTACATATATTATGTACTAACATTGACATTTTGAACCCTCTTAGGTTATACATGGTGACAACAGTGACGATGTGGATCTACTTAATAAAATTTGTAGTTGTAAGGAGTTTGATGTTCACAAGATTCCATGTTGTCATGCCATTGTAGCTGCCCAGTTTCAAAATGTTGATGTGCATTCTTTTGTTGATAATAAGTATACCGTAAATTGTTATATTACAACATATCCTGAGTCCATTTTTCCGGCAACTGATAATGATGAGTGGACCATTCCACCAGAGATAATGGACCTAGTTGAACTTCCTCCTAATATAAGAGGAAGTATGGAAGACCACGAAAGTTACGCATACGTTCACGTGGAAAGGTAATTAAAAAGGTCATATTGTGCAGTAGGTGTGGAAGGGGTGGTCATAACACAAGGACTTGTAATCAGTTCCTTCAGATGATTGTAGAACATTCTCTGTCTTTTCACCCTTAAACATTATTGAGATATATGCAAGATATTCTTATTTTTTTTATTGGTTGTCTTTTTGTAAACATTGTTATATGATGATATAATAAATATTATATTCTTTATTTACAAAAATATATCATGTTATTTGTATATTCTCAAATAGAACCGATATTGCAGGACATATATTGTAGGTGAATAAAATTATAAATATTTAAATATAAATTTTTAGGTTGTTTTTATTATAATAAGATTAAAAAAATTAATATTTATAAAATTTTACAAAATAGTTATATGTAAGTTATAGTTTATTAAAAAAATTATAGTTTTTATCTTTTATTTAATTTAGTTATTCTTTATTATACCATGCATAAATTTATAAATATTTATTATTATACATAATATATATTTAATATTGTTATAATCCATTTTTTTTATGTATTTATTAATTTATATTGTTTAATTTTTAAATTATTTTATCAATTTATATAGATATGAAACTATATTATTCAAATTGGTAAATAAATTTAAAAATATTAAAAGTTAAAAAACCTACACAAAAATTAATTCTCAAATTATAAGTTAAGTTTTGACTATTTTTAAACTATAACATAAATACTCCTTTTTTAAAAGTATTATATGAGATATGGTAATTTTGGACAAAAAAAAAAAAAAAACCCCTTAAAATAAGTTCACAAAAATTAGAATTGAAACCCATTGCCTGCATAATCTTCAATGACAAAACTTCATTTAATTTTTTCATAAGCGTTTTGCATCTCCAACATGACTCGAACCAACCCTTTTTTACGCTATCTTCTCTATTTAATAGTTCTGGATAATTCTTAAGCAATAAAAGTGTTTTCAACAATACAATGACGTGGAATAAATGCTGACCGAAATGGGGAAATGTGTTTTGTCAGTATAGCTCTCAGTCTTTTAATCAATATCCTTGAAATAATTTTATAAATTACATTGCAAAGGTTGATAGTTCTAAAGTGATGAGCTATTCGAGGATTGGAAACTTTAGGGATCAAATTGATGAAAGTTTTATTCCTTTTGAGTTCGAATTCACTTATTAAGATTTGTTGGACTTCATAGGTTTTATTCCTTTTGAGTTCGAATTCACTTGTAAAGATTTGTTAGGACTTTATATATGACATATGCAAGAGTCTACAACCTCACAAACTACTAACTAAGTTTTAAGTTATATTTAATATTGTAATTCACTTATATTTCACTTGTATTATTTTATTTGTATTATACTTCCACTATTACACTTGTATTACACTTGTATTATACTTCTACTATTTCACTTATAGTACACTTGTATTACACTTGTACTATTTCACTTGTACTACACTTGTACTATTTCACTTGTACTACACTTGTACTATTTCACTTGTACTACACTTGTATTACATCTGTACTACACTTGTTATAACCCTATAAATAGGATTCTCTATTTACATTCTAAAACACACCAATACAGCATTAAATCATTCTTTCTTCTTATCACTCTATACTCTTCACATGGTATCACAGCCAACCCGGCTCACCCTAACTGAGTTCACCCCAACCTGGCTCACCTCAACCCAGCTCACTCCAAACCCGGCTCACCTCAACCCGACTCACTCCAAACCCGACTCACCTCAACTAGGCTCACTCCAACCCGGCTCACCTCAACTCGACTCACTCCAACCCGACTCACCTCAACCCGATTCCAGGCTTGTTTTCAACTCCTCTTTTCATTTTTAAGGATATCTCCTTTATACTCGTTCTATATATTTGCTTTATATTTCCTCCATTATTTTGTAAAAATGGATCGAAATGATGTCCCAAAACCAATCTCTACCACCCTTGATGATACTAACTACCTAGCATAGGCACAAGTAATGAAAAGTTTCTTGAACGGACGCAAGCTATAGCGTTTCATAACTGGTGATATCTCTATACCCATCCAAGAAACAACTGAAAACAACTCCTTATTTGTTGACTGCCTTGAAGACTGGGAGAGTAAACATCATCAAATTATTATCTGGTTCCGTAACACCATCTTACCCTCCATCAATGGTGAATTTGGGCATTTTGACACTGCCAAAGAAATTTGGGAATTTCTTGAGCCTCGCTTTACTACAACAGATTTGGCCAACCAATATCAACTTCTAACAACTCTTCATACCAAACGCCAAAGGGCTGATCAAACCATTAACCAATTTCTCTCTGAAATGCATACTATTTGGGATCAACTCGCTCTCTCTGAACCAACTTGGACGAACAAGATTGATGCTGAGATGTTTGCAACTTACCGTAATCACCAGTGTCTTGTTATTTTTCTCATGGCTCTCCATGATCGATTTGAACCTATTCGGGCTTCCTTACTCTATCAGAGTCCTTTTCCATCCTTAGATACTGCTGTGACTGAGCTTTGCTTTGAAGAAACTTGGATGGGGGTTTTCAAAGTTCATCATACAGATTCTATTCTTGCCACCCCTTCTTATCACCCTAATGAAGGTTCTAAAGAGGACTTCAAACATCAAGGTTGCACCTACTGCCACAACCCCAATCATGAGCTTCTTACATGTCCCATTCGGGTATGTATATATTGTCACAAGAAGGGTCCATGACACTTTAACAGAGATTGCTTTCGGAATCCCTCTCAGCATTCCTCATGCAATCCCTCTCAACATGCTTCAGGTAACAATAGTAACTCATCTATCACTGTTGCTGTTTCTGAGGATAATCATGAAAAATTTACCTTCTCTACTCAAGAACTTAAAGGTCTTCTTAAACATGTTCTCTCACAATCTAGTAATCTTCCTCATCCTGCCGTGTCTTTCACATTAGGTAAATCTTTATGGTATTTTGATTCTGCTTGCTGTAACCATATGACTCATGATACTCACATCTTCTCTCCTACACAATCTTCCATCTCCAAACCTTTAATTCAAACTGCCAATGGTTCATATATGCATGTTAATGTTGTAGGACAAGTTTCCACATCTTCTAAATCACTTTCTGACACCTTTCATATTCCCAACCTTACTCTAAATCTTATCTTTGTTGGTCAATTATGTGAACTTAGTCTTACTATTACTTTTTCCTCTTCTGGTTGTCATGTGCAGGATCCACAAACAAGACAGATCCTTAGGATAGGCCGTAAGGTTGGATAATTATTTGAACTTATCAACCTTCATCTACCCAATTCTCCTCATACTTTCGCTACTGCTTCTACTACTCCTATCAACCTATGGCATACTCGTCTAGGCCATACGTCTATAGGATGTCTTCGTCCCTTAGCATCTTCTGGTAAATTATGATTTGTTTCTATTTCTGATAATGTAAATTGTTTGCCTTGTCAATTGGGAAAACAACCTGCTTTATGTTTTAATAAAAGTGATTCTACTTCTGTCTCCCCTTTTAACTTAATTCATTCTGATGTTTGGGGTCCATCTCCACATCCTACTATGGAGGGATGTGTTTACTTTGTCATGTTTATTGATGATTATTCAAGATTCATATGGATTTTTCTCATGAAACATAGATCTGAATTATCCAAAATTTATTATGATTTTGCCCAAATGGTTAAAACCCAATTTTCTCAAAATATCAAAGTACTTAGAGTTAATAATGCTATGGAATATAAATAAACAAATTTTTTAAATTTTCTTCAACAAAATAGGACTCTTTCTCAATATTCTTGTCCTGGTACATCTCAACAAAATGGAAAAGTTGAGCGAAAACACAGACATATTCTTAATATTGTTCGCACTCTCCTCATTTCTAGTTCTTGTCCTGAACGCTTTTAGAGTGAAGTAGCTCTTATGGCTGTTTATACCATCAATCGTGTTCCCATGCCTATTATTCACAATCAATCCCCTTATGAGCGTCTCTATAGTACTTCTCCATCTTATGAACTGCTCAAAGTGTTTGGTTGTGCCTGTTTTGTTCTTCTTCACCCTTATGAACGCAATAAATTAGAACATCATGCTCGTCTTTGTTGTTTCTTAGGGTATGGAATAGAACACAAAGACTATCGTTGTTGGGACCCTATCTCTAAACGATTATGCATCTCTCGTCATGTCATCTTCTGGGAACATAAAATGTTTTCCTCTATTACCTCATTTCATGTCTCATCTCCTACCTCACTCTCATTTTTTAATGACCCAACTATTGATTTATTTCCTCCTGACATTGCTCCATTATCCTCACCATCATCTACTATGGCTTCTCCTAATGTGTCTGCTCCTTTTGTTGATCCTACCATAACAACATCTTCTGAAGACCAACTACCTGATTGTCCAGGGTCATCACTTCGTCGTTCTACTCGTGTAAGTAGTCTTCCTTTTCACCTTCATGATTACCAATGTTTCTCTACTATTTTGTCTCATGCATTAACAAAAGCACATACATGGGATCTTGTTGATCTTCCATCTAATAAATCTTTGATTGGTTGTAAGTGGATTTTCAAAATCAAAACTCATTCAGATGGGTCTATGGAATGATATAAAGCTCGTCTAGTTGCAAAGGGTTTTACAAAGGAATATGAAATCGACTATGAAGAAAATTTTGCACCTGTAGCTCGCCTCACCTCTGTTCGAAGTATCATTGTTGTTGCTGCTACCCAAAATTGGAACATATTTCAAATGGATATCAAAAATGCTTTTCTCAATGGAGACATAACTGAGGAAGTTTATATGAAACCTCCTCCTGGATACACTCATTCACCTCATCAAGTATGCAGACTTCGTCGTGCTCTCCATGGCCTCAAACAAGCTCCTCGGGCTTGGTTTGCCAAATTCAGCTCTACACTTACTGACTTTGGCTTCACTTCCAATTCTTATGACTTCGGTCTCTTTATTCGAAAGACTCCTACTGGTGTAACAGTTCTACTCCTTTATGTAGATGATATGATCATAACAGGGAATGACTCTAATGGAATTATTGATCTCAAGTAGTTTCTGAGCCATCAATTTGAAATGAAAGACCTTGGTCGTCTCCACTACTTCTTGGGCCTAGAAATCTCATCTGATTCTCAAGGATATTATCTCTCTCAAGCAAAGTACTCTCCTAATATTCTTAATCGATCTTGCCTTATTGATTGCAAAACTGCATCAACACCTCTAGAAACCAATGTCAAACTTACTCCATTAGATGATACTATTCTCTCAGATGCCACATCATACAGACAACTAGTAGGCAGTCTTGTTTATCTCACATTCACTCGTCTTGACATTGCCTATGTTGTTCATCTGGTTAGTCAATTCATGTCTGCTCCACCATCTACTCATTATACTACGGTTCTTCGCATTCTTCGCTACATCAAAGGCACCATGTTTCATGGTCTCCACTTCTCCAATAAGTCTAATCTTCTTCTTTCCACCTACTCTGATGCTGATTAGGCAGGTGACCCAAATGATCATCGCTCTACCACTGGATATTGTTTCTTTCTTGGAAACTCTCTCATATCTTGGCAAAGCAAGAAACAATCCCTCACTTCTAGATCCAACATTGAAGCTGAATATCGTGCTCTTACTGACACCACTCAAGAAATTCTTTGGTCCTGTTGATTACTTGCTGATATGGTTATTCTCCAATCAAATGCAACTATCCTATATTTTGACAATCAGAGTGCTATTTAGACTGCTCAAAATAATGTATTTCATGAACGAACAAAACATATCGAGATTGATTGTCATTTTGTTCGTCAACATGTTCTTCAAGACATTGTTTGTCTCAAATCAATATCCTCCACAGATCAAACAACTGACATCTTCACCAAATCTCATCTACCAAGTAGATTTCAAGAATTAGTTTCCAAACTCAAGTTGATTGTTTCTCTTCCTCCTTGAGTTTGAGGGGGGATTATAAGTTATATTTGATATTGTAATTCACTTATACTTCACTTGTACTACACTTGTACTACACTTCCACTATTTCACTTGTACTACACTTATACTATTTCACTTGTACTACACTTGTTACAACCTTATAAATATGGTTCTCTATGTACATTCTAAAACACACAAATACAACATTAAATCATTCTTTCTTCTTATCTCTCTATACTCTTCACAATAAGGAAGCACAGACTTCTAAAAGACTAGACCTTAACTCACAAGAAGAAAGGAATATGCAGTAGAAATATAGAGAGTATAGTATCAAAGGTAACTTGAGCAACAAATATTATATATCAAAAACAAGTAAACAACAAATGTTTTTTAATCAAAGTTTATGCTTAAATACGTTGAAACATATACACAACAAACTCAGATTATACAAGCTCAACAAGTAATCATGCATAACACTTCATATAACAAGATAAACTCATATAGAAATTGTATCTATATGTTAACATTTTTGGGTTGATTAAGGGAATCACTCAGAAACAAATAATTCACTAAGTAATAAACAACTTACAATACCAATAGATAGTAAAACTATTACTACCTCTATCAATCGGGACCTCTATCGAGGCTGCTTACTATTTCTTTTTACTTGATGCTTCCGTAACTAGTTGGTTCAACACTCAAAAACAACTGTCCTCTACAACCAACATCACCTAATGTGGTATGATTAGTAACCACCGATCAAGTAATTGTAAGTGTAACAACTCACATTCTCAAAGGACACACAGTCCAACACTAATGTCAAATCGTGTATGGGAGACACAAACATACTTTAATGAGTGTGAATTTTGGTAGAGTTTTTCTATGGAAAACATGGGGTCAAGAAGAGAAAAATGGGTAGGGTACTTATAGGGCTTGGTTTTGCCACCTTGCCATGGGTGGTGGCAATGGTGGTTGGGAGCATGGTGGTGAAGTGCTAAAAATTTGCATTTTTCCATTTCCAAAAATGCAAAGCACTATCCATAAATACCCATACTTGAAACATGCCAAAAATCACAAGTAAAAACATTGGCTAGCTCACACACTTGCTCTCTAAAAACCAACACTATTCTTAGCATTCACATTACGAAAACTAATCGCATGGTATGTGTAAACATGTTTGCATACAAAATGTACCTAACTATGTATATGTGTCAATTATTGATCCCCAGTAACCAAACTTACATAGAGGAAGATAAAAATACTTAGTAAAATAATAGACACATTGTATTGTACAAAGGAGGCGAACACATAAACATAAGTACAATAAGATTTACATTCTCCCTCTTTGGCTTTTCGTGTCAAAACACTGCACAACAAGAAACATAAACTTATCATGCATGAGAAGATCATAAAGATGTCCTAAAGTTGTTTGTTCCCATTAGAAACACAACGAAACACACCAAAACCAAAAAGACATACCTAATCCAAGTGCATCCATCTAATGCGCTCTATCCAACTTTTTGAATCAACTCAACCAATCCTTCACTTTGAAACAAGAAGATCTCATCACCACTACACATAGCATATCTGACACCTGAAGACTTCCCTAAACACTTGTAACCTATAGACATCAAGCAAATATATGCCATATGAACGTATCGTGTAGAAACAATGTGTAGTCAACCTGTATAATCTAATGTTACCCCTACACAAATAAACACCGATAGGTACAAACACATGTAAACTTGAAAAACTCCACTTGACTTCATATAACACTTCCCCTGAATGCATGCAAGTCAAAAAACAATATGTATTGTAATCCTACACTCAAAGCCCATGCGACATATAGTATGGCAACAAAGATATAGTTATGTGTAGAGAAACATTTCCCCCCTTTTTGACACTGAAAGTTAAAGAAATATCCCTATATAAAGTAGAGAAGACATACAAATATGCTATAATCCTAACACTAACGCAATGGAGCAGTAAGAATAAAGCAAACACATGCTTCAAGAGAAACTAGTAGGTAGAATTATGCAACAAACTAAATACACGGGCAACCAAAGATAAGCTCAGGTAGAAAAATATCAATCTACCCAAGAAAACATATGTCATGCTTTCCAGCAATAGTTACTATGCAATGAATGACAAGCAAGAACCTTGCAAGACAGAAAAACACAAAATCATAAAATAGGACAAACAATATAAAGTAAAACAAACACATTACTTCCCTTAACAATAAACATAAGACACATAGCTCTCTCTCTTAAAGTATGTGTGTGATACAATAAACATATTATGCATCTACTCGCAAAAACCCTCCAAAACAGAAGAATCTATACATAGTAGACAACAAGAAAAATAGAATAAGGGAAGCAAAAAAATCATGTTCAACAAATGGGAGGGTCTATAAAGAATGAACAATACATTTAACACAAATATATGTATGTCCATCAATCCATAATGCATTCATGTAAGAGTATGACTAAATTTTTAATGTCATGCACATTGTGTGATATGAAAAAAAAAGTTTACTCTATATGCCATCATAATATGCTCATGTAAACCAAGCAAATCAAAACATTTGCTCAAGTTGAACTAAGCTTCATACGTGCACAATTTGTCTCTCTCTCCATTAATGTAAATGGCAGCCTAGAAGAAATCAATAGGTCTTTCAAGATTTGTAATGATAGGTTGAGGGAAATGTAGGGAAAATAAGATATTTAGGCTCAAGCACACTTGTATTGAACTAGTCAACAAACAATTCAAGGTTATGATAGAAATACTCTCATACATGGGTTCTTTTCTCTTTACTTCTCAAACTTCAACCTAATAAGTAGTGAGAATAGTACACACAATTAGATGTTTATGCAACATATTCTTAACAAACTTAATATCTTTTCACTTTTCTTTTTCAATCAAACAAATCTCAACACTTCATTTTTTTTTATCCATCTTTTTCTCCCCTTTTTTAATATGATCATTCAACATTCATCAACCTTTTCCTTTTTGTTGATCAAAACCAAGAGAGAAAATGGATATTTCCAGAACATATAAGTTCAACAAAGAGTGTAAAAAGTAAATGGAAATAAATTATTAGGCTAAGCTATTGTTTAGGTGCAAAGAAATCATTGGATTCTAGAATAGCTTAAAGAGGGAAAACTAAGAATATGAGAACAATGGTGGCAAGAAAGGATCCAATGATACAAGGAAGTCCTACATTCTATTTCTATCCAAGCATCACCTAGAATTTCACCTCAAGAGACACTAAAAGTGGATTCTAGAACTTGATAGAGAAATACAAAACATCAAAGCAAGAGATTCACATAAGCTTCTCAAAATAACCTTACAAATTCACAAAGATATGGCATGTGCAAAAGAAAAATTCATTTGAGGTACGAAAAACAAGAAAAACTTAGTCATACAAGCTTTTACGAAATACATATATCAAAATATCCACACTTCAACTCATGTCAAAAGCATGCCAAACATATATCAACATGATCCCTCTAAAATTCATTTTACATGAAATAGATTAGTAAAAATAGGAAACCGTCAGTCTCATGAACATAGAACAAAGACTGACAAGAAAGAGGATAATAAATGACTCAAAACATATCAAAGCCCAAACATAAGAGGAAAGTGTCTCAAAAGAGATAAACAACAAAACATAAATTATCCCTAGTCAGGAGAAAGAGAGAAACTAGCTAACTAGCAAACAACATAGGTAAGCATGAGAGAAAGGCATAATTTCTAACATAGAAACATAAGACATACTCAGATAGGGACAACAACGCAGACAACAAGATTTCCAACTAAACACATAGGTTTAGATAAAAACATTATATGTATGTCAAAGGTCCTAAAGAAAGGTAATTTATCTATATGACATAGATTTACATGGTAAACTAGAGCATGCATATAATAGAGAAACATTCAAAAATACATGCTTGTAAAATCATCACAATTAACATCAATGAAACAACTATAATATAGTAGACAGATAAGAAGGAAAAAGGTGGACATAAGCCAACAATGAATAAATAGGGAATCAACATAAATCATTTTAGGTGCATGGACAAAGAACTTAGCAAAACAGGAAAGAAGCACATTATATTGCATGGCATATGTATGATAACAAAATAGAAAGCATAATCCTAATACTTTGACTACATAAAGAACATGTGGCATGATGTATATGCAAAAATCTATTGAGGAAGAAGTAGGCAGCATGCAAGAAAAATGCACATAAGGTAAAAGTCAAAGCAAATAGCATGGGAGAAAACTATAAAGGATCATCCAGGATGGAAAAGCAACAAATATGATAATTAACATATAGTGCACTACAAGTAAGCAGTAAGTAAAAAAAAAGAGAAGAAGAGTAAAGCATGTGAACAAAAACAAAATAGCACACATTCACATACCTAAAAGCGATAAACAAAGAGGGAAAATAAACTAAGAAACTCAACCTCAAAAGATCACCCAAAAATAGTAATTCAACAACATCCCTCTATTTAAAGAATTTGTGAGGGGAAATAATATTTGGAGATAGTCTCTTATTCATGTGAGCATGATGAGTATATGGAACTCATTGTTTGTTTTGTTTAAAATTTCTTCTAAAACAAGTCAAGTCATCCATATAAGTAGAACAAGGCAGGCTTTTAGAGCCAAATTTATTTCTTTCTACTTTGTGCTTCAATTTCATAATGCAACCTGTATAAACATGCTCAAATGAGCCACAATAGCTACATCCTAATGAAAACGGTGAGGGTGAACGAGGTAAAGTACTTTAAGATTAACTTCTCACATATGTAGGAAACTACATAAAAAGGTATTTGATAGGTATGATGAGTGAAGTTAGAGAATCTAGGTCTTTGACTTCGAGGGGTTGTATTAAAAGGTGAGAAAGAAAGGGTACTCCTATTACCTTTCATAGAAAGATGAGAAGTTAATTTTTTGTAGCAAGATCTTACATGCCCTAGTTCACCATAGTGGTGACAAATAGGGATAGTAGTAGGTAGAGGTAAAAGACCATTGAGCGATGGGAAATTCTAGCTTTATATGAATGGTCACCTTGCTAAAGGAAACAGGTTGGAAGATGACAAGCACTTACCTTTAGGGGTAGCAGTAACTGATTTCAACTTAGAATTTTGATTAGTAGACTTGATAAATTAGGAGTAGTAGAAGTAGAAGTATACCTTCATTATGCTTAATACATTTATCACAAAATTTCTTTATGTTATTGATAATTTCACTTAATTTTTGAGAAGCAAAAAATCATTTTGTTGACAGTAGAAGAATAAGCTAGTTCTTTTTTGCTCACACAGAGTTTATTTTCTAAAGTTATTATGACCTCATCCTTTTCCTTAAGAAAAGATTCCATGTAAGCCATTGAATTATTGAGAATCCCAACTCTCTCATTCATAAGTTTCAATTCATCTTCTTTTTCAATGAAAGCATAAGTTACATACTCCTTGGAACTTTTAAGGACAATTATATGCTTCTTCAACTATTCAATATCAACTTTTTGATCATTTGAGGGATCATGATTGACATAAAATAGAGTAGCTTTATCAGAGGTGGAACACTTCAATTGTTCCTTAAGTATCTTCTTCTTCTCAAGATTTAGGTTTAAACGTTTCTTGTAAATCTATATGTCACTTTTGAATGTGCTCATATATGTTAGTGAAATCATGTTATTGATCATGAATTAAGGACTTCCTTTCCTTAAGAATTTTCTTTAGAGAACTTGTCTTGTGCTCCTTGTCATCCATGTTTTGAACAGGCTTTTTCTTAGCTTTTTTTTTATTTGATGTGCTCCAACAAGAATGCATTGTAAGAATCAAGCAATTCATCTTGCTCATCATCATCATCAACTTTAGATTTAAATCTCTTGAACATCTATGCTAGCAATTAGAGGACCAATAGCCATACCCGAACAACTAAGGCCAAAACATTAGTGTCATCCTTATCACAACTACTAGTACTATTTGAAATATTAACCTTATATTTTATCGCGTGCTTATGTGTGCACTTTTTTTTCTGACAATAATTTGCTATAAGGTGAACAAGCTTCCCACATTCGAAGCATTTTTCAAGATTAAGTGTCCCTTGTTAGGTTTCTCAAATTCATTATCTATGTCATCAACAAATTTTACAAATTATGAGCTTTTAGAGCTCGAATTACCTTTTCCAATACCCTAGAAGAAGGTTTCTTCTTTCTGAAAAATTTAGTAAATCTTTGGGAAAATAGAGCCATTTCCTCTTGATCGGGATTAGAATCATCATTACCAACAACTATGGCAGAAACATCTTCACTTGGACCACTATCCTTTGATGTTTTCAAAGCTAAGCTCTTTCATTGCTTGAAAGTTTCTTGGCAACATATGATGCAGTTTGAAGACTTGTAGGCCACCAAATAATTCATTAAAAGTAAGTTCACAAGGATTGTAAATGGACTCGAGCATAATAACTTTGGTATGAAAATGATAGGGTATGCTAGCGATAATTTTCTCAATTTTCTTTTTTTTCGTTAATGGGTTTACCCAATTTGTAGGAACAATTGATAAGGTTTGAAAATCATGTATAGAATTTGTCAAAATTTTCATCCTCTTACATGATACAGAATTCAAAATCTTTGTTCAAGTTCAGAATTTTAGATCTTTCTATAGATGAAGTGCTTTCATGAGTGGTCTCCAAAATGTCCTATGCTTGTTTTGAAGAAGTAAAACTTTGAATTCTTTGTAATTCATCTAGTAAAATAGCCCTAATAATTGCATAGAATCCCTTGATGTTCCACTTAGATTTCTTACTCTCATCTTTAGTCCACTCACTCATGGGTTTAGGAATCATAGTATTATTTGGTAGGTTTGAGTTGGATACATCTAGTAAACTTAATGTTCATGAATAGTAAAACAAAATTCGAATGATAACCACAAACATTGAACTAAATGTAAAAAAAATAACAACTTAAAAACTAAAATTACAACAAAATCAAAAATTAACTTTTAAGAATAAAAGAAAACAACATGAAACATAACACAAAAATGTCTCATACTTTTTAATCTCCTTTAAGATCATAATTAAAATTTAAAGCATAAGTTATTTCAATCTTCTTAAACAATCATGATTTATTATAATAATTAGTTAAAAATCATTTTCATATTTCATATAAAAAATGTATCAATTTAATTTCACCCAATTTCAATGTCTAGAATCCGAATTCGCTTTGACTTTATTCCTCACTAGTTAATACTCTCAAAACACTGAATCCTATGGGTTCAAACACTCATACTAATTTATATGCGAAAGAGTTGATGTATATAAATGAACTAATATGTCCGCATATGTATAAAGAATAAAGGCTCAAAGTGTTATTTTGACGTTGATCTCATGAAAGGAATCAAATGTATAAATTATAAAGATATCATATATAAAAATTATTTTCATGCATAAATCAAACTCATTAAGAAAAAATTTCAAGATATATGCCTTTTACAAATGAAGAAAGTGCAATGACTTTTTAGGGAATTACTTCCTATATCTTTCTTTTGTAATTAGTCTTTACTCACAACTTTGTAGGCAATGTGGGTCATAGTATGTAGATTATACTATATATTCTTTATCTCTCTATTTTTTTCTGAAGAATTGTTTTTTTTTCAATATATATATATTTTTTAGAGAGTTAACCCATGTACACATTGTACATTTTTTAGGATTTTGGTGAGTGGTTAATTTTGTGGCTTTTCTGTTTTATTTTGGTTTAGATCACCCCATATATGTCTTTGTTTTTGTAAAAATCATGCACGAATGAGATAAAAGCATATACTATCAATTTCTACTTAAATAATTTAATATAAGCAAAAATAAAAATAAAAATATATGACACTCTATTAAGATGAGAAAAAAAATTCATACATTCAATGCTAAATACCTATAGAGATCATCTAAAAAATTGAAGAAATAAGAAATGTGTTTGGAATAGAAAAAATATATATTTCACTATGAATAAAGAAAATTAGGTGCAAATTATATCTCACAAATGTAGTCTCCACTAAAAAAATTCATAAACACCGATTTTGGGTTTAATATAATTTTCACATCTCATCAAGAAACACTAGTTATGAAAAAAACTAACTAATTACCAAAACAAATACTCCATGGTATGTCTTAAAAAATTAATCTAACAGTGCACAAGACTTAACTATTTACTTAAATTTAATTTAAAGAAATGACAAATTTTTGTCAGAATTTTTTTTTCAATCGATGGAGTAAATCCCTTAATCAATATAGTCATGTATTACAATTAATTTAGTCACATTATATTGCTCAGTCGATCTAGTAACTAATTCATGCATTGAGTAGCCTATTTTCATATTGTTCCTATTGTGTCTAATATAAAATCTAACGTGCATAGAAATAGAAAAATACCTTATATGTAACCATTGAGGCTTTATAGTTTTTTTTACTTCAAAAATATTTTCTAAGACATACCTAGAAACCAAATTTTAATTATATGCTTTGTTCACGAATATTGCCAACACTAACATAAACCTTATAATGACCCCCTAAGAACTCTATGAAAGTAGAGTCATTAGTGCACTTTTTTACTTAATATTTACTTTTTTTATTCAATGAATAGTATTTTTGGAGTTAAAAATATTAAAATATAAACTCTTTAGTAAAAAGGGATAAAAATATAATTTTTGGTATATTTTGGGATTTATTTGGAATTTTTTTGGATTTTTTTTTAATTTTTAATGTAGGACCATTCAGAAGCTACCACATGTCATGCCACACAAGTAAAGGATCTGATTAGGCAAGCCACGTAGATTCCAAACAAGCACGGAGAGTGAATCATATTACGCAGCGTGTGAGAAGGATGAAACACATGCCATGTGTTAGTACGACGTTCAATCTAAGCTTGAGCTTGGTCAAACCGGGTTGCCACATGTCGCTAAACCATTGCTCCTCGTGTTCCACCCATGTACCACGTCATTAATTTCCGTGAATCACATCGCACCATATATCAATGACTAAATGATAATTGAATATGACCGGTCTCCCTTACAACGCTTTTCTCCCTGATTCGCTCAATGAATTTCTAATGCCACGTGTCAAATTGTGATTGGATGAAGCTGTTAATTTTTCTTGTTTTGATCTTAGCCCTTGGTTTGAAGTTGATCTGATTGTCCAGATTACACTTAAGAAATATTTAAGCCCCTAATCACCCCATAAACCATAAGTGGCCTCCATTAGCATAATTTTTGTTAATTTTGGGAGCTAAAAAGAGGGAAAAATATAGAAAAATTCAAGAGAAGACACAATTTTGGTGAAGATTAATAATATAATTCAAGAGATTGATTGCACTTCTTCCTCTACTCTTTTCTTTATCAATTCTTATGTCTTTCTTTATGAAAAATATGAGTTTTATGAACACAATTATTTGTAGTTAATTTATTAATCAAGGGATCTTATGAACCCAATTTTCACCATGTGATGATTTAATATTTTACCCAAATTATAATTTCAAATTAAATGTATGTGATCCATAACTGATGAACTTAATGAGTAGTATGCAATTTAATTGGCATAAGAGTGTGATTAAATTAATTAGTATATGGTATCTAGTTTACTTGAGAGAGGAATACATGCTAGGTTAGATTCAATTGATCATGTAATTAATTGATAATTATTAGGAGGATTTTAACGATTCGCATGTTTAGAAAATTGGGGGATTAAGTATTCCTAGATATTTTCTCATATATCTTTTTAGTTACCAAATTTGATTTAATTAATTATTTCTATTTACTTTTAGTTATTTTAATTTTTCTTAATTAAAATATAAAAACACAAAAAAAAATTGATTTTTATTTTTTTAGTTTTAAAAATTAGTTTCTAACAAAATAATCTCCATGAGAACAATATTTTCTTATTATTATATTACTTGTTGCAATACGTATACTTGCATATTCATTGCACATACTTCGTGTGTGTCAATCACCAATTTTGCTCATTTATGTGACAAAATCTCTCTCTCATTACATAAAGGTCATTGGAAAAATAAATTTGTACATAGTGGTACTATCCTATGATTCGATGGAGCCATATAAATTCTTGAATGCTCATATTTTCTGTGAAAAAAAACATAAATACCCATACAACTTGTCCCAAAAGACTCATTATTCATTAGTTCAGTGTATATAATAATATAAAAAGTGAAGAATATTCATAAGAAAGTAATCATTAGATAGAAATTAAAAACATTACTTTCCCAATGAGTAGTATTTCCAAAAAAGATCAAAGTTGTTCAAAAACAAAAATCTCCCCTAAATTAACTCTCCCTTTTGAGTTGATTTTCCTTTAATGTTCCAATTTTTCTCCCCATTTTTTTCATACAAATAAACAATATAATCATAATGTAATGACAATAGATTGAGGAAACAAATATTTCATTTAATGCCTGAAAAGAGGAGTATACATTCTTAAAAGCACAAAATAGAGAGCTAAAAATTTATATTTCCAAAAATGAATAAACTCCCTCAAAATTATACGACTCCTCTAAATAAATTCAAATACAACAAAAATTATAAATATTGATATATATATATATAATTTTTTTAAATTGAGGGTAGTAGACTTAGCTTAACATAATTACACAGTACAACATAAACATATGTAGAAAAGACACACAAACATAATAACACATATGGTTACATATTGAAAATCATCAAAAGTAAAATATGTGATGAAACTATAATAGGATGTCAATTTGTTCATTTATGATCAATTGTGAAAGATTCAAAAGAAAAAGTATTACCTATTATAAAAAATATTTAGTTGAATTCATACTTGCACATAATAAAATTTTACTTACCAAGAGAGAACTTAAATAACTTTTTATTTTTTTGTATACCTCGTATTTTTTTGAGGTATTGGTTAAATAACATATAATTTAAATTAGTGACATTAAAATGTTTAAGTAAAAATTTAGTCATTTTTCTCGTTATCTGAATCAATGTCTGGCTTACTAGAGTGTCCACTAACATTTGCAGCAAATGCTCGAAAGCTTGAGTCACTATTTTTGGTTCAACATGATTGTCATTTTTACATTTAAAGTCATTAAATGTGGTATTGGAAGCTTTTCTAGTGTTGTTTTTCTCACAATCTATTGCAAAAGTGACCTAAATCCATACATTCAAAACATTGAGGTCTAATGGGTTTAGGTATCTTACCATAAGAAATCATAAGTTTGAGTTCTCTTAGATTTTGATCCTTTTAACTACTTAATTGTCCTTTGTTTCAGGATTCTTTTTGTTGAGGATTTTGTTTAATAGTGCTAGTTTTTCATCATCATTGCCACTATCTTCAATTATAGTAGTTTTGAAAATGATATGTTTGTTCTATGGAGGTTTTCGAAAGCTCATCTCAAAGGTTTAAAGTGAGCCAATAAGTTCCTCTATTTTTATTGTGTCTACATCCTTACTTTCGTCAATGGAAGTGACATTTTCATAGAAGCGATTTGATAATGGGAAAATAATATTTCAAACTATCCCATAATCATCAATTTTCTTTGTAAGATTGCTAGAAGTGTTGGTAATATCACATAATCTAATATAAAATTTAGAGAAAGTTTCATCTTCTTTCATCCTAATATTTTCAAATTGAGTACTAAGCATGTGACATTTGGTTCATGTAACATGTTAGGTATGCTCATGTGCAACCTCCAAAATAACCCAAGCATGCTTTAGCAGTTTCAAGATGAGAAATATGAACATACTCATCAGTAGTAAAACCATGGAAATAACATTAATACCTTCTAGATTTCGGTTACTAAAAAATTTATATTGATTGGTCTATTTGATGAGTGCTCAAAAAACACTAAAATAACCATGATTTTATGTACATTAATTGATTAAAAATACATATATTTATATGTTTTATCATATATTTATATAAATTTGTCTTTTTCGGAATCACGGGTATTTTTATTGTTTTTCAGGTATTTTGGCTTAAAAACGCAATTTAAAGACTCAAAGAGGAATACTTGAAGCAATACATCACAAATATATTAATAAATAAGTGGGAAAAGGTCAACAAACATGGAAAAATTGGACAAAATGGGTCGAAAAGGTCAAAAATGTCAAAAAGACAGAAATCGCGCCCGTAGCCCACCGCCCCAGCCCGCGCGCCCCAGCGCCCCATGCCGCGTGCGCTGACCTGCCCATCCGCGCGTGCCCCAGCGCACGGGCACTGTTCATACGCACCGAGCTACGCGCAGCGCCCAGCAGCCCCCCTCCGCGCGCCCAACGCCTTTTCGCCCCATTTTTCACGTGCAGCCACCCCCGTGACGTCATGCTGACATCATTAATGACCTCAGCATTTCCATTACGCGTTTTTACATTTTTTAATATTTGTTTTACTCATTATTTCTCTCTATCCTCACCTATAAATACCCCCCCTTCCCTTCACTTCAAATCACACCTTCAAAACCTCCAAATACATTATTTTCTCTCTTTCTTTCTCTCTTTTTAGTTTTCTTTAGTTTTTCTTAGTTTTTAGTTAATTTCTCTTAGTTTTAGAGTTCTTCCCTTTTTGGGAAGAACTAGTTATGTTTATGTAATTTATTAGCTTTTTGATTCAATAAATGGGAGTGCAAATTCCGCTTGGAGATTTTCCAGCAACGGGAATAGCGTCGAAGTTCTGTAAGGATTTTATTTTCTTTACAGTAATTTTTTATGCTTTATTCTTACATGTTATATTTAATTTGTCTGTGGTTAAATTTAACTGTGCTGGCTGTTAATAAACATGATGTAATAATAACGTTGTTATGCTTGCGAAATATTAAATAGGTAAAAATCTCTAAAATGGATTGATTTTATTTTTATTCATGATTTTATATTAAGAATGTTAGAGAGAAATATATTATTTTTCATTACAAACTTAAACCTGAAAATTAGATTTTAAGGTTTAGTTATCCGATCTGATTTAGAGTAGTGCTCTTTTATTTGATGGTACAATCGCCCGGTAGTTAGAGTGAAGCTCTATTTCAAAAGTTTTTATAAGAATTATTATCTGAAAATGTATTGACGACATGTTTTCGGTAGTGGTTTTAAAACTTGAAAGTTAGTACTCGGATAACTAAATTCTTAGGTTTAATTTGGACAACTTGAATAAAGTTTAAACTATCTAACCCCACCAAAGGTGGCATTTAAATGGTTCATTTTCAATCTCTTAGAAAAAGGAATTAATTTAATTAAGCAAATTAGTTATCAACCCCACCCATAGGTGTTAATTGATTTGTTTAGTTAACAAAGAATATCTAACCCCACCAAAGGTGGTATTCATACAAAAAAGGGAGAATCAATAAATATCAATTCATATCTTTAATAACCTAGATAATATGAGCAAGCATAATTAACTTAGTTATTATATCCAAAATACTCCACCATTATAAAAGATAAAATTTGCATAAATGTTTATTGAATCTATGTTTATTTTTATGTAAGTAGATTAAAAACACAAAACCCCAAAATATCGTGACAGGATGTTTAGGATTTAATTTCGTTTTTAAAAGTTTGAATAATAAATTAAAAACTACACACATTCCTTCCTTAGATCGACCTTGGGAGTATACTTATCATTTTCTACGAAATGATTCGTGCACTTGCGAGAGTTTTATAAATATTAAAACCAAAGTATTGGCAAGAATCGGCGATGCCGGTTATCGCTCATCAAGTTTTTGGCGCCGTTGTCGGGGATTTGGTCATCAAGTTTTTGGCACCGTTGCCAGGGATTTGGTCATCAAGTTTTTGGCGCCTTTGCCGGGGATTTGGTCATCAAGTTTTTGGCGCCGTTGCCGGGGATTTGGTATCAAGTTTTTGGCGCCGTTGCCGGGGAAGGAATAGCGGTTTTTAAATTATTTATCAAAATTTTAAAAACATTTTTGTGCTGTAAATAATTGTGATTTTTTTTGTTTTAATAATAAAAATAATAATCAAATTTCAAATTTCATAAGAAATAAAAAAATAAAAAATAATAAAAAAATAAATTTTTTTTAATTGTAAAATAATTTAGAAATTTGAAATTTGAAGTAAAAAAATGTTACCGTTCATGAATAGTAAAAAAACAAAAAAAACAAAAAACAAAAAACAAAATTTAAAAACTTAAAAACATAAAAAATTTTAAGATAAAAAATAAATAGTATAGGTTAAATAGTCAAATAAAATTACCGTTCATGAATAGTAAAAAAAAAAATTTTAAGTTAATAAGAAATAATATAGCGTTAATAGTAAAATAAAATTACCGTTCATGAATAGTAAAAAAAAAGTAAAAAAAAATTTAAAATTTCAAAAATTTTAAGTTGAAATAAATAAATAAAATTTATAGTGTAGATAGCAAAATAAAATTACCATTCATGAATAGTAAAAAAAAATTGAAAAAAAAAAGAAAAAAAAACTTAATTTTTAATTTCCATTTAATTTTAAGTTTTTATTTAAAATCTTAACTTTATTTTTTATTTTTATTTTTATAAAAATAATAATAAAAATGAATAAAAACAAAATAAAAAAAATCAATTTTATTCTTATTTTATTTTCCTTTACCTTTTTCAATTTTATTTTATTTTAGTTTTAGTTTATTTTATTTTATTTTATTTTATTTTACTTTATTTTATTTTATTTTATTTTATTTCAATTTTAATTTTATTTATTTTTATTTATTTATTTATTTTTATTTTTAATTTTATTTTTTTTATTTTATTTTCTTTTCTTTAACTTTTTTTTTCTCTTAATTTTTATTTAACTTAATTAACTTAGATTTTTCATTAACTTAATTAACTTAGATTTTTAGTTTACTTAACTTAATTAACTTAACTTTTTAATTAACTTAGATTTTTTTTAACTTAACTAACTTAGATTTTTAACTTAGCTTTTTAATTAACTTAACTTAATTAACTTGAACTTTTTAATTAACTTTGATTAACTTACCTTTTTAATTAATTTAGATTTTTTTTAACTTAACCAACTTAGATTTTTAATTAACTTAACTTAATTAACTTAAATTTTTACTTAATATAAATTAATTAACTTAACCTTAATAACATGAAAAGTAAAGATCTAAGGGAGTTCTGTCTAGGAGACTAGTTCCTGGATGCCTTTGTGCCACTAGTCTTTCCTGGGAACGTTGTTCTGTCTAGGAGGATGGTTTTTAAGGAGCCTTTGCCCCACCATTATTTCCTGGGAGCACTCTTGGTTAATACTGATTATGTTATTTTAACTTTAAAAAAAATAAAAAAAAATTGAAACTATCTCCAAAATTTTAAAGTTTTAATTACAATCTCAAGAGTTAGTTTCTTTGCTTGATCTAGGTACAATTGTGTTATGATGCCTTAATTATTTGATTTGCACCTAGATGTGGGTTATCTAAAACCCTCAAGCATGCCCTTAGTTTTTGGTACAGAAAAATTTGAAAATAAATAGGGCATGCTTGAAACAGTATAGGTAGACAACCTTGTCTTACTTGTAGGTTTGATTGACTCAATGATGAGGGGACATTGAGTTTACTTAAAAGGCAATCCCCAAGTTACGTCTTGCTAAGACGTTAAACTAAGCGCTGGATGGGAGGCAACCCATCATTTTAGGTAATTTTCTGTTATTTCTTTTAATTACTTAATTTTATTGTTTATTTTAGTTTAATAATTTTTAAATTGTTAAAACTAAAAATATTTGTTGAGATGTTAGAAGTTTACAGCGATCTGTCTGTATACACTTTAATGATGAATATGATGGATGCACCTGCATTTCTCCATTACTACTTACACATTCTCAGGAAATAGGAAATTTTTCTTCTCTTTTCTCTTTATCTTTAATTTACAGTTGTTACATTGAGGACAATGTAAGTTTTAGGTTGGGGGTGGTGAAAAGTTACCATGCTTAATTAGAAAAAAAATTAACAATTTAAAAATTAAAAAAAAATTCACAAAAATTTATCATTTCTTTAAATCAAATTTAAGTAGATAGTTAAGTCTTTGGTACTATTAGATTAATTTTTGAAAACATATCATGAAATATGTTGTAATTATTTTTGATAATTAGTTAGTTTTTGTCATAACTAGTATTTCTTGATAAAATGTGGAAATTATATTAAACCCAAAATCGGTGTTTATGAATTTTTTTTAGTGGAGACTACCCTTGTGAGATATAATTTGAGCCTAATTTCTTTTATTCACAGTGAAATATATATTTTTTCTACTCCAAACACATTTCTTATTTATTCAAAAAATTTAGATGATCTCTATAGGTATTAGCATTGAATGTATGAATTTTTTCTCATCTTAATAGAGTATCATATATTTTTGATTATTATTTTTGCTTAGATTAAATGATTTGAGTAGAAATTGATAGTATATGCTTATATCTCATTTATGCATGACTGCTACAAAAACAAAAAGACATATCTGGGGTTACCTAAACCAAGATCAAACAGAAAAGCCACAAAATTAACCACTCACCAAAATCCAAAAAAAATGTACAATCTGTACATGGGTTGACTCTCTAAAAAATACATATATTGAAAAAAATATATCTTCAAAATAAAAATAAAAATAGAGAGATAAAAAATATAGTATCATCTACATACTATGACCCACATTCCCTACAAAGTTGTGAGTACAGGCTAATTACAAAAGAAAGATATAGGAAGTAATTCCCTAAAAAGTCATTGCAATTTCTTCATTTGTAAAAAGCATATATCTAGAAATTCTTTCTTAATGAGTTTGATTTATGCATGAAAATGATTTTTATATATGATATCTTTATAATTTATACATTCGATTCCTTTCATGAGATCAATGTTAAAATAACACTTTGAGCCTTTATTCTTTATACATATGCGAACATATTAGTTCATTTCTATACATCAACTCTTTCGCATATAAATTAGTATGAGTGTTTGAACCCATAGGATTCAGTGTTTTGAGAGTATTGACTTGTGAGGAATAGAGTCGAAGCGAATTCTGATTCATGACACTGAAATTGGGTAAAATTAAATTGATACATTTTTGAAATGAAATATGAAAAATGATTTTTGACTAATTATTATCATGATTGTTTAAAGAGATTAAAATAACTTATGCTTGAGATTTTAATTATGATCTTAAAGGAGATTAAAAAGTATAAGATATTTTTGTGATATGTTGTTTTCTTTTATTCTTAAATTAATTTTTGATTGTGTTGTGATTGTTTTTATAGTTTCTTTTTATTTAGTTCAATGTTTGTGGGTATCATTACTGAAAACCCTCACGAGACTCAAACTCGTCCACTAGGGCAACCTAGGGGTTTAAAGGCTTGTTGCATAGGCTAAATGCAACCGTTTCAATCCACGAAAGTGATTTAGGATAGTTTAATTTTTAGTTTTTATCGCTTCTCTTGCTAAGGGACTAGCAAGAAGCTGGTTGGGGGTTGTGATGAGTGCTCAAAAAACACTAAAATAACCATGATTTTATGTACATTAATTGATTAAAAATACATATATTTATTTGTTTTATCATATATTTATATAAATTTGTCTTTTTCGGAATCACGGGTATTTTTATTGTTTTTCAGGTATTTTGGCTTAAAAACGCAATTTAAAGACTCAAAGAGGAATACTTGAAGCAATACATCACAAATATAGTAATAAATAAGTGGAAAAAGGTCAACAAACATGGAAAAATTGGACAAAATGGGTCGAAAAGGTCAAAAATGTCAAAAAGACGGAAATCGCGCCCCGCAGCCCAGCCGCGCGCTCCCGCGTGCGCTAACCTGCCCATCCGCGCGCGCCCCAGCACGCGGGCACTGTTCACGCGCGCCGAGTTGCGCGCAGCGACAGCCCCCCGCGCGCGCACGCAGCGCCCAGTAGCCCCCCTCCGCACGCCCAACGCCTTTTCGCCCCATTTTTCACGTGCAGCCACCCCCGTGACGTCATGCTGACATCATTAATGACCTCAGCATTTCCATTACGCGTTTTTACATTTTTTAATATTTTTTTAAACATTTTTTTACTCATTTTTTCTCTCCATCCTCACCTATAAATACCCCCCTTCCCTTCACTTCAAATCACACCTTCAAAACCTCCAAATACATTATTTTCTCTCTTTCTTTCTCTCTTTTTAGTTTTCTTTAGTTTTTCTTAGGTTTTAGTTAATTTCTCTTAGTTTTAGAGTTCTTCCCTTTTTGGGAAGAACTAGTTATGTTTATGTAATTTATTAGCTTTTTGATTCAATAAATGGGAGTGCAAATTCCGCTTGGAGATTTTCCAGCAACGGGAATAGCGTCGAAGTTCTGTAAGGATTTTATTTTCTTTACAGTAATTTTTTATGCTTTATTCTTACATGTTATATTTAATTTGTCTGTGGTTAAATTTAACTGTGCTGGCTGTTAATAAACATGATGTAATAATAACGTTGTTATGCTTGCGAAATATTAAATAGGTAAAAATCTCTAAAATGGATTGATTTTATTTTTATTCATGATTTTATATTAAGAATGTTAGAGAGAAATATATTATTTTTCATTACAAACTTAAACCTGAAAATTAGATTTTAAGGTTTAGTTATCCGATCTGATTTAGAGTAGTGCTCTTTTATTTGATGGTACAATCGCCCGGTAGTTAGAGTGAAGCTCTATTTCAAAAGTTTTTATAAGAATTATTATCTGAAAATGTATTGACGACATGTTTTCGGTAGTGGTTTTAAAACTTGAAAGTTAGTACTCGGATAACTAAATTCTTAGGTTTAATTTGGACAACTTGAATAAAGTTTAAACTATCTAACCCCACCAAAGGTGGCATTTAAATGGTTCATTTTCAATCTCTTAGAAAAAGGAATTAATTTAATTAAGCAAATTAGTTATCAACCCCACCCATAGGTGTTAATTGATTTGTTTAGTTAACAAAGAATATCTAACCCCACCAAAGGTGGTATTCATACAAAAAAGGGAGAATCAATAAATATCAATTCATATCTTTAATAACCTAGATAATATGAGCAAGCATAATTAACTTAGTTATTATATCCAAAATACTCCACCATTATAAAAGATAAAATTTGCATAAATGTTTATTGAATCTATGTTTATTTTTATGTAAGTAGATTAAAAACACAAAACCCCAAAATATCGTGACAGGATGTTTAGGATTTAATTTCGTTTTTAAAAGTTTGAATAATAAATTAAAAACTACACACATTCCTTCCTTAGATCGACCTTGGGAGTATACTTATCATTTTCTACGAAATGATTCGTGCACTTGCGAGAGTTTTATAAATATTAAAACCAAAGTATTGGCAAGAATCGGCGATGCCGGTTTTCGCTCATCACTATTCCTCTAGAGGCTTAGAAGTGCCTACATTATCCTTTGTAACCATAGGTAGTTTCCAACCATAAGTACATAGTTCCAAACACTCTCACTTATAAACCGTAGAAAGGCTCTCATATAAGCCTTCCAAAAAGAATAATTTGACCCATCAAAGTAAGGAGCATGATCAGCTATAGGTGAGCCATCTTTCAAGTGATCTATAATAAGTTTCTAGGCACACTGAGTAGACCTAGTGGCCACTCAATTACTAAGTGAAAGTTCATTTAGTTATGGATTTAAATATCTAGTTAGAAGAAGTATGATAATTCAAAATTTCTTAAGAGACCAAAAAACCAATCACATGTATGTAAGGTAATACAAAAATAAAAATATCAACGCACAAATTTTTTAGGTGGAAGCAACCTATGACTTAAGAGAAAAACCATTGTTCCACCAAACCATCTAACTATCCAATATCGAAAATCAGCATCCAATTACAAGGCTTGGACTCAAACTACCGACCAAGTTTATACCCCTAATTAACCTACTTACAAGTCATTGCTTTCATTATAGTATCTACAAGAAAGACATTCGAATCTAGACCAACGTTCTGATAAACTCAAGACTTACAAGTTAATCAAACATGTATCACTATCAAATGAATAGTTAGCACATAAATACAATTGCAAGGTTGTGTCTTAGAGTAGATTCAATAATGAACAACCTTAACTAGTTGATTTAAATAATATATACGATAAATTGAAAATAACTAGCAACTGTAGAACAATCAGTTAAAAACATAATAACACAATTATTATTGTAGGCTTGTTAATTCATCAAATACAACCTTAAATGTTAGATAAATTAATTTAGCAAAACAAGAGAGAGAATAAAATATGAAGAGAATAAGCACAATTAAGCTCTTGTGTGGTTAGTTTCAATTGTGTGCTTAGGTTTATATTTATAGAATATTTTGGAGCACTTTAGGTCTAAATAAACAAACCATTTTGTCCATAAAATTAGTTAAATGAGTTTTAAGGAATGAAGACAATATAGTAAAATTTCAATCCAATTCATATTAAAAATAGGTTTTAAAATCAAACCATGGCCATTCGATAGATCTAATCAAGTTCTCCATTGATCAAGTATATAGTTTGATCGATCAAATGGCCTCTTGACTAATCCTACATATTAATTATTTAATTCTTAAAAAATGGATCGATCAAGTCATTAATCTTGATCATTCTAATTCTTAATCGATTGAGTAAATCCCTCGATCGATCTAGTCATGTGTTAAAGGTAATTGAGTCAAGTTATATTACTCGATCGATCTAGTCACTACTCGATCAATCGAGTAGCCTATTTTCACATTATTTCTATTATGTATAATATGTAATCTAACGTGCATAGTAACATAAAATTCCAAATATGTGACTCTTGAGACTTGATAAGTGCTCAAAAAGCATTAAAATTACCATGATTTTATGCACATTAATTGATTAAAAATATATATATTTATATGATTTTATCATATATTTATATAAATTTGTCATTTTCGGAATCACAGGTATTTTTATTGTTTTTTAGGTATTTTTGCTTAAAACACGTAACTTAAAGACTCAAAGAGGAATACTAGAGGCAATACATCACAAATATATTCAAAAATAAATGAGGAAAAGTCAACAAATATGGAAACATTGGACAAAATGGGTCAAAAAGGAGGAAATTGCCCACCCAGCCGCACCGAGAAGCCATGTGCAGTGCGCCCATTCCGCACACGCCCGCGCCCATCAGCGCCCAGTCCCGTGCACACCCCTGCTCCTATCCGCACGCGCCACTGCCCATTTGCGCCCCAATCTGCGCGTGCCACTTTCTCGCTGACGTCATCTTCACCTACTACGCGTTTCCTTCATTTTTTTTATCATTTTTTCACCCACTTTTTATTCCTTTCCTCACCTATAAATACCCTTATTCTCTTCACTTCATACCACATCTCAAAACACATCTTCTCCGGTAACGACGCCAAAAACTTGATGAGCAAAAACCGGCATCGCCGATTTTGCCAATACTTTGGTTTTATATTTATAAAACTCTCGCAAGTGCACGAATCATTTCGTAGAAAATGATAAGTATACTCCCAAGGTCGATCTAAGGAAGGAATATATGTGGTTTTTAATTTATTATTCAAACTTTTAAAAACGAAATTAAATCCTAAACATCCTGTCATGATATTTGGGTATTTGTGTTTCTAATCTAATAATATAAAAATAAACATAGATTCAATAAACATTTATGCAAATTTTATCATTTATAATAGTGGAGTATTTATGGACATAATAACTAAGTTAATTATGTTTGCTCATATTATTTAGGTCATTAAAGATATGAATTGATATTTATTGATTCCTTCTTTTTTATGACACTACTACAAAAAGGGGTATATAAGTCTTTGTGTAAAGTCGGTTTTTGGAAAAAATTGACTTATAATGAATTTAAAGTCGGTTCTCCACGTCAACCGACGCTATCCATGTGATGTAGCGTCGGTTCTCCACGTCAACCGATGCTATCCACATGGATAGCGTTGATTATCCACGTCAACCGACGCTACGTCACGTGGATAGCGTCGGTTATCCACGTCAACTGACGCTATCCACCTAATATATTCACATTCAACTCATTTTGTATGCAGAATCCAGTTTTCTTCCTCTCTCCTCCATTTTATTCCTCACTCAGAACCATTTTCTCCCAAAATCTACACCGTGCGCCACCTTCGTTCTACATTTCTAGCCACCTCCGACCACCATTTGTAACGTCATTTTGTAAGTTATATTTTTCTTCTCACATTATCTGTCAGTTCTTCTATTTTTTTGAGAAAAATATTAAAATTTGTTTATACCCATTTTTTGTTATTGATTTAGGTACTTAGTCAAAATCAAGGAACTATTCATACGTTCTTGAATAGAAGTAAGGAGTCTCAATCTTTGCTAATTTTATCGGCGTCTAATTGTTTTAAAATAGGCCCATTCAACGATGGAAAATATTCCAATGTGATGAAAGAATCAGATCCTAGAATTCCAATTTGTAATTCGTTAGGAACAGCCTCTCAAATTGCGACTTTTTATTACCTTTTAAAAACCCATAATAAGATATCGTCAACTAAATATTTGCAACTTGACAATTTAAAACAGACTTTTCAAGTAATTAAATATTATTTAATGGATGAAAGCGGTAGAATTTCTAATTCCGATCCATGTAACAACATCCTTTTGAATCCATTCAACTTAAATTGGCATTTTCTTCATCATAAATATGATAATAATCATCATTATTGTGATGAAACATGCCCAATAATTAGCCTTGGGCAGTTTCTTTGTGAAAATGTATGGATAGCCAAAAACGGACAACACCTAAAAAATATGTTTGACTTAGTTTATGCAGAATGCAGCTAGCTTATTATTCGATCAGTTTGTTTTATATTTTGTATAAATTTTTGATTTAGTTATGTTTTTTAGTTTACTTGTAATAATGTTTGACTTATTGTATGTATTCAATAATATCTGAAATGTTGTGTGGGTTTGCGTGGATAAATTTATTTATATACATATAATTAATATTAATTTTTAATTATGATATAGTAACATGCTTAGAAATTAGAATCAACCGTGATTGGTTTATTTATATATATTCATGAAACATGTTGCTTATTTTTTAATTTGTATATAAATGGTTTTGTAAAATGATTAAAATGATAACAGTTTTGCATTATGTATGTTTTGATATATATTCTAATAATTAGGAAATTTATATATAATAATACATAATTAAGTAATATGTTTAATTAATGTCATTAATAGAAAATGGACAAATCTTGGATGTCAACGTGTAGAATTGAGCAAGACTATATTTCTGGAGTTGAAAGTTTCCTGGAATTTGCTTGTAGAACTAGTAATACTAGAATTAGTATGATTCGATGCTCATGCGTTAAATGTAAAAATGAGCGATTTCATGAATTTGATGAGGTTAAGTATCACCTTATCCGTAATGGTATTCTATTGAGCTATAAATGTTGGTATTATCATGGAGAAAATATTGATAATACTCATGGGGAAAAGTATAATAAGAATATGAATGGATTACATACATCTTATCATAATGTACAGACATAAAATATGTTTCGTAGTGTTGAAGATGAATTAAGCGAGGATGATTCCGAAACCTTTAATAAACTTATAGAAGATGCCGAAAAACCGTTGTATCCAAAATGCAAAAAATACAGTAAAATGTCAGGATTGGTTCATTTGTACAATGTGAAGGCAAAACATGGTTTTTCTGACAAGGGATTCACAGAATTACTAAATCTACTAGTCGATATTTTTCCTGAGGGTATTGAATTACCATCTTCAATGTATCATAAGATTCACGCTTGTCCTAATGATTTCATTCTTTATAGAAAAGAATATGAGACATTACATGATTGTCCTATGTGTAAAGAATCGAGATGAAAGCATGGTACAAATGAGAGTACAACACATAAGAAAGGCGTACCTGTAAAGGTTCTTTGGTACTTTCCTCTGATTCCTTGCTTTCAAAGATGTTGACTTGGCATTCAGATAATCGATCTGATGATGGGGTGCTACGTCATCCTTGTGATTCTCCAAATTGGAAATTAGTAGATAATTTATCTCCTCAATTTTCATCTAATCCGCACAATCTACGTCTTGCCATTGCTGCTGATGGAATTAATCCATATAGTTCCCTCAGTAGTAGATATAGCTGTTGGCCAGTAATTATGGTAACATACAACCTGCCTCCCTGGTTGTGTATGAAAAGAAAATTCATGATGTTAACATCATTGATCTCAGGACCGAAACAACCCGGTGTTGATATTGATGTATATTTGCAGCCTCTGATAGATGATTTAAAGACGTTGTGGAATGATGGTGTAAATGTTTACGATGCACATAAAGAAGAATACTTTAACTTGAAGGGGGTCCTTTTATGGACAATTAATGATTTTCCTGCCTATGAAAACTTATCAGGACATGCAACAAAAGGTTACAAGGGATGTCCTATATGTAGTGATGGAACTTCTGCAAATTATCTTGTTCACGGACGAAAGATGTCTTATAGAAGACATAGGAGATTTTTTCCATCTGGACACAATTTTAGATACCAAAAGAAACGGTTCGATGGTGAAGAAGATCATAATCATGCAACTCGACCTTTGCGAGGTATTGAGATATTAAGGCAATTGAATGGGTTGAAATTCAAACGATATGGAAAGATGAAAAAAAAATCACCAAGGTAGGGAAACGAAAGATGTCAACTAATGAAATTGGTGAAAATGAAAAAGAGTTTGAACCGAATTACCATGGTTGTTGGAAAAAAAATCAATTTTTTGGGAATTACCTTATTGGAAAGACCTACACATTCGTCACATCTTAGATGTCATGCACATTGAGAAGAATGTATGTGAAAGCTTGATTGGCACTTTACTTAATATATTTGGAAAAACAAAGGATGGCATTAAAGCAAGATTGGATTTAAAGAAACTAGGCATACGACCTGAATTGGAACCAAGGGTGGAAAATGATAAGAATCGAACATACTTACCACCAGCATCATATACAATGTCAACAAAAGAGAAGGATGTGTTTTGTAAATATTTGGAAGGTGTGAAAGTTCCTAATGGTTACTCATCCAACTTAAGAAATTTTGTGTCTATCACCGATAAGAGACTGTATGGATTGAAATCATATGACTGTCATATCTTAATGCAACAGTTATTACCAGTTGCTATTAGATCAATTCTTCCAAAACATGTTCGAATATCAATAATTCATCTTTTTTCATTCTTCAATACAATATGCAAGAAATATATATCAATTGGCGAGTTAAATTCTTTACAGAAAGAAATTGTAGAAACTTTGTGTCTAATTGAAAAATATTTTCCTCCTTCTTTCTTCAATATAATGATTCACTTATGTGTTCATTTAGTTCGAGAGGTTCAATTATGTGGTCCTACTTACTTAAGGTGGATGTATCCTTTTGAGAGATATATGCAAGTCCTTAAAGGAAATGTAAATAATAGATATCGACCTGAAGGATGCATGGTGGAATGCTACATTACAGAAGAGGCAATTGAGTTTTGTTCTGAATACTTTAGTGGTTGCACTGAAATTGGGAATCCTACCCACAAGTTGTTCTTAGAACATCACATGATCCAAGTAGGTAACCCTATGCTTGGTGGAAGTAAGAAATTATTTATTGATCGCACTCGATGGAAAAAAGCACACCGAATCATTTTGGTAAATAATAATTAGGCACAACCGTACATAGAGTAAGTGATGTTCATTGTTTCATTTTTTATTTAACTATTAATGATGATATATAACTTAATATATATTTAATAACATTACAGGACGCATTTAAACTTATTGAAGATCGATCCTCGTTATAAAAAAAAGGAGGAGAAAAATGGTTGTATGATGAACATAAGCGAGAGCTTATTAATTGGTTTCGCAACCACGTAAGTGTCACAAACAAAAAATCATGCATGTATCTTCCTAGATCTATTCAATGTTTTAAAACTTTGCTCTAAACACATTTCATGTTTTTGTATACATAGATTCGAGATGAACTCAAGAAACCCAATCATAAAATATCAGAAAGTTTACAATGGCTTGCACATGGGCCAAAATTCGATGTCAAATCATTTCATACTTTCACAATAAATGGATCGAGGTTTACGACTCAAGCTAGGGACAAAGTTCGAGTAAATCAAAATAGTGGGGTGAAGATGGTTGCACAAACTATGCAATTTTCTAGTTCAAAAGATGCTAATCCTGTACTTTCTGATAGAACATATTATGGTTTAATACAAGAGATTTGGGAATTGGATTATGAGGTCTTCCATGAAACAGTTTTCTTGTGTGAATGGGTCGAAGATGTTATCAATTTTGGATATAAAATAGATGATTTTGGATTTACCCTTGTAAATTTATCCAGGATAAGTCACACAGATGATCCTTTCACGTTAGCACTTCATGCAAAACAAGTATTTTACGTGAGCGATCAAATTGATCCAATATGGTCTGTTGTGTTAACGCCTCCACAAAAATAGTTTTACCATTGTGATGTTGTAGAAGATGATGACTCTATGCTTGATACATTAACCAATATTAGTAATTTCTCAAATAAATTGCCTAATGTATGTGATGATCTAATTGATGATGATGATTCTTGATAACTGTATTTTATATAGTTATTTTCACCTATTTTATTAATTATAATTGCTATGTTCTTGATGTTTTTAGTTAATTTTCGATTAATAAATTAGTATTTACTGTTTTTTATATATTTGAAATAAAATTAAGTAATTTGTATCGAAAACGTACTTAAATGCAAATTTGTACCCAAAAATATAATTTCAAATAAAAGAGTGATAAATTGCAATTTATAAAAGTTGAAAATATAATTTAAATTAAATTTGGGCTTCATTATAATTATTAAAAGTTAAAAATTTAATTTAAAATTAGCAAAGGGCTAAAGTGTAATGTAAGAAAGTACAAAAATGTAATTTTGATTAAATTTGTGGGTCACAATATAATTAACAAAAGTTTGAATTTTCTGCGCAGGAAAAGAATTGCACTCGCACAAATCACGAAAATCATCACCCACCGTCCGATCAAAGATTCAACGGGTCAGATTTGGCGCGTGCAACCAGATGAGGCAAAATCGCGTGTACAGTCTTCGCGCAGCTCGGCGTGCCAGTGGGCCCCACGTGTCGCTCCGGCCGGCGTCTGAGTGGGACCCACATGTCGGATGCTCAGATTCCCCCGAGGTGATCACTGACCGTTGGATCAGATCAACGGTCCAGATTGAAGCGCGTCCATCCAAGCTGTCGCGCACCGAGCCGCTCGTGTAGAAATCCTGTGTGACGCGGTCCACACAAGCGGCGTGCATCTTCAGTTTTACAGAATAATAATCTGCCACGTGTCCCTCGAATATTTCAGCCTAATCAAAGTCGGACACGTGGCTATTTACAATGCGCGCAACCGCGCTGGATCACGCCCCGTTTTCAGCCGTTGCCTCAATTTTCGGCGCGCCAATCCTGTGTGCCGTTCCTACGTGCAGCCGGTCTGTGCACCCAATGATGTGCTGCCACGTGTCCCACGAATTGTTTCCGCGAATGAGAACGCGACACGTGGCATGCGGAAAAAGAAAAAAAATTCAAAAAATTTGCAGAGTGTGTTTGTTACGCGTGCTAGCCCATATCATCTTGTCCCCCACTGATGATATAAAAAAAAAAAAAAATATAAAAAAAAAAAAAAAGTGATATATGTTTGGGGGATACGCGTACACCAGGATGAATTATTTTTCTCTTTTTCTCTTAGTTCAGTTTCTATTTTTCGAGGAGAGTGTTTTTTTTCTTTCTTCTTTTTCTCTCGAAATTTTTGGAGAAAACTAGCAGTTCTTGCAAGTTTTTCTTCCTTGTAACATTTTAATTTTTCTGTTTTTCTTGTTTGCGTGTTACACGAACATGCAGAGTATTGATTTAACATTTTATATTGTATCTTCTTAGGGAAATTACAGAGAAAGAAGACAACAAAGAAGAAGAAAAGGGATGAAATTTATTTTTCATTGAGGAATCGTGAAAGAGTTTTTTTTTCTTATCTATTTTCTTTTAATTTTCTTTCTCTCCAAGGTTTTATTTTTGTTGTGTTGTCATTTTAAATTCTGCTATGAACTAATACATTTGTTCTAGGGTTGCAGTGTAGCGTAAATTATGAAATTTGAATTAAATATTTTTGAATGATTTATGGGACTGTTTTAAGTTGTTTATTTTATCAGTGTTTAATGCTTTTAATTATCGGAAGATTAATTAACTGATATGTGACATTTAAATAAACTTGAAAAAGGCATTTTTGTGTGCTGCTCGTGATGAAATAACGTATATACATAAGAGATAGAAATATACTTTTATTGTATGTGTAACTGTTAGAGAACTCAGAACTTAATAAATCTGGTTGAATTTAATTCGCATAGGAATATAGTGAATCATTTTAACTAGATGTTTCTGTATGGAGCTCGGAAGAGATATATGGATAAATTAGGAGTTCTTGGTTAACAACTTAAAACGCGATAACATAAATCAAGATAAAATATAATGATTCAAGTGAATTAATTTGGTGAAACTGCAATCCTAGAATTTTCTTGCAATCTGTTATAAAAGTTAGTTAGTCAAACGACATCAAATTATCGACTGTTTGGATAAAATTAGGTTGAAATAATTTTAATAATTAACGAATACTAGTAATAAATCTCTGTGGGAACGATACTTTACTTATCGTATTATTACTTGTGACCGTGTATACTTGCACGAGTTCGTGTGTTGAAAAACACGCAACAAGTTTTTGGCGCCGTTGCCGGGGAGTTATTTTACTAATTTTTGTTGATATTAATACCAATTAATCTGATTTTAATTCAAAAAAAAAATATTATTTGTTTAATTGCTTACTGTTACTTGTTTGGATTTGTGTGTTTATTTATGTTTTAAATTTAATTTATATATTGTATTAGATTTAATTTTGGATAGAGTGAGACTTTGTATGCGACGCAAAAGAAATCTTGACTTAGTTCCCTTAGATCTAGAAATTCATAGAACTATTTTGAACTGGAAGAAAAATAATAAACGAGAAACCTTAGAACATCTAGTTATGGATAATGAAATTCCAGAAGTTGAAGAACCAAGGTCCTTAAGAGATTATGCAGTGCCCATGGTTGGTGGCATCCATTCAAGCATTAGAAGACCATTAATTCAAGCCAATAATTTTGAAATTAAGCCTGCAATCATTCATATGATTCAAACATCGGTACAATTTGGTGGTTTACCTCACGATGATCCAAACTCCCATATATCAAATTTCCTAGAGATTTGCGACACATTTAGGCATAATGGAGTCACTGATGATGCTATTCGGTTGAGACTTTTTCCCTTTTCACTTAGGGATAAGGCAAAGAGTTGGTTGAATTCATTACCATGTGGTTCTATCACTACGTGGGAGGATTTGGCTCAAAAATTTTTAGCCAAATATTTTCCACCGGCAAAGACTGCACGGATGAGAAATGAAATCACCACTTTTATGCAGTTTGACTCAGAGTCATTATATGAAGCTTGGGAGAGGTACAAGGAGCTACTTCGAAGATGTCCTCACCACGGATTACCGAAGTGGCTTCAAGTTCAAACATTTTATAATAGTTTGATGGGTCAAACTAGAAATATGATTGTTGCTGCAGCAGGTGGTGCTTTAATGGGGAAATCAATTGATGAAGCATACAACTTATTAGAGGAAATGGCCTCAAATAGTTATGAATGGCCATCAGAGAGGATGTTGCCTAAGAAAGCAGCTGGAATTCATGAGATTGATGCTATGACTGCTTTAACTGCACAAGTATCTGCTTTGGTGAAAAAGATGGATACTATGGGTGTCCATTCTATTCAGAGTCCTTTTGTTGCATGTGAAATTTGCAATGGTAATCATGCCAGTGAGAGATGTCCTCACAACTCTGAATCTGTCAATTTTGTTTCCAATTACAGTAGGAATCAAAACAATCCCTATTCCAACACATACAATCCAGGGTGGAAGAATCATCCTAATTTTTCTTGGAGTAATAATCAAGGCCAATCATCTTCTATGAAGCCCACTCACCCTCCAGGTTTTCATAACCAAGTCCCACAACAGGAGAGAAAGCCTTCATTGGAAGATATGTTTGCTCAATATATGGCTAAGAATGAGACTATTCTCCAAAATCAGGCAACGTCTATTAGAAATCTCGAAGTTCAATTGGGGCAACTAGCTACTGCTGTTAACAATCGCCCTCAAGGTTCTTTACCTAGTGATACTGAAATCAATCCAAAAAGGGAGGGAAAAGAGCATTGTAAGGCAGTGACATTGAGGAGTGGAAAAGAGTTAGAAGAAATACAAAAACCCATTTCTCCACCGTCTCTTATTGTTGAGGGTGTTGACCCAGAAAAACAAGAAAAGGCTAATCATAGGGTTGAAGAGAATGAATTAACAGAAAGTCCGATAATGAAACCAGCTTTAGAAAGTCTCAAGTCATATAATCCACCAATTCCATTTCCTCAACGCTTCCATAAGCAAAAGCTTGATAAGCAATTCTCCAAGTTTCTTGAAGTATTTAAGAAACTTCATATAAACATTCCTTTCGCTGATGCCTTGGAGCAAATGCCTAGCTATGTGAAATTCATGAAAGACATTTTGTCTAAGAAGAGAAGGTTAGGTGATTTTGAGACAGTTGCTCTCACAGAGGAGTGTAGTGCCATCCTTCAGAAGAAGCTACCACCTAAGCTTAAAGATCCAGGAAGTTTCACCATTCCTTGTACTATTGGTGAGAAATTTTTTGGTAGAGCTCTGTGTGATCTGGGTGCAAGCATTAATTTGATGCCACTATCCATCTATCAAAGACTTGGATTAGGAGAAGCACAACCGACCACTGTAACTCTTCAACTTGCAGATAGGTCTCTGAAACACCCGAGAGGCATTATAGAGGATGTGCTTGTAAAGGTTGACAAGTTTATCTTTCCTGCAGATTTCATAATTCTTGACATGGAGGAAGATAAAGAAATTCCTATTATTCTGGGGAGACCATTTTTAGCAACTGGTAGGACTTTGATTGATGTCCAAAAAGGTGAGCTCACCATGAGAGTTCAAGACCAAGAGGTAACTTTCAATGTCTTTAAAGCTATGAAATTTCCAAGAGAATCTGATGATTGCTTTAGAGTTGACATGGTGAATGCGTTAGTTGAAAACAATTTCAGGGAAAACTGGAGTACTGATGCTTTGGAACTTGCACTTGTGAATGACAATGTTATTGATAACTTTGATTCTCTTGAATATCTCAAGTTACTTAAAGCATCTCCACAACTCTTTAGTCCGCAAACTGAAGAAGAGGCATCACAAGTTGCAACACCATCTAAGCTTACCTATGGGAAGCCATCTATGGAACAGAAACAATTATTAGAGCTTAAGCCACTGCCTACCCATCTAAGGTATGCTTATTTGGGTGAAATGACTACAATGCCTGTGATTATTTCAGCATCTCTAGATGACGATCAAGAAAAGAAGCTATTGAGAGTGTTGAGAAATTACAAGCTAGCATTAGGATGGTCTATAGCTGACATTAAAGGAATTAGCCCTTCAATATGCATGCACAAGATCTTGTTTGAAGAAGATATCAAGCCTACTATTGAGCATCAACGTCGTTTGAATCCAATCATGAAGGAGGTAGTAAAAGAGGAAATCATTAAGTGGTTAGATGCAGGCATTATCTATCCTATTTCAGATAGCTCTTGGGTCAGCCCAATTCATTGTGTTCCGAAGAAAGGAGGAATTACAGTGGAGACTAATAGCAATAATGAGCTGATTCCCACAAGGAAAGTGACAGGTTGGCGGGTATGCATGGATTATCGGAAGCTCAACAAGGCCACTCGAAAGGATCATTTTCCCCTTCCATTTATTGACCAAATGCTAGACAGATTGGCAGGACATTCTTTCTATTGTTTCTTGGATGGCTATTCTGGTTACAATCAAATTGCTATCGCGCCTGAAGATCAAGAGAAAACCACTTTCACCTGTCCATATGGAACTTTTGCTTTCCGAAGAATGCCTTTTGGATTGTGTAATGCTCCAGCCACTTTTCAGAGGTGTATGATGGCTATCTTCTCAAGCATGGTGGAAGATTTTATTGAGATATTTATGGACGACTTCTCAGTTTTTGGGGATTCATTTGATATGTGCTTGCATAACCTTTCTTTGGTCCTACAAAAATGCGAAGAAACAAACTTGGTTTTAAATTGGGAAAAATGCCACTTTATGGTAGGAGAAGGTGTTGTCCTCGGCCATCTAATTTCGTCTAAAGGAATTGAAGTGGATAGGGCAAAGATTGAAACCATTGAGAAACTACCGCCTCCAACATCGGTGAAAGCAATTAGAAGCTTTCTTGGGCATGCAGGATTCTATAGGCGTTTCATAAAAGATTTTTCCAAGATATCAAAGCCTCTTTGTAATCTTTTGGAAAAAGATACAAAATTCACATTTGACGAAAAGTGTTTTGCAGCTTTCAGGGTGTTGAAAGAAAAGTTGATCACGGCTCCCATCATTGTTGCACCAGATTGGAATCTACCTTTTGAGCTTATGTGTGATGCCAGTGATTTTGCAGTAGGAGCTGTTTTAGGACAACGGAAAAAGAGAGTTTTTCATGCCATATACTATGCCAGTAAAACTTTGACCGAGGCTCAAATGAATTATGCTACCACTGAAAAAGAATTACTTGCTGTTGTATATGCTTTTGAAAAGTTTCGCTCCTACCTAATCGGAACTAAAGTGACAGTTTATACTGATCATTCTGCTATAAAATATCTAATGGCTAAAAAAGATGCAAAACCAAGACTGATTAGATGGATCCTCCTACTTCAAGAATTTGATTTGGAGATCAAGGATAAGAAAGGAACCGAAAATCAAGTGGCCGATCATCTATCGAGATTGGAGAATAATGATGGAGCCGTGGACAAGACTATCATTGGTGAGACTTTTCCTGATGAGCAATTGTTTTCCTTTGATCATATAAGTGTGCCATGGTACGCAGACTATGTTAATTACATCGTAAGCAATGTGCTCCCACCGGAAATATCTTTCCAACAGAAGAAAAAATTCTTACACGATGTTAAGTACTATTTATGGGATGAACCTTACTTGTTTAAGCATTGTGCAGATCAACTTATCAGAAGGTGTGTCCCAAAGGAAGAAATTGAAAATATACTTAAACATTGTCATTCTTCAGCCTATGGGGGCCATTTTGGAAAAGAAAGAACTGCGGCTAAGGTTCTTCAATCTGGTTTTTATTGGCCAAATTTGTTTAAAGATGCACATTTCTTTGTTTCACACTGTGACAGGTGCCAAAGAGTTGGTAACATTTTTAAGAAACACGAGATGCCTTTAAACAACATTCTTGAGGTAGAAATATTTGATGTTTGGGGAATTGATTTCATGGGGCCTTTTATCTCGTCCTACAACAACCTCTACATTTTGGTTGCTGTGGATTATGTTTCTAAGTGGGTAGAAGCAATTCCCTTGCCTACCAATGATTCCAAAGTGGTACTGAATTTTCTAAAGAAAAACATTTTCACTCGATTTGGCACCCCAAGGGCAATCATAAGTGATGGGGGAACTCATTTTTGCAACAAATATTTTGAAACCCTCCTTGCCAAATACGGTGTCACTCACAAGATTGCAACTGCTTATCATCCTCAAACAAGTGGACAAGTCGAGATATCAAATAGAGAGGTGAAGAGGATTTTGGAGAAGACGGTAAATCCTTCAAGGAAGGATTGGTCTAAGAGGTTGGATGATGCACTCTGGGCATATCGAACAGCATACAAGACACCCATTGGGATGTCCCCATATCAGTTGGTTTTTGGGAAAGCTTGTCATCTCCCGGTTGAATTAGAGCACCATGCGTATTGGGCTATCAAGAATTTAAATTTTGATTTAGGCGCTGCTGGCGAAAGACGTCTCCTACAACTCAATGAGATGGATGAGATTCGTTTACACGCATATGAAAATGCTGAGATTTATAAAGAAAAGACGAAGAGGTGGCATGACAACAAAATCTTGCATAGACACTTTGAACCAGGACAGAAAGTATTGCTCTTCAATTCTCGTTTGAAGTTCTTCTCAGGAAAATTGAAATCTAAGTGGTCAGGGCCATTCATTATTACCAAAGTACACCCATATGGGGCTATTGAGATTAAAGGTGAAGAATCACAAAGTACCTTCCAAGTGAACGGGCAAAGACTCAAACATTATTGGGGGGGTGACATTGATCGTCAAAAGTCCACCATTTTCTTATCTGATCCAACCTAAAGCAAGGAGAAAGGTAGTCAAGCTGATGACTCTAAATCAAGCGCTTCTTGGGAGGCAACCCATGTGTTTTATTTTTATTTATTTATTTATATATTTTGTTTTAGAACATGTATTAGTTGCATAACTCTTCATTTTGTTATTTTGTTTTGATAGGTGCAATCGGAGGAGGTAAAACGATTTTTGGATTTCAATCTCACAAGTCAACTCACCATTCAGGGAAGTTCTTTTAACACATCTCCTTTGTTCTTTAATTTTCACACATTTGGGACAATGTGCATGTTAAGTTTAGGGGTGGTAGGTATTTTGAACTTAATTGAAATATTTTTTTGTTTGTATGACAACAAAAACAAAAAAAAAAAAAAAATATTGTTGTTCTGTTTTCTTTGGTTAATTGAAGATATTCTGTTATGAATAGTGATTTACTTTTATTTCTTTGATTTAAATGATGCATAATTTTTTGAAAAATTTGAATATTGTGTAAGCGATGAATAATTTTTACGTATGTTTCATTTTTACAAGAATTAATATTCATGAGCACTAGTCTTGATTTTTGATTTCCTATGATAATTTAGAGAAGGTTTATATGAGTATGGAATTCGATTGATATTTGTGGTGTCACAGTTCTTAGAATTTGTTTGATTTTCTCTCGAGGCGAAATTATAGATGACATGTAACTAAGAAAATGATTTAGGCCATCTTTGGATCGTTTGAGCCTTTCTATCTACCTTGACATACATTATCCATAGTATACCCCTTTTGAGCCTCAAAGTTTACATATATATTTTTCTCAATTTAAAAGCCTATCTAAAAATATATATATGTGTAGATATACCTATTGTTCTTATCTCACTAACATGTGGCAATTGTTAGTAAATGTAGAAAGGTTATATCAAGAAAAAAAAAGGGTTACTGAAAAAAAAAAAAAAAAAAAAAGAGAGAGATTCTAAAAAAAAAAAAAAAGGAAGAAAAAAAAAATATAGAATCTGAAGAAAAAAAAAATATATAGTTATTGTATGTGATGAGAAATCCCAATTTGGGAAGTAATTATTGTGATGATAGAATTATCTTTTTCAATCGTGAAATGTTATGCTCGGGAAAAGTTTTAAGCTAAATATTATCCTTCATCCAACCTTTACCTAAGCCATACATTACAAGCTTAATGAAGTCCTATTGATTTAGTGTTTTGTGTTTGTCTACATTAGTGGAGAGAGAAATGAAAAATAAACTTATGGGATTTGTGATTTCATTAAAAATTTGTTTGATTTTATATTTGTATAAACTGATCCGGATTGCATGTGATGAAATATGAAAAGACTTCACACACACACTAAAATTCATTGTGAAAATGTAATATACTTTTAAATTGATTTTGATACTTAGATTAAATTCTTTTATTTCTTTGAATTATGTAATTTCAAAAGAGAAGAAATATTTTGAAAATCACTATTTTAAATGCAGTTATCTTTGTTTTATTTCCTTCCTTTTGCTCGAGGACTAGGAAAAACTTAAGTTTGGGGGTGTTGATAACTGTATTTTATATAGTTATTTTCACCTATTTTATTAATTATAATTGCTATGTTCTTGATGTTTTTAGTTAATTTTCGATTAATAAATTAGTATTTACTGTTTTTTATATATTTGAAATAAAATTAAGTAATTTGTATCGAAAACGTACTTAAATGCAAATTTGTACCCAAAAATATAATTTCAAATAAAAGAGTGATAAATTGCAATTTATAAAAGTTGAAAATATAATTTAAATTAAATTTGGGCTTCATTATAATTATTAAAAGTTAAAAATTTAATTTAAAATTAGCAAAGGGCTAAAGTGTAATGTAAGAAAGTACAAAAATGTATGCATGGAAGTTGTGGAACAAGTTTAGGGGCATTGCCCTTAAAAAATCTCATAAGCTTATATGGACAAAAGTTATGGTATGTACAATTCAATATTAATAATTTTATTAATTTTACAATTGAATAATAAGAATGTTCGAATATGAAAATTCATGTATACATGCACTTTTTTTTGTAGGTTCCACAACAAAATAATGGAGTCATGTGTGGTTATTATGTCATGAAGTTTATGAGCGAAATCATCACAAATATCAAAATTCCAATTGATGATGTGGTAATATATTTTACCCATATACATACAAGTTTTTAACATATTTGAGTTTGTTTTTGTAAATAAATGAAATTATATTCTTATTTTGATTTTGAATACATGTAGTTCTTTGGTTGGAACAAGACGGGTTACGACCAGAAATTTTTTGATGATTTACAAGAGGAATGGGCAGAACACATGGTTCAAATTATATCATCACAAGAAGAATCAGGAGAAGATTATGATGATCTTGAATAGCATATGACAACATAACAGTAAATTTTGTAATGATTTAATTTCTCTATCTATTCATGTGTCTGAAATCATTTGTTTGATGATGATTAATCATATGCTCATGTATTTAGGGGAATTCATTGTTTTATGGACCTATTTTTTGCCCAAACTACATCTCATCTCTCTTTCCTACTTTCCTTACGAACTCATATTTACACTTTATTAATCATTTGTTTATAAATATGAATTTATCTAGAATCTCTGATAGTATTTTTAATGATATAATGAGCTCTAAATGTACAAATCAGGTGTACGTAACTCCGATTTGTTTCTTGGTTTGTATGAGTTTTGGTGCCCATGAACGTGTTCTATATGTTTAAGGGCACCAAAACTCACACAAGTCAAGTAAGAAATCAAAGTTACAATTGATTTCATATTTAGAGTTCATTATATATAGCATTATAAAATACTAGTAGAGATTCCATATAACTTCATATATATAGACAAATGATTAATAAAGTGCTACTATGAGTTAGTCAAATGTCGTTGTACCTGGTAATCTCTTTTTGATGGTAATATTTATAATGATTTAATTTCTTTATTCGTATGTCTAAAGTTTAAACTGTTTTTTTGATGGATTTTTTACGTGCTCATGTATGTAGGGGAATATTTGTTATATAGATCAGCTATTTTTTTGTCATAATGCTTGTGAAAGCCAATCAAGATTCTAAGCCAACTAAGCTTACTCGATCGCATAATAATTATACTTTGACAACATTATTTTATTTGTAATTTAAGTTAACTATATGTATTATTTATGCATTATTTGTTTTTGTAATAAATTTAATTATGAAGTAATTAAATATATTTAAATTTTTAATTATTTGTATTATTATTTATATTTTAGTTTTTTTATGTTATATATATATATATATATATATTGAATAATACAAAAAATTAAAATTAAAATAAAAACAAATTTGAAAATGTTACTTGTAAAGTCGGTTCATCCCGTGAACCGACTTTACATTTTAAGTCTCTAAATTTAAAGTCGGTTTAGAGAACCGACTTTAATGCCTATTTATGTAGTATTCATGAATACCACCTTTGGTAGGATTAGATATTCTTTGTTAACTAAACAAATCAATTAACACCTATGGGTGGGGTTGATAACTAAACAAATAAATTAACACCTACAGGTAAGACAAGGTTGTCTACCTATACCTTTTCAGTCATGCCTTATTGATTTTCAATTTTTTTTGTACTTAAAATTAGGGGCATACTTAAGGGTTTTAGATAGCCCACATCTAGGTGCAAATCAAATAATTAAGGCATCAAAACACAATTGTACCTAGATCAAACAAAGAAACTAACTCTTTAGATTGTAATTAAAACTTTAAAATTTTAGAGATAGTTTTAGAATTTTTTTTGGTTTTTTTAAGATAAAATAACATAATCAGTATTAACCAAGAGTGCTCTAAGGAAAGAATGGTGGTGCAAAGGCTCCTTAAAAACTATCCTCCTAGACAGAACAACGTTCCTAGGAAAGACTAGTGGCCCAAAGGCTTCCAAGAACTAGTCTCCTAGATAGAACTTCCTTAAATCTTTACTTTTCATGCTATTAAAATTAAGTTAATTAAGTTAAGTTAAGTAAAAATTTAAGTTAATTAAGTTAATGAAAATTTAATTAATTAAGTTAATTTAATTTAATTAAAAATCTAAGTTAATTAAGTTAAGTTAAGTAAAAATCGAAGTTAATTAAGTTAAGTAAAAATCTATGTTAATTAAGTTAAGTGAAGTAAAAATCAAAGCAAATTAAGTTAATAAAAATCTAAGTTAATTAAGTTAAGTTAATTAAAAATCAAAGTTAATTAAGTTAGTTAAAATCTAAGTTAATTAAGTTAAATGAAAATTAAGATAAAACATAATTATATAAAATAATAATAATAATAAATTAAAACTTAATCAAAATAAAATAAAATAAATAAAAATAAAATTGAAAACGGTAAAAGAAAAGAAAATTAAAATTAATTTTTTTTATTTTTTATTTAAAAAAATTAAAATTAAGATTTAAAAAAAATAAAAAAATAAATAAAACTTAAAATTAAATGAAAATTAAAAATTACGTTTTTATTTTTTTTATATTTATATTTTATTTTATTTTTGAAATTTTTTTTAAAAATTATTTATTTATTTAAAAATTATTTAAGTTTTTTTACTTCAAATTTCAAATTACAAAATTATTTTACTATTAACGCTATAATAATTATTAATTTTAAAATTTAAAATCATTAATTTTTTTTATTTATTATGAAATTTGAATTTTTTATTTATTATTTATGAACGTTAAATTTATTATTATTATTATTATTTTGTTATTATTATTATTATTTTACTATTCATGAATAATAAGTTTTTTTTATTATTTCAATTTTTTAATTAAAATTTTTATTAATTTTAATTAAAAAAAATTTATTAATTTTTAATAGTAAGTTTTTTTTACAACAAATTTAAAATTTCAAAATTATTTTACTATTCACGCTATTATTTTTATTTATTTTATTATTTTTTTAATTTAAAATTTTTAATTTTTTTATTATGAAACTTGAAATTTGAAATTTTTATTTTTTTGTGTTTTTTTTAACTCAAAATAAAAAAAAATCACAATTATTTACAGCACAATTGATGAGAAAAAACCGGCATCCTCGATTCTGTCAATACTTTGATTATATATTTATAAAACTCTCGCAGGTACACGAATCGTTTCGTAGAAAATGATAAGTATACTTCCAATGTCGATCTAAGGAAGGAATATATGTGGTTTTTAATTTATTATTCAAGCTTTTAAAAATGAAATTAAATCATAAACATCCTATCACGATATTTGGGTTTTTGTGTTATAATATAATAACATAATAATAAACATAGATTAAATAAACATTTATGCAAATTTTATCATTTATAATAGTGGAGTATTTATGGATATAATAACTAAGTTAATTATGCTTGCTCATATTATTTAGGTTATTAAAGATATGAATTAATATTTATTGATTCTCTCTTTTTTATATGAATACCACCTTTGGTGGGATTAGATATTCTTTGTTAACTAAACAAATCAATTAACACCTATAAGTGGGGTTGATAATTAATTTGGTTAATTAAATTAATTCCTTTTTTTCTAAGAGATTGAAAATGAACCATTTAAATGACACATTTGGTTGGGTTAGATAGTTTAAACTTTATTCAAGGTGTCCAAATTAAACCTAAGAATTTAATTATCCGAGTACTAACTTTCAAGTTTTAAAACCATTACTGAAAACATGTTGTCAATACATTTTCAGATAATAATTCTTATAAAGCTTTTGAAATAGAGCTTAACTCTAACTACCGGGCAATTGTACCAACAAATAAAAGAGCACTACTCTAAATCAGATCGGATAACTAAATCTTAAAATATAATTTTCAGATTTAAGTTTGTAATGAAAAATAATATATTTCTCTCTAACATTCTTAATATAAAATGTTGAATAAAAATAAAATCAATTCATTTTAGAGATTTTTACCTATTTAATATTTCGTAAGCATAACAACATTATTATTACATCATGTTTACAAACAGCTAGAAAAGTTAAATTTAATCATAGACAAATTAAATATAACATGTAAGAATAAAGCATAAAAAATAACTGTGAAGAAAATAAAATCCTTACAGTACTTTGTTGCTATTCCCGTTGCTGGAAAACCTCCAAGCGGAATTTGCACTCCCATTTATTGAATTGAAAAAGCAAATAAATTACAAAAACATAGCTAGTTCTTCTCAAAAAGAGAAGAACTCTAAAACTAAGAAAAAATAACTAAGAAAAGCTAAAACTAAGAAAAGAGAGAAAGAAAAAGAAGAGAAGATGTGTTTTGAAGTGTGGTATGAAGTGAAGAGAATGTGGGTATTTATAGGTGAAGAAAGGAATAAAAAGTGGGTGAAAAAATGATAAAAAAAATGGAGGAAACACATAGTAGGTGAAGATGATGTCAGTTGACATCAGTGGGTAGGTGGCACGCGCGGATTGGGGCACAGATGAGCAGTGGTGCGCGTGGCTTCTCGGCACGATTTCCTCCTTTTTGACCTTTTTGACCCATTTTGTCCAATTTTTCCATATTTGTTGACTTTTCCTCATTTATTTTTGAATATATTTGTGATGTATTGCTTCCAGTATTCCTCTTTGAGTCTTTAAAAATACCTGAAAAACAATAAAAATACCCGTGATTCTGAAAAGGACAAATTTATATAAATATATGATAAAATCATATAAATATATATATTTTTAACCAATTAATGTGCATAAAATCATGGTGATTTTAGTGCTTTTTGAGCACTCATCAAGGCTTGATAGCTTCTTCGGCTTCAAAAATATTATTTTAAGACACCTATAAACAAAATTATAATTATACATTTTATTCATGAATATTGGAAACACTAAAGAAACATTACATATTGTATTACAAGTTTTTTTTATATGAGTGATTGGTTATTTATTTTCTTTTTATATTAATAATTGTAGCATTTTCTTTTTGTGCATGCAAAAACTTTTGTGTTTTTTGTTTTCCCTTAATTATTATTATTAATTTTAAGGAAATATGCACAAGCCAATATACCTAGTACAATGACTTTCACTACAGTAGTTTTCACACATCAGAGTAGGTAGCCCTTTCAAAATTAGGTATCTCTCTATAGTAGCATTTTAAAAGGTGGAAGATAGAAATGAATTATAAACTTCCAGCACGACATACATGTGTCTAGGGCGTATGTGAGTAGATTAATTTCAACATTGATTACGAAATGTGAAAAATATGTAAATATACAAGTCAAAATATTCATTTGTATAATGTATAACCCATCAAAATAAATAAGAATGGAGTATGTAATGAGCATGTCAATGTTAAAGTATGTCTACTTCCCTCTTTTATTTTTATTTTTTTGAAACTAAAGAAATATTAATGAAAAAAAACTAAAGATACTTACCTAGGATCAATTAAGCACTCAAACAAAAGTATCTGGGTAAATAATAAATGGCGATCAGGTGACCAAAAAGAGACAATCTTTGGTGACCCAAACTTATGAATTTTGGTTTCTCAATATCCTTGGGTTTAAAATCAATTTCCTTAGTTGTCATAAGCATATTCTTGAACTTACCTTTATATTTCCCATTCATCCTAAATAAAAATGTAGCATATATGATAAGATGATGGTAACTAGTTCTAGAATTGCAAGTGTTTATTTTTGCATGCCCCTTGAACCAATAACTTTATGCTTCCTAGTAGAATTTTTTAACGTGTTATTATAATTTCTATTCATCCTAGGATGTGAGGTAGCATGCATAGATGGATGATGGTTATGAGTCCTACTATGTGAAGCATGGAAAGTATTATTAGATTTAGGAACATGCATCAAAAATCTACAATTGGGCCTAATATGATCTTTCCCACCACAATGATGACACACAAGCACAAACCTAATAGATTTTTCAATCACAAGTGCAACTATTGTTTTGTATAATGAGTTACATTAGGAATAGGGTTAGAAGGCTTTATAGATGTGGTTTTTGATGTTGAAGCTGTATGTGTTTCCTATAAACAAGAAGAGTTGGAAGGTTTTACAAACTCAATTTTTTTTTAAGATATTGGTGTAAAGTCCTCTTGTACATAGCCTAGTCCTTTCTTGTCTTTAACTAGTTTTCCATAATCTAAAATTTTATTTAGCCTTTCAACTCCAATGGTTAACCTTTTCACTACTTCTTTTGATTGGATAAGTTCTTGCACCAATTTTAATTTATTGGTAGCAAGCTTGTTATGTTCTTCTTTCAAACCTACAAGACTCAAATTAAAAGCATTATTTTGGTCCTGTAAAGTATTCTTTTCTTCCATTAATTTATTTGAAAAGCATATATCTTTCTCAAGTTGTTCATTTAACTCTTCTCTTTTTGCTTTTAAACTAATATTCCTTTTTATGGCTCTAGCACTTTTATATCATAATTCTTGAAAACGTTTTTGCATTATATTGAGAAAGAAAAAAGGATTTAATTTCCTCATCTAAGCTATCACCCTCAATAAAATAATATATAATAAGGTCCTAGGAACTAAGTGTATCTAGTGACCCACTTTAATATCAATTGAAAGGTTTTTTTAGTTATGGATCTAACTAGTTAGAGAGGGTTATGAAAAGATAATAAGCAGAATTATGAAAAATTAAAATTTTGTAAAACGACCAGACATATAATCATGTGTAGATAAAAAGTATTGTAAAAATATAAAGATTAGCACATGAGAATTTTAGGTGGAAACGACCTAGGCCATACCAATGACCTAAGAGGAAAACCACCAATCAAACGAACCACTTAATTATCCACTATGAAAAAGAAGGTCCAATTACAAGGCGAGAACTTAAACTACCCACCAAGATAATGACCCCAAGTAATCTACTTAGGAGCCACTGCATTCATCATTGTCTCTACAAGAAAGGTGTTCGAATTATGACCAACATTCTGACAACTTGAATCACACAAGCAATCAAACTTGTTTTAATAGTATTTGAAATGTTAGCACAATAACACATGTGCAAAAGTGTGTTCTAATGCAAATTAAGTAACGAATAACCGTAACAAGATGATTTAATAAATTATCAGTTAAATTAAATTATATTATCAACCTTAAAGAGATGTTAAAGCACAAAGTCAATAAAGATGGCGTCTTTAAAGATTAATACTAAAATCAAATAATTATGACACACATAGTTATTTGATCCTACAATTCAAAAACAAGAATAAAGAAGAAGCTATAAGAACATATGATCAAAATATCATAAACCAATTAGGCTTATTAAGATGAAGAGAATAACGATCTTATGTGGTTGATTGAAACAATGAGCAATGAGTTTTATTTATAGGAAAAATTAAAACATTTTATCTTATGTAATTATATATATGTTTTCTATTACAAATAGGATTAATAATACTCATTAATCAAGAAGAATCTTATTTAAAGAAGAAATATTTTTAAATTAGACTCATTAATCATGATGACTCTTATTTGAAAAGGAGTTATTTTTAAAGTATACTCATTAATCAAGATGACTCTTATTTAAAGAATGGTTTTTTTAAAGTAAATTTAAGGCTATCTTATCCTCTATTTTAGCCTATATATTATCCTATATTTTAGCCAAAAATTTAGAACATATTTTTTAAAAAACAATGAAGCACATTAAAGAATAGACTAAGTAGTAATTTTATAAATTGGCTCAAGTTTCAATAAATATTTAAAGTTGAAACCATAGCACTTGATCGATCTAAGTCAAGCTCGATCAATCAAACTAAAGATTTTGATCGATCAAGTCAATCCTTAATCGATCTATTGGTAGTAAAAAATAAATTCTGAACAAGTAGATTGATCTAGTCAAATTAATTCGGCCGCTTTTTAATTAAGGTAGATCAATTCTTGACCGATCTACTCATCTCGATCAATCGAGACATCGAACTAGTCATGTCCCAATTGATCTAGTGACCCATATGAAAAATGTTCATACGTGTATAATATGAAATCTAACATGCATAAGAATAGGTATATACCTAAGATATATTCATTAGAGCTCGAAATGTTTTTCGGTTTGAAAGTATTCTTGAAAGATATACCTAGAAACTAAAATTACATTTACATATATTTGTTCATAAATATCGACAACACTCACATAGATCTTATAAAGAAAAAGGGTATATAAACTAAAACCGTTCATTTGATATAGGATAATGTTAATCAATCGACATTCAAAGTTTTTGAAAAATGCAATTACTTCCCCTAAGTTCTATAATTACTCAATTTCTTCACATAAATAATTGAATAAAAAAAATATCATCAAAACTTTTTTAATATTTTTTTTTGTATAGAAATGTAGTAGATTTATTCAAACATGAAAATTGCTTAAATAATCAATTTTGAAATAACAATTATTTTTTATTAGAATTAAATTAATCATGGTATGCATAAGTATTCTAATAAAGTATATATACATTCTTCAACACATATGGTGACATATTGACAATCGCTCAAAGTATAATAATATTGAAACTGTAATAATATGTCAATTAGTTCATTCATGATTAGTTATGAAAGATTTAAAAGAAAATAGCAGCACCTATCATGAAAAAATTTACTTAGCAAGAGAGAACATAATTAACTTCTTTTGTATTCTTTCTCATTGCATATTATGATTTTTGTATGAGCAATTGGTTATTGTTTTCAAAACCATTTATGACTCTTTCTTTTTGTGCTTGAAATTACTTTTCTATTTTTCTATTTTATTTATTATTATTTATTTTTTACTAAGGAAACATGCATAAGATAATATAACTCATATGATGACTTTCATACTAGTTGTTTCTAGTGTAGCTTCACCCATCGCAATAGATAGTCCTCTCAAAACTAGCTGTCTCTTTATAACATCATTTTATAAAGTGGAAGATAGAGCTCAAACATAATTTAGCAGTCAAGCTTATATCAAGCATTAATTTCTCACATAATCAATCATAAACTTCAAACATGACATACATATGTGTCTAGTGAGTGTGTGAGTGAGTTATGGTTAACATCGATCACCAGATGTAAAGAAAAAATGTAAATGGACAAGACAAGATACTCAATTACACAATAAAAAATCAATCAAAATAAATCAAGTTATATAAATTAAATTTTTGGTGATTCAAAATAATATTTATTTCAATGTTAGAACAATTCTACTCTCTCCATAAACAATTTTAAAATTGTTTTTTTTTGTTTTTCCAATATAACAAATTTTAAATGAAATAAAATAAAATTAAGAAACATGCAACTAAACTTAATTTAAGAAATAAACAATTAAAATAATCAAACTAACATGCTCACCTAGGGTCAATTGTGAATCAAATAAAAATACCTAGGTGAAAAAGAGAGATAGTTAGTTGTCCTAGAAAAAGCAATCTTTCCTAAACCAAATTTCTTGAATTTTGGTTGCTTCTCTTTGTGTTTCGATTTAATTGACATAATTATCTTTGGCATATTCTTGGATTTTCCCTCATTTTTCTTTTATTTTTATTATTCATTATTAGTACAGATGCGACATTCATGTATATATGGATGATGAAAATTAATTTCAGAGTATCAAGCATGAAAGATATTTTTAAAATAGGAAGGTGTCACATGAAATATATAACTAGTTTGATATGACCTTTTCTACCATAGTTATGATAAAGAGGCACAAATTTAACATTTTTTTCAATCACAAATGCAATTATTCTTTATGTATATTAAGTAACTGTAGGAATTGGGTTAGAAGGCCTTACCAAATCAGTTCTTGATGTTGAAAGTGTGGCATATGAGGAGTACATGTTTGAAGGTTTTACAAACTCAATTGATTTTAAAGAAGATGACATATTGTGCTCATCTACATATCCTAACCCCTCTCTTGTCCTGAACAAGCTTTTCATAATCTAGAACCTTGTTTAGCCTTTTAGCTTTAATGGTTGGCCTTTTTACAAATTCTTTGGATTGTTGAAGTTCCTGCAAGTAGATCTATCTTTCTTGTGTTACACCTGTAAGACTTAAATTTTGATCATTAATACATTCACACAAATCAAGTTTTTCTTTTCCTAGCACTAAAGAGTTTATTTCATAGGATTTTAGTTTTTTTATTATGTTTAGTTACTTCTTTAAGAAACCTATCCTTCTCTTGTTTACATCCCACTAAATCAATGAATAATTCATCAATACTAGTTCCATTAAATTTATTCAGAAAGAATTTAGAGTTACTTTCCTTATTTTATGAATTAACATCAGATTTACTTGAGTGTCCACCAGTTGTTGCAATAAATGCCAGAAAGTTAGTGTCATTGTTTTCTTATTCAATTGGATTGTCACTATCACTTTCAGAATCAGTAAGTGTACTTTTGAAGGCTCTTCCAGTTTTTTTCTTCTTGTTTGCACATTAACTATAAAGTGACCATAACCCAAACATTCAAAACAATGAGATCAAATGGGTTTAGATTTCTTAACTTTGGAACTTAAAGGTTTGAGTTCTGTCCAATTCTAACCCTTTTGATGACTTGAATGCCCTTTACTTTGAGGATTCTTTTTATTAAAGATTTTCTTCAATATTTTGGCCATGGGTATCGGTTTTTCATTATCATTGTCACCATCTTCAATCATGGCTATTTTGAAAGCAACACTTCTATTCTTTATTGGATTTCGAAAGTTCATCTCAAAAGTGAGGAGTGAGCTCACTTCTTCCTCAATTTGAATGGTGTCGGTATCTTTGTTCTCATTTATGGTAGTAACCTTTACATGGAAGTGATTTAGTAAAGAGCATAATATCTTTTAAACCAATTTGAATTCCTCAATTTTTTCACTAGGATTAGCAAAATAGTTAGCAATATCACATATTTTATTATAAAATTCAGAAAATATTTGAGACTCTTCTATTTGGAGATTTTCAAACTTAGTACCTAGAATGCAAAATTTTGTTCTTTTAACTTAAGTTATGCCCTCATCGGTAACTCTAAAGTATCCCAAGTAGACTTGACAGTTTCAAAATCATATATACGATGAAATTCATCGACAAACATAACATTATAGATAACGTTTATACCTTTTTGATTCTAGTTACCACTAGTCTTATCTTTGGTGGTCCATTTTCTCCCATGTTTAAGAGTGACTATATTAACTTTGGTAACCATAGGTGACTCCCAACCATAAATAATAGAATTCTATGTACTCTCATCTATAGACCTAAAAAGGCTATCATATAAGCCTTCCAATATTGTTAATTAGACCCATCAAATAAGGGAGCACGAGATATAGATGAACCCTCTCTCAAGTGATCTATAACGAGGCCCTAGGCACACACTAAGTATATTTAGTGATCCGCCCTAAGACCAATTAAAAGTTTATATATTATGGATTTAATTAACTTGAGAGTGAATAGATAATTGGAAAAAATATGATAAATTAAAATTTCATAGATGGCCAAACATGCAATCATGTGTAAATAAAATAATACGAAAAGATAAACTGACACAAGAGATTTTTAGGTGAAAACGAATAAGGCCACAAAAATGACCTAAAAAGAAAACCACCGGACTACCAAACCACCTAACTATCCATTATGAAAATTTGTTTAATTATAAGGCTACGACTTAAACTACCCTCCAAGGTAATGCCCCCAAGTAACCTACTTACGAGCCTCTACATTCTTTCATAATCTCCATAAGTAAAGCATTCATATCTGTACCAATCTTTTAATAAACTCAAGCCATATGAGTTATCGGTTCTTTCAAGTAGCACCTAAAATGTTAGCACAAAAACACAAGTGCAATATGTGTTCTAGAGTGGATTAAACAATGAATATTCATAGCTAGATGATTAATAGAATAATATAAAAACCTAAATCACTAACAACACTAGAATAAATGATTAGACACAATAACACAAATATTGTTGGCTTGTTAAAAAATCAAACCCAACCATAAATATTTAATTAATTAACTAATGGGAAAAGCTTAATAGAAAAGTTTTTACAAATAGATTTAGAGAGAAAGCATAAGTTGTAAAAGTTGATTCAATTGTGGTTAAAGAAAACAAGATGCATTAGGTTGTTTAAATAAAAAATATTAGAGGCATAATTAATGGTAGGTTAAAGTCCACTTACAAATCCCTACATTAAACAATTCATAAAGTAGTAAATAATAGGGACAATATTATAATTGACAAGTTTGGCTTGAGTAAAAAATTAGGTTATAAGTTGAAGCCCTTGCCGCTCGATTGATCTAGACCGAGCTCGACCGATTGAACCAATATCGATCACCCTTTTCGATCAATCTAGACAACGATTAATAAAATTGGAGACTAGATAGATCAAATTTTATTGTACCTCAATTGATCCAATCCTCGATTGATCAAACCCAAAACTTTAATCCATCTATCTAATGTTAAAATTAGTTTTGAGAGGACTTAGATCATAGTAGATCGATGCTCAATCGATTTTCCTTCTCGATTGATCCAGACATTACTTGATCAACTAAGTATCTTATTACTAAATTGTTTCTATTTTTCTAATATGAAATATAATGTGCATAAGAACATAAATATGCTTGAGATGTGTTCATTTGGAGCTCGATCGTTTCTTCGACTTAAATAGTATTTTTGAAAGACTCACCTAGAAACTAAATTACATTTAGATATTTTATTTACAAATATTGACAACACTTATAAATCTTACAAAATTCATTTAGAAAATATATTTTCTACAAAAGTTTCAATATCACAATACCGAAGATGCTTTAATCAACAACCATACATTAATATTCTCAAATCCAAAATATGAGAATTAGTTTTCAAAGTTTTATCTCCAGTTTGTTCATTTAAACCAAAATCAATCCATATTATTCTCAAAACCAAAATATGTGAACGAACACAGATAGCAATAATTATACATAAAGAATTAAATTTATATCATGACAAATTTTCAAAAATTAAATAAACAAAATATTACTTTGAGAAGTTAAAATTTTTATCTTCTCAAAATTCTAAGTACTAGAGAACAACTCACTATGAGTATTAAATTGATTGTACATCAATTAATTACAACTCATTGTAATACCAAAATGCAAGGTCCAAAGTTGTTTAGCTTTCTTTTCGCCAAGTAGTTTCACAAAACCTTAAACACATACAAAAACTAATAATGATGTTTATACAATTAAATTTTATAAAAGCCAAATAATATGCACAAATAATAAAGTTTATGTTAAAGGTAGAACCACTAATAAACTTATTTAGAGAGACTTTAAACATAAATAAAACTTAATATCCAACCAATTGTAATAAACGAAAAATATTAATATTATGTCATGAATGAGTTTACATATTGCTTAAAAGTAATAAGTTTACATATTAAATCAAATAAAAATAAAATTGATAAAAGACAAACAAGAAAAACAAATATAATTATAAAGAACAAATACCAAACTTATAAAATTATGAACCAAAATAATAATGCAAATTACAAAATTATTTGAATTGAAAAATTAATATAAAGTTAAGAAACAAATAGTGAGTTTCATATTTCTTACTGTTTTCTTAAGACAAATTCATCATCTTATCCTACATGTATAAAAATCATTGATGTTTATTTTCTAGGATAAAATGATAAACAAGTAATGAATCTATACTAATACAAATACTTTGGCAAACTAAAATAACTTTAGAATAAGAATAAAAACATTAAAGGGAAATGTTAATAAATGGCACAAACAATTAAACATTATTGCTTCTTTTATTTACGACAGATAAAACTGTTTTTCATTTACAATTTTCCAACACAAGCTTCATTCAAGAAGAAATCAAAACATGACAGAGTTGAGATATGACACTTTATTGGTAAGACATATGACACCAATCTTTGGGTTTGTTCTGTTCTAAATCCAAAGGCAATCATCTATCTTCGGCTCTAGTAGCCATTATTCAATGCACCTGGTTTATTTGCCTGATGTGGATCCAAAGTTCAAAACAGAACTAGATTGTATCAACATAGCAGCCCAATATAAAGATTGTATCCACAATAAAAAACTAGATTCTTTAGTGGTCTTTTGACTACCACCTTAGGTAATGTTTTCACCTTTCACGTTCTCTACTGTATATACCTCTTCCTTGGATAACTTTTCTCATCATCAATGAAAGAGGACACGACCCCGTACACTACTAAGGTTAGGAGATGCAAACTCCTTAAAAACTCAACCCTAATTCATACACGTAAGAAAGTAAACACTAATACGGAACACAGAACACGCAGTAGAAGTACAGATAACTTAATATTAGATAATGCAGATAAATTGAGACAATAGATATTATATACATACATAGATACATACATACATACAATAGATACATACATATAATAGATACATACATACATACATACATACATACATACATACATACATACATACATACACACACACACATATATATATATATATATATATATATATATATATCAAAACAGAAAGAAAGTAAATAACAAATGTTTTCTAATAAGAGCTTATGCTTCAATATATTGAAACATATACACAACAAACTCAAATTATAATAACTCAAAAGATGATCATGCATAACAGGCGATATAATGAGTTAAACCCGCATAGAAACCATATCTATGTGGTAACATCCTTAGGTTGTTTAAGGAAATCACTAAGTAAAAAATAGTTCACTACACAATAAACAAGTTATAACTTTGATAGATAATAAAACCATTATTACCTCTATCAACTGGGACCTCCATCCAAGTTGCCTTTTACTAGGCTGCACTTGCTACTTTCGTAACTACTTGGTTCAATACTCGAACCTAGCTATCCTCCATAGTCAATACTACTCAATGGGGTATGATTGGTAACCACTGATCAATAACAAGAAGTGTAACTTCTCACACTCTTAAGGGACACACATTCCGTTATTAAAGTAAAATCATTTATGAGAGACACATAGTCAAACCACGTGCCCACACAAGATATATAAATCTCAGTGCAAATTTTCGCGGAGTTTTGGTATTAAAACAAGGAGTAAGAAATAAGATACATGAGGGGGTATTTATAGAACTCAAATTGTCACCTCGCTAACCACCTTACCAATCATCTTGCCAAGCTGGTGGTAAGGGTGCTGGCAAGCTTGTTGGTGAGGTGCTAAAAAGTCATATTTTTTTGTTTCAAAAGTTGTCGAGAACTATCCATATATACTTGTATTAGAATCAAGCTAAAAATGAAAGTGACAATGTCAGTTCGCTCGCACTCTTATTCACTAAAAACCATAACCATCAACATAGCATGCACACTACGAAAACCAATACTGTGGCATGTGTGTAAACATATTGACATAAAAATTATACCTAATTATGTGTGTGTGTGTGTGTGTGTATGAATTATTGATCTACTATAACCAACCTTATGCAGAGGAAGACAAATACAGTAACTAAAACAACAAATATTATGTTTTGCACATGGGAAGCTAACACAAAGACACAAAGTACAACATGACTTACATTTTCTCCCTTTGGGTTTTCGTGTCAAAACACTGCATAACTACATACAAAAACTCATCAAATATGAGATGAACATGAAGATGTCCTAAAGTTGTTTCTTCCCATGAACAATACAACAACACACACCAAAACCCAAAAGATAAACCAACACCAAGTGCATCCATCTTGAGTGCTCCATCCAATCTTCATGGGATTTTGAGTACACAACACACAACACATATGAAGCATAAAGACTTCACCCTATACTTGTAACCTACACACAAACAAAAAAACAAACACATACCCTATAAACATATCATGTATAAATAGTGTGTAGTCAAACCACATGCTATCGTGTTACCCCTACACAGGGACACAACATAAGTAAACATGCACAAATCCCCCTGAATTCATCCCATACCCCCTAATTTCATGCAAGTTAGACAACAATAGGTAGTGCAATCCTTCATTCACAGCCCATGTAACTCATATCATGGAAATAAACATATAGTTGCACCTAGAAAGTTTCCCTCTTTTTGGAACTAAAAATCAAAGGTACACTCCTATATAAGGGAGAAAAGACATAAAAATATGCTATAATCCTAACACTAATGCAACACTACTAAGAAGCACCACACACAGTCATATGTAAAAGACAAAGGATAACATTGTGATAAACAAAAAGTAAAAGCATACAACATTAAACAAACTGAATGCACAGACAACACGAGAGAAGTGCAGATAGAAGGAATCTCAATTTACCAAAATATATGTCATGCATTTTAGCAACAGATACTAGGCAACACAAGAGAAGCATGTAGTAACTCATTATAACAAGGAAGCATGTAGACACAAAGGATGATATGTGAAGTAAGGTATTGCAAGATATCTATGGGAAAAATCATACTAACATTCCTATTTATGCTTGCAATGCACTAAAATTGGATATTTGTGTTGGTTGTTTTACACTAAAAATCACATTTTGCATCGATATGGCAAAACCAATGCAAATTATGGCATAGTAAATTTTACATCATTTTGTAAAGATAGACACAAATTTTGCATCAGTTTAGTGTAAAAATAGGCACAAATTTGCATCCATTCTATGTAAAAATTGATGCAAATTTGTGTCGATTTTGAGTAAAAACGAATGCAAATTTTGCATTCGGGTATGACCATACTAAAGGTTGCTTTTTGACAGTTTGAACTTTGGCACACCAAAGTTTATGAACCCTATACAATACACATGTAATATTAGTAAATATGTATGATGATTTAATATATTCAGGTTATAATACTTAAGCAATTAAACTCACTTATGAAGTACATTGTGAACATCTTTTATACTAGAGTCTTTCAAAGAATCCAAATAATAGAATGTATGCTTGTATAGCTTATAGACCATCAAAACCCCATGATGACTACCATAGATAAACAAGCAAAGTTATATACATTAAAATTAATAGCTCTACTGTAATTATGCCAAAATACAAATTAATTTCTTTAGAGGATATGAAATAGCCAACTTTTGCCTATCATGTAGCTCTAAAGACCTATTGCATACATTTGTAGCTTGGTTTAATATCAATTTTTCTTCAATTTGATCAAACAAGAATGGGTCAAGGAACTTGCATATTTTAGTTTCACCCACTAAAATCAAATCATCATACAACTTCCTACATGGAATTGGTGAACAAAATTGGTAATGTTGCTTTTGCAAATACATTGGTTTTATATTTATAAAACTCTCGCAAGTGAACAAATCATTTTTATAGAAAATGACAAGTATACTCTCAAGGTCAATCTAAAGAAGGAATATATGTGGTTTTTAATTTATTATTCAAACTTTTAAAAATTAAATTAAATCATAACCATCATGTCACAATATTTTGATTTTTGTTTCCTAATCTAATGACATAAAAAAGAAACATAGATATGGATTCCATAAATAATAAGGAAATTTTTTATCATTCATAATAGTTGAATATTTATGGATATAATAATTAAGTTAATTATGCTTGCTCATATTATTTAGGTTATTAAAGATATAACTTGATATTTGTTGATTTTCTCTTTTTGGTATGAAAGTGTCCTTAGTCGAGACCCAATTTTTTTTATATTAATTAACTACTATCTTTAGGTGGGGCTTATTAATTAATTAGGTATTAAATTTCAAATTTATTTTTAAGAAAATAGCAAACTATCTAATCACAGCTTTAGGCAGAGTCAGTTAATTAGACTTTATTCTAGGTGTCCAAATTAAACCTAGGAAATTAATTATCTGAGTACTAACTTTCAAGTTTTAAAACCATTACTTAAAATATGTTGTCAATAAATTTTCGAATAATAGTTCTTATAAACAAACTTTTTAAATAGAGTTTTACTTTAACTATCAAATGATTGTATCGATAAATAAAAGAGCAATACTCTAAATCAGACCCGATAATTAAACCTAAAAATCTAATTTTTAGATTTAAATTTGTAATGAAAAATGATATATTTCTTTCTAACATCATCCTCAATATAAAATCTTGAATAAAAATAAAATCAATTTATTTTTATAGAAATGTTTTTATATCATATTTACAGAACTTTGATACTTAATAACATTATTATTATATCAAATTTACAAATAGCCAGTCATGTTAAATTTAATCATAGATAAATTAAACATGACATATAAAAATAAAAAATAAAAAATAAAAATAAAAATATAAACAATTCATTTTAAAATTATACATTAAAAGAATCCTTATAGAACTTTGATACTCAATATGTTGCTATAAAACCTCCAAACGAATTTGCATTTTCGTTTATTGAATCAAACAATAAAAATCTATAAAATAATAATTATTTCTTATAAAAAAACTTTAAAACTAAAAAAGCTAAAAAATATAGAGGGAAAAATAGAGAGAGAATAGATTTTGAGGGATTTGAAGGGTTTGAGAGATGATTTTTACAATGGGAGAGAGGGTCTTTTTATTGATAAGAAAAAGGCCAAAAAAGGTTGAAAAATATCTCAAAAATTTATTTTAGGCATGTTTGGACAGGTTGGCACACGTGTGGGGGCAAGATTTGCGACAAATAAGTATTGGTGCTCGTGGGTGCGCGTGGGACAAGCTCGAGCATGTACTTACTAGTCACTTAGCAAGAGAAGCGATAAAAACTAAAATAAAAATTAAATTATCCTAAATCACTTTTTTGAATTGACACAGTTACATTTAGTATATGTAACAAGCCGTTAAACCCCTAGGTTGCTCTAGTAAATGAGTTTAAGTCTCGTGAGGGTTTTTAGTAATGATACCCACAAACATTAATAAAAAAATTGAAAACAAAATAAAACTAATAAAATAAGAAGTTAGCTAAAATTTAAAATAAAGTAAAATGACTAAAATAAAATAAATAAATGAAATACAAAAATATCTTATGCTTATAATCTCTTTGAAATTTCATAATTAAAATCTTAAGCATATATTATTTCAACTTTCTAAACATTCATGATTTATTATAATAATTAGTTGAAAATAATTTTCATATTTCAACTCTATTACTCATAAGTCAATATTCTAAAAAATACTGAATCATATGGGTTCAAACACTCATACTAATTTATTTGCGAAATAGTTGATGTATAGATATGAACTAATATGTTCACATATATATAAAGAAGAAAGGCTTAAAGTGTTATTTTAATGTTAATCTCATGAAAAGGATCAAATATAAGGATTTATAAAATATTGTACATTACTCTCATGCATCAATAAAATTCATCAAATAAAAATATCAAGTAATATGTCTTATAAAAAATGTAGGAAAATACAATGACTTTTTAAGGAATTACTTCCTATATTTTATTTTGCATTAAACTATTTCTCACAACTATTTAGGCTTTTGGGTCATAGTATATAGATACTATTCATTTCCTCTGTTTCTTTCTATTTTTTTCTTTCTCTTATATTTTATAAGAGAATCCATTTTTTAGAGAGTAGACCCATGTACAAATTGTATATTTTTTTTGTATGGTAAGGTGAGTGGTTAATATTTAGTTTTTCTATTTGTATTTGTGTAGGTAATCCTAGATATATCTCTTTTTTAATAAAAGTCATACATGAATGAAGAAATGCATATACTATCAATTTCCACTTAAATAATTTAATCTAAGCAAACAAAAAATAAATATATAACACTTCATTAAGAAGTAAAAATCCAACATTCAATGCTAAATCCCATAGAGATCATCTAATAATGCTGATAAAAAATAAGAAAAGTGTTTAGAGTAGAAACAAATAATATATATCACTCAAAATATTTCTTACAAGGATAGTCTCTACTATTTGATTCCTAAACAATGATTTTGGATTTAATAAAGTTTCCATACCTTATCAAGAAATACTAGTTATGACAAAAACTAACTAAATATCATATACTCCATGATATGTTTTAAAGAAATGATAAATTTTTGTGAGAAATTTTTAAAAGTAATCCTAACATTTTAAAAATTACTAAATCACATAAAGAAAATAAAACCAAACACAATAAAAATGAAAACGTGAACATAAATATTTTTGAAATTAAGCATGGTAAATTTTCACCACTCCCAATCTAGAACTTACATTGTCCTCAATGTAACAATTGTAAATTAAAGATAAAGAGAAAAGAAAAGAAAAGTTACCTATTTCCTGAGAAAGTGCAAATAGTGATGGAGAAATGCATGTGCATCCGTCATGTTCATCATTAATGTTCACACAGAAAGATCGTTATGAACTTCTAATATATCAAAAAATATTTTTAGTTTTAACAATTCTAAAATTATTCACATACAATTAAACTAAACTAAACAACATAAATTAAATAAATAAAACAAATAAAAGAAAATTACCTAAAATGATGGGTTACCTCTCATCTAATGCTTAGTTTAACGTCTTAGAAAGATGTAACTTGGGGAATTAATTTTAAGTAAACTCAATGTCCCCACATCATTGAGTCAATCAAACATACAAGTAGGACAAATTTGTTTACCTATACTTTTAAGTCATGCCCCATAGATTTTCAAAATTTATTTACTTAAAACTAGGGATATGATTATGCGTTTTAAATAACCCACTTCTAGGTGCAAGTTAAATAATTAAAGCATCAAAACATAGTTGTACCTAGATCTAACAAAGAAAATACCTCCTTTTATCACAGATTGTGATTAAAAACTTTGAAGTTATAGAGATTGCTTCAGAATTTTTTTTTATCTAATCTAAAACTAAGTATTAAAATAAATATTGAACAATAAAAAATTTATGTAGGAAACAAACAAAATCAAGTAATGAAAGAAAAATAAAGAAATAAAAAAAAAGTTAGTAAAATAAAGAAATGAATAAAAATAAAATAATTAATTGTTTTTACAATATATAATAAAAACAAATTTTATACAAATTTTGATACATATAATTATATCTAATTAAACTATACATATTTATAATACACTCTATCTATCATATAATATAAATACATTTTTTTTACAAATATATACACGTGATTAAATTGTACAGAATATAATACACTCTATCTAATATATAATACAAATATATTTTTATACATGTTATATCATACAATTTTACAAGTTAGTTCATAGAAATACTATATAATAAATAAAAAGAATAAATTAAATTAATACAATCTAAAGAAGTTAATTATTGTTAAGTTAATAATTAAAAGTAAAATTTAAAATTTAAAAATTAATTAATTTTTTTATTAATAACATAATCAGTGGTCCAAAGAAAGAATGGTGGGGCAATGCCTCCTTAAAAATCATTCTCTTAGATAGAGCAACATTCTCACTTAGATTTGTACTTTCTATTTTATTACACAGTTATTTTTTTTAAATAAATTAAAAATTAAAAGTTAAGAAGTTTTTTTTTTATATATTTAGAAAATAAAATAATTAAATTTTAAATTTTTTTATTTTCTTCTTTTTTTAAAAAAATTAAATTAAAAGTTAAAAAAAAATTAAAAAAAATTATTATTATTTTTTAATTTTTTTAAGTAAAATAAATAAAAAAATCACAATTATTTACACCACAAATATTTTTCAAAATTTTGATAAATAATTTAAAAACTCTATTAATTGCTCGACAATGGTGCCAAAAACTTTATGAAAAAAATCGGTAAATTATATTTGTAAAAACTCGCAAGTGCACGAATCATATTATAGAAAATGACAAGTATACTCCTAAGGTCAATTTAAGGAAGGAATATATATGTTTTTTTAATTTACTATTCAAACTTTTAAAAACAAAATTAAATCCTAAACATCTTGTCACGATATATTGATTTTTGTTTTCTAATCTAATGACATAAAAAAATAAACATATATATGGATTCAATAAACAATAATATAAATTTTTATCATTTATAATAATGGAGTATTTATGGATATAATAATTAAGTTAATTATGCTTACTCATATTATTTAAGTTATTAAAAATATAAACTGATATTCATTGATTTTCTCTTTTTGGTATGAAAGTGTCCTTAGGTGGGGCCCAACTTCTTTTATTTAATATTAATTAACTAATACCTTATGCAGGGCCTATTAATTAAGTATTAAATTTCATATAAAAATAAAACATAAAAATATAACTATAAAGAATTCATTTTAAAATTATACCTCAAAAGAGTCCTTACAGAACTTTGATGTTAAATATATTACTAGAAAAGTTCCAAATGGATTTGTAATTTCATTTATTGAATCAAAAACTAAAAATCTATAAAAGAATAACTAGTTCTTCTCAAAAAGAGAAGAACTTTAAAACTTAAACAACTAAAAGCTAGAGAGAGAAAAGAGATTTTGAGGAATGAATTTTACAATAGGGGAAACGTTCCTTTTATAGATGAGGAAAAGGCTAAACAAGGTGGAAAAAATCTTTAAAATTTGATTTTGGACGCATTTGGATAGGTTGGCATGCGTGTAGAGGCAAGAGCTATGGTAGATGGGCGTTGGCATGAATGAGCTCGCATAAGACAAATGTCGGCAGGTGTTGGCATGTGCGAGACTCAACACAAGCATGTGTTGCCACGCGAGAATCGACGTGGGAATGTGCTAGCTTCGCACGGGTATTTGCTGGTTGAGCGTGCACGAATGTGTGATGGGTATGTGTTGGCCGTGTGTTGGCTGTGCGCGGGCATGTGTTAGTCGTGTGCTAGGCATGCACGGTACTCAATATGGCTTGTACTGGCTCACACGAGACTTTGGCGTGAATGGGCACCGCTACGTGCAGGACAGGCTTAATACACACTTGATTGGGCACTTTTGTCCATTTTTCCATTTTCCCATTTGTTTTGACTTTTCTTCATATTTTCTCAACATATTTATGATATATTTCCTCTAGTAGTTTTCTTCGAGTTAAATTATTTTTGAACGAAAATACCTAAAAAATAATAAAAATACCTATGATTCTGAAAAAACAAATTTATATAAAAATATGATAAAGTCATACAAATATAAATCTATTTAATCAATTAAAGTGCATTAGATCATGGTAATTTTAGTTCTTTTAAATCATTCATCATGAATATAAGCAAAATAATTAATAATAAGACACTACGAAAACCGACCATATAGTGTGTGTAAACATGCTTGCATACAAAGTGTACCTAGAAATCTGTGTGTGAATTACTGATTCGTAATAAGCAACCTTATATAAAGGAAGAAAATACACTAATTAAAATAATAGACATTGTGTTTCATACATTAGAAGTCAATACAAAAAGATAGAGTACAACAGGACTTACAATCATTATCCAAGTAATAGCTCTTGTTTACCCAGATTTATTTTATTTTCTTCTTCATTTTAGTTCTCCAAACCCTCATTTTCTTCTTCTTGATGTTATCTTTCTCTTTTTCCTGGCCTATTACCTTATTCACCTCCAACATTTCACTTTAGTTATTGGAATACTCTAAACATTCAAGAACTTTGATAGTATTCTTGTTCCACTTTCATTATCAACTCTTCTCTTTCCACATCTATTAAAGTCCTCTCTATAGTTAGGAATGGTCTCCCTAAAAATATAGGTATCTTGCTATTTTTCTCCATGTTTATAATAACGAAATCTGTCAGGATTAAAAATTTCTTCAATTTGTAGGATGAAAAATGTTGCCTTAGGTTCTCTAAGCCCAAGTTTTTAAAAAACTAAAAGGAACATCTTGTTTACATTTGCTCCAAGGTCACCAAGTGCATTTTTAAAGTGTAGATTACCAATTGTACAACGGATTACAATGCTTCAGGGATCTTTTTTCTTGAGAGGTAATTTGTTTCCAATATTGCACAACACTCTCCAGGTAAAGGTATCGTACCCAGTTTTCTATTTTTCTCTTCCTAGACACAATTTCCTTTATAAATTTGAAGTATGAGGGCATTTTCATTTGGGTGTCAGTAAAGGGTATGTTGATGTGTTACTTTTGAATATATACAAGAGTTTTCAAAATCAATTGTTTACCTTTTTTTTGTAACCTTTGAGTAAAGGTATGATTGGAATGTATACATAATTAAATTTCCTTAGAAGAATTACCTTCATCATTAACCTTTTATTTTTATAAATCCTCTAGTTTATGTTCTTCCATGCATATCTTTCTTTCTTTTTCTTTCTCATGGTTATCCAAACTAGCCCCATCTAGATTGTCATTTCTTAATATGATTGCATTGTATTGTTCTTTACACTCCCTCTTAGGGTTGATTTTAGTATCACTAGGGATAGTACCTTAGGGTTTTTGATTGATAGATTGGGATAGATGTGGATCTCGGACCTATGAATGGGGATATTCCCTAAACTCACAAAGAAAAAAGGAAGTGAATTAGACAAAAAGAGAAGAAACTTGGACAAAAAAAGAAGTAACTTGGACAAAAATAAAGAATGTGACTTAACTAGTCCAAATTGAATTTTTAAAATTCAAATAAATGCCCTTTAAGTGGTTTCAAGATTATTTACTCTAGTGTTCATTGTTTATATAAAGTCTTTCATAATTCCAATGATGAGTGCTTGAAAAGCACTCAATATTACATGATTTTATGCACTTTTAAATGACAAATCTATGGTATGTCATTTTAGTAAATCTATGTTTTCAAAATTATGTATATATTTTATTATTTTATAGGTATTTTGGGCTTCATAATTACAAAAAAGAAGAATATAAAGGATAATATATTTAAAGCTTTACTTATGAACCAATCAAGCTTGTAAGGGGGTAAAACAAAAGAAGATGGAAAACACATAGTTTGACGTGTGTCGTAACAAAGGAAAAATGTATGGCATGACACAAGTGGTTTGGATCAAGATAGCAATGCGTATGAAATCAAAACACGTCACGATGGTGGAAAATTGCATGCTGTAGTGCCCTACCCTTAAATCCACTATTCTTTCCTTTTGCAATATTTTCCAATCCTAAAAATAGGACTCCTTCCTCTTATTTTCAAATCATCTCTTCCATCCTTCAACTCTTGTAGCTTGTCTCTTTTCTCTTTTCTTAGTTTCTATAAAAAAAATAAGTTCTTCTCCCAATTTGAGAGTGGAATAAGTTATAATTAATGTTTACTTGTTAAATAGTTTATATTAGGTTATTCTAGATTAAGCGATACAAAATTGTTATTAGAATCTAGGGGATATTGTGAAGTTTTGTACCTCTTTTGTTGAACAGGGCACACCTGTATATCTATCATTTGGGTATAAATCTAATCTATATTCTTATTTACAATACTTGAGTCAATGTACAAACTTGGTGAGCTGTGAATGAGCTAGTTGATGACCTACAAGTCTTTCAAATTGCATCACATCTCCATGAAAGAACAAATTGATTATGAGAAGGGAAAGAGCTTTCATTTTTCCCTTCTCAAAAGAAAATTACTCTAATCCTCATAAGGAGAAAATGACTTTCCTTGCCTATATAAACTCTACCAAAAATTTTGATCATTTCGAATTCTATTTTCACTTCTTGGATATGATATTAGTGATATTTTTTAGAAAGTATTAAACAGTGAGGTAAACAATTTTTACAAAATTGTGATAATTTTATTGTGAGAGTGAGATACGTTAAATTCATTGAATTATCGTATCTCCTGTTGTGGGCAATAAGAGATAGGTTGTTTTGAGTTTGAAGGTGGTCCTCAAGATTGTGAGTAGTTACACTTATTGTTACTAATCAATGGTTATTGATATATATATATATATATATATCGCATTGTGCTTTTGGCTATGAAGGAGAGCCGAGTTCATAAGTTGAATCAGGTCAAATTGAAAGCAGAAAGTCAAAGTTGCAATAGGAAGTTCGAGCAGAGGTCCTATTTGATAGAGGTAATAAGAGTTTTACTTCTTTTAGAGTTGTAACTGCTTTATTTTTCTATGGATTGTTTGCTACTGAGTAGTTGTCTTAAGCAACCTAAGGGCATTACCATATAGATATGGTCTTTATGTGGGTTTATCTCATTACATCACTTATTCTGTATGATCCATTATTGTTCTTGTATAATCTAAGGTTAAGATGTGTATGTTGCAATATACTATAGCTTAAACTATGATTAAAAAGATTTTACTATATTTCCATTTTATATTGCTTAAATAATATTTGTTGTGAGAGCTAGGGTTGAGTCATTAAGGAGTCTGTATCTCCTTACACTGGTAGTTTTCTGGGTCATGGACTCTTTCAAGCACTACTACAAAAAGGAGTAATTAAGTTAAGATTAAAATTCAATTTTTGGGAAAAATCGACTTATAATGAATTTAAAGTTGATACGCTGAATCACTGATTTAAAAAATAAAAAACAATAGTGTCAGTACTACGTGTCAACCGATGCTAAACGTAGGATTTTAAATTGGTTCTACATGTCAACCGACTTAAGCCACTTGTAGCGTCGGTTGACATGTAGAACCGACTTTATATTCTACGTGTAGCGTCGGTCCTACGTGTCAACTGACGCTACTATTTTATTTTTCTATAATATTTTAAGTCGGTTGACACTTATGACTAATGCTACACATAGGGTTTTAAGTGAGTTCTATGTGTCAACCAACTTAAGCCACATGTAACATCGGTTAACATGTAGAACATACTTAAAATCCTACGTGTAGTGTCGGTCCTACGTATCAATCAATGCTACACACATTTTTTTCTTTTCACTTCTTTCTCCCCCATTTGACAAAATATTCAAATTTATCGACCTTGCCATTTCTCCCTCTTCTCTAGTTACTTCTCTTTCTTATTTATTCACTTCCCCTCTTTCTTATGCTTCAAGTACTCTCTCTCTCTCTCTCTATCTATCTATCTCTAAAATTTTGTCAATTTTTTCTTTCTTTTCAAATCTTATGAAGTTGACTTTTTGTCTCATTCAATTTCTTGAGCTTGTACAATTGGGATGGTGTCACCTCTATTGGCCTCGATGATGCAGCTTTCAAATTAAGTTTTTATTTGATTTTGTTACTATTATTTCTAGATTTTTCTTAATCTATTTCTTTTACAAATCCAAAGGTTTTTGAATTTTACAGAGGTTAAGAGACAACAGATCTATGATATTGTTAATGTATTGGAGAGCGTTGGGGTAGGATATTTATTTTTGTTGTTAAAAGTAATGTTTATTTGACTGGTTGTGAAATTATATTTGTAGATATTCTTATAGCTAGTTTGAATTTTAATTTAGGTTCTTACAAGAAAATCAAAGAATTAGTATTCATGGAAAGGATTTAGAGCTATTCCTAAGGCTCTACAAGGTTATGAGGATAATATAAAAAATAATACAAAATTTAATGTCGGTTCACCATGTGAACTGATTTAAAATTTTAAGTCTCACAATTTAAAGTCGGTTCAACTAACCAGCTTGAAATTTAAAGTTGGCATAGTGAAGGCATATAACTTGAAGTTTTTATTTGATTATTTTAATTGATGCATGAGGACAATATGTGATTTCTTTATAAATTCCTTCATTTGATTCCTTTCATGAGCTTGATATTATGAACTACTTTGAGTCCTTTCTTCTTTAAACATATGCAAACCTATTAGTTGATTTCCTTAAACTCTATTCATATATACTTTTTAATGAATGTTTGAACCCATAGGATTAGTGTGATATTAAGAGTATAACTTATGAGGTTTAGAGTCAAAGCAAATTTGAATTCATAGCACTGAAATAGGGTAAATCAATATTGATGCATTTTTTTATGTTGGATATGAATTTGTTTTTACCTAATTTTTATAATAAACCATGAATGTTTAAGATGTTAAAATAACTTATTCTTTGAATTTTAATTGTGAACTTAAAAGAGATTAAAGCATAAGAAGTATTCTATTTTTACTCTTACCCTTTTATTTTGTTATTTTGTTTAAATTTTTACTTTTTTATTTTAGTTTTTGTTTTGTTATTTGTATTTAGTTTGATGTTTGTGGGTATCATCTCTAAAAGCCCTTACAAAACTTAAACTTGTCCACTAGGCCAACCTAATGGCTTAAAGGCTTATTGCATATGTTAAATGCAACCGCATCAATATTCGAAAACGATTAAGGATTGTTTAATTTATTTATTTTAGCTTTTAATTTTTATTTTCCTTGCTAGAGACTAGCAAGAAGATGACTAGGGGTTGTGATAAGTGCTTGAAAAGCACTCAATATTACGTAATTTTATGCACTTTAAATGAAAAAATAGATATATAATTGCATAATTTTATCATCATTTTAGTAAATCTATGTTTTTAAAATTAGGGTATATTTTGTTCTTTTTCAGGTATTTTGGCTTCAAAATAATTCAACTAATAAACACATGAAGATATCATACCTGAAACCACTCGATTACAAAAAAGAAGAATACAATGGATAACATATATAAAGCCTTACATATGAACCAATCAAGCTTGTTAGGGGGTGAAAAAGAGAAGATGGAAAACAACAAGTTTGACATATGTCGCGGTAGTGGAAAAATGTATGCTACGATGCAAGTGGTTTGGGTCAATATTATAATGTTACAAAAATCGTATGTTGTAGTGGTGAAAAATTTCATGCTGTGGTGTACGATCCTCTGATCAACCTTTTTCTCCATATGTAGCATTTTCCAATCCTATGAATAGGACCCATCCTCTTCATTTCAAATCATCCCTTCCATCCTTTAGCTCTTTTAGCTTGTATTTTTTTTCTCTTTTCTTAGTTTCTATAATTTTTCATTAAGTTCTTCTCTCAATTTGAGAGTTGAACAAGTTTTAGTTTATGTTTAGTTGTTAAATAGTTTAGATTAGGTTACCTCAAATAAATGAGGCAATAATAGAGAATTATTCAAGATCAAGCGATGCGAAATCATAATTAGAATCTAGGGAATATTGTGAAGTTTTGGACACCAACACATCTATCTTTTGGGTATAAATCTAATGTGCATTCTTATTTTTTCACTTAATAATATTGTGTTTCTTGATTTTTGTTATAAATAATTTACTAATCATTCATTATTTTTAACATGTCTCGTTGATTGTTATAATGAGAATTTAATTATGCTGATATGTTTCTGTAAATTATCTAGGGGAATATTTTTAATAATAATTAAACACATATTATTTTCAATTCAATAATTTTTACAAAGTTTATTATCGAAAAATATATTGACAACATATTTTTCATAATAGATTTAAAATAAAATTGTGTTTTTAGAAACATAAATCTAGATTTGATTTAGAGTAATACTCTTAGATGTTAGATGTGATTATCTGAATTTGATTAGAGTCTTGTTTTATTTTATAGACTTTCATAAGAATTTATTTTAGAATATTTTGACGACATATTTTTTGTAGTAGTTTTAAAATCTGAAAATTAATTTTAAGATACATGAATCTACAATCCAATTTAGACAACTTGAATAGAAGTTTAAAATTATCGACCCTACCAAATGTGGCAAGTAAAATGGTTAGATAATTTCTTAAAAATATGCATAATTTAATTAAAAAATAATTTGTTGGTCTCATCAAAAGTGGTTGGTTAAGATTTAATTAATAAAGAATAATAGCCTCACTAATTGTGTTATTTATACATATAAGAAAGAATCAATCACCTGAGTTTATATTTCATTAAGGTAATTAATATTACTAAACATAATCAAATAGCTAAATATCCTATTAACTCTCTATTCAAAAATGAATTGCATGTCTGTTTGTTATTTGTGTGAACTTATCTATCTTGTATCTTTAAATTTAAGTCATTAGTTTAGATATTTTTAATAATAAAACTTTATGATAGAATGTTTAGGTTTATTTTTTATTTTTAATAATTTATTGAATTATTTAAAAATCACATAGTTTCTCTTTAGATCGACCTTAGAAGTATACTTATCATTTCTTACAAAATGATTTGTACAATTGTGAGCTATTTTATAAATATAAAATTCGAGCATCATCCAACAACACCTATGTATTTACCCCCAATAGAAGGTTTCTTTTCTTGATTTTGTTGATGATGTTGTTGTTATGGTTATTGGATGCAATAATTTCCACATGTTTCCATAGCATTCACTCTTACTTTTTGTGTAGCAATCAACGAAAATGCCACGTATCATCATGGGATTCACCCATTCATTCCACTAGAGCACCACACAATTTGAATCTGCAAAACGTAGAGTGCCATATGTCACTGATTCAGTTTGTGTTGACCAACACCATTCTGCCTCACCATATATTACGTGTTGAAATTTCTATGTTTGTTGTCACTTGCCACGTGTCATGATCTAATTGGTCAACATTGTTTAATTTCCTTTTTCATCTCAATTTTTGAGATGAAGCTGATCTAACGTTCTTGATTCCATCTAAACCTAATTTAACCCAATAATTTCATTAGAAATAGCTCAACCATTTCTTGCATATTTTTTTATCAAATTTTAGAGTAGTCAAAAAAAGAGAGGAGTTCAAGAAGAGACATAATTTGGTGGAGATTCAAGAGAAGATTGGTTTCTACAATTCAAAAGATTGATAGTATTATTTCTTCTTTTCTTTTATTTATTAATTTGTATGTATTTCTTTTTGAAAAATATGATATTTATGAATTCAATTATGTCTAGCTAATTTATTAACCTAGGTTCTATATGTAATGATTTAATACTTTACCTCAATTGTAATTGCAATTTCAATTTAATTATATTATTTAATTTGATTTTTATGATATTAATTGTTTAGCCAAATCGATATGTAGAGGCACTTAAATATATTTCAAAGAATTATTTAATTGTTTGTCTTGATTAAATAACATGTATAGTTTATAGGGAGAAATATGATTCTTATGTATGTGATCCATAATTGACAAAATTTATAAGTAGTTTGCAATTTAATTAGTATGAGAGTGTGATTAGGTTAATTAGTATATGTTGTGTAGCTTACTTGAGAGATGAAGACATGCTATATTAGATTCAATTGATCACTAGGTGCTATCTCCTCGAGGGAGATAAAAATCCCTAGGAGATTTGGGGACTTCAACTACGTATTGATCATTATTTTCTGCCATTACTCCTTGTTGATAATGTGGTACGGTAGTCTTTCTCTTACTAACTAATGTATAGTTCTTTTTATCTAGAGATCAAAATGTTCGAGTATCACCTGTCAACCTATATATACAAAAAAAATTAAAAGGTATAAACTATCTTAGTAATGTTTATTATTAATATCCTTCAAAAAGTGATTAAAACTCTTCAATAATGACACAGAAAACATGACATGCTACCGCAAGTGCATGGAGTATGAAAGTAATATTGTATATTTTTAACTATAGATAGCAATCCCGTGAATAGTTTAATTACTTTTAAATTGAGTACCAATTTAAACATTACTAATGCTACTCGGATAATGAAAATATAAGTTGTAGAAAATTGTTAAAGTAATGACTAAATTAACTGAATTAATGAGTAAACAAATATAAGAGAAATATTAAGGAAACTTAATTCCCTAATCTTCTGCACATGCGAATGACTAAAAATCCCCCATATAATTGCTATAATAATCATAAAATCAATTGTATCTAACCAAGCATATAATTCCTGGCTTAAGTAAACCATGTTCCATATAATAAATAATTGGATTACACTCTCGTGCTAATCAAATTACATACTACTCATTGAGCTCACAATTATCGATCTCATGTATATGAATCATACATATATGCCTAGAAACATCATTCATGTTATTTAATTATGACAAATAAGGAGAAAACTCTCAATAATCTATCTAATAATCTCTATAGATTAATCTTTGGCCAAACAACTTTTGAATGAAATTCATATTAAATAATATGAACTTTAAATAACAATCATAACGCATTCAAAATAATTAAATCACAAAATATAAAATTAGTTTCATAAGAACTCTAGCTAATAAAATCTAGCCACTACACATCATGATCAAAATCATAAATTTAATATATAAAATCATGAAAATCAATAAAAGATGAATAAAGAATAGAATATAACCGATCTCTTGAATTGTATTGGCTACGTGTTCATTCTCCTCCAATCTCCTTGCTATATTTTCTTTTTATTGTGTATTTCTTCTCTTTGCTATGTGGATTGTGTTTCTCTCTAAATTTTTTATTTCTCTTGTTAATGGTCTCAATGTCTCTTGAATTATGGCCTCTAGCTATTACTTTCATAGAGTTATCCAATGGCTCTCAAAGTGTTCAATTCTTTGTCCTTTTCTTCTAGCCTTTCCAAAGATTTTTTATTTTCTTTCTTAAACATGATATTTTCCCTAAGGAGATTATTGTAAGTATCGAGGAGCTCATCATCGTCATCCTCGTCCTTTTTGACAATCATTTTGGCCTTAGAGATTGTAGAGGGCGATTTTGTAACAGACTTCGAATCCATAAAGGTAATAAAGTTTACAATAATCCTTATCAACATTGTAGCTAATATCTAAAATAGAAACCTTAAACTTCATTGCTCTTTTCCCCAAGAAATTTTTCTTAGAAAAATAGTTTGTAGTAATATATCTTGGCTTTTCGTACTTGAAATACTTAGTTAGATTAATGCGGCTCTTACTCTGATGTTTGTTAGCTTTATCATCAGAGTCATTAGTTTTATTCCCTAAACTCGAGTCTCTCCTTCTCGAGCTATCTCTTTTATTCCTATAGAAAAGATCTTTTTACTTCTACAGAACATAGTCAATCTTTAAAAGGCAAGGCTATTTGCTCTACATTTGGGCTAGTATTATCATAACTGACCAATATTTATACTTTCTTTGTTTCTTCCACTGCCCTTAGTATACTTAAGAGCAACACTCTTACCTTTTTCAGTAGTAACTTGGCCTTTCCTAGGTATGAAATGATGGATGTCATATGCTTGGAGATCACAAATCAGCTCATTAGTCTTTAATTCACCAAGCTTATAAAATGTCTCAAGAGTATAAACTTTCTCCCTAAAGCGAGAGGGGATATTAGTGAGAACTTTTTCTATATACTACTACTCATCAATAAGTCTACCAAGATTGAGCAACAATTTGATAATATTTGAGAGTCTTGCATAAAACCTACCAAAGGTTTCATATTATTCCATCTAATGTAGCAAAAAATCTATGATTAATCGAATCACCCTAGATCTCTCCATTGTAGGGCTACCCTCATGCATGATCTCTAAAGTGTCCTAAACTTCTTGAAATTTTTGGAAAGCTTGGATTATTTTTATTCATCAAGAGTGATAGTTCTAGTGATTGAAAAAAGGCCTTTGTTGTTCCACTCAAATTCTTTACTTTCTTCCTTCGTCCATTCAATCATGGTTTCATGAGTAATTGTGTTAGCAACACGGATTTTGGTTAGATACTTTAAGATATTTTGACAAGGTATTAGACACCTTGTGTCCATAAGAAGGCATACGAAGGAATGCATTTGAAACTTCCAAGGGGCATAATTTAGCCTATTGAATAAGGGAGGTCTTCCTATATTATCTCATTCTCCGGAATCTATCCAAAAGAATTTGAGTGTGAGAAATGAAAGATAGAAAAACTTAACACTGAAGCGGTTATGCTAAAAAAGGTGTATCTTCTCTAATACCAATTGAGAGAGTCAAAGACTCTATACATAATTATGTTAAAGAGATAAGGATTCCTTTGGACTCGCCCTTAACTCACACATAATGAAAATAGAAAAAATGAATAGAATAATTCAAACAAATATGCAATGTAGAGTACAATAGTAAAAAATATCAAACAATTAAAGTAACAATTTAATATACAATAGGTATGACATAGCATAATAGATAGAGTTATAGGAAGCATGGCATAGCATAAAAGATAAGGACTAAGAAAACATGCAAGAGACAAAAATAAAGATTTTTCAATCACAATCAAATACTCTTATATGTAAACATGTTTGGATCAAAATCTGATTGTATTAACATGTATGCAATCATCCAAACAAGGCAATATAACATGGTAAATCCATATAACATCCAAACCTAAATGCTAATATCTACAAGTTGCTTAATAACTTATTGATCCCTAATACCCCTTCCCAGATTTCCAAATGAATCTTTTTTATTTATTTATTGAATATTAATTCATTTTAACATTCGATTGCATGAGTTACTCAAACAAACACTCAGTAGCAAGCAATTTGCTAATAAGTAAATCAACAGTTTATAACCTAAAGAAGATATAAATTAGTACCTCTTATATTTGGAGTGACACATTCATATATTTCTAAGCTATCCTTATCTTCTGTGTCTATATCAACTACAATCCAAGTCAAATCTAGTCGTCCTTTAGAGCCCCACCACCACATTATATGGAAAGTCACCAACAATCAGTAATTTGAAACCTAGGGTAATGGAAATCCAATGCACATGTAACTAAGATATGGAGCCTTCCCTTAGAGTGGGGGCCTCTGAATGTAACCACTGATGCGGACGGGGTTGTCCTGAATTGAAGTTTGGCACCAAAGTATCTCGATCATTGTATGAGTCCCATTTACATCGACGCATGTAAGGATTAGCTCGTGCCTATTTGCGAGGGGGAAGATTCTAGCAAGGTCATTCACCGTCAGATGGGTTAGATGTGTTATACTTTTTTGTTTGTGATATTCAACGCAAGTGTGAGCTCGAGTTTTATTTGTTTAACCTTGTTCTTTGTTTGACCTCCTTTCTTTGTTGTAGTTGATACTGCTTTATGATTTTGATTGAGGTCATAATATGGGCTATTTAAAAGTTAAGCTGGTGAAGGAAAATTAAGATCATACGTCGACGTGCTCAAAATATAATATGTTTGTATTATATATTCAATAGAGTGTATTATAAATTTTTATTTTGTATAATATAATCATATATTATTATTTGTAAAAAAATGTGTTTGTATTATATATTAAATATAGTGTATTATAAATATGTATAGTTTAAGTAGGTATAATTATATGTATCAAAATTTATATAAAATTTGCTTGTATTATATATATTGTAAAATTTGTATAATTATTTTATTTTATTTTCTTTATTTTACTAACTTTATTTATATTTTACTTTATTTTTTACTTAATTTTTATTTTTTTAGTATTTATTATACTTAGTGTTAGATTAGTAAAAACAAAAGATAAAAAAAATTCCTGAAGTTATCTCCAAAATTTCAAAGTTTTTAATCATAATTTGTGATAAAATGAGGTAGTTATTTTATTAGATCTAGGTACAAATGTTTTTTGATGTCTTAGTTATTTGACTTGCACCTAAAAAGTGGTTTATCTAAAACTCACAATAATGTCCCTAGTTTTAAGTAAATAAAATTTTGAAAATCCATAGGACATGAGTTAAAAAATATAGGTAAAGAAACTTGTCCTACATATAGGTTTTATATGCTAAGAATTCCCAAGATTTCCTAAGATGAATACAAATGAAGACCAATGGGTCTATTTATAATGTCGTTGCAAACTTAAGGTTATGCCACAACTTTCTAGATCATTCTAAACCTAGAATGTACAAGAGTGTTCTAGTTTTATCTACAATATGCCACAAGGTTCTAGAACCTTCTAGCCAACTCTAGAGTCTTCTAGGAGTGTTTGGTTTCTTCATGCACTTTCTAGGATGTTCCGTAAGCTTCTAGAGACTTCCACATCCTTCATGAACCATCTGATACGTTCTAGAATATTCTAGACCATTCTAGCACCTTCAAGTATATTATGGAGAATTATATGGTTTTCAAAGCTTGCATTGAGTCCATCCAACTCTAGTTTTTTCTAGACATCTCTAGGCAACTCTAGAGCTTTCTCATGTAAAAAAGTCTAGATCCTTTAAACAACCATCATTTATTTGGATTTTGTGGGACAATTCGAGCAGGACGTAACAAGTAGCTACCCAACCCTTTTCTATTTTCCCATTTCTCTTCCTAACTCTAGTACAAAATGAAATCACATGTTAATAATCCTACTTCTTTGACATAGCTTAGTTTAATCGTCAACTATTCTTCTATGTTTATAGTTAAAGCAAAATGATATCAACTCAACCATATTTGTTATAACGATGGAAAAAATGTTTCTCTTCACCCTTGAAAGTCGAAATTGGAGTCATGGAGTTTTGTTTATATACCCGATGAGCTTATGATATTCTCTCTCATTGCTAAAGTCTGCTTACAAAACATCAAATAAGCAAGACGTTTTTCCATATCCATTACATACATGTTTAAAGTTGAGACTGACATATTTTGATTTACTATATAATGATATTCTCTCCCATTGCTATAGTCTGCTTACAAAACATCAAATAAGCAAGACGTTTTCCCAGATCCATTACATACATGTTTAAAGTTGAGACTGACATATTTTGATTTACTAAATAATGAACCATATGCTTATTTTGCCACTTTAAGCTTTAAATGTACTAAAGATTATCTTTGTATCCCTAACTTTCTAAGTTCCCAAAGTCTACCAATGTCTCCATCATCTATCTGCAATAAATTGTTTGATTCCTAAGAAAATATTTTGAATTCCCAAAACAAAAAACACTGTTGTTCAGAGATGTCGGCAGACGAAGATGGAGCAAAGGTCGAAGATTTTTGGTTGGTTGTCGTGGCCGGACAATGGCCACACAGGAACTTGGGGGCACTGTATCATGTTTGGAGTGGAGCATGAGAATATTTTTTTTCCTTTAATTTTACTTTTTAATTTCAAAAAGTGAGCATTCCAATTTTGTCCCTACTATTTTCATGTTTTTATGATCAACGGTCAAACTGGGATTAATGTGAAAATATACTAATTATATATTTTAATTAAAAATTATAAGATTTATGCATTCCTTTATTTAGATGTATAAAACTATCAGTAGGTTTTACCCTTAAATTTTGTGTGCCAACATCCTCACAATAATGATGTCATGTTTTTGTATGTGCTATTGAGAAATTATTTATAGTATTAATGCGTCTATTTTTTGACAAATACAAGTACCAAAAGTTTGATAAAAAATAATGTGATTAATGTAGAATATATTTAAAAATAATAAATAATCTTTTAAAATATTGCAAAATAAAAAAAATTACATTAAAGAGTGTTAAAAAAAATAAAAAATACTCCCCATGTTTTTTAATACAACATAACTCATATACATGTAATTTAAATTCGAACTCATACGTTTTCAATATGTTCAATGAGTTTCGTAATATTGAGCCATAAAATCACTTTACTTAGAGTAGAGAAATATTTTAATCACTTTGTTTTTACCCCCATATACTTAAGTTGTAATGTTTTAAAAATATGTAAATTTTGGTCTCATGCATTTAACTAAGTTTTCCTATTTAATTCAAAATGATACTTTAGTCAAAACTATGTGTAAACCAACTTAAAATGAATTTTAATTCGATAGGTTGAAAAACCAACTTAAAAAATTAAAAAAATAATATTGGTTCCACATGTTAATCGACGCTACGTGTCACGTGTCAACCGATGCTACACGTAGCACATACCATTGGTTGACATGTAAAACCGACGTTATCCAGGTTTTTTTCCTTTTCTCTCTTTTCTTCCCCATTTTCAGAGAGAACGTGATATTGTGTCCTAGCTGCTATCCAAAAAACCAACCACCTCCTCCTATTCTTTCTCATTTCCGACCACCTCTGACCACCAACTTCGACGTCATTTAGTGAGTTTTCTTTTTCTCCAATTTCTCTTCTAGATTCCCTACTTTTTTAGCATAATACTCAAAAAAAATTATACCTATTTTCCTTCACTTTCTCACTTACAAAACACCATTTTTTCTTCATTTGGTCACTTCATTTACTCTTCAATATTTTATGAATTACTTTACACTTATTATTCATATTTTTTTTTTTTGTATATTATGTGTTATTATTTATGTGTATAAATTTTTGTGTTATGTAGATTGTATATTTTTATTCAAGCTTAGAAGAGAAGAAAGTATTTTTATTCATTTATTTATTTTAATAATTTTATGTATTTAGGTGTTTGATATATATTAATTTATTTTAAACTTAAATTTTTTGAAAATTATTTACATGTACATGAAATATATATATATATATATATATATATATATAATATTTGTATATGTATATAATTGTATATGTATATAATGTATAATGAGTTTATTAATATTTATTATTATATATGTATAAAATATGTATTATTATTAATTACATGCATTTATATATATATATATATTGTATATTGTTAATATTATATATTTGTTAATGTTATTATGAGTTTATTATTAATTGTTTTGTTTTTATGTATTTATTTTTATATGATGTTTTGATAGATATTCTAATAATTAGGAAATTTATATATAATAATATCTAAAATATATTGGTTAGATACATATTTAAAATGTTTAATATCATTAATAGAAAATGGAAAAATTTTGGATGTCAAAGTGTAGAATTGAGTAGGACTATATTTCTAGAGTTTAAAGTTTCTTGAAATTTGCTCGTAGAAATAATAATACTGAAATTAGTATGATTTGATACTCATGTGTTAAATGTAAAAATGAGAAATTTCGTGATGTTGACGAGATTAAGTATCACTTTATCAATAGTGGTATTCATTTGAGTTATAAATTTTGATTTTATCATGGAGAAAATATTGATAATACTCACGAGGAAAAGATAAATAAGAATATAAATGGATTGTTTAAATCTTATCATAATGTATAAATAGAAAATATGTTTAATGGTGTTGAAGATGAACTACATGAGAATGACCCCAAAACCTTTCAAAAACCTCTAGAAGATGCCGAAAAACTGTTGTATCTAGAGTGCAAGAAATACACTAAAATATTGGGATTGGTTCATTTGTACAATGTCAAGGAAAAAAATGGTTTTCTGATAAGGGAGTCATAGAATTACTAAATGTACTAATAGATATGTTTCCTGAGGGTATTGAATTGTCATCTTCAATGTATGAAATGAAGAAATCTCTTAGTCGATTTAGCATGAAATATCATAGGATTCATACTTTTCCAAATGATTGCATTCTTTATAGAAAAGAATATAAGACATTAGATGATTGTCCAATGTGTAAAGAATCAAAATGGAAGCATGCCACAAATGAGACAACACCTAAGAAAGGCATCCCCGTAAAGGTTCTTTGGTACTTTTCTCTGATTCCTCGCTTTCAAAGGTTGTTCCAAAATAAAGATACATCAAAGATGTTGACTTGGTATTCAGATAATCGATTTGGTGATAAGATGCTACATCATCCTTGTGATTCTCCGAATTGGAAAGTAGTAGATAATTTATCCCCTAAATTTGCATCTGATCCATACAATCTTTGTCTTTCCATTGCTGCTAATGGAATTAATCCACACAGTTCCCTTAGTAATAGATATAGTTGTTGGCTAGTAATTATGGTAACATACAAGCTTCCTCCTCGGTTATGTATGAAAAGAAAATTCTTGATGTTAACATTATTAATCTCAGGACCAAAACAACCCGTAGTTGATATTAATGTATATTTGTAGCCTTTGATAGATGATTTAAAGACGTTGTGAAATGATGGTGTAATTGTTTACGATGCACATAAAGAAGAATACTTTAACTTGAGAGGTCCTTTTATGGACAGTTAATGATTTTCCTGCCTATGGGAACTTATTAGGACATGAAATAAAAGGTTATATGGGATGCCCTATTTGTAGTGATGGCACTTCTACAACTTTTGTTGTTCAAGGAAGAAAGATATCTTATAGAAGATATAGAAGATTTTTTTCATCTGGACACAAGTTTTGATACCAAAGGAAACCATTCGATAGTAAAGAAGATCATGATCTTACACCGAGACCTTTGCAAGGTGTTGAGATATTAAGGCAATTGAATGGTATGAAATTCAAACAATATGAAAAGATGAAAAAAGAATACTCACTGATGGAGGGAAACGAAAAAGGTTAACTAATAAAAGGGGTGAAAAGGAAAATGTTACTGAATTAGTAGATTATGGTTGTTGGAATAAAAATCAATATTTTGGGAATTATCTTATTGGAAAGACCTACACATTCATCACATCTTAGATGTCATGCACATTGAGAAAAATGTATGTGAGAGCTTGATTGGTACATTACTTAATATACCTAGAAAAATGAAGGATGGAATTAAAGCAAGACTAGATTTAAAAAAAAACTAGGAATACCACCTGAATTGGCACTAAGGGTGGAAAATGATAAGAATCGAACATACTTGCCACTAGCATCATGTATGATGTCAACAAAAGAAATGGATGTATTTTGTAAATGTTTAGTGGGTGTGAAAGTTCCTGATGGTTACTCATTCAACTTAAGAAATTTTGTGTCTATCACCGATAAAACATTTTATGGATTGAAATCACATGACTATCATATTTTAATGCAATAGTTATTACCAATTTCTATTAGGTCAATTCTTCTACAAAAAAATTTATTATCAATAATTCGTCTTTATTCATTCTTCAATACAATTTTCAAGAAATCTATATCAACTGGCGAGTTAAACTCTTTACAGAAAGATGTTATGGACAATTTGTGTCTACTTGAAAAATATTTTTCTCCTTCTTTTTTTGATATAATGATTCACTTGTGTGTTCATTTAGTTTGAGAGGTTCAATTGTGTGGTCCTACTTACTTAAGGTGGATGTATTCTTTTGAGAGATACATGCAAGTCCTTAAAGGATATGTAAATAATAGAAATCGTCTTGAATGATGAATGATGGAACGTTACATTGCTGAAGAGGTCATTGAGTTTTGTTTTGAATATTTAAATGGTTACACTAAAATTGAGAATCCTACGCACAAGTTGTTCTTAGAATGTCACATGATCCAAGTAGGAAAACCTATGCTTGGTGGAAGTAAGAAATATTTTATTGATAGCACTCAATGAGAAAAAGCACACCAAATCATTTTGGTAAACAATAATGAGGCATAACCGTGCATAGAGTAACTGATGGCAAGTTCAACCTTTTCATTTAAAATAAAATTATTTTTTATTTAACTATTAATGATACCTAATTCATATATCTTAAATAACATTACAAAATTCATTTAAACTTACTAAAGATCGATCCTCATTATAAAAAGAAAAAGGAGAAAAATGGTTGTATGATGAACATAAGCAAGAGCTTATTAATTGGTTTCGCAACCATGTAAGTGTCACATACAAGAATTTATTAGTACTTTATATAATGTTTTAAACACATTTCATGTTTTTATATGCATAGATTCGAGTTGAACTCAACAAACCCAATCATAAAATAACATAAAAGTTTATAATGGCTTGCACATTGTCCAAAATTCGACGTCAAATCATATTCTAGTTTCAAAATTAATGGATCGAGGTTTACGACTCAAGCAAGGGATAAATTCCACGTAAATCATAGTGTGAAGATGGTTGCACAAAGTAGGCAATGTTCCAGTTCAAAAGATGGTAGTCATGTACTTTATGATAGAACATATTATGGTATAATTCAAGAAATTTGGGAACTCGATTATGAGGTCTTCCATGAAACAATATTATTATGTGATTCGATCAAAGATGTTATCAATGTTGGATATAAAATAGATGATTTTGGATTTACCCTTGTAAATTTATCCAAGATAAGTCATATTAATGATCCTTCACATTAGCAATTCATGAAAAATAAGTATTTTACGTGAGCAATAAAATTGACACAAGATGGTCTGTTGTGTTAATGATAAAACAAGATCGACATGCATTGTTGATCTTATAAATAGTTTCGTTTTATATTTGTAAAACTTTCATAAGTATATGAATCATTTTATAGAAAATAACAAGTATACTCCCAAGATCGATCTAAGGCAGAAATATATGTAGTTTTTAATTTATTATTCAAATTTTTAAAAATGAAATTAAATCCTAAATATCATGTCACGATATTTTGGTTTTTGTGTTTTCTAATCTAATAGCAAAAAAAATAAACCCAAATATGATTCAATAAATAATAATGCAAATTTTTATCATTCATAACAATAGAGTATTTATGGATATAATAATTAAGTTAATTATGTTTGCTCATATTATTTAGGTTATTAAAGTTATAAATTGATATTTGTTGATTTTCTTTTTTTGTATGAAAATGTACTTAGGCGGCGCCCAAATTCTTTTATTTAATATTAATTAACAAATATCCATGAGCGAGACCTATTAATTAATTAAGTATTAAATTTTATCTTTATTTCTAAGAAATTAGCAAACAATCTAATCACAAATTTAGGCAGAGTTAGTTAATTAGACTTTTATTTAAGGTGTTCAAATTAAACATAAGAATTTAATTATTCGAGTACTAATTTTCAAGTTTTAAAATCATTAATGAAAATATATTGTCAATACATTTTCGAATAATAATTCTTATCAAAAATTTTGAAATAAAGCTTCATTCTAACTACTCGGCGATTGTACCAACAAATAAAAAGGCACAACTCTAAATCAGACTACATAATTAAATCTTAAAATCTAATTTTCAAGTTTAAGTTTGTAATGAAAAATAATATATTTCTCTCTAACATCCTTAATATAAAATCTTGAATAAAAACAAAATCTATTTAATTTATAGAAATTTTTTACCTATTTAATAATTTACAAGCATACCAACGTTATTATTATATCAAATTTACAAACAACCAGTCATGTTAAATTTAATAACAGACAAATCAAATATAACATATAGAAATAAAACATAAAAAATAACTATAAATAATTCATTTTAAAATTATACCTTAAAATAATCCTTACAGCACTTTGATGCTAATTCTTTTGTTGGAAAACCTTCAAACAGATTTGCATTTCTATTTATTGAATCAAAAATCAAATTCTATAAAATCATAGTTAGTTCTTCTCAAAAAGAAAACTTTAAAACTAAAAACTAAAAAACTAAGAAACTAAGAAAACTTTCTAGAGAGAGAAATAACTTAAAAAATTATGTGTTTATTACAATGGAGGAGAGAGTCCTTTTATAAGTGAAGAAAATGCTAAAAAAGTGGGAAAACAATATCTTGAAAATGGGTGTTGGACGTGTTTCGGACAAGCTGGCACACATTTGGATAGAGGTACACATGGATAGGCACGGAAGGCTTAATGGATTGGGATGTGCAATGCGCGCTGCACGCGCCAATGGGTACAGGACTCGGTAGATGCGGGCAGCTCAAAGCATTTTTTACCTTTTTTACAAATTTTGTCCAATTTTTCCTTTTTTTGACTTTTCCTTATTTTTTTCTTAACATATTTGTAGTGTATTACCTCTAGTATTTTTCTTTGAGTCTTTATTTTTGAACAAAAATACTTGAAAAAACAATAAAAATACCAATAATTATGAAAATACAAATTTATATAAAAATATGATAAAATCATACAAATACAAATCTATTTAGTCAATTAAAGTACATTGAATCATGATAATTTTAGTGTTTTTTAAGTACTCAGGACAACCCCAACCAACTTCTTGCTAGTCCCTTAGCAAGAGAAGTGGTAAATACTAAAATAAAAACTAAAAGTTAAACTATCTTAAATCACTTTCGTGGATTGACACAGTTGCATTTAGTGTATGCAATAAGCCTTTAAACCTCCTATGTTACCCTAATGGATGAGTTAAGTCTCGTGAGAGTTTTTAGTAATGATACTCACAAACATAAAAAAAATGAAAACAAAATAAAATAAATAAAATAAAAAGTTAACTAATATTTAAAATAAAGAAAAAAGACTATAATAAAATAAAAAAAGAAATACAGAAATATCTCATACTTATAATCTCCTTTAAGATCATAATTAAAATCTAAAGCATAAGGTATTTCCAACTTTTTAAATAGTTATAGTTTATAATAATAATTAGTTGAAAATTATTTTCATACTTCATTTCAAAAATGTTTCAATTTAAATTTCACCCAAACATAGTGTTTGAAATTCGAATTCGCTTTGACTTTATCCTTACAAGTCAATACTCTCGAAACATTGAATCCTATAGGTTCAAGCACTTATACTAAGGCGTATGCAAATAGAGTTTATGTTTAGAAATGAATTAATAAGTTCGCATACTTATAAAATTATAAGGGCTCAAAAATAGTGCATGAATTCGATCTCATGAAAGGAATCAAATGTATAAATTATAAAGATATTATATATATTATTTTCATCATCAATCAAACTCATTAAGAAAAAATTTCAAGATATATGCCTTTTAGAAGTGTAGGAAAACTTAATGCAATCACTTCAAGGGAATTATTTCCTATAAATTTCTTTTGTAATTAACCTTTTTCTCACAATTTCGTAGGCTATATGGGTCATAGTATATATATTATACTATATATTATTTATCTCTCTATTTTGTTTACAGATTTTTCAACATATTTTTTTGTTTTAGAGAATGGACACATGTAAGATTGTACATTTTTGTAGGATTTTAGTGAGTAGTTAGTTTTGTGGTTTTTATGTTTGATTTTAGTATAGATAACCACAGATATGTCTCTTTTTGTTAGAAGTCGTGCATGAATGAGATAAAGGCATTTACTATCAATTTTTATTTAAATAATTTAATTTAAACAAATGAAAAATAAATATACAATACTCTATTAAGATGATAAAATTCATACATTCAATGCTAATACTTATAGAAATCATCTAAAAATTTGAAGAAATAAAAAATGTGTTTACAGTAGAAAAAATATATTTTACTTAGAATAAAGAAAATTAGGCTCAAAATATATCTCACAAAGGTAGTCTCCACTATTTGATTCCTAAACACTGATTTTGGGTTTAATATAATTTTCACACCTTATCAAGAAATACTATTCTTACAAAAACTAACTAATTATCTTATATTCCATGATATGTTTTCAAAAATTAATCTAACAGTGCAAAAGACATATTTACTTAAATTTGATTTAAATAAATGATAATTTTTTGTGAGAAACTTTTTAAAAACTAATCCTATAATTTTAAAAATTACTAAACCACATAAATAAAATTAAATACAATAAAAATGAAAATGTGAACATTAAAATTTTTAAAATTATTAATTTTTTTGAAATTAAGCATGGTAACTTTTTACCACCTCCAACCTAAAACTTACATTGTTCTCAATGTAATAATTGTAAATTAAAGATAAAAGCAAAAAGAAAAGAAAAGTTACATATTTTCTGAGAATATGCAAGTAGTGATGCAGAAATGCAGGTGCATTCATCATGTTCATCATTAAAGTTGACACAGACAGATTGTTGTGAACTTCTAACATCTCAACCAATATTTTTAGTTTTAACAATTCTAAAATTATTCACATTAAATTAAACTAAAATAAATTAAATAAATAAAAATAAAAAATTTACCTAAAATGATGAGTTGCCTCCCATCCAACGCTTAGTTTAATGTAACTTGGGGGATTTCATTTTAAGTAAACTCAATGTCCCTACATCATTGAGTCAATCGAACCTACAGGTAGGACAAGTTTGTCTATCTATACTATTTAAGTCATGCTCTATAGATTTTCAAAATTTTATTTACTTAAAACTAGGGAAATGATTATGGGTTTTAGAAAACCCACTTCTAGGTGCAAGTCAAATAACTAAGGTATCAAAACACATTTATAACTAGATCTAAAAAGAAATTACCTCCTTTTGTCATAAATTGTGATTAAAAAATTTGAAATTTTGGAGATAGCTTTAGAATTTTATTTAATTTTATTGTAAGTTCTAAATTAAACAACATAATCAATATTAACCAAGAGTGCTCCCAGGAAAAAATGGTGGGCCAAACCTGATGAGAAAAATCGACATTGTCGATCTTGCCAATACTTTGGTTTTATATTTATAAAACTCTCACAAGTGCATGAATCATTTCATATAAAATGATAAGTATACTCCCAAGGTCGATCTAAGAAAGGAATATATGTGGTTTTTAAGTTATTATTCAAACTTTTAAAAATGAAATTAAATCCTAAACATCCTGTCATGATATTTTGGGTTTTGTGTTTTTCATCTACTCACATAAAAATAAACATAGATAGAGATTCAATATCTAATGGTAGAAAGTGCACGAATCATTTCATATAAAATGATAAGTATACTCCCAAGGTCGATCTAAGAAAGGAATATATGTGGTTTTTAAGTTATTATTCAAACTTTTAAAATGAAATTAAATCCTAAACATCCTGTCATGATATTTTGGGTTTTGTGTTTTTAATCTACTCACATAAAAATAAACATAGATAGAGATTCAATATCTAATGGTAGAAAGGCTTCCAAGAACAAGTCTCTTAGATAGAATTTCCTTATATCTTTACTTTTCATGTTATTAAAATCTAAGTGAATTAAGTTAAGAAATTTAGTTAAGTGAAAATATAAGTTAATTAACTTATTAAATTAAGTTAAGTAAAAATTAAGTTAATTAGTAAAATTTAAGTTAATAAATTAAGTTAAGTTAAAATCTAAGTTAATAAATTAAGGTAAGTGAAAATTTAAGTTAATTAAGTTAAGTGAAAAATCTAAGTTAATTAAGTTAATAAATTAAGTTTTTTTTACATTAAAATTAAAAGTGAAACTTAAAAATTAGTTTTTTTTGTTTTCTAATTGTTTTTTAAAAATTAAAAGTTACAAAGTTTTTTTTGTAAAATTTTTTTTTAATTTTTTTTAACTCAAAATAAATAAAAAAAATCACAATTATTTAAAGTACAAAAATTTTTCAAAAATTTGATAAATAATTTTAAAAAGTTATTCCTTCCCCGACAACGACGCCAAAAACTTAGTGAACAAGATCGGCATGCAATGTCGATATTGTAAATACTTTGGTTTTATATTTGAAAAAATCTCGCAAGTAAACAAATCATTTTATAGCAAATGATAAGTATTCTCCCAATGTCGATCTAAGGAAGAAATATATGTGGTTTTTAATTTATTGTTCAAACTTTTAAAAATGAAATTAAATCCTATACATCCTGTCAAGATATTTTGGTTTTGTATTTCCTAATCTAATAACATAAAAATAAACATAGATATGAATTCAATAAATAATTATACAATTTTTTATGGTTCAAATATTGAAGTATTTAAGTATATAATAATTAAGATAATTATGTTTGTTCATATTATATAGGGTGTTAAAGATATTAATTGATATTAATTGATTCTCTCATTTGATATGAATACCATCTTTGGTTGGGTTAGATATTCTCTATTAATTAAACAAATCAATTAACATCTATAGGTGAGGTCGATAATTAATTTGGTTAATTAAATTAATTATTTTTTTCTTAGAGATTAAAAATGAACCATTTAAATGTCACATTTGGTGGGGTTAGACATTTTAGATTTTCTTCAAGGTGTCCAACTTTCAAGTTTTAAAATCATTATTAAAAATATGTTGTCAATACATTTTTTGATAAAAATTCTTATAAAAACTTTTGAAATAGAGCTTCATTCTAACTATCGAACGATTGTACCAATAAATAAAAGAGCACTACTCTAAATCAGACCGAATAATTAAACCTTAAAATTTAATTTTTAGGTTTAAGTTTGTAATGAAAAATAATATATTTCTCTCTAACATCTTTAATATAAAATCTTGAATAAAAACAAAATCAATTTATTTTATAGAAATGTTTTACCTCTTTAATATTTTGCAAGCATAACAACATTATTATTATATCATATTTATAAATAGCCAACCATGTTAAATTTAATCACAGACAAATCAAATATAACATATATAAATAAAACATAAAAAATAAATTTAAAGAATTTATTTTAAAATTATACCTTAAAAGAATCCTTATAGCAATTTAATGCTAATTTTGTTGCTAGAAAATCTCCAAACGGATTTGCATTTCCATTTATTGAATCAAAAACTAAAAATCTATAAAACGTAGGTAGTTCTTCTTAAAAAGAGAAGAAATTTAAAACTAAAAACTAAGAAAACTTTCTAGAGAGAGAAAGAGTTGAGAAAATTGTGTGTTTTTTACAATGGGTGAGAGTATCCTTTATAGGTGAAGAAAAAGCTAAAAAAAAGTGGAAAAATATCTTCAAAATGGGTATTGGAATCGTTTCAGACAAGTTGGCATGCATTTGGGAAGAGGTATGCATGGTTGGGCGTTGGCGCCAGTAGATGGGCTCGGGGACGCACACGGTTGGTGCGGACTAGGTGAGATTTACAGCGTGACATGTGCGCGACACATGCGAGGCTCAGCGGTTTGGGGTGTGGAATGCGTGCAGGTACGCGTAGCTTGGACCATTTTTGACTCATTTTGTCCAATTTTTCTATTTTTTTGACTTTTTCTTATTTTTTTTCTCAACATATTTGTGATGTACCTTTAGTATTTTTCTTCGAGTCTTTATTTTTGAACGAAAATACCTAAAAAAATAATAAAAATACCCGTAATTCTGAAAAAAAAAAGAGTTTATATAAAAATATGATAAAATCATACAAATATAAATCTATTTAATCAATTTAAGTGCATTAAATCATGGTAATTTTAGTACATTTTAAGCACTTATCAGTTAAGGCCTCCACAAAAACAGTTATAGCATTGTGTTGCTTTAAAAAATGATAACATGCTTGATACATTATCCAATATTAGTCATTTCTCAAACAAATTTCCTAATGTATGTGATGATTGATGAGCAAAACCGGCATCGCCGATCCTACCAATACTTTGGTTTTATAATTATAAAACTCTCACAAGTGCACGAATCATTTCATAGAAAATGATAAGTATACTTCCAAGGTCGATCTAAGGAAGGAATATATGTGGTTTTTAATTTATTATTCAAACTTTTAAAAACAAAATTAAATCCTAAACATCCGGTCACGATATTTTGGGTTTTGTGTTTTTCATCTACTCACATAAAAATAAACATAGATTCAATAAACATTTATGCAAATGTTATCATTTATAATAATGGAGTATTTATGGATATAATAACTAAGTTAATTATGTTTGCTCATATTATTTAGATTATTAAATATATGAATTGATATTTATTAATTCTCTCTTTTTTATATGAATACCACCTTTAGTGGGGTTAGATATTCTTTTTTCACTAAACAAATCAATTAACACCTATGTGTGGTGTTGATAACTATTTGGTTAATTAAATTAATTCCTTTTTTCTAAGAGATTGAAAATGAATCATTGAAATGCCACCTTTGGTAGGGTTAGACAGTTTAAACTTTATTCAAGGTATCCAAATTAAACCTAAGAATTTAATTATCCGAGTACTAACTTTCAAGTTTTAAAACCACTTCTCAAAACATGTTGTTAATACATTTTCAGATAATAATTCTTATAAAAACTTTTGAAATAGAGCTTCACTCTAACTACCGGGCGATTGTACCAACAAATAAAAGAGCACTACTTTAAATCAGATCGGATAACTAAACCTTAAAATCTAATTTTCAGATTTAAGTTTGTAATGAAAAATAATATATTTCTCTCTAAGATTCTTAATATAAAATCTTGAATAAAAGTAAAATCAATTCATTTTAGAAATTTTTACCTATTTAATATTTCGCAAGCATAACAACGTTATAATTATATCATATTTACAAACAACCAAAAAAGTTAAATTTAATCATAGAAAAATTAAATATAACATGTAAGAATAAAGCATAAAAATAACTATAAAGAAAATAAAATCCTTAAAGTACTTTGATGATATTCTTGTTGTTGGAAAACCTCCAAATGGAATTTGCAGTCCCATTTATTGAATCAAAAAGCAAATAAATTACAAAAACATAACTAGTTCTTCTCAGAAAGAGAAGAACTATAAAACTAAGAAAAGCTAAAATCTAAAAAACTAAAAAAACTAAGAAATGAGAGAAAGAAAGAGAAGAGAAGATGTGTTTTGTTATGAAGAGAATGGGGGTATTTATAGGTAAGGATGGGAAGAAAAAGTGGATGAAAAAATGATTAAAATAGAGAAAATGCGGAGTAGTGAATGATGATGTCATGTTGGTGTGGGAGCGGTAGCGCGCACAGATGGGGCAGATGGGCACAGCGGCACATGCAGATGGGCGCAGGTGCGCACGGATTGGAGCAAGGGCGTGAGCGATTTCCTCATTCTTGACATTTTTGACCCATTTTTTCCAATTTTTCCATATTTTTTTTTACTTTTCCTCATTTATTTTATGAATATATTTGTGATGTATTGCCTCCAGTATTCCTCCTCTAGTCTTTAAGTTACTTTTTTAAGAGAAAATACCTGAAAAAACAATAAAAATACTCGTGATTCCGAAAACACAGATTTATATAAATATATGATACAATCATATAAATATATATATTTTTAATCAATTAATGTGCATAAAATTATGGTAATTTTAGTACTTTTTGAGCACTCATCACAACCCCTAACCAGCTTCTTGTTAGTCTCTTACCAAGAGAAATGATAAAAATTAAAAATTAAACTATGCTAAATCACTTCCGTGGATTGACACAGTTGCATTTAGCCTATGCAACAAGCCTTTAAACCCCTATATTGCCCTAGTGGACGAGTTTGAGTCTCGTGAGGATTTTCAGTAATGATACCCACAAACATTGAACTAAATGTACAAAATTAAAAGAAATAATAAAAATAACAACTTAAAAACTAAAATTACAACAAAATCAAAAATTAACTTTTAAGAATAAAAGAAAACAACATAACACAAAAATGTCTCATACTTTTTAATCTCCTTTAAGATCATAATTAAAATCTCAAGCATAAGTTATTTTAATCTTCTTAAACAATCATGATTTATTATAATAATTAGTCGAAAATAATTTTCATATTTCATATCAAAAATGTATTAATTTAATTTCACCCAATTTGAGTGGCTAGAATCCAAATTCGCTTCGACTCTATTCCTCACTAGTCAATACTCTCAAAACACTGAATCCTATGGGTTCAAACACTCATACTAATTTATATGTGAAAGAGTTGATGTATAGAAATGAACTAATATGTTCGCATATGTATAAAGGATAAAGGCTCAAAGTGTTATTTTGATGTTGATCTCATGAAAGAAATCGAATGTATAAATTATAAAGATATCATATATAAAAATTATTTTCATGCATAAATCAAACTCATTAAGAAAACATTTCAAGATATATGCCTTTTACAAATGAAGAAAGTGCAATGAATTTTTAGGGAATTACTTCATATATCTTTCTTTTGTAATTAACCTTTACTCACAACTTTGTAGGTAATGTTGGTCATAGTATGTAGATTATATCATATATTTCTTTATCTCTCTATTTTTTCTGATTATATTTGTCAATATATATATTTTTAAGAGAGCCAACCCATGTACAGATTGTACATTTTTTTAGGATGTTGGTAAGTGGTTAATTTTGTGGCTTTTTTGTTTGATTTTGGTTTAGATCACCCTATATATGCCTTTTTTTTACAGTCATGCACGAATGAGATAAAATCATATACTATAAATTTTTACTTAAATCATTTAATCTAAGCAAAAATAATAAATAAAAATATACGTCACTCTATTAAGATGAGAAAAAAATTCATACATTCAATGCTACTACCTATAGAGATCATCTAAAAATTTGAAGAAATAAGAAATTTGTTTGGAGTAGAAAAAATATATATTTTACTCTGAATAAGGGAAATTATTCTCAAATTATATCTCACAAAGGTAGTCTCCTCTAAAAAAAAATTCATAAACATCGATTTTGTGTTTAATATAATTTCCACATCTTATCAAGAAATACTAGTTATGACAAAAACTAACTAATTACCAAAAAAATTACAAAATATTTCATGATATGTTTTTAAAAATTAATCTAACAGTGCAAAAGACTTAACTCTTTACTTAAATTTGATTTAAAGAAATGATAAATTTTTGTGAGAATTATTTTTTTAAACTAATTCTAAAATTACAAAAATTACTAAATCACACAAAGAAAATAAAACCAAACACAATAAAAATGAAAATGTGAACATAAAAAAAATATTATTATTATTTTAAAATTGTTAAATGTTTTTTTAAGCATGGTAACTTTTCACCACCCCTAGCCTAGAACTTACATTGTTCTCAATGTAACAACTGTAAATTAAAGATAAAGAGAAAAGAGAAGAAGTATTACCTATTTTCTGAGAATGTGTAAGTAGTAATGGAGAAATGCAGGTGCATATATCATGTTCATTAAAGTGCACACAGAGAGATTGGTGTGAACTTCTAACATCTCAACAAATATTTTTAGTTTTAACAATTTAAAAACTATTCACATGTAATTAAACTAAAATAAACAATAGAAATTAAATAAAAAAACAAATAAAATAAAATTACCTAAAATGATGGGTTGTCTCCCATCCAACGCTTAGTTTAACGTCTTAGTAAGACGTAACTTAGGGATTGCATTTTAAGTAAACTCAATGTCCCCACATCATTGAGTCAATCAAACCTACAGGTGAGACAAGGTTGTCTACCTATACTTTTTTAGTCATGTCCTATGGATTTTCAAAATTTTCTATACTTAAATCTATAGGCATGCTTGAGGGTTTTAGATACCCCATATCTAGGTACAAATCAAATAATTAAGGCATCAAAACACAATCATACCTAGATCAAACAAAACAACTAACTCCTTAGATTGTAATTAAAACTTTAAAATTTTGGAGATAGTTTCAGAATTTTTTTTATTAAGTTAAAATAACATAATCAGTATTAACCCAGAGTGCTCCCAGGAAAGAATGGTGGTACAAAGGTTTCTTAAAAACCATCCTCCTAGACATAACAACGTTCCCAGAAAAGACTATTGGCACAAAAGGTTCCAAGAACTAATCTCCTAGACACAACTCCCTTATATCTTTACTTTTCATGCTATTAAGTTAATTAAGTTAAGTTAAGTAAAAATTTACTTTAATTAATTTAATAAAAATGTAAGTTATTTAAGTTAGTAAAAACCTAAGTTAATTAAGTTAAACAAAAATTAGGATAAAACATATTTAAAAAACATTAAATTAAAAATTAAACCAAAAATAAATAAAATAAAATAAAAATTGAAAATGGAAAATTTTTTTTATTTAAAAAAATTAAAATTAAGATTTAAAATAAAAAAAAATTAAAATTAAATGAAAATTAAAAATTAATTTTTTTTAAATTTTATTATTTCTTTATTTAAATAAAATAATTTTTTTTATTTATTTATTTTGTTTTAATTTTTTTTAAGTAATTAAAAAAATTATTTTTTGTTTTTTAATTTAATTATTTTTATTTAAAATTTATTTATTTTTATTTTTAATTTAAAATTTTATTTTTTATTATGAAAATTGAAATTTTATTTTTTTATTCATGAACGTTAAGTTTATTATTACTATTATTATTTATGTTTGTTTTTTTTAATAAAAAAAATTATTTCAATTTTTATTAATTTTGTTTTGTTAATATTTTTTTTTAATATTCATGAACTGAAGGTTTTTTTTATTTCAAATTTCAAAATTATTTTACCATTCACACTATTATTATTATTATTATTATTATTATTTTTTTTTTTTTTTTTTTTAATTTAAAATTTTTTGATTTTTTATTTTTTTGATTTTGTTTTACAAAATTTTAAATTCTAATTTTTTTTAATTAAGAAAAAAAATTATTTTTTTATTTTTTTATTTTTACTATTTACGAAAAAAAAATTATTAGCTTTTTTTTTGTTTTCTTTAAATCAAAATAAAAAAAATCACAATTATTTACATCACAAAAAGTTTTTAAAATTTTGATAAATAATTTAAAAACCCTATTCTTTCCCCACAACGGTGCCAAAAACTTGATGCCATCCCCGGTAACGGTACCAAAAAATTGACGAGTAGAACCGACATCGCCGATCCTGCCAATACTTTGGTTTTATATTTATAAAACTCTCACAAGTGCACGAAACATTTCCTAGAAAATGATAAGTATACTCCCAAGGTCGATCTAAGGAAGGAATGTATGTCGTTTTTAATTTATTATTCAAATTTTTAAAAATGAAATTAAATCCTAAACATCCTGTCACGATATTTTGGTTTTTGTGTTTTTCATCTACTAACATAAAAATAAACATAGATTCAATAAACATTTATGAAAATGTTATCATTTATAACTAAAATAATTATGATTCCTCATATTATTTAGGTTATTAAATATATGAATTGATATTTATTAATTCTTTTTTTTTATGAATACCACCTTTGGTGGGGTTAGATATTCTTTTTTAACCAAATAAATCAATTAACACCTATGTGTGGGGTTGATAACTAATTTGGTTAATTAAATTAATTTCTTTTTCTAAGAGATTGAAAATGAACCATTTAAATGTCACCTTTGGTGGGGTTAGATAGTTTAAACTTTATTCAAGGTGTCCAAATTAAACCTAAGAATTTAGTTATCCGAGTACTAACTTTCAAGTTTTAAAACCACTACTCAAAACATGTTGTTAATACATTTTCAGATAATAATTCTTATAAAAACTTTTGAAATAGAGCTTAACTCTAACTACTGGGCGATTATACCAACAAATAAAATAGCACTATTTTAAATCAGACCGGATAACTAATCCTTAAAATCTAATTTTCAGATTTAAGTTTGTAATGAAAAATAATATATTTCTCTCTAAGATTCTTAATATAAAATCTTGAATAAAAATAAAATCAATTCATTTTAGAAATTTTTACTTATTTAATATTTCGCAAGTATAACAACGTTATTATTATATCATATTTACAAACAACCAAAAAAGTTAAATTTAATCGTAGACAAATTAAATATAACATGTAAGAATAAAGCATAAAAAATAACTATAAAGAAAATAAAATCCTTAAAGTACTTTGATGTTATTCCCGTTGCTGGAAAACCTCCAAACGGAATTTACACTCCCATTTATTGAATTAAAAAACAAATAAATTACAAAAATATAACTAGTTATTCTCAAAAAAAGAAGAACTCTAAAACTAAGAAAAACTAACTAAGAAAAGCTAAAAACTAAAAAACTAAAAAAAACTAAGAAATGAGAGAAAGAAAGAGAAGAGAAGATGTGTTTTGAGGTGTGTTTAATTATGAAGAGAATGGGGGTATTTATAGGTGAGGATGGGAAGAAAAAGTGTATGACAAAATGATTAAAAATGGAGAAAACGCGGAGTAGTGAATGATGACATCATACTAATGATGTCATGCTGGTGTGGGCACGCGCAGATGGGCGTAGGCATGCACGGATTGGAGCAAGGGCACGTGCGGATAGGGAAGTGCGGTGCATGGGACCGGGCGCTGAAAGGCACGGGTGCGTGCGGAATGAGCACGCGTGGCTACTCGGCGCGACTAGGCGTGTTGTGCGCGTTGGTCGACGCGGTTGGGCAGCTACGTGCGCGATTTCCTCCTTTTGACATTTTTGACATATTTTGTCCAATTTTTCCATATTTCTTGACTTTCCTAATTTATTTTATGAATATATTTGTGATGTATTGCCTCCAGTATTCCTCTTTGAGTCTTTAAGTTACGTTTTTAAGTGAAAATACCTTAAAAACAATAAAAATATCTGTGATTCCGAAAAGACAGATTTATATAAATATATGATAAAATCATATAAATATATATTTTTTAACCAATTAACGTGCATAAAATCATGGTAATTTTATTACTTTTTGAGCATTCATCAATGATCTAATTAATGACAATGATTTTTCGTCATGAACTTGAAGTGATTGTGAAGGAATATATATATATATATGATAAAAAATATAATTAAACATAATGTATGTTCTATATTATTCTAATAACTCTTGTTTATATGTTTGGACTTAATATTGCCAATTAATTTTTATTTCATCATTGTTTGTAGATATTTCATGGATCCTAGGGTACCCAAGATTGTAGATCCAAATGATCCATTAGAGCATTTGAAAAAAAGAGGTTGGACTAATATACCTGATGCTCTACTTAATCCAAATGATAGAGTACCCGTTCAATTTGATGCTAATGGTAATCCATTAGAAGAAAATGGCCAACAATTGAAATATTCTATTGGTAGGCTTGTGAAGTCAAGTATACCAATCATTATAAATGATTGGACTAAGGTTGATGATGCTAAAAAGTACAAGATATGAAAAACCATTTATGTAAGTCTCTTTTGTTTTATAACTAATTACACATATTATATTTTTTATATTATATCTCATCTAAAATGTGTGTTTTTACAAAATCATTTTAAAGCCCCTGATAATTGGAAGAACAAGTGTTATAAGATTGCAAATAAGGTATGGAAGGAATACAAAACTTCCAAATTGGCCAGAAATTATGTGTTTTCATATTTCAAAATCCTTGAATAACACCCCTGGATTGAACCCAAGTATGGAAATACTTCGTGAATTATAAATGTATAGATGAATTTCAAATTATTAGGGAAGAAAATCAGAATATACAAATGCAGAATATTCTTCCTAAGCGTACTGGAGGTCATCAAATCCTGAAGTTAGACAAAGAATGGTATTATTAAGTTGTTAATTTATAAATATTTTTTATATTTTTTTCCTTAAATTTAAGTTGATGTCATGGTTAATAAATTTATTTAATTTATGTAGGAAGTTAAATTGGGTAGATCGGTTACCTGATTATGGTTATATGGAGAAGAACAACTCAATAAGTTGGTTAGTAATTTAACTTGATACAAAGTCCTTATGATTTTGCATATTGATGTAATAATGTATGAAATATTTTTTTGCTTTATTATTTGTAGAGATTTATTGAAGAACATATAGCCAGGGGTGAAATAATCAAATAGCCAGGGAGATATGCTATATATCATGCATTTGGACACAAGCATCATATTCGTGTTAGGGGAGGAAGCCAATATGATGGTTATATGGAGTTTTTTAATACTCCAAAACAAAAGCCTCAGATGGTTAGTAAGAAGAAGTACTGTAAAATTGAAGAAGAATTCAACTCTTTTAAGGCCTCAGTGTTAAGTGAGATTGCCACTATAAAGAATATCAATCACAACACATGTTAGGCATGACACCATTCTACAATCAGGACATGCTCTATTGGCTAGGCATGCAACCATCCATGCTAGGCATGCCACCATCCATGCCATCCATTTAACCTTATGGTGCCTAACCTATATCCTGTATGGGATATAGTCATCCTATTGGTCTTTCTTTTATGCTAGGAATGCAGATGCAATCAGGTAGTGGTTCAATATCTCTAATGCAATCTGTGTAATCTTACCATACATCACATCATGATGAATGTTTTGATGAGAATGTCCTTCTAATAGCTACCTCACATGGGAGTCCTGCTCCATTTGATGAATCATTTGTGGTAAGATTTAAAGTTTATGTAGATAGTCTATTATTTTTATTTTTTATTATATATTTTATTTATTATATATAATGCTTAATTTTTTTACAAAATATGAAATGTTTGTTGAAACATTCATCATCTACAGACTATGTTGCTATTGGAATGGTATAACAATTGAGCAATGATCGAATAATTTATAATCAATTTTTTCCAAATTATTGACGAGTAGTAATTGATCAATCATTGCTCCATAATTATCCACTACATATGCCTTCTAATGCTACCATAGTTCAAGAAGCGGTTGGACAATATGTGGTTTGGCCATCGAGTCAAGTTGTGATAAATTTTAACATGATATTATTATTTTTACTTAAGATAACACTTTTTTACTACTTCTATTATATTATTTTTTTTTATTGTTACTAACATATATCATACCTCTTCTTTAGTCTATTATATCAGAATTAGTAATTGCAACACATTTAAGAGATACAAAGTAAGTATCTTGTGGTAAGTCTATGTCTAGCGGGAAATCATCTCGCACTAAGTCATTCAAGAATAAGCCATGGAAAAATTATAGTTATGAATATGCTATAAACTTCAGCAGAAATCTTAGTTCTTTGATGGCTATTGTTGTGAGTAAGACTAGCATAAATGATGGATGGACTATGCCACTTCCTAGATAAATTTCTGGTGTAGACATTGAGCAAACATATATATCAATTGAGTGCATATTATAACTATTTGAATATCAAATAATCGATTTAAGTATAATTCAAGTGTGGACCAGATGAGTCCTCAATCAATAAATAATTTTCATTTATGTAGAACATATAATTATATTTATATTATCTAATTATTTATATATATTTCTTTTATATAGGGCATGTTATTATCGACTTCAAGCTAATCACTCATCACTTTTAGCAATATTCTATGATTTATCATTTGTCAATCAATATCAAGAGAATGATGTTAGCATCAGAACAAAAAAATTATATGATAAGGCATTAACACTTACCAAAAATGAGAAGTTGATAATTGATAAGTGCTCAAAAAGTACTAAAATTACCATGATTTTATTCACTTTAATTGATTAAATAGATATATATTTATATGATTTTATCATATATCTATATAAATCTGTCTTTTCGGAATCACAGGTATTTTTATTGTTTTTTGAGTATTTTTTCTTAAAAAAAATAACTTAAAGACACAGAAAAATACTGGAGACAATACATCACAAATATATTCATAAAATAAATGAGGAAATTTAAAAAAAAAAAGATGGAAAAATTGGACAAAATGGGTCCAAAATGTCAAAAAGCTGGAAATCGCACACGTAGTGCCCAACAGCGCCGGCCAACGCGTGCAGTCGCCTACCAACACGCACGCATCGCCCAGACCATGCTGAAGCCGCGCGCCCATTTGCACGCCCATCCGCACGTGCCTGCCCCCATCCGTGCCCCACATTACCATGATGTCAGTAATGACGTCATCATTCACTACTCCGTTTTTCCTCCATTTTTAATCATTTTCCACCCACTTTTTCTTCCTCTCTTCACCTATAAATACCTTCATTCTCTTCATATCAAAACACACCTTAAAAACATTTTTTTCTCTCTTTCTTTCTCTCCATTTCTTAGTTTTTAGTTTTTCTTAGTTTTAGAGTTTTTTTCTTTTCCAGAAGAACTAATTATGTTTTTGTAATTTATTTTCTTTTTGATTCAATAAATGAAAATGCAAATTCCGTTTGGAGGTTTTCTAGCAACATGAATAACATCAAAGTACTGTAAGGATTTTATTTTCTTTACAATTATTTTTTATGTTTTATTCTTATATGTTATATTTAATTTGTCTGTGATTAAATTTAACTTTACTGGTTATTTGTAAACATGATATAATAATAACGTTGTTATGCTTACGAAATATTAAATAGGTAAAAATCTCTAAAATAAATTGATTTTGTTTTTATTCAAGATTTTATATTAAGAATGTTAGAGAGAAATATATTATTTTTCATTACAAACTTAAATCTAAAAATTAGATTTTAAGGTTTAGTTATCCGATCTGATTTAGATTAGTGATCTTTTATTTGTTGGTACAATCGCCCAGTAGTTAGAGTGAAACTCTATTTCAAAAGTTTTTATAAGAATTATTATGTGAAAATGTATTGATAACATGTTTTCAGTAGTGGTTTTAAAACTTGAAAGTTAGTACTCGGATAATTAAATTCTTGGGTTTAATTTGAACACCTTGAATAAAGTTTAAACTATCTAACCTCACCAAAGGTAGCAATTAAATGGTTCATTTTCAATCTCTTAGAAAAGGAATTAATTTAATTAATCAAATTAGTTATCAACTTCACCCATAGGTGTTAATTGATTTGTTTAGTTAACAAAGAATATATAACCCCACCAAAGGTGGTATTCATATAAAAAAGAGAGAATTAATAAATATCAATTTATATATTTAATAACCTAAATAATATGAGCAAACATAATTAACTTAGTTATTATATCCATAAATACTCCACTATTATAAAAGATAAAATTTGCATAAATGTTTATTGAATCTGTATCTATGTTTATTTTTATATTATTAGATTAGAAACACAAAACCCAAAATATCGTGATAGGATGTTTAGGATTTAATTTCGTTTTTAAAAATTTGAATAATAAATTAAAACCTGCATATATTCCTTCCTTAGATCAACCTTGAGAGTATACTTATCATTTTCTACGAAATGATTCGTGCAATTGCGAGAGTTTTATAAATATAAAAAAAAAATTGGCAGGATCGGCGATGCCAGTTTTTTTCCATCAATAATCCCTTGGCCACTAAAGTTTATACAAGGACAAGATTATTAGATGTTGATAATCCTTTATCTATATGAAAATTATGTTTGGTATTATGACTCAGCTTCCATAGAATTGAGTAAAGATACAAAAACAGTTGTTGAAATATAAGAGCTATAGCTAGCTATTTTTCTTCTATTGTTCTTTGTAATATTTAATAAAGAGCTAATTGTTTTAGACTTTGATAGGGCATAGAAGTTATGGAACAAGAGTAGGGACATTTCCCTTAAAAATCCCATAAGCTTGTATGGGAAAAATTTATTGTATGTACAAACTAATATTAATAATTTAATTAATTTTACTATTAAATAATAAAGATGTTTGAATATGGAAAACCATGTACACTTTTTTTTGTAGGTTCCATAACAAAATGATGGAGTCATGTGTGGTTACTTTGTCATGAAATTTATGAGCAAAATCATCTCAAATATCAACATTCCAATTAAAGATGTAGTAATCTCTTTTACTAATATATCTTTTTAACATATATAAGTTATTTTTGTGAATTCATGATATTATATTCTTATTTTGAATTTAAATACATGTAGTTCTTTGCTTGGAACAAGTCGGGCTATGATATGCAAATTTTTGATGATTTACGAGAAGAATGACAGAACACGTGGTTTAAATTATAACATCACAAGAAAAATCAAGAAAATAATATGATGATCTTGAATAGCATAGGACAACACCATGGTAATTTTTATAATGCTTTAATTTCTCTATTCTTGTATCTCTGAAGTTTGGAAAGCTTGTTTGATGGATATATATATGCTCATTTATTTAGGGAAATGAATTGTTATATAGACCTATTTTTTGCCCAAACTTCATCTCATCTCTCTTACTTAGTTCCTTAGTCATTATGAGTGAGACATTGTTGGTAATTCTAAGCAAGTCAAGCTCTCTCCGTGAAATAAATTGAAAATATCACAAAATCCTTGACAAAAGAAGCGACATCATTTTATTTATAATTTAAACTATATATATATGTGTATTGTATATAAATTATTTTTTTATAATAAATTTAATTATCTAATAATTAATTAATATTTAATTTTTTAATTATTTGTAATATTTAAAAACTTTTTTAAATAGATTTTTTTTTGTTATTATTTGATTAAATACAAGTTATGAGAATAATAAAAAATGAGTAAAGTGTATAAAAAATATAAAATTTAAACCCCGTCAATTGATTTTCAATTTAAATTCCCCCATTCTAAGTCGTTCACCAAATCAACTTCAAACGAATTTAAAATCGATTATTAATCGAATTAAATGCTTGAAAGTATCTCTTTTTAAAGACCATAGTTTAAATGTAATGCCTAAAAGTAACGTAGTTATAATACGTGGAAAAAATGATACACTTTATATATCTCTACCAAAACTACCTCTATCATTTAAAAATAAATTAAATATTTTATAAATATTTACTGTCTTATCTAATTTAATAAGGAAGCTCGTGATAGTTAATTATAAGATGAGTGTACTCTCTATTGTTTTAGATAATAATAGATAATAAATATTTGTTATATTATCTATTGTTGTAATAGGGAAAAATTATAGTTATATGTGTTAAGAGGGATAGAAGGGATCTTAAAATAAAGTTATGCTTCAGTGCCGTTAATTATCATCGTGCGCTAGTAGCCGTTACCATTGACATTTTCGTTATGTACTTGGGTATCCAATTATCCAGACATATAATACTCAAACTTCTCAACCATACTCTCCGGTACTGAAACCAACACTCTAACAGCTTCAAATTCACCAGCAACCGGTAAAAACAAACAGTAAACGTCACTAGTAACCGGACCCATATGCAAAGCCTTCCCTTCTCCAAAGTCCAAATCTTCTAATCCCAATTTTGTCCACTGTGAAATTACCATACTCGTAGATAAATCTGTTTTGATCATTTTGTCCTCCAACAAATCAATCATAGACCTCACATAATCATCATTAAGAGTATATTTAGCCTCTTGAATCATTCTCACACCATGACGTAAATTGGAATTTACCAAGTCATTCACCGTAGATTGAGCACACCCTAATACGAACGCATTCCCGTAATACCCTTGTGGAATAACTGGGTTCATTCTTTTACGGACATTCACAGAGAAAAGTAACTTGACAATTAGTGAAGGTGACAGGTCAAGAGAACGAACCCAAGAGCGCCATGTGTGAGATGCTAAGGCCTCGAATGTTGTGCACTTTAACGATGGTACACACTGTCTTTCGAGATGAAGGATATGAGATGGACGGAAAGTGATGGATGTGGGGACCAACGATTGAGATTGTAGAAATTTCAAGAGGTCCACTTGGTTATTACTCTCTTTGGGAAATGATCTGTTGTATTGTGGGTGAGTGAACAACACTTGAAGTGGGTCTCGAGATTTTAACATGTGTCGAATATGGACAGGTGAGATTGGAAGATCAACGTTAGATTTGGTGATCATCTGCCCCCAAGTATGAAGGAATTGTGAGGTGCCAATGCCATCGCATATGCAGTGATTAATGGCCGTGCAGAGGATCATACCTCCGCAACGAAGATACGTTACCTATAAAACAGGGGAAACATATTAAAGCAATTAATGTATATATAATAAATGACGAATAATGTAGTTGATAATTTGTAAATTGAATTTTAGGAAACTCACCAACCCAACTCAACTCGTAGAAAACAATTTCCGTACTTTTGTTTTGGAGAGAAAAAAAAAATACCAAATATGAAGGACATAAATTTCATAACAATAATTTTAAATATATCAACAATTAATTTACATAATTATTAAATATATTATCAATTATAAAAAAATTAAAAATTAACAATAATTTAAAAGGATTATGAATGAAAATTTCTACCCTTCTAAGCAGAAAAATTATATATATATATATATATTAATAGATGAATATATAACTGATCAGTTGATATTATTCTTGAAACCACATTAGATAATATATATAGAAAACCATTATCATCACTCAATATGATCACATCTCCCATATATGATCATCGCTCCAAAATCCCTCGATCAGCTCATGACAATCCATGATCACCTCTAGATTTCAGCTTCTATTTATATTTTGCAAATAATTAGTAGCTGATCTTATGCTATTTTGGCTCACTCAAATTGTATAAATATAACCCTTTGTACACTTTAGTATTACAAAACAAAAGTACACAGATTTATGTAATTCTTAATTCTGTTATCATAACTTAGTCTTGGATTAATTCAAACATCTCCAACTCTAAAAATTTTACTAATATTTAATAATTTTTTTCTTTCACTTCTATTTCTACTTCTCTTAAAATCTATCTCAACTTTTCTTCAAAAATTAACTATTATCTATTTAAAAAAAGAAACTATCTAAGAATCTAATTCTATCTGATGTACATATAAATATATACTCTACCTACAAGTAATAGCCTATCATATTCTTCTATTTCGTCTATAAATAAGAGTCAATTAATTAAGATTAAATGTTAGTAAAATAAAAAAATAATGTCCATATATAAAGTGAGTGGAAGTATATAAAACCAAAACATAGGAGAATAATTAACTCATATTCTAACAACTAAGTTTTTTTTTGGAGAATTGTTTGCTAATTGCATCTAACAGTAGGTATGTAGGGATAGGCTAAGTGGTGTCACTGGGTAAATAATTAAATTGAATATAATTTTTTGAGTCAATTAAAATGTTATTAATAGAAACTGATACACGATGAATATTGTTAATTAAATTTGTTAAAATTACAAGTCTTTTTTTCAATTAAAGTGATGAATTTAATAAGTTAAAAAAACTAAGATCTCTATTAGTAAAGTAAATTCGATAATATTATATAAGTATTAATTACCTAAATATTTTTTAAAATTTAAAATAAAATATAAAGAACAAGATATATAATTACTTTAAAATATAAAGAAATTTTTTTTAAAATTATTTTATATCTGATTTAGACTTCTATATATTTTATAGATATATAAATATATATAATCTAAAGGGAAAACTTTTTTTTTTTTTTTGGTAGTGAATTTTCAACATCCACATTTCCATTTGTCGAATATGAGATTTAGGTATATGTCGTTAAGCTATGTGGTCATTGACCGGGAAAAAACATTTATTTAGCTGAAAATTTTTAATTTATTATTTTTACTATTTTTTATTTAATTTAATATTTTTATTATTAAAATATCTTTTAATAAACTATTTTTGATCAAAAATCAAAATATTTAAGTAATTACCTAACACATGAAGTTATAAGGAAACCATAAATAAGATAATAAAGATATAACTGAATTTATTGTATATTTGACTTAAATATTTTAATAATTTTTGTGACCAAAAGAGTTTATTAAAAGATATTTTAAAAATATATAAACAGTCAATTAAAATAAAAAAAATCAAAATTAGTTGTAATATTTTAGAAAAAATATTTTAGTTTTTTTTAAAGTAGGTGATTTATTCATTTAATTCTTAAAAAGAGTTAATCTAATTTAAATTTTTTAAAACTTGTATTTTTTTAAAGATAAAAGTAGATTTTTATTAAAACATAATATTTTATTTATAATACTTTTAAAAATAACATTAAAAACAAAAAAAAGTACACTTTTTCTCTTTTATTTATAAATAAAAATAATTTATCTCTCATTTAAGTATATCTTAATTTCTCTATTTTTCATTAAAAATACTATTTTTTTTCTTTTTATAATTTATAAATTCAAACAACTTTAAAGATAAAAATATTTATAATATAAATAAAAATAAATTAAATAATACATGATAGAATAAAATAAGCTAGAAAAAGAGGATAGAAAGAATAAGAAGACAGATAGATTAAAAGAAAAAAAAAGAGAGATAAATTGAGATAAGTGATAGAAGTTAATATTTTTTTTAAGAAAAGATATACAGTTTTTAATTTTAATTTTAATTTTTAATTGAAATTCAATTTTATCCTTCAAAAATTTATATTTTCTTAAAAATTTAGGTTAAATTAACTTTATTTAAAAATTAAAAAACTAAACCTACTTATTTTTTAAAAAATAAATTAAAATACCATTATTAAAGAATTACGAAACTATTTGAACCTAACCTCCCATGAATTTAACTAGAATATTGTATACTATAATATTGTAACAAAAAGATGTCAACGAACAACAAGCAATTAGGATATATAAATTTCCTACAATTTATTAAAACGAGAGAGGTGGAACATCCAAAAAAGATAAAATTACCTGAACAACAAGAGGTGGAACATCCAGAAAATTAGCAGTTGCATCTTTGTACAGCAGTTTTCTCCAGGAGCTGTTTGGCTTGTTTGAAAACTGGAGAAAATCCTGAGCAGTGATATCCATAAATGCTTCAGCAAAAAGGGCACCTTTTCCATTGCAATCAACCTCCAGCTTTGATTGATCATCATTATCATCTTTATTGGCACGAGTACAACTGATTCTCAACCTCCCAGCCAATGGGTAGTAGTGAACAAGAGCTTTAGATAGTGAAGTCTTGAGGGTATCTGAGGAAACAGATTTTTGGAAAAGGTAAAGATATTTGATGGTGAATCTGAGAAACTTCTGGTCATCAAGATTGGAAAGAGAGAGAGAATGATTTGGAGTTGGGGTATTTGGGGTTATTAAAGTAGGTTGATCATTTGAATACAAGCAATCTGGAAGCTCTATAGGCTTCATCAACATCATGATAATTTTCTCCTTATTCAGTTGTTGCCTTGTTGGTGGGTTAGTCACTGGAAGCTGAAGAAAGAAATAAACAAGTGAGAGTTAATTCAGCCGGAAAAAAAGAAACAAGAAAGATTAATGGAATGACAGGGTGACAAGGTGTGTCAGAATGGTTTTTATCAAACGCGTTTAGGGTAATTTTTATTTGAAGAATTTATTTATTTATTATTATTATTTTTATTTTTAATTAGGTATCTTTTAGGATTTTAACTTCTTGTAAACGATTTTACTTTTTTTTTTATATACATTTTACCTCACTATATATAGTATTATTTTACATGTGCGTTAAGGTCTTAAAAAAAAATTAAATAAAAATGTCACTCCTAAAGTTCTAAAAGTAAAAAAATTGGTGAGTTTCTTTTTAAAAAACTAATTAATTAAGAAAAAAAATCTACCGGTGGATATGAAAATCGCACGACGAGATTCCTTTTTTCAGTGCACGCTAAGAAGAGTGCCAGTGCACTTTGTTAACATTGTACCGAACTTTTATATATATATAAATGAGTTTCAATGTTCAAGCACAATTTTATTTTGGATATTTTTTATTTTTATTTATAAAATGATATTTTAATAATATATTTATTTTATTAAAAATATATAGTTGATATAATTTTATTTTATTGAAGATTTTTCATATATGTGTAACACATGTGTATGAAGAATATTTGTACTATTATTTTTACTATTTTTCCCATTAAAACATTAGAAGCTTATTTACTAGTCATTTTTGAATCCTTCTATACATATTTTAATAATTTTGAACTTATTTTATTATTTTTACAATGAGCTCAACAACTTTACTCATAAATTTATAATACTCACTATGTTTATCCAAATTTTATGTAATTTATGAAGTTTGTATTAATGAATACAATATACAATTTTTTGAATAATGTATATAGAAAAATAGGAAAACAATATATAATATGCAATTTATATTAAAAATATTAAATTGAACCTGTAGAAATAATAGTTTATACCCACGACTCAATATATATGCATATCAAACTTGTAGCCCTAAATATTATTACAAGCAATATTAATATCATAAAGATTGTTGAATAAGTGTTTTGTTTAGAATTTTGAAAGAATCCACAACCTAGTACATAACCAAGGTAAGTAGATACAGACTCCTAATAGACTCGTCTCGCAAGCATCGGAAATGATAATAATATCTTAAAACAAAACACTCAATTGTAGTAGTAATAATATAATATTGAATCAACAGATAACTTTTAATAAGAGATATTATATGATCAACAAAAAGCAAGAAAACAATTAAGGCTTTATAATTAGAGTTTAAACGACAATATGTTGTAACATACACATTTTAAACTCTGATTCTACTAACACAAGAGTGGATTATGCATAACACATAATATTACGAAATAAACTCAGATAGAGCTTATATCTATATGGTAGTGTCCTCAGATTGCTTAAGACAATCATTCAACAACAAACAATTCACTAATCAATAAAATAGTTACAATTCTAAAAGAAATAAAACCACTATTATCTTTATCAGTTGAAACCTTCGTCCAACCTGCCTATTGCTGATCTTGTTTGCTGCTTCCACAACAAGTTGGTTCAATACACGTATTTGGTTCTCCTCCACAGCTGACACTACCTAATGTGATGTGATCATATACCACAGAATAACACTGTGTAGAATAAACTAACGTAACTCTTGAATACTACTCACACTGAGATGTACTCATTCAACACATAAAAATAGTTACACTAACTATTCTATGCTCACATGAACGTATCACAATTACTAAAACATGTTCAAAATAACTAGTGAATATGGAATTCAAATCAATAGAAATTTTGATAGAGTTTTGATAGGTTTTTTGAATTAATTTTGTAATCAATAGGGGATACTTATAGCACTCAACCTGTAACCTCACCAGCCACCTTGCAAAATGTGGTGGCGAGAGGGACGGTGAGCTTGGTGATGAGCTTGTTGGCGAGGTAATAAAAAATATATTTTTGTTTCCAAAAATGTCGAGTAAAATCCACAAATATTCGCACTCAAAATGAACCAAAAACCACCACTCGACCTACCATCCATACTAAAAACAACCACTCGCATGGTTTGTGAAAACATACTTTTAATCATAGTGTTTCAAACTATTTGTGTGTATGCAGTAATGATCAGCAGTGACCAACCTTACACAAAGGAAGATAGAAATTGAGTAAAAAGTAAACAAACACTATGTTTTACATAAGAAAAGAAAACGCACAAAAGCAAAGTACAATGGCACTTACAATCTCCTATTTAGTACATTCTCTCTCTTTGGATTTCTGTGTCAAAACAATGTACAACTAAATATATGCACACATTTTGCATGAGATGATTGTGAAGATGACCTAAGGATGTTTGTTCCCATGAATAAAACATCAACACACACACCCAAATCCGAAAGATACACTTAAACCATATGCTCTTATGAGCTCCATCCATCTTTATGTATTAACTCATCCACTTTGTCACTCTGAACATGAGAAACTCAACACCACTACACACAAACACATATGAAGCTTGAAGACTTCACTATACACCTATAGCTTATAGACATGAAATAAATACATACCCTATGAACAAATCATGCAAAAACAGCATATAGTCAAACTATATACTATCATGTTACCCTTATATATATGAACGCCGATAGGCAAACTACACCAAAAAAGTACACAACTCCCCCTGACTTCATGCAACACTCATTCTAAATGAATGCAAGTTAAACAACAATATGTAGTGCAATCATACACTTTTTAACACATGCAGCACACAACATGGAAGTAAATACATAGTTGTGCACATAAACTTTATGTTCCCTTTTTTGACACAAAAAGTTAAAGAAATGCTTCTATATGAGGGAGAGAAGGCATACAAGCAAGAAATAAAAAAGGAGAATTGAATTGAGCAAGTTTAAATAACAAAAGTCCTTAGATTAAACAATGCATTTAACATAAACAATCACTGGGCCATAAATCCATGATATATTCGAGTAAGAGTATGACTAAAAATTTGAAGAAATGCAACGTGTGTGTTATGTAAAATGCAAAACTTATTTACTATATATTCCATCAAGATATGCTTATGCGAACCAAGAAAATATAAATATAGATTCAAGTAAATCAAACTTAATAAGTGCACTTTTAGCCTCTCTCCCAACTGATGTAGGTTCCAACTAAGAAGAAGTCAAGAAGTATTTCAAAGCTTGTAATTAAAGGATGAGGTTTGGGTAGATAAGAAGAGACATTTAGGGTTGAGCACACATTTAGTCAACTAAAAAAACCCTTTAAGCAATGAGCCCACAACCATAAATGTAAACCTATAAGCTTAAGTTCTTTTCCTTTTAATTCTCAATTTTCATACAGCTACATTTGGAAAACATAAGATCTTTTTCCTATACAACTTAGCATTCATTTACTGATACCCCTCTTTTTCTTTCTTTTTCCTTTTTTACTTTCCTTTCCTTTTCATTTATTTTTCCTTTTCTTTGCACACAAGGGTAAAAAGACAATCTTAAAAAAATATGTTCAATAAAGAACATAATTGAAACTCAACATGTAAGGTCTATGTGAGTATTAGCGATATTTATAAACAAAACATACAAATATAATTTCAGTTTTTAGGCGTGTCCTTCAAGAATATTTTCAAGCCGAAGAAACTATTGAGTTTCAACGATTACAGTTCAAGTATATCTATGTTCTTATGCACGTTAAATTTCATATCAGATATGTAGAAACATTTCAAGATTAGGCTACTCGATCGAGCAATGTCTAGATCGATCGAGCTATGTAGATTGATCGAGAATCGATCTACTCAGTTTAAAAAATCTCAAACTAATTATTTAATTGACTAGATCGATTGATTTATTAGTTAGATTGATCGACCCTGGTTTAGAATTAATTATTTATTACATTGGATTGATTGAGAATTAATTGGATTAATCAACCATGTTTTGATTATTGTATTAAATCGATTGGTAAATGCATTCGATTAATTGAACTACATATTTGATCGATCGAGAATATGTTAGATCAATCGAGTAGATAGGGATTTGATTTAAAAACCTATTTCTAACTTGAATTGAATTGGATTTTTATTATATTATCCCTTTTCTTTAAAACTCTTTTAACTAATTTTACGGATAACATAGTAATTTTACTTTAACTTAGTGCTTCAAAATATTCTATATATACAAACATAAACACACAATTTTAATTTACCACACAAGAGCATTCTTCTCTTAATATATTTCATATTATTTTGTAAAAAAATATTCAAGTAGGCTTTTTTATTTAGTTAATTTATCAAATATTTTGTGGTTGTTTTTGATTGATTAAAAAGCCTACAATATTTGTGATATTGTGCTTTAAACTTATTATTCTAGAATTACTAATTGATTTTGATATATATGATATATTTACTAAAATATCTAGTTAGGGTTATTTATTATTGAATCTACTGTAGGACACACATTTGTACTTGTGTTATTGTGCAAACATTTCAAGTACTGGTTGAATAGGTTCGATTGCTTGTATGACTTAAGTTTTTAGAACATTGGTCTGAATCATAACCTTTCATATAGAGACTATGAAGGAAAGATGTGGCTTATAAGTAGATTACTTGGGGGCTTTATCTTGGTGGGTCGTAGAAGACCCAACCTTGTAATTGTACCTTATTTATTCATAGTGGATAGTTAAGTGGTTTAGTGGACTGATGATTTTTCTTTTAGATCATTGGTGTGACCTAGGTTGTTTTCACCTAAAAATCTCATGTCTCAATCTTTATATTTCTAAGTTATTTTATTTACACGTGATTGCATGCTTGGCCATCTATAAAAAAATTAATTTTTTTAATTCCATTGATTGTCTATTCACCCCCTCTAGCTAATTAGATTCATAACTAAAAAAGAAAATCTTTCATTTAGTATCAAAGTCATTCACTAGATAAAATTAGTATGCCTAGGACCTTATTATGTACCACTTAAGAGAGGGTTCATTTACATCCCTTGCACATTACTCTAATTGGTCTAATTACCTATATAGAAAAGCTCTTATAAGAGACTTTCTACGATCTATAGATACGAGTGTCTAGAACTCTATGCTTTATGGTTGGGAACCACCTAAGGTTACCAAAGATAATGTAGTCCCTTTTAAGCCTAGAAAAGATTGGATCACTAAAGATAAAACTGATAGTAACTTGAATGAAAAGGTATTAATGCTATTTTTAGTGTTGTTTCTGCTAATGAGTTTTGTCATGTTTCTCACATTACCTATAAGGAAACCACACAAGTTAAATGAACTAAACTTTGTATACTTGGTAATAAATTTGAAAATCTTAGGATGAAAGATGATGAGACCTTTTCTATATTATATATTAAATATGTGATATTACTAACACTTCTACTAATCTTGGAGAGAAAATTGATGATTTCAAGATAGTTTGAAAGATTCTTTGCTCATTACCATATTGCTTCCATGCTAAGGTCACTACTATTGATGAAATCAAGGATTTGGACACCAACAAAATAGAGGATCTTGTTGGCTCACTTCAAACCTTTGAGATGAGTTTCCGAAAACCTCCAAAGAACAAAGTATTGCTTTCAAAACTACAATGACTGATGATTATGATAATGAAAATGATAAGGATGATGAAGAATTAATACTCTTAGACAAAAGTCTTAATAAACTCTTCAATAAGAAGAATTCATAGAGTAATTGGTAACCAAATAGTTCAATGGATTAGAATTCAGGAGAACTCAAACTTGTGAGTTTTGAGGGTAAGAAATCTAAACCCATTGAACTTCAATGTTTTGAATGTATAGGGTAGGGTCACATTGTAGCTGACTTTACAAACAAGAATAACAAAACTAGAAGAACCTTTAATGTTGCATTTATTGACTCTAAAAGTGAGTTGAATTAAAAATAAGCAATGATAACTACTATATGTCATTTACTGCAACTGTTTGTGGAAAATCTAGCAAGTCTGATATTGATCTAGATGATGAGGAAAGTGATATTGAATTTTTACTCAATAAATTTAATGCAAATAGTCTTGTGGAATTGCTTATTGATTTACTTAGTAGTAAGAGACAAAATGATAAGTTACTTGTAGAAATAACTAAATTAAATTATAAACTTAAATCCTTTGAAATAATCTCCTCAATTATAGAAAAAGAAAAAAAAAATGAACTGTCTAGACGTACTAATATTTTCAATTCAAGTCTTGCAAATCATAAATAGAAAAAAAAAATAAGAAACTAATGCAAGAAGTTGAACAATCAAAAGAAATTGTGAAGAGGTTAACAATTGGAGTTGAAATTCTAAACAAAGTTCTTGACTATGGAAACTCTTTTGGAGATAAGAGAGGGCTAGGCTAAATAAATGATGAGTTTGTAAAAGCCTCCAATCCGTCTTCTTCATAGGATACAAATACAACTTTAACATCAAGGACTAAAGTTATAAGGTATTCTAACTCCACTCCTATTGTTATTAATTATGTATAAAAAACTATTGCACTTATAATAGATAAAACTATTAAGTTTGTGCTTGTTTGTCATCATTGTATTAGGAGACGCCATATTAGGCCCAAGTATATATTTTTGATGAATGGTCCTAAATTTAGTAATACTTTCCATGCTTTACATAATAAGACTTATAACCATAATCCATCTATGCATATTGCATCATATTCTAGGATGAATTGAAATTCTAATCACATGTTCAAAAAGTTTACTAGAAAGCATGAAGTTGTTGATTCAAAGAGGCATGTAAAATTCAACACTTGTAATTCTAGGACTAAATACCATCATCCTATCATGCATGTTGCATCTTTATTTAGGATGAATGAGAAATCTAAAAGTAAGTCCAAGAATATTCCAATGACAACTAAGGTAGTTGATTTTCAAACTAAAGATATAAGGAAACCAATATTTAAGAAAGTTTTGGTTAGAAAATATTGTCTATTTTCGGTCATCTAGATACATTTATTTGAGTTCTTAATTAACCTTAGGTAAGCGTTTTTAGTTTTTTTTTATGTTTTTATTTTTATTTTTATTGATGTTTCTTAGTTTAAAAAGAGGATAAAAAATAAAAAATAAAAAATAAAAATAAAAAATAAAAAAGAGGGAAGTAGACATTCTTGAACATTGACATGATCATTACATACTCCATTCATATTTATTTTAAATGGCTATACATCATACAAATGGATATTTTGAATTATGCATTTACATATTTTCACATCTGGTGATCGATGTTGACATTAACCTACTCACACACTCATCGGATACATATGCATGTCAAGCTTGAAGTTTAGGATTGATTTTGTGAGATTCCAGGGAATGAGTTAACCTTGATTGCAAAATTAGTTTTGAGATATATCTTTCACTTTTTTTAAATGCTACTATAGAGAGACACCTAGTTTTAAAAGAGTTGGCTACTATGATGTGTGAAGCTATCAAAGTAAGTGTAGAGGGATACCTTATAACTAGTGTGAAAATTATTATACTAGGTTTTTGGCTCATGTATATTTCCTTAAAAATAATAATAACAATATTAAAAGAAAAAGAAAAATATAAAATTTTTTGCATACACAAAAATAAATAGCCACAAATAGTTATATAAAAAGAAAATAAATAAGCAATTCCTCACACACACAAAATTAATACAAGAGGGGAATACAAAAATATATGGATTAAAGTTCTCTTTTTGTAAGTAAATTTTAATTTGTCCAAGGATGAATTCAACTGTAATGTTTTTTGATAGGTGATACTCCTTCCTTTAAATCCTTCAAAACTATTCATAAATGAACTAATTGACATACTATTATGTCACTATATATGTTAGTATGTTTGTGTGACTTGTATACATATATTTATGTTATCAATGGATAGTCACATTTTTAACAAAATTAATTTCATCATTTCTATGCACTGTTGTAGTCATGTTAACCTAAGTTTATTTCCCTTAATTAAACAAAAAATTATATATATATAATATTTTCTAAATTGTTTTTACTCTACTTTATTTTAGGAAGTAATAGAACTTAAGGGGAGTTCATTTATTGCATACATCTAATGATTTTTCATAGGATTATATGTGCTTCAAATTTATGTTACTTATTCATATGACAAAAAGGAAGAGAGTTAATTGAACTGGAGTGTTGTTAATTGAAAATATTTTTTAAATGGAAGAGATTGTATATAGGGGGAGAACACATTAAGTGTTCTATTCAATATGTCATATAGGAGGAGTTGTGCTTTTAATTCCTACTTGATGGTTACTCACACTTATGAACATTATTTGATTTTCCTATTGTAATATACACTTAGCTAATGAACATTGAGTCTTTTAGGACAAGTTGTTTGGGTATTTATATTTTTGTCTTTTAGTGTAAACATGAGCTTTCAAGATTCAAGCAAAGATGGTTTCATTGGATCATATGATAGTACCACTATGCAAAAGTTTATTTTTCTTATGAGCATTATATAATGAGAGAGAGGTTTTGTCACATGAATATACCAAAAGGAGAGATTGTAGGTTCTATGTGAGTGTTGGCGATATTTGTGAATAAAACATACAAATGTAATTTTAGTTTCTAGATGTGTCCTTCAAGAATATTTTCAAGCCGAAGAAATTATTGAACTCTAATGATCACAATTCAGGTATATCTCTATTCTTATAAATGTTAGATTTCATATTAGATATGTATGAACATTTTAAGATTAGGCTATTAATCAATTGAGACATATCTAGATCGACTGAGCTATATAAATCAATGGAGAATCGATCTTCTCAATTTAAAAAGCCTTGAATTAACTATTTAATTGACTAGATTGATCGAGTAATTAATATTCGATAGATCAAGCACTAGATCGATCAATTTATTAGTTAGATCAATCAACCCAGGTTCAGAATGAATTATTTATTACACTAGATCGATTAAGAATTGACTGGATTGATTGAACATGTTTTGATCATTGTATTGGATTGATTGATAAGGGCAATGGATCGATCAAACTATCTACTCAATCAATCAAGAATATATTTGACCGATCAAGCGGCTAAGGATTTGATTTAAAAAACTATTTCTAGCTTGAATTGAATTCAATTTTTACTAAATAGTCCTTTTTCTTTAAAACTATTTTAAAGGATTTTATGAATAGCATAGTAATTTTACTTTGACCTATGCTTCAAAATATTCTATATATGCAAACCTAAGCACACAACTTTAATTAACCACACAAGAGTATTCTTCACTTTATCTTAATCTCTCTCATATTGTTTTGGAACAACTATTCAAGTAGACCTTTTCATTTAGTTAATTTATCAAACCTTTTGTGGTTATGTTTAATTAATTAACAAGCCTACAATATTTGTAATATTGTGCTTTAAAGTAATTTTTCTAGTGTTTCTAGTTGATTTTGATTTATCTGATATATTTATTAAATCATCTAATTAGGGTTATTCATTATTGAATCTACTTTAGGACACAGATTTGTAATTTTGTTATTGTGCTAACATTTTAGGTACTAGTTGAACGGTTTGATTGCTTGTGACTCAAGTTTTCGGAATGTTTGTCCAGATCCTTTCTTGTAAAGACTATGAGGTAAAAACAATGATTTGTAGGTAGATTACTCATGGGCTTTATCTTGGTGGGTAGTAAAAGACCTAGCCTTGTAATTGGACCTTATTTATTCATAGTGAAATGTTAGGTGATATAGTGGAATTGTAGTTTTCCTCTTAGGTCATTGGTGTGACCTAAGTTATTTTTATCTAAAAATATCATGTCTTAATATTTATATTTTCATATTATTTTACTTACATGTGATTGCATGCTTGGCTATATATGAAAATTTTAATTTGTCATAATTGCGTTGATTATCTATTCACCACCTCTAGCTAATTAGATTTGTAACTAAAAAAAAATCTTTCACAATTGGAGATATGTAAGGTAAGTGGTATTTATCATTTGAACTAAGCTAGTAGGTGCAAATAAATGAAGGGATAACAAAAATGCTCAAGAGGGGAAACTGAGGATAAGAAAAAATTGGTGGCAAAAAAGGATCAAACGATTCAAAGATGGCCTAAATATTATTTCTATTAAAGAAGCACATAGGATTTTGCCTCAAGAGACACTAAAGTGGATTCTAGAGTTTGTTAGAGATATACAAATCATCAAAGAAAGAAATCCACACAAACTTCTCAAAATAACCATACAAATTCACAACATTATTGCATATGTATAGGAAAAAACTCATTTTAAATTCAATATAAGAGTTTAGTCATACATACTCTATTGAAATACACATGTCAAAACATCCAAATTGTAATTTATGTTAAAAGCAAGTCAACCATAAAACAACTATGATCCTTCAAAATAAATTCATTCAACAAGAAGACAAAAGAACGAATGTCTAGCACTAAGTAGTAACACATAATAAAAGAGAAAATATAATAGAACAAAATATCATGCAAAGTTATTTAGACTTATAAAAATATGAACATAAGAGAAACTCTCTCAGGGTGAGATACAAACACCAATATCCTTTCTAAGCGATTCAAACCTTTAAAAGTCAAGAGGTTTATTAAAAAAACTATGAGTTAGCGATCATTACTGATAAGTTGTAGATTCAAAGTGTTTGATGCAACAAGATCTCTTGTAAAATAATTATGAATATCAATGTGTTTGGTCCTTGAATGTTGAACTAGATTTTTTGAAATACATATAGCATTAGTGTTGTTACAATGCAAAAGAAGATTTTTAACCTTGATGTTGTAGTCAAATAACAGTTGTTTCATCTAAAGTAATTATGAGCAACACAATCTAGAAACAATATATTCAAATTTAGTAGTTGAGAGAGAAACAGAATTCTATTTTTTTCAATGCCATGAGATTAAGGAATTTCCCAAATAGAAACAGCCTCAATACATACTTTTGTTTCATTATTATATCTAGCCCAATCAGCATTAGAGTATCGAACCAACTCTACAATAGTACCTTGGGATACCAAATACCAGCTTTTAAATTACCCTTGACATATTTGATGATTCTTTTGACTGTCACAAGATGTGCTTATTTGGAGTTAGCTTGGTATCTTGCACATACTCCAACATTGAAGGATTTTTTAGAGTGGTGATTATAGGGGTCCAAGCATAAGGGGCAAGACCAAACTGCTTAACCAAGTCCTTGGTATACTTAGCTTGAGATTATAATATCCCATCCTTTTGATCTGAAATCCAAAAAAGACTTTTAGCTCTCCAACTAAACTCATCTCAGACTCACTTTGCATGGGAGTAGTGAGTTTTTGTGCTAGATCATATTTAATGGATCCAAAAATGATGTCATCAATATAGACTTGAGCCATAATAACCTCTCATTAAATTCTTGAGACGACCAATGTCTTGTCGCTATCTCTTCTCAAAAAATTGTTACTAAGGAGAAACATAATGAGATGATCATACCAAGCACTTGGAGCTTACTTTAACCTATATAACGTTTTCTTTAGTCTCATTACATGTTTTGGAAAGTAAAGGTCCTTAAAACCATTTGGTTGTTCCATATAAACCTCTTCCTTGATGACTCCATTTAGAAAATCACTTTTGATATCTATCTAATACAGGTTAAACATAAAGAAATAGGCAAGACCAAGAAGTAGTCTAATAGACTTAAGATTTTCAACAAGGGTAAAGAATTCATCAAAGTATATCCCTTCAATCTAGGTATACTTTTATGTAATAATGGGGGACTTATTCTGAGTGATGATCCCATTTTCATCTTTCTTATTTTCATACAACCAGCGAGTACCAATGATATATTTATCAGAAGGCCTGGGAACCATATACGAGACATCATTTTGTTGAAATTGATTAAGTTTCTCCTACATGAAGTTGTCCTAATGTACGTCTAGTAGGGCTTTTCTTAACATTTTTAAGAAGGATGGTGGATGTGAAACACATATAGTTCAGGGTTCCCTATAGTTGACATCTTGTCCTAATTCCACCTTTTTTATTATCAATGATATCATTTGCAAAATGGGCTTCTTAGCCTATTTAGGAAGGGAAGAGTCCGTTTGTTCATCTTCTTTTTCTTCTTAATTGGCTCTAGAGGAATAAATAGGAGTAGTGAATGGTACCTCAATATTATCTGTAACATTTTTAGGGGTGTCCCAGACTTCAAATATTTCATTATCATTAGATTTAATAAGTTTAATTGTTCTAGAGTCATCTATTACCACATTGATCGATTCCATAATAGTTTAAGTTCTTAGGTTGTAGACTCTATAAGCATGGATGTTACTAGAGTATCCAATGAAAATTATAAGGTCACTCTTAGCCTCAAACTTGCCAAGATTTTTTTTATCCCTGAGAATATAACATGAACTTCCAAACTCAATGGTGTTTAACATTTGGTCTTTTCCATACATGAGTTCATATGAATATTGACACATGTTGGGCTTAAGAATGTAACGATTCAAAGTGTAACAAGTAGTGTTGATAGCTTCAGCACAAGAGTATGTTTTGCCAAGTCTCTACTTGCCAACATAACTTTAACAATCTCTTGGATAACTCTATTCTTTCTTTCAACAATCCCATTTTTTAAGGGGTATTGGGAGTAGAGAACTTCTGTTGAGTTTCCATTTCATTAAAAAAAGCACTAAATTTAGAGTTCTTGAATTCTTTTCCGTAGTTCCTCCTAATTTTGAGTTTCCATTTTTTCTCTCAGGAATACAACTTAGGTTTTTCTCAAGAAATCATCAATAATAATTAGAATATACTTTATCTCACCAATACTTACGGTTTGGATGGGACCTATTAGATCCATATTGAGAAGTTAGAGAGGTCTTGTGGTAGATAAGTGTTTATTCTTCATATTATTTGTTTGCCCATCTAATAGGGACAACAAACGTGCTCAAGAATAGAGGAATAGATGGGAGACTCTAGAAGACTTTGATAATTGAGATTTTCTTCAATAATTTATAGTTGACATGCCTAGATGTTAATGCCATAATTCTTTGGTGTTCAAACTTAGCTTGTTACACAAACCCTTGGGAAGTGTTTCTACATAATAGTAATTATCTTTAGATTTGATACCTCTAATCAAAGTTCTACCTAAAGCATCATGCATAATACAATTTATTTGAGTAAACTTAATAGTGTATTTATTGTCATAAATTTGGCTAATTCTAATAAGGTTAGCCTTGATACCTTTCATGTACAATACATCCTTAAACTTAGGAATACTAGGGGTACTAATAAATCCTTTAACACAAGACAATGCCTTATTACCATTTCCAAACACAATAGATTCATCATTAATGATAGTTGATTTGGTAAAGAAAAACTTATTACTAGTTATGTGTTTGGAGCAACCACTCTCAAAATACCTTTAAGGTATTGTTAACCACATTATAATTGAAATCTTGATCATATGTACCAATACTGAGAGAGGATTTAAGCTCCATCAAAATCCTCATTGCATCATTTTGAAGGTTTATAGCTTCACTAGCTAATGTGATAAAAAATTTCAAAAGTTCTTCCACATGACTCAACATATCCCTGTCATAAATAGGAGAATTTTTTTGAGAATTGGAGGAGGTGAAGTAACCTGAGCATTAATAAATAGGGGAGAGAGACAAGCTTTGTGCACTCATAACATCATCGATGGAATCATCATCTAAAATCTCAATTACAAGAGAAGTTTTTGAACATTAGCTAAAGTAGAAGAGGAGGGATGAACACCTTTAATTTTTAATAACTTATCAAAACAAGTATTTCCAAGGGAGAACTTATTACCAATATCACAAGATCTTTAATTTTTCTTTTGAATTCATACTATTGAAGATGCATATATCATCAATTCATGTTTTTTCAGAAGTTTGGCTTCAAGAAGAATGAGCATAGTAGTATCAACTTCAACACGAGCAGGAAGTCATTTCAACATCACAATCTTCCAATAAGGACTTCAAGATAGCCTTTTTGTCTTCTAAGATGCAATATTCTTTCTTAACTTTTCAAATGTCACATGAATCATAAGATGACTCAAATGTTCATTAATCTTATAGAGCATTTGAATCTCTATCCTAAATCTCCTTCTCAAGCTCGCTTATCCTAGCAAGAAAATTTTCATTATCATTTAAAAGAATCTATAGAGACTTAATATGATTGTCCAACTTTAATTCAAGTCATTCACAACTTTATCACCATCCAAAGTGAGATTGAGTAATTGATCAGATAGATTCAAATGTTCTTTATCTTTTTCAACAATAATCCTACAAATCTTAGTCATTACCTTTATTAACTTGAGATTGTCATACAAATGTTGGTCATAAGATTCTTGAAGAGAGAATTGTTCATTTTACCGGTGCCAATCCAATAAGAACTAGATGGTGCACTTTTGGAATGGGAAGCCATAAGAGTCTAGAATTCAGTAGAGACATCCTCTATCTTTTTTGAAGAAGGTGCGCTTGTTTGAGGAATGCATGCATCGTATTTATTTTTCAAAAACTCCCAAGCTTCCATAATAGATGTAAAACTTGTCCATAAGAGCAGAATCGTCTATAGTAACTAAATTGATAAGGAGGTTACACCCTCGATAGTTTAAATTGCTAAGATGAAATTCCTCTTTATTGTAGACATTGATAGGTTTGTGCTTGACTACACCAGTCTTAGACGCATGCATAAGACACATCCAACCATCCTCAATCAAAGACCAAACATCATTTTTGGTAGATCTCAAGTAGGAACACATTTGAGATCTCTAGTAAAAGTAACATAATCCATTGAATTTAGGTGGTCCATTAACTAACCTTCTTATATCATCCATTACAAGGGATTTGCAAGAATTAAACAAAAAGAGTAAGGGGAAAGAATAAACACTGGAGCAGTTAAGCCAAAATAGCATGTACCCACTCTAATATAAATTGAAAGAGTCCATGACGTGGTGCATAACCAAGGTAAGAAGTTATAGATTCCTAATCGACTCATTCCTACAAGCAACATAAAGGATAATAGTTTAAAATAGAACACATAAAAACAATATAATATTGAATTGGTAGAACATATTCAATAACAAATATTATATGATCAACAAAAAATAGGAAAATAGTTAAAGCTTTCTAATTAGAGTTTAAGCGACAATATGTTATAACATACAAATTTTAAGCTGATTATAATAACACAAGATTGGATCATGCATAACACATGATATAACGAGGTAAACCCACATATAGATTGTATCTATGTGATAACTTCCTTGGGTTTCTTAAAGAAATCACTTAGCAACAAACCACTCACTAATCAATAAAAAAATTACAACTCTTCATAGGCAAAAACCAGCATCGCCGATCCTGTCCATACTTTGGTTTTATATTTATAAACTCTCGCAAGTGCACGAATCATTTCATAGAAAATGATAAGTATACTCCCAAGGTTGATCTAAGGAAGGAATATATATGGTTTTTAATTTATTATTCAAACTTTTAAAAATGAAATTAAATCATAAACATCTTGTCACGATATTTGGGTTTTTGTGTTTCTAATCTAAGAACATAAAAATAAACATAGATATGGATTCAATAAACATTTATGCAAATTTTATCATTTATAATAGTGGAGTATTTATGGATATAATAATAAGTTAATTATGCTTGCTCATATTATTTAGGTTATTAAAGATATAAATTGATATTTATTGATTCTTCCTTTTTTATATGAATACCACCTTTGGTGGGGTTAGATATTCTTTGTTAACTAAACAAATCAATTAACACCTATGGGTGGGGTTGATAACTAATTTGGTTAATTAAATTAATTTCTTTTTCTAAGAGATTGAAAATGAACCATTTAAATGTCACCTTTGGTGGGGTTAGACAGTTTAAACTTTATTCAAGGTGTCCAAATTAAACCTAAGAATTTAATTATCCGAGTACTAACTTTCAAGTTTTAAAACTACTACTGAAAATATGTTGTCAATACAATTTCAGATAATAATTCTTATAAAAACTTTTGAAATAGAGTTTCACTCTAACTACCGGGCGATTGTACCAACAAATAAAAGAGGACTACACTAAATCAGACTGGATAACTAAACCTTAAAATCTAATTTTCGGATTTAAGTTTGTAATGAAAAATAATATATTTCTCTTTAACATTCTTAATATGAAATCTTGAATAAAAATAAAATCAATTCATTTTAGAGATTATTACCTATTTAATATTTTGCAAGCATAACAACATTATTATTATATCATGTTTACAAACAGCCAGCAATGTTAAATTTAATCACAGACAAATTAAATATAACATATAAGAATAAAGCATAAAAAATAACTGTAAAGAAAATAAAATCCTTACAGTACTTTGATGCTAACTCTGTTGCTGGAAAACCTATAACCGGAATTTGCACTTCCATTTATTGAATCAAAAAACAAATAAATTACAAAAACATAATTAGTTCTTCTCAAAAAGAGAAGAACTCTAAAACTAAGAAAAACTAAAAAACTAAGAAATGGAGAGAAAAAATGTGTTTTGAGGTCTGATTTGAAGTGAAGAGAATGATGGTATTTATAGGTGAGGAGGGGAAGAAAAAGTGGGTGAAAAACTGATTAAAAATGGTGGAAACACGGAGTAGTGAATGATGACATCATTGTTGACGTTATGCTGACATAGGGTGCAGTGGCGTGCACGGAATGAGGCACAGATGAGCAGCGGTGCGCGCGGACTGGAGCAGAGGCACGCAGAGATGCGCATGGATAGGGCGATGCGGCACGCAGGATCGGGTGTTGATTGGTGCGGGAGCATTGTGCGCTTTGGCTGGCGCGGCTACGTGCGTGATTTCCTCCTTTTTGACCACTTTGACCCATTTTGTCCAATATTTCCATCTTTTTTGACTTTTCCTCATTTAATTTATGAATATATTTGTGATGTATTGCCTCTAGTATTTTTCTTTGAGTCTTTAAGTTACTTTTTTAAGCGAAAATACCTGTGATTCAGAAAAGATTGATTTATATAGAAATATGATAAAATCATATAAATATATATATATATATAATCAATTAAAGTGAATAAAATCATGGTAATTTTAGTGTGTTTTGAGCACTCATCACAACCCCCAACCAGCTTCTTGCTAGTCCCTTAGCAAGAGAAGCGATAAAAACTAAAAATTAAACTATCCTAAATCACTTCCGTGGATTGACACGGTTGTATTTAGCCTATGCAACAAGCCTTTAAACCCCTAGGTTATCCTAGTGGATGAGTTTAAGTCTCGTGAGGGTTTTCAGTAATGATACCCACAAACATTGAACTAAATATAAAAATTAAAATAAATAATAAAAACAACAACTTAAAAACTAAAATTACAACAAAATCAAAAATTAACTTTTAAGAATAAAAGAAAACAACATAACACAAAAAATGTCTCATACTTTTTAATCTCATTTAATATCATAATTAAAATCTCAAGCATAAGTTATTTTAATCTTCTTAAACAATCATGATTTATTATAATAATTAGTCGAAAATTATTTTCATATTTCATATAAAAAATGTATCAATTTAATTTCACCCAATTCCAATATGAGGAATCTGAATATTCGCTTCGACTCTATTCCTCACTTGTCAATACTCTCAAAACACTAAATCCTATGGGTTCAAATACTCCTACTAATTTATATGCAAAATAGTTGATGTATAGAAATGAACTAATATATTTGCGTATGTATAAAGAATAAAGGCTCAAAGTATTATTTTGACGTTGATCTCATGAAAGGAATCAAATGTATAAATTATAAAGATATCATATATAAAAATTATTTTTATGCATAAATCAAACTCATTAAGAAAAAATTTCAAGATATATGCCTTTTACAAATGAAGAAAATGCAATGACTTTTTAGGGAATTACTTCCTATATCTTTCTTTTGTAATTAGCATTTACTCACAAATTTGTAGGCAATGTGTGTCATAGTATGTAGATTATACTATATATTCTTTATTTGTCTATTTTTTCTGAAGATATTTTTCAATATGTATAATTTTTAGAGAGTCAACCCATGTACAGATTGTTCATTGTTTTTAGGATTTTGGTGAGTGGTTAATTTTGTGCCTTTTTTGTTTGATTTTGGTTTAGGTAACCCAGATATGTCTCTTTTTTTGTAGCATTCATGCATGAATGAGATATAAGCATATCAATTTCTACTCAAATAATTTAATCTACCCAAAAATAATAAAAACAAATATACGACACTCTATTAAGATGAGAAAAAAATTCATACATTCAATGCTAATACCTATAGAGATCATCTAAAAATTTGAAGAAATAAGAAATGTGTTTGGAGTAGAAAAAATATATATTTCACTCTGAATAAAGGAAATTAGGCTCAAATTATATCTCACAAAGGTAGTCTCCGCTAAAAAACATTCATAAACACCGATTTTGGGTTTAATATAATTTCTACATCTTATCAAAAAATACTAGTTATGACAAAAACTAACTAATTAACAAAAACAATTACAAAATATTTCATGATATGTTTTCAAAAATTAATCTAACAATACAAAAGACTTAACTATTTACTTAAATTTGATTTAAAGAAATGATAAATTTTTGTGAGAAATTTTTTGAAACTAATTCAAAAATTTCAAAAATTACTAAATCACAAAGAAAATAAAACCAAACACAATAAAAATAAAAATGTGAACATAAAATAAAATATATTTTTTATTTTTTTATTTTTTTTTAAATTAAGCATGGTAAATTTTCACCACCCCCACCCTAGAACTTACATTGTCCTCAATGTAACAACTGTAAATTAAAGATAAAGAAAAAAGGGAAGAAAGATTACCTATTTCCTGAGAATGTGCAAGTAGTAATAGAGAAATGCATGTGCATCCATCATATTTATCATTAAGGTTCATACAGATAGATTGTTGTGAACTTCTAACATCTCAACAAATATTTTTAGTTTTACCAATTTGAAAATTATTCACATATAATTAAACTAAAATAATCAATAGAAATTAAATAAATAAAACAAACAAAAGAAAATTACCTAAAATGATGGGTTGCCTCCCATCCAGCGCTTAGTTTAACGTCTTAGCAAGATGTAACTTTATGGTGCTAAGGGTTACTCAGCCAAATGCAATCCATTTTAGCAATGTTGTTTGGTTCTTCTAAATAAGGCTTCACACGATGCCCATTGACTTTGAATGTTTTTTGTGTCTTGGAATCCAATAGTTCTACTAATCCATGTTCAAATACCTGAACTATTTTGAATGATCTATCCCATCTTGATCTCAGCTTTCCTGGAAACAATCTTGAACGAGAGTTAAATAAAAGAACTTTCATTCCAGGGTGAAGGATGCACAATGCATTCCAATAGCTACTTTATGTGTGATGTTGTACTTGTTTATTACTCCATCAAAGATCTTGTTACAAAAATGGCTACCTCTATCACTTATTATAGCTCTAGGCATTCCGAACCTGCTGAATATTAAATCCTTCAAGAATTTAACAACAACATTAGAATCATTGGTTTTAGTGGGGATAGCTTCTACCCACTTGGATACATAATCCACAACAACCAAAATATATTGAAAACCATTGGATGGGGGAAAAGGACCCATAAAGTCAATCTCCTATACATCGAAGAGTTCAACAACTAAATGAGATGTCAAAGGCATTTCATCTATTTTGCTTATATTTCCTATTCTTTGACATCTATCACATTGTGCAAACAACATATGATCATCTTTAAAAAGAGTGGGCCAAAAGAATCCAAACTGTAATACCTTACGGACTGTCTTTTCACCACCAAAATGGCCCCCACAATGAAGTTCATGAAAAAAATTTAGAATGCTCTTATGTTCTTCTTCATGTACATATCTTCGGATGACTTGATCTTGATCAATCTTGTATAAATAAGGGTCATCCTAGAAATAGTCCTTAATAGTTTTAAAAAACCTTTTCTTGTCCTGATATGAAGTGTTAGGTTGCAAAACACCAGTGGTAAGATAGTTTACAATATCTGCATACCATGGGTTCGGACCTATTGAAAATAACTGTTCATCAGGAAAGGTTTCAACTATTTCTTCATTACTCTCATCTTTAAGAGAATTGAAGTCAGAAATCAACCTAGATAAATGGTCAGCTACTAAGTTTTCACTACCTTTCTTATCCTTTATTTCTCGGTCAAATTCTTGTAAGAGTAAGACCCACCTGATTAATCTTAGCTTGGCATTTGATTTACTTAATAGGTATCTTAAAACAACATGATCAGAATGCATAATCACTTTAGATCCTACTAAATAAGACCTGAATTTGTCTAAAGAAAACACTATAGCCAAGAATTATTTTCAGTGGTTGTATAATTCATTTGGGAATCATTGAGTGTTTTGCTAGCATAGTAGATGACATGCAAACACTTATCCACTCTTTATCCCAAGACTGCTCCGATAGCATAATCAGAAGCGTCACACATTATTTCAAAGGGTAAAGACCAGTTTGGTGCCATAATAACATGGGTAGATGTTAGTTTCTCTTTCAAGGTATTAAAGGCAACAAGGCAGTCATTGTTGAAATTAAAATAAACATCTTATGATAGAAAGTTACATAAGGGATGACTTATTTTAGAGAAATCTTTAATAAATCATTTGTAAAATTCTGCATGTCGTAAGAAGCTTCTTATCCTCTTCACAGATGTAAGGGGAGGTAGTTTGGAAATCAATTTAACTTTTTCCTTATCAACTTCAATACCTTTGTTTGAAATTATATGTCCTAAAACTATCCCTTGTTGAACCATAAAATGACTTTTCTCCCAACTAAGGGTGAGATTGCATTCAATGCATCTTTCTAAAACCAAAGTCAATTTATGTACGCAATCATCAAATGAGTTCCAAAAGACAGAGAAATCATCCATGAAAATCTCAATGAATTTTTCTACCATGTCCAAGAAAAAAGATATTGCATCTCTGGAAAGTGGCAGGGGCATTGCATAACCCAAATGGCATTCTTCGAAAAGAAAAATTCCCAAAAGAACATGTAAATGTGGTCTTTTCCTGATCTTCTGGTGCTATAGGTACTTGATAATATCCAGACAATCCATTTAGAAAATAGTAAAATTCGAGCCCAACTAATCTTTCCAACATTTGATCAATGAATGGAAGAGGAAAGTGATCCTTTTTAGTATATAAATTTAGTTTCCTAAAATCTATACACATTCTCCATCTAGGGATTATTCTAGTGGGCACTAATTCACTTTTGTCATTTTTAACAATTGTTATCCCAGATTTCTTAGGTACCACATGCACTGGACTAACCCACTTACTATCCGCAATAGGATAGATAATTCCTTCTTCTAACAATTTAAGAATTTCTTTCTTAACTACCTCTTACATATTTGGGTTTAGTCTTCTTTGGGCCTCTCGTACAGGTTTAGCACCATCCTCTAAGTTGATCTTGTGCATACACATTGTAGGACTAATGCCTCTTATATCCTCGATACTCCAACCTATATCTTTCTTAAACTGAATGAATAAAAGTAAATAAACACCATGTTTTGCACACATGAAGCCAACACACATAAATATAGTAAAATAGGGGTTACAAACTTGAATGAATTTTAGCCTTTTATCATTCTTAGAATCATGATAAATGTCAAAAAATAAAATAATAATAGGAATAAAATGACAATTTAAATTGATTAATAAGGAAAAGTCCATTCGATTAGAATGAGAGTCTCCTCTTTTGGTTTAGAAAAGGTCATTTTACTCTTTTTTCTTCTTTAATTTCTTCCTACTTTCTTTGTATTCCCTTTGTTTTAAGCTTCCATTATTAGAAGGAGAGTCTCCTCTTCTTATAGCACTTTGTATGTTTTTCATTACTCTTATTTATAAATAATTTGTTATTTATGATCTTGGAGTTTTATTTTGTCAAATCTAACTCTATGAAAGTCAGATCAAACATTGTCAGTCTTGTAAGTCATTTGTGTCTATATTGGCATTTTTGTGTGCAAAATATAGAGTCTATTTATTTTACTTAGTGTATTTTCTTTATTTGTGTAAGGTTGTTTATTGACGATTCAATAATGCATACATGTATTTAGTTACGTACACACTTTATGCAGGCATGTTTACATACACCATGAGGTTGGTTTTCGTAGTATGCATGCTAAATTATGTTGTTTGTGATTTGTTTCATTTAACTTGTGGGTATTTGTGGAAAATTTCTTAGCAATTTTTGGTACAAAAAATCACTTTTTAGAGGGCTTGCTGACCTAGCTCATCATCCTCTCACTAACCCTAGTCAATGAGGTGTAACAGGTATTACCCTTATCATGCATGGTATTTCCCTTATTGACCCAGAGTTGGTGAGGTAGTCAACAAGGTTTTGAATGGCTAAGAAATAATCTATAAGTAGCCTTTCTTTTATGGTTATTGTAGTTAGAAACTTTGAAGCAAAGTTATATCAAATTGAAATCTCATTTTCTGATTCTGGTTCACTTTTACCTTGAGTGTTTATTTGATATTTGTGAGTCATGTTTATGTGAGTAAAATTTTAATATTGGGTTGGGATAAGTTATATCAATGAGTTCCTAAGAGGATGTTTACACAATTAGGTTTGTAGTAGAGATGGGTTCCTCGTTTTTCATTATTGATCGTTGGTGACTGAGTACACTATTATGTGTAGTGTGGCTTTAGGGAAGATCTAGATTCTCATATTGAATTGATTTTTTTATAGTGACAACAAGCGAAGTAGCATAGTAGTTAATATAGGTGGTCTTGACTAATAGAGGTATTTACATTTATATTTTATATCAAGTTGTATCTGATTATTTGGTATATAGGATTATTTACTACCGAGTCTTTACCTAACAAATCTGAGGATTATACCACATAGGAAAGGGTTCTACCTTATTATACCTCTTACATTGCTATGTTTGTATGCTTTACTTGTAAGTTAGTACAATCTGAGTTTCATTCGTGTGTGTAACACCATATGAGACTTTGACTCTAATTGGAAAGTTTGTTGCCTTTATATTATTATATGCTTTATGTATTTTATATAGCATGCCTATTGCTTTCTGATTAGTTTATTCTAGTTATTTCTTTCTGCCATGCTTTTCTATCTATTTCTTTTCCTCTTGTTTTTTGATTTTTCTTCTCCTTGTGAGTTGTGTGTGAGTCTTCAAAGAGTATGTATCTTTTTACCCTAGTTATTCACCGAGTGTTGGACCTTTTCAATTAGTATCAGAGCAAGTACACCCTTGTTGGGCTTAACCACTTTAGTGTTAATTCTTTTTTACTTGTTATTGTCACACTTAATTTTTATTTTGATGGCCTTTGGAGAAGAAAATGATGTTGGTTGACCTCCACTGTTCAATGAGCTTAATTATGGCTATTAGAAGTTGATGAGTGCTCAAAAAACACTAAAATAACCATGATTTTATGCACATTAATTGATTAAATATATATATATATTTATATGTTTTATCATATATTTATATAAATTTGTCTTTTTTGGAATCACGGGTATTTTTATTGTTTTTCAGGTATTTTGGCTTAAAAACGCAACTTAAATACTCAAAGAGGAATACTGGAAGCAATACATCACAAATATATTAATAAATAAATGGGGAAAGGTCAACAAATATGGAAAAATTGGACAAAATGGGTCAAAAAGGTCAAAAATGTCAAAAAAGAGAAAATCGCGCCGCTGCGCCGCCCAGTCGTCGCGCCCCAGTGCCCAGCCGCGCGCCAAGCCGTGTGCGCCTCGCCCAGATCCGCGTGCGCCTTGCCCAGATCCACGCGCGCCTTTCCCAGATTCCCGCAGCGCCTTCCCTTCCGCACGCGCCGATACCCGTTTTGCCCCATTTTTCACATGCAGTCGCCCCATGTCGTCATCAATGACCTCAGCAATTCCATTACGCGTTTTAACATTTTTTTTACTCATTTTTTCTCTCCATTCTCACCTATAAATACCCCCTTCCCTTCACTTCAAAACACACCTTCAAAACACACTTCTCTCTTCTTTCTTACTCTCTTTTCTTAGATTTTTAAGTTTTTTTAGTTTTTCTTAGTTTTTAGTTAATTTCTCTTAGTTTTAGAGTTCTTCCCTTTTTGGGAAGAACTAGTTATGTTTATGTAATTTATTAGCTTTTGATTCAATAAATGGAAGTGCAAATTCCGGTTGGAGGTTTTCCAGCAACGGGAATAGCATCAAAGTTCTGTAAGGATTCTATTTTCTTTATAGTTATTTTTTATGCTTTATTCTTACATGTTATATTTAATTTGTCTATGATTAAATTTAACTGTGCTGGCTGTTTACAAACATGATGTAATAATAACGTTGTTATGCTTGCGAAATATTATATAAGTGAAAATCTCTAAAATGAATTGATTTTGTTTTTATTCAAGATTTTATATTAAGAATGTTAGAGAGAAATATATTATTTTTCATTACAAACTTAAACCTGAAAATTAGATTTTAAGGTTTAGTTATCCGGTCTGATTTAGAGTAGTGCTCTTTTATTTGATGGTACAAACCCCCGGTAGTTAGAGTGAAGCTCTATTTCAAAATTTTTTATAAGAATTATTATCTGAAAATGCATTGACGACATGTTTTCAGTAGTGGTTTTAAAACTTGAAATTTAGTACTTGGATAACTAAATTCTTAGGTTTAATTTGGACACCTTGAATAAAGTTTAAACTGTCTAACCCTACCAAAGGTGGCAATAAAATGGTTCATTTTCAATCTCTTAGAAAAAGGAATTAATTTAATTAAGCAAATTGGTTATCAACCCCACCCATAGGTGTTAATTGATTTGTTTAGTTAACAAAGAATATCTAACCCCACCAAAGGTGGTATTCATACAAAAAAGGGAGAATCAATAAATATCAATTCATATCTTTAATAACCTAGATAATATGAGCAAACATAATTAACTTAGTTATTATATCCATAAATACTCCACCATTATAAATGATAAAATTTGCATAAATGTTTATTGAATCTATGTTTATTTATTTGTAAGTAGATTAAAAACACAAAACCCCAAAATATCGTGACAGGATGTTTAGGATTTAATTTCGTTTTTAAAAGTTTGAATAATAAATTAAAAACCACATACATTCCTTCCTTAGATCGACTTTGGGAGTATACTTATCATTTTCTACGAAATGATTCGTGCACTTGCGAGAGTTTTATAAATATTAAAACCAAAGTATTGGCAAGAATCGATGATGCCGGTTTTCGCTCATCAGAAGTCCCACATGTGGACTTTCTTATGGTCACTTGGAGACTGTGTCTAGTTTCTTATTGAAAATGGCTGCATGTACCAAACTAAAACCCTCCATAATAATACTATTCCCTAAACCTATGATCAAATGGACTAATAAGGAAAGTAAAGAGTCAAATGGGATATATTGGAGAAAATGCATAAGGATAACTTTGCGGTTAAAAGGTCAAGGATTTTAAAGATCAATATAGACTTTAAGCTTTGTCTAATTGAGGAAGATAAAAATTTCGATAAGTTCTATGCATATTTCTCAAATATCATGAACTATTCTTATAATCTTAGGAAACCCATAAGTGAAGAAAAAAATAGAGAAGATCACTACTAGTCTTCTTAATCATTTTCATGTAAAGTTCACTCTCATTAAATCCATGTATAAGCATGAAGATTTAAGTGTCGTAAAGTTGGTTGGTGACCTTTAGGTGTTTGAGCTTGATCATCTTCTCTAGAGGAATGCTTAGATATCTATAGTAAAATGGAAAATCTTTTCTCTCAAAACCACCAAGATTAGTGGTTCCAATAGAGATATGAATACTGATTTAGTCAATCATGAAAGTTCTAGAGTAGATGAAAAAGAGATGGCTTTATTATCCAAAATTTTTACAAATTTCTTTAGAAATAAGAAGAGAACACTTGAGGAAAAAGGGACTCAATATCTATGAAGAATAATGATGACTTAGAAGATGAGTCAGATAGACAATATAGAATGAGCCATGCTAGTAAATTAAGTTTTTCGAAGGTGGAAAGCCTAGACACGTTACTCTAAATTACTTTTCTAAGTAGAATCACAAGAATAACTATGTAATGAAAATAAGTCCTTTATTAATAATGTTTAGAGTAATATTGAAAATAAGTGTGAGATCATTCATAAGAGATAATTTGATCTTTGAGAAATTTTTAATGCCAACCACTCCAAGTTGAAGAGACTAGAGGCTGATTTGAAGAATTATAAGTCTTCCATAATGACTTCCCTATATACTAGTTCTGATCCTTCTTCTGGTTAGGATGCCAAGTTTCTTACCTAAGGAAAGATGTGATTGATTATGAAAGTGATATAGAGTATTTATCATATACTCTTGTTGAGAAGTAAGTAGAACTTAGGGAGCTTCATGCCAAGTTAACGATCTTAATAACTCTATAGTGTTGCTCAAATCTTCCATTTTAGAAAAGGAAGATTTGATTAAAGCTTTGGGAGATATGCTCTCTATATATGAGAAGGAGCTTGCTCACTCTTCTTTAGTTATGCACAAGATGATAACTAGTTCTTAAAAGCTAAATGAGATTATCAATAGCACCAAGTCTTTTGGTGATAAGAAAGGGATTGAATTTGAAGAAGGATTGTCTTTGTCTATAGGTGCTATTCTTAAGTTCATCAAGCCTACCATCCTAGATCCCAAGTTGAAATTTGTCATTATTGTCCATAAAGGTAAGTTAATTGTTGAATCTCAACTATCATCTTCTAGTAGAGTGAGCACATCACCTACTACTATCTCCTCCCATTACACCATTTGTGATCTCTTGCCTCTACCTAATAGTTTCTCTTGTGTTTTCCACCATTGGGGTGAATGTGGGCATTTGAGACCCAACTATAGGAAATTGAGTTATCATCCTCTTCTGAGAGTTAATGTTAGTGTTGTTTCTTCTTTTTCTCTTGCACTCGCTACTCCTTGGAGTTAAAGATCAATTCTCTCATTCTCTTTCACGTGTTTGCCATCTATGTGGTATTACTAGCCATATTGCTAGGCTATACCCAAGATATATCAGGATTACCCTCAAATATCTCCTCCTAGTTCTTCTCCATTTTTCCCTTCATGGTATAGCTATTATGGATCATTTGAGCATGATCTTACTGGGTGTATTATGTACCTAAGGCACCATGAAGATTGTTCTAAATCTACTTCACAAAGTTTTCCTAGTCGACCATAAGTGGGTAACTCGATTGATTTTTTGAGGGTTTATAACAAATGTTTCTCACACATACATGACATGCTTATATGAACTAGATACTACATTTTGATACTATTACTCCTCACAAATTCTTTACTAAATAGAAAGATGTTGTTCGATCACTCTTTTTTATGTAATCTTTTTTGGTTGAGCTTGTTTTTGTTTTCTATCTTCTTTCTTGTAGTATTTTTGTTTGTGTTTCATGTTGTTCCTTTTTCTTCATTATGTTTTCTTTATATTTGTTTGCATTAAATCTATATTCTTCTCACTTCTTTTTGGTTTGAAAAATCCAAATATATCAATTGTTTTCTATTTAACACACTTTCTCTCTCTTTCTAAGCTACTAGCATCGTTTCCTTGAACCTCACTATCCCCTAACTATGGGTAATTTTTAACTCACTTATCGAGGTCATGCTTAGAACCTAGGTGAGGTGATTGGAAAGCGCTCATTTTTCTATACAAACCCCCACCCATTATTAATTATTATCTTCTATATAAACCCTTACCTACCTAGCTTTTCTAAAAGTTTCTCAAATGGTGTCCAAACATTCTTAATGAGCCAAAAACACTGGTAAATAGTAGTATGAGTCAGAAGGACCTTCTTACCAGTTCGTACCCATTCTTTACAAGTGATCAGTGATAATTAGTGATTTTCCACTCTTCTAAGAAAGGTTCTTACTATCCTTGGCTCCCTTTATTCTTTTACTTATTCGTATGTCTTAATTTTTTTCAAAAATATTATACTGCCTTATCCCCTTGTTGTTTTTCTGACTTTTCCACTATTCTCATCCTTAGAGGTTGAAGTGTTACTTTTCTTGAGTTGATATTCTTAGAATATTATCTCTTTTTGATGTTTACATTCCCTCTTTCCCCAACATCCCTTTTGAGATTGAGAATCTTGCTTCTCCCAAAATTCAAGTTGAATTCTCTCAGATTAATGATTGTAACATCAATAATATGATAGACCAGTTGCCTGGACCCAACCATAGCTAAGGGGGAGGTGTACTATATTTGAATTCCATTTCTCTTAATCATCATCTGAATGACATTATAAGTGTTGTTAATAATTTCAACTTCCATTTCTCTTCTTTTACTAAGTATTGATATCACTTTCTCTATGCTTTCCTTAATAGTGAGACTATAGATTGTATAGGAATGCTCTGTAGGACTATTGTCTTATATTCTACTATCCTTTCTCTCTCCTCTTTTCATTATCCATTGGTTACTCAGTGGGGCATTACTTTCTTCCTGACATATCTAGCATTGTCTCTAGTAGAGGACCTTTTTGTCTTTGTCATTTTCCTTTGAGTGAAAAATCTATCTTTGAGCATTCTATCTTTTCCATTTCTTCACCTTAGAATTTTTTCAATCTACTTGCTCTAATTCTTCTCCTAATCTTCCTTAGTCACACATTACTTCTCAAATGTTTTCATAGCACTCTCTTCTTTGTGATGACTTCCTTTTCATCAGACAAGAAGTGAGGTCTATATTGAGATAGGTTGTCATTACTTAGTGGGCTCAGGTTTAGGCTACTTCTTATTACCTTGCTCCTCGGCCTCCAACATATGGCTTTACTTGCTACTCTACTTTCATTAAACATGCTCTTGTTAACTCCTGAGGTCATTTGTAGCCATCTTGCTCGTGTGCCTCTCCCCTTGAATCCTTTGCTTCCCTTTTTAGAAACTTTGGTGGAAATGAGACAAATCTTGCCTTGGAATAGTATGTTGAAGACTACTTTAATCTTTGATTTAATAACCCTTCCCCAAACTATAGGGACCATAATGGGCCATTGATTCACAAAATTATGTACAATTTTTTTAAAATTTATAAAATTCCCACAAGTGCATTAATCACTTATAGAAAATGATAAGTATAGTCTCAAGGTCAATCTAACGAGAAATCATATGGTTTTTAAATTATTCAACAAATTCTTAAAAATGAAAAAAATCTAAAGGTTTTAAGGCAAAGTATTTGGACAAAATTGCTAGAATTTGGAAATACTTTGTGTGCCCAAGACTGATGCCCACTAGGCACTACAATGAGGTTGATAGAGAGAGGGCCAATTTATTGTATATAATCACATCTTAAATGCCTATGGATGTAGGGACCATAATTTACAACAAGGTCATATTATCTACTAACAACCACCATTTGAGTTACTTCTTCAATCAACTAATAATTGTTTTTTATGTAAAAATGTGAGGGTACCTCACTCAAAGAGTGAAGTGATTTTACTACTCAGTGAATTATTGAACCTATCATACTATGATGAACTCACCTCTACTATAAACGTTTTCTAAAGAAAATGAAGAGCCATATTTTCTGTGAGACTTTCTTTAAAGATCAATTTCATAATCAAGAGGAGATAATGACCTATACAAAAGAGTAGCAGTATGCTTACTTTACCCAACAAGCTACATTCTTAAACCAATGACATTTTGATAAGGTGGAATAAAAAAATTAATGTACAAAATGATCCTCTTACAATTGAGTCATCTCGAGTGGATATGAGCCACTTACCAACACCTGAGTATTGACACCATGATTAAAAGTCCGTACCACTTCGAGTTAAAAATTTGTCTTTGAGCATTCTACACTCTCCACTTCTTTCCTTAAAATGTTTCCCAATCTACTTTAGGCACTTCTTCTCTTGGTCTTCCTTAATCACCCCTAATTCTCTAATTGTTTCATAGTGCTCTCTTCTTTTTAAGGACTTCTCTTTTGTCAAATAGGAAGTGAGGTCCATATTGAGAGAGGTACTCATTATTCAGTGGGCTTAACACCCTCTTACTTGACCCCTAGTACATGGCTTTCCTTATTATTATGCTTTCATTAGAATTGCTCTTGTTGTATCTCATGGCCCTTTTTAGCCATCTCACTTTGGTGCCTCTCCACTTGATTCACTCACCTCCATTTTTAGAAATTTTGGTAGATATGACACTAATCCTACCTTGAACCAATATGTTGAGTAGTACTTTATCCTATGATTTACTAACCCTCCTACAAACAATAGGGACCCTAGTGGGTCATTGATGCACAAAAGTTTGCTTTCAAATTTTGTAAAATTTATAAAATACTTGTAAGTTAATAAATCATTTATAAAAAAAATGATAAGTATATTCTCAAAGTTGGTATAAAGGGGAATGATGTGATTTATAAATTATTCAAAATACTCTTAAAAAATAAAATAAAACCTAAACATTATGTCACAAAGCTTGGGTTTGAATTACTAATCTATTGACAATAAAATAGATTCAACAAATATTCATGCATCTAGAAATTTATCATAATGTGGAGAATTTATGGGATATATTAGCTAGTTGGTTATGCTTGCTCAATATTAAATAATTATTAAAGATTTGATTAACAATATTGATTGTCTTCTTTTTCTATGAAAATATTATAAGGCATAGATCATTCTCGTTATCAATAATATACCAATACAAATCCTTAGGTGGGGCATGTTAATTTCTTTTATTATTAAATTCTACTTCTTCTCTAAGAGATCAATAAACCATTTAATTATTTTCCTTAGGTTTGGCCTAACAATTTAAACATCATTCAAGGTGTCAAAATTAGATTCAAGAAATTAACTATCTGATAAATAACTTTGGGATTTTAAAACTACTACAAAAGATATGTCTCCAATATATCTTTCAATAATAATTCATATAAAAATATTTGAAGTAAAATTTATATTCTAAATATACATATGAATCAAATAATTGATAAAATATTATTACTCTAAATTAGATTCAGATAATTAAATCTTAAATCTAACTTTCGTATTTTAGGTTTATAAAAAACAATTCTAACATCACTATATTTTCTAAAATAAAGTTTATAGAATTTTTGAATGGAAAATAATACTTAATTTTGTAAAAATATTTCACCAATTAATATTTCACAAACGTAACATCGTTAATAATATCCCATTATAATATCAGCTTGATATGCTCAACTTAATAATTGATCAGAAAATTAAGCATAGCATGTAAAAATAATATATAAAGAATAACTAAAGAGAATACATAAATATACTTCAACAGTCTTCTTGAATTATTTTTGGAAAATATCCAAAAGAAATGCCAAACTTTTATTGAATTGGATTTACAACTATTACGTAAATTAAAATTTTTTCAATTCTTAATCAAGATAAGAACCTTAGGAATTGTTTCGTGTGTGTAGGTTTTAGGCATTGGTTGAGACCTTAAAGTTCATACTTGTAGTGAAGATGGATGAAACACATAAGATTGATGCATTTAGAGTATGTGTGTTCTGGGAGTTGGTTGTGCATCGTTGTTTAGTTCATAGGAATATACATCTTTAGGTCATCTTTATGATCACCTCATAATTATATACATCTATATTTGTTGTATAGTGTTTTATCACAAAAAACCAAAAGGGGAGATTATAAGTCTTGTAAGTCTTTTGTGTCTACATTGGCATTCCTTTGTGTAAAACATAAAGTTTGTTTATTTTCCTTAGTGTATTATCTTCTAATATGTTAGGTTGGTTACTGATAGTTCAGTAATGCACACAAGCACTTAGTTAGGTTCACTCTATTAGGAATATGTTTACACACATCACAGGGTCGGTTTTCACATTATGTATGCTAGATTGTGTTGTTTGTGTTTATGTGTCATTTAACTTATAAGTATTTGTGAAAATTAACTGGACAATTTTAGGTATGAGAGAATCACTTTATAGATAGCTTACTGACCTAACTTGCCGACCTCTCACTAACCCTATTTGGCTAGATGTAATGGGTGTTACCCTCATCATGCAAATTCTTACCCCCATAAACCTTGGGTTGTTGAGTTGGCCATTAAGGGATCATACAACTAAGATATTTTCTATAAATATCTCCTATTTCAATGTTATGGTAATTATAAAATTTGAAGCAAAGATTTGTTAAATTAAAATCTCATTTGTTGATTCTTGTTTTCTTTTTCATTGAGTGTTTGTTTGATATTTGTGAGTCATTTTTGTGTGAGCAAAACTATGTTATCAGATTGGTATAAGTTATATTAGTGAGCTCCCGAGACAATGTTTGCTAGTTGAGTTTGTAGTAGAGGTAGGTTCCTCTTTCTTTCACTATTGACGATTGGTGATTGGTCACATTACTATGCATAGTGAGGCATTGAAGGAGAGTCAAATTCTTATGTTGAATCAATATTTTTGTAGAGGTAGCAAGCGATGGTAGTATAGGATGCTAAGGTAGGTGGTTGACTGAAAGATGTATTTGCATTTATATTTTGAGAAATTATCTTCCCATTTTGAGTGATAATATTTTCCTATTCTTTTAAACACTCTTCTTATAAATGTTAAATTTTTAGATGATTTATATAGATCTTTGCAGTGAATGTAGGATTTTTACATCTAATAGAGTGTCATATATTTATTTTTATTACTTAAATTGAATAAGTCAAGTAGAAATTTAAAGTATATGCATTTCTCTCCATACATGCATATCTTCTAAAAAGGAGGAATATATGGGGTTACCTAAACCAATGCAAAAGAAAAATTCACAAAGCCATTCACCTTATCATTCAAAATATGTACAATTTGTATATGGGTCCTTTAAAAATAAATATATCACTAAACTAAAAAAATAAAAATAAAAATAGATAAGAAAAATAAATAATAGTATAAACTATATACTATGATCTAATATCCTTCAAAATAGTGATAATTGGTTAAATACAAAAGAAAAATATAAGAAATAATTCCCCAAGAAGTCATTTTTATTTTATTCCTCTCTTAAAAGGCATATTACTTGAGATTTTTATTTGATGAATTTAATTGATATATGAAAATTATTTTTGATTTCTTTATAAAATTCTTTAATTTGATTTCTTTCATGACATCAATATTATGCACTATTTTTGAGCCTTTCTTTCTTTAAACATATGCAAAACTGTTAGTTAATTTATATACATAAACTCTATTTGCATATATCTTTGAATGAGTGCTTAAACTAATAGAATCAGTATAATTGGGAGTATGTCTTGTGAGCTTAGAGTTGAAGTAGATTCGAATTCCTTACAGTGAGATTGGGTAAATTTCATTTTGATACATTTTTTTATTAAAATATTAAAGTGATTTTCAACTAGTTATTTTAGTAAATCATGAATGTTTAGAGTATTAAAATAACTTATGCTATAGATTTTAATTGTAATCTTAAAGTAGATTAAAAAACATGGGAAGTTTTGTTATTTTTTTTATATTTTTAAATTGTTTGAAATTTTATTTGTTATTTGTTTTTATTTTATTTTATTTTAAATTAATGTTTTTAGGTATCATATCTGATAACCCACACAAGACTTCAACTCTTACACTAGGGTAACTTATGGGTTTAAAGGTTTGTTGCATATGCTAAATGTAACTGTGTCAATCCACATAAATGATTTATGATAGTTTAATTTTATTTTTAGTTTTTGTTTTTAATTTTTCACCATTATTGCTAATGAACTAACAAGAAATTGGTTAGGGGTTGTGATGAGTGCTAGAAAGCACTCAATATATGGTAATTTTTTGCATGATTTATAATTATGAAGATTTGTATTTACTTAATTCTATTAATATTTTATACAAATATATCTTTTTGGAATCACATATATATTTTATTATTTTTTAGGTATTTTAGCTTAAAAAATTAAAATGGATCAATACTTAAAGAAATATATTTAAGGAACTCCATTGAAATGCTCCAAACTAATAAAAATAATACAAGAAAATAAGAGCATAAAGTAATGCAGAATAGTGTGTGTCGTGGCATCGAATTATTGTATGTTATGGTGTAGTGCTTTAGGATTTAGTACAACTATCCCTAAACCTTAGCGGTTTCATGGTGTGGAAAACATGCATGCCACAGTGAGAAGATTGTTGGAACCTATAAATAAGATGCACATTCCATTGTATCAATTGTTCCTTATCCCCAATCCTTCTCAATCCTTTCATTTCTTTAGTCTTTTTAAGGTTTTTAGCTTTTATTTTTTTAGTTTAAAGTTCTTCTCTCAATTGAGAGTTGAACAAATTTTAGCTTATTTAATAGTTATAGATCCAATTCAATAAAAGTTTGACATTTCTTTTGGAGATTTTCTAAAAAATAATTCAAGAAGACTCTATTGAGGTATATATATATATTAGTTATTCATTATGCATTATTTTTACATGATATATTTAAATTTTTTATTAATTATTAAATTGGGCTTGTTTGGCTAAAACTATAGTGGGATATTAGTAACATTATTATGCTTGTGAAATATTAATTGGTAAAATATTTTTACAAAATTAAGTTTTATTTTCTATTCAAGAATTCCATAAAGTTTATATTATAAAATATAGTGATGTCATAATTTTTGTTATAAACCTAAAATACAAAAGTTAGATTTAAGATTTAATTATCTGAATCTAATTTAGAGTACTAGTCTTTTATCAACGATTTGATTCACATGAAGTTGATCTTTAAAGAAAGTCTAGAAGGAGGGATGACTATTTGTTCTCTTTGGACAATGTCCATACAAGAGGTGAGTTCATCATAGTATGATAAGTTCAATAATTCACCAGGAAGTAAAACACTTCACTCTTTGAGTAAGTATCCCTACACTTTTACATAAAGAAATAATTAGTTAGGAAAAGAAGTAACTTAAATGGTGGTTGTTAGAAAATAATATGATCATGTTGTAAATTATGGTCCCATCATCCATGGGAATCTTAGATGTGATTACATACAGTAAAATGGCCCTCTCTTTATCAGTCGCACTATAGTGTCTGGTGGTCATGAGTCTTGAGCATACAAAATAATACCAAATTCTAGCAATTTTTTCCAAATACTTTGCCTCGAAACCTTTAGGTTTGTCACAAGTGTAAATCCACTTAGAACTATCAGTAGTCAAAGCCTCAATTATCGTATTATAATATACATTTCTAAGATAATGTTCATAAACTCCCTCTCCAATATTCACCAATAAATAGTGAGAATTCATGTTCTTTGGCCCGAATGGGACAAATACATTCCTCAATTTAACCATGTTATCAATTGTATAATGAATGTTTTGCATAAAATTATTGAACTAAAGGTTTGAAGTAGTCTCAGACTCTTTTACGAACCTTTTCTTTCCTAAGACAACTATGACATCAAAAATACCATCTTCCTAAATTAAATTCCATCACCTTTTTTTAGGATAAATCCTTTATTTTATTTCTACTGCTCTCTCATATAAGACTTTTGCTTCATAACTGGAGAATTTATCATTATCAAAGTCATTAAAAGTAGAAACTTCCTTCTCTTTCCTACTCCTTTTAGGTGCCATTTTAAAATATTTTCACAAATATCTAAACTAAGGGTTTTATAAGAAAATTCCAGCAACACAGTATAATCCAAATTTTCCATTTATCCTAAATAAGGTTTTGAACTTTATAAAAAATTTACAAATTTAGAGAATTTAAATTAAATACTCTAAATTTCAAAAATTATAAATACTTCTTATTTGTTGTTGATGTATTTGAAGATTATGAAGAACACCCCTTATGAAGATAAAGATCCTTAAAATAATGTTTTAGAAATTTGAAAATTTCTTTGTGGAATGGTATAAATTGGTTAGGAATTTGATTTTTAGAAAGGATTTTTGAAAAAAGGATTAAATAAAGTTGATATTTGAGAGGGTTTATGTGTGTCTGGGAGGGAAAGCAAAAATTTAGGTTTTGAGAGAGAAGGTGAGAAAGTAGAGAGAAAGTGGGGTGAAAATTCGCATTAGGAGGTTTTCATTCTATAAAATCATCTAATGTCACGACATAGGAAAAAACATACACCACACGAGCATTTTTTCTTACTTTGTATTTTATTTCAGAGGCATCCTTATAGTAGTGCATAAAAATTCATGTTAGGATGCAAGTTAAACTTCTTTACTCCCCATTTTTTTTATATTAAATTAAATAAGCAAAACTAAACACATATAACACAAAATAAATAAACACACAAAATAAAACACATGAGAATAAAATAAAATGGAAAATCTAAAAGTTGAAAAACATTATAAAGTAATGGGTTACCTCTCATAAAGAAATAATTTTATCATCTTTAGTGAGATGTTGCTTTGGGGGATTTCATCTTGTGCTAAACCTAATATCCCCTCATTATTGAATTTTTTTCTTCTCACCTTTTGCAATTATTCTTTGCATTGCTTCTATAAGGGCTCAGACAACTGCTCCACCTAAACTTTCATTTTTGATGGAAACTTCAATAGAGTCCAAACTTTAAGGATGACTAAGCTTAGAAATGACATCACTTATTTTCATCAATTTGAAGGGAATCATTTTATGAAGCTTGGGAATGCTACAGAAATATGTTAAGGAGATGCTCACGCCATATTGTTCTGACTTGGCTGCAAGTGGAAAATTTCTATAATGGAATAATGGGGAAACTAAAATTGATGTCACAACTTTAATGAATAAAAATGAAGAGAAATATTTTATAGTAGTTTATGATATGGCATCCAATAATTTCCAATGGTCTATGGAGAGGCTTAACCCAAGAGAGGATTCTAGTAGTAGATGTTGACACCATATCAGGATTGCAAACTCAAAAAATTCTATACTATTAGTTTTAACTAAGAATTAGGTGCTGGTAGTGTAAGGGTAAATATGGTAAAAAGTCAATTCATAGTGTGTGATTATTGCAATGGACCTCATTCTACTGACGCATGTGGGAACCTTTCTAAAGCAACAAACTATGTCAACAATCAAAACTACCAAGGAAGACCATACTCAAAGATATACAACCTAGAATGGTGAAACCATCTAAATTTCTTATGGAACAATAACAACAATCAAGATCAAGGTATAATCAATTCAACCTTCAATCCTTCCCACCACTAAGTTTTCAACAATAATAACAACCACAAGCCCAGGAGAAGAAGTCACCTAATGAGGACAATATAATTTCTTTAATGGGGATGATGAAAGACTTCATCTATTTCGTAATGACAAAAATGGATTGCATAGAGTGCAATTATGAGCTTCTATTCAAAATTTGGAGATTCAAATCGGGCAACTAGCCCAAATCATAAATTGAAGGCTTTAAGGTAACCTTCCAAGCAGCACACAAGTTAATAAAAAAAGAGAAGGTAAGGAGCATTTTAAAGAAATATCCCTGAGGAGTGATAAAACCTTAAGAGAGAAAGAGGAAGCTAGAAAGGATAAGGAGGAAAAAATGGGTAAAAAGAGTACTCCAAAAGAAGAACATCCAGTAATATTTTGTTTTGCTTAGAAATTTTGTTTTTCCTAGTCTTCAAAGGACCAAGAACTTTAAATACTCTATCCAAAGTTTCATTATGACTACTTAGATACTACATTCTATTGAAGTTGAGTTCCCACTTCTATTTTTAGGTCAAACGAGCTTCTGGTGAGGCTATGCCTATTCTCTAGTCTACCTATCATGAAGTAGGGACTTAGTTTTTCTTTTTGGCTCAAATAAGAAAGGAAGGAATATTAACCTATACAAACATACTATTCCCTTTACTTAAAGACTCCAGAACCAAAAATTAGAAAATTAATTTTCCAAATTCTTTGATGTCTTCGAGAACTTGCACATAAACATACCATTTGTAGATGCACTTGAACAGATACCTTCATATGCGAAATTCATAAAGAACATCGTATCTAAGAAAATGAGGCTTAGGGATAATGACACAATAAGCTTAACTGAAGGTTGTAGTCCTATCCTTGAGAGAAAACTACCACCAAAGCTTAAAGATCTAGGTAGCTTTGACATCCCTTGTACAATTGGGAATATACACTTTAGGAAGGTACTATGTGATTTAGGTACAAGCATTAACCTTATTTCACTATCAATTTTTAAGATATTGAGGGTTTTTTAAATCAAACCCATTTCAATAACATTGCAAATGGTACATAGGTCAATTAAGTAACCCTAGGGTGTGGTAGAAGATGTGTTTATAAAAGTGGACAAGTTCATCTTTCTAGAAGATTTCATTGTGCTATAAATAGAGGAGGACCATGACATTCCTATCAAAATTGGTCATCCATTCTTAGATATTGAAAGAACACTTATTGATGTACAAAAATGTGAGCTTACAATGGGAATGTAGGATGAACTAGTAACATTTACTATTTTTAAGGTAATTAAATTTTTTGATACTAATAATACTAGCGATTTCTTTAAGATAGATGTTATTGATGAACTAGCCAATGATGTACTTCATAGCGTATGCCCTAATGATGCTTTAGATAATGTGCCTATTAATTTTATGAACACATATTCTATTGAAAATCATGACAATCACTTAGGCACACACATATTTTATGATAATTTAATTACATATGTTGAACCATCCATGTTTAAGACTTTGACATATGATGCTACAAACAATGAAATAAATTCATTTGAAAATAATTCGACTTGTTTTATTGATAAAATTGTATAACCTATGATGCAACTTGATGTTGTTGATTATGCAAATTATTTGGAAGCTATGCCTCCAATGTGTTTATCTAATGTAGTTGTGGAGTGTCTTGAGACAGGGTCTAGGTTCAAGCCATCCATAAAGGAAGCACCCAAGTTAGATCTCAAACACTTACCTAACCATCTCTTTTATGCATATTTGGGTGAGAACAGGCAGTTTCAGTCGTAATCTTTGTTAGTCTAAGTATAGAGCAAGAAGAGTCACTACTAAAGGTGCTTAGTAAATTTAAAAGAGCTATGGGTTGGTCTATCACCAACATCAAAGGAATAAGCCCATCTATATATATGCACAAAATTTTGTTTGAGGATGGAGAAAAGCTCACCAAGGATGCACAATGCCATTTAAACCCTATTGTATAAGAGGTGGTGAATAAAGAAATTGTTAAATGGTTTGACATGGGCATTATTTACCCAATATATGATAATGAATGGGTAAACCAATTCAATGTTTACAAAAAAAAAAGGAAGAATTATTGTTGTGGTAAATGAGTCAAATTAATTAATACTTATAAGAACTATCACATGATGGAGGGTATGTATGTATTTTTGCAAGGTGAATAAAGTACAAGGAAGTACCATTATCCTCTCCTATTTAAGGATCAAATGCTTGACTAATTAGCAGACATTCCTTATTTTTTCTTCTAGATGGATATTCAGATCACCATGGCACCTAAAGACTCAGAAAAGACCACTTTCACATGTCCAAATGGAACTTTTTCTTTTAGGATAATTCCATTTGGGTTATGCAATGCACCTACAATATTTCAATGTTGTATGATGGCTATTATTTTAGACATGGTGGGAACACATTTGATGAGTGTTTACACTATATTTCCTTTGTGTTATAAAGATTTGAAGAAACCAATTCTGTTTTAAATTGGGAGAAATGCCACTTTATAGAGTAATAAGGTATTATCTTAAGTCACAAAGTCTTATATAACGGTATTGAGATGGATAGAGCTAAGATAGAAGTAATTGAGAGGCTATCAACACCCACTAGTGTAAGAAGAGTTAGGAGTTTTCTTGGACATGTAGGCTTTTACCTAATATTCATCAAAGATTTTTCCAAAGTCTCCAAACCCTTGTGCAATCTATTGGAAAAATATATGCCTTTCAGATTTGGTGTCAACACTAGTTATAGCAATACCTGATTGGAGCAACCCCTTTAAGTTAATGTGCAATGCAAGTGACTTTACTAATGGGGCTATTTTGGGGCAGAAAATAGAATAGATGTTCCATGCCATATATTATGCAAGGAAAATGCTCAATAATGCTCAAATGAATTATACATTTATAGAGAAGGAATTCTTAGCCATTGTGTATGCCTTTGAGAAATTTAGATCGTATTTGGTTGGGACCATGGTGAATATCTATATGAGCCATTCTATAATAAAGTACCTCATTACAAAGAAGGATGCCAAAGTAAGATTGTTAAGATGGGTTCTCCTTCTACAAGAGTTTGACATAGAAATTTGTGATAAATGAGGGATTGAGAACTAGGTGGTGGAAGACCATCTATCTAAGTTGGATAAGGAACTAATATGGATGGAAATAAGGAAATTGGGGAATATTTCCCATATGTAAAAATTCTTTCAGTGACTCAAATTGACATCCCATGGTATGGAGACATTGCAAGGCTTATGGTTGCCAACATCCTTCTACCTAATATCGTATGGCAATAGAACAAGAAATTCTTCCTTGACATGAAACAATATTTTTAGGATGACCTTTATCTCTATATATAATGAGATGATGGTATTTTGAAAAAGTGTATCCCTTTTGATGAAGTTGGAGGTATTCTTCACTATTGTCACAACTCAGATTATGGAGGCCACTTTTGGAGCACAAAAACAGTAGCTAAGGTACTTCAATTTAATTAATTTTGGCATACAATATTTAGAGATTCCTACCTTTATGTAAAAATGTGTGATAGATGCCAAAGGATAGGTAATATTTCCAAAAGAGATGAGATGCCTCTAATGAATATACTTGAAGTAGAATTGTTTGATGTTTTGGGCATTGGCTTTATGGGATTTTTTCCCTCATCCTTTTGTAACCAATACATACTAGTAAGTGTGGATTATGTGTCAAAGTGGGTAGATGCCATTGCTAGTAACAAATGTAATGCCAAAGTTTTTATAAAATATTTAAAGAAAAACATTCACTAGGTTTGGAACTCTTAGGATTATTGTTAGTAATGGTGGTAGTCACTTTTGCAATAGAGATTTCAAATATTTCTTGTCTAAGTATTGGATTAAGCACAAGGTATCTAACCCATATCATCCCCAAACAAATGGACAAGTGGAAGTGTCCAATAGAGAGGTGAAAAGAATTTTGGAGAAAATAATGAGTATTTCTTGAAAGGTTTGGGCCTCTAAGTTAGATGTTGCTTTATGGTCATATAGAGCTACATTTAAAGCACCAATTGTTACCACCCTATATAGGTTAATCCATGGAAAGGCATGTCATCTATCGGTGGAATTAGGGCATAAAGCACATTGAGCATTAAAATAATTGAACATGTCCATGGATGCAGTTGGTGAGAAAATGATGCTAGAAATAAATGAACTAGATGAGTTGTTGGGGAATTCTTATGATAATGTCAAGCTTTACAAAGAGAAGACAAAGAGATGGCATGATAAGAAAATTTTCCACCATACTTTTGAACTAGTATACAAAAAGTATTACAGTAAGTGCTTTACTTTATGCCCATTAACCATGACCCACTCTTTTTTTGTTCTCCATCCAATTCAATGGTTCCATTTTTGGTTACCTTAGTAATGGTGGAAAATAGTTTGCGTCTTAAGTAAAGAGTGGGTCATGGTTAATGGGCATAAAGTAAAGCACTATCTTAGTGGATTCACCTTAGAAGATGATATGAATGTCTAGCCAAGGACGTTAAACATGGCACTTGTTGGGAGGCACCCAGTGTTATTTTACTTCTATGTTTTGTAGGTGAATAAAAGTGGAAGACAATGGCATTACAAATATTGGGCAATCTCAAAAATAGATGTGGTGTGCCAAGGTTAAGGAAGTTTTATTTCCTTTCACTATTTTCATATTCATATATGCACATTGGGGATAATGTGCAATTTAAATGGGGAGGAGGGAACTTCATTCTCTAATTTTTTCTTTAGCATCCATTTTCATTTTTTAGGATATGTTTCATATTTTAAGGATGTTTTTTATCATGATTTTTCTAGAAATTTATGAATACATGGAAATCAAATGCATGCATATTTGATGTGAAACTTATGAACCCAATGATAGAATTGGTTTTCATGACTAGGTTAAGGAACATAACATGCTCATTAAGATACTTACATTAATTATGTGATATGCTTTCTAGTTTTGATTGAATTTATTTAGATTTTTGTAAACATGATCATGATTGATTTTAGTGTTCTTATTTGGAGAAAATTTGGGGTGAGTTATACTAGTTGATAAGGCCTACCATGTTTTAGAATATATTTAATCATCATTTGAGGTGAAACCAAAATAGTATTTGGCTTAAGAAATGATTTATGAATTTATTGGATTGATTGAGCCTTTCAAACTAACCATTGTTTATATCCTTAGTCACTTTTTTGAGCCTTACTAAGAACCATTCATATCTTTATGTAATATTTTTAGCCTAACCAATAAGAATTAAATTTACCCTTATACCTTTAGTTTGTATTAAAAATGCAATCATGTGCTATACTATAGAGCAAGTTTAGGGGTGTTGTGAGGCTAAAAAAATTATAATTAAAAAAATAAGGAAAAGAAAGTGAAGAAGAGATGTGGAATAAAAGAATGGTAAGATAGTGTGCATAAAAGATCAAATGAAAGCTCAACTGAAGTTAGATATGGAATGATGAATAAAAAGAGAGCTAAGAAGTGTATAGAGCCTAAATATCTCCATTTATCTACCTTCACCTAAGCCTTACACTACAAGCATGTAAAGCCCTATTGATCTTTAGCTAAGTGCATATTTACTTTAGTGGAGAGGGGTGTGAAGAATACACCTATGAGACTTTTTCTAAGACTTTGTTGAGTATCATGCCTATATAAATTGATTTCATGAGTGTATTAGCTGACATCATGTACAACATACACATGAATCAATTCGTCAAAAAACCTTGCATATGCATAGAATTGTACGACTCTTGAAATAGATAGTTTCATTGAATATGAAAAAAAAATATAGTTGTAAGTATAGTTATAACGTAACCAAATGATTCTTGGCACTAATACCAATGTATGATTGGCTAAGCTTATATTAATTTTAGCATTTAATAAGGCATGAGGACAATAAATATATATATCTACTAGAATTATACTAGAATTAGGAAATATTATTCTAATATCATAGGAGTAATTAACTTTCATAGAAAAATAGAAACTAACTTTCTTATTATTATGAAGACTTAAGCTGATATTACAACATAGTTCTTTTACAAAGGGAAACTCTTATAGAAAGCTTACTACTGCAAAGGATTTTCTATGCTTTCTTATATAATTTTTATTTTTCTCATGTCTCTAATGTATTACTAGAGACTCCTATTTATAGAGTAGGATTTTTGGATTTTTCTAGCTTGATAATGATTCCATCCTTGCCTTGTTTTTGATAATTACTTCATTCTTATCTTGCTTTGATAATGACTACATCTTTATCTTCTTTGAAAATGACTTGTTCATTATTTTGTTAAATAATTTGAGGTGCATTATGCTTCCATAGTATTTATTATATTATGGAGCTCTTAGTTAGCAACACTTAGTGGACTTTGAGAATCTTTACGAATGGATTCCATGTCTTCAGCATATTGTGACAACTCACATGGCATATCTAAATTATTTTTTCAGGCAATATTTCTAAAAAAATTTCAACTCTTTTATCTGTTTTTCATATCTTTCATAATTGATGGGAAGTTCTGTAACAAAGACACTTCTATCATATGTAACCATGAATGGTCTCTTATCCTCAGGTATCTATAAGATACTTTTAGCCATTTAAGATGTATGGATGAAGTTTTGCATCCAATACTCTTCTATGTTCATTGTTTTAATTAAATCTTTAGAGTCATTAAGGAGTTTTGGTTTGAATTCCTTTTCTTCATTTATTGCTAACGACCATATGCTAGTTCTTTAGCAAAAGAAGTAGTAAAAATTAAAAAATAAAAATAAAAATTAAACTATTTTCAATCACTTCTGTGGATTTACACGGTTGCACTGAGCATATACAAGAAGCCATTAAACCCGTAGGTTGCCCTAGTGGATGAGTTTAAGTCTCATGAGAGTTTTTAGTAATAATACCCATAAACATTGAAGTAAACAAAACAGTCTGTAAAAAAAACAAAAAAAAAAACAATAGAACAAGTAAAATAACAAAGTAAAATAAAACACAAATATTTTCATGCTTAAAATTTAATTTAAGTTTTATAATTAAAACCCTTAAGCATAGATTATTCTAATTTCTTACACATTCATGATTTACTATAATAATTAGTTGAAAATCACTTTCATATTTTAATAAAAAATGTTTTGTTTTCACTTCACCCAATTTCAATGTTAGAAATCCGAATATGCTTCGACTCTACTCCTCAAAAGTCAATACTCTCAATTCACTAAATCATATGGGTTCAAGCACTCATACTAAGGTGTGTGAGAATATAATTTAGGTTTATAAATGAACTAATAAGTTTACATACTTATAAAAGAAGAAAGGCTCAAAATAGTGCATAACTTTTATCTCATGAAAGGAATCAAATGTAAAACTTATAAAGATATCATATATATTATTTCCATACATCAATCAAACTCATTAAGTAATAATTTCAAGATATGTCTTTTAGAAGTGTAGGAAAAATAAATGCAATGACTTTTAGGGGAATTATTTCCTATCTCTTTTATACTAATCAACTCTCACAACTGTTTAAGGCTAGAAATGGCATCGTATGTAGATTATACTATATATTATTTATCTCTCTTTATTTTTTTAAAGATATTTTTCGATATATTCTTTTAGAGAGAATGGACCTATATACAGATTGTACATTTTTGTAAGATTTTGGTGAATGGCTAATTTTATGGCTTTTTTTTGTTTAATTTTGGTTTAAGTAACCACATATATGTCTCTTTTTGGTAGAATTCATGCATGAATGAGATAATGACATATCCTATCAATTTATATTTAAATAATTTAATCTAAGAAAATGAAAAATAAATATACGATACTCTATTGAGATGAGAAAATTCATACATTCAATTCTAATATCTATAGATATCATCTAAAATTTTGAAGAAATAGAATATGTGTTTTTATTTTATATTTTTTAAGTGAAAATCTAAGTTAATTAAGTTAATGAATTAAGTTTTTTTTTCATAATGCTAAATTTAAAGAATGGACACAATTTTTGAAAAAAATAAATTTCTATTATTTCATTTGAATTTTATTAAACATTCTTAAAAAAACAAAACAAAAAATCTAAAAGAAAGGGAAATACAATAATGGGTGACCTCCTACTTAGGACTAAAATTTATCTTCTTCTAGTAAGACGTTGCTTGGAGATTTCAGAATGACATACTCATTGTCTCCTCTTCATTGCATTTATTTGATCCAATTTGACCATTCAATTAGTCTTTCCTTTATTTTTGAAAATGCTTAGCTAACTGCTTCCATAGAGTCCAACTGTTGTTTATTTCAGACTGGTTATCTTTGTAGACTTGAATAAAAGTATTCAAGTTGTCCTCCATGGTTGGTTTAATAGAAATTCTTCTTGGAATGAGCTAGTAGAATTTCTAGCCTACCTAATTTGAGCTTTTGGGCCAAAATAGGGTTGTTTTGTTTCCAGAAGAAGTTGGGATGATTTGTCCACCCAGTATTGTTGGTATTTGAATTAGGGTCAAATCTTAGCCCCTATTGATATGCTTCCAAAACATTAACCTGATTAGGTCTAGCTGGTGTTTCTCCTTTATATGTACAGGCTTCAGTACCATGTCTTATATTCCTATATACACAACAATGTTCATTGTTGGTGTTGGTTTGCATAGTAAGAAAGGAAATTTTCTTGGTCAATTGAACAAGCTATCTTTGAACTTCATTGCTGGAATCAATTTCATAAACTCCAGCTCCTCTCACTTGTGAAATTTTATGTTGGGAATTCACATCCAACGTCTCAAAGAGGTTGTACATCTTTGAGGCTATCTTCTTTTCCATAACACCTCCAACAACGTTGTCGACAATGAACTGGAATTGTTGTATAAGTCCATCATAAAAGAATTTTTGCAACTATAGGGGGAGGCTGTGATGAAGGTATTGAGTGAGGAAAATTTTGAACCTATCCCAGGTTTCATGGAGTGATTCTCCTTCCATCTGAGAAAAGTGCCAATATTTGCTCTCAACTTTGATGTTTTTTGGTGGGAATAGAAATTCCTATGAACTTGTTGTAAACATCCTCCTAGGTCATTAAAGAACTTGGAGGGAGTTACATCAACTAAGATTTGGCCTTATTCTTCAAGGTGTAAGGGAAACACCTCATTCTAAGTTTATCCTCATTTAGAATACTGAGGGGGAAGGTTTGGAATATGGCATAAAAGTCCCTAATGAAGGAAAAAGAATCTTATTAGCAAGCCCATAAAATGAAGGAAGTAGAGAAAAATGAATGGATTTCAAGTCATATTCTGAGCAGCCTCACCCAACTTATTCATGGTGGTTTCCCTAACATGTGGGTTTTGTTCCATTTCTATTGGTTTTGGTAGAGGATTAAGGTTTGGTTTTGTATTTGGCTAAAAAATAGGCTCATGGTTAGAATCTAGCATTTTGGACATGCATAGACTAGTGAAAACGTAAATTTAAAACACATGTCAATTAAAAAGGAAAAGAATAATAAAATAATTATACAAATATTTAGAGAAAAATATATAGTATTTAATACAAAAATACTAAGCAAACAAGTTAAGTGAACCTCTAAGTTAAATAACATAATCAATAATAACCAAGAGTGCTCCTAGGAAAGAATGGTGGGGAAAAACCTTCTTAAAAACCATCATCCTAGACATAGTAACGTTCTTAGGAAAGACTAGTGGCACAAAGGCTTTCAAGAACTAGTCTCCTAGACAGAACTCCCTTAGATCTTTATTTTTCATGCTATTACACCAATTAGTTTTGTTTTGTTAAATTTTAATTTTTTTTAAATTTTTTAAGAAAATAAAATAATTAAATAAATTAAAATTAAAATTGAATTTTTTAATATTTTTTATTTATATTTTTAATTAAAAACCAAAAATTAATTTTTTTAACACAAAATAAATAAATAAAATCACAATTATTTACAACACAAAGTTTTCAAAAATTTGATAAATAATTTAAAAACAATATTCTTTCCCTCACAACGGTGCCAAAAACTTGATGAAGACAAGACCGGTATCAGGTTAGCAATACCGATCTTGTAGATACTTTAGGTTTATATTGATAAAAGTCTCGCAATTGCATGGATTATTTTATAGAAAATGACAAGTATACTCCCAAGGTCGATCTAAGCAAGGAATATATGTGGTTTTTAATTTATTATTCAAATTTTTAAAAACGAAATTAAATCTTAAATATCATGTCACAATATTTTGATTTTTCTGTTTCCTAATCTAATGACATAAAAAAATAAACATATATATGGATTCAATAAAAAATTATCCAATTTTTTATCATTCATAGCAGTGAAATATTTATGAATATAATAATTAAGTTAATTATGCTTGCTAATATTATTTAGGTTATTAAAGATATAAATTGATATTTGTTTATTTTCTCCTTTTGTTATGAAAGTGTGCTTAAGTGAGACCCAAATATTTTGTTAAGTATTAATTAACTAATATCCTTAAGTTTTACGTATTTAATATTTCGCAAGCATAATAATGTTATTATATCATATTTACAAATAGTCAGTCATGTTAAATTTAATTACAGACAAATTAATATATAACATATCAGAATAAAATATAAAAATAACTATAAAGAATTCATTTAAAATTATACCTCAAAAGACTCTTTACAGAACCTTAATGCTAATTCCGTTTATGGAAAACCTCCAAACGAATTTGCATTTCAATTTATGGAATCAAAAACTAAAAATCTATAAAAGAATAACTAATTCTTCTCAAAAAGTGAAGAAATTTGAAACTAAAAAAAAAAAAAGAACTAGAGAGAGAGAAGAGGGATTTTTAGGGATTTAAGGGGTGCTTTTTACAATGGGAGAGAGGATCATTTTACAGATGAGAAAAAGTCTAAACAAGTGGGAAAATATATCAAAACTTAATTTTGGACGCGTTTGAAAAAGCTAGCACGCATGTGGGGGATGAGATTTATGGCAAACAGGTGTTGGCATGCATGGGACATGAGCAGGCATGTATTGGCACAAGTGTATGCTAGTCCACATGGGGCTCAGCGTTGGAGTGTGTTGGGCTTGTGCTAGTTGCACGTGGGCAGTCGTCATTTTTGACCATTTTGTTCAATTTTTCCATTTTGTTTGTTTTTTTACTTTTACTCATTTATTTCTTAACATATTTGTGATTTATTGCCTCTAGTATTTTTCTTCGCATCTTTAAGTTATTTTTGAATGAATATACTTGAAAAACAATAAAAATACTTTTGATTCTGAAAAGACAAATTTATATAAAAATATGATAAAATCGTACAAATATAAATCTATTTAATCAATTAAAGTACATGAGATCATGGTAATTTTAGCAGTTTTTAAGCACTTATTAGAGTTCTTGACCAAAGTTTAGTGAATCTTCACTAAAACTTTCTTCCAAAATTTTATATAACCAAAGAGTTTCTTCTAATTGGTTGATGGATAATGTACGGTCACCATGCTTGATTGGTGCAAATTATTTATCACACTTGTATTTATGTTGTTGTAAAAGTTGAATTTTTACAATTTCTTTATACAAAGTAAAAGATATAGAATTATGATTTATTTTCATTGGATAATAATTTGTCATAAAATATTTCCTATGTAAAAAATCATTAAACCAAATAGCTATCCTTTTAGCGTTATATTGAATGATAGTTTCTTATCCTTCTATTCCTCTAACTATAGTAGGATTTTTCATAAGTATCCATTTTTTCAAAGGTATTTCATTAGGTTTATAAGAACATACTAGTACTCCTGTATTAATTAAAGTACATAAGTTATATGATTTATAGCCTACAAAATTAAAATAAACTAAAACATAATTATAACATTTTTTTACCATAACTTGGTGAGAAGATTATGTCTTCTTTTCCAATTTGGATATGATAAATTTTTTTATTAAGCATTTCTTCTTTTTGGTTAGTTCTAATTAATATTGGAACTTGAAAAATTTTAACAACTATAATTTTATCATGACTATCTTTAGATTTAGACAATGATGCATTGATTCTTATCTTTTGTTTAAAATTCTCCTAATCTTGTTCGGGATATAAAGTTTTCCAATCTTTGTTGATTGAATTTTTGTTTCTAAAATATACTCGATTTCCTGAGACTTGCACTTCTATTGTTGAAGGATTATGTGTCTAGTATTATCTATGAGATTTGTAAATAACCATTGTTTTGGTATTTCGAAGTCTTTCCAATTAATTATTCATGGTTGAATTTATTTTTCCTAAGGTCTTGGCTCAAATAATTCTTCGAAGCTTTATACTCTTCTTTTGTTGATGTTTCAGGAAATTTTATTAATTTATGGATAGTTTTCCATTGAATAGCTAAACTTTGAGATTTATGATCCAAACTCAAATTTTAAGTTGAATATTCATTTTTACTGAATTATTTATATCATAATCTGTTATAGATAAAAAAAAATTAGTCTTATCTTAAACTAAAAAATTCTATTTACTAAATTTGACTGGACACCACCTATTACCGATTGTAATGGATCTTTTATTTTTCTATTTAAAATTACTTAAAGTAAAAGAATGTCTATTCCTTTCCTGAATAATCTTATAATTAAAATATGTATTGTACCTATATGAACATATTTGATTTATGCATAATTTTTCTTCCATCTTTTTATTTTTTTTATTATCAAAACATTGTATTTCATCTATTCCATCTTCTGTACATTCAGCATCAGAGTTTTCAACAAATTTTTCAAAAAATCTTGCTCAGAAAATTTTAAATTTAGACATTTTATAAATATCTTCTTTTTTCACTTTTTATTTATACTTTGTAATTCTTCAATAGGAGTTTCATTTATTTTTATCGTAGAGCTTGATTGTTCTTTCATCATCAATATCATCTCAGTTTCTTCTTTACTTTCTATTTCATATATTATTTCATCTATGTCATAGATTTCTTCTCCGTATAGAATTTCTAATTCATTTGTTTTAAAGTTTTAATAATCTTTTTTGCACTTTTTCCTTTTTAGGGACACTCTAGTACATAATGACCTAATTTATTACAAATATAACATTTGCATTTTCTATTTGAATATGTTTTTAATTTGGTTTTTTGTTTTCTAATATATTTTTTCTTTTTAGAAAAGTTTATTCTTTTCTTACAAGGTTTCCATTTGAATTTTCTTTTTCTATATGATTTCCTACTTCCTACTATTATACATCCTATCTTCCAATCTTATTTTAATATTATATCACAACATTGTTGTTCATATTTTGTACTACTAATTTGCTTTTAACTTATTTTTTTTGCCTTAATTGATAAACATTGTTCATTTCTTAGTCTAAGGACATAGTTAATCCTAAAACCTAAATAGTTTGCTTTATTTAGCTTTTTTAGTCAATCTAGATATTTTTTAATAGATAATTCATCCCAAAGGTTTGATAATTTATGAAAAAATTGATCTAGTCAATATATATCTTGAGGTGATCTCACAAGAAAATAATATTTTTTAAATAATTTTACATAATCTTCAAATTGACAAATATTACATAATTCTAATTTTGATAGAGCATAATTAGCATCTTCTTGAATTGTTGGTTCTTTTGCTTCTCCTATAAAATTTTATTTAATTATTTTTGTGAATTCTCTTAATATATCATCATGTTTGAGAAAGTTTAATAATAGGAACAATTTTTGTTCTCTACCTCTTGGGATCTTTTCCCATTGTTTTAACCATTGTAGAGCATCACCTTGTAGGGTTCTTGCAATATAATCTAAAAATATTTCTTTTGTCCAAGTACTTATGTAGTTGAGTAAAATAAAGGGCATAGATTGTGCCCATTCTTTTATAGTTTTCTCTTGATCCTTAAATGGTACATTAGTAAATTTTAAATAAGTACCATGTTATGATATTGGTTGTTTACCTAAATCATCTCACCTAGTATAAGATGGAGTTGGTTCATCTTCTGATTTTGTTCCACTAGGTGAAGCTTTATTCATATCAATATAGTCTTCATCTTGAGTTCTTTTTAAATAATTTTCAAATTCTTCTTGGTTTTACAATTTTTTTAATGGTTTTTTTAGGTTTTCTCATTTTAAAAGTATATGAAGATTTTTCAAATTCAGTTTATTATATATATATATATGTATGACAAATGCAGCACACATATCATTACACTATTGGTTACAAGATTGATTAACAAGATAGTAAAAGGTACAACAAGAATGTTGTACTTGCCTACAAAACCATATGGAACAAGAATTCCCCCTCCTCTTTTAATTTAATTCCACCACATTTCTCCATCTTTCTCCATCTTAAGTATACTCCTAAAGTTGATCTAAGGAAGGAATATATGTGGTTTTTAATTTATTATTCAAACTTTTAAAAACGAAATTAAATCCTAAACATCCTGTCACGATATTTTGGGGTTTTGTGTTTCTAATCTAATAACATAAAAATAAACATAGATACAGGTTCAATAAACATTTATGCAAATTTTATCTTTTATAATAGTGGAGTATTTATGGATATAATAACTAAGTTAATTATGCTTGCTCATATTATTTAGGTTATTAAAGATATAAATTGATATTTATTGATTCTCTCTTTTTTATATGAATACCACCTTTGGTGGGGTTAGATATTCTTTGTTAACTAAACAAATCAATTAACACCTATAGGTGGAGTTGATAACTAATTTGGTTAATTAAATTAATTCCTTTTTCTAAGAGATTGAAAATGAACCATTTAAATGCCAGCTTTTGTGGGGTTAGACAATTTAAACTTTATTCAAGGTGTCCAAATTAAACCTAAGAATTTAATTATCCGAGTACTAACTTTCAAGTTTTCAAACTACTATTGAAAACATGTTGTCAATACATTTTCAGATAATAATTCTTATAAAAACTTTTGAAATAGAGCTTCACTCTAACTACCGAGCGATTGTACCAAGAAATAAAAGAGCACTACTCTAAATTAGACCGGATAACTAAACCTTAAAATCTAATTTTCAGATTTAAGTTTGTAATGAAAAATAATATATTTCTCTCTAACATTCTTAATATAAAATTTTGAATAAAAACAAAATCAATTCATTTTAAATATTTTTACCTATTTAATATTTTGCAAGCATAACAACGTTATTATTATATCATATTTACAAACAGCGAGCAATATTAAATTTCATAACAGAAAAATTAAATATAACATATAAGACTAAAACATAAAAAATAACTACAAAGAAAATAAAATCCTTACAGTACTTTGATGCTATTTATGTTGCTAGAAAACCTCCAAATGGAATTTGCACTTCCATTATTGAATCAAAAAGCAAATAAATTACAAAAACATAATTAGCTCTTCAAAAAAAGAGAAGAACTCTAAAACTAAGAAAAACTAAAAACTAAGAAATAGAGAGAAAGAAAGAGAGAAGAAGATGTGTTTTTAGGTGTGGTTTGAAGTGAAGAGAATGTGGGTATTTATAGGTGAGGAGGGGAAGAAAAAGTGGGTGAAAAAATGATTAAAAATGGTGGAAACACAGAGTAGTGAATGATGACATCATTGCTAACGTCATGGTGGCATGGGGTGCGTCGGCGCGCGTGGATTGGGGCAGATGGGCGCAGCGACGCACGCGGACTGGGTGATGCGGTGTGCACTTACCGGGCACTGATGGGCATGCGCGTGCGCAGACTGGTTGATGTGTACGCATTGTTTGGCGCTGCTGGGCGGTTGCGTGCACGATTTCCTCCTTTTTGATATTTTTGACCTTTTTGACCCATTTTGTCCAATTTTTCCATATTTGTTGACCTTTCCTCATTTAATTTATGAATATATTTGCGTTGTATTGCCTTCGGTATTTTTATTTGAGTCTTTAAGTTACTTTTTTAAGTGAAAATACCTGAAAAATAATAAAAATATACGTGATTCCGAAAAGACAGATTTATATAAATATATGATAAAATCATATAAATATATATTTTTAATTAATTAACGTGCATAAAATCATAGTAATTTTTGAGCACTCATCACACTCCTAAGTGGATTAGTTAATAACGATTAATTTTAAGAGGGATAGAGAGGGCTTTTTTCCCTCTATATAAATAATTCTCGAGAATGTCAAACCTTTACAATTTTCCTAAGATAATTAGAGCTTTACTTGATTTTAGAGCTTCATCGATATCCAGGTTTTCCATCCCCAGTAATTGATTGTTCCTAAATCAATTTCCATCATCCTTTTCTTTTCATAGCCCATTATGCCTTGAATTTGTTTTATTTGGTGGATAATTTCAGCTCAGTTAACAACTCCTACTCTCCTTTTATCCTCACATTTCTCGATCTCTCCCTTATATCAAGTATCTTATACTGAACTCTATTTCCTTATTTTTTTCTTGAATTTGTAGAGTTACAAAGATGTTGAACATCAATGACATCCTAGCCTTTATATGTAGCAATGTTGAAAAGCCTCATGATCTTGCTTTGTAATTTGAAGAGGAAATGTTATTTTCTTCTATTCCTTCTTAATAATCAGTGCTCGAACTACTTGTAGATTTAAAATGAAAGCTAATATAAAAAATCAAGTTCCAATTTTTTTTTCAAGGAGTTAGAAATCTCGCATGCAAACTAAACCTAAATTTATTAATGAATATTTTCCTCAAAACAACTTCTGCATTTGTAAGGTAATTCTCCCATTTGTAGCCTCAAGAAGTTAGACATTCTCAAAATTAACACATGTGGAGATGTATAATCCTCCCTTATATGTTTGCCTTCTAGAACTACCTTGGATAAAAATAATCCTCCTCATGACGGTTGGAAATGAATTTTAATAAAACAAATGATGTCAATTTGTGTCAAATTTTAGTCTCTTAAGTTTTGTCACACATTGCTATTTTACATCACTTTGAAGATGAATAAATAAAAAAAAGATTGACTATTGGCTTTCGCAATAGAGGCTAATTTACAATACATAAGGTTCCTTTACATATTAGCTATAAATTTCCTCTGCCGACTTTGGTTATAACTATTTTGGAAGCTAGTGATTTGGCTCCAAGCTAGATTTTTCCTAAGGAGTTACTTTTGTCCTTGGCTTTAGCCTATTTCAAATGTGGACTTGAGGTTGGCGCTTTCATGTTGAATGCACTATCTATTGTTGAGACAATTTCATCTGAACTAGGACGAATGTAAATTACTACCATGCATGTCCATTTTTAAATATAATAGTTGATGACTCATATGGTGTAGATCATTGGAAGCACATTTTTTTTATGGTCAATCGTTAGTGATCCAATATTGATCCTTATTATGTTAACCAAATATGGACGGATCCTAAAGTGTCATTAAGTAACAACTTGCTATATAGACTTATCTTATCATCAAACAACAACGATCATCTTGTTGGTATTTGCAACCACATACCTCGACCTATTCCCAGAGAGATTTTGCTACTTATCAATTGCTCAAGGTTAGTTTATGGCATAAGGGATCAACAAGGCATCAACCTTTTCTATGATTCTGAACCTCCCACTACTACAAAAAGGGATATTTAAGTCATTGTGTAAAGTTGGTTTTTGGAAAAAACTGACTTATAATGAATTTAAAGTCGGTTCAGTGTAGAACCGACACTACCCAAGTAGCTAGCGTCGGTTCGCCACGTCAATCAATGCTACGTCCAACGTGGATAGTGTTGGTTCTCCATGTCAACCGACGCTATGTCCTATTTTTTAAATTAAAAAATGGATGAAGTAAATACAATTGAAATTTTTTTAGGTCATTAATTATTATTTTATTTGACTCTTTAGAATTTAAGTTGGATATAAATAGTATAATTTTTCCTTTTTTTGAGACAATTAGTTTTAAAAATTATATGATTTTTTTTATTTGTTTGGATATTTAATTTTCTATATGTACGTAAAATATATCTTTATTTAATTTTGTGTATATTTTTTAATTAAATATTATTGTAAAGTTATTATTTTTTCTTTTTCTATAGTATGTATATGCATAGTTTAAATAAAATAATAATTGACAAAAAAAAATTTAATTGTATGGATAGCGTCGATTGACGTGGCGAACAGACGCTATCCGCATGTGTAGCGTCGGTTCGCCACGTCAACCGACGTTATCCACTTAATATATCCGTTCGGCTCATTTTTTATGCAGAAACCCAATATCTTCATTTCTATCCTCCATTTTCTCCCAAAACCGAGCTCACACCCACCTTCTTTTTCAATATCTGGCCACCTCCGACCACCATTTGCAACGCCATTTTGTGGGTTATATTCCTCTTCTCATTTTCTTTCAGATCTACTATTTTTTTAGCGAAATACTCAAATTTCTTATACCCATTTCTATTAATTTTGTAGCCTATTATTTAGTTTGTTTTATTTTTTGTATAAATTTTTGATTTAGGTATGTTTTTTATTTTTCTTGTTATTATGTTTGACTTATTTTCTGTGGAATTAATATCTGAAATGTTGTGGGTTCGAGGGATTACATATATTTACTGTGCATGGAAAAATTTATTTATATATAAATAATTATATTTTATTAAGTAGTGAATAGAGGTAAAATAATATGTTTTTTAAATTTTTAAGAAATTATAGTGGTATAAGAGTTATACGTGCTATCTATTGACTCTTAAAAAATTATAAATATATATTTATAAACTCAATAATTTAAATAATATATATATATATATATATTAATAAAAATCAAATAATAACTAAAAACTAAGTAGTATTATTATTTTTATTTATATGTGCTACTTATGTGTTAAAATGTTAAATATGTTACTATAGTAGCCCCTACTTCTATAGAATGTTATATACGTATAATTAATATTACTTTTTAATTATGATATAGTAACATGTTTAGAAATTAGAATCAATCAAAGTGATTGGTTTTTATATATTCATGCTGGCATGCTGCTTATTTTTTAATTTGTATAGAAATGGTTTTGTAAAATGATTAAAATGATAATTGTTTTGTATTATGTATGTTTTGATATATATTCTAATAATTAGGAAATTTATATATAATAATACTTGAAATATATTCATTGGATACATAATTAAGTAATATGTTTAATTAATGTCATTAATAGAAAATGGACAAATCTTTGATGTCAAAGTGTAGAATTGAGCAAGACTATATTTCTAGAGTTGAAAGTTTTATGGAATTTGCTTGTAGAAATAGTAATACTGGAACTAGTATGATTCGATGCCCATGTGTTAAATGTAAAAATGAGCAATTTCATGAATTTGACGAGGTTAAGTATCACCTTATCTGTTATGGTATTCTTTTGAGCTATAAATGTTGGTATTATCATGGAGAAAATATTGATAATACTCATGGGGAAAAGATAAATAAGAATGTGAGTGGATTACATACATCTTATCATAATGTACAAACAGAAAATATGTTTCATGCTGTTGAAGATGAATTATGCAAGGATGATCCCAAAACCTTTAAAAAACTTATAGAAGATGCCAAAAATCCGTTGTATCCAAAATGCAAAAAATACATTAAAATGTCAGGATTGGTTCATTTGTACAATGTGAAGGCAAAACATGGTTTTTCTGACAAGGGATTCACAGAATTACTAAATCTACTAGGTGATATGTTTCCTGAGGGTATTGAATTTCCATCTTCAATGTATGAAGTGGAGAAATCTCTTAGCCGATTTGGCATGGAATATCATATGATGCATGCTTGTCCAAATGATTGCATTCTTTATAGAAAAGAATATGAGACATTAGATGATTGTCCTATGTGTAAAGAATCGAGATGGAAGCATGGTACAAATGAGACAACACATAAGAAAGGCGTGCCTGCAAAGGTTCTTTGGTACTTTCCTCTGATTCCTTGCTTTCAAACGTTGTTCAATAGTAAAGATACATCAAAGATGTTGACTTGGCATTCAGATAATCGATCTGATGATGAGGTGCTACGTCATCCTTGTGATTCTCAAATTGGAAAGTAGTAGATAATTTATCTCCTCAATTTTCATCTGATTCGCACAATCTTCGTCTTTCCATTGCTACTGATGGAATTAATCCACATAGTTCCCTCAGTAGTAGATATAGATGTTGGCCAGTAATTATGGTAACATAACACCTTTCTCCCTGGTGTTGTATGAAAAGAAAATTCATGATGTTAACATTATTGATCTCAGGACCGAAACAACCCAATGTTGATATTGATGTATATTTGTAGCCTCTGATAGATGATTTAAAGACGTTGTGGAATGATGGTGTAAATGTTTACGATGCACATAAAGAAGAACATTTTAACATGAAAGGGGTCCTTTTATTGACAATTAATGATTTTCTTGCCTATGAAAACTTATCAGGACATGCAACAAAAGGTTACAAGGGATGCCTTATATGTAGTGATGAAACTTCTGCAACTTATCTTGTTCACGGATGAAAGATGTCTTATAGAAGACATAGAATATTTTTGCCATCTGGACACAAGTTTAGATACCAAAAGAAACCGTTCGATGGTGAAGAAGATCATGATCATGCAACTCAACCTTTGCGAGGTATTGAGATATTAAGGTAATTGAATGGTATGACATTCAAACGATATGGAAAGATGAAAAAAAACTCACTAAGGTAGGGAAACGAAAGAGGTCAACTAATGAAATTGGTGAAAATGAAAAAAAAGTTTGAACCGACTTACCATGGTTGTTGAGAAAAAATCAATATTTTGGGAATTACCTTATTGGAACGACCTACACATTTGTCACATCTTAGATGTCATGCACATTGAGAAGAATGTATGTGAGAGCTTGATTGGTACTTTACTTAATATACCTGGAAAAACAAAGGATGGAATTAAAGAAAGATTGGATTTAAAGAAACTAGGCATACGATCTGAATTGGAACCAAGGGTGGAAAATGATAAGAATTGAACATACTTACCACCAGCATCATATACAATGTCAACAAAAGAGAAGGATGTGTTTTGTAAATGTTTGGAGGGTGTGAAAGTTCCTGATGGTTACGCATCCAACTTAAGAAATTTTGTGTCTATCACCGATAAGAGACTGTATGGATTGAAATCACATGAATGTCATATCTTAATGCAACAGTTATTACCAGTTGCTATTAGATCGATTCTTCCAAAACATGTTCGATTATCAATAATTCGGCATTGTTCATTCTTCAATACAATATGCAAGAAATCTATATCAATTGGTGAGTTAAATTCTTTACAGAAAGATGTTGTAGAGACTTTGTGTCTAATTGAAAAATATTTTCCTCCTTCTTTCTTTGATATAATGATTCACTTGTGTGATCATTTAGTTCGAGAGGTTCAATTGTGTGGTCCTACTTACTTAAGGTGGATGTATCCTTTTGAGAGATATATGCAAGTCCTTAAAGGATATGTAAATAATATAAATCGACCTGAAGGATGCATGGTGGAACGCTACATTGCTGAAGAGGCCATTGAGTTTTGTTCTGAATACTTTAATGGTTGCACTGAAATTGGGAATCCAATGCACAAGTTTTTCTTAGAACGTCACATGATCCAAGTAGGTAACCCTATGCTTGGTGGAAGTAAGAAATTATTTATTGATCACACTCGATGGGAAAAAGCACACCGAATCATTTTGGTAAATAATAATGAGGCATAACCGTACATAGAATAAGTGATGTTCATTGTTTCATGATTGCAAAAATAATTTTTTATTTAACTATTAATGATGATATATAACTTCATATATATTTAATAACATTACAAGATGTATTTAAACTTATTGAAGATCGATCCTCGTTATACAAAAAAGGAGGAGGAAAGTGGTTGTATGATGAACATAAGCGGTAGCTTATTAATTGGTTTCGCAACCATGTAAGTGTCACAAACAAAAATTCATGCATGTATCTTTCTAGATCTATTCAATGTTTTAAAACTTTGCTCTAAACACATTTTGTGTTTTTGTATACATAGATTCGAGATGAACTCAAGATACTCAATCATAAAAAATCAAAAAGTTTATAATGGCTTGCACATGGGCCAAAATTCAATGTCAAATCATTTTATAGTTTCACAATAAATAGTGGTGTGAATATGGTTGCACAAACTATGCAATTTGTCAGTTCAAAAGATGCTAATCCTGTACTTTCTGATAGAACATATTATGGTATAATACATGAGATTTGGGAATTGGATTAGGAGGTCTTCAATGAAACAATTTTCTTGTGTGATTGGGTCGAAGATGTTATCAATATTGGATATAAAATAGATGATTTTGGATTTACCCTTGTAAATTTATCCAAGATAAGTCACACTAATGATCCTTTCACGTTAGCACTTCATGCAAAACAAGTATTTTACGTGAGCGATCAAATTGATCCAAGATGGTATGTTATGTTAACGCCTCCACAAAAAGAGTTTTACCATTGTGATGCTATAGAAGATGATGACTCTATGCTTGATACATTAACCAATATTAGTAATTTCTCAAATAAATTTCCTAATGTATGTGATGATCTAATTGATGATGATGATTATTCGTCATGGGCTCGAAGTGATTGTGAAGGAATATATGTATACGATCAACAACCTAATTAAACATAACATATGTTCTATATTGTTGTAACAACTCTTATATATATGTATGTTTATAAAATTTTCAATTAATTTATATTTCTTCATTGTTTGTAGATATTTCATGGATCTTCGGACAGAGTTTATAGATCCAAATGATCCATTACGGTATTTGAAAAGAAGGGGTGGGGTGAATATACCTGATGCTCCACTTAACCCAGATGATAGAATACTGTTCTATTTGATGCTACTGGTAATCCAATAAGGGAAAATGGTCAACAATTAAAATCCTCTATTGGTCGACTTGTGAAGTCCAGTATACCAATCAATATAAATGATTGGTCTCAAGTTGAGGATGCAGAAAAGTTCAAAATATGGATAACCATTTGTGTAAGCTAGTCTCTTATATTTTATAATCAATATATATATTTTATTAGGTGTGTATTATATCTAATCTTTTGTACTGTGTTTTTACATAATAGTTACAAAGTCGATGATAGTTGGAAACTTAAGTGTTATAAGATTGCAAATAAGGAGTGGAAGGAATACAAGACTTCCAGATTGGCAAGAAATTTTGTGTTTCCATATTTGGAACCACTTGATGAGGTAGAGCTCTACAAAATCCCTGAAGGACACCCCTGGATTACACCTCAAGTTTGGAAAGACGTTGTGGATTATAGACATTCAGATGAATTTCAAATTATTAGGGAAGAACATCAGAATATACAAATGCATAACATTCTTCCTAACCGTACTGGGAGGTCTTATAATCCTGAAGTTAGATATAGAATGGTATTATTAATTTGTCTTAATTTATAAATATTTTTATATTTATTTTATTCAATTTAATTTCATGTCATTGTTAATAAGTTTTTCATAATTTATGTAGGAAGCTGAATTGGGTAGACCTGTTACCCGAACTGAATGTACATAGAAACAAAGACTCCCAAAATGAAGAATTCAAGACCAATGACTAAGCGAGGAGAACAACAACTAAATAAGTTGGTTAGTAATTTCGGTTGATAAAAAGTCTTAATGATTTTTAATAATTGATGTAATAATGAATGATATGTTCAATAATCATGCTTGGTACTGTGACTCAACTTCCATAGAACTGAGTAAAGATACAAAAGTAGTTGTTGAAATGTAAGAGTTATAGCTACATATTATTTTCTTCTATTATTTTTTGTAATATTTAATAAAAACTAACCTTTTTAAACCTTGATAGAGCATGAAAGTTGTGGAACAAGTTTAAGGCCATTGCCCTTAAAAAATCTCATAAGCTTATATGGACAAAAGTTATGGTATGTACAAGCCAATATTAATAATTTTATTAATTTTATAGAATAATAAAGATGTTCGAATATGAAAAATCATGTACACTTGTTTTTTGTAGGTTCCACAACAAAATAATGGAGTCATGAAGTTTATGAGCAAAATCATCACAAATATCAAACTTCCAATTGATGATGTGGTAATATCTTTTACCCATATACATAAAAGTTTTTAACATATTTGAGTTATTTTTTGTAAATAAATGAAATTACATTCTTATTTTGATTTTAAATACATGTAGTTCTTTTGTTGGAACAAGACGGGCTACGACCAGCAAATTTTTGATGATTTACGAGAGGAATGGGTACAACACATGGTTCAAATTATATCATCACAAGAAGAATAAGGAGAAGATTCTGATGATCTTGAATAGCATATGACAACATAACAATAAATTTTTAAATGATTTAATTTCTCTATATATTCCTGCGTCTGAAGTCACTTGTTTGATGGATGATTATATGCTCATGTATTTAGGGGAATGCATTATTTTATGGACCTATTTTTGGCCCAAACTACATCTCATCTCTCTTTCCTAATTTCCTTACGAACTCATATTAGCACTTTATTAATCATTTGTCTATAAATATGAAGTTATCTGGAATCTCTGCTAGTATTTTAATGTTATAATGAGGTCTAAATATGAAATCAGGTGTAACTCCGATTTGTTTCTTGGTTTGTATGAGTTTCGGTGCCCATGAACATGTTCCATATGTTTAAGGGCACCAAAACTCACACAAGCCAAGTAGGAAATTGGAGTTACACTTGATTTCATATTTAGAGTTCATTATAGCATTAAAAAAATAGTAGCAGAGATTCCAAATAACTTCATATTTATAGACAAATGATTAATAAAGTGATAATATGAGTTCCTTGAAGGATTATATCACTCAGATGTCGCTATGGTAATCTCTTTTTTATGGTAATATTTATAATGATTTAATTTCTTCATTTGTATGTCTCTAAAGTTTAGAGTGCTTGTTTGATGGATGTTTATGTGCTCATGTATGTAGGGGAATATGAATTGTTATATGGATCAGCTGTTTTTTGTCTAGTTTTCTTGTCATAATCCTGGTGATTCTAAGCTAACCAAGCTTACTCGCATCCGATTACACTTTGACAACATTATTTTATTTGTAATTTAAGTTAACTATATGTATTATATATACATTATTTGTTTTTGTAATAAATTTAATTATCAAGTAATTAATTATATTTAAATTTTTAATTATTTGTATTATTATTTATATTTTAGTTTTTTTATGCTATATATTGAATAATACAAAAAATGAGAATAAAAAAATTCATAAAATGTACGTGTAAAGTCGGTTCACACAATGAACCGACTTTACATTTTAAGTCACTCAATTTAAACTCGGTTCAGCGAACCGACTTTAAATTTTGTTTAAAGTCGGTTTTTAACCGACTTTAATGCTTATTTTTGTAGTAGTGTCAATATTTTATCGATTGAAAGGTTGGTTAGAGATTGAACACTTACTAAGGGTCATAGTGTAGTGTGCCTTGATTTTTCTTTCTGCATATTCGTATGTATACTTAACTTAGGTTTATTCATTTACAACAATGGGAAGTTGTAAGGTGTTATCCCGGAGATGGATCCCGATGAACTTTTTGCTAAATTTGATAAGGGAAAAAGCAAAGTGAAGTAGCCAACTTTTTCATATCCCCCCTCAAAATGAGAGAAAGAAACAAGCTAGACTATCTGGGGACTCAATACTAAAAAAAGAATCATCTTGGATTTCTATAAATGTGGTAGATATTATGGCCAATCAACAAAAAAGATGTATATTCTATAGTCCCTAAGGCACCTAATTTTAGCAACATTGAGGTTTCAGGGGATGTAATCATAGATAGCCTAATAATTCCTTAAGTTACTGCATCATTTTAGGCTCCTATTCAGGCCACCAATCTTGAGCGGGTCATTCCTTCCTAAGCTTGTAATGTTTCCAAGATTCTAGTACTCCATGGGACTCAAGAATATCTTTAATTTTTGCCAATATTTAGTTTATTTTTCCTGAGGCACCCACTAATGCAAAGGTGGCTTCTTACAGTGGGAAATTGAGAGCATGGGCTTGAGGGTGGAGTCTACTTTTGAAAGAGGTAGTTGCTGGAAATAGCTTGGGTTCACTAAGATAACAATCACTTTTATGCTGATTAGTAAGAAAAAAAGAGTAATAGAGTCCACATACTCTAGAATGGGATTTTTAGAGGTTTATCTATCTAATATAAGCATTAAGAACAATGTTTTTAAGAGTGCGTAACATGCTTTGCATGATTAATATAAAAAATATGATAGGACCATCATTGTTTTAAGTGGTTAGTTGCACCATGCTCAGATTGAACTTCAATAGGTGTAGGAAGAACCTCAGTTTCTGTGAGGAAAATGTTCAGTTGTATGAAGAGTTGTACATTATCTCCATGTGTATTGAGTAATTTAAGATGGTACCGGAGTGTACTTTTGATGATTTTCTTCCTATTCCAAGATATTTTAGCTTGTTTTTCAACTCATATATTGAAAAACTTCATCCTTAATACTATTTTTATTAATACTAGCTCGTTTCTCATTTATTTTAGGGAACTTCATTCATTTTCACATTATGCTTGTTTGTTTGCACTTTTATAAATTTTTCTATTTTAGTGGAACTAGCTTATTTTCATAGATTTGTTTTGGTATATTATTGACTTCAAAAGCTTTATTAAGAATTTGATCTTCGCGAAGATTTTGGATGGTCTATGTGCATCTCTGAGACATGTGATCGACTTGTATCCTTTTTGTTGTATAGCTCCTTAGTGAGCGAATTGGAAAAGTCTCACATTGGTTAGAAACGAAGATGAGTGTTATATTTTGGGCTATAAATAAAGTCCTACTCCATCATTTGTAAACATCCCAAAATTTGTACATTTTCCTCTCTTTTGTAAGAGTAATTGATTAGTTCATTTTTTCCAAATTAGTTGTAATTTTGGAGTTCATCCATTTGGAGATAGTGGAAGTGGTCAACGATATCCGATGACCTAGGTAATATTTATACAAAACCTCGTTAAATTTTTGGTGTTTTTATTTTTCTGTTTTAATATTTCTACTTCAATATCTGCTTTAGTTTATTTTAGTTTTATATTTCCAATAGCATTATTTTTTGGGTTAGTTTGAGTTTTATTCATTTAAATTATAAGTGAATAGTAACTACTTAGAATAGGGAAAATATACCCAATTTTTCCAATAATTGGTATTAAAGCTGAAGGTTTTTACCTAGGCATTTGTTTGTATTCTATTTTTTTGCTATTGGAATATATTTCCTAGTTGTTATAATCTAAAGAAATGGCAGAAGAAAATTTTCCCTCAAATAGAGGCCGACCATCCACATAAGGTAGAACAATGGTTATGAATGCAAGGTTTGAGGTGGAGAAGTTTGATAGAGCTAGTCATTTTGTCATGTGTCAAGGCGAAGTTCTAGATGCTCTGTTTCAACAAGGTCTAGACATCTCCATTGAAGAAGAGAAACAAGATGAAACAGATGAAGTCGAGTGGAAAAATATCAATCGATTGGCATGTGGTACAATTCATTTATGTCTCTCAAGAGAAAAAAAGTATACGTTCATGAAGGAGACATCCTCAAGTAAGTTGTCGAAGATGTTGGAGAAAAAGTTCATGAAGAAGAGCAGACATGATCGGCTCTATTTGAAGAAGAAGTTGTTCCATTTTGAATACCTTCCGAGTACCACAATAAAGGACCATTTTATTGCTTTTAATTCATTAGTAGCATATTTGTTAAATATGGATGAAACTTTTAAAGATGAAGATTTATCCTTGATGTTGTTAGCTTCCCTTCTTGATGAGTTTGATCACCTTATTACAAGCTTACTCATTGAGAAGGATAAAGTGTATTTTGAGGAAGTTTGCACTACTTTGTATAGTTATGAAATTAGAAAGAAAGATAATAAAAAAAGCAGGAATGAAGCAGCAGAGGCATTGTCTGTAAGAGGACGACCATAAACACAACAAAAAGGAAGGAGAGGTAGATCTCTGTCAAAAAGAAGGCTTGGTAAAAATGAATGATCATTTTGTCATGAAAAAGGCCATTGGAAGAAAAACTATCTGAAGCTGCAGAAGAAAGGAAAAGTTGTGTCGTTTGATGCATACGTAGCTGAAAGCAATTCAAATTCAAATTTTGTATTGGTTGGTTCATCAACAGCATCCCATCCTGGTGATTGGATTTTTGATTTAGTGTGTACCTTCCATATGTCTCCTAATAAGGAGTGGTTCTTTAACTTTGAAGAACTAGACGGTGGAGTTGTTTTCATGGGTAATGATTATACATGCAAAGTTTTAGGGATCAATACAATTCGTTTGAACAATCAAGATGATTCAACTAGGGTCTTGATGGATGCTCATTATGTTCCATATATGAAGAAGAATCTCATTGCTGTGGGAGTCTTAGAATCAAAAGGCTTCACTATGACCATACAACATGGGGCATTGAAGGTTACTTATGGAGCATTTGTGGTGATGAAAGGTGTTCGGAAGAATAACTTGTACTACTAACTTGGTAGTACGGCTATTGGGACATCATAAGTAGTAGTTTTAGATGAAGAAAGAGATGAAAAAACTACCAAGTTGTGGCATATGCGTTTGGGACATGCTAGTGAGAAAGCTTTACAGATTCTGGTAAAGCAAGGCCTGTTAAAAGGTGTGAGAACTAGCAAGTTGGAATCTGTGAACATTATGTATTGGGAAGAAAAAAAGAGTAACCTTTGGCACTACTCTCCATAATACAAAGGGCATTTTGGATTACATCCATACTGATGTATCGGGGCAAACAAGAACTTCATCCATGAGTGGCAAACATTATTATGTCACTTTCCTTGATGAATTCTCCATAAGAGTTTGGTTTTATCTCATGAAGAAGAAGGATGAAGTGCTGGGAATTTTTCTCAAGTGGAAGAAGATGTTCGAGACTCGGACTAGAAGAAAGATCAAGCGTCTAAGGTCTGATAATGGTATTGAGTACACAAACGATCCATTTATGAAAGTTTGTGAAGAATAAGGGATAGTGCAACACTTCACTATTCGAAAAACACCACAATAGAACGGAGTTATAAAACATATGAACCGGGCTTTGTTGGAGAAGGTTCCATGTATGTTGTCAAATGCTAGGTTAGGCAAGCACTATTGCGCTGAGGCTGTGACATATGTATGTCATCTCATCCAACATCTACCACCATCTACTCTTGAAGGAAAAAAATCTATGAAGGTATGGTCTAGAAAACCTGCTAGAGATTACGATTTCTTACATGTGTTTGGTTCTATTGCAAACTACCATGTAAAGAAATCAAAGTTGGATCCAAAAGCCAAGAAAGCTATTTTTTAGGGACCCCTTCTAATTCTAAGGGATATCAACTATGGTGCCTTGAAACGAAAAAGATAATCTTCATCAGAGATGTTACCTTTGATGAATCTACCTTACTGAGAAAGGTAACTGAGAATATTGATGGCACTTTGGAGCTGGTGAAGAAAACTCTGAAACAAGTGGAAAAAACTCTAAAACAAGTGAGTTTGAAAGCAGAATTGTTAATCCAATTAGTAAAGATAAGATAGAAGATGATCCTCCATTGACAAAATATGAATCATATGAAGAGGTTTTAACCCAAGAACCTCCACATCAACCAGAAGAAACTGCAATTGATAAACCACGATGACAAAATGTCAAGGTACCTGCTCGATACAAAGATTTTGAAGACCTACCTGCTCAATTTAAGAATATGGTGGCTTGTGCACTTTTAGTTATGCATGTTGATGTTGCTTCCATATATAAAGAAGCAATCAGAAGCCCCGAAGTTGAAAGATGGAAGGAAGCCATGGACGAAGAACTTATGTCCCTTCAGAAGAATAACACATGGAAGTTTACACAACTACCTAAGGACAAGAAGGAAATTGGTTGCAAATGGGTGTATAAGAGATAGGAGAAAGCCTTAGATGAATGGGCTAGTGGCATGAGTGTGCTAGTACAAACCTTTCAAATTATCCAAACAAACTAGTCAATCTGTAGGGTACTTATAGCATATAAAATGATAGAAAATGTTAAAGTTTGGTTTTCAAACTTAACATATCAACAACATTTGTTAATGCAAGAAAATTCTTCCACAGGAAGGGAATACTTGCATACAGTAATAAATGAAATATATAAAGAATTTATTAGAGAAGATAAAGGAAGGACTATCACTAAATCTAATGCAAAAGAAATCAATGAAGTTAAATGGAATCTAACAAATATGGAAATTTGTAACATGTGTTACATAGATTCTTTTATTTGGGAATATGAAATGTATTACCACAAATTGCCATCCTCTATGCAAACAACTTATAAAGAAATGTTTTTTCAAAAATTACTTGGAACACTATATAAAACCTTAACAGAAAATTGGGAACAAAGGAATAGAGAAATTATACTAGATACTCTAGGAGAAAGAATAAGAACACTTAAAAATTGGATCATTATTAAATGCTAAGAAAGAAAAGAATATAAACAGATAAGAGGAGATGGATAAAATCTGGTGTGATACAAGAGAATTTAGAATACTAGGAAAATATGAATGTGATATAAAATCTTATAAACAAAAATATAAATTCAGAAAACAAAATTTCCAAAAATATAAAAAGAGATTTAATAGAAAAAACTTCAAGAAAATATATTTTAGAAGAAAGAAGTATAAACCTTCTAGAAAAAGGAATTATTGTCCTTCAGGAAAGAAAAAATGTAGATGTTGAATCTGTAATGAAGAAGGACATTATGCTAATGAATGTCCAAGCAAACTTCAACATAAAAAGGAATTTAAAAATGAATTTTCACAAAAAGCAAAAATCTTAGAAGAAGCTTTAAAAAGAGAATTAGAACAAATAAAGGAATCTGATATATATGATACTTATAGTATCTATCTTTTGGAAGAAACTGAAGAAGAAATAATTGACTTAGAATATGAACACTCAAATTGTAGATATTCTTCATCAGAAGATGAATGATTCGTATAGTATTACAAATCCAAATCGTACTTACATAAAAGTAGGACTAAAATTTAAAGGCTATAACACTTATCATTTACATGCATGTATAGATAGAGGAGCTAGTATGTGTGTAACTAGTAGATATGTATATCCAGAAGACAATTGGAAACAAGCACCAAAAGAATTAATTGTAAGAATTGCCAATAAAATTACAATAAAATATAATGACAGGAGAAGAATACTTTCACATTCCTACAATTTATCAATATGAAATAGGAGTAGATTTGTTAATATAAAATAATTTCCTAAACTTATATAAAGATTTCACACAACATTTCGAAAAAATAAGTCTCACAACCATAGAAGGAGATACCATTAATGCCTCTAAAATAAAAAAAAGTTTTAACTCTCTCAAACTCAACTTTTATGCAACAACATAAAAAGTGAATGTGGTGAGATAGAAGACCAGCAAAAACCTTATTTATAAAATATTTCATTAGATATAGAAGAGAAACAAAACTCTTTTCTCAATGAAATATAAGAAGAAAAATCCTTAACCCGCATTAGAAAACTATTAAAAATAGTCAATTCAAAAAATCCTTTGGATCCAAAAATAAATAAATCTAAAACAATAGTCAACATAAAATTAAGATATCCTAACAAGATCATAAGAGTAAAATCAATGATTTATACTCCATAAGACATGGTTGAATTTGGTAAAAAAATTCAAGAACTTTTGGAATTAAAAGTCATAATACCAAGTAATTCACCTCACTCTAGTCCAACATTCTTAGTTGAAAAATAAGTTGAGAAAATAAGTGGAAAAAAGAGAATGGTAATAAATTTTAAAGCACTGAATAAAGAAACCATTGACGATGGATATTTCATTCCAAAAGAGGAAGAACTATTATCATTAATAAAAGGAAAAAAATACTTCTCAAGTTTTGATTGCAAAAGAGGATTTTGGCAAATAAGACTAGATGAAGAATCCCAAAAATTAATGGCATTTAGTTTCCCCCAAGGATAAATTCTATGGACAGTTATACCATTTGGATTAAAATAACCTCCAAGTATTTTTCAAAGATATATGGATAAAATTTTCAAGAAATTACAAGATATTTGTTCTATTTACATAAATGATATTTTGGTTTTTAGTAATGAATTAAATAAACATTATTTGGATATTATCAATATTCTACAAGAATGTAGAAAAAAAGGCATTATACTCTCCAAAAAGAAAGCAGTACTTGCTCAACAAAAAATTAAATACTTAGGTTTGGAAATTGAAGATGGAAAACATAATCTATAACCTTATATACTAAATAATATTCAAGGTTTTCCTAGTGAATTAAAAGATAAAAAACAATTACAAAGATTTTTAGGATGTTTAGAATATGCAAAAGCATACATTAAGAAACTTGCATAAATGAGAAAACCATTACAAGCAAAATTGAAAAAAGATCATATCTGTAAATGGACCGAAGAAGATACTCTATATATGGATAGAGTAAAAGAAAAAGTAAAAACATGTACCAACTTTATACCATCTAGAACCAGATGATAAGATTATAATTGAAATAGATGTTTCACAAGATTATTGGGGAGCAATTCTTAAAGTAAGAGTAGATGACAAATATGAATATCTTTGTAAATATACATCAGGAACTTTCCAAGGTTTAGAATTAAATTACCACAGTAATGAAAAAGATTATTTAGTTGTTAAAAAAGATATTATAAAATTTGCAATACATGTTATAAGCTATATATCTATTGTTAAAACAGATAATAAGAATTTTGGTTATTTCTTACGAACTAATATTACAGGTGATTGCAAATAAGGAAGATTAGTTAGATAGCAATAATGGTTCAATCATTACAATTTTGATGTTGAACATCTTCCAGGTTATTAAAATAGCTTAGTTGATGCTCTTACCAGAGAATTAGCACCTCTAACTATTTTTATGCTTTCAGAAATGGAACATCTGGACATTAAAATCAAGATAAAGGAAAAAGAGATAAAAATCCTACATGAATAACTCGAGTTGCTATATCTCGAGAAATCTCTTATGGAGAGAGGAAAGAAATAGGAAGCACTTAATTATTCAAAACAACCTCTAGAGACTAAAAGCTCAAATGAGGAATCTTCATTAAAAAAAGGAAGAACCTAACATTTCACAAAAAACTTCTAAAACCACAAAGCTCTATTGGGTAAATGAGATAGAAAAAGAAAAACAGAAAAAAATTTATATGCTCTATAATGGCTCGAAACCAAGAATTTATAACAACTGGGCAGAAGTTAGCAAATCTATTCTAGGAATTAGTAGAGTAACTTATAGAGCCTTCACCAACAGAATAGAAGCATAAGGTAGTTATGCCAACTACAAAACACCAAATTTGATAACCTTAGATGAGATAGTAAGAAATTATTCTGTAGCATTACAACAACAACCAATAGCTCCAAGCAAGTTCACAAATCTTGGAAAGATAGCAAGGCCTCCAGTGCTATTTAGAAAAACATCTCCTCTAGAGACATCAAAAATAGTAAAGCATTCAGTGCTATTCAGGGAGACATCTCCTAGAACTACTCTAACCATTGAAGATGAAAAAGACCAATATAGAAACATCAGTAAACCACAATGGTTAAGTCTATAACTTGTCCAGAAAATCTACCCAAGAATATATTGAAGATATGAAATTCTACACTACAAACAAGGAATTTCCTACAAGAAGTAAATTCAATATATTGGAAGGAGCTGATCCAATATTTGTGTATAAAGCATTTCATGTAGGACTAATAGAAAATATATATCTATGAATTAATTTAAGTGAATGAAATTATTTCCTAGAGAATTTTAAAAGAGCAATCAAGAACTTCAGCAGGAAGATTAAAATAGGTCATAAACTTGTTTACCTTAGATTTTTCAATTCATTAATGGACTGGAATGAGGAAGGAAGTATTAGTCCCTACAACTTCATCAAGATAGGGATTTCCAACACAAAAAAAGAAGTTCACACACCAAGGACACTTCCAGAAAAGGAATTCAACACAAAAGAACTATGAATACTAAGAAGTCAAATGCTAGACCAAATTTACTATGAACTCAATAAGATTGAAAATTCTATTGAGATCAAAGTAAATTATTCAAATAGTAAAATCATCATCATTTCTCACAGTAGCATGGCTCTGTCAAAAAAAGATGGTGAAAAAATTACCAAATACGAAACAAATTTTAATTGCAACAATCTAGAAATTGGTCAAGAAATAAGGAAGGTATTTTGTTTCTATGCCAAAAAAGCCACCAAAGATCACAAATGAATCCACTGCATCAAAGACCGAGAAGATGAAGATGCATCATCATCAACGTCATCAAAGGAACCATTGACAGAAAATGACAAAGAAAAATAAGAAAAAAAACTATCGGTAGAAGATGACAAAATAAATAAAGATGTAGATCCCATATCTTAGTTGGCAGCATGTACCAAGGAAAAAGGAGTGATTACCCTTTCATGTAAAAAGCATACGAATTATTAAAACAAGGGTAAAATAATAATTTTAGTCTTATTAAACAGGGATTCCTTGTGCTATAAAAGGAACTCTTATTCTCATTTCAAAATACACACGAATACATAGAAATTCAGAGCTCTATGCTCTAAAACACACTAGCATAGAAAACCCTTCTATCTAGAAATCTCAAAACCAATAATGTTATACCCAATAATTATAAACGACTAAGCACCCCTTCAAGGTTCATAGTTGGCCTTAAGTTGTAATAATTATTATCCTATGAATAAAATGGAGTTCAGTTACTCTTCTCTAGTAAGTCAACTAATGTGCACCATTTATATATTGATGCAGAAGGCTCACCATTTCCAAGAGGGCGTTGAGGTTTGAGAAAAGTTGAGACATAACAGGTGTAACAAAAGAAGACGAACATAAGGGAAGCCCATGGTTGACCCATCAAATTTAGGTATAATAATTATAAATTTAAGCCAGTTAAGAATCTTGAATGTTTAAATATTTCCTTACAGTAAGACTTAATACTACTAAAATAGGAAAATGAAAACTATTTTTAGAAGTAAACAACTAATAATTCCAAATAAAATCATATAAAAATCTAATTCTATTAGAAATATTTAATAAAGGTTATATCTATCATTTAAATGAATATTTTAAACATGGGGATTATGAAACTTGTCTTCAAAGTTTTAAAAGCTTTAACACCTTATTAGATATCTATATATATTATATTGAAGTTATCACAAGCATCATAGATCATCATGTTTCAAGGACATTAAAATACTATTTTAGTCAAAAATATGTAAGAGTAGAGGAAGAAGAATTAAACAACTTATTGTTTGGATACTATTTTTTTGAAGATTATAAATATATTGTATGTACACAAGAAAAACATGTTTGTATACTACAAATAGGACAAAATAATATACATTATATACATATTATTTATCAAGAAAATACTCTATGAACATCAAATCATTAGTACATAAATTAGAACGATTAGATTTAACAAATAAAAGAATAATTTTTAATTTTAAAAGAAAATTAATAGATTCAAGATTAGAATTAAGTAACCAACATAATAAAGAACATAATATACGATGCAATTGTAATGAATATAGAAAAATTAGATTTATATCAAAAAACAATAAGTTTTTTAGACAAATTATTGTCTTTAGTAAATAGACAAAGACTATCGACTATGTTAATATTAACCACCGATTAAAAATTGTATCGATCTGAAAAAATTGGTATCAAAACATAGGAATAATAGTCTAAATAGTAATAGATGAAAAATTACAATATTAAAGTCTAAGAGTATTTTTGATATTTTATAAACCTCGATGGCATAATTGAAGATAGTCCAAACCTTACGAGCATTTGAGATATTATTCCTCGAATGCTTGAAAGAGTTAAGATAGTATATGCATCTTTGTTGCATGTGATCAACATGTATACATTTTATCTCTGGTCTTTGAATACTTTAAAGAGTAAGGGCATTCTATATGCATTTTTATGACACATGATTAGCTCGTATTCATTTTTATCATTAATCTTTCAAAATTTCAAAGAGTTAGGGCAATTTACGTGCATATTTAGGAATTCTACCAAATTAATGACATCATGTCATCAACTCGATGATATGGATTGTCGTAGGGTCTCGTTGTCTCCTTATTAGGTTGGCCTACCAAGGTTCTGCCTCATTACACCTACATCTTTCCTCGAGGCAGCAGAGATAAAGTTGCCTCTCTCAAGCAACTTCATTTTTGTGTGTTCTATTTAATAAATGAAATCATGTGATCAACCAATGGAGATTGACTGTCATGGGGTATCGGTGTCTCCTACTAAGGTTGGGTGACCAAAATGGTTCCTCGTTACACTTGCATCTTCCCTAGGAGAGTTCAGATAAAGCTCCCTCTATCTCGACCAAGTTCATTTCTTGGGTGTTCTTCCTATATAGTGGCATCGAGTTATTAACCCATAGAGATGGGCTCATTGTCACCTTCTTAGGTTGGAGCACTAAAGTGCTACCTTATATAGTTGTCTCTATCTCGAGAAATTTTATTTTAGGGCTCAGGTGTTCTACCAGGGGATTAAACCGTGATGATAAACCCGTTTTGTAGAAGACACTCTACTAGGCTTATTTCGACCAAAATGATTAATCCATTATGCCTTCCTTCTTCTCTTTTTTGCATTATACATATATTTCATTGATAATTTCTTATAAAAAAAACTACATTTTCACAAAACCCTTGAAGAGGTACATGTTATAAATATTATATATATGCATTCATATATTAATATTTATTAAAATAGATACTTTTTAGTTTTTTGGATTCTAGATGTATCCTTCATTCTTGTTATTTTCTCCGACCAATAAGTAAAATCCTCCTAGTGTAATTTTTTCAAATAGGTAGGGTCCTTCTCATATTGCACTATGCTTCCCCTCATTGACCTCTCTCCAACCTTGAAAGGTTTTTCTTAATACTAGTCTCATCTTGAAGACTTTAAATCATATAGATTTGACGTAATAAGTTCATATATTTTATTTCTAACATTGGACTTGAACGTGTTGTTTCTTTTTATTCCAAAAACAATAAAATAGCTTTCCTTTCTAAAACATTATCTTCCTCAAATAAGATTGATTTAGGATTTGGCTGAAAATTTTTTGTAGAAAGAACTGCTTATGTTTCACAAGTTAACAGAAATGGAGTTTCCTATGCTACACTACTACAAGTAGCTCAGATTGCTCAAAGTAATTCTTTAGCCTAGTTTTCTTTGGCTAATCCTAACTTCTTTTTTAATAAATCAAACACCATATTTTTGAAAAATTCTGGCTGCCCATTGGCTTGGGGGTAGTAAGAGGTTGAATAACTTGGTTTATTATGTATTGTTCTACAAAGGCAGTCAATATTTGTTCCTAACATGGGATCAAGATTTAGCTTTAATCCATTTGGTTAAATAGCCAGTTGTGATGAGCAAAACCTTTTTCTACCTTGATGGCTAGGGTAGCATTCAACTAATATCTAGCCCTTATTTAAAGAATCGCCATTGGTTGACTTTGATCATGGGGGTTGTGGGATACGAGAAACAAAGGTCTAACTTTGCAACTTGTTGTAGGTGTTGTAATACTTTATGAAATCCACTACCATAGTCGACCAATAATAATATTGTCGCATGATTCTTACGGACAATTTTCTTTTTCCAGAGTGAGATCCACATTCTCCATCATATGACTCTCTTATTAACCAAGCTGCATCCTCGAATTATTTACACAATCAATAAGTACCACTAGGGTTTTCTTATATAGCTAGTTACCTTAGAACATATGGGATTTACTTTCCACAACCTTATTCTACCTTTTGTCGTCAAGAAAAATTATTTTAAGCAAGTATTATAAGTAAACCAAGAGGAAGTTTATGTACTGAATGTTAGATCATAAACTTGATTTATTATTCACTTATTATTACTTTTAGATTATCTTAGTATTTTGTAGGTGTAATGCTAATTAATGTAAGTAGTTAAAGAAGTAATAAGAGTGAGACTAATAAATGTAAGTAGATAGGGTTAGTATTTTGTAGGTGTGAGACTAATTAATGTAAGTAGTTGAGAAGTAATAAGAGTGAGATTAATAAATGAAAGTAGGCATGGTTAGTATTTTGTAGGTGTGAGACTAATTGAAATCATTTGGAATCAAGAGAAAAATTAAGTGCTTCTAAGAGAGTAAAGAAACAAAGCCTAATTAAGAGTGACTTGTATCTTGTACTTTGAGTGGGAGTGATCTTGTAATATTTCTTTGAGTTTGAATAAAAGTTGTTTATGTGAGTGTTTTATTTCCAACACTAACCTGATGGATATCTAGTTTGGATTCCTCCATGTTAGCTTGGGATAGTATTGATTACAATGATAGTTCTGGTGACCCGAGCCTCATGCATTTCTACCGAAGTTGTTAAGGCATCTACATGAAATTTATTTCCTCTTGGAATTTTCTCGAGTTTGAAGACGTTGAGCCCACATGCCTTTTTCTTCATGAAGTCTAGGTATTTTTTTTCATCTTTTCCTCTTTCGCTTCAATCTACCCTTCAAACTGACCAACCACTAATATGGAGTCATTGTACATCAATGTCATTTCGAAACCTAAAGCTCGTATTATCAACATCCCAATAATTGCTTCATAATTGGCCACACTATCAGTTACTTGGATGATGATTTCAATAGAATAACCAAACAAAACATTCTCAAGACTTATTATGATGACCTCAATTCCAACCCCTCTAAAATTTCTTGCTCCGTCAATATATACCTTCCATTATGTTTCTTCTTTTGATCTAGGTTTGGTAATAGGGGCTGATTGTCATTGCAATTATTTCTATGCTGATATCATATGATACTTTGGGTGCTTTTGTGAATTTTATAACAAAATTGGTCACTGCATATACCTTAATCATATTTCAAGGTTAATACTTAATGTCATACTCACCCAGTTCGATAAAAATGTGTGCCAACCTACCAAATACCTTGAAGTGGCTCAACACACTCCTCAAAGGCTGGGATGAGCTCTGAAGTAGTGTCTTAGCTTTCACACCCTTATAAAAAAGGCATGTGCTATTTTATCCAATGTCGGGTACTTGATTTGCGCTCTAGTTAGAAGCTAAATCACATAATAAACAGGCCTTCAAAAATATTTCCCTTTCCACAATGTCAATACACTACTAGATGTTTGTTTAGTTACCTCAAGATAAAAGTATAGGGTCTCTTTCGAGATCAAGCTAAAAAATTGGTGATTTTTTTTAGGTACACTTTTATTATCTAGAATGCCTCTTCATATTTATTGTCCCACTCAATGGTCACATTTTTTCTATGCAGTTTGAAAAGGGTAGATTTCTATCAATGCATTTGGATAAGAACATATTTAAAACAATGATCCTACAATTCAACTATTAGACCTCATTTGACTCTAAAGGTGACTTCATGTGAATTAATGCATTAATTTTTTCAATTATCACAAGAACGTCACCGACTCCACATCTAAAACACACTTCTTTAGGTTTGACCTCATTCCATATTTTCTTATGACCCTGAGTATTTCTTTTAAATCTTCAACATGATTTCTCTATTCTTGAGTCTTTACCATCATTTCATCTATATATAATTCCATATTTTTCCCGATGTGATTCTTGAATATCATGTTTACCAATATATGATAGGTGGCTTTTGTGTTTATTAATCCAAAAGGTATTGAAATGTAATATAAATTTCCTTATTTGAGGATACAAATGTTAGGATAAAGTCTTTAATGAAAAGGAGTTTGTATTTTAAATTATTCTCAAATTAGAATAAAGAAAAATATTATTTCATTTATTTACATGTGCTATTATTTTTTTAAAATAAATTATTGCAAAATCTCATTATTTTTGTCTTCTAAAGACTCAATATATTAGCTATATAGGAGGATATTAATGAACAAAACCGGCATCGCCGATCCTGCCAATACTTTGGTTTTATATTTATAAAACTCTCGCAAGTGCACAAATCATTTCGTAGAAAATGATAAGTATACTCCCAAGGTCGATCTAAGGAAGGAATATATGTGGTTTTTAATTTATTATTCAAACTTTTAAAAACGAAATTAAATCCTAAACATCCTGTCACGATATTTGGGTTTTTTTGTTTCTAATCTAATTACATAAAATTAAACATAGATAAAGATTCAATAAATATTGATGCAAATTTTATCATTTATAATAGTAGAGTATTTATGGATATAATAACTAAGTAATTATGCTTGCTCATATTATTTAGGTTATTAAAGATATAAATTGATATTTATTGATTCTCTCTTTTTTATATAAATACCACCTTTGGTGGGGTTAGATATTCTTTGTTAACTAAACAAATCAATTAACACCTATGGGTGGGGTTGATAACTAATTTAGTTAATTAAATTAATTCCTTTTTTATAAGAGATTGAAAATGAACCATTTAAATGCCACCCTTGGTGGGGTTAGACAGTTTAAACTTTATTCAAGGTGTCCAAATTAAACCTAAGAATTTAGTTATCCGAGTACTAACTTTCAAGTTTTAAAACCACTACTAAAAACATGTTATCAATACATTTTTAGATAATAATTCTTATAAAAACTTTTGAAATAGAGCTTCACTCTAACTACCGAGCGATTGTACCAACAAATAAAAGAGCAATACTCTAAATCAGACCGGATAACTAAACCTTAAAATCAAATTTTCAAATTTAAGTTTGTAATGAAAAATAATGTATTTCTCTCTAACATTCTTAATATAAAATCTTGAATAAAAATAAAACCAATTCATTTTAAAGATTTTTACCTATTTAATATTTCCCAAGCATAACAATGTTATTATTATATCATGTTTACAAACAGCTAACAAAATTAAATTTAATCATAGACAAATTAAATATAATATGTAAGAATAAAACATAAAAATAATTGTAAAGAAAATAAAATCCTTACAGTACTTTGATGTTATTCTTGTTACTGGAAAACCTCCAAACGGAATTTGCACTTCCATTTATTGAATCAAAAATCAAATAAATTACAAAAACATAATTAGTTCTTCTCAAAAAGAGAAGAAATCCAAACCTAAGAAAAACTAACTAAGAAAAACTAAAAACTAAGAACAACTAAAAAACTAAGAAATGGAGAGAAAGAAAGAGAAGAGAAGATGTGTTTTTAGGTGTGTTTAGTTATGAAGAGAATGAGGGTATTTATAGGTTAGGAGGGGAAGAAAAAGTGGGTGAAAAAATGATTAAAAATGGAGAAAACGCGGAGTAGTGAATGATTACATCATACTGATGACGTCATGCTAGTATGGGCGTTGTAGCGTGTGTAGATGGGACAGATGGGGCATAGATGGACGCAAACTAGGTGCAAGCGCTTGCGGAATAGAGTAGGGACTTGTGCGTTGCTAGGTGGTTGCGTGCACGATTTCCTCATTTTTGATCCATTTTGTCCAATTTTTCCATATTTATTGAATTTTTCTTATTTATTTTATGAATATATTTGTGATGTATTGCCTCCAGTATTCCTCTTTGTGTCTTTAAGTTACGTTTTTAAGCAAAAATACGGGAAAAACAATAAAAATACCTGTGATTCCGAAAAGATAAATTTATATAAATATATGATAAAATCATATAAATAAATATATATATATATATATATTTGTTCAATTAATGTGCATAAAATCATGGTAATTTTAGTGCTTTTTGAGCACTCATCGGATATATTTTAAGTGAAATAATAAAAGTTGTATATGGCAATTGATTAAAGCTTATAAAGTTATATTTGATTAAGTCACTAATACGGCCCATATTCATTTAGAATGGAATGACCTTTATTTGGGGTGACAAATTTGGAGACATGTAGTTGAGGGTATTTTGTATAATAGTCTATTATATAGGACTCGACCAAACATATTAGAAACATTGTTAATATCAATTTTTCTTTAATGGTTCTATATATGTCACTTAATAACTTACTTAGTGATGCTCGTATTGGTGACCTATGATTCCTTTTTCAACTTTCTATGTTAATGTTTGTGGTGGGTAATGGGGTTATCTTATAAGATATGGAATTCACTCCATCGGTTAGCATATGTTAGATAGTAGTTTCCTTGTTTATCGATCATAAGCTTAAATAACTACATACAATCAATAATATGATTATAGATAGTTATTCATATACATCGCGAGTACTCATGAAAAAATATAATATAAGAGGTAAAATGGACTTAATGATCTTAATTGTATTACCAAATGGCTATGAAGAATTGAGCTACACCTAATGGTTATATTAATAGATTACTCATATTTATAATGTTAGGTAAATACCTGCTATGATATTAGAGAGTTCAGTAAGTCTATAGTACATTGACATTGAGATTAATAAAGACTAATAAGTAATTATGGTTCAATTAATGTATTAATGATTTATTCAAGCTTGTATTCATAGTTCCATCAATCCCTATGTTGTTGAAATTAATTATTTAAATCGTCAAAATATTTATTTATTTATTAAGACATCTTATGAATATCATAAATGAGAAATAAATATGTAAGAGTAAAATGGTAATTTGATATGTCAATTTGACTCATATAATTAATTAAACATTATTTAATTGGACTAAATAATTATTTTAATTAATCAAAAATATTAATATATAAATTTAAATATTTTGAAGGCATTTAAATGGTTGTTGAAAAAGAAAGAGAATTTTAGTAAATATCAAATTAAATTTTATAAGTGGATTTATAGTACAATTTAATTAGATTAAATTATAGCACAAAATAGGATAGGGACTCCTACATATGTGATGTATGGCTTAGTAGAGTTGGATTAGGATTCTCTTAAGCACACAAGTTGATTTTGAATATGATTCCTAATTGGATATGATTTAGGATTCTTAATCCAAATCCAGGTCATTTAAAGATCATTTAAATACACCATTGTCTCTCCCCTCATTTTTGGCCAATGATAAAGTCATGGTGCACAATCATAGAAAAAAGATATTGACTCCTTAGGATTCATCCCAATCTCACAACCATCAAAAAAAGAAAAAAATATGATCTAGGTATTTTAAGTATGTATATTTATCACACAAAGAGTTTAATCACCTTGTAATTGATACCAATTTGATTATGAGTAATACTAGTAAGATAACACAAATATAAGTTGTACAAAATTATCACACTAATTATTAAATTAAAAAAATTTAACTAATGAACAAATATCGTAGAAAGATCTTACATCCATAATCCCTTAATTTGCTACATATATGAATTACTAAAAATTACATGTCTAATTGCTATAATAATCATAAAATAAATTACATCTATCTTATTGCATAATTTCTCTCTCGAGCATACTACATTTGATAAAATAAATGATTAGATTTTAATCTAATGTGAATCCAATCACATAATACTCAATAAGTTTATAATTATTTATCTCATACATATGAATCATACATCTCTACCTAAAAACATCATATATGTTGAATAATCATGACAAGTATTAGATGACTCTCTAAAATCTATCTAATGACCTCTAAAGATTAATTTTTGGCCAAACGAATCTAGAATGAAACCCATATTATATAATATGAACTTAGAAAAAACTCATAATTAGTTCAAAATAGTTCATTTACATAATAGAAAATTGAGTTCATAAGACCCCTAGACAACAAAATCTAGCCTCTACACATTATGATCAAAGTCAACAATTCAATATATAAGATTAATAAAAGATGAAGAAAGAATAGAATACAATCAATCTCTTGATTTGTGCTCACTTCATCTTCAATCTCCTCCAATCTTGTTACTCTATTTGCTTTTGATTTTGTAGTTCTCTTTGCTATGAGGATTTTGTTTCTCTCTCAATTTTGTATTGATATTGTTAATTGTGTCAATTCTCCCTTGAATTATGACCTCTAGCATTGTTTAAATAAGCTTAAATAGACCCTAATCAGTTTAGTAATCATATTAGCTTTGATCCAATGGTTGAGATTGAAAGTTGCTTAAAAACATGGATGATGTGTCAAATTACACTACTCTTGATCGATCAATGTACTTCTCAATTGATCTAAGGGTATGAAATCCTTCAATCTAAGAGCACTCATCAAGACTTGATTGATGCTCGATTAATCTATCCATTCTTAATCGATCAAGACCCTTCTTGATTGATCTAAATTTTCATGTCACTTATTAGCATAGATGCATTGCTTCTTCAACCGATATTCAAATGATTGAGTCTTTTCTTGATCTATCAAGGTGTGGCTTGATCTATTAAGCTTAATTTGATTCTGATTTGTCCCAACTTGCTATTTTTAGCTCATTTTGATGTCATTTCACCTATATTAACGTATTTAAACATAAAATAGGATTTTTAACAATATTTATTCCAAAACAAGACATTTAGCTAGCTTTAAGTGGCTGAATAATGCAACTTTCATAGAGTTACCATACCTCCAAAGTTGACTCTTTGCTTTTCCTCAAGCAAAGCTATGGCTAAACTAAATTACTAGACAAGTAGGACATGGGTAAAATATTCATAGAAATGTCTCCTCCAATACATGCATTTTTGACAAAATTATTTCCCTCAAAGATTGTACAATCCTATAATGAACAACTTCACATGGCTATCAATTAACATTACATTATTACAAGGGTAGGAATGGTTTTTAATGAACTAATCTATGTATGTGTGATTTTGTAGTTGATGTCATTCAGTGCATTCAATATATAACTTAAATGAGCATGCCATTAGATTAAAGTCTTAACATGCTTTATGAATCTACTTTTTACACCCTATCCACTAATGTAGATTATGTATATAGTTTGAGATCAAAAGGTCTTAAATTTATTTTTAATTAGGCTTAAATGTGGGTAGATAAATATGTATAATTAGGCTCAAATCCGTCCCTTAGCTTACTTTACATTATCAAGTAATTGAACTTTTCTTCAATAACTTAGTACATCTTTTTTGATTTTTTTCTGTGTTCTTTATTTCCATAGTTTTTTCTTCTTTTCTTTTGCAGCTCAACATTCCTAAACTTATTTTTAAGCTTATTTATTTTCTTCTTATGGAGAAACTGGTGTTGAGAGTTTACATTTATTTTTTATTTGTCTTTTATTTTTGGATGAATCATCTTTCATCTAACTCTTTCATATTCCACACAATTTCACATACTCACAATCTAAAGGTGTTAAGGTAGAGGTAATATATTCAGGTTATGATCTATGTGGTTTAAAGACATAAACAATATCAACTTAGGCTCAAATAAGTGACTAAATTTATATATATTCAATTATTAGCATGAATGAATCAATCGATCTAACTAAGACCTAAATAATTTCTCAAACTAAATACAATCTAGGATTTTTCCTCAAGTGATAATCAAATAGATTGTAAAACATGGAAAATTCATATCATATAACAATGCCCATGCAAGGTGTTCTCCTAATAAGCACATCAACCAATCAATCACATTCAATGTGAATTTATAATGACTTATTTCAATTAAAAGAAAGCAAACATAGCATATGGTTAATGTAATCATTTGAATAGTTTCATGCTAGATTGTTTATTATAGTCACCACAACCAATTCTATCAAGAGTCCATGTATTTCTTACCAAAATACATGCATTTGGTTTCAACATATTCATTAATTTCTACCCATATCTCAACACAAAATATCTTAAAAATTAAAAGTACGCATAAATATAAACATATTAGAAAATAAAGTTAAAGATAATCACTAGTATGAAAATTTCCTACCCCACACTTAAGTAGCACATTGTCCCCAATGTACAAATAGTAAATTATAGTAGTGAAAGGTAAAGAAAACTCCCTTGTTAGTAGCTTAACATGCATGATCACTAAAGTTTTTCAACGTGTTGTGCCATTGTTTTCTATTCTTTATTCCATACAAAATGATAAATATATAAAAATCATTGGGTTAGCTCCCAATAAGCACCATGTTTAATGTCGATAGCTAGATGAATCTATAAGTTCCTAAGGTGCATCTCTCTATGCCATCCATGCTACCTCTTATGCTAGAGTTTCTCCAAAATAGTGTTTCATTTTGTTCTCATGGACAATAAATATTTGTTTCTTATTATTTCTAAGTTTAATGGCTCCATAGTTTATCAACCTAGTAATGACATGTAGTTCTGACCATCTAATTTTAAGCTTACTTCGAAAAAACAATAATCTTCTATCAAATGGTAATACCTTTCATCCCATTTTAAGATGTTGGTTTGAAATTTTTTGTCATGCCAATATTTTGTCTTTTGTGTGTACAATTTGGCATTTTATGGGTAATTAATCTTGGCTCATTAAAGTCATTCAATTGAAGCATTCTTTGTTCAATAGCAACATCCAAATACATATTTGATTTTTTCAAAGCCCAATAGGCTTTATGCATCACTTCTATAGGTAGGTGGCAAACTTTTCAAAGATGAATCTATATGGAGTTATGCCAATAGGTGTTTCAAATGGAGTTCAGTATGCCCATAAGGCATCATCTTACTGTATTTTCCAATCATGTCTAGAGATACTCACCATATTCCCCAATATTCTTTTTACCTCCATATTTGAGACTTCAAGTTGATCACTTGTTTATGGATGATAAAGGGAGATACTTTATGCTTCTCTCCGTGTTCAATTAGTAATGAATTAAAATATTTGTTGCAAAAGTGACTACCTCTATCACTCATAATTATCCTAGGTGTTCCAAATCAAGTGAAAATGTTTTTCATAAGGAATTTTAGAACTATCTTGGTATCACATGTGAGGCTAACAATAGCCTCTACCCACTTGGAGACATAATCTACGGCCACTAGTATGTAATGGTTACCAAATGATTGTGGAAATGGTCTCATAAAGTCAATACCTCATACATCAAAATAATTTAACCTCAAGAATGTTGTTCGTTTGTATCTCATATCTTTTAGAAATGTTACCCATTCTTTTGGCTTTTATCACACATTTTCACATATAAGTAAGAATCTTTACAAATAGTAGGCCAATAGAAACCAGATTGTAGTACCTTAGATGCTGCTCTTGTGCTCCCAAAGTGGCCTCCAATTTCTAAGATATGGAAATTGTATAGAACACTTTCAACCTCCTTGTAAGGGAGGCATCTTCTCAATACACCATCCTTACCTACTTTGAATAAGTAGGGATCATTACAAAAGTATGCTTTTATTTCATGATTTTTTTTCCTTTTAACATTTTAAACATTCAGGGATGATTTTGGAAGCAAGAAAATTGGCTATGTCAGTAAACCATAGGATATCTACTTATGCTATAGATAGGAGTTGTGTATCTAGAAAAAAGTCTCCAATAGCTACAGTATTGCCTACTTTGGCTCCTATTTTTAAAATAAAGAGGTGATCTGCCACTTGATTCTCGATTTTCTTTTAGTTTTGGATCTCTAGATAAAATTCTTGTAGGAGTAATACAAATCATATAAACATAGGTTTGGCATATTTCTTGGCCATAAGATGCTTGATAGCAGAATGATTCCATAATCATTTACTTTAATTCCTACTAAGTAGGCTCTAAATATTTCATAAGCAAAGACAATTGTTAGAAGTTTCTTTTTGTAGTGGCATGGTTTTTTTGTGCATCATCCAAGGTCCTGCTAGCATAATAAATGGCATGAAGTATTTTACCTTTTAGCTTCCATAAAACATCCCTAACAATGAAGTCATTAGCATCACACATAAATTCAAATAGCTTGGTCTAATCCAATGCTACAATAACTAGTGCATATACTAATTTCTCTTTTAATACTCAAAATCATTAAATTTAAATGGCATATCCTTTTTCATAAGAGTTCATAAAGGTTTGGAGATTTTGGAGAATTATTTAATGAATTCATATATTAAAAACTATCATGCCTAAGAAAACTTATAATTCCTTTCACACTAATTGGAGATGGAATTTGTCCAATTACTTCAATCTTAGCCCTATCAATTACAATATCTTTGGAAGATACCTTGTGGCCTAAAATAAAACTATCTAGGACCATGAAGTAACAATTTTTCCAATTCAACACTAAGTTGGTTTCTTCTCAACTCATTAGTACTAGGGATAGATGGCAAAGACATTCATCAAAACTGTCCCAAAGAATGAAAAGACATCCATACATATTACAAGATTTGTTTTCACCATATTTGAGAAAGTGGCCATTATACACCGTTGGAATGTAACAGGGGCGTTGTAAAGCCCAAAAGGCATTCTCTTAAAATTAAAGGTCGTATAAGGGCATGTAAAGGTATTTTTTTCTTGTTCTTTGGGTTCTATAACTATTTGATTGTAGTTGGAGTACCCCTCAAGATGACAAAAAGGAAAAAAGAAAAAAGAATTCCCTACAAGTTTATCTAGGATTTGGTATATGAATGGTATAGGAAAATGATCCTCTCCGACATGTAACAATTCTTAAAGGTATCAATTCATTATATTCATTTTCCACCACATTCATTCTTTCCTTCTTAGGTATACATTGTATTGGGCTAACCTATTCACTATCAAAGTTTGGATAGATTATTCCTATATCTAACCATTTAACTACTTCTTTCTATATAACCCCTTGCATGATTAGGTGTAACCTGCATTAAACATCTCTAGTAGGTTTGGCACCTTATTCTAGCAAGATCTTGTGCATACAAATTCATGGGTTTATTCCTTTAGTTTCTGCAATGGACTAGTCTATAGCTTTCTTAAATTACCTAAACATGCCCAACAACCTTTCTTCTTATTCTTGATTCAAGATAGATGAGATAATAATCGAAAGTGTCTCCCATTCACCTAAATATTCATAGCATAGATGGCAATGCAAAGGTTTAAAATCACATAATTCTCTATGTTAATTTGACTCAAATATTTTCTATTTTTGGATTACATGATCAATATATGGATCAACTTCATTAAATATAGCATCATGTGTCAAGAATGCAAGTATGTGTTTTTGTGCATTTTCATCATTGCTCGATTGATCAACAAAAGAGTCTCCATCAATCAAACCATGTATTTAAGTAGGCAAAGAGTCTTCTACTTTCAAGTGTGTGCCCAAGTGAATTTCATGAACATCATCGATTGTATGAATAGAATAATTAGCAAGGAAAAATTCTAAAGGATTACTAAGATATATGTTAACATGTGCATTGTTAGCTAGCTCATCAATAACATCTATGCTAAAAAAATCACTAATATGACTATTTTAAAAATATTAAATGTTACCTTTTCATCTTGAATTTTCATGGTTAGCTCACATTTTTGGACGTCAATGAGATTTATTTCAATGGATAAGAGTAGACAACCATGGATGATATAAAGGTCCTGATCCTCCTCCATGTCAAGGACAATGAAGTCTACTAGAAAGATGAATTTTTATAATTTAACTAACACATCTTCTACCATACCTTAAGGTCTCTTGATTGATATAATTTCCATTTACAAGGTCACAAATATAGGTTTAGCTTCACCCACTTATAATCTTTTAAAAATTGAAAGTAACATTAGGTTTATGCTATCTCTTAAGTCATAAAGTGCCTTCCCAATTTGAATATTAACAATCGGGTAAAAGATGTCAAAGCTTCTTGGATTTGTTAATTTTGGTGGTAGTTTTTTTATCTAGAATAACACTATAACCTTCAATCAAGGTTACGGTTAATAATCACCAAGTTTTTTCTTCAAAATAATATTTTTCATAAACTTGGCATATGAGGGAATTTACTCAAGTGCATTGGAAAATGATATTTTAAGATGTAGCTTTTTGAAGATAACCAAGAAATTTGAAAATTGATTGTATACCTATGGTTTTTGGAACCTTTGAGGAAAAGATATAGTTGGAGTATAGATATTAACTTTCTTGGAAGAAATGATTTCATCATTAAATTTTCTTCTTTAAAGTCCTCTGGCTTGGATACTTCCTCAGTTTATTTCTCTTCCACAACCTCACCAATTCTCAAATCAATGGTTTTGCAATGTTTTTCACCATCCATCTTATGGTTTATTTCAATATCACTAAGGTAAAGTAGAAAGGGCTACCTCACAATTAGTGTGAAATTCATCACTCTATGTTTTTGGCTCATGCATATTTCCTTAAAAATAATAATATTAAAGGAAAAAAGAAAAATATAAAAGATTTTGTATGCATAAAAAGAAAGAGCCACGTTTGGTTAAACAAAAAGAAAATAAACAACTAATCCCTCACATAAAAGAATTAATACAAGAGATGAATACAAAAGAATATAGATTAAAGTTCTCTTAGTAAATGAAATTTTACTATGTACAAGTATGAATTCAGCTATAAATTTTTATGGCAGATGATACTATTTTCTTTAAATCTTTCATAACTAATTATAAATTGAATAATTGACATACTATTGAATTTTCAATTTTTATCTCACTTTTGGTGACTATCAATATGTCACTATATGTATTAGTATGTTTGTGTGACTTATTTACATATATTTATTTACTTTGAATAAAATTAATTTCATCATTTATGTGTATTGTTTTAGTCATGTTAAGTTAAGTATATTACCCTCAATATATATATATTAAGTTTTATAACTTTTGTTTAATTCTAATTTATTTAGAGGAATTCTAGATTACTAACTTTTTCAGATATTACAAAAAGGAGGAGTTATGTTTTTAATTTATATTATATGATTACTAACTCTTATGTATATTCATCATTTTTTTATATTGTTATATACACTGAAATAAAGAACAATGAGTTTTTTGAGACAAATTCTTTGGGTATTTATGTTTTTGACATTCAATGTAAACATGAGCTTTAAAGATTCATGTAAAAATTTAATTTTCCTATGAGCGTGATGTAGTGAGAGAAAAAAGAATTTCACACGAATATGCCAAAGGGGGAGATTATAAGGTTTATGTGAATGTAGGTGATTTTTGTGAACAAAACATATAATTGTAATTTTAGTTTCTAGATGTATTTTAGAAGAATATTTTTAACCCAAAAAAACTATCAAGACTCAACGATCACATCTTAGATATATCTCTAATCCCATACATGTTAGATTGCATATTAGACACATAGGAACTATATGAAAATAGACTACTTGATCGATCGAGTAATGACTAGATCAATTGAGCTATATTACATGTTGAATTAATTATTTATATGACTAGATCGATAAAGAGATTAATACTCGATCAATCGAGCACTAGATAGATCGAGATTAATGACTTGGTTGATCCATTATTTTGAGAATTAATTAATTGATACACTAGATCGATCAAGAGGATAGTTGATCGATTGAACTATATACTCTATCAATCAAGCACTTGATTAGAGCGATCGAGAGATAAGAGCTTTGATTTTAAAACCTACTTCTAATACAAATTGGATTATCTTTTTATTATGCAGTCTTTATTCCTTAAAACTTATTTAACTAATTTTATGGACAAGATGATAATTTTACTTTGAACTAAAGTGCTTCAAAATATTCTATAAATATAAACCTAAGTGCAAAATTGAAACTAATGATTCAAGAGCTTAATTGCGCCTATTATCCTCATCTTTTATTATTTCTTGTCTTACTAAAAGTTTTCAAGTAGGCTTTTTCTTTAAGTTAATTTATCAAACATTTGTGATTGTGTTTGATGGATTAAAAAGCCTGTAATAATAATTATGTTATTATGCTTTTAACTAATTGTTCTAGAAATGCTAGTTATTTTTTATTTATCTGATATATTTTTTAAATCAACTAGTTATGGTTGTTCATTATTGAATCTGATCTAGGACACACAATTGTACTTGTGGTTATGTGCTAATTTCAGGCGATAGTGGTGCGGGTTAGATTAACTCGTGGAACTTGAGCTTATTAGAAAATTGGCTGGAATCCAAACATCTTTCTTATAGAAACTATGATGAAGGTAACGATTTGTAAGCCTTTCTTATTAACTCGTAGTTTGAGTTATATAGCCTTATAATTAGATAATTATTTTTCATAGTGGATAGTTGGTCTGGTGGACCAGTCGTTTTCTTATTAAGTAATTGGTATGGAAAATGTTATTTCCACCTAAAACTCTTGTGTGTTGATATTTATTTTCCATATTACTTTATTCACATGAGATTACATGCTTGGCTGCTTACAAAATTTTAATTTTTCATACTTTTGCTAATTAGATCTATAACTATATAAATGAACTTTCAGAGGATATGAGGCGAGTTACATATGCATTAGTAGTTGGAAGTTTAATGTATGTTATGTAGTAGTCTTGACATCTCCTATGTCATTGACATACTCAATCAATATCAATTCAACTCATGATTAGTCATTGGGTTTCAGTCCACTGCATCCTCAAGTATCTTAGGAGAATGAAGAATTATATAGTAGTCTATCCAGGTTGAGGTTTGATCCCATATGATACACAAACTCTAGCTATCAAGTAGATAATGATTCTAGGAAATCAATGCAAGGTTCAGTGTTTACCCTTGTTGAAAAGCTTCATTACAGAAGAGAATGAAGCAAAGTTGTATGGTTGATTCCACAAGGGAGGACGCATATGTTTCCACTTGTAAAGTAGCCAAAGCATAAGTATGGCTCCTTCTTGTTGGATTTGAAATTTCTTCCAAACATGGGCCGACCACTCACACTATATTATGATAATATTGGCGTAGTGGCTAACTAAAAAAACTAAGAAGCCAAAAATGAGGAAAAATATAGAGCACAAGTATCATTTCATGTGAGAGATTGTACCATATTGACCAATTTATCAAGACATTTACTACCAAGAGTTTTGAGGGTCACCTAGAAGGGATGGAGTAAAAAGACTTGTCCTCTTTTGCTTAAGGGCTAATGGGAGATCATTAGGATAGAGCCCGAAATGTAAAGTATTTTTTATTTTAAACTATGTTGAAATTAGAATAAATAAATAAAATATTTTATTTATTTACATATGCTATTATTTTCTTAATATAAATTATTACAAAATTATTGATTATTCGTGAAAGTTTTTAGTAACAAATCTAATTAACTAGAGGGAGTGAATAAGTAATTTTTTTAATTATGATTAATTAAAAAATCACAAGTGGCCATACATGCAATCGTGTGCAATAACTATAAAGCAAAAATAAATAAAACTTGACACATGACATTTTAGGTCTAAACAATCTAGGCCATACTAATGACCTAAAAGGAAAACCAGCAGTCCACTAGACCACATAACTATCCACTTTGAAAATAAGGTTCAATTATAAGGAAAGTACTTATACTACCCTCCAAGATAATGCCCCCTAAGTAATCTACTTACAAGTCTTTACTTTCCTTCTCATTTTTCATAAGAAATGTGTTCAGATCTGAACCAACATTTCAATAAGCTCAAGTCAACAATTGAAACTATTCAAACAATAGCTAAAAAGTTAGCACAAGAACACAAGTGTAAAGTGTGTCCTAGAGAAGATTCAATAATGAATAACCCGAAGATTCAAGAATATATCAGTTAATTTTAAATCATCTAACAATCATAAAACAAGCAAATAAAGCTCAAGTTCAATAACTCTTTTTAAAGTTAAATCACCAAATCAAATAATTATGATATTACATGATTATTTGATCCAAGAAATACAGAATATAAAGAAAAAGAATATATATGAACATATAATCAAAATATTATAAATTAAATAAGCTTATTAATCAATCTAATACAACCATCAATGTTTGACATGTTAATTAAATAAAGAAGTTTAAACAAATATGATCTTCTTTTTGCAAAACATTTTGTGAGAGAGCGAGCACAAAAATGATTAGAAAATTATAATGAAGGTGGTTGATAAAAATATGGAGTATTAGGTTCTTTATATAGAAAAGATGAAACCCTAATGCTAGGTTTAAAGTACAATTACCATTCTATCCATTTAATATTTCAAGGATCAATAATAAATGGGGATAGTTTGGTAAAAGGACACTTTGGCTCGAGTAATCAAATATGTTATAAGTTAAAGCCCTTACTACTTGATCAATCTATTCCAGGCTCAATCGATTGACCTTATGTTTGATCAATCGAGACCTTTTTTGATTAATCCAACAATGATTAAAAGAAATTCGAGACTAGGTAAATCACATTTGATCGAACCTCGATCAATCTAGCCCTTGATTGATTGAATTCAACTTGATCGATCTACCCCAATTGGACCCAAGATGACATAGATCATACAAGATCAATCATTGGCCAATCTAGACATTTGATCGATCGACTAATGTTTATGCCAAATATTCTTAAGTATATAAAATGTATTCTAATGTGCATAAGGATGATTATATGCCTGGAACATATTGACTTGAAGTTCATAAGTTTCATCAGCTTCAAATAACAATCATGAAAATGCACCTAAAAACTAGTTTACATTTAAAGGTTTTGTTCACGAATATCGCCAACACTCACATATCCCTTATAATTTTGGTTTGCTTAAAACTCAATATTTTATCATATATAAAGGAGAATTGATTTTATGTGGGAAATCAAAGTAGTTCATGAAGATTAATTAAAGTTATAAAAGGATGTTTAATAAAGTCACTAGTATGACCCTTATCTGTTTGGAGTGGCGTTATCCTTATCTGAGGTAACTGATATAAAGACATCTAGTTGGGAGTACTTTATATAATAATTAATTATAAATGACTAGACCAAACATATTAGAAACATTATTCATACATGTTTATCTACTAATGTTTCTACATATGCCATTTGATGGCCATTTATGGCATAATTTTAATCCTACATGATTTAGTTAGCTACTTGATATAGCACCATAATATTTGACTTACCCAATAATGCTTGTACTGGTGGGCTAAGATACATTGTATCTTCGTATCTCGCTATTCTTAGTGGGTTGGGAGGTTATCTCATAAGATGTAGAACCCATTCAATTTGTTAATAGATATTAGATAGTAGTTCTCTTATTTAACTATCCTCAGCCTGAATAATTGTACGTAATCTATAAAATGATTATAGATAGTTATTCATACACATCATGGGTACTCAAGAAAGATGTAATAGAGGAGGTAGATTAGACTTAATGGCCTTGATTGTATTATGAAATAGCTATAGAGGATTGAGCCGCACCTAACAACTATATCAATGGGTTACACATATACATAGTGTTGGGTAAGTGGTAACTATGATATTTGAGAGTTTTATCTTAGATCCATAGTGCTATGACAATGAGATTAATGAATATTGATAGTTAACTAAGGGGTTAATTAATGTATTAATATTTTATTCAAGCTTAAATTCATAATTTTATGGGCCCTAAATTTGCTACAAAATAACTAAATGATGTTGCTTACATGATTGATGTGAATAATTAATTTAGAATTAATTATTTAAATGATCAAAATATATCTTTTATTAGGTTATTTTATAAAGGTCATAAATGTCAAATAAATATGTAAGGGTAAAATAGTAATTTGACATGGTATTTAATCTATGTAATTAATTAATATTATTTATTTTGACCAAATAATTAGTTGAATTAATAAAAAGTATTAAGATATAAATTTAAATATTTGATAGACATTTAAATGAATGTTAAGCAAAGATATTTTAATAAATATCAAATTAGAATTGATACATGGATTTGTAGTACCGTCAACTACAAATAAGTAGGAGTGGGATTCATACATGTGACATGAATGGATTAGTAGATTGAGAATAGGATTCTCGTGAGTACATAATTTGATTATGTGTAGAATTCTTAATTGGATATAATTTAAGAGTCATAATTTAAATTAAACTAAGTCAAACAAAGATCATTTAAATACACCTTATTCTTTTCCCTCATATCAGGCCAACATGTGCAATTTTTGAAGAAAAGTTTATAGGTTCAATTGTGAGAATTTTTTGAGATAAAATTCAACCTAAAATCATACAATTCGGGAAAGTGATTCTTGAATGAAGATTGTTCTTAGAGAACAATATTCACACATAAATGGGGTTAAGATGAAAAGCTTGAATAAAATTTTGATTAGTTTGGGGATTACAAGGATACTCATTTCATACTCATTGGGAGATAAGATTTAGAAGGACTAAAGTTCTAACAATTCTTAATATTATTCTCCTTTGTAATCAAATTATTGAGAGAAATGACATATTGTCCCCTAAATTAGGTTATTTATGTTATTTAATTTCTTAGATTATAAATGTTATGATTTATTCTTTTAGTTTATGAAAAATAAGATAAATTAAATTATTTTAATGTTTTTATATTAAAATATTAATTTTTTTAAAAATAATTATTAATAAATAAATTATTAAATAATTTTTTTTGTATTTAATTGATTTTTTTTAAATAATGAGACAAAATAATATCATTTTTAATATATATAACTAAACGAGTTTAATAAATTAATATAAAAGAACTTTACTATTAGGACACAAAATTATAATAAATATGATAATAATCTTATTGGGACATGTTATGTTGCCCAATATCACAAATTTCCACAATTTTCGTTTTAAAAATTTTTCTTTTATCGAAAAATCTTTCATGAAAAGCCAACAAAAAGTAGTATTGTCTTAATCATCCAGGGCATCTTATATGATGGTGAGAGGAATAGGCATCAAGAAAACCGAATAGGCCAAATCTAGCTGCCACATCCACTATTTAGTCTACATTTTGTAGAGGATAACAGTCTTTCAAATACGCATCGTTGAAGTTGTTAAAGTGACGTTCATATGAGCGGCACCACATGTCTTCTTGACCAATACCACATCACAATATGTGGGGTAGTTGACTTCTTTGACTACGCTCATTCTAACTTGTATTTGTATTATCTCATCCTTCTCTGTGGAAATTTTCTCTCTCTCTTGTTTTTTACATAGGCTTTGTCTTTGGATCCGCATTCAACTAGTGGGTAATAATACCTGGGTCAACCCTTAGAATATCCTCAGGCAACCATGCGAAACTTCAATATTTCTTCTCAGGAACTCCACGATTTTGTATCTAATTATGTTATCTAGCCTGTTTATATTTGAGGTCACCCTCGTCGCCTTCTTTTGTATTTACCAACTTTATTTGTCTGGGAAACCGTGTTAACTAACCATGCTTGACAGGCAGCAAGTCGAGCTTGTCCCATTTTTGGTTGTTCTTGGGTCGACATCATTTTCATGATATATTTGTAACAGCCTCTTGTCATCATCTACTTGCCTTTATCTCCTTTGTTCCATCTGGGGTAGCGTACTTCAATGTTTGATGGAGAGTCGAAACAATTGCTTTTATTCTATGCACCTTGGGTCTCTCTTGCATAAGGTTATAATGCACTGTGGCATCATTGATCACGAAATTTACCATTAAACCAATTTCGCTCGTGGTGAGGTTAGTGTTGCCATCAAAACAACCAAAGGCATTCCCTTTTTTACTATGTCCTGTGTTGCAAGACCCAAAGCCTGTACGGTAGAGATGAGCAATAAGTCAACCGAGCTTCCTGTGTCTATTAAGGCTCTACAGACATTACAAAGACCTATTCCAATAGTGACAACCAGAGGATCGTTATGCTCCCTAATGCTCCATCCCTTTCATTAAATGAAACCAGATGATTCATTGCTAGTACACTTGACCCAAAGATCGGTTTGCATCAAGTACCGTTTGATTCCAACGATCCCAAGTCCTGAAAGGTTCGGAGCCTATCTTCAAATTTTCGTTTATGGCGTATCAAACCACCATGTACAATCTCCCTTTGTAATTCTCTAGGGCCGATGGAGCTTTTCACTTTGTTTTCTTCTTCTAAATTTTATATTATTCTATCCATTTGGTTGAGTTGGTGATGCAGATAGAGAAGGATGAACAATAAAGCAACCAACTGATTTTTCTTTTATCTTCTTTTGTAACCAAATAAACAACCTTGGCGCCAAAATGCAAGTGAGCATGGTGTTTAATGCACATGGGAAACTATTAGGTTTTGTGTGTGAATGCGTGAGGCTCCGTGCACATGGAAACGATTAGGCACAATGCCTATAAAACTTGTGCATGGCCACAGCTAGGGATTCACTCTTGTTTTTGTCAATTTTATTGTCTTCTTCATACAGCTTGTTCTATCAATTTTAGAGTTTCAATCATAGAGTTGTTCTATCTAATTCATACAACTATAATTCATGTTCTTGTTCTGATTTTGATGCCTAAGAATTGGTATCAAAGCTAGATTGGCATTGCAACTGAGATGGCGACATCAGGCACCGGTAACTAAGCTTTCAACGATGACATTGAAGATACGAAGAATTTGTGGACCACCAAGGTCGGTCTTGAAAGAATATTCGAGCAAAGGATTGAGGAAGTGTCTTGACACCTTTAGCAATCATTTCTACATACCATCACCTAAATCTAAGCACAGTTGAGCGAGATTCAAAGACAATTGAGACCTCGAGGAAAAGAGGTTCTTCATGATGCTTCGTCCATATCTTTTGAACACTCATCATACCCACCATCTAGACCTCATCGTACACCTTCATTTCCTCCCAACCACTTCGACTTTAACACTCGACAACGAGAAGGGTAATTTTGTTACTTGATAGTATGAGAAGCAGAACTACAGACTTAATGTTGACCTACCCACCTTCGCTTGACACCCTTATGGAGATACTAGAAGAGAGAAAAGTTAAACTAGTAGCTTATAAGCTCAAGGGTGGCACCTCTACTTGGTGGGAACACGTGAAGAATGAAAGGAGATTTAAAGGTAAAACACCCATAAACTCTTAGGAAATAATAACAAAAATGATGGTGCAATAGTTTCTATCAACTGATTACGAGCATCTCCTATACTAGTAATATGATCAAGGTCAGCAGGGAAGAAATTGTGTCACTGAACGCACTGAGGAGTTTATGAGACTTTCCTTGCGAGCCAACATATGGGAGCGAGAACCTCATAAGGTTGCTAAGTATGTGTAGGATCTGAATTCTCCTATTAGAGAAAGAATAGAGTTTAGCCAAACCTTGAGGTCTGTCAACCAAGCCAACAACATGGCACTAAAGGTGGAAAACTAGTTAGTTAGACCCAAAAAATCCATACCATTTGGGTTTCATTTTAGTGACTCCTCTGCCAATAAAAACCAGAGTAGTTTCACCCCAAAATTTACCCACTAGTCACCATAGAAACTACAAAGCCTAACCCCTATGCCAAACCACCACATATCAAGTGTTTTAGGTGCTATCAGTAGGGACATAGATCTAATGAATTCCCATAGAGGCGTGCAATTAATTTGATCAATGAATTTGATCATTTATCTCCCGAGGATCTAAAAGAAGCATAACCCACTTAACGTGATAATGGTGAACGAGCTTTAAACTGTATAGTACACAAGGTGTTGCTGTCACCAAAATAGATAGCATAATCACATAGGTATGCCATTTTTAGAACAAGGTGTATAGTTGAACAGAAGGTATATGATGTTATTGTTGATAGTGGTAGTATTGAAAATATTGTCTCACACGCACTGGTGAATTCCTTGGGACTGACCACTCATCCTTACCCTCATCCCTACAAAATAGGATGGATTAAGAAAAGGAATGAGGTTAAAGTGCAAGAGGTGTGTAGGGTACCATTTTCCATTAGAAAATGTGAATAAGATGAGGTGCATTGCGATATGGTGGAAATCGATACCTTTCAAATTCTTTTGGGGAGATAAAAACATATAATATCAATTTCTACTTAAATAATTTAATCTAAGTAAAAATATATGACACTCTATTAAGATGAGAGTAAAAACTCATACATCCAATGCTAATACCTGTAGAGATCATCTAAAAATTTGAAGAAATAAGAAATGTGTTTGGAGTAGAAAAAATATATTTCACTCAAAATAAAGGAAATTAAGTTCAAATTATATCTCATAAGGATAGTATCCACTAAAACGATTCATAAACACCAATTTTGGGTTTAATATAATTTTCACATCTTATCAAAAAATACTAGTTATGATAAGCTAACTAATTACCAAAAAAATATTTCATGATATGTTTTCAAAAATTAATCTAACTGTGCAATAAACTTAATTATTTATTGAAATTTGATTTAAAGAAATGATAAATATTTGTTAGAAATTTTTTGAAACTAATTCTAAAATTCTAAAAATTATTAACCACACAAATAAAATAAAATCAAACACAATAAAAAAAATGTGATTTTTTTATATTTTTTAAATTGTTAATTTTTTTTTAAATTAAGCATGATAACTTTTCACTACCTCTAACCTAGAACATGCATTTTCTCCAATATAACAACTATAAATTAAAGATAAAGAGAAAAGAGAAGAAATATTACCTATTTCTTAAGAATGTGCAAGTAGTAGTGGAGAAATGCAAGTACATCCATTATGTTCATGAAGGTGCACACAAACATATCGATGTGAACTTCTAACATCTCAACAAATATTTTTAGTTTTAACAATTTTAAAATTATTCACATGCAATTAAACTAGAATAAACAATAGAAATTAAATAAATAAAAGAAATAAAAGAAAATTACCTAAAATGATGAGTTGTCTCTCATCCAACGCTTAGTTTAACGTCTTAACAAGACGTAATTTGAGGATTTCATTTTAAGTAAACTCAATGTCCCCACATCATTGAGTCAATGAAACCTACAAGTAGAAAAAAGTTGTTTACCTATACTCTTTTAGTCATGCCCTATGGATTTTCAAAATTTTATGTACTTAAAACTAGGGACATGCTTGTGGGTTTTGGATAACCCACGTCTAATTGAAAATCAAATAATTAAGGCATCAAAACATAGTTATACCTAGAACTAACAAAGCAAATACCTCCTTAGATTGTAATTAAAACTTTAAATTTTTTGAGATAGTTTCATAATTGTTTTTATTTTTTAGTACAATTTCTAAGTTAAATAACATAATCAATATCAACCAAGAGTGCTCCTACGAAAGAATGGTGGTGTAAAGGTTCTTTAAAAACTATCTTCCTAGACAGAGCAACGTTTCCAGGAAATATTAGTGCTACAAAGACTTTCAAAAACTAGTCTCCTAGACAGAACTCCCTTATATCTTTACTTTCCATGTTTTATTAAAATCTAAGTTAGTTAAATTAATAAGAGTTAAGTAAAAATTTAAGTTAATGAAAATCTAAGTTAACTAAATTAATAAAAATCTAAGTTAATTAAATTAGTAAATTAAGTTAATAAAAATTTAAGATAATTAAGTTAAATTATTTAAGTTATTTTTAAAAGAAAAGAAAATTTAAAAATTAAATAAAAATTAAGATAAAAAAATAATTAAAAATTAAAGGAAAATAAAAATAAAAATAAACAAAAGTTAAAATAAAATAAAAATAAAAAAATTAAATTTTTTTATTCATTTATTTATAAATTTTTTATTTTATAAAAACAAAATAAATTAAAATTAAGACTAAGAAAAATTATTAAAAAGTAAAATTAAAAATTAAAAGAAAATTAAAACATAATAATGAATTTTTTTTATTTTTTTTTTGAAAATAAATTAATCAAAAAGTTTTTTTATTATTTTGTTCGTAAACTTTTTATTTATTTATGAAATAAAAAAACTTTTACGAAAAAAAAAATAATAAATATTTTTTGATTAATTTCTTGTCAAATTGTGAAAGATAAATTCCTTTGAAATGAGATAATACTCCCAATGTTTGAGGGATCGAATGACAACGTAGAACTCTTGGTCATAAGTGGACCATTTCTCGTGTGCTTCATTGAGTTTCTCGTTGAAGAACTCAATAAGCTTGCCACATTAAGATAGCACTACTCTAATACCCACTATGGGTGCATATTTTTCAACTTTAAATACTTTGTCAAAATATGGCTGAGATAAAACTAAGACTGTGCACAATTTTTCCTTGGTAAGTTGGAAGCAGTCTTACTACTCCTTACCCCAAATGAACTGTGCTTTCTTAAGGCAATTTGTTAAGAGTGCTACAATTGAATTGAAATCCCTTATTAATCTTATAGAACATTGTTAGGCCATGAAAACTCCTGACTTCTTGTCTTGATGTAAGGTTAGGCTATGACTGGATGACATCGATCCTTTTAGTGTCTACTGAGATACCCTCATAGCTATTAACAAACCCCAAGAAAAGGAGTCTGGTGGTTATAAACTCACACTCTTTGAGGTTGAGAAAAAGCTTGTGTTCTTTCAATATCTCTAAGACAGCCTGTAAATGCTCTAGATACTCATCAGGGTTCCTATTGTAGATTAGGATGTCATCGAAATACACTACCATTGAGAGGTTTGATAACGTGATGCATCAACCTTATAAAGGTGCTAGGACCATTGTACAACCCGAATGGCATGACAAGCCATTCATACAAGCCTTCTTTGGTTTTAAAAGTTGTCTTTCATTCATCTCCCTTTCTGATGTAAATTTGGTGATATCCACTATGAAGATCAAGCTTAGAGAAAATAATGGAACCTTGTAATTTTTCAAACATGTCTTGTAACCTAGGAATAGATAACCTATACTTGACTATGATCTTGTTAATAGCCATACTATCCACAAATATTCTCATCAAGCCATCCTTCTTGGGTACAAGTAGTGCAGACACATCATATGGACTATTGCTTTCTTGGATGAGATGTTTATCCTAGAGGTCTTCCACTATCTCTTGTAAGAGCTCATGGTATTTGGGATTCATTTGATAGCATAATAAATTGGGCATATTATTGCTTGGTATGAAATCCATATGGTGTTAAATGTCCCTTAATGAGGTAAGGTGCTTGGTAAGTCAGTTGGTGTAAGGTCACTGTAGGCAGATAGTAATTCTTTAACAGTATCAAGGATGGTATGAGTGACATGCTCTTATTCTTTAGCTACTAAGGCTAACAATACCTTAACTTTTATGAGTTTGGATTCCAGACACTGAAATTGGGTGAAATTAAATTGATACATTTTTTATATGAAATATGAAAATGATTTTCGACTAATTATTATAATAAATCATGATTGTTTAAGAAGATTAAAATAACTTATGTTTTAGATTTTAATTATGATCTTAAAGGATATTAAAAAGTATGAGACATTTTTTTTGTTATGTTTCATGTTGTTTTCTTTTATTTTATTCTTAAAGTTGATTTTTGATTTTGTTGTAATTTTAGTTTTTAAGTTGTTATTTTTATTATTTCTTTTAATTTTTACATTTAGTTCAATGTTTATGTGTGTCATTACTAAAAACCCTCACGAGACTCAAACTCGTTCATTAGGGAAAACCTAGGGATTTAAAGGTTTGTTGCATACGTTAAATGCAACCATGTCAATCTACGGAAGTGATTTAGGATAGTTTAATTTTTTGTTTTTATCGCTTCTCTTGTTAAGGGACTATCAAGAAGCTGGTTGAGGGTTATGGTAAGTGCTCAAAAAGTACTAAAATTACCATGATTTTATGCACTTTAATTGATTAAAAAGATATATATTTATATGATTTTATCATATTTTTATATAAATCTGTCTTTTCGGAATCACAGGTATTTTTATTATTTTTCAAGTATTTTCGCTTAAAAAAGTAACTTAAAGATTCAAAGAAAAATACTAGAGGCAATACATCACAAATATATTAATAAAATAAATGAGGAAAAGTAAAAAAAGATAGAAAAATTGGACAAAATGGGTCAAAAAGAGTCAAAAATGTCAAATATGACAAAATCGTGCACCCAACTACCCAATTGAGTCGAGAAACGCACATAGTAGTGCCTAACCCATTTTGTGCATGCTGTGCGCCCATCTGTGCCCAGTCCTTGTGCGTTGGTGCGCCCCATATGCCGAATACATCAGGGATGAAATTATTTTAAAATTTTTTTTTACTTATTTTAATTTATTTTAAATTTTATTTGAACTTGAATTTTGAAATTTGAATACTATTCATACATTGTACAATTGTTGTTTTTGGGAAATAAAATAAAAGGAAATCACAATTATTTATAGCATAAAAAGTTTTTAAAATTTTGATAAATAATTTAAAAATATAATTCCTTTCGCGGCAATGGCACCAAAAACTTGATAAGCAAAACCAGCATCGTTGATCCTACCAATACTTTGGTTTTATATTTATAAAACTCTCGCAAGTGCATAAATCATTTCATAGAAATGATAAGTGTACTCTCAAGGTCTATCTAACGAAGGAATATATATGGTTTTTAATTTATTATTCAAACTTTTTAAAATGAAATTAAATCTTAAACATCATGTCATGATAGTTTGAGTTTTTGTGTTTCTTATCTAATAAGATAAAAAATAAACATAGATATGGATTCAATAAACATTTATATAAATTTTATTATTTATAACAGTGGAGTATTTATGAATATAGTAACTAAGTTAATTATGCTTGCTCATATTATTTAGGTTATTAAATATATAAATTGATATTTATCGATTCTATCTTTTTTATATAAATAACACATTTGGTGGGGTTAGATATTCTTTGTTAACTAAACAAATCAATTTCTACCTATGGGTGGGGTCGATAACTTATTTAGTTAATTAAATTAATTCCTTTTTTCTAAGAGATTGAAAATGAACCATTTAAATGCCATCTTTGATGGGTTGGAAAGTTTAAACTTTATTCAAGGTGTCCAAATTAAACCCAAGAATCTAATTATCAGAGTACTAACTTTCAAATTTTAAAACCACTACTGAAAACATGTTGTCAATACATTTTCATATAATAATTCTTATAAATACTTTTGAAATAGAGCTTCACTTTAACTACCGGGCGATTCTACCAACAAATAAAAGAGTATTATTCTAAATCAGACCGGATAACTAAACCTTAAAATCTAATTTTAAAATTTAAGTTTGTAATGAAAAATTATATATTTCTCTCTAACATTCTTAATATAAAATCTTGAATAAAAACAAAATCAATTCATTTTAGAGGTTTTTACCTATTTAATATTTCACAAGCATAACAACATTATTATTATATCATATTTACAAACAGTCAGCAATGTTAAATTTAATCATAAAGAAATTAAATATATCATATAAGAATAAAATATAAAAAATAACTACAAAGAAAAATAAAATCCTTACAATACTTTGATGGTAATTCTGTTGTTGGAAAACCCCAAACGGAATTGCATTTCCATTTATTGAATCAAAAAGCTAATAAATTACAAAAATATAATTAGTTCTTCTCAAAAAGAGAAGACACTACGCCAAAAAGAACTTTTAAATTTGGTTATTAATCGACTTTAAATACAATGACTTAAAAATGTAAAGTTGATTCACGTGTTGAGCCGACTTTAAATTTTTAATTTTTTTTTTTTACAAAATTTACTCATTTTCCATTATACTCAAATTAAAACCTGTATTCAATTACTATATAATAGGAGAAAAAAACCAAATCTATTTAACAAATAGTTTAAATAATACAAATAATTGAAAAATTAAATATTAATTAATAGTAGAAAAATTACCATGGTGTTGTCCTATGTTATTCAAGATTATCATATTTTTTTCCTGATGTTATAATACAAAACTTACATATATAATATAAAAAATTATACACACATAATATACAAAAACAAATATGAATAATAAGTGCGTAGGATTAATAAAAATACTTACAAGAGTAAATAAAGTGACAAAATGAAGGAAATGAATAAAAAATGGTGTTTTGTAAGTGAGAAATGGGTATAAATGTTTTGAGTATTTTGCTCAAAAAATAGGGGATGTAGAAGATAAGTTAGAGAGGAAGAAAATCCACTAACCGGTGTTGGAATTGGTCGTTGTAGGTGGCCGAAAAATGAGAAAGAGTGGAGAAGAAATAGATGAGGTTTTGGGTTTTTGAGAGTTATGCAATGCTTGGAATAATTTCTGTCTGGGGAAGAAAGAAGAGAAAAGGAAATATCCACATGTGTAGCATTGGTTCTACGTGTCCACCAACATTATCCATGTAGTTTGTAGCATCGGTTGACATGTTAAACCGAAGCTACGTTCCATATATAGCATAGGATCAACATGTCAACCGACGCTACGTAGAGTCCATATGATGTGCATGCACTACTTGTACCCTAAGAAGGATGGATTCATGAGAATATTTTTTGATAGTATAACTATTAACAAGATCACGGTCAAGTATAGGTTACCTATTCCTAGGTTGCAAGACATGCTTGACAAATTACAAGGTTCCATTGTTTTCTCTATCTTGATCTACATAGTGGATATCACCAAATTTGCATCAAAAAGGGAGATGAATGGAAGACAACTTTTAAAACCAAGAAAGGCCTGTATAAATGGCTTGTCATGCCATTCGGGTTATGCAATGGTCCCAACACCTTCATAATGTTGATGCATCACGTTATCAAACCTCTCAATGGTACTTGTATGGTAGTGTATTTCGATGACATCCTAATCTACAATAGGAACCCTGATGATTATCTAGAGCATTTACAGGCTATCCTAGAGATATTGAAAGAACACAAGCTTTTTCTCAACCTCAAAAGGTGTGAGTTTATAACCACCAGACTCCTTTTCTTGGGGTTTGTTATCAGCTAGAGGGTATCTTAGTGGACACTAAGAGGATTAATGTCATCCAATCATAGCCTAACCCTACGTCAATACATGAAGTCAGGAGTTTTCATGGCCTAGCAATGTTCTATAGAAGATAAATAAGGGATTTCAATTCAATTGTAGCACCCTTAACAAATTTCCTTAAGAAAGCACAGTTCATTTGGGTAAGGAGTAGGAAGACAATTTCCAACTCATCAAGGAAAAACTATGCATAGTCCTAGTTTTATCTCTGCCAGATTTTGACAAAGTATTTGAAGTTGAAAAAGATGCATCCATGATGGGTATTAGAATAGTGCTATCTTAGGGTGGCAGGCCTATTGAGTTCTTCAGCGAGAAACTCAATGAAGCACACCAAAAATGGTCCACTTATGACCAAGAGTTCTACGTTGTCATTCGATCCCTCAAACACTGGGAGTATTATCTCATTTCAAAGGAATTTATCCTTCATAGTGATCACTCAATACTAAGATGGATTCACTCCCACAAAACATCTCAAAAGCCCATACTATGTGAGTCATCTACCTGCAAAGTTTTACTTATATGTTTAAACATAATGAGGGACATCTAAACAAGGTATCTAATGCATTCGACATGAGGCACACCCTACAGATTACCCTCAAAATTGAGATTACTAGTTTTGACACCCTTTCGTGAGCTGTATGCAACAGATGAAGATTTTGTGGCTATCTAAACTCAATGCATCAATAATGAACCAGGGCATGGTTTCCATTTGTAAGAAAGGTATATATTTAAAAACAACAGACTATGCATTCCAAAACCCAGCTTAAGGGAATATCTAATTCAGGAAATTCATGCTCGGGGACTAAATGCTCATGCTGGTAGGGACAAAACCATACTTTTGGTTTAGGAAAGAACTATTGACCTTATTTATGAAGAGATGTAACTAGATTCGTGCATAAATGTTGTATCTATCAAAGAGCTAAGGGAGATAACCAAAACACTGGCCTATACACTCCTCTACCAGTTCCTGTAACAATTTGGGAGGATCTTAGTATGGATTTCATCCTTGGGCTACCAATCAACAAAAGAAGATCTAAAGTCGATTCAATCCTTGTGGTAGTGGATGTTTTCAAAAATGTCCCATCTGATTCCATTCAAAAATGTCTATGGTGCCAAAAACATAGCAACTATATTCTTTCAAGACATTATCAAGTTGCATGGCATCCCTAAAACCATCACCTTTGATCGTGATGTAAAATTCATGAGTCGTTTTTGGAAGGAGTTATGAGGCAATTTTGATACCATCTTTAACTTCAGCAGCACTTATCATCCCCAGACTGATGAGCACACAAAAGTGCTCAACAGAACCGTAGACAATATGCTTAGATGCTTGACTCATGAAAGACCTCAAGAATAGGATATATATCTTCCTTAGATTGAGTTTCCTCTCTATAGTATCACAAATTGCACCACAAACCACTCACTCTTCTCGATTGTCTACACCAAAGTGCCCAACTTTAGTGTTGATTTACAAGCCATACCTAACCTAAAGAGTGAAGATGTTGGTGTGTGGGCTACTGATTATGCTCAATTCTACCAAGAAATTTGAGAGCACCTCGAAAAAATGAATGCATGATACAAAACATAAGAAGATTAACATCGTAAGCTTGCACATTTTTAAGTTGGTGAGCTAGTTATGGTGCACCTTAATAAACACCAGCTAACATAAGGCATATGCTCAATGACTTAAGAACTATGGTCCTTTCAGAATTCTTAAGAAAATCAATGACAACGCTTATGTTATTGATGTTTCTAAAGAATAAAACATTTCCAACACGTTCAACGTAATATATCTTCACAAATATTACCTCACAAATGCAGCTGATGTGATCGATTTGAATTCGAGGATGAATTCTACTGAAAAGGGGAACTATAATACAAATAGAAAAGGATGAACAATAAAGCAAGCACCTGATTTTTCTTTTATCTTCTTTTGTTACCGAATAAACAACCCTGACACCAAAATGCACATGGTGACCATTAGTTTGTAGGTAGCGTGTGTGTGAATGGTGTTTAATGCACATAGGAAATGGTTAGGTTATGTGTGTATGAGTGCGTAAGGCTCTACGTATATGGAAACAGTTAGGCTCGATGCCTATAAAACTCGTGCATGGCCACAACTAGGGATTCACTCTTATTTTTGTCAATTTCATCATCTTCTTCACAAAGCCTGTTAGGTGAGTTTTAGAGTTCCAACCACAGAGTTGTTCTCTGTAATTCAATACAATTATAATTCTTGTTATTGTTCTTGTTCTCTTGCATTAGTTACTTGAACAAGTGGGCTCCATTGTGAATAGAATTTGTTTCTCGAGAAGGCCTCCACTTTGTGTGTCTAATGGCCTTTTTTCTCGATTAATAACCATCTCGTGCCAACCAGTTATTGCCTTCCAACATGCAAGATATGATTTTAAAATGGTAAAATAAGAAACGATTGATTGCGGGATCCCTTTACCTGGTTAATCCAAGTTAATAAGAGGTTATCGAACTAAAAATTATGTACCTTAATATGGGTGCCAAATATTTGTATAGATAATCAGGAAAAGAAAATGCAACATGTGTGAGACACATAATGATTGTCTTATGTACTATATATATATATATAAGGTTAATATAATACACGTATCATTACATTATTGATTACAAATATGATAAATACACTATTTGTATTTAGTTACAAATATGATAAATAAGAAAATAAAAGGTGCAAAATGACTTTTGTACTTATGTAAGCATATATGATTCCGATAGATTGGGTAATTAAATTTTGACTTAAGATAATATTAATTAAGATAATGTCAAAATAAAAACTATTATACTTAATTAAATAATAAATAAATATATATAAAATTTTACGTGCATTTAGGTTATCAAAGATTTAATTAAAGGAATAAATGTTGATTTTGTATAAATTTAAAAATGTTAACAAAAATATGTAAAAAGTGAAATAATATAAATTTATTATTTTTATAAAATATATTTATATAATTTCTTAAGTATAATAAATTTATACTGTTTTATTTAACAAATACCTATAAAGTTTAATTTTATTAAAAATAACCGATTTAAACCATCCTTCCTCTAAACAAAATATCTCCTTGTGCCCCAACAAAATATCTCCTTGTGCCCCAACAAAATATCTCCTTGTGCCCCCCCCCCCCCCGATTACTTCCGTCCCAATATGCGAATCACGCAAGTATATGCCTTGTGTACTGAAACGGCAATATCTTTAGCGTGAAAGATTGAAACTTCAGGTACCGACGTAGCAAAAATCTTTAGTCGTTTATCAATCGGTTACCGACAAAACGAGAGCCAATTCAAGAATCGCCAATAATATCTGCAAAAGAGGGCCCCGCGCTTTTGATAATATAAATAAGAAACCAAAAATAAAAATAAAAATAAATCCCTTGGGGATAATAGCGTTACAAGAGCGAAACCGGGACGTAACCAAACACAACATTATAATAATCTGAAAGAAATCAACAAACCATATTTGTGTCACTTTGTCTATGGTCGTTTCGCTGGCTTGTCACATCCCGACAACGTAAAGAATTTTCTTCTTCTTCTTCAAAGGAACCCCTTTGTTGTTAAACTACTACTGCTCCAAACGGATCAAATATCGCATTAAATTTTAGTGTTTTGGACCTCAAGGATCATTACAATTCTGGCTCCAAACTCTCACTAGGGTTGCCGAAATAACTCGCGAGAAGCATATCTTGGTAGTTAAATTTCGGATATTGGATGGTTTTGTTTTTGGAAAATTGGAGAAATCTCAAATTGCTTTGAAAAGTTTTGCTAATTCAGATGAATTCGGATTTGGGAAATTCTTGAATATCTAAATCGGAAACGCGTGTGTCGTATTCTTTTCTAAAAGGTAACTATACGCCTTTCGTGAATTTATGGGAATATCCTTTTATTTTTAATTTTTTTAAATAACTCCATTACTCATACATATTAAGTGTGACTCGTGAAATTTCCTTCCATATTATCTTAAGAATGTTGGGATTAATTTGTCATTTGAAATGTATTTTGGTTTTCTTTTTTGATTAGTGATTGATTGCTTTAAATTTGGTTTGCTTTTTTGATTATTAGGATAGTAATGGCAACTCCAGTGGAGCCTCCTAACGGGATTAAATACCAAGGAAAGCATTACTACTCTATGTGGAAAACTTTGTTTGAGATTGATACCAAGTACGTGCCTATCAAGCCTATAGGTAGAGGGGCCTATGGTATTGTTTGTTCTTCTCTCAACAGGGAAACCAATGAAAAGGTTGCAATCAAGAGGATAAATAATGCCTTTGAGAACAGTGTTGATGCACTAAGAACTTTGAGAGAGCTGAAGCTTCTCCGGTATCTCCATCATGAAAATGTGATTGCTTTGAAAGATGTCATGGTGCCTGTTAATAAGAAAAGTTTTAAGGATGTCTATTTGGTTTATGAACTCATGGACACAGATCTGCATCAGATTATTAAATCATCTCAACTTCTTACAAATGATCACTGCCAGTATTTCCTCTTTCAGGTATATACATTTGTTGATCGTGAATTGAGTTATTTTTTTTAGAAGTTTCTTGATCACAGTTTAGAGTATATTCTAGAAAGGCAAGTGAAATCTTTGGGGTTCTATTGGAGGAACTGTGAATTATATTATTAGTTTTCTAATTAACTATGGCAGCATATTTAGTTATCTACTACTGTCTGTAGTTCACCTAGTTGTCACACCAAGTATTGTTTGATAAAAAAAAGTTTACTACTGCCTCAGCATGAATCAGTTGCACCAAAACCTATGTTACACAGACTATTTTAAGACACCGAGAGTTGTAAGTTTTTAGATATTTATCCGGCTATTGGAGGCACCTAATTTTCTATAAATTTGTACCAAATTTGAGTGCCCAAGTGCCCTTATTCGTGCTCATTGTCTTGTCGCTTGGACCTGGTACTTCACCAAAAACTAAGAGTTCAAATTACATAGATCAAGATTATTGTTTGCATCTACTGTTATTCTTGGTAATCTTTTATTTTTCTGATTAAATGGACATATTTCTCAAATGTTGAGTGCCCGACTTTTGGAATAGACATGATACCGATTGCATATAACCTCTATGTTATAATTTACTATCATTTTGTTAGTGATAGTAAACTTCAGGCTTGAGATCCAAACATTTATCATAAAATTTGTCACTATTTTTTTTATTGCTCGACGGAGATTTGCAATTAGCATAGAACATTTTTATGTACCTTTGCTAATCAAATTTTGAAAATGCAGTTGCTTCGAGGCCTTAAATATCTTCACTCTGCAAACATCCTCCATCGTGACTTGAAGCCGGGAAACCTTCTTGTCAATGCAAACTGCGACTTGAAGATATGTGATTTCGGACTAGCACGTACAAGTAATAGCAGGGGCCAGTTCATGACTGAATATGTTGTCACTCGCTGGTACAGGGCTCCTGAACTTCTTCTTTGTTGTGATGATTATGGTACATCCATTGATGTATGGTCTGTTGGTTGCATCTTTGCTGAACTTCTTGGTCGAAAACCTGTCTTCCCTGGGACAGAGTGCCTCAACCAGCTGAAACTGATAATCAACGTACTAGGTAGCCAGAGGGAGGGGGATCTTGAATTTATAGACAACCAAAAGGCCAAAAAATACATTAAATCACTTCCATACACCCTCGGCACCCCTTTATCCTGTCTTTATCCCCATGCCCATCCTTTGGCAATAGATCTGCTGCAGAAGATGCTTGTCTTTGATCCATCAAAGAGAATCAGTGTTGCCGAAGCACTGCAACACCCTTACATGTCCATGCTTTATGACCCAAGTTGCAATCCTTCTGCACAGGTAACAATTGATCTTGACATTGATGAAGATTTAGGGGACATTGATGAAGATTTAGGGGAAGATATGATAAGGGAGATGATGTGGAAGGAAATACTCCATTACCATCCTGAAGCTTTTTAGCTTATCCATAGGTGTGTTGCCAACATTTTCCTCCTAGTTGCATGGGGAGGCTCATTGAATTTTGACACTCCTCTCCATTCTGATTCTAACTGGTTTTGTTTGATATTTTTTTTCCTTCCTAGTTGCAATGAGCCTGAGATTGCCATAGTAGTTGGTCTCATTAAGTTGTATAGGTGTGTTGTACACTTGTACTATATCTCTGCGAACCTTTTTTTATTTCAATAATTTATAACTCATCTATTTGATTCTGGAGTTTTGTACTTTAGAACATGTGTGAGCAGCAGTTGTTGAATGAAAACTTGATGACTTATGTAAATTATGTTTAGTTGTGGATTTCATTGAGTATACACCATCTCTCAACAGCCAATCAGCTCAAGCAAAGGGCAGTGACAGGACAAATGCACAACAATCAATCATGGAAATGATACAAGCTGATAGAAAGCAAACAAAAATACTTTATATATTCAGCGCATTAGCAATACAAGTTTGTATCGGTTGTGATTTTGAAATATACAATTAATAGTGAAATGTTTTACCCCGATCTGCTCTTCCTATTTTCTTGCCGCTTTTTCTTTGTTGTTTCATGCTATCAGAGCTCTAAGCTCAATGAGTTTGAACATTGTTTTCGATGGATGATAAATCAACCAGTAGTTGGTAACAAAATCTCAAAAAAAGAAAAAGAAAAAAAGAAATCTTCATGCTAATCAAGGGATGATTACATTTTATAATATATTGGTTTCAATCAAATTCGGTAACAGCAACTACATAATCTAGAGGCATCAAATTTTAAAAATTCTTAGAAGTCTTGAATTAGAGACTTTTGTCTTGAATGATTAACCAACAGAACAAGAAAATAGTAAAAGCAATCCCGAGTTCAAAGCGTGAAAGAAGCAAGACGAAATGTTGGGTCTTGCATGAGTGAAGACCTTTTAAAACAAGTATTTGGGTTTGATATGGCTCATGTCTTGCATGAGTGATGACCTTCTGAAGCAAGTATATGGGTTTGATACAAGCAAGGAAGCTTGGATTAAGTTAGAGAATTTTTTTGCATCAAGATCCAAAGAAAAGGCTATTCAAGTAGAGAGAAATTGCAAAGCCTAAGTAATCTCATTATTTCAAACTATATGTTAAAAATAAAATTACTTATTGATGAGCTTGAAGCAGCTGGATGTGAATTGAATGAGGAACAAAAACTTGTGACAGTTTTAAGAGTATTAGATAAAAATTATAATAATGTCTTCTCCACTTTAATAGAGAGAATGCTAAATGAATCTTTAACCTTAGATGATGTAAAGGCTCAACTCTTGAGTCATGAATGTAGGCTAGCTATAAGAAAAGCAATTGAAATCTCTCCATTACCAACAATTAATGTGACAGTGAGTAAGAATCTAGTCAATACTATTCTAGTGAGTTTTGAGTCAAAAGTACAAGGTGCTGGTTATAATGTGCATGATAATGCTAATCAGTTTCAACAAATGAACTTGGGAAATCAAAGCAACTATGGTAACAACACACAATTTAACAATAATTAGAATATGTATGAATCAAGTAGTCAAGGGCATTATCAACAAGATTTTTAAGTGCAATTGAACTCTATTTTAGTGCACCCTTTTTATCATTCTTTTGAAATTCTATTATTCCACATTTTTTTTTTGTAACTTCACGATACCCACAAACTTATTTTAAATTCTATTTTCTTTTTTAAAGAAAGATAATTGTGTTGTGTGTTTTGTTTCTTTTTTTTTTTCCTTTTTTTATAGAGTGCATTACATTTCACCTTACTCTATAGCATAACACATGATTGCAATTTTTTTTCTTTTCATACAAGCTAAAGATGTAAGGATAAATGTAATGCTTACTAGTTAGGCATTAAATGTGGCTTAAAGATATGAAAGTTTCTTTGTGAAGCTAAAATAGATGACTAAATATATTAACAATGGTTAACATGAAAGGCTTAATTGATCTAAATAAGGCCTAAATCATTTACCTTTCTAAATACTATTTAGGATTTTGCCTCAAGGGATGATCAAATAGATACTAAAACTTGATAGATTTCATCAACTCCTATATAAGAACACTAAAATAAATCATGAACATATGCGTAAAAATTTAAATCAATCTAATCAAAACTAGAAAGCATATCACATGATTAATGTAAGTATCTTAACAAATATGTTACATTCCTCATCCTAGTCATGACAAACAATTTTTATCATTGAGTTCATATGTTTCATATCAAGTATGCATGCATTTAGTTTGCATATATGTGTTAATTTTCTATCCAAATTATGATTAAAAATATCCTAAGAAAAACAATTCCCTAAAAAAATTTAAAATGCATAGTAAATACTAATGTAAAGAATGAAGTTCACCCCCTCAAACTTAAATAACACATTGTTCCTAATGTGCACATATAAATATGAAAAGAAAAAAGAAAAAAACTCCCTTAATCATGGCACACCACATCTATCGCTAAAATGTTCATTCTTATTTCTCCATTGCTTTCTACATTTATTCACCTACAAAACAAAAACAATGAAATTATAAGTAAAATAACATTGGGTTGCCTCCTAACCAGCATCACGTTTAATGTGCTTGACTAGAAGATCATATCAACTCCTAAGGTATATCCACAAAGGTTATCACAGATATTCCATTTGATAATTGATCTTCATAATAGTGCTTCACCGTATGCCCATTAACCATAAGTCACTCTTTATCTTTGTTTTCTAATTCAATGGCTCCATGGTTGGTTACCTTAGTGATGATAAATGGACTTAACCATCTACTCTTTATTTTTCCCAAAAATAATTTGAGTCATAAGTTGTACAGTAACACTTTTTGACTCGATTCAAAGATACGGTGTATAATTTTCTTGTCATGCCATCTTTTTGTCTTTTCTTTATAAAGATTGGCATTCTCATAAGCATTTCACCATAATTCATCCAATTCATTTATTTGAAGCATTCTTTTCTCACTAGCTACATCTATAGACATATTCAATAATTTCAATGTTCAATATGCTTTGTGCTCCAATTCTAATGGTAAGTGACAAGCCTTTCCATAAAATAGATTATATGAGATGGTACCAATTGGTCTTTTAAATGTAGTTCTGTAAGCCTATAAAGCATCATCCAACTTAGATGGCCAATCCTTTCTAGAGATGTTCACAGTTTTCTCCAAAATTCTTTTCATCTATTGGATACCTCTACTTGCCCACTTGTTTGGGAATGACAGATGGTGGACACTTTATGTTTAATCTCATTCTTAGAAAATAAGGAATTAAATTCTTTGTTGCAAAAGTGACTTCTTCCATCACTAATAATGATCCTAAGAGTTTCAAACCTAACAAAAATGTTTTTCTTCAAAAAGTTCATGACAACTTTGGCATCAAATTTGTTGATAGCAATTGCTTCTACCTACTTTCACATGTAATCCACTCCTACAAGTATGTATTGGTTACCAAAAGATGGAGGGAATGGTCCCATAAAGTCAATGCCCCAATCATCAAATGGTTCCACTTAAAGTATACCATTTAGAGGCATTTCATCTCTTTTTGAAATATTACATATCCTTTGACATCTGTCACATATCTTTACATAATTGTAAGCATCTTTAAACATATGGGCCAAAAATAACCAAATTGAAGTACCTTAGCTGCTATTTTTGTGATCCCAAAGTGACCTCCATAGTCTGAGCTATGGAAATGGTAAAGAATGCTTTCAACTTCATCATTAAGGACACACCTTCTCAAAATACCATCACCACGTTCTTTATAGAGGTAAGGGTCATCTCAAAAATACTATTTAATGTCATGGAAGAACTTCTTCTTTTGTTTCCATGTGACGTTTGATGGAAGTATGTTGGCAGCGAGGAAATTTTCAATGTCTCCATACCATAGGACTTTTATTTGAGCTACAGAAAATAGTTTCTCATTTGGAAAAGATTTCTCAATCACCATTTTATCATCCATTTTTGCTTCCCTCTCTAGTCTAAATAGATGATCTACTGCCTAATTTTATGTTCCTTTTTTATCAAGAACTTCCAAGTCAAATTCTTATAGAAGAAGAACATATCTTATAAATCTTGGTTTGACATCCTTCTTCTTCATGAGATACTTTATTGTAGAATGATCAGTGTAGATAGTCACTTTGGTGCCAACCAAATAAGATCTGAATTTCAAAAAGGCTTATACAATGGCAATGAGCTCTTTCTCTGTAGTAACATAATTCATTTGAGCCTCATTCAATGTCTTGCTTGCATAGTATATGGCACAAAACATTTTATCTCTTCACTATCCAAGAATAGCTCCAATAGCAAAATCACTTGCATCACACATCAAATCAAAGAGTTTGTTCTAATTCGGTGTGACTATAACTGGTGCTAAAACTAGTCTCTCTTCAAGCACTTGAAATGCTGTTAAAAATTTATCATCAAACTTGAAAGGCATGTCCTTTTCCAAAAGATTACACAAAGATTTAGAGAGTTGGGAAAAATCTCTTATGAATCTACGATAAAAACCTATATGACCAAGAAAACTCCTCACTCTTCGTATATTCGTAGGTGGTGGTACTTTCTTAATAACTTTTATCTTAACTCCATTCACCTTAATACCATTAGCTAAGATTTTGTGGTCCAAGATTATACCTTCATGTACCATGAAATGAAATTTCTCCCACTTTAAAACCAAATTTTTTTCTTCACATCTTTGTAACACTAGGGAGAGATAGTGTAGACATTCATCAAATGAGTTTCCAAAGATCAAAAAATCATCCATGAAGATTTCTAGATTCTTCTCCACCATGTCTGAGAAAATGGCCATCAGGTAGCTTTGAAATGTAGCAAGTGCATTACATAATCCAAAGGGCATTCTCTTGAGAAAAAAAGTTCCATAAGGACATGTGGAGGTTGTCTTTTCTTGTTCTTTAGGTGCCATAACAATTTGGTTATAACCAGACTATCCATCTAGAAGGAAAAAGAAAGAATTCCCAACTAATTGGTCAAGAATTTGATCCATGAATGGAAGAGGAAAATGATCCTTCCTTATAGCTTTATCTACTTTACAAAAATCCATACATACTCTTCATCATATGACAGTCCTAGTAGGTATTAACTCATTGGACTCATTTTCCACCATAGTGATTCATCATTTATTTGATACACATTGGACTAGACTTACCCATTCATTATCTGATATTGGGTAAATAATTCTCATTTCTAGCCACTTGACAATTTCCTTCTTCACCATTTTTTTCATAATGGGGTTTAAGCGGCGTTGTTCATCCTTGGTGGGTTTAGCCCTGTCCTCTAGCAAGATTTTTTGCATGCATATAGATGGGCTTATGCCTTTGATGTCGAAAATAGACCAACCTATATATAGCTCTTTTGAGGTTCCTTAGCACCTTTAGTAGTGCTTGCACTTGCTCCATACTTTGATAAGTCAAGATTATGGATGGAAGTGTCTAGTTATCACCCAAAAATGTATAAAAAAGTGAAAAAGGTAAAGGTTTAAGCTCTAATTTGGGTGTCTCCTCAATGAATGGTTTCAATAGTGAGCTTATTTCAAGACAATCCACAAATTCATTTGATACACTCATGAGAGGCATGTCATCCAAAAAGTTCACACAGTTTACACTATTAACCTTTCATTCCATATTTTAAAAATTAAAATAGGTTGAGTTATTTCCTAGTGAGTTAATGTCCTTGTTAAACCATATTTTCAAATTTTGATTCCATAGCATCATGTGTTAAAGTCATAAGTGGGGGTGGTTTAACAAGTCTTGTTAAACTATAGGCATGAATTTGTGTGCCAACATGAGTGTCATAGTATTCATTAGTATGTGTGTTTATAGAATTAGCAAGTACATACTCTAAATCATTAACATGGAACTATCATAAAGCACATAAGTGGTTAGCTTATCAATACTATCTATTCGAAAGCAATCACTACCATTATCAGCACCAGAAAATTTAATTGCTTTAAAAACATTAAATATCACTTGCTCATCTTGCACCCTTATTGTAAGATTACCTTTTTGTACATCAATGAGTACTTTTCCAATCTCTAAGAAAGGAAGACCAAGTATGATAAGAATATTATGGTCCTTCTCCAAGTCTAGCATAATGAAGTTTGTCAGAAAGATGAATTTGTCTACTTTTACTAGCACATCTTCTACCACACCCTGGGGTCTTTTAATTGACATGTATACCATTTGAAATGTTACTAAAGTGGGCTTATCTTTACCAACCCCCAATTTTTTCCATGAGGTTAATGCTAGAACCCAAATCACATAGTGCCTTGCCAAAATAGATGTTCCTAATAGTGCAAGAGATGTCAAAACTACCTGGATCTTTCAATTTTTGTGGTAGTTTCTATCAAGGATGGCGCTACAACCTTCATTCAAGGTTATTATTTCATAATCTCCAAGCCTCATTTTCTTTGATAGTATATTCTTCATGAATTTGGCATAAGATGGACTTTGTTCAAATGCCTCTACAAATGGTAAGTTTATATGCAACTTCTTAAAGACTCCTAGAAATTTTAAAAGCTAAGTATCTTAATTTTGCTTTTGTAGTCTTTGAGGGAAATGAATAGTGGGTTTGTAAAGGTTGTTTTTCTATGGCTAAATTATTTCCTTTTCAGTGCTCTCTTTATTCACTAGTTCCTCATCATCCTTTTTTTTGTCTTATGTTCCTACTCCAAATTTTGAATTAAAGCCTCTTGAGTTGACACTATTGCACTAAATGATTGGATGAAGTCTTTCATCATCCCTATTAAGGCATTTGTATTGTCCTTAGTAGGTGGATCTATCTCTTGGGCTTGTGATTGATGTGTTTGTTGAAAATCAGGTGGTGAAAATGATTGACGGTTGAATTGATTACCACCTTGATTGTTGTTATTCTAAGAAAAATTTAGATGTTGTCTCCATGTTGGGTTATATGTGTTCTAGTATGGATTATTTTTTCGATTCATATTATCAACATAACTTATAAATTTATGATTATTTGGACAATTATCAAACAAATGAGCTCCTTCAAAAAACACGCACGACACTTTTGAATTTTGCAACTAGTTTATACTCGTTGTCGAGTTTTGAGCCTTCAAAAGATTAACCAATGATAACACTTGAGTTGATATCATTTTCCTCATGCATTCCAACTACTCTTCTTGTGGCTGTCATTCTCTCCATTAGCCATGGATAATTATTGGTAGCCATTTTCTCAACTATACTTCTAATAACACTAAATGATGTGTATAAATATAAATTAAATAAAAATTATAAATAAATAAATTAAAGTTAAAATAAACAAATAAATAAATAAATAATTCAGTAAAAGAAAATAAGTAAATTAAAATTAAAAATAAATTAAAGAAAAATAACTAAAATAAAAAATAGTAAAAAGTTAATTTATAATATTTATAATCCTCAGCAACGACCCTAAAAACTTGATTGTCACACAAATTATGTGTGCAATGAATACATAAGTATATATATTGCAACAAGTAATCTAATGATAAGAAAAAATCATTCATACTAAGATTATTTTATTAGAAACTAATTTTTTAAACTAAAAAAATAAAAATCAATTTTTTTTGTATTTTTATATTTTAAGGAAGAAAAATTAACATAAATAAAAGTAAATAAGAATAATTAATTAAATAAAATTTGGTAACGAAGAAGATATATGAGAAAATAGCTAGGAATATTTAATATCCCAATTTTCTAAACATGTAAATTGCTAAAATTCCCCCAATATAATTATCAATTAATTACATGATCAATTGAATCTAACTTAGCATGTATTCCTCTCTCAAGTAAACTACATACCATATAGTAATTAATTTAATCACATTCTCGTGCCAATTAAATTGCATACTACTCATTAAGTTCATCAATTATGGATCATATACATGAGAATCATACATCTTTACCTAGAAACTGTGCATGTTATTTAATCAAGATAAAGAATTAAATAATTATCTTAAATCTATTTAATTACCTCTATAGATAAATTGTTGGCCAAATAATTAATAACATAAAAATTAAATTAAATAATATAATTAAATTATAGTTATAATTTGGGTAAAATATTAGATCATCACATGGTAAAAATTGGCACATTCTAGTAAAGATAGACACGAGCATAGGTTATTACTGTTGTTGTTGGAGAATCCCCGGCTATTGAATCTAGGACTGATTGCCCATTTCCAAAACCAGAAGGAGCCGTAAGAATAGGTTTTTCAAGTGAAACAGAATACACTTAGCTACGGGCTTGGTTTCACTGGACATATTTATGATTTTAGGGCTATGTTGAAGTTTTGATATAAGTAGAGTCCAGCGGATCACACCCTTTTTATTCGTCATTTAAATGGTAAAGTTACAGCCCTCATTGTATATGTTGATGATATTATTTTGACTGGAAATGAGACTCAGGAAAGATTTTGAGATAAAAGAGTTGGAAACCCTATATACTTTCTTGGAATTGAGGTAGCCAGATCAGAAAGAGATCTTTTTACCAAAGAAAATATGTTCTAGATCTTCTTAAAGAAACCAGGATGTTAGGATGCAAGCCTGCTGAGACTTCTCTCCTATTGATCAAAATCAAAATCTCGGAGGAACCTCATAGGAAAATTCTATTGATATAGAGTGTTGGTAAGCTTATCTACCTTTCATACACATGCCCTTAGATTGCCTATGCTGTGAGTGTAGTTAGCCAATTTATGCATCTCGATCTCCCCATCTAGAAGTAGTTTTTCGCATTTGAATCTATTTTCTGGAAATCCATTTTCTAATCCTAGGACATTTTTTGGTAAAAGCATACACAGATGCTGATTGGGCTGGTTCTTTTGATGATAGGAGGTCGACCTATGGCTACTATACCTTTTTTTAGGTAACCTAGTCAATTTGAAGAGTAAGAAAGAATCGGTGGTTTCTAAGTCAAGTGCAGAGGAAGAATTTAGAGCTATGGCTCATAGGGTTTGTGAACTATTATGATTACATATTATGTTAAAGGAATGGGGTTTTAACCAATGAGACTCATAAGAATAGAATAAGCAAGCCACTTTTTTTATAGGAGTAGTGGTAGTGGTGTTTAGGAGTTTGAGCTCTTACTTTTTGTAGTAGTAATAACTGGTCTAGTCTATTGGTGAAAGGAAGGAACCCAACACCGCTGCTTTTGCCTGATTGTCTGAAGTGAAGTAGCCGTTTAGCTTTCATTTGACACTGAACCGTTGTTGCTGACTACCAGGATGTAACCGTTGCCCTTGGTCCTAACAGATTTTTTACCCCTTAGATGAAAAAGAAAAAGGTCGGACCTTACGCTATTCTATTCCTTTCTCACGTCAGAAATTACAGTCCGGGTAAAGCTACTACCCTTAATACACCTTCGGAAGACTGCGGGGGTCAAGATGAAACTCTTTCTTTTACACCTGCCTCTTTTAACTACATTCCTTTAGTCCACTTTCTTATTAGAAATAGGAATTAGAGTAAGATTGACTTATTAAGAACTTACCTAAGGCTTTTCTTAGACGAAAGGGTGGGCATCGAGTGGCCGGATGGACCTTCACTTCAAACTTGAGTTTTAAGCCTTTGAGCGAGAGCTAAATCCTTTTCGTGGAAAGAACTAGTCCTAACCCCTCCCTATAGGTATAGGAAGACCGTGACTCTATCGTGAACTCTGATGAAAAAATAAATGGCATACCTTTGCTTTCATCAAGTCCGAGTCAAGAAGTAGAAAGAAACTTCCATTCACTAATAATGTATGTCACTCGTGCTATCTATAATTCAGATGTTTTGATTTGACTATTCCTTACTCCTTTTCTAGCTGGATTTCTATTATGGCACAAGTCCCATTACTTGTTTTTAGAGATTCAAGATAATGGTGTTAAAGTCTATTTTAGCAAACGATCAAAACGGTCTGATTCATGAGGATACTTTCTTTCCAATTAATTGACCAACTTTCTTATTCGTCAGGGAATGACTCGGAAATGCTCATGGACATCTTATAGAAGCTGTCCGAGTCATGCTGGGCCCCTCGCACTTTTTTAGAAAAACGTATAGTAGCTTATATGCCTGGGGAATATTACAATTATGAAGATACAGTACTCATTAACGAGCGTTTGGTATATGAATATCTTTCTACTTTTTTTCACATACGGAATATGAGATTAAGACTCATGTGAGAAGTCAAGGCCCAGAAAGGATCACTAAGGAAAGAGCCATTCCTTAGGTTCCATCATCTTGTAGTTACATGGTATGGCTAACGCTCCTTATAGGACAGATCCACTTTCCAGGGCAGGTGGTTAGCGAACATCGCCTTTCTCATCTAGGACTTAGACCTGTACACCCGCACCTTCTTCTTACGTGAAGGTATGTCATTCCCCATCCTAACTCATTTCTTCCTTCCTCTGGTATATTGGTACACTTGCAAAGTACTCCTATCCGCTTGTCTAGAGTATTTCTCCGACCATTGAAGTTGAACATCAATCTATTGCTCAGCTTCCGAAAAGCCCTTTTGGACAATTTGTCTTATCCCATATTGGCAAAAAGAAATCTACGGAGTGAGGGATTTCAATCTTACTGACGACATGAAGGAGAGGGTTAGATAGTGGACATTCACTGCTCACAAAAGAGAGGGGAGACACTGACGCCCAAGACTGGAAGGAAGTAGAGATTAGACGACGATACCAACCGAACAAAGGGACTACAGGACTAAGGGGTTTATTGGACTGTATAAGGTATACCGTTGCCAGAAGCAGTAGACTGTATACCCACTGAGCTGGCCGAGCACATTGAGAGAAAGAAGAGAATTCATAAGATCCCTAGATTAATAAATTAACTAGACATAATTTTGTCCATAAAACTTATATTTTTTTTATAAATAAAGACATAAAAATTGTAAAGAAAAGACTAGAAGGTTTGACCGAGATTCGAACTCAGATTGAACGTTGTGTTGACACATGGCATGCAATTTGTCACTCCCCACACATGGTGCAATGTGATTTGTTGTCCCTACTTACGTTTAGTCTATATGGCATACCCAATTAGCTCATTTGGTTGCATGGCAGGTCTCGTGGCAGCTTCTGATTGGCCTTGTGTTAAAAATCCATAAAAATTTCAAAAGATCCCAAAATTTATATTTTCACCTTTTTCACTAAAAAATTTATATTTTAATATTTTAGCCCCATAAATACTATTTATTGAATAAAATAAGTAAATATTAAGTAAAAAATTGCGCTAATGACTCTACTTTCATAGAGTCATCAAAATACTAGACTTGTGAAAAGTTAAGAGAATAAAGTTAAATATTATGAACATGTTTAAGTTAATAATAAACAAGTACTTATGAAATTTGAATAAAATGTTTCCATTCATTGTATTGTACCACCGTTGTTGTTCTAGCTTCCCTACAAAGTCTCCTTAATAATCTCTTCCTATATGACCTATACTTATGTCAGAAATAAGAACAACACTAGGATAATGCCCTCATGTAACCTACTTGCAATTCCACAGTCTCGACAAGCAAGGTGTTCAGATCCATACCATTGTTCAGATAAACTCGAGTGACATGAATTATAGAACCCGTTCACTTGGAAACTAAAAAGTTAGCACAATAACACAAGTGCAAAGTGTGTCCTAGAGGGGACTCAACAATGAAAAACCCTAGTTGTATGATTTAATAGAATATTAGATACATCAAAATCACTAGCAGCACTAGAACGAATGTTTAAGCATAATAACTCAAATATTGTAGACTTGTTAATCAATTAAACACAACCACAAAATATTTGATAAATTAACCTATGAAAAAATCCTACTAGAATAGTTTTTGCAAAGGTTGATTCAAGTGTGGTTAAATAAAATATGAAGTATTAGGTTCTTTATATAGGAAAGATTGAAGTCCTAATGCTAGCTTAAAGTCCAATTACACATCTGTTCATTAAACAATTAATAGAAAAGTAAATAATAGGGATAAAATAGTAATTGAACATTTGGCTTGAGTAAAAATTAGGTTAAAGCTTAAAACCTGGCCACTCGATCGATTGATCTAGCTAAAACGTTCGATCGATCTAACCAATTCTTAATTGAACTAGGGTTATAAAAAATACATTATGAAATAGGTAGATCTATCTATTTAATTCTTTATTGATCAAGTGCTCAATCAATCGAACATTAATCCCTCAATCAATCTACCTCAATTGAAAATTAATTCAGAAACTTTTTACTTAGTGTAGATTGATTCTTATTTGATATACTCACCTTGATCAATCTAGATATTTTTCAATCAATCAAATGACTTATATGAAAAATGCTCCCATGTGTCTAATATGAAATCTGACAAGCATAAGAACATATATATACTTGAAAAGTGTTCATTGGAACTTGATAATTTCTTTGGCTTGAAATATATTCTTGAATGAGTCACCTACAAACTAAAATTACATTTGGATATTTTGGTCATGAATATCACAAACACTCATAAATTTTACAATCTTCCCATTTGGCATATTTGTGTGACAAGACCTTTCTCACTACATAACACTCCTAGAAAAAAAAATTACATAATGGAACCATTCATGATCTGGTGAAATCATCTTTGCTTGAATCTCAACAACTTATGATTATACTGAAAGCCAAAAACATAAACAACCAAATAATTTGTCCTGAAAGACTCATTGTTCATTAATTCAGTGTATATATCAATAAAAAATGAAAAATATTCATAATAGTGAGTAGTCAATAAATGGAAATTTTAAATATAGCTCCTTTTATATGTAATCTTTCTCAAATAAAAATTTCAATCAATATCTTTCCCCTTTTATATATTTTCAATTAACTCTTTATAACTCTCTCTCCTTTGTTATCATACAAATAACTAATATAATTATAAAGCAATGAAAAATTGGTTGAGCAAGTAAGCAATGTATTTAATGACTAAAAATAGGAGTATATAATAAAAAAAAGGCTTAGTAACAATCAAAATAGAGAGCTAAAAGCAATATGTTTTCCAAAAATAAATAAACTTCCCCCAAGTTCTAAGACTTCCCTAAAACAATTATAATAAAACAAAAATTTATAAAAATCGATACAGATAATATTTTTTGAATTAAGGTTTGTAGACTTGACTAAACATGACTACAATAGTACACACAAAAAATGAAATTAATTTTGTTCAAAGTGTGACTATATATTGACAACATAAATATGTGTAGACAAGATACACAAACATACTAACACATATGGCAACATATCAATAATCATCAAAAGTAAAATATGTGTTGGAAATACAATAGAATGTCAATTATCAATTATGAAAGTTTCAAAGAAAAGAGTATCACTTATCATAAAAAAATTACAATTGAATTTCTATTTTCATATAATAAAATTTTACTTACTAAGAGAGACCTTAATTAACCTTTTGAGCCACTAAGAATAACATTGAAACCTCTTCTAGTTATTTTCTTTTTGTTATCACACTCAATTACAATATGGCCATACCCATACATTGAAAACATTAAGGTATAATGGGTTTAGATTTCTTACCTTCAGAACTCACAGGTTTGAGTTCTCTTGGATTATGATCCCTTTGTTCTTTGGAAGTGTTCGAAAACTCGTCTCAACGGTTGGAAGTGAGCCAAAAAGTTCCTCAATTTTGATGGAGTCTATATCCTTGCTTTTATCAATGATAGTGACCATTTTATGTAAGAAATTTGGTAATGAGCAAAGAACATTTCAAACTATCCTAAAATCATCAATTTTCTCTCCAAGATTGGCAGAGGTGTTAATAATATAACATAATTTAACATAGAGTTCATAAAAAATCTCATCATCATCTTTCATCCTAAGAATTTTAAATTAAGTACCAAGTATGAAAAGTTTAGTTCATTTAACTTGGACGATGCCCTTATCGGCAACCTCTAAAATATCCAAAGTACGCTTAGCAGTAACAATATTAAAAATACGATGAAACTCCTTAGCAAGCATAACACTTAAAATAGTATTAATACCCTTTTGATTCCAATTACTACCAGCTTTATCTTCAATGGTCCAATCTTTCTTAGGAGTGACTACATTATCTTTGGTAATTGTAGATGGTTCCCAACTATAAAGCATAGAGTTCTAGACACTCTCATCTATAGACTATAAAAAGGCTTTCATACGAGCCTTTGAATATGGGTAATTAGACCTATCAAAGTAAGATTCATAGGTAAACTTTAAAATGTTTATAAAACTAAACGTGTCAATATTTAAAAAAAGATAAAATTCATGTAAATCCAATTTGTAAAATTAGTTAAATATCACAAGATATGGGTCAGGTTGAAACGTAGATTTTAGTTTCGATTTGTACAATACATGTTTTAGTAAAACTAGTATAACTTTTTGTACAAAACTCCAAAGGATGAACAGTAAAATTCTTATTAAACTAGACATCTATATATCTACAAAAATGTAAGGAAAAAAACCTAAATGTTCCAAAAAAATTCCCAGTTTCCATTACAACTTTCTCAAAACTGTTTCAGAAATATAACATTACAATATTTAAAACATTGAAGTTTTGGCCAAAAGAGTACCACTTCCTCAAGAAAAGTCTTTCAAAATATTGAGAATACATTCATAATAACTTCTTCCCTCAAAGGATGATTCTCTCGTATGAATCATTCATAAAAATGTAGCATTAGAAAGACTTAAGGAAAAGATTTGAATAACAAGAAGAAGTTTTACTTTAAAACCAATTTAAGGAAAAGATTTGAGCTTCTCTAAGCTCCTCCCCTATTAGCTATATCTACCATCAAAATTTTTATGTTACCACAATCTTCGCCATAATGCACTTCCAAAACCACCACTCTCTCTCTCTCTCTCTCTCTTAAAAAAAGTATATACAGGTATCAAAGAACCCACAAGAATGTTGGGTAAGGTTATTCTACTCACTTTTACTTATTCTGCACTTTGATCACCTAATTATTTTTTTATAATATTTGATCTTTAAATTTTTAAATTTAACATTTTTTGTCCAAATCGTTAATTCTCAATTCTCAGTGAAATAAAATGTCTAATGTTAAAGACTTACATGTGGTACAAGTTGCTAATGTTGCTTTTTGTGGATATGAAAAGTGTACTGCTTTTGTGGAGATAAACATTATATTAATATAGTTTCTATATCCATGAAAGCAATTTAAGCCACAAAAATAATATAGTTTGGTCGAGATTCAATAGTTCAAAATTTCAAATTAACAACTAGATAAACTTCATAAATGATCCCTAAATTTTTTCACATTTTATACTTTAGTTTCTTTATTTTTTAATTTTCACACTTTGATTCCCTTACTTTTTTATATTATAATTTAATTATTTTACTTATTAATTTTCACACATTTATTTCAAATGTGAGGCAAACTTAAAATTCAACTTTTAAATTATAAAAAAGTAAAGTAACTAATGTTTAAAAATGAAAAATAAAGGGTTCAAATTGTAAGAAAAAGTTAAGAAGATCAAAGTGGAAAAATTAAAAAAGAAATTGGTAAACCATAACATAAAAAAAGATCAAAATATAGAATATAGAAAAAATTAAGAATAATTTTTATAATTCACGCTATTAACAATACATTAATAAATTTGACCATACTAACTTTTTCCATGCTAGTATTATTAATTATTTGCATGCATCATTTATCAATTTTCACCATCCCCTGTAACTTAAATTTAACTTTTGGTTTTGTTTACATATATATTTTGTTTTGGTCTTTGAATATGCAAATTGTATTAATGCAATTAAAATCAATCTCCACAAAAGCAGTACAATTTATATGTCCATAAAAACAACATTGCACTAAGAAAATAATACACTTATAGCCATCACGTATGTCATACATGAGTTTTTAAAATCAATTGTTACAGTTGATTGAGAATTGACAATTTGAACCAAAATTGTTAAATTTAAAAATTTAAGAGATCAAATACGACGAAAAATAGTTAGGGGACTAAAGTATAGAATGATTAAAAGTTATAGGATTATGTGTGTTACTTAGCATATAAAATTACATGACCGAATATTACAAAACATATTTAGAGGATTAATGTATAAAATGAGTAAAAGTTAAGGGACTGTAGGTATTGTTTAGCCTTTATAAAAATGTAGCATAAAAAATACTTAAGCAAATGACTTGAAGAAAAAGATAAATTTTTTACCTTAAAACCAATTTGAGGAAAGGATTTGAGCTCATCTAAGCTCCTCTTCCCTCACATAAATCTACCACCAAAATTTTGGTAATTACCACAATCTTGGCCATAAACACTTCCAAAATCACCTTTCATCTCCTCTTTTTTTCTTTCTCTCTCTCGCACTCTCTCTTTCGGTCTAGCTCTCATGGAGTTCAAGATAAAAAATAAAAATAAAAATAAAAATAATATGGGTTTAAAGAACCCAAGTATGATGTAGAAGATATAAGGGGATAAGAATGTCAAATTACTAAAATATCCTTCCCTTAAAAACGTTTTAAACTATTAAACTAAAGATATTTTGATAATTTTTATCATTCAATTACTCGAAATTTCTAAAATATGCCAACAAACTTAACAAAATAATTTAGACCATTCTATTCATATATCAAATTTGTAAATTCAAAATATTTATTTTTCTAATTGAAGAAAAATATTATTTTAAAATTTTACAAATTTTAGAACAAAATGAAATAAAATAGAGAATTAAATTATTCTTTTAAAAATATTAATTGAGATCCATACCAAAATTTCTCATTTGTCTAAAAAGGTGCCTTAGATGACAGTTTTGCTTATTGTCCATTATATTAAGCCAACTACTCTCATTTTGTCTTCTTCCAACACTTCCTTATACTTTCTTCACTCTTTTTCTAATCAATCTCATTCGATAACACCATTTAATTTGAACCTATGCCTATCAAAATTTCAATTTCATCCTCCATTGTACTGTCACAAATATCTTTAAGTCCTAGTATTACATTTGGTAACTTTTCCATACCTCTATCTCAACACAATACTTCAAATTTTCTTACATCTAAACATATTTACACTTATATTACATAGTCTCCTTCCAATGGAACAATTTCTACTAATAATGCTACAACGTCAACTTCTTTTTCTCTCAAACACACACCACATGATTACATGTTCTAAAGCAGACATCCATTAACCCAAAACTTATGTTGATTCTTTGGTTGATTATTCTATGTTTGAACCAACTTCAACAAAACAGACATTAGTTGATCCACTATGGAAAACATCTATGCAACTTGAATTTGATGCATCGTTTAACAATTATAAGGTTTATGAGTGTTGGTTATATTCATGAACAAAACATTTGAATGTAATATTAGTTTATAGGTGTGTCTTTCAAGAATATTTTCAAGCCAAAAAAACTATTGAGCTTCAATGATCACATCTTAGGTATATATTTGTTCTCATGCACGTTATATTTCATAGTAGACATAAAAGAACATTTTTCAATTATGTCACTCGATCGATCTAGTGGTGATTATACCAATTAAGCTTAATTAAAACTGATTGAATTAATTTTTAGGACTAGATTGATCGAAGCATTAACTCAATCGATCAAGATCTAGATTAATCTAGATTAATGACTAGATAGATAAACTTATTTCTAAATTAATTAATTTTTCACTAGATTGATCAAGACTTAACTACATTGATTGAACTATTCATAGTTGATCGATCGAGCTGCTAAGTTTTCAAAATTAACTTGATTTTTACTCTAAAATTAGTATTTTTGCTATATTGTCCTTATGTTTTTAAGTTCTTCTAAATAATTTGAAGGTTAGTTTTGTAATTAACCTTTGACCCAAGGTTTCAATTCATGCTATTTAATCAAACAATTGGATCATAATTTTAGCAACCACATTCAAGTGTTAGATCTCTTTTGCATCTTAATATCTCTCTTATTGTTTTGCAAAATATTTTCAAGTAGGATTTTTTATTGAGTTAATTTATCAAATATTTGTGGTTGTTTTTGATGAGCTAATAAGCCTACAATATTCGTGATATTGTGCTTTTAACTGATTGTTCTAGGTTTGTTAGTTGATTTTTTTTACCTACTAATTTATTGAATCATTTAGGACACAAATTTGCACTTGTGTTATGGTGCTAACTTCTTAGGTGCTAGTTGTACGGATTCGATTAACTTGTGTGACTTGAGTTCATAGGAACGTTGGTCTGGATTCAAAATTTTTTCTTGTAAATACTATGGTGAAGGAAGTGTCTTGTAAGTAGATTACTTGGGGGCATTACCTTGGTGAGTAGTTTGAGTTCAAGCCTTGTAATTGGACCTTATTTTTCATAATGGATGGTTAGGTGGTATGGTGGATCAGTGATTTTTCTCTTAAGTCATTGGTGTAATGAAAAGTAATATATTTCTCTCTAAAATCCTTAATATAAAATCTTGAATAAAAACAAAATCAATTTATTTTATGAAAATATTTTATCTATTTAATATTTCACAAGCATAACAACATTATAATTATATCATATTTACAAACATCCAACCATGTTAAATTTAATCACAGAAAAATTAAATATAACATATAAGAATAAAACATAAAAAGATAAGTGTAAAGAATCCATTAAAATAATACCTTAAAAGAATCCTTACAATAATTTAATGCTAATTTTGTTGCTGGAAAACCTCCAAACGAATTTGTATATCTACTTATTGAATAAAAAAAACTAAAAATCTATAAAAACATAGCTAGTTATTCTCAAAAGGAGAAGAACTTAAAAACTAAAAATATGAAAACTTTCTAGAGAGAGAAAGAGCTCAGAAAATTATATGTTTTGGAATAGGAGAAGAGAGTCCTTTTTTAGGTAAGGAAAAGACCAAAAAAAATGGGGCATATTTCAAAATTTGAATTTGGATGCGTGTGGGTACGCTCGGGACACCTCGAGGAGTGTGTTGGTGCACACGTTGCACAATGCGAGCATATGTTGGCAAGGGTGGAAGTCAGCTCGGCTTGTACCAAACGTGTTCTGGCTTTGCTTGTGTCGACCACGTGCGGGCATGTGCCGACATATGTTGGGTGCGCGCGCGAGCTATTATGTGTGGGACTCGGTCGGATGGGATGCTGCGTGTGGGACTCGGTACGGATGGCCTGATGCACAAAATGGTGTGTGTTGGTACGCATGGGACTCAATAGGAGTAGGCAGATGCTCGCCGATGCGCACGCTAGTAGGCGGTTACGCACTCGATTTAGTTTTTTTTTTACATTAAATTTTTCCATCTTTTTTACTTTTCCATATTTTTTTCTCAATATATTTGTGATATATTACCTCTAGTATTTTCTTCGAGTCTTTAAGTTATTTTTGAACTAAAATAGCTAAAAAACAATAAAAATACCCGTGATTCCAAAAAGACAAATTTATATAAAAATATGATAAAATCATACAAATATAAATTCATTTAATCAATTAAAGTACATTAAATCATGGTAATTTTAGTGCTTTTTAACCACTCATCATGTACCACCCCGTATAAGCTAATTTATGTAAAGGATAGTCACTTACGATTAGAATTGGAGCACAAAACATATTGGACATTAAAACAATTGAATATGTCCATAGATCCAACTAGTAAGAAAGAGAATGGTTCAAATAAATGAATTGGATAAATTACATTGGATTGTTTATGAAAATGCCAAGATTTACAAAGAAAAGACAAAAAGATGACATGACAAGAAAATTTTGCACTGTATCTTTAAATCGGGTCAAAAAGTGTTACTGTACAACTTAAGACTCAAATTATTTCCGAGAAAATTAAAGAGTAGATGGCCAGGTTCATTCATCATTACTAAGGTAACCAACCATGGATCCATTGAATTAGAAAATAAAGATAAAGAGAAATTTATGGTTAATGGGCATATGGTGAAGCATTATTATAAAGATCACTTATCAAATGAAACATTTGTGATAACCTTAGTATATGTACCTTAGGAGTTGATATGATCGCCTAATCACAGACATTAAACGTGACGCTAGTTGGGAGGCAATCCAACGCTATTTTACTTATATTTTCATTTTTTTTGTTTTATTGGTGAATAAATGTGAAGAGTAATGCACAACAAGAATGAGCATTTCAACGAAAGATGTGGTGTGCCATGATTAAGGGAATTTTCTTTTCGTTTACCTTTTCATATTTATATGTGCGCATTGAGGACAATGTGTAATTTAAGTTTGGTGAAGGAAACTTCATTCTCTACTTTAGTGTTTAGTATGCATTTTAAATTTTTAGAGATTTTTAAAAATTACTAGGATGTTTTTAATCATGATTTGGGTAGAAATTGATAAATATATAAAAACTAAATGCATGCTTGCTTGATATGAAACATATGAATTCAATGATAAAAATTGGTTGTCATAACTAGGATAAGTAATGTAACATATTTTTAAAGATATTTACATTAACCATGTGATATGCATGCTAGTTTTGATTGAATTAATTCAAATTTTTATGCAAATGTTCATGATTTATTTTGGTGTTCTTATTGAGAGAAAATTTGTAGTGAGTTATGTGAATCGAAAAGATCTACCAAGTTTTAGAATCTATTTGATCATATCTTGAGGCAAAATCCTAAATAATATTTAGCAAGATAAATTATTTAGGCCTTATTTGGATGGATTGAGCCTTTCAAGCTAACCATTGTTAATATCTTTAGTCACACATTTGAGCCTAACAAAGAACCATTTATATTTTTAAGCCACATTTTATGCCTAACTAATAAGCATTACCTTTATCCTTACACCTTTACCTTTTATGAAAAGAAAAAATAATAATGCAATCATGTGTTATGTTATAGAGTAAGGTGAAATATAATGCACCCAAAAAAGAGAGAGAGAGAGGAAAAAAAAAGCAAAACTCACAACACAATTATCTCTCTAAAGAAAAATAAAATATAATTGAAAATAAGCTTGAGGGTGTTGTGAAGTTACAAAAGAAAGGTGTAGAATAATATAATGTGAAAAGAATGATAAGAAAGGGTGAACCAAAATATCAAGTAAAAGCTCAATTGCAATTAAAAAGTGCATGATGAAAAAAAAACTAAGATGTGGAAAGAGCCTAGGTTTCTTCATTTATCGACCCCCCACCTAAGCCTTACATTACAACCATGTAATGAAGATATATGTGAAAAATAGACTTATGAGTCTTCTTCTAAGATTGGATTAATTAGCATACTCAAATAGGTTGATTTCATGAATCTATTGGAAGATATCATGTGCATCACACACACACGAATCAATTTGTCCAAATCTTACATATCCTTGTATTAATGGAACGTTGATCGATGAATATGTGAAACTTCTTATAAAAGGATTGCACAACTTTTAAGATGAATAGTTTTCATGAAATATACATGTACTAATAGAAGTATATTTATAAATATACTACCATGTTATTTTATTTAGTTATACTTGGCTTTACTTGAGGACAAGCAAAGAGTTAAGTTTGGGCGTGTGATGACTCTATAAAAGTAGAGTAATTAGTGCAATTTTTTACTTAATATTAACTTGTTTTATTTAGTAAATAGCATTTTTGGGGCTAAAAATATTAAAATATAAACTTTTTAGTGAAAGGGGAGGACAAATCATTTTTGTGATTATTTGAAATTTTTATGAATTTTTTATGAATTTTTAATGCATAACCAATCAGGAACAACCACATGTCATACCACACAAGTAGAAGAGATGACTGGACAAGCCACGCGGAAGCCTCGCAAGCAAGGACAATGAATCGTAGAAGGTCGCGTGTGAGGAGGATGAACTGTGATTGCTTCCTGTGTTTAACCCATGCATCATGCCATCTATTACTGTAAATCACATTGCGCCACATGATGTTGACTCCGCATGTGTTGAATCAAACCAGTCTCCTCTACCATGCACCATGCTCTGATTCGCCCAGTGAATTCCATATGTCACGTGTCGCATTGTGGTTTGTTGGCACTACTAATTTGTTTTTTTTATCTCAACCCTTGATGTGAAGCTGATATGATGATCTAGATTGCATCTGAGCTATATTTAAGCCCCTAATCACCCCATAAACCCTAAGGGGTAGTAATTGGCATAATTTTGGTCAATTTTTGGAACTAAAAAGAGAGAAAAATACAAAAAAATAAAAAAGAGATACAATTTTGGTAGAGATTCAAGAGGAGATTAGCATAAAAATTTAAGAGATTGATTGTATTTCTTCTTCTACTCTCTTCTTTATCAATTTTTATGTCTTTCTTTATGAAAAATATGAGCTTTATGAACACAATTATGTGTAGTTAATATATTAATCTAGGGATCTTATGAACCCAATTTTCACCATGTGATGATCAAATAATTTACCCCAATTATAATTTTAATTTAATTATATTATTTAATATGATTTTTATGCTATTATTTTTTTGGCCAACAAATTATCTATAGAGGCAATTAAATAGATTTGAGAGAATTATTTAATTGTTTGTCTTGATTAAATAACATGCATAGTTTCTAGGCAGAGATGTATGATTCTTATGTATATGATCCATAATTGACGAACGTAATGAGTAATATACAATTTAATTGGCATGATAGTGTAATTAAATTAATTACTATATGATGTGTAGTTTACTTGAGAGATGAATACATACTAGGTTATATTCAATTGATCATGTAATTAATTGATAATTATATTGGGAGAGATTTTAGCGATTCACATGTTTAGAAAATTGGGGGATTAAGTATTCCTAGATATTTTCTCATATATCTTCTTAGTTACTAAATATGATTTGATTAATTATTGCTATTTACTTTTAGTTATTTTAATTTTTCTTCTTTAAAATATAAAAACACAAAAAAAATTGATTTTTACTTTTATAGTTTTAAAAAGTAGTCTCTAATAAAATAATCTCTGTGGGAACGATATTTTCTTATAATTATATTACATGTTACGATATGTATACTTGTGTATTCATTACACACATAAATTATGTGACGATTAAAAGACCAACCAATAGGAACTACAAGAATAAGAATCATATGGACAATAGCGGGTTTAACAAGCAAACTTAATGTTTCTTTTTTTAAAAAATCTACACCATGTCTATGATGAAAACTTTTGCCTAATACTTGAGATTTCTAGACAACGATGGTGCCGTTTGGTTTATGCTTGATGTGACATGCCCATTTACAAGGAACAATGTTACGAGCATGATTCCAATGAAAAAAGTTCCTAGTGGAATTTTGGATCAATGAATCATATTCAATATGCATGATGGAATGACATACAGGAAAGTTTTAGGCATGTTTGAAAGTTGTTGGCAAGATTTGAGGACCAATAACAGGGTTATAGTCCTAAGATCAAGATTTATTTTA